>CAWUFW010001532.1:660000-1970000 GCA_963921515.1 Calotriton arnoldi | reverse complement strand
AAACACCGTGGCACCCAGATCGCCCTGCCACAGTGTTTTTAGTGCACTGGGCTCCTGTGGGGGAACCAGCTGGGACTTCCTGGCATTCACCAAGACACCATGAGATGACAGAAGATCCAGAACCCTCTGAACATGTAAAAAAGTCAGGTAAAGAGAAGCCCCCTTGACCATTCATCGAGATACAGGAAGATTGCAATCCCCTGGAGATGAAGAATCGCCATCAGAGGGACCAACATCTTTGTAAACACACAGGGAGCAGACTTCAGACTAAACGGCAACACCTGGAATTAGCAATGCACCACCTCCACCGCAAACCTCAGAAACTTCTGATGGCTCGGATGCACAGGAACGTAAAAGTATGCATCCCTCAGATCGATGGTAGCCAAGTATTACCTCGGAGCCACCAGGGGAATGAGCTGCTGGAGAAACAACATCTTGAATGGAATGGCTGCCACCCGCTGATTGAGGGGTTTCAAATCAAAGACTGGCCAAAAAACCTCCCGATACCTTCTGCACAAGGAACAGGATCGAGTACACCCCCCGACAACCTGATCCACCGGCATGATCGCATGTTTCTCCACCAAGGATCTGATCCGTTCCAATAGTGCAACCCTCTTGGCGGGAGACCTGGGAACAGGCAAAGGGATGCACCCCATACTTGGAGGAAGTGAGACGAAGTCTATAAGATAGCCTCTCCGAAATATATCCCTCACCCACTGGTCGGTGACTGACAGCATCCAGGTAGGAAGGAATGCTGCTATCCGAGCACCCACTGGAAGAGAGTCCGCGGGAGAGCCATAGTCAGGAGACTGAAGGGCCCTGCCTTGGGGGTGACATTCTGCTGCTTCGCCCTCTGGGATGAAACCTCTTCCTTTGAAAGGCATAAGAACGGTTGTCCTTCTGAGGGAAATCCCTGCTGTCTTGAACATCTGAGCGACTCCAAGATTTAGACGTCTTCCTAGAGGAGGAACTGTAGTGCCAAGTGTGCTTTTTGTTTTTAAACTATTTTAAACTATTTCAAAGTAGGCCTTCTCTGCCAGATCCGTCTTCTACACTCAACCACAGGTTGTGCCTGGCAATGGTAGTTGAAGAGGAAGCCACAGAAACCGCCTTGATGACATCAGCGGACACATCCGCCAAGAACTTAGCCTGGTGCTCCATGTGAACCAGAACATCAGTCACATTGGCACCCTCTTGCATGGCCTCTGCAAAGGCCTCAAAGTCCTTCACCAACAACTGAGCTGCCAATGCCCTATATGATGCCGCCCGGAGTACTATGTTGGAAGCCGAGAGACTTCTTAAGGCCACCATCCACTTTACGGTCAACATGATCAGATGGTAAACAGTCATCCGTAATCAAAGATGAACGTCCAATGAGAGAAGCCAGGATGGAATCCACCTTGACAGAATGAGGCAACAGTTTAGACACATCTTTCAAGATGTAGGACTTTTGGAGGAAACGAGGAACCTGGCAATGTTCAGGCTCCTCCCAGGACCTGAAAATCGCCTCCTTGATTTTTGGATGCAAAGGCAACGCCAGCACCGCAGGCTTAGCGAATTGCGGGAACAGAGCTTCAGTAGCCACCTCCAAATTGTCTCTAATATGGTCCAGAGTGTCCGACAGATCATCCCGGGAGATGAACTTCCCACCAGGCACAACATGTCTCTGAGGATCAGACATCTCAGAGTTAGTAGAGAGTCATGATCATCATCATCATCATCATCATCATCAAGCCGGACTGAAGGATGCCTAGCCTTACGTTTGCCAGACAAGGCTCTGGTGACAGAAGCATCTATCATGGCCTGAATCTACAAGAGTATAGGAAGGAGAATCCTTTGGACTAAATTACTGGTAACAGTGAAAACTGGGAGTTTTAACCCTAACAATGTCATGTAACACACACTCAAATGCTATCACTCCAAGTATACCTTTGGGAAGACTGATCATACATCTGAAAGACAATCTAGACAAAATTCCACATTTTTATTAAAAAATCTCATAGAGCATATAAAACCACAACGACATAAATCATAAGATTACAATGCACAAAATATTTACATGAGCTTGAACAAACTCCTAAGTGTAATTCATACACATATGCATCAAAAAACAATTTTAAAAAAAACCACATATGAGAGTACATGAAAATAGACAAAAATAATGTGTCATTGAAAATCAACCATCAGTGATTACACAAATTCTAGGGCTGGAGCCCGGTATGTCTCACTTCGTTAACCCCTTCGCTGCTTCTGTCGGCCAACGGCCGTCGCGAGCACTACCTCCGTAGTGCTGCGCACGTCCGTTGGCCGACGCGGCCCGCCCACTCCGCTAAACCGCCGCACCGCGGTGGAATTGCCGCCGCGGTTAAGTGGTTAAATACTCAAAGGCCCAGACCGTGACACAGATTGGTTGTATTCAAAGGGGCGTCGACGCGTTTCGATGGCTAGTAGATAATACCATCTTTATCAAGACAAACAAATTCCGACTCTCAGGAAATTAAAAAGCAACATTGCTGCAGTCAAAACACACCTGCACAATAAAAACATATGACTTAATACCTCAAAATATGTACATATAACAAAATAAATCACTGTATTCATAACATAATCCTACTGATATGTTAAAAAAGGGAAATTTAAACATCAATTAATAGTTAACCAGAATATATGATCCCCTTCCCAAAATGTTTTTAAAAAAACAATGACATTCCATCTTCTCACTAACTGCTCACACAATTTCATACTTGTGTAATATTTACCAAGTTAGGATTGGCTACATTACATATTAATTCTACTGCAATTGGACCTTCAGAGGCAGGGCTTACCTATATTTAATTTGGTGGGCCACTTCAACTTCCAAAAACTGCTATTGTCATGGGAGGATAAGATAAATCCTTCCGTCGTCCGAGTTGAAGAAATATATATATATATATATATATATATATCTATGGGGAGGAATCGTATTATATTCGACCCTCCTTCCTCCTTATTGTTTGGTCCCCATTGTTCTATTTCAGGAAACTATATCTCTCACCTGTATTATTAATATTGACTGGCCGCCTCGTTGTTCATACCACCAGGATAGTAATAGTTAGAAGATACACTATATCTCTCATCAATTACTTGATCTCTGTAACGACAAGTGTAATCTAAATTAGTCCCCATTACTCGCTAGCTGGGGCTACTCCTGGTATCATATAGAGCCACCATAATAAATTCATATTCTAAGTACCTGATCGAAAATGACGATATTCAAGGATTTTAATGTTATGTCCTTGGTACTTATGTTCGTATTTTCCACTGGCTTCCACGTGCCCTTTTATAATTAGGATCTAGACAAAGAAAATATAAATTTATGTATAATTGTGCACCAATAATATTGGGAAATTATCTCTATCCTTATTTTTATTGTTTCAACAAAAAAAAAATTAAATTCATAGGACAGCTGGACTCATTCTTAAGATTATTCCTGCCGGTATCAGTGATTATTATCGATCATTTAGTCTAACCTCATTGCACTTTAAAAAGAGCCTGTCAACTTCCTATGCTTTTATTTAACAGACGTGTGTCTGTGGCTATTTAAACAAGCCCTCTTTCGCCATTAATCTCTACTCGCTAAAAAAACATTTTTCTAATTGTATTCTGCGCTGAGCCATTACCCAACACTCATAATTATCAACTTTAAACATTGCTGCAGGATAAAAGAAAAACTGTAAGTATTCTCTACCAACATGCATTGCTTACGTATTAACCTTAGTAATCCACGAAGCAATGCTGGCTGTCAAGTTATTGACACAAGTCTTTAAAAGTTTAAAATACTTCTAAGATGCGAGCGATCTTGATATATTAAAGGAGATTAGCCCCTTCCGGCACGTGCAAACCGCAATTGCAAACACTTACTTGCGGCAATATTGTCCGGTCGCAGTGACGTCTTCCTGATGGTGTGTGATGGCGGGAGAAAGGTTTAATCTGGCGAAAACACAGTATTATTTATACCGTTGCCCCTCACTTTCACCTGTGTATCATTAGTTGCACACGGCGTACGCCGGTTCAAGCCCAATCGGGACCGACTTCAGACGGGTAATAGAAAGAGACAAAGGCAGAAACACTCTACTCTGCCTACCGGCAAACAGCGTCATCTTAGAATGAATAGCCGGCTGATTTATAATGTTCAAAAATCGGCAGTTATTATTAAAATGGATTAGAATTTAGAAATCGCAATTCAAATTCTATAGGCAATTGAAAATATAAGTATTAATCTTATATTATAAACAAGCATTTGCAATGCAATAGGTCTCGCATTTGTGAGAGTTAGAGCTATTGGCGTTGTAAATGGCAATGTGCTTTTTTTATGCAGTTTGGTGTGGAGTGGATGTATGTGGTGTGGAGTGGAATTATGTGGGTTGGATTGCAATTGTTAGTTGTGGAATTCTGTGTGGTGTAACAATCCGAATGAAAACAAAACAAGCAAGACCGGAGGGGTGGGGGAGAAGGGGTCAGCAACATGGAAAGTGGTGGGTGGGAGAGGAAAGCAGCAACCAATGTAAAAAAATTGCACTTCAATTAAATAGCACTTGAATGAAGGCGCAAGCGAATGGACACCAATTAAATGTAATGAATCTGTGCCTGGTCCCTGCGCCAGAGAAAGGGATGGAAGTGACACATGGGATCTGGTGGCCATTTAGGATGCAGTAAAGTAGAATGACAGAGATTCCAACAAAGGGCTAAGCAATGGCCAGGTTCAAGCCCTATATTATATACAATAGAGGTAAGCCCTCATGTTCTGATAAGTTACCAATTAATATAGGCCACACTCCCAGAGCTGCGAACTTTGGAACTGAGAATCAGATTGATTCACAGCATCAGCTGAATATCCTGTGATTGTGGGCAAATCACTTAATCTCCCAGGGCTCACTCAGATTATTATCCTCTTTACGGTGATAAAACCGGTACAGTTGAGAGTAGTAATAATAACATGTGCTATTAAATGTGAAGAGTACCGAAATAGCTTTTAGTGAGCCTCTACTTACAAGGAGATAAAATATCCCTGATCTTCAACAAGTATTTTGCTGTAAATGTGTGCTCTAAGCAAACACGTTTAAGCTAAAGCATCCCTGCTAATCTACCTTTCCGTATATAAAAGTGAAGGATTAGCGCATTATTTAGTCCAGCAGCAGGCCGCCCAGGGCCCGTATATTAAATGGGAACGGTGGCGCTCTGGTTTGGTATAGTGCCCTGTGTAATGTCAAAAAACACGAAAAGAAGGCTGGGTACAATTTCCATTGTGTAATGAAAAATACTTTACTGGCAGTGCTACAAAAAACAGATGAGACGTTAGCTTAACACCTTATGTTTCTGGGGGCAAATCACATAATCTCTCTGTTACCAAAAAATATAAAATCTGACACTATGCAGTGCAATCTGGTACTCGTGGAAAGTGCTCTAATAGCTTTGGTGCAGTTTTGCGCTATATAAAACTGTGATGAAAAAAAAAGGTAAAGAATGGACAGGGAAACTTCGAGTGCATTTAATTAAGATGCCTGCAATTTCTAGGTGGTTACGTAACATCTATAAAAATGTCTGAACTGCATCTATCTGTATCGAAAAAAGTACATTAGGGATGTTATATTGTAACACACAAGTTATGCACTGTCATGGGGAGTGGCACACATAAAAGGTGAATCAAATACAAAAGGCACTGCAGGCACCTGTCTTTTCGCTGAACTCATTACCGCGGTACTGTTGTGTTTTGCAGGTAGATAAACTAACATTTTCACTTCAAGTCAGTGATCAAATTACACTAGAGTCAACAGCAGTCGATTCCTGTCGGCACTTTTTGATAAAACTCTTCTTTAAGTAATTTCAAACGTGGCGCCGCCATGGAGTGAAATTAAACAAAGCGAGCAAGGTCCGCTAAATGAGCGTTAGACCTTCCCCCTGTGTGCATAGCTCCACCATGATGGGTAAGTTGCATTCTGGGACTTGTAGTCCCGCTGTTTAAATGGGATAAACAGAGTGCAATATAGAAACCTGGTCTGGATGAACCACTATTTAATGGATCTAGGAAACGTGAGCACTACCTGAGCCTCATAGTCAGCGAGGATTAAATATTAGGTAGGCACAAAGACACAGGCGAGGGTCCGATAAAAAAGAGCTATCCAATGAGGTTTTAACAAAAAGGGTGCAAATGCGCTTACTAGGCCATGCTAGCATATGCAACTACATGGACTAGGGTACGACAAAAGCTGTGTAAGCGTCTGAGTCACGAGCCGGCGGTTGAAAAATGCTGACTCAGCTTTTAATTAAAAAACACCCATTGCACCGTAACGTATTCAAGACATATTAAGGCATGTTTATAAAGTCCTTTGCGGCTCGACAACCCTATAGTCTTTTTAACAGGCGTTTAACAGCATGTGTACTTCGTGTACATAAACTTGCTGGTCTAGCCCCAACTAAAACGTGCAAACATGCTCGGAGCGCCTGCAACGTAAACTCTCCCCCTACATTTAACCAGTGGTGCGCGCGCACCAGAGAGGAGCGGGGGGGTGGGGAGGAGGGAGCGGCAGCGAAGTGAACGCGCGCTGCTGCGCGTTCTGGCCACCGTCGGGAATGGGAGGAGCAAAGGCGGGACATGGGCCCGCCTTTGCCCAATCGCGTGCCGTTTTTTCTAAAAAAACGCACGCTACAGCCAATGAGGGCTTCTGAAAACAAAACCACACGCACGAGCGTGTAGGTCGTTTTCAGAAGCCCTTTCTAGAGGTCTCGCGCTGCGCGAGCAGTGCTACGCACTGCAACGCTAGGCGCGAGACCTAAAAATGAATTGGGAAAGGTTAAACCTTCAAAACCTCCTTGTCTATATAACTAAAAATACCAGATTAAAATGGATGTTTTATACACTTTTTCATATTAATGATCAGACATTTATTGGATGTTACTGGATCGAATTTTAAACCAAAATCCGATCTCCTTTAACAGTAAACCAAGCGGGTATTCAAAAATTGGTATAAAAAGACCCTCATAATATTAAAATCAATTTTTAAGACATTTGTGCCACCTCATTTTACAAGACTAATATTAAAAACCCGGCAGCTATACAAAAGTACTGATGAGATGGCTGTATAAAGCCAGACTATAAGTATTAATCAAGGTCCTTTTAACAGGTTATAAGGTACCACACCCTTCAGGGCTACATCCCCATGTAGATTGCTGTTTGGGCTGACCATTTAAACAAAGGACATCCAGTCCTCTCTGGTGTTTAGTCCTTTAATAACAGTGTTCAACTGGCAAATATACCATTGCTCTCTCATCTTTCTGACTGTCCACATTGCCTCCACGTCTGTCAATCTTTATTTTGTCGAGAATGAACCACCGAAAATCCTCACATTTGTGACCTCGTTCGGCAAAGTGAGTAGTTAGTGGTGCATTTTCTTTATTGATACGTACAGAGGACTTATGTTCTAGTAGCCTGTATCTTAATTCACGTCCAGTCTCGCCTACATAGCCCAAACCGCATGGGCAAATTAAAAAATAAACATTTTTGCTTCTGCAGTTTGTCAAAGCCACTGATGAAAAGGTCTGGCCATTGTGTTCTAGTTTTTTGGCTACTAGGCATTGTTCACACATAGAACATGATCCACATTTGTGGTTCCCTACAGCTTTAGATTGATATAATGTGGTTTGAATATTCTCATCTTGGTCAGTATATGTGTGTACTAATGAATTGCGTATGTTTTTATTACGCTTAAAAGCGAACATGGGTTTCTTAAAGAGTCCTTCTCTATCATCATTGATGATTTTCCAATTTCTATTAATTATATTTTTGATTTGATTGCGGATATGAGAAAACTTACTTACAAACACTATTTTTTCGTTGGCTAGTTTTTGATCTTTCTTGTTTGTGGTACCTAACAGGGCTTCTCTATTATAAAATCTGTCTCTTTTATATGAATTTTTAATTCGTTTTTTTGGATAACCTCTATCACTAAGTTTTTTCTTTAGTGTGTCCGAATGTAAATAGAAGTCTTCGAGTGTAGAACTGTTTCTGCGGAGTCGCAAGAATTCCCCAAAGGGGATATTATCTTTCTGTGCTTTGGGGTGATTACTTGCATAATGTAACAGAGTATTTTTATCTGTCGGCTTACTATATAAAATTCTACAGCTAATTTCCCATCTAGGTCTTTAATGCAGATGTCCAAGAAATTAATCCTGGAATTACTGCATTGGGAAGTGAATCTCAAATTTGGGTCACCCAGATTAAGCCAAGAAATAAATTCTGTCAATTGGTCGCTGGCACCGTTCCAGATGAAGATGATATCATCAATGAAACGATACCAGTGACTAATATTTTCGAAAAAAGGTGCTAGTTCGTTGAAAATATGAACTGTTTCAAATTTGCTAACATAGAGGCAGGCCAGACTTGGGGCGCAAGTTGCGCCCATACTGGTCCCCTTGATTTGGTGATAAAGATCTTTTTTGTATAGGAAAAAGTTATTCTTCAGGACCATGCTGATACAGCTCTTGATAAAGTCCAAATTGCCACCTCCTAGATTTTCTGTTTCTAAGATTGTTTTGACTGTTCTTATAGTGTCATCTTGGGGAATGTTCGTGTATAGGGCTTCAATGTCCAGGGTGACCAGAAACTGGGTCACCCTGTTGAAACCCAATCCCTCAAAGGTGGCAATGGCATGGGCCGAATCTCTAAGGTAAGATGTTTGTTTGGCAACAATAGGTTTTAAAAAGAAATCGGCATACTTTCTAAGAGGTTCTAAAATAGAACCTATACTACTCACTATGGGACGCATTGGGGGGTCATGGCTATTTTTATGGAATTTTGGCAATCCGTAAATTGCTGGTGTTATGCTGTGGTGAATAGGAATTTATATTCTTCATCACAGATCCAATCTTCACTTCTAGCTAGATCAAGTAATTCACGGACCTCTCTCCTCAATTGAATGTTGTTAATATGGGAGACCTGCCTATAATGTTCTTTAACATTCAAAAGATTAATCATTCTCACATCAATCTTTATCATCAAAGACTACAACCCCTCCGCCTTTGTCGGCGGGCTTAATAATAATGCTGGTATCTTCCTTGAGTTGTTTTAAGGCTATTCTATGGGGATGTGAGAAGTTGTTATGTGATTTGAATGGACGGTCAAAAAGATGTTTAATTTCAATTTCAACGGATTTTTCAAAAATCTCTATATTTTTACTCACTTGGCCCAACGTTGGGGTAAAAGTTGATTTGCCCCGCAGGCCAGTAGTATTCATACTCGGGCGACTATATCTCCCTGTAAAGAAATCCTTAAGTCTAATTTTCCTAAAAAATGATTTGAGATCTTTCTCAAATTCAAATTTGTTTGGGGCTGCTGTAGGGGCAAAGCTGAATCCTCTCTCAAGAACTTCCTTTTCCAAATTAGTAAGGTTTTTTGCAGATAAATTTATAATGGGAATTTTATCTACCGCCAATATCTGCGGTTCCTGGTCTTCAAATATTCCTGAGGCGGATAATTTGCTGCCACTTCCCCCCTGTTTGTACTCCTGTAGTTCCCTTGATCTCTCTTCTGTCGTTGCCCTAAAAAAGGCTCTGGTTCCATGTTGTAACGCATTCTCCCCCTGGTTTCATGTTGCTGATTCTCTTCCTCACTACTCGAGCAGGAGGAATCTGAGAAAGTAATCCTCTTGTTACCTACTCTCGAGTAGATGGGTTTTTGGAAGGTTGGTTTCTCCCATCTCTGTTCCCTCTTAGAATCATAATAATCTTTCTCCAAATAAGGATATGTTTTTTCTGCACTAAATTTCTCAATATCTTTCCTAAGTTTATTCGTTTTTTTATTAACTAGGTATTCCCTATAACCTTCGGTTTCCAGTTTCATTTCTTCGTCTTTTTTTGATTTCCTCTATTAAATTGGTGTATTTTATTTTATTCTCTAAGTCTTCAATGTCTTTCTTCTCAATAATTATTATCTCCTGTGCCGTCTCTATGATTAATATGAGCCAGTCCCGGCTACAACGATTCGCAATGTGCGACCACGTCTCTAAAAAGTTTTTATGCTCGACAAATAATCCTGGCTCATTTCTTATTTGAAGACCAATTGGTATCACGCCTGTTTTTAAATACTCAATGAGGAATTCAGCGTGTAGCTCGGTACGAATTAATCTCTTTTTCAAATTATATAATTTAAGTAGTTGTTCTTGATTAGTAGAATTCGTACCGTTGGTAGTTCTACTCCTAGAGTTTGAGTTAATGAGTCTATTGAATTGGTCTTCAGAAAAACTGAACGTTTTAAAATTGTCCATATTTTCACTAATGGAAGGCAATTATGACCTTATGGAGTGCTCGATACTTCCAAGAGCGAACACCTCTTCAACCCAACTGGGTTGTACTGGAAATTAAAAGAAAATAAGAGGAACCCCTTAATACCAAAGGAATAGGGTTATATACAATAGTATAGGAAGGAGAATCCTTTAGACTAAATTACTGGTAACAGTGAAAACTGGGAGTTTTAACCCTAACAATGTCATGCAACACACACTCAAATGCTATCACTCCAAGTATACCTTTGGGAAAGAATCTAGACAAAATTCCACATTTTTAGAAAAATATCAAAATCTTTTATTAAAAAATCTCATAGAGCATATAAAACCACTACAACATAAATCATAAGATTACAATGCACAAAATATTTACATGAGCTTGAACAAACTCCTAAGTGCAATTCATACACATATGCATCAAAAAACAATTTAAAAAAAAAAAACATGAGAGTACATGAAAATAGACAAAAATAATATGTCATTGAAAATCAACCATCAGTGATTACACAAATTCTAGGGCTGGAGCCCGGTATGTCTCACTTCGTTAAATACTCAAAGGCCCAGACCGTGACACAGATTGGTTGTATTCAAAGGGGCGTCGACGCGTTTCGATGGCTAGTAGATAATACCATCTTTATCAAGACAAACAAATTCCGACTCTCAGGAAATTAAAAAGCAACAATGCTGCAGTCAAAACACACCTGCACAATAAAAACATATGACTTAATACCTCAAAATATGTACATATAACAAAATAAATCACTGTATTCATAACAATCCTACTGATATGTTAAAAAAGGGAAATTTAAACATCAATTGTCAACCAGAATATATGATCCCATTCCCAAAAATTTTTCAAAAAAAAACAATCACATTCCATCTTCTCACTAACTGCTCACACAATTTCATACTTGTGTAATATTTACCAAGTTAGGATTGGCTACATTACATATTAATTCTACTGCAATTGGACCTTCAGAGGCAGGGCTTACCTATATTTAATTAGGTGGGCCACTTCAACTTCCAAAAACTGCTATTGTCATGGGAGGATAAGATAAATCCTTCCGTCGTCCGAGTTGAAGAAATATATATATATATATATATATATATTGCAGATTCTCGCTTGAAGTATCCTCGAAGAAAAAACGAGCGTAGTCCCAAATCAGTGCAAGATATTCTTTATTGCCACCAAGCTAGTCCGCCATGACGCGTTTCGGCCGTACCTCGGCCTTGATCACATATATATATATATGGAAGAATCAGAATCGTATTATAAGCGACCCTCCTTCCTCCTTATTGTTTGGTCCCCATTGTTCTATTTCAGGAAACTATATCTCTCTCACCTGCATTATTAATATTGACTGGCCGCCTCGTTGTTCATACCACCAGGATAGTAATAGTTCGAAGATACACTATATCTCTCATCAATTACTTGATCTCTGTAACGACAAGTGTAATCTAAATTAGTCCCCATTACTCGCTAGCTGGGGCTACTCCTGGTATCATATAGAGCCACCATAATAAATTCATATTCTAAGTACCTGATCGAAAATGACGATATTCAAGGATTTTAATGTTATGTCCTTGGTACTTATGTTCGTATTTTCCACTGGCTTCCACGTGCCCTTTTATAATTAGGATCTAGACAAAGAAAATATAAATTTATGTATAATTGTGCACCAATCTACAAGGCCATCAAGGATACCGAAGCCCCAGCCAGGACAACAGCAGTACCCCTTTCAGGGACATCCAGATGGGAACCACTGTCCTCTGAATCTGGGGAACGAGATCTCCTACTCTTAGCCCCATGCTTCTCCATCGCATCAACCAAGTAAACAGAAACCCAGAAATCCCAGAATAAATAGGACCCAGAAGGCCCACAATGGGGGAAGAACCAGTAAAAATTAAACACGAATGGCCCCTGTTGCAAAGTCATCCTGTGCCTTGGGCACACCCATTTTTTTGCTGACTGGTACTGGTGGTAACTGACTCGGACTGTCCCTGGGCTCTGCCTAACCAGGCATTGAAATCACACACAAGGGTACTCTATATAGAAGGGTACACTTATAAGTGGCATGGCCTACCCTATAAGTCTCTAGTACATAATAGGGCAGGGGGATTAAAACTATCTTTAAGCCCCTAGTATATAATGGGGAATGGCAGTTTAGAGGCCAGCAGCCCTTTCTGCACTTGCATGTGTGCACTTCTGAGAGCCTGAGGTCAGTTTAAAAGCAGTTCTGTGTTGCAGCACCGCTATTAAATGTAAATGGTGCCCAAACTCGACTTTGGTGGTAGGGACACTTAAGTGATAAAGTACAATATTTTGGCATATTGGGTACCCTCCGTGTCTCCCCTAGGTGTCCCAGGGGTGGGGGCCATGTAATTATAAGAAGGGTCCTTATATAAAAGGTTTTATATGCCCTGGGGATAGAGAAATTGCACATTTCACTTAGTCATTGTAGTAAAGTGCTTCCCAAGATCGGCTTTTGTGCTAGGAGCACTGTGGAAGGAGGATCTACACTATTTTTGCATATTCAGGACCCCTAAAGTCTCCCAGGGGTGTAGCTATAAGCAGGGTACTTATAAACGATAAAAGACCCTGGTGTTGGAGAAATTGTAGATTTCATTTTTCTCATTGTAGATCCCCAGCCACATAGACTAACATGGCAATAGTTTAATAATGAATAACTATCACTAGGAATTCACAGAAGATTTCATTTAAGGAATTAGGAGAGTTGTATTGACCAACCCAACAATATGTTATTGTTGAATTTATCCTACAATATACAGAAGTTTTATTTGGCGGTAAGCCAAATGTAGCCTTCCTGTGGTCTCCCCCGATTGGTCACAGTTAAGAGGATTAGCCAGGCTGCTTTGATGAAGTGATAACTGGCATCCAGGGAGAAAGGCTAGCTGGTAGGAGAGAGCTCTGCTACACAGGAATGCCAGAACAGGGGAGGGGGGGGGGGTCATAAAGCATGAGCTTCAAAGGAAGAATGGGACAAGCAGAGAAGGCCAGGTCCATCTCCCCATCCCCTCTGACCCAGCCAGGTGGAAGGCTTGCGGAAGGAATTTGCAGTTGTCAGGTAGAGGAGAGCTATGGAAATGAGCCATACTGGAGGTTGGTTTAACTAGTTCTTGCTTCTCTGCTGAGACTTTAGCCATATTGAATTTTGTAGGAATAGTGCTTTCTGGGAGACCATTATGCCACACTTTGGAAGAAGTGGTCATGCTCTGGGGTGTTGCCCTGCACCTCATTGGATAGGAGTGCTCTCCTGCTTGACTGCAGAGAACACTGAATAAGTATCTGAGAGGAGCATAGCTTCTCAGATCTGCTGCTTGAAACTAAGAGAAGGCGGCTTGCCAAACTAGAAACTTGATGTGCACCATCAGGCCCTGCATTCTGACTGATTGCGTCTGCTGCATTATCTGGAACTACAGCCCTTTAGATGTACCTTGCTTCCGGAGGAATAAAGGGTGGACTCCCTGAAAGCTGGTTAACTGAGCTCACCTGGACCATCACCGCCAAGAATCCCTAGCCTGGAGTGTGTCTAGTGGATTTGTAAGGGTTTTGCCCGAATGGATTGTGGGAACTGAAGTCTGAAACTTTCAAAGGATCATCTTGGAGATTCCAGACCCTTGGATTGTGTTTTGTACACTTTGGGACCCCCAGAGGAAGAAGTTCCAGAAGTTTGGAGGACTTTGGAGCAACTTGGAAAAGAAAGCTCCAGAGGGGGACCAACTCAACCTCGAGAGTCAAGCCGGTGATCTGCGAGCTGGCCTGCCCTGCTGGTGCGCCCCGCTGAAAAGCTCCGGAGGTCCAACTTCCAGAGTTTGACCTGGAGCTGCCTGGAAAGCAAGCCGGCGAACCCTCACTGAACCCGGACTGGTGAAGAGGATCGAGGGACCCCCAGCAGAAATAGCTCTAGAAAAGTTTCTATGTCCGAAGGTAAAATCTCGACTCAGGCTTACCGCGAAGGGTATCCGAGCAGGGACTTATTGCGGTCGGCCTGAAACTTTGGCTTTGTCCCGGTCAAGCGCGACCAGATGTCCCAATGTGGCGCTATAGGTTTCTAAGTGCTATATAGTGCTAAATATTAAAAAAAATAATATCTCCAGTTCCCTACATTGGATTTGTTTTTCGTTTTGGTGTCCTTTTAAAGATAAAAATATTTCCTATTTTTAGGTCGAGCCTGGGCAGCACATGTGCTGCTCTGCGAGGCGTGCTGTATTGAGGTAGGGACTTGAAGCTCCACCCACTCTCCGCCCACCTTTTTCATTGGCTTGCGTCATTGTCCACTGTAAACTGTGGCTGTTCATTGGTCAAAAGGCTTAGTAGTCCATCCTTAGTACCGCCTTGTCTCATTTTGTAATCTCCCATGGCGACACCCCCCGTTACGGGTGTTGTTGCTCGGTAGGCTTTAATTACCGCCCCTGAGCACTATTTTCTCAAATAGCTTTGTCCTGTCTGCAACACGCTCTCTCCTAACGCTTGTTTTTCTTTTTATAGCATGCATTTATGATGCAATAGGTCTTGCATTTGCGAGAGTTTAAGCTATTGGCATTGTAAATGACTATGCCTTTTATTTCTCAGCTTTAAAAACACAAATAAAAGGCATTGTCATTTACAATACCAATACCTCAAACTCTCATAAATGCAACACCTATTGCACTGCAAATGCTTGTTATAAATTGGTGTGTTATTTGTATTTGGTGTTGTGTTTGAATTATTCACTGAATTGGTGTTTTTAAGTGCTTTATATACCCGTCTGTTAAGTTAAGTCAGACTTCTCACAAGCTACCAAGGGTTGTGCATGGAAATAATTACTTGAGACGTATTCTGAGCCATAGACTGTATAAGTGGCGTTATTGCAGTGGTAGGTGCACATTTACCCTTACTAATAACCCACTTTCCAACAGCCCGGCCACTCACAAGGCCCAAAAAACCCAGAGCCAATCCCGAGCACACCATGTACCTATAATTAAAGAGCAAGAACGAAACCGCTGTAACACTCAAGGTATAGCAACAGAGCCGGAAGCCAGCCTTGCAAGCACCATGGCCTCCAGAGGCAGGCCCAGCTGCAAGACAGCGCTATGAGGAGACACCATCTCCCCAGCAACCAGCACGCGCCGCCTAGCCAGCGGCAAGCACAGTACACCTCCGGCCCGGCTATACGAAATGGATGCCGGAAAGAGCTCAGACATTCCTCACTGCAGGCAGCCTGGTTCTCCCGCATTCACCTGAAGAGCCAGCTGCCGCGACACACTGCCTGTTGATGCCCGGACACCGCCGTAGGCGGGCAAGTCCGAAATTAACATGGCCCCCAATCCGGTCCTCCCGAGCTCCCTAACCCTGCCAGCACCGCGAGGCCAGGAACAGGGCTGCAGCGAAATGCTGGAGCATGCGCACCACGCGTTCCCATAGATGTGGGACACAAAAACGGAACAGGAGATATGGAGGGAGTTTTAGGATTAGGAGATGTGTGCGACTGGAGGCACAGTGGTCTCACTATGCGAGTCAGCACGGCGAGAGGAATGAAGGGGTAATAGACCCTGGGTCAGAAGATAATATTGTGTACAAAATGGAAAGTAATCAGGGGAGGGAGAAGAGTGAGGAAAAGTGACAGTAAAAGCTATATAAAAGCTACAAGACATGAAAGAGATGGGCAAATGAAGTGAAGTAGAAATGAACATAAACATGTACGGAAACCAGGAAGCAAGAGAAGAAATGGTGCGCAAAAAAAAAAAAAAAAATTGGTGCCAGGAGAGGGAGGAAAGAGTAAAGCAATTGCTGTAACAGAAGCCACATACGCAATGGACAAATAAGGCAACTAAAGAGACCGGGATAAAAACACAAGCGCAGCAGAATCGGGAAAAGGAGAAAAGTTTTTTTACAAACATCAAGAAGCAATGGCAGGCTGAGGAAACAGACCAGGGCAACAGGGGGCTTAAAAAGATTGCATCATCTGGCATGGGAAAGAAAGCTAAAGGAAAATGGTTTGTGTACGAGGGTGAAAGTAACAGAGGAGCAGATATAGCTGAGAAAGGTAAAGAAACAAAAACATAAGAAGCAAGAATGAAAGAGAATGAAATACAGTGAAAAGGCACTGGGCTAAGTGTTGTATGTTTGAATAAATAGATGTACAAGACCTCTTGTAAGGTTTAAAGTAAGAACAGAGTAAACTAAAACACCTTACAAGCATATATGCATTAACAAAACGTGTCTAAATTGTCAACGACACTGAAAGGGATATGTCAAATACAATAACATAAGTCAAATTTTAGACTCTAGGTAGCAATATGTATCTAAAAGTAAATGAAAAAAATAGTCAAGACAAAGCCATGCTGTAGGCCGTATAGAACAAACGTACCCATTTAGCAATTTAGTTCCTTTTATTATAAGGAACGACTTGTAAAATGCAGTGTGTCGGGGCGTACATCATTTTGGAGCTAATCACAGCAGCTGTTTTTTTTTTTTTTATTGGCATTTTCATACAAGAATACAAAACGGTGGCATTCCTCACAGTAATGTGGCACAACTCAATCTGTCAAATAACAGTAGGGAAGTAGCAGCTGATATGACTTATCATGAGCATTTCCTTGTTAGTTTTGGCTTGGTTCGTTTTGTTTTAAATATGGTACAGTACAACAATACTTTACACATTCGGCCCAGTGGTACATCCGGGTAAACAGGATAAAGGGTAATCAACATATGTGTCATTCTCTTACACATCTTGGCCTGTAGGCTACCTTGCACCCTCCAGGACTGCGCATGGTGCGTGGCACTATGACACTGCGGTCCTATCTAAGGGTCCACTATATCCACAGATCCCAACCAACTCACAAATGGCTCCCATATGTCTCTGGGGCGGGAACGCATCGGCATTAGCTCCCAATATTACGCCAGCTGGGTCTTACAGTAGGTTACCTCCCGGACCCACTCCTTCTTGGTCGGAGGATGAGCAGCCCCCCAGTGCATTGCCACCTGTCTCTTACCCATCAGTAATAAAATAGCTGGCAGTTTCCTCACCTTCGGTGGCATATGAGGGATGACCCCCAAGAGCGCCACCAAGGGCGTACAGGGTAAGGTTAATCCTGTTATGTTACCAATATAATGCATTATTTTAGACCAGAAGTTTGCTATTGGCCTACATTGCCACGCCAAGTGTAGGAATGTTGCTTGTGGCGCTCCACATTTCCAGCAGTTATCTGTGCGCAGCCCCATCTGCCGTAGTTGCATGGGAGTTCTGTAAAACCGGTGTATGTACTTAAAGTGGATTAACCGGAGCCGATAATTTGGGGTCATCTGTTCCAGCTGCCTGCAGCTGAAAGCCCACTGTTCATCTGTGAGGTTCTCTCCCAGATCCTCCTCCCATGCCGCACGAGACATCGGCGCTGTGATCGGGTGATCTCTGTGTGATCGTGTAGAGTCGTGTGATCAGCTTACGGCCCGTTTCTACTGTAAGGATGTTTTCTAGTGTGGCCAGCTGCGGGGGCGGCGCTGGAAATGTTGCGAATTTCCTTCTACAGGTCGCCCGTATCTGATAGTAAAGCAACATGTCTGACGCTGAAGGGGCTGTGGGCCCACACATCTGCTGTAGTGTGAGGAAGTTATCCCCAGGGTATAGGTCCTGACCCGTCTGTATATTGTGTACCTGGGCTCGCGCCTGTGCTTGTTTCTCCATTAGTGGTGGAATTAACGGATTGTCCACCAAGGGCATAGAGGGAGTGTATAGTATGTCTATGTTGGCACGTTTGCATAGTCACCCCCACGCCCACCGCAGCGCCTCCACCGAGTCCATTTCATTGCGCGGGTGCTTGAAGGGTTGATATATGGCAGTCTTAAGCAGAAGGGGAGCGGCCCGGTCCAGTTCGACAGCAACGTGAGGTTGGAATGGGGTGGGGTGCACCCAGTAGTGCAGAAACTGCGCCTGTGCGCAATACGCGTATAGGGCGAAGTCTGGAGCCGCCAGTCCGCCCTGTGCCTGAGGTAGTGTGAGTGTTTGCCAAGAGACCCTTGGCTGTCGTCCCGCCCCAGACCAGCTCAATCATTGAGGAGCGGATTTTGTTGAGAAATTGTGTTGTGAGGGGGATAGGGACATTGACAAACAGATATAATAATTTTGGTAGGATGACCATTTTGGCCACCGCTATGCGACCTATCGGGGACAGGGGGAGAGTCTTCCACCTGCGCACTTTGTCGTCTATCCAGTCCATCACTCTTCCATAATTGTATGTCCAGAGTTCTTGCACATCATTACTAATCCATACACCCAGGTAGCGTGTCGGTCCAGTCGCCCAGCCTATAGGGTACTCCGTATCGAAGGATTGTGTTTCAGGCGTCAACGGAATTATGACCGATTTGCTCCAATTTATCTCTATCCCCGACAATCCCCCGTAGCGCACGAGCTCACGCGTCATGGGAGAGAAGTTCTCTCGGGTTTACCATATACAAGGTGATATCATCTGCGTACATTGACACAGTAAGTCCTCGCGTGGTGAACCCGATGCCCCCGTCTGTGTGGTGCTGCCTAATCCGAGCCGCCAGTGGCTCGGTTGCTATGGCGAATAATAATGGCGACAAGGGGCAGCCTTGTCGCGTGCCCCTTTTGATGGATATCGGGTTGGAGACCAGTCCATTTACTCGGAGTCGTGCCATAGGTCTAGTGTAGAGCAGTTGGATTTGTTTTATAAATAATGGGCTCATGCCCAATCTATGCAAGAGCGGGAACAGGAATCCCCACTCCAAGGAATCAAACGCCTTGGTGGCATCCAATAGCGCAGCCACCGCAGGCACATGGGGGGCAAGGTAGTGCATAAGTGCAAACAATGTTCTCAAGTTATGAGAGGTGGATGTCCCCGGTATGAAACCGGATTGATCCAGTCTGACTATCAGGGGCAGTGATGGCTGAAGGCGAGTGGTCAGTAACTTAGCGAAAATCTTTGCATCCAGATTAATGAGTGAGAGCGGCCGATAGGAATCGCACTGCGTGGGATCTTTGTCGGGTTTCAATAAGGTGATAATTATGGCCTCTCGCATGGAGTCGGGCAGGATGCCCAACTCTGCAGCTTCTTGATAGACAGCTAAAAGCCGTGGTGCCAGGATTTCGGAGTATTCTTGATCAAATTTGGCCGTTAGGCCGTCCGCCCCAGGCGCCTTATCGGCCGGGAGGCTACCTATTGCTTGTCTCACGTCCTCTACAGTGAAGGGATAGTCCATATATTCTCGGTGTGCCCTGCTAAACCACAGCAGTTCCACCGAGTCAAAGTATTCTTGCAGTGCCTCTGTCAGTGGGCGGGACCGGGAGGTGTACAACTTTTCATAAAATTCTGTCATAGTGCCTAGAATGTCTGGTGGTGTGTGCGCTACGGTGTTCACGGAGGTGGTGAGTTCAGTAATGAATGTAGATCCACGAGGGTTTCGGAGTATATTTGCGAGTGTCTTTCCCGGTCTGTCCCCTTCCCCATAGCAGCGCGCCTTTGTGTGTTTGTGTAGGAATTTGGTTTCCCGGTCAGCTTCCTCTTGGTACTCAGTCAGTTTTGCTCAAATATCAGCTAAGATCCCAGGGGTGGGCGTATGGTAGTACTGAGTCTCCAGCGTGTGTAGCTCTGCTTCCAGTCTGGTTAAGCATCCCCTGATGTCTCGGAGCACTCCTGACTGTCCTGTAATGCAGTGTCCACGTATCACCACTTTAAACGCCTCCCACAGTCCCCATTGTGTCCACGGAGCCCGAGTTCTGCTCGAAGTAATCTGTAATATGTGTTCGAAGTGTTTCCCTGAATGCTGTGTCTAAGAGGGCATTGGGGGAAGCCACCACGCGAACTGTTGTATATAGGGCTGTGGTACTGCGAGGGTCAGCGCCACCGGAGAGTGGTCTGATAACGTGCGGGCTTGATGTTGTACATCTACCACCCATGCGTGCAGATCTTTGGTCGCCAGCCAGAAATCTAGTCTGGACCACGCTTTATATTGCTGTGTAACACAAGTGCCCTCCCGGGTCGTGGGGTGGAGCGTGCGCCACGAGTCCACCAAGTGGTGGTCCTGTAATATTCCCTGCAGCACCGCATGGCTCGTGGGTGATGCGTGCGGGATACTCCCTCCCTGTCCCTGTCGAGCAACAGAACAATGTTGAAATCCCCTCCCCACAGCAGTGCAGCGTTGCCCAGTGTCTGTATCTTGTGCCACAGTCATTGAAAGAAGGTGGGGTCGTCTGTGTTGGGTCCATATGTGTTTGCTATGATCACCGGTTGGTTGTATAACGATCCCTTAAGTATTAGGTACCGGCCTTCTGTGTCACTTACTGTTGTATGCGTCTGCCAGGGCACACCCTTCTTGATCAATATAGCCACCCCTCGGGAGTAGCTTGAGTAGCTAGATATATGCACCTCCCCCCATCGGCTATTAGACAATCTCTTCTTAGCGTTGTCATTCAGGTGGGTTTCCTGTAGGAGACATATGTCCGACTTGTGCCTGGCAAGATACGTCTGTACCAGTCTCACCTTCTGGTGATCATTAAGACCACGGACGTTCCAGGTAATACAGTTTAGTTTGGACAGTGGACAACAGCGCACCCCATTGCCATGCTTAACTCAGGATCCCAATTACAGGGTGTCCACGCGCTAGATCCCACTCTTATCCTGTAATGCGGTGTATGCCTGTGAAATGCCACATTGTGATCCCATGGTCGTGATGTGCTTCTCAACTTGGCAATTTTGACCGACAGATCTGAAGGGTAATGAAATAGCCAACACAAAACATAAACAGCCCCTTCCCACCCCCTCCCTCACCAACCCCCCAATCGGGTTGTGCAACCCACAGAACACCTCCTGCTTCATGTTTTGACCAATATAACATAGAATCAGTGGGAATCATCCCGTGCGGGCATTTCGTTGCCGGCATACCGCCCCGTCAACATGACGACAGGGTGGCCGAGCATTGTACCTGCTTAACAGAACAGTTTAAAGCAAAAGCAAATTAAAATACCAGGCAGTGTGTAACTCCGTGAGCCCCACACTCATGCATACCAGTTCGTTCTCCTGCCAGTTCTCAGTCATTGTCGCTCAGTTGGCTACTTGGGGATCCTGCAGCCTCCGCTGCCTTGTTTTGTTGCTGTCTTGCCATCTGCTTAGCATACTTCATCGCCGCGTTAGCTTCGGTGAATATCAGAGGTTTGCCACCTGTTTGCACTCTCAGCTTCGCCGAGTACAGCATTGCATATTTTGTGCCAGCTCTTTGGAATAGCTTCTTGGCAGGGATGAATTCTCGTCGCGCTGCCTGTACGGCTTGGGTGAAATCTGGATAAAATGCAACGCTGTTGCCTTGGTGTCTCAGATCTCCTTTCTCCCTAACCAGTCTTAGGATGGTATCTCTATCCCTGTAGTTGAGTAAGCGGGCTAGGATTGTTCTGGGTTGAGCGCCGGGGGGGGTCTAGGCCCCAGCGTGCAATGTGCTCGCTCTACCAGGAACATCGGCGAGAGGTTAGGGCCAAATAGATCTTTCAGGAGGTCCTCCACAAATTTTTCCATGTTTGCAATATTTGTTGACTCTGGTACCCCCGTTATTCGAACGTTGTTTCTGCAGGACCTCGCTTCAAGGTCTTCGTTGCGAGCCTTGATGACGTCCAACACTTTATCCATTCGGAGTAGGTGCTCCTGTGTCTCCACTTGCCGATCGTCCGAGTCCGAGACTCTGGTCTCCAAGGTATCAATTCTGGCTTCATGTTTATCCACTTTTTGCGTGCCATGATCCATCCGCTGCGCCAGAGTCCAGCTTTGCGTCTATGGCTCTGAGACTGACTTTCACCTCCCGGAACATGCTTTTGATATCGTCCACCTGTTCCGGTTCCATCTGCGTTTCTGGCACCACTGTGATCGGTGTTGAGTCGACGTCCTGCAGTCTGGAGGAGCGTTTCTCGAAGGTGATTTTGGCTTGCCTGTTGTCAGATTTCCCCATTGCCGTTTTTCTTCTGTATCGCCTGTCTGCAGCATGTACCGTCACTAGGCCCAGGCTCTCCAGGTCTACAGGCCCCAATGTCCTCTATGGATGGTATTGATTGTCTCGAAGGAGTCTCGCTAGGCCCTTGGAGCCGCCATGTGTCGCCAGGGGTGTGTCGTGGTTAATGTACACCCTGATTGAGACTCTATTGGCCGCAGTTCACTTTGTCTCCCAAATCTGTGCAAGCTATGGGAGGATTTCCGCCCTGTTATGAAGACTGTTTGTTCACTGGTGTCCTTCTAGGTATAACGGATGTGTCCTTTGGACTGTCTTCACTAGCAGCGCGCTAAACTCTGTGCCGAGGCGGGAGTAATCCGTTTTTTCACTTGACCGCTTCACTGTATGGCGTCGTATTTGTGGTCCGTTCCCGGTAGCCACATCCGTTTACAATTGGCGCTGATCTTCACAGGCACAGGCGCCCGGTGCTCGTTGCTGTAACCCACCGGGCCCCCGTGGGATTTCCATATCGGCCTGCGGCTCCTTTGGCATTTACACCAGCTCAGATTCGCATGGCAACCGGATTGTATGCACGCTGCTTACGCGCATCTTCTCGCGCCCCTGCAAGCCTCCGGAGCCCTCACGATGGATACCCGGACTCGCGGATAGGCACCGCAGTAGGCACTCATTCACCCGGCTGTCTTCAGCTGGATCCGCCGTCAGCTCCGGATTTCTGCCGGTACACCGGCCGCTGTCACCAGGCTACACCTTCGCGCTCACCTCTCGGCACAGCCGAGAGCTCACTGCTGTATCTCGCCGGGCCCCCGCAGGGTTGCAAAGTCGGTACGTGGCTCTTTTAGTAATCTCACTGCCTCAGATTCTAGTGGCAGATGGAGTGTGCGCACGCTGCAGACACTCGTCGTCGGGCACCGCTGCAGGCCTCCGCAGCTCTCCCGGGGACCACCAGGACTCTTCAGACATGCACCGCAGTAGGCGCTCACTCACCCAGCTGGCTTCAGTTAGGTCCGCCGTCCGCTCCGGATGGCTGCCGGTCCGCCGGCCGCCGTCATCAGGCTATACCTGCGCTCTCGCCACTCGGTACAGCCAGTAGTGGCCGCCAGCTGCACTCGGTCCGGTGAGTACCGTGTTGGTTTTTCGTCATGCTGTCGGCGCCATCTTGACTGCCGCGGCCGGTAGCGCCGCTTCAGTTTTCTCCCGCAATAGTGAGCGAGCGGCTGTTAGAATTCCCTCTAGACGCACCGCTGCTGTTTCCGCAACGTCCTGGCTACTTTTGGGCTGCAAATTCGTGGTTAAGCACCGGATAATTTACGGATATTGCGCTCGGCCGGCAGAGCCACCCTAACAAGCGGCCATCTTGCAGCTCGGCTCAGCCACGCCCCCTAATCACAGCAGCTGTTGATGTAAAAGTCGTGAGGTTCCATTTAAATTGAAAAATGCAGTAGCATAGAAGTTCAGACAGTGACGCCCTGCAACTTATGACACATATGTGCCAGACAGTGGCATTTCACAACTTTATGCAGCATAAAAAAGTGAAACTGCATCAAATGTTGTTAAATAACAAAAAAACCTTCACAGTCCAGTCGAGTAAATTTGTTGCATAGAAAAGATCAAAATTGTGGAAGTGTGTATGAAGTCACTTTTCCAATCTAATTATTGTGCAAATGAAAGAGCAACAACTACACGCAAAGCTAAAGAGTAAAACAAAAGAGGAAAAACGGTGGAAAGTATTTTTCTAGCTGAAAATTGTTTAACAAAATAAAGGATGAAGCAACACTACGGTGCGAATAAACATTGGAGGAGTAGATCAGACCGTAAAGTAGAGTAATATCACACGCACTACTAGTAATAATAGGTTAGAGAAGCAACAGACTAGGGCAACGAGCGGCTTGAAAGGTAAGGAAGAGCATAGGGAGGAAAGAAGGAAATCATAACATGAGGGTGGGGGAAAGAAACGGAGGAGAGGGGATAAATGAAGAAAGGAAGGAAATCGTTGAGCAACTCAGAAAAAGTAAAATAGGAAAGGGATAGAACATAAAAGTAAATCTTTATAAAAGTGTAGATTGCAATATAGGAGCAAGGCGAGCAAAGCATGGGGGGGGAGGGGGACATAAACAGATCACTAATGGACCCTGGGATAGAAGAAAATATTGTGCAAGAACAGCAACCTTGGAGCAGGATGAGAAAGGAAACATGGAAGCAATAGGTAAAGAATCCGCATAAGTAATGGAAGAGTGAGGGCGAACAAGTCGAGTTTGAAATGAACATAAAAAAAAATTAAAAAACAGAACCGGGGAGCAGGAGAAGAAAATGTCAAAAGTATAAAATCAGGTGTGGGGAGGGAGGAAACAGCAATGCAACTACTGTAACATAAGTCACAAAAGCAATGGAGGGAAGAAGAGAGAGGGTATAAGGATAATAAATTATATAAACAAATATGGAACTGTGCGAGGGAGAAAAACGCAGTTACAAAAATAAAGAAGCAATGGCTGGCTGGGATACCGACAGTGGCAGCGCAGAGTCGAAAGTAATGGAGTATAGACAGCTGTGGAACGAGAAAGAATATTGGGGTGTAAGCATGGGCGTCCGCACAAATATTTCCAGGGTGGGAGAGGGGGGACAAAATTTTAACGTCATCACCATCCTCCGGCACGACGTGTGCCAGGTGGGGCACAAAAAACACTGGGGCACAGGAGGAGCCATGGGGGGCAGGAAGCAGGCCGCATATGATCTCATACACTATAGGGTTGTTGTGCCACAGCCATCTCTTTCTTTTATGGTCTTTGGTAGATATCATTCACACCTTCTAGCAGTTGGCAAAGAAAAAAGCAGAGCTGCAGACAGGAGCGGCTCTTGGCCAAAAGTGAAAAAGCACAGGCATGCAAAGGGTTTAGAAACCTGATGCAAAAGCTTAATGGAAGGATCAAGCTGCTATTGTCTGATTGGCAATTTCTAATCTGTTTTTATGTCACCACTATTGAATACACTACAGTATTCATACACACATGATGAAGGCAGTGAAGGCACTATAACTGCATTATAAAAAGAAAAAAACATTTGGTGTTAACATGCACAAACGAAAGAATTAAAATATATGGCAAATGTATTTATTTTGGAAATGTATTAACTTAAATATATTAAATTTAATAAAATCAAATAGATTACCTTAAATAAAACAACAGCTGTTCTCTTCCAAATTGGAAAATAAAATATATAAACTTAATCTGGATAACTGTTGCAGGAACTGCAAACATGTAAAGTCTTGCTGAAATTTAACAGTCACATTTTTCAATGAGTAGTAGTTTTATACAGTTTTTGTTCACTGGTTAGTGTAGTGATCTCAAAAATGGAACTGTAAACATCTGTAGTCTTGTGCAAATTTATCAATTACTTTGTCAATCAGCTGTTTGTTTTAATTAATGTTTGCTCATCATGCACAAACCCGATAAGCGATCATCTGCCATTGTCGACCTCAACCAAGTTTTCACCCTTGTCAATGTGCTGAAAGACCTTTCCACTGTACAAGTGGTCACTGGTAATGTGAGAGCAATGAGAATTGCTTGCTGGACTGATGGAAATAAATCTGTGTGGTTTAGCAAATCCAGAAATCCATTGTCAAACTGCTCATCCTTTGTTGACCAGATCTGAAACCTTGTGACTGCTTCGGCTTTCAGGTTTTCAATGTCGTAAAATTCTCTGACGTTTGCAATATGGCATTTGTATTGCTCAAGTGTAATTTTTGCCCATGTTTTGCGTAAAGTGAGAACAGACTCAAATTTTTCTTGTTTTCATTGCCAAACCAGCTTTCTAATGATGCGATGATAGAGTTCATGTATGGCACATAGATAGACTGGCGATAGTATTCTTCCACAGCAGAGGAACCAAAATTAAAATGAAATACTTGCCGGCCACACGGTCTGGGAACACAAAGTTTGATGTTCTGTTTTTCTGCCAGGATTTGAACATTCGTAAAAATGTCATTCAATTGCTCCTCTGCTTTTTGTCTGTGATCACGGAACACAGTCAGAAGGTCTTGCATGTGATTACACACCTTGAGGATATTAAGCTGAACAGCTTGGAGAGCCTGGCTTACAGATTCCAATCTTGATGAGTAATCTGAAATTATGGACAAGCAAAAGAGAAAGCTCACTGTGCTGGAGGAACATTGCAATTGATTTGCATCCCAACGTGTTTTCCCTGATGCTGTAGTGACCAGTTAGCTTAATTGCTTAAAAATCTCTTCAAAGTGTGAGCTAAAAATTCGAATGCTCTTGTATTTTGCTGTCCATCGGGTTTCACTCAGCAATGGCACATTGGGAATAAGAGATCTTTTTGGACTCTCACGGATAAACTTGATGATGGCTTTCACTGTGCCAATAGAATTCCGTATATCATGAACGGCATGCAGGTCATTAACAACCAAATTAAGTTTATATGCAGCACAGTGAGCAAAAGCAGCTTTAGGATATTTTCTCTTTATTATGGCTTGAACGCTACCTTCCTTTCCTGCCATTGTAGAGCATCCATCATATCCTTAGCCATGGAGCTTTTCTAAGTTTCATCCAAATTTAGACCATGTATCCATAATCATATTTGCAATTGAGAGAGCATCCATTTCTTTTAAGGTTGCAAATCCAAGGAATTCTTCTCAGATGACAGCTACAGTGCTACATGTTGTGTCTACAAAACGTACTCCAAGTGACATCTGTGCTTTTCCGGATAGGTCAGCGCTTTCATCAGCAATGATTGAAAATCCATTTGACCTATTGACTAAGGATACTAGATCTTCTCTTAATGTTTCTTCACATAATGTAATCAATTCATGTTCAACTCGAACTGATGTATAATGTGCATTAACTGGTGCATTTTCCAGATGGTTCTTTAGGATCACATCTCCTGCTTCAATGCGAAATTGGTAGACTTTGCACATTTCCGGTTGTACTTTTCCCCCACGTAGAACAATGCCATGTGTGCCACAAAACAAGATAGTAGACAAAATTGGAAATAACTTTTTCCGATTTTCTTCAACATGCCTTTTCACAGCGTTGTCTATTTGGCAAACAATACTTGTTTCCGATTTCTTTCGGATTGCCAAAAAGTGAGTTGCATCCACTTGTGCGTTTTTATGCCAAGACGATAAGACATGCACTTTCATGGAAGTCTTTCTATTTAGTGAAAGGCATAGTTATGAATGCTCCTTGTATCCCACGATGAACTGGCTGCGGAAAAACTGTGCAAAACTTGCAAATTGCACCTTTCAGTTGTGGAGAGTAGCTAAGCCATCGTGAATATCGATTAATCCAAACATGACGGAAACAGCGTGGTCCACCTGAATCCTTCTTGAAGTCATACGTTTCTGGTGGAGTATACGTATTTATTAGAAGATTGTATTTTATGTCATTTTTTTGCTGAATTAAAATACAATCCAATATCATTTACAGGAGCATCAACATCATGGCTAGATTCTGTTGGAGCTGAAAGTGGACCTGCAGAACTGCTTGTGCTTGGTTCTTCTGCCTCCTCCTGTTCACGATGTCTAGATTCTTTTCTTGCTTCCGTAATATCAGATTCTACATCATCCAATTTTCATTTTGAAATTTTTTTTTCGGATGACCATTTCTAAAAAGAAATGGGGATCATTAAATACTCTGCTCATCACCAGGCTGGCTGTATTGAATAAACTGAGTTGTAGATGAGCTGCAGTGAGTTGAAAATTCCCTTTAAATTTCTCCTGCAAGGGGAAACGGGTTTCCTTACATAATGCATAATTATATAGGTAAGATGAGATTTGTGAAAGTTAAATAACTCACCTACAATGCACTATTTATTGAATACATACAGCCCTGTATACAGTAACAGAAAGTTGAAAAAGGAAAGTGTCTGTGTGTGGATATATGTACACACACTATATTATATATATATATATATATATATACACATATACACACACACACACACACATACATACACACAAACACATACAGTACCAGATTTCACTTGTCACAGCACCAGACTGCACGCACAGCAGTTGCCACAGCAGCACCAGATTGCACCCAAAACACTTGCAACAGCACCCCCAGCAGCTTTAAACCCAAAGCACTTGCCAAGTGCGCCTTGGCAGTGGCACTGGATGGCATCCACATCATTTACCAGATATAATCCCACATCACCAGGTATAACCCCACCACACTAGATAATAAATCATATAACCCCCCAATGGCCCATGGTGGCACAAAATATAAACCCACTGCTTTCTCCTGCTTTTGCCTCATTTTTTCTGCTCTGTCATTCCTCTCCCCCAGCTTTTCTGACTGCTTTCTCATGCTTATGCCCAGGCCTCAGTTCCACATTTAAGGATTACAAGCAAATCACTTAATCTCCCCCCATTTACTTGGCTGCCTGTCCACCTCCTGCTGGTCGCTGCTTGCCCTGCTGAACTCTGTTGCACAGCTCCCCTCCTCCACCGACTATTTTTCACATTTTTTGCGCAGTTTTATGTTGTGCCAACACCACCCAAAGGTATTGGAGCGCTTTACATAAGCACCACCAGTTACTCTTTAGTGCAGTTTTATATAGCGCCACCAACACTACCCAAAGGTATTGGAGCACTTTACATAAGCCCCAGTTACTTTTTTTTGTGCATTTTCAAAAAACGGCAACACTACCCAAAGGTATTGGAGCACTTTACATAAGCCCCAGTTACTTTTTTTTGTGCATTTTCAAAAAACGGCAACACTACCCAAAGGGATTGGAGCGCTTTACATAAGCACCAGTTACTTTTTTAGTGAAGATTTATATAGCGCCACCAACAACCAACACCACCCAAAGGTATTGGAGCGCTTTACATAAGCACCACCAGTTACTTTTTATTGCAGTTTTATATAGCGCCACCAACACTACCCAAAGGTATTAGAGCACTTTACATAAGCCCCAGTTACTTTTTTTTGTGCATTTTCAAAAAACGGCAACACTGCCCAAAGGGATTGGAGCGCTTTACATTAGCACCAGTTACTTTTTTAGTGAAGTTTTATATATAGCGTCGCCAACAACCAACACCACTCAAAGTATTGCAGAGCTTTACATTAGCACCCAGTTAAAAAAAATTTGTTGTGCAGTTTTAAAAAAGGCCAACAGCGCGCAAAGGTATTTGAGCGCTTTAATTAGCACTAGTTACTTTTCTGTGCAGTTTAAAAAAACGCCATCACTGCCCAAGGGTATTGGAGCGCTTTACATAAGCACCAGTTACTTTTTAGTGAAGTTTTATATAGCACCGCCAACAACCAACACCACCCAAAGGTATTGGAGCGCTTTACATTAGCACCAGTTACTTTAAACAAGGGCACATTCATTTTTGTAGGCACGGTGAGTAAGTGATTTGCCCCATTTTTGGGAGTGCTTCCTCATGCTTTTTCCTATCTCTCTCCCTGTTTTTCTAACTGCTTTCTCCTGCTTTTACCCCGTTTTTTACTGCTTTCTCCTTCCTCTCCCCCATTTTTCTGAGTACTTTCTCATGCTTTTGCCTTATTTTTACTGCTTTTTCCTTCCTCTCCACTACCCCTGTTTTTCAGAGTGCTTTCTCCTGCATTTGCCATGTTCTTTTACTGCTTTTTCCTTAGTCTCCCCCATTGTTCTGACTGTTTTAGCCTGCTTTTGCCCTGTTTTTCCTGATTTTGCCTTGTTTTTTTACTGCATTCCCCCCCCCCCATTTTTCTGACTGCTTCTGGCCTGATTTTTACCTTCCTCTCCTTCCGTTTTCCCACAAGTTTTAGAAATTAAATAATACCAGGCAGCAAACTAAAACATATAGTCTGTCAAATAGCCCTAGAACTTCAAGTTTTAATCTATTCTGAACACAAGGTAATTGGATTTCAAAACCCAGGCTCTCTCTGCAGCGCAGAGAGGCTGCTTCTCTCTCTGAACTTTCTCTCCGTCTGACTGGAGAGGAGCCTGCGCAGTGTGCACTTGCTGGGGGCTAGGGCAGGTCTGAGTTGGATCATGATTGGTCCAGCTCTTGATTTTCATATGTCAGGCGATGCGGCAGGCAGCTAGCATTGGTAGCGCTCAGCTACCCAATGACAATGCTGCCTCGCCTGCCTGAAATGCCACCTGAGCCTCTGGGTGGCTGTTGAAACCCGCAGCCGGGAGCAGTCCGATGTCATTGGTAGCTTCAAATCGCAGTCTGTGGCGAAACTTCGGTCCCAGTCTCACTCTCGAAGCCAGTGCAGATGTTCCAGAGGCTGCCCTACTCAATCTAAGTCGTCTAGTAAGTCTTAGAAAAAACACAAGAAATTAAGTGGAATTCTGCCCCCTTGCACCATTTGTATTCGCATGAGCGTGCGAATACGAATTTACCGTCTCGCTCTTGGAACAGTCCGACGTCTGAGCCAATTCAGTAGCTGGTGAAGGCACAACCCGAGTTTCCGGGTCAATCAGCCATAACTAAGCAGATCAAAGAGTTCCACACACCTGGGCTCTGGCTCTTTGGTTCACTTCTAACTCCTCCAAGGCACAGAGATGCACTCTATCTGGAATAACGCTTTTCGGTTCCCCTATGCAGCAGCTGGACCCTCCGAGCCCATCTTGCCACATGTTCTACAACCGACCCCGCTTTCACCACCAGCCACTGGCTCCTTGACACCCATGCAGACTTTGATGCCAGAGGATGAGGCCCGGATAAACCTCTCCGACGCAGAGTAGATGCTGGTCCGGCCTCAACCGAAGTCGCGCCACATGCCACTTGAGGCGCCACTTCTTCCCACCTACATTACCACTTCCTTTAAGGAAAGCAGCACACAGTTCATTCCCTTTTTAGAACGGACTCCAATAATGACTATGAGCCGGGTGATGAATTTGCACAACCCTACAAGAGGCCGTAGAATACATTGTGCCCCGAGGGCACAAAGGGCGTGTATGCCCAATTTGTGTGCTCCCGGGGCACAATGGTATTACACAGGGGGCCTCAGATGCTTGTGTGGCCCCTTCTGGAATACTGATAGCGCTGGTGCACGTGAAGGGCTATGCCATACTCTTCACCCCCAAATGAGTGACAGAAGAAAGTGCAAGCCCTTTTGGCCACAGTGGTTATCAAGAGAGTGCCCTTGCCAGAATTAGGTCGTGGGAATTACTCCTGCTACTTTTTGGTGAACAAGAAGAATGGAGGCTTTTGTCCTATTTTAGATGCAAGGCCTCTCAATGCCTTGCTACAGAAGGAAAAATGTGTTATGCTCACTCTGGCCCTAGTCTCGTCTGCCCTCGACTCTGGAGGCTGGATGGTGGCATTGGAATTGCAGAACGCCTATTTCCATATACCTATCCTTTCAGCCCATCGGCACTACCTGCAGTTCATGGTGGGACAGAAGCATTTTCAGTTCACTGTGCTCCCTTTTGGTCTCACCAGTGCACCTCGGGTGTTCACGATAGTGATGGCGGTGGTGGTGGTGATAACACGCCTTCGGAGGTCAGAGGTGCCAGGCTTCCCCCTACCTCGACAGCTTGCTTTTGAAGGCGGGCTCACCCCAAGCAGTCGTCAACCATCTCCAGACTACGGTGAACCTCCCATCATCTCTGGGGTTCACTAACAATGTGTCGAAGTCCTACCCGACTCCTCAGACGCTACCCTTCATTGGAGCCATTCTGGACCTTGTTCGGTTTTGTGCCTTTCCCCCGGGAAAGAGTCCAGAACATTCAGGCTTAATCCCGATCTTTTGGCCTCAGTCCTGGATTTCAGTAAGTCCACTCAGAGGGTGCTGTGGTGGATGGCCTCCTGCATGTCTAGCACACCACATGGCATATGCAGGCTCTAGCACACCACGTGGCATATGCAGGCTCTGCGGGCCCAGCATGCAAAAGATCTGCAGTGGTGGTTACTGAATCGCGATTGGGTCAGTGGCAGACCCCTTTCCCTTCCCTACCCAGAGCGGACAGTGCCGACCAATACAATGCTTCTGGGTTGGGGCAGCCTTCTGGGAGGGTTGGAGATTAGAGGTTTTTAGTCTCTGGCAGAGTCCTGGCTCCAAATCAGCCTCCTGGAGCGAGGCCCATCCATTTGGAGTTGAAAGACCCTTCCTTCCGTCCAAAGAGAGACTAGTACATGTGCTCATGGACATCATGTAGTACTGCAACAAACAGGGGCAGGTGGGGGAGGGGGTCACGGGCCTTGTGCCAGGAGGCACTATGCCTTTGAAAATAGCTGGACCTCCAAGGAATCTTCCTGGTAGTGAACTACCTAGCAGGATCACTGAATGCCAGGGTGGACGAGCTCAGCCATCGATGCCTTGCGGGTCATGAGCAGCAGTTACACCAAGAGGTGGTGCAAGGTCTTTTCCATGAGTGTGGAGACCCTTAGCTTGATCTACTCACCACCGCAAGAACGTGCAATGTCAGCAATTCTCCACATTGGAAGGTGCAAGGCATCTCTTGCTTGGAGATCTGTTCCGCCTTGAGTGGCATTTGGGGTTTGTTTATGCTTTTTCACCAATACCACTCCTGCCCTGAGTTCTCAAGAAGATCAGGACCGACTGGGCCCCAAGTCATCGTAGTGGCTCTGCATTTAGCAAGGAGTGTATGGTATCCAGAACTCCAGGGCTTGAGCATCTGTTCTCCCATCAGGCTGCCTCTCTGTGAGGATCTGCTGTTGCAGCAACAAGGCAAGGGTTTGCACCTGGACCTTTGCAATCTCCACTTTCATATTTGGAGAATGAGTGGCCACAGCTAAACACTTTTAACCTTCCACTGAAGGTGGTTGATGTCATCTTGGGAGCCCTTGAAGAAAGTTGTATACACCTGTTGTTGGGACATATTTTTGGTTTGGGGCGGCACACGTCAGATTGCAGTCTCCCGCCCCCCCCAAGCCAAATTATATGACATGCTGTACCTTTTGTCCCTTGCTTTGCGCACAGTTATGGGTTATCTTTTGGTCCTCTTATGGTTGCCTGATCATCCATCCTTATTTAAGTCTCCAGTGTGATATAATTTTTGAAAGGGCTACAACATTTATTTCCTCCCACCCCATTCCTCATGCCACAGTAGGAACTTAACAGTCACTTTTCTGATGTGCACTACATTTGAGCCACTTTATAGTTGTCCATTATGACTTCTCACCCTTAAGACAGTGTTCCTCGTTGCCATAACATCGGAGTGTGAGTGAGCTTAAGGCTATGTGTAAACCCATTGTACACCACCTTTCCAGCAAAGCTGTTTCTGCGGACTCTGGCAACCTTTCTGCCAAACATGGTGATGACATTCCATGTTAGTCAAACCATCACCCTGACAGCGCTCTATGCTCTGCTTCAGCCATCTAAGGACGAGGAGAGACTCCATCGCTTGGACCCCAGGACAGTGCTAAGCTTTTACATAAATTGTACATAGGAGCACCAGGTGGATGATTAGCTCTTTGTGGGGTTCGCTGGTGTGAAAAAAGGGCAAGACAGTACAGACAAGAACAATTTCCCACTGGATTGTCCTCTGCATCAAGATGCTTTGACTGAAAAGCAGCCTCTAGAAGTACAGCAGGCCCATTCTACCAGGGCAAAACCTCCTACCGCTCTGCTAGCACGCAGAGTGTCAGTCCTAGATGTATTCCAGACAGCTACGCGGGCGTCTCTCCAGACGTTCACGAAGCAAGATTGTCTGGTCAGGTTCGCCTAGAGGGGCATTATGCCCACACAGTCCTGCAGAACTTTCTAGTCCGCGTCCATTCACAGACCCGCCTCCAAACAGGTACTGCATTGGCATCTATTCAGAAGATGAGGAATCTGCGGCTCTATCAGAACAACAAGCTAGTTGCTTTCGGTAATGCTCTTTCTTGTAGAGACTATCTAACCACAAATTCCTCATTGACCCTCCCCTCCTCCTTATTTTGAGATTAGGCTCCTCCATTAATAAGATCCCAAGTCCAGGAATCTGCACATTGGTCACAGCAATTTGCTTTAGGGACTTTGTATCTGAAGTAGCGGAGGCTCTCGAAAGCGGATAGCATGCAGACGGTGGCACCTATATAGGCTCTGCATGTCATTGCTGGAGACGAATGGAGTCAGTGCAGAGCCATACGTGCCACCTACTGGTGAGCAGAGGTACTGCCTAAAAATTTCTGGATCAAGTCTGGCGCCTAGGGAAAATTCTTAAGGTGAGGAATTTGCAGCCAGATGGACTCTCCCAGAAAGTGCATTATCGAAGTTAGTAACTTGGTCACTAAACTGTGCAGAGGTGTATCGGAAACTCAACAAATGGTAATGATAGGCTGGGGAATCAATGGACAAGGGTAATAGGTGGGCTTCAAATGTACGGAGGAGCAGAGGTAGGAAAATAAAGGAAATTGGTATGTGTGGGTGGGAGAAATAAACGGAGGAGTGGGTATAATATCAGTGAGGAAAGGTAAAATAAATCGCTTTAAAAGAAGCAAAACAGAAGGGAAGAAAACATGAAATATGTCGCTACAAGATAGCTCTCAAATGCTATGTAGGATAAAGGTAAGAAAAGTGAGGAGCAAATAAACATAAAACCTAAGGAGCTCTGAATGGAAGCAAATATTGCTCAAAAGGAGCAAAGCTGAAGCACTGAGTGGGAAGAAAAATGAAAGCAATATCTTCAAAAGCCACAGAATAAATGGATGAGGGAGTGAGACCGAGCTTAGGGTTAAGTGAACACAAACAGAATCCAGGGAGCGGTAGAAAAAATTATTAAGGGAAAAATTTAACTTTGGAGAGGGAATGGCAAGCAAAATGGGAAGCATTTACAGACACCACAAAAGCAATGGAGGAGGGAAAAGACTGCAGAAGAAGGAAATGACCACAAAAGCAGCGGAACCAGGAGTGTGACAAAAGTGTGTTGCAGAAATAAATAAGCAATGACAGGCTGAGGGAGCAACAGGCTTAAAAAGCAGGATCAATGATGCAAAAAATATAAACAAAAGTGGTACGTGTGGGTAAACAAAAGTAATGGAGGAGTGGAGATAGTGGAGGAAAGGTAATAGAAAGTGGAGAGTAAGTTGAGGTTCAAAAGAAAGCACAGTAGTACCAGGCAAAGACAGGAAACAAAGCATTTACCATACCAGAAGCCAAAAAAGGAAACAAAATAAACGAAGCCTTGGAGAGAAGAACAAAACATGAATGTAACAAAGCAAAGGCAATGGGTGCCTTAAAAAGAATAAAGGAGGAAGTGGTGATGATAAATGTAATTACTGTGTGAGTGATAGTTATGCAGGAGCAAACAGAAAAGATGAACCCAAAGGTATGTAATGATAGCGCATGATGGATAATGTGAAATTAGGAAAATATATCATGGACACATTTGGAAACTGTATTATGTATAGCGTAAATAGCTCTATATGACCTCCTGCAAGGTTTAGATTTACATTTGAGTAATTTGCTGCAAAGTGAAACTTGTTGCAAGTGTATATGCATTAACAATGCAAAGTCAATTGTAAACCATGAGGTCTATTGTGTTGCATAGTTGTTGTGCATGTTTGTTGGAGAGCAAGCAAAGAAAAAGAGGGAGTGGACATAAATGGAATAGCTAAATACATGGTGAAAAGCAATGTAGAAGTAAGGCGACTAAGGCGAGGGCGGAAATGAACAATGGAACAATGAACACCACCACAGGGTGAGGAAAGAAGCGCACAAAGGAGAACGCTACGTGGAGTGTAGAGCCGGCAGTGGAGACGCACACAAGCGAAAGAGCAACATAAGCGTGTGGGGTGGGTTGTGGAGAAGCACACAAGCAAAATACAGCCACACGGAGCTTGGTTGAAGGAAGAAGCATAGACGGGAGATAGCTGGAAAACACATGCACTCATGCTGTGCTTACCAAAAAGAAAAAGTAATTCCTAAAAGTGAGCAGTGAAAGAGGCTATGCTCTAGAAGAGGGACAAACATGGAACAAGAAAAGTCATCGACTAAGAAGCAAGGAGATGAGTGACAATAAGGGTAAGCAATGGTAAGCAATGGGTGGGCTGTAAGTTCTTGGTATGCTCACAATAGGACTAAAGTCAGGACTGAAGATCTGAGCACTGCTCTTGTTCAAATGTTTACAAAAATGTTTGGCTGAAAGCGTCACCAGAGGCATGCAAAAATCGAAATTCACACTACAAACACCAAAATGCCTCACATATGCATGTTCACAACCTGTCAACTACTGAAGAAAAATGCACAATTTTTAAAATGAATTGGGTTTCTCTAAAATGCTGCAAATTGTATTGGGCTTACTGCCATACTTCAAGCACATGGCAGTAATACAAACATCATCAAAATGTTTACACTTAAAAATGTCAGAACATTTTCTATTTGCCTTGCAAACCTCCTGCACATTTCTTTGAATAAAACCAATGAATTTGACAACACACAAGCACTGCTTGTAACGCTCAAGGAACGGGCTCCTGAGTCTCTGGGATTGAAGTCCTTAGTGTCCTGCAGGCAGAAGTCATTTTGCAAAGGCCATCTACATTTCTTCACAATGTACATACTTTATATTATATGTCGGTTTCAAGTTCTTCTCAGGTTTATAACCCTTAGAGTTGGTCTTTCCTGTGAATTATCTGCATGAATAAATCATGTACATAAGAAATTGAACATTTGGTGGCGTGAGGTTAACAGCTGCATCTGAGACACACACCCTTCTCTCTTTCCACTCTGTACTCTACCTAAGCCACACTCCCATTTATGGTTCTACTCCACTGCAAATCTTGGGGTGGCTCAAAACTGAGAATTCCTATAAGTGATTAGGTGTTTTCTGTGAACCACCCTAATTTTACTCTGCTGGCAGGAAAAGCAGAAACTTTGAAATTCAAATGGGTTAGCCTGGCTTCAATTCATGCGGTCTTTTTATCCTGTACGATTACAGAAATTAAACTCAGGATGAGATAGGGGCTAAATGTCCATTTGTCTACTACAATGACCTATTTTGTCCTACAAAATAGGACTCTTCACGGCAACAGCGTCCGGCTGAAAACAATGAGCCGCCAAGTAGATACTCTATCTCACACAGGAGTCTGGTAGAAGATTCTTTCCTGCCTTCAGTTGAGAAGGACCAGCCACTCTCCAACTTGGAGATAGAGTCACTGAACCACAGAGGTACAGAACCGGCCAAGCTCAGAGTCTTGAAATGCACAGCCCACAACTCAGACTTGGCTCTATGACTCCATCAGGCGGGTCAAGAGCGCTGAACTCCCTACAGAACTAGTAATCACCCTTCTACGAGTGGCTTTCCCCAAACTGGTCATCCCAAGAACAATGCTGTGCCCCTCTACTGAGAGGCCAAGGTCCAGATTCCACAATAGGCGCCTACTGGCATCACCACAGGGCAAAGTGGTCTCTATCCCTTACTTCGCTCTAGGATTTCTGAAACCTCTTCTCAGAGTCAACATCTTCAGGTACCTTCTGAAAGACAGCCTGTGCTCTAAAACTCATATACCAACTGAGAATTGGGCAAATCAATGCCAATAGAGAAGTATGGTAGCAGAACTGGGCAGACAACTATCCTTCCTTAGCCAACTGCCCCTTCTGCAACAAGGTATCCAAGGAAATTTGCAGCCATGCACACTGCACATGCTTACCATTCCAGAAAAACAACCAGCTAGATACTGCTCTGTGCAACCAGCCTTTTCTTCAACCATGGACAGGCTTGTACGCGTCCCCTCTTCCATGCCAGACTTTGGGACCAATCACCAAGGCCTCATGGAGATACAGCTCCTTTTGGTCAGGTATTTTTCTCGAATCTTCAAGGACTTCACATCAACATGGATGGTCCAGATCTCACTGAGGAGCAAGTCTTGAGACCAGCGCTCCCAGTTCTTTAGAAACAGGCGCGAGCAGACACAGGCTACTGCAGGTGTATGAGCAGTTCATCAGTGGGTCACTGCACACGGTTTTAGCAGTGCGTATGTGTCGGAGGTGTGTTTAACATGTTTCTTCCCCCAACACGCAAACTTCCATTCAATGCAGACTGAAAAACCGGGTGAAAAACCATGCAGGTGGATAATCTACCGCCACCAAAATAATGAACTGATTAAGCCAGAATACTCAAAGGAAGGCTCAGCCATTTAAGGACTACGCACTGTAGTAAATAATGAACAGAACGTGCAATAAAACCCTGGGCATTCCTGAAAGGCATAAAAAGTTCAAGGGACACACAGTTTTAGCAGAAGAGCACTCTTAGAGAGCGAGGCCATCAAGCAGGACTAGGTGCAAATGGGAGCGGAGGTTCAGGAACTACTTTAGGTTCTGTTTTTCACCGGGTGCCAAGTGAATGGGTCAGCAGCCGTCCAGTGACTGGACCTGAAATGGTAAATGTGACTTAAAGGCGGGCGCATGATGTATCGCACAGATTATGGACCAGCAGATGAGCTTCTCACAGGCAGTGGGCAAGAAAAGGTCCCATTGTATTGAGCTGGAGGCCATTTTCATTAGTTAAAATCTATACTTCTGGGATGTAGAGCACAGCAAGTCGATGGCCCGATTTACACAAGTGGACAAAACAGAAACCGCCCTCTAATTGCATTAGTGCCCCAGAAACATTTCATCGTGTGCATCCTTTGCCTTGACCACACTGCAACTCACATTAATCACAGGTATTTTTATTCAACACCATCAAGCCTGATTATTACCAAGTGCACTGTGCTCACGGGTGACCAGATTCATAGACAGACTGCATGATTGAACAGGTATCCTTCACTGAGAACCATTCTCAAACACTGCACATGGTTGTTCACTTTTCAGTGCATAATTATCTGCAGAACTAGAGTTACACGTCATAGTACATAACCATTGAGTCCATTTCTTCGAAGATGCTGCTAGCTGTAAGAGCTATGATTTGATTCTGTGGTGTCTTTCACAGGCATAGAAAAGAATTGTACAACAAAAAATGGTTATGAGATTTAGAATAAAGTGCACAGCTTGATTTGTCACACAGGCAAAAATAACGGACACATTTTCATTTCAAAGTTACAATAAATTAAGCAAAGTCTTCTGTAGCTACTACAAGAATCGGATGCCAATGGCAGGTGTCCCTTTAGATTACTAGACGGGTCTTTACCATCAGAGGCTTTTGTCAACGATGTCCTGCTGTACACGTCTGATGCTGAAATGGGCCAAAGTCTGACCTGAAGAATGAATGTACTTCACAACCTCCATCTGCACTGCGGTACCTGACCCCTACAATAACCGGACATTGACGTCGACCCAGGCCATGACCTTGATGTGACCTTACTTTGATAAGATAGATTAAGCACTCTAAATCCAGTCTAAAAAGATGCTGCTGCCAGAGGCCGAGGTAGTGGTCATAGTTACCACAACAGACTAATCTTTCGATGCAGTGGTGTTGAGGTAACTGGTTGCACCAGCAAGATAAATTTAATTTATTTGGCTTGGAATATACTGGGAAAGTGCGACTCTGGTCAATTTCGATTAGAGAAAGTCAAAAGGGGAGGGTTGACCTCAATTTTCCGGGGATGCCATGATGGTCTTTGTTTACCTAAGACAACACAAGGAGATGACAGACGGAGCGTTGAAACTTTTCAGACACTTACCCTCAGTCACAGATTTGGGTTGAATCCATCTTTGTTTACCTTCATATTTCTTCCATCTCGTTAGTGTGGGTGGTATGTGGTATTCAGAGGCTAATGCAAGGCCAAATTTAGGTAACACTTATTTACTGCATATTGATGCCAACTAATCTATTGTTGTTTGGTAATTAACCAGCACATCTTGAGCCCAAGTCAAAGTGCAATTACATTAAGATAAAAAAAAATATGGGCAAACATTTAGAAGGGTCTGGATTTGTGGACACCCAGACCTCCTTGGTGAAATGCATCTGCACTGGTCATCTGACCCCTCTACATAAGTATATGAGCGGTGAAGAACTAGCCGAGAATAAATGAATATATCGAGGTCACTGCTGACAACCCCTTTTTAGACAGCTTTAGCTGGCTTGTCAGATTCATATTTTTCTTAAAAAAAAAAAAAAAATGATAATAATAAAATACATACAAACACAAATACATATATAGAGGGGCTTTAAATCAGTGGTCTTTGCCCACTGGACCGTTTAGTTATTCACATTTTGCTTCCGCCCACATCATGGGGCAATGGGTTAAAGCACTTCAGCCCTTCTCCACCCGCCCCCACCGTCAGTGGCGGTATTTAGTTTATGCATCTATGCATATTTGCAGATCTACTATAAAAAAAAGTTCACTTCGGCGCTGGGGTGCTAATGTCTCTAAATTTGGCTTAAATGCTAGTTTTAGATTTCAGATAATATATTTTTCTTTGACAATGTTTTGTGAGAGCCTGGCAGCTCCCGCATTCTGCTACCAGGCCACTCTCTTCCCATTTTGCCTCTTGCGGTGCTGCTCTTCCAACACAGGCACTGCTTTTTAGTGGCAGCTGTCTTTGAATTATTGCCAGGTCTTGTGGTAATTTATTACCATTTTATTAATCATCCACCCGTCCCGAACCAAGCATCAGGATGGGGCGGGGCCTGCTGAGTGACAGCAGCAGGGAGGAGGGTGGGCTGGAGGGGCTGTTCAAAGTGCAAATGTCCCTTTGGCTGGCCGTCTTGCGACAGCCAGCCAGACATACGCCCTTTGACACTTCTAACCCAGCTGTTTGAAGACAGCTGGGTTAGACCCAGGCCTCCAGTATCCTCGGGTGTACAGAGAAAGGCCACTCCCTCCAATCCTGGTGCTGCTGCTCTCATGCTGGTTAACAGCATGAGAGCAGCGATAGGATTGGTTAGGGGAGCTGTTGAGGGTCCCGCACTGGAGGCAGATCAGAGAAGAAGAAACTGGACAGGAGCGAAGAGGACATTCGTCAGCTCAGTGTCTATTTCTTTCTTTTATTTGTTTAGTGTGTGTAGTCAACCACCCACCACCAGTTTGCCCACCGCACCAGTATCTAGTGCTGCTAGCCGGGACTGTTTGGTATACTTTAGCAAAGCTTTACCGTTCCAAGAGTGCCAATGCACTGTTTCTAAAAGCATCGGCCATGTTGAAACAGTCAAGCAATGAGGACGTATGCCAAAGACATTAAAACATAGCCACCCCCAGTTTGCACAAGCATTAGCGAAGCCAATAGCGCTGACATGTGTCAGCATATTAAAGGCCTGACCTATTGGATTTGCTTACACTGGTTTGAATTTGAAACTGTAGCTCTTCGCTCTCAGTTACTGAAGTGAAAAAAGTGGATCCCTATTCGACTCCAGTACTCTCAGGGAACGCTTGAAGTAAGAACTGGGTTGGGGTTTTTTTTTTTTTTAAACCTCACCTTTTGCGTTCTGACAATCTAATCCACACTTGGCAGGACCACAACAATGCAGTCTATTGTGGCCACCCTATGCATGCGGACGTAAAGAACTGGCCACCAATGGTTTCAGGTCAGCACTCACCTGCCACTGGAATCTTGCTGTTCAGGAAAACTTGAAATGCACGTTGATGCTAGCCCAGTAGCCAATAAAAACAGTGTAAACACACATGCTATATACCGCTCTCTTCCACTACTCTTTGTACAGCCCTCAAAAGGCAGGGTACCGGGTTGCATTAAGGCACTGTCTTTTGGAAAGAGCATCCACACCTCTTCCCTGCATCAATTGTCATCTCTTTTGGCAATATTTTAGTGATAATAAAAAAAAAACAGAAGTTTCAAATTAAGTACATACAATTATCAGCCTCTTAGATTCCCCAGTTTCAGAGGTGCAACTAGAGGTCACAGTTTTCAAACCGTTTGGGAAACAGCTTGTTGGCTGTGAGGGGGGATTCTGAAAAGCACACCCTACTTGGAACCCGTATATTTGAGTGTGCCTTTGGACTGTCAAACGCTTTGAAATCTGTGTCCATGATCGTGTTTTGGATGGACTCACAAGGACCTATAAATCACCTCACAGTGTGTGCTTCCTTCTTCATTAAATGTCAGACCATGGCTCCACTTTCCCCATTCTGAACCCGATGAGCTACCCCCTCCCATCACCAAATGCCGCTCTTCTAGACAGAGCGGATGCAGTTCATGGGAGAGGCGTGTTCTGGATTTCTAGGTGCCCACAAGTTAGAGCTGGTCATAGTACATTTGTAAAGTAGCTCATGGTCGGAGGTAAGTGCCACACTTGCCTCCATGATTAAAGGAAACATCAGAGCAGCCTGGGCTCATCGAAGTCCCCCCGGAGGCTGGAATAAAGCCCCACATGCTGCACCAGGTTGGGCTCCACAACAAATGCCCACTCGCTAGAGTGGCGTAGGAGATAGTAGAGTGCTGTGTCCTTGGCAAACCCACGGCGGCACTCTGTCTTGGCAAAGTAGGCTAGCACCCGGCGAGCAGACTCCGAGGAGTACAACATGGCGGGCGTACAGCACTCTGTGACGGGCACCACATTGTACAGCGCTGGAGACAGCCGGCGGAGCTCAAGCAGGTAGTGGCGCCCAACCAGTTCAACCAGTGCCATGCTGTACAGGGCAAAAAAGATAAACGTTGGCCAACTGGGTCCAGGTTGCCCTACAGTCCTTCCATAGGCCCAACTGAGGATTGTCCCAGCAAACATACCCAGGCCCACCCACTCCAGGATCCGCATGGGTTCTGGATTAATGTAGCGCTGAAGTCGCTCAGGGTGAAAAAGTTTAAAGTAAAGGGCGCCTCCAAGTGGAGTATCAGGGAAGCGCACCAGCAGCAGTTGGTTTAACACCAGAAAGATATCTGGTACAGGAACAGCATCATCCTCCACCAGAAGCACATACTCCGGGTCAAAGGTCGTTAAGGTCCTCTCTAAGCAGAAGGTATAGTCCCGCTTCTCCTTCTCAAATAGATTGGTGTCCAGATTGTCCGATACTTTGCTATAATGCTCGACCGTGGGCATAAATTTGGCAAGCAGCATGGCGTCTTCATGCGTCCTTGGATTTGGATCGACGTTGCAGAGGAATAGCTGGTGATGTCGACAAGCATCGCCACACTCCGCAAGGAGGCGGTGGAAACGGGAGCCCACCTGCAGCAAGTAGTGGAACTCCGGCTTCCTTGCGATGGTTACAATGGTGATCACCAACCACGGCTTGGCTGCAGCTCGCCGAGGGCCGTCCATTGCCAACACCGGGGAGGAGTTAGAAGGCAGGTGAAAATTGGCAAAGTATTGGACAGCCTCGTGCGCATCTTCCAGGTTCAGGTGCAAGAAGTCTTGACTCATGCGGTCTAAGTGCCATCTGCGGACATAGAAGTAGGAGTAGAGGAGACGGTGGCATATCAGAGGGCCGGAAACAAGAAAGGTCAGCACTGTGAGCACCAGGAAGTGGATGGCAGTGCCAAGCCAATGGCGCCCTCTATGGCTGGTACGCAGAGTCCACAGGGGCATTATATGAGGTTAGGCCTGCTGAAGATTGGTCTCTTGGGGGTGGATCTTGCAGTTTCTCTTGCAGCAGTCAGTCAGGAGCTGGCCCATGGATCCTCAGGCATCCATCATAACATGCCTAGGAAATAGAAGGACACACACGCAGGTTCATTACTAAACAGCTCCCATCTCCTCGACTTTGACTCAAGCGCTTTAACATATCAAGTTGTATCAGAAGGTGCCTTTTGTAACTCTGCAAATGTGCAAGTCTCCCAAACATCATACACAGACAATCCCAACACAAGAAAGCCTCTGCCACCCCTCCCCCAACCACGCAAGACGAGCACCCCAATGTGGAAGCACAGAAAACTAAAAAAAACTGTCGGCACACAGTCCAGTTGCAAATGAAACAGAAAACCTGACAGAGAATCCATATTTAATAGGACTTCACACTCATTTTAAATATCAGTATTACTAATCTGTAAGACTCAAGATGGCTTCTAGTGACCATTCACCACCGACCTCTGCAGTGACGCTAAAGTCACACGTTTGAATCCCAGCACGACGATTCAGCCTTCCATCCTTCCGAAGTCGGCACATGAAGAACCATTACAAAGTATAACCTCAACTTATGTGCTCAGAAACGAGGCGTGAAACGCTCTAATACAAACAGGTCATTATCGAAAGCTGATTGCACCAAGACAACGTCCAATCAGGGTTCGATCCGTGAAGGTGCAGAGATCTGATGTGCAATACTAGACTCAGAAGCAAAACTACGAAGAACCGAAAGCCCAAAAAGAAACGGATATATATGTGCATTTCTCGTATATTCAGGAGGTTTTCACTATAGAGCCTGTACTTTACAAAGTCGCGCACAATAAATACGTGAGCGCGCACGCGCACCTTTGCTCAGAGCTAGATAATAAATCACATGTACAAATTAGGTGATCAGAGGCTGCAAGAGGCCTTACCTGCCAGACTCCTCACAAAACAAGCGCTAGTGGCGATGAGGAAGAGCAGGGCGCTGCCAAGGCAAAGGTTTCTCGAGTGAGGGCTGTTGTGAAATGCACACACGCCCTCTAACTGTAAAACAATAAAACAATGACTTTGAAACAGGAGGAAGTGCTGCTCCACCACTCAGACGCGGCTCTCAACAAATAACCAACGCGGAAGGGTGCGGCTGGGGGAGGGGGTAGTAACCTTTATTGTAGGTTGAATAGTGACTTGTGTATAGCACTACAAGGTCCCAGTCTGTGACAGAAAGCGCTGTGAACATGCAAGGCATTATTTTAAACGTGCATTAAACTCGGTACAAGATAGGCTGCTACACAATGCGCAAAAAGCTTTCAGATAAAAAAGTGCTTCCAAAATAGACTTTAGTAATAGAATGTGCATAAAGTATTTTTTTTTATCTGCCACTAAAAAGCGCATACTTCCCAGCTCAGCTGGTAACTCCCTTGCAATAACACTCGAAATGAATACATCTGTGCCTTCAGGAAGCTTCAAGTGATTCCGTCAATTAAAGCCAATGCCGGTTTGGGAGCACCGTTTACATTTGCAGATTGACCAGTTACGCGCATTTACATTTCTTTCTTGCAGGCAGGTACCCTGGCAAGAAGGCTTGTTTAGCGGTCGGCTTCTCCCTTCTCCGCTGAAATAGAAGGATGGCAGGACAGTACCCGACCAGAATACATGCAGACACTCCAGCCTGTGGCGGGACACTCTATTTTTAAAGTAACTTATAATATTAGAGCTTTCTCTATTCTAAAAGTAACTCCAATCTAGTGCAAGTTAGTGGGGAAATTAAACTCATTTTATTTTTCTCTAGACGTACCTCTTTGCGCTCCCCAAATGGTGGTCTGTATGCAACAGCCATACTGTCCCCTATAGGTGGCAAGGTAAGTCCCCTCCACCCCGCTGTAATGCCTCATGGTTAACCACTATCTAAACCTGTGGTGAGAGGGCTAGGATTGTAAAGTTGCTTAGTCTCACTGCACAAACATGCTTGTCGCCATGCTAATATAGGCCTTGACAGTCACCCGCCTTGCCCCACTTGGACGCAGAATATATCACCATCTGTAGAGTGTGTTGTGCTTGAATCCTTTGCCTGTCTTTTCTGTTCCTGTTGCCATTACTCCCTCCTGCCCTGTTGTCACCTTTCAGATCTCGGTTGTCACTGGTGACAAACTGCAAACTCTATAGTCGAGTTGCGCCATCCGTACTCAGTTGGCAGTGTAGGAACCTCTTCCTACGAGTGAGTGTAGGCATGGTAATGGCAATGTGGTGCTTTTACAAACCTTTCGCGGGGTGCTGCAGAGGGTGGCATAGGGGAGAGAGGCATCACTACAACCTTGAGTGACGGGGATGTGTCTCTAGTCTGCTAAGGGGGAGCCTAATTTGTATGGCTGGGACTGCTCGTTTGTGTGTCTGCAGAGGGGGGGGGGGACTCCATATGTTTGATGTACACGTGCTCTAAAAGGAAGTCACTGAGTATTTAGTCTCGGAGAACTGCTGCACGGGCAGAACACGGATTCTGCCCAGTCGCGGCGGGCATGACTCGCGGGTGGGGGGGGGGGAAATCGCGAGGGGAGGGGGTCTTAATTAAAAAAAAAAAATTAAAACTTACCTTTGCCTTTGGTCACGCCTCGCTTCTCCTGCTCTCTCTGCTCGAGTCCCAGGAAGCAGCCAGCCTCCCTCTCCTCCCCTAAGCCAATCACAGTGCTGCAATGGCAGCGTTGTGATTGGCTGGGACGCCGACCACACAGGCGTCTAGAGGGAGGCCGTTTTCTCCATGCAGGCTGCATGCAGCCTACATGGAGAAAACAGGAGTGCGTATAACTGGTTTGGTCGGCCCTGGGGCCGACCAAACAGTCAGCGCCCACAACAGTGGGCAAGCCACTCCTCCCCTGCCAGGAGCAGGACCGCCCGCCCTCCCACAACCATACCCTTCTGCTTTCTCGCAGTGCGAGAAGCAGAAACATAAAATGGTATTCATAATACCATTTTATGTTTCTGCTTCTCGCACAGCGAGAAAGCAGTGGGGCGACGCTCCTCCGCCCACGTGGAGGAACCACTCCTGATTCTGCCCCCAAAAGTGAGTGTTTTTTCAGTTTGGCCACTTAATTAGAATTTCACCACAAACTTTGCAAGTATTAGAATAAGAACGATCAAGGCTTAGATATGTGTCAAATACATTTAAAAAAAACAATTGTAAAACTATTCAGTCATCCAGCTCAGGAGTGTTATCGGAGTTTATGCAAAATATATTTTGAAATGAAATGGATGAGATCAGATTAACTATTTACTAACCAAAGTTGACACTGCTGAAAATGTAAATACAGTATTATAACTATAAACCAAGCCCACATAAATAGAAGGCAAATGCTAACAAGTAATAAAGAGAAAACAGTTTACATAGAAAGTAGAGCAAAGAGAAAGTGGTTAGCATGTGCATTCTTCTACTAAGAAACAACATTGCTTCCCCACAAGATATTACCTAATGGAATGCAGTAGATATAGACAAATATATTGTTTTTAAATCTCGACTACAAAAGACATTATAAATTGGTTAAGTAACTTATAGCACGTTTGTGAAGGTATCTGCTATTTTCAGGTTTACTGAACAACAAGATTGTGCGACCACAGTGCTTTCTGCATAAATATGAAGTTGCTGCACTCTCCACATCCATCTTCTGCTGCGGAAATGTGCAGATTTTAACAAAAAGATTTTGTTTCAAGAGGAAACAGATCAAATGTTATTAAAATTGCTGCATACCTGGTGCGGTGCTGCAGTTTTTGCTGTAATCAAACACTTACAAAGGAGATGGTGTTGCCCAGATGGTGTAAACCTCCCCATTTGATGAACATGTAGAAGAGATTTCTTCAAACAGGAAACTAAAACCATAAGTAATTAAATATAATTCCTATGGGGCGGATACAGTGATAACTGTGTTGTCATTTGCTCTTATCACAAATTCATGTTTACTGCCATTGGTTTTAGAGGGAGTGCTATTTTAACTGGACCTTCAGATTATTTAAGAATCATACACTCCCTTTTTTTCCCCCTTCATGTCTTGAGTCCGCCGAACCCGTCATAAATGTAAAATATGTATATGAAATGTACTATAATGTCTTACAGAGCTGTTTTTCAAGGGAAAGTCTTCCTGTGTAAATTGCCTTTGTTGCTGCATAATTTGGTCAACCTTTTGCATAATGTGGGATTCTTCTGTACTATAATTCCAGTATGCACGTATGTTTGCCAAACAGAGAATCTCCTAACTTACATTCTCAGTCTAAACTCCAGAATAAATTAGCATTGTTACAATGGAATACATAAGGTAATACAGTTCATTTTTTTTGGAATGCCAAGAGCAACCTATGGTGGTATAAAAGTTTTGACAGTTTATTACGAAGAAACTTTTGAGGTTTTAAATATAACTAACCCAATTTTTATCCTTCATGCTGTGCTTCTGGACAGCTGTAAACCAGATTCCCAAAGTAGTTCAACCTTCAGCTTGAGCAGATGATGATCGTATTGCTGGGAATGGAGTCCCTGCAGACCAGATTGGAGTCCTTGTTGCAATGCTGTCCTGGGGGCAATAGCACTAAAATTAAAAATAATAGATTGGAGCAGTACTGTTTTCTGAGCTAACTATCGTCAAAATGATAATGTGAGTTAAAAATGGTTTATAAGTTATGAACGGTGGGATGGATGGGGGCACGCTGAAGTAAAATCCCTGCTAAAGAAGCCTATAGCGGACCCATCCTCAAGAACTACCGCCCCCATCTCGCTCTTCCCCTTTCCGGCCAAGCTACTGGAGAAAGCCGCCAAATCACAGACTGCCTGGAGTCCAACCGCCTGCTCCAGCCCTCCCAAACTGGATTCCACCCAAACCACAGCACAGAAACCGCCCTCATAGCTGCCACAGATGACATCGGAGCCATCCTCAACAAATCAGCATCCCTGATCCTCATCGACCTATCAGCAGCCTTCGACACAGTCTCCCATCTCCTCATCCAAAGACTCCACCACATCAGCATCCAAGGCAACACCCTCAAGCTGCTATCCACTTTTCTCACCGTGTGCACCCAAAGAACCCGCCTCCCGCCGTTCACCAAAAGCATCATCTGCGGTGTACACCAGGACTCCTCACTCAGCCCAAAACTGGTCAACGTCTACTTTCCGTATATTTTCCAGTTTTCCTACAGAGGTTTAACAGAAAATAATACATTTTGGGGTGAGTCTTTTAACAGAATGGCAGATTGGATGCTGGTTTTGTTGTTGGGAGGTTGTGATGGACCAAAAATTTCTTGGTGCCCAGGGGGACATTCCCCATGGGGGGAATGCTACTTTAAGGTTGTGATGGACAACATAGGACAGCCCAGGCTGAACCCACCGCCCTCTTACCGTCATGGCTGGGTATATACAGGCATGTCTGTGCTGAGCCTCTGGGTGGCGCTGGGTTATACCCACCGCCCTCTTACCATCATGATTGGGTATATACGGGCATGTCCATGCAGAGCCTCTGGGTGGCGCTGGGTTAAACCCACCGTCCTCTTACCGTCATATTCGGGCATGTCCGTGCAGTCTCTCTGGGGTGGAAGTGGATTATACCCACCGCCCTCTTACTGTCATGGCTGGGTATATACGGGCATGTCTGTGCAGAGCCTCTGGGTGGCGCTGGGTTATACCCTCCGCCCTCTTACCATCATGATTGGGTATATACGGGCATGTCCATGCAGAGCCTCTTGGTGGAGATGGATTATACCCACCGCCCTCTTACCATCATGATTGGGTATATACGGGCATGTCCGTGCAGAGCCTCTGGGTGGAGGTGGATTATACAAACAGGTCCGAGTGTGGAAGAACATCGACGCCCAGTTTTTAAAAACAAACCTTTCTTCCACCCAACACGATTATACACCGGACCAAGATCTAGCCTCTAATAATTACCTACACAATGCCCTCAACACCACAGTACCAATCAAGAAGGTCTCCAACAACCGTAGTGCTCCTTCCGCCCCTTGGTTCACAGAAACGCTCAGACTTGAGAGGCAACGCTGTAGAAATCTAGAACGACGTTGGCGCAAATTTTATGACAACAATGACAAAACGCGATATAAGGATGCGATAACTAAATACAAACATCTTATCACAGAGAAAAGCAAATATCTCTCACAAATAGAATCTGCCCAAAACTCCACCAAACAATTGTTTCAGGTGGTAACCAAACTATCCAGTCCACCTACCAGCTCACCCATAGGCGCTTCCCAAGACCTTTGTAACTCCCTTGCTCACTTCTTTGAAGACAAGGTTAATCAAATCTATTCCAACTTCTCCACCCAGGTCAGTTCTGATCATCCTAATCCCAGCATCCTCTCCAAACCCTCGGCTACAGTGTTTTCAGAATTTAGTCAGGTCTCACCCGAGCAGATAACAGAGCTAATCCTCTCCATTAAATCAGGATCCCCCCCTTCGACCCTTGTCCCCCTTCCATCTTAAAACTTATTCCAGATTCAATAGGCCCCACCATTACCAAAATCTGCAACTCAATGTTCAACACAGGCTCCTACCCTTCAGTTTGGAAGAAGGTCATTATCAAACCCCTTCTAAAAAAAAACAATCTCGACCCCTCAGAATCCAAAAACTACAGACCTATCGCATGCCTCCCATTTCCATCTAAAATCTTCGAAAAAACTATGAACCTTCAACTAGCTCAATTCATCGACCACAACAACCTTTTGGATGACACCCAATTCGGTTTTAGGAAGGGACACGGTACTGAGACAGCACTCATAAAGGCATCTGACGAAATCAGGATGATCCTTGACCAAGGCGGCGCGGCAGTCCTCATATTACTGGATCTGTCGGCTGCCTTTGACACGGTCGATCACGGCATATTGATCGACCGGGTCTCCTCCATCGGCATTCACCACAGGGCTAGAGCCCTTCTAACCTCTTTCCTCTCCAATCGCACCCAGTCAGTCAAACTTGGAGACTTCTACTCTCCTGTATTCACCCTTCCCTGTGGTGTGCCCGAAGGATCCTCCCTAAGTCCGACCTTATTTAACATCTATGTGTCGGACCTGGCCAGGATCATAAAAGCACACGGGATGAGACTAACCTCATACGCCGACGACACCCAACTGGTGTTGGAAGTTCACAACGATGGAGGAGCAGTTGCTGCCAGCCTCCAACAGGGAATGTTGGCCATAAGCTCCTGGATGGCAAACAATTGCCTAAAGCTTAACTCCGATAAAACGGAGGTGATGATCTTTGGCAATCTATCCCCTGGCTGGTCCCCCACCTGGTGGCCATCCGATTTGAGACCCCCTCCTGGACCGGTTACAAAGGTCAGGAATCTTGGCGTAGTGTTTGACGACAAATTGTCTTTCATCCACCATGCGAACGCAGGCGTCTCTTCATCCTTCTACACCCTGAAAATGATCAGGAAACTCTTACCATTTCTCCCCCCAGCGCCGGTAAGACCCTCATGTGCACTCTGGTAATGTCAAAGACAGACTATTGCAACGGACTCTTCCTAAATGCTCAGGAGAAAGTCCTCAACAAACTGCAACTTGTCCAGAACTCAGCCGCCAGAATTCTGTCCGGCACCCCCAAATATAAATCGATCCTTCAAGATATACGCCAGTTTCACTGGCTGCCTATTAGAAGTCGAACGAAATTCAAGGCACTTTGCATCGCATATAAAGCCAGAAACAACACAGGACCTGAGTTCCTAAGAAAAATACTTTGCCCATACAATCCTAACAGACCGTTGCGCTCTTCATCAGCCCATCTGTTGACTATTCCTCGCACTAAGAAAACATCTTGGGGAGACAGACGTTTCACAGTTGCCACGGCAAGACTGTGGAATACCCTTCCCCTCTAGATCAAAACCAGTCCCACCCTCATGATATTCAGGAAACAAGTAAAAACATGGCTATTCAATCAGTAATCATCCTACCTAGCTGCTCTCCTTTACTCCACAGAGCCGAGACACCCCAGGGTATTTGCGCGCTATATAAATTGTATAAATAAATAATACCCACCGGCCTCATATGTCATGGCTGGGTATATACGGGCATGTCCGTGCAGAGCCTCTGGGTGGAGGTGGATTATACCCACCGGCCTCGTATGTCATGGCTTTGTATATACGGGTATGTCCATGCAAAGGCTCTGGGTGGAGGTGGATTATACCCACCAGCCTCCTATGTCATGGCTTGATATATACGGGTATGTCCATGCAAAGGCTCTGGGTGGAGGTGGATTATACCCACCAGCCTCGTATGTCATGGCTTGGTATATACGGGTATGTCCATGCAAAGGCTCTGGGTGGGGGTGGATTATACCCACAAGCCTCGTATGTCATGGCTTGGTATATACGGGTATGTCCATGCAAAGGCTCTGGGTGGGGGTGGATTATACCCACCAGCCTCGTATGTCATGGCTTGGTATGCCCATGCAAAGGCTCTGGGTGGATTATACCCACCGGCCTCATGTCATGGCTTGGTATATACGGGTATGTCCATGCAAAGGCTCTGGGTGGAGGTGGATTATATCCACCAGCCTCGTATGTCATGGCTTGGTATGTCCATGGGTGGATTATACCCACCGGCCTCATATGGCATGGCATGTTATATTCCATATAGGTACCCTATATAGGCGCAGGTAACATTGCAACCTTTCACCCATATTCTTCCCTACATTACATGCATAACTGTTCTTAGGGACTGACCTTTTACCTAGATACGACACTGCATGCAGAACGCGGGTTTTTCACTAGTTCAAATACATACATTATGCATGAGGCTTCTTGGAAGCACAGCAGGGCTAACATCTCCTGTATAATATCTCTCTATAAAGTTCAGGTCCAACGTCATCCTTTAGGCCGACACAGTAACACAGCAAGGTAGGACCCCTGGGGAGACCTATGGGTATATATACACATCACATCTTGCTTAGAAGAGGAGACCGAGACTTACCGGCTGACACACTGACCAGACACGCTGAGGTTCCTGCATGCAGACACTCCAGCTCGCAGTGGTCTAACATCCCTCGCGGGGTGTCCAACTCGAGACCAGGACGGGGTCCCATATTCTCTCAATCCCAGGTAATGGGGTTGACTAGATCCTAGAGGGATTCTTGGCATAACACCTTTTCTACACTAGAATAACAACTGTTCAATAAATTCTTATTGAAAACGCCCAGCCTGTTTATTCCGTGCATCTCTGAGACAAACTAAGTGAGCACGAGTGACTGAGCGAAAGGTAGTATATTGTTCCTTACTTAGACTTTGCTCCCACGATTCCATGTCCCTTATTACACCTGCAATAACCTCTCTCTTTGGCCTAGAGGCCTCTGCCTTACTCCCACAAGTAGATTCACTCGGATGGCCCATTCATTTTAGACCAGGCATTGTTTTACCGCATCCGTATTTGTTTTCTCACAGAAAGGAACTCCTCCCGTTACGCATCAGCTCCTATCAGCCTTGTTGTTATTGGGTCTTTCCCCAACATATTTCCTAGAACATCTTATCTGAATGGCTACTATGCCATACATCAGGATTTCTCCTTCCAGTTCTACTCGTGTTTCACCGTCTCCTAGTTTGAGCCCGAATAGGCTTTCAGCAGGATACATCTCTAACTTGCTACACACATAATGAGGAGCACTGCTTTTTGTACTATTTTATTACTAATTCCGTTATCATTAGTCCTATTTTGGGCGACATTTTGCGCCGCTCTCCTTTTATCATATGCAGAGCCTGCATGATGACCTTTATTTATCACCTCACCAACCTTGTTTCGGAACTACTCCGTAGCTCCTCGTCCACCTCACGTACGAGGTCACATTCACCCTAACCCATGCGGCCCGATTTGCATAATCACCTATGCTTTGTTTCTTCGCCCGTTTTGACTAATCTCGGACGCATATGTTTACCCCTTACCCATGACCTCTCCTTTTCTCTCCATCCGATAACATTATGACATATTACTAATTTAGACCTGTCCTGATTGATCTACATTATTGCATCTCCTTCTTCACTAGTCTGACTGCAGCCTCGAACCGCTCTAGCAGGTCCAATGATCTGATACTTTTACGGCCTTCAGCCGTCTCTGTTCGTTCATTTCCGGCATCCGTGTGAGAATAAATGACACAGCGCGAGTCGCTGCCAGCTCACTCAGACCGCATCTAACCCGCTTTGCAGAAGACGTACCAACTCGCCATTCCGGATTACCGATTGTAAGTACTTGGACCTTCTCTGTCCCCACGTTAGTGCTCGGACTTCTCCCATTGCCACACGACGCCTACTCACCCCCACTTGCTGGCTTAATACTCATTCATCCTGTGTTTTCTGTCACGCGCCTTTATACAGGCATCACCGTAGCTCCTCGTCCACTTCACTTACGAGGTCACTTATCTTAACCCATGCGGCCCGATTCTTATATTCATCTATGCTTTCTTCTTCGCCCAGTTCCGATTTACTTCGGATGCATAATTTTTTATCTTTTGCGGACTGCGCGCTGCAAATTTTACACTCCCTTTAGGGACACAATGATACCTCTGACTATTTCTTCGAATCTGGTCTGCCACTGGGCCTACCACTTGCCCCACCATTGTTCCCCGCGTGTTATCTTACATAGGTGACACCCTTTTTCAATTCTACTAGATCCCGCTTTATTTAACTTTTACTGGTGTTTGGCTTTCCTTGTGACTCCTTGGCTCACACACTGACCTTCATACTTCACAGGTATTAACACGACCAACGAGAAAGGCGGGGCCGGCATCGGCCACGCCGAAGGTATGGCGGTCATGCCGGCCCCGAATGACCAGAGAGGCGGGCCCTGTCGTGCCAGGAGTGACGCGACGGGCCCGCCTCGCCAGCAATTGGTCAAGGGTCAGGGTGTGACCCGGAAGTGATTATAATCACTTCCGGGTCACGCCTTGGGCAGGGGCCAAGCCGGTCAGAACCGGCTTGGCCCAAAGAAAGGGTTAAAAGGCGAGGGAGCGGGGGAGTCGGCCTCTGTTGCCCCCCGCTCCTCCAGCTTCCCACACCAGCCTCGCTAGGAGGCTGTTAATCTGTTTTTGGGGAGTGAGTGGTCTGAGAAGTGGCCGGACACTGGGGCACTACTGGCCTACTTAGGGGCTTTGAAAAAGGGGGGACGTTCAGCAGCAGCGGCTAGGCGGCATATAGCGGCAATCTCATTCTTTGCGCAAACAAGAGACAGGGGGGACCCAACCAACAGTTTCACAGTCAAAAAGGCGTTGAAGGGGTGGCAGCGTATGCAAGGGTCAGCACCAGACACAAGGCGTCCGATAGGGGTCGAGCTACTAACGTCATTGCTGTGGTTCCTCCACATCATCTGCAACACCACAGAAGAAGCCTTGCTGTTCAGCTCTGCATTTTCACTGGCCTTTTACGGAGCGTTTAGGGTAGGGGAGCTGGTGGCGCAGAACAAGCAGGACAAAGAGGGTGGTCTACAGTGGGACCGCGTGAAGGTTCAGGGGACGTGCTATTGATATCACTCCGGAAGTCCAAAACCGACCAGGAGGCTCGTGGGAGTAGGAATAGTACTGCACCGGGGGCAGGGTAATCCCTGCTGCCCCGTCGCTCATCTAGAATCCTTCCTGCGGCACCGACCTAGTAAGGAGGGGGGGCCATTATTGATACATGCGGATGGTACTCCACTGACAAGGTTCCAGTTTAAGAGAGTCATAGATATGACAATACTGAAAGCAGGCTTGGATCCGGGTTGCTTCGGGACCCATTCCTTCAGAATGGGGCAGCCACTGAGGCAACAGCGAGAGGTTTTCACACTGGCAATATTCAAAGGATTGGGAGATGGTCCTCCAATTGTTATAGACGTTATGTGCGGCTGCATATGTTGTGAGTGGGTCAGTCACCCGGTGCTGATGCTGTTCCTTTCTCTGTTTACCTTGCAGTTTCTCAAACCTGTCACGCAGGGGTGAAACTGGAGATGACACGACAGCGGCATCAAGCAACGCAAGGACAAGCACCTGCACAAAAGTTTGGACTCCATATCGTTTGGGTTATGGGTCATTCATATGTACAGCGGTTAAATAACTTTTTTCTTACAGGCAATTACAGGTGTAGAGCGGCGCAGGCAGGTTTTCAGGTTTCATTTCATGGGAAAGGGGGTCTCCGTTTTAGCCAGTTCAGGGTCTTTGTAGAGGAACTGTTGAAGCGGGGGGACGCCCTCCCCAGTATCATCATACTGCACCTGGGAGGGAACGACTTGGCAAATCTGGGTAGACGGGGACTGGTGGAAACCATAATCACTGAAGTGGGGTGGTTATCCCGGATATGCAGGGGGTGCATCATCGCATGGTCGCAGATGGTGCCCAGGCTCCAATGGAGGGGGGAAGTCAGTGAAAGCACTGAACCACTCGGTAAGGAGGGTCAATAACAAGATAGAGAGGCTGTTCAGGGCTCCACAGTTGCAAACGATCGCCCATGGATGTATTAGGGGGGAGTCCTGCTACGTGAGGGACGGGGTCCATTTGTCAAAGGTAGGGAATGAAATCCTCCTGGAGAATCTGCTGGCATGGTTGGGTGGTTTTAGAAACAGGATATGACCTACTAGTGAGCAAGTGGGGGGGGGCCAGATAGTCGGTCAACTATGCTGGCCTGTGGCGGTAAGGTCATGATTGGTGAGCAGTAAATTTAAGGTCCTTCGAGGGCGGCGCCATTCTTTAATGGGCTCGCCCAAGGGGAGGGACAAGTGGTCTCTCTTAGAACTCCAGGGGCAGTTACAGCCGGTGGCTGGATGGGTGCGGGAGAGGGGAGTAACGCTTTCCCTAGGCGAGTGGGCCACCCCGCACGTGGACAATGGCGCCAGTAAACGGCGCAGAACTGCAAGGGCCCCTTATGGAGATATTATACAGAGCGTACAAGGGTAACCGGAGGGGTGGGGCGGGGGGGGGGGGGAGTACCCTCACGGTGAACGGGCCCTCTGCGCATGTGCACTCCGGTAGGAGGGCGTGGCATGATTTGATAAGGATCTGACACCAGTTATTGACCTTGCCGTAGGCTCAAATTTTTTGTTAAGCAGAAAATTTAATTGTATGCTATTTATTGATGTTGAGAACTTAGATTCGGATAGGAATACCTTTGTATTAGAGATATGTTAAGGTTAGGCATCTGACATCTGTAAGTATCAATGTAATCAATGTCATTAAGTATTTTCTGCATACATTTTTGTAAATATGTATATTAACTATGTGGTAATTTTAGGTTAATAAATACGGCCAGGGGTTTACGACCCCTCATCCAAACTCGTCTCAGCTATCTATCTGTCGGGTAAGATAAGGGAGGAGGGGGGATAGGCAGTACCTGGCCATAGAGAAAGGCGGGGCCGGCATCGGCCACGCCGAAGGTATGGCGGTCGTGCCGGCCCCGAATGACCAGAGAGGCGTGCCCTGTCGCGCCAGGAGTGACGCGACGGGCCCGCCTCGCCAGCAATTGGTCAAGGGTCAGGGTGTGAACCGGAAGTGATTATAATCACTTCCGGGTCACGCCTTGGGCAGGGGCCAAGCCGGTCAGAACCGGCTTAGCCCAAAGAAAGGGTTAAAAGGCGAGGGAGCGGGGGAGTCGGCCTCTGTTGCCCCCCGCCCCTCCAGCTTCCCACACCAGGCTCGCTAGGAGGCTGCTAATCTGTTTTCCCCACCCACCATCCCCTGAAGCTAAGGAGTCTTGAGGGTTTAATGAAGTTTTTGGTTTTATTGACAGGTTCAAATAAGTACTGTATAAAGTGTGGTATGTATTGTTTTCTCTTTCGTGGCTCAAAAGACATTTGTTTATTTTTCAGGTCATCTAACGTCGTATTTAGTGCTATTACTTGGTCAGGCGGTAAGGTCATGATTGGTGAGCAGTAAATTTAAGGTCCTTCGAGGGTGGCGCCATTCTTTAATGGGCTCGCCCAAGGGGGAGGGACTGATCTGGTAAGTTGAACTCGACTTACAGCGGAAATAACCAAAGTACTAGAAACTAAGACGTTTTCACTAACTGTATTTTTGGTTTTGTATGTCCTTGACGATGTCCATACAGAATGTGTAGGCAATGACCATTTGAAACAATTTACCCTTGTTGAATTATCTCTTGCTAGGTTCCACGCTACCCAAAATGTCAACATCATTTGTTTAATTTTCTCTTTTTAAGTTACCTCCTTGTGACATTACTAAACATGACTGGAATGTACCTTTTGTTTACTTGTGACAAAACTGAACATGACTCCAATATGTTTTTGCTTTTTTTTTTTTTGTGTTCATGCACCCACCTGAGTGACTTTACGGTCGCTCAATTATCGTTTGTATTCATGTGCTGATTGGATTGCTCACTTGTGACCCACTTTGATATGACCTAACCATTCCCATTTTCTATTCTAATTTTTCTCTTCTACCTTTAATCATGTCTTCAAACACAATATGTTCTATTGGGTGTCACTTACAATCCTAAACCTTTCATCCTCTTTTTTTCTAACCATTTCACAGTGTTTTCCCTTTTATTTCTCTTTCCTCTCACCTGTGTATGACTCACTCTCTCTTTCTCTCCGTTAACTACCCTATGATATACTCATATCTGTATCACTTCATTCCGTATTTTCACATCTCTCTCTCCCCGCCTTCAACTATGTATGACTTACCTTTTGATTTCTCTCCTTTCATTCCACTGTTTTCAAAATCAGCCTTGAGAAAGCCCTAGCCTGCTGGCCTCTGGGCGAAACACGTGTCGGCTGTTCCTTCATTTCTACACGTCTTTAAATAAAAAGACCACTGCAAACGAGTACTCAACCCTTCTTTTCAAATGACGTCCAATACAAGATTGGGGGATTTATTCACCCTATAAATTACAGGAACAAAAAAGGACAGAACCAATCGCACATATCAATATCTCCTGTATAATATCTCTGTATAAAGTTCAGGCCCAACGTCATCCTTTAGGCCGACACAGAAACACAGCAAGGTAGGACCCCTGGGGAGACCTATGGGTGTATATATACACATCACATCTTGCTTAGAAGAGGAGAGGAGACCGAGACTTCCCGGCTGACACTGACCAGAGATGCTGAGGTTCCTGCATGCAGGCACTCCAGCTCGCAGTGGTCTAACATCCCTCGCGGGGTGCCCAACTCGAGAACAGGACGGGGTCCCATATTCTCTCATTCTCGGGTAATGGGGTGGACTAGATCCTAGAGGGATTCTTGGCATAACACCTACACAGATGCTAGGTACATTTAGTTAGGGAGGCATCGTAGGAGTACGCACTTTTTATCATGTGTTTTATATGCTTGTATGTAATCATGATTATTGCAAGATGGTAAAACTGTACCATTCCTTTACTTTCGTAGTACTTCTAATATATCTCTGCTACGGTCTAATGGTTGTTGCAGCTCATCTATTCTACACTAGAATAACAACTGTTCAATAAATTCTTATTGAAAACGCCCAGCCTGTTTATTCCGTGTATCTCTGAGACAAACTAAGTGAGCACGAGTGACTGAGCGAAAGGTAGTATATTGTTTCCATGATTGAGGGATCAGGGTTGTCATGTTCTGAGGTTGCCAAGAACTATTCTCTCACCGATAAGAGGAGATTCTAGTGGCACTGTGAACTAGCTGATAAAGATAGGAAAACATACCCGGTGGGGGTGCACGGAATCAGTCTGCCACCAGTCCCACAGTTTATGTTATCCAAATGCGCAGAACCTATATGGGTATATAGGAACTACACGACAGGTATATATGGGTATGTCCATGCAAAGGCTCTGGGTGGAGGTAGATTATACCCACCGCCCTCATACCATCATGGCTGGATATATATACGGGCATGTCCGTGCAAAGGCTCTGGGTGGAGGTAGATTATGCCCACCGGCCTCATACGTCATGACTGGGTATATATGGGCATGTCCGTGCAGAGCCGCATGGTGAAGGTGGATTATCATTAAGCCAAGTATGCAACCAGTGGAATCTTCACTCTGACTCCACATCTTCCAAGGTGCACATAGAAGCACATCCTTCTAGCTCCTGTGTATATGGATGCCTGGTACCACGACCTGGACAGGTTTCCACCATCTTTCTTCTCTCTTCAAGAGAGAAAATGCTTGCATCTTTCTACAGATGTGTATATATAGCCATAACAGGTGGGTGCCAGTGGCAGTCTCTTCTTTCAGAGACGAATCATGGACCTGTTAAACTGGGTTTTAGCTTTATGGATGCTGAAGCAAAGATGGAGAGTGTGCATAAAATACTCCTCAACGAGGATGCCAATAGCCGGATGGTGAGAGGGCTCGGAAAGCAAGACTTCTCTTTGCATTATCAAACCTACCATGAATAGTCCGGTGAGAAATTACTCTGTCATTCTATGCACTTGTGACTTCTGAGCTTATTCGAAGATAAGGTATCTTTTTAGGACGAGCTTGCGAGACCTCTTGTATATACTTTGGTGTATACTTCTCTGTGGGCTTACCATCCGCCAACTGCTTTTCATTTTGTTTCAGTGTCATTTAAAAATCCATTCTTGCTAGTGGTCAACCCTTCCGGTTTGTCCATCCTATTTGTCTCTCCTATCACGGAGCAGGGAACAAGTACTGTAGCTTTATGCTTTGGTAGTTTATCTGTTCGTTTGGGGGACTATTTTTGTTTATTTCTTACCTGGTCATGTTACACTGTACCCTTATTTGATTGCATCTTTGCTCCAGCACCCTCCTTCCCATGTTGTTGCTCCCATCCTCCTCCCATCTCCCGCTTTGTTGCTGGGCTACCACTGCGTATTGTTATTAATTATTTGGCCATCTAGGGTAAACGTGAGCTAGTGTTTATGTTCTACACACCAGAGCTAATCAACCGCTTGCTCACGAGTCACATGACAATCATGCACGGGCTGGCATCCTATGTGAGTGTGCGTGCCAGGTGATGCAGAGCCGTTGCGCAAGCACGGTGCTGTGTGATGGGAAGCAGTGGGCCCTGTATTGGTGTCTGCGGGGCTGGAGGCACAACTGTCTGGGGTGTGAGCTTTGAAGGGGTCTGCTCACTTGCAGCAGATATGGATTTGGAGGCGCTCAAGCAGCAGCTGATGATCGATCAGTTCCTTCTCACTGCCTGATGCCGCACTGAGCAGGCAGAGCATCTCCTGATGGGGGCACACTGGGAGTTTGAAGTGCGTTCTATACGCTTAGCGCTAGTGGGTGATCTTATTGCAGAACGTCATTGGTGAAACCAGTTATTGCTGACATAAAAAGTCTGCATCGTGCAATAAGTCCGTGACTGCACCCTGACTCTATTACTGTTTGTTATGGGCTCCTCTGCTATTGCTTACCATGCTGGCTTCTTGCTACAACACATTCACTTTGCCAGTGTCACTGGAATTATGTGGCAGTGGAGGACCAAATATATGGCAGCTTTGACAAACTGTGTGACTATAATACGCAAAATATGGGTGCATGATGTGGCACTATTTTGTAATATTCAACCCACATTAATGCGGTCTGGTCAAAAGTTTCACTTCATTAGTAGCACTCCACACACAGGTACAGGAATTGAGGGGTGATTAATGAACCTTCTGCCAAAGAATGCACACGCCTGTCACTTTTGATCCCTTTCGATTAGAAATTAAATGTGCTTTGCGGAGTACTGCAAATGATAAGGCAGGTGCTATGTGGGAAGTGTTGTTAATTCATTATTATTTAGAAAACACTGCAGTAGTACATTCTAAAAATTGCAGTGGCATTTGGTTTTACCCAGGTCCAATGGAGTTATCTGGCAGGTGAGGACCAAATTATGCGGCAGAATTAACACAATTATACAGCAAGCAAAGGCAAATTTTGCGGCATATTTTGTAAAAGTATTACTACCTTAGTTTGTTATTGTCACCCATGATAATACTGTTATATCAAAGGTTTCACCCTATTAGTAACTCTTTAACTTTCAAATACAGCAATAATCAACTAAAAGGTGACCAGTCAACTTTGGGAAGGGCCTTCCACTATGCAGCAGCCCATGTTGTGGCATTTTTTAGTACATTTTGATCTGTTTTTACCCAAGAAGCATTTTTATTGATAAAATCTGCAAATTATTCAGCAGATGATAGATTATGTGGCAAATGCGGCAAATTCATAATTATGCAAAAAAACACTGCAGAATTGCATAATCCGAGTGGCCCTGGCTGTACTCATCCTGCTCTACACGCTGTGCTTAATATACTGTCACTGTGCACATATTATTGTGCATCATGTATTACATAACTGCGTGTTATGTTGATATTGCTGCACTCGGTGTGCAGTAACGTCATGATGTCCTAATCCTGTCGAAATCAAGCCCGAATCTGGAGAAATTATCTTTTTGAAGCATACAAAAGTAAAATCTTTGAAGATAGTCTAAAGGACTGTTAAAACAACTGTTGCAGTTTTGGGCAAATGTAGTTGAACTACATCAATCCGCAATCACGGTTTTCAACGTTCCTGTGCAAATCGTCTTCCAGTGCAGTGCCTAGATACGCCCTGCTGAGCCCCCCTCCCTCCCCCCAAGTAAACCGTGTTTGGTAAATTACCTTCAGGGGACTGGTAGTGAAGGGTGTCATCTGCTTTACATAATTAATTCATATAGGTTGCGTTCACGGAGATCCATTTTAGGTAGAAGCTGTGATCATCCTGTGATATTTTTGTGTAGTTAATTTCAGGGTAAAATCGAAATGTTGTCAGAGTCTTATTGGGAGATGTGAAATCGCTCGATGTCAAGGCAGTTTGATCCGTCTTCCACTCGTACCACAAGCCAATGGATGGGTTCACCATGTGTTGCCGACTATCAAAACAAGCATTGGCATAGCCAATAGGTCTCGCCTTTGGGACCTTATAAGTGGTTAGTCATGCAGCACATTATCCCTTGGTAGAGAGACCAGGACAAGCGCAGCAGCCCAAGATTGCGACCTTGCGCCGTTGAGCAGGAGACTGTGCTGCACTGCCCGGGCCTGAGTCGGAGGACCTGCTGGATGAGACCGAGGACTGCCCCTGTGGGGACTGTGCCAAATGAGGAAGCTGGGTGCGGCCGCCGTAAGGGAGTGGTACCAGTGAGTGATAGGGTCATGGACCGTGCCGAGCCGGGGACACGTGGAACCAAACCGTGTGCTCCACTGGGAAAGCAGTCAGCACGGGACGAGATTAAGGGCTTTGACAGGAACTAGGAGAACTCTCTCCCCCATTACCCTTGAGCTGTGTAGGGCCCAGTGGTCACGCACAGACCCTACTACAGACGGAGACTCCCTCTGTGATTGGCAATGCTGTGCCATGACGAGCCACACCTGCTTGTGCCTCCCCTGTCAGCGGACCCATTAGGCATAAGAGGGTAAGGCGGGCTGTCCCCAATGGTAGAGGGAGAAGGGGACACACATTGTACCATATGCTATCGCTGCAGACTTCCCAGCATTGACACAGCTACCTCTCCATACCCGTGTTGGCACTACTGAGAAGCGGTTACCACACAGTATAGCAGCATCATGGATGATAAAAAGAGCGGTAGCTCAGCTGAACCACACTTACGGCTGCAAACAACATGAAGAATGGGGAAATCAGGCACCCGACGAGCAAAGCCATCATTTGATGCAGAGCCAAGCCCTAGGGGGTAGTTTGTCCGGGAGCAAAAAGAACTAACATTTGGCGGCCACCGAATATCCCTTTTTCCAGATTTCATACTTGCAGTACAGAAGGCGCAGCAAAAGTGCGCTGGAATCAAGCAGCAATTGATAAAGGCAAAAATCCAATACTCAATCCTATGCCCGGCTCCACTCTGCATAATCCACAAGGGAACAGAAAATTAAACAAGCGCGGCCGCGAAAGTGAAAGCGTTCGCGCTGTTTAATTAGTAACCTGATCCAGGACGCGACGAGGAATGCAGCTGCACCCTGCGCGCCGCTGCCGCTCCCAAGACCAAAATGCCATGGGAGTGAACATTTGATGAAGAGGTGGGACATGCACCCGCCTTTGGCCATTTGCGTGCTTTCATTATTGAAAGCCACACGCAAAGGCCAATCAAATGTGTGGGCGGAGTCACACCCACACGGAGAAGTTTCGGGGAAGTTTGGAGTGCTCACAAGAAGCCTCCCATAGAGCAGCTCATGCGCGCTGCGCTAGGATCGACCTAAACATCACTGGATAGGCACAGAGCTATGCGGGATGAACTATGTGGTATTTGACTAATAGCTTGTCTAATACTGTAGTGATGGGAATTTGGAGAATATTGAACCCGCCCCTTCTGTTCTCCCTGCCCTTTTGCTTCTCTTATACCTTGGTCTCTTCCCCTGCCCATATGTCTCACCCTTACCCTTCTGTTCCCCCTATCTTTGTTTCTCCCCCTGCACTACTGTTTCTCTCATCCTCGGTTTCTTCCACCTGTCCTTTTTGTCTCCTCATACCTACTCTCCTTTCTCAATACCCCATCGTTCTTTATTTCTCCTGTCTTTCTGCCTCTAATCTCTGCCCATCTCTCTTCTCTGCCCTTCCAGCTCCCTCACTTGAGCCCTACACTCTCATCCCACGTGCATTTTCTCTCCCTTCGCGCTCACTTCTGTTTCTGCACTGCTCGTCTTATCTACCCTTATTTGACTTTTTCATTCTTTTTTTTTCCTCGCTTCCCTCTCTCTACCTCCTTGCTGCACTTTCTTATTCTCTTCACTATAACCGCTCTTTGCCGTCTATATTTTGTCTACATTGTCACCTTATACCCATGCCTTTTTCCAGGCAACAGCTGTTATGCTTTCATTCTCTGCCCCATTTTAATGCGTTACTATGTAGTTTTGGATGTTTGTTCAGTACCAAAATCTCAAGACAAAGTGTTGCTTTAGCCTGCCAGTCTCATCCAAAGGCCTTGTTCACTTAGTCCTTACAGGATGCATGTGACATCACCCCCTCCACTGAACGTGTATGGCAAGCCCAGCTGTGAGCGTGGGCATGCCTGGCCCCATGATCATCACAAACTCTTTTGGGCCTGAGCAGACTTTCCAGGAAACCCCTATGTCGACTTGAAAAAAATGCAGTACCTCATGTTTTAGGTCTCGCCTAGGCAATGTCTTATTGGCTATATGGATATATATATATATATATATATATAATGCTTATAACACTTATTATAACTTTTCAACATGCTGCACAGCACCCACGCTGCTCTACAACATAGCTTAAAGACATTGGCGAAGCCAATAGCTCTGGCTAAATCAAAAGCGAGACCTATTCGCTATGCCAATGCTGGCTTTTCTTTTTGATTTATTTCTGTATTTATCAAGTTTTGTGTAGCGCGAACTTGACCCGAAGGTATTGGAGCGTTTCTCAGCATTTGCGCATCTGCAACTGCATGAGTTACATTTGTAATTATGGATACATAGTGACCGTATGAAAACAAAATATACAATAGACCTCAGGATGTACAGGCGATACGGTTTTGAGGAAGATATGGTATAAATATGGAGTTTTACAGAGTTGGCAAGTCAAGTGCAACGTGTTCCATGTGGAGTAAAAAAAGAAATGCATAATAGCGATATGTGCGAAAATATTTGAGGTAATTACAGGAGATATGACACTTTTGAGTAAGATACAGTACATACAGAATTAGCACAGCAGCGAGTGTGCAGATTTCATATGGGGTACATAAAATAAATAGTACCAGTATACAAGGAAATTTTTGACGGTCAGTAGCCTAGACGGACAAAGTAGATATTGAGGTAGCTAAGGAAGGGTGTTGTGGCGGTGAGAGGGTAGAGGCACAGTTTTCACTGAGGTAGTGCTGCCCAGATATATTTAGAGGTTGTGGGGAGTTAACCAACCAGTCATATGGTATAAGGGTGTGGGTTTAAGAATTTGTTGAAGAGAAGTTTCAGTTTCTTCTTGAAGTGAGGGAATGATTATCACGTAAATCTTGAGGCAGCAAGTTCCATATTCTAGGAGCGTTAGCAGAGAAGGAGGTGGTGCGAGATTTCTCCTTCTTAAATTTTGGGGGAATCAAGAGAAGACTGTCCGAGATTTGAAGAGGTCTCCCTTGGCCGGCTCTTGATAATTTTTGTGAAGTAGGCTGGTGTTTCCGTGTAAAGAGCTTTGTGGGTTATGCATGCAGTTTTGAATATAGCTCGTGCCTCGGTTGGTAGCCAGTTGAGGTTCTTGAGGGTGGGGGTAACGTGATCGTAGTGTCTCCTCCCTCCCCTCGCCCCCCCAACACCAGCCCAGCCGCTCTGTGGAGTGTGGCTTTCAAAGGGGCTAGGTGTGTTTTTTGGGGCCCCCACAATCGTTGGGCTGCCGTAGTTTAGCTTGGGGAGGACTAGTGATTGCACTACAGTCTTTAGGTCTTCAATGGGGATGAAGGATTTGACTTTAAGGTATTTTAGCATGTAGAAGGCACTTTTAGCAGGGCACTAATATACTTTTTCATGTTCGTCTGACTGTCCAGTGTGATTCCTAGTGATTTGACGGCATTGGATATGGATAGATTGCAGTTTAGTGCAGTGAGGTTATTAAGCCAGGTATCTACGGGAAAGGATTTATCTTTGGGTTGGATGAGAGAGAGTTCAGTTTTGTTGGGGTTGAGCTTAAGATCGTTGTCGGTCAACCAGGATTGTACAGTGGAGAGAGTGCTATTTAAGTGCTGAATGTCTTTGACTGAAAAGATTTTCATGTAGAGTTGAGTGTCGTCTGCATAGAGATTATAGGCAATTTTGGCTTGTTTCAGGATCATTGCAAGATGCTGAATAGAGCAGGAGGCAGGATTGAACCGTGTGGGACTCCTTGAGCAACAGGTGTTGCTTTTGAGGTTGAGTTGTTTAATTTGATTAGTTGAGAGCGTTGGTTCAGGAAAGAGGCGAACCACTCAAGCGCCATTCCTTTGATGCCTGCACGCTGCGACAGGGTGTTTAGGAGGATGTTGTGGTTGACACTATCCAAGGCAGCCGAGAGGTCCAGGAGGACTAGGAGGCAGGCCTGGCCATCATGTGGAGGTCTGTGCAGTACGTCTTAAGTTTAGCATTGCCGCCTCTCTACTGCAGCCTTTCCTGAAACCGGGTTGGAAGGTGTCATGCAAGTTGCATTTTTCGATCTGGTTGTTGAGTTATGCAAGCATACATTTTTCGATGGTGTTGACAAGGAGAGTGAGATTAGTAATGGGTGATCTGTAGAAACAAGCATTGGCATAGCCAATAGGTCTCGCCTTTGGGACCGTATAAGTATTTAGCCATGCAGCACATTATCCTAGGTGCTACAACATCTACTGTTACTTCACGTGCCCCTGGTGAACAGCCACACACCTATGGTTGGGCTTCTGTGCTATTTGATGAACACTGGAAATGCAATTTATGCCCAGATAGGGCAAGTCTGCAACCTAAAGAAATTTAACGATAAATAAAAATAATGCTATTCAAATAATGCCTTCACTAACTGCTCCAAGGCAAGGCATTGAGGAAGAAGAAAATATGAGTAACGGTAAACCCAACCAATGGTAACCAATAAGTAGGATTTAAGCCCACTGTACAATCTTGGCAAACTGGTTGCAAAAAACAGATTGTCAAGACAGTTTGCGCGGTATAGTAGGCTTGAACTAAAAACTATTTTTTTTATAAAGCTAGTAACTCATGGTACAAGCATCCTGACAAAAAAACAAATTAGATTTTTTAGATGGTGTCTGCATTCCAAAGATGCTGTGCAATTGCCAAGATAAATACCTCAATTGTAGTACAGTAAGAACTAAATTTGACTGCTTAGCAAAGCAGGTGAAGAAAACAGCAGCCCTATTGCAGAATTTACCATTCTCGAAATTGAATCACGCAAGTCGCGAAGCCAGTAAAATGCTTGAAGAATGCAGGTACATGAAGAAAGTCCTTTCAGTGGGGATCTAATACGATTTGTAATCCTAGTGTCTAACTTGGCAGCTTGGTCATCTTTAAACAACTAATGCCACTTTTTAATGTTAAATACTGCAAACTGTGATACCAGAGGTTTAAATGGGCTCTAATGTGCATAGTTAGAGGTGGCTAATAGCACAACCTGATCTTCTCTCGATTATATCCCCATAATGAAGACATAGGAAGAAAAAAATGCAGGCAGCACAAAAACTGACTAAAGAGGTTCTGTAACAGCCTGGCCAAACTGGGCATCTGGCCGGGGCTTGAAGTCATAGAGTGGAGGCCATGGCCATAGCAAGACTGATCTAACGGACATTCTAAGACACTCCTACGGTCGCAGACTGGCCCACATGGAATGACCCCACAGACCTAAGAGAGGGGTTCTGCCACCTGGCTCAACAAACCAGTCTACCAGCCAACCGGCTAGGACTCTAATAAAGCTCCAGCATAAGTGCTATGCTAACACGACGAACAACTGCCAAGAGAGCAAGAAGCAGCATTTATAAGGTGCACTACATATGGGAGGTTTACGCACCGCCTGCTGTACTAAAACAGGAGACGTAAGCTGCTGTTTAAAGACTCTAAAGAAGGGCTACAAGAAGTACCAGGAGGCAGGGTTCCAGGGTTGGACTGCTTGAATGGCGTAGAGTTGCCTACTTTTAGAGTTTATCTGGAAGGCGAGGATTTAATAAGGTGACCCTTCTTAAAATGACGTCACCTTGGACATCATCTATGCAAGGGGTGAGGTGCAAAAGCATTTAAGTTCCGCACAGGCTAAGGTAAAACGGATCCAGTTTGAGACAAGGTGCCAATCAAGTGCTTTCTTGCCTCCTGAAATAAGATCACATATTTTCAGGCTGCATGCAAGTCTGGGACCACTGACACCTACATTTTGAGGTGGGGTGGGTCTGTATAAAGCTCCAAGCACAGTTAAGTGGCTGCTTGCTGTAGAGATCTGTGTGAAACTCCAAAATTAAGGGTTCCAAATGCAGCGAAGCAACTCGGAGGGTAAATAGTATGTGCCAACACCTGTGAGATATTTCAGTGGGTTGAAATAAGCGCCAGTGCATGTTGAATGGCCCACAAGCGGCTGGCGGGGTTGTGGAGACTCTTTTTGTGATTATCCTGACTGCAGGGGGTGGCGGGGAGCCAAAGCGCTTCTGACTACACAGGGCACCCGTGTCTCCTGCGGGCATGCAGCCCAGCCCTTCTGGACAGAGTCTCTCCCTGCTTCCTTGCAGTGAGCCTCCCAGTGCTGTTCATTTTATTCAGAGTAAGCTGGTGTTGAGCTCAGGACTCATAAAGCATGGTCCAGGGGAGCCAGGTAAGCACGGTGCTATGATTTGGTTTTTGGGGGGGGCGGGGGGAGGGCTGAATAAGCATTGTGCTATGCAGGAGAGCCAAGGAACCATTGTACTGTGCTGGGGAGCTCTGAAAGCATGATGCCTTGGAAGAAACCTGAAAAAGTGCTGTGCACACAGGGTTGCGTTCAAGGATATATGATATTGGCAAATTATTCTTGTATATGTAGTTGACACAATTGATGAATGTGGCCAGCAAACGTGTTTTGCACATGTACACCAATGGTACAGATTGTTTCCTGCGCTGCAGTTTTTTTTTTCTTGCATTTTTCACTGCAACAGATTCATTGTTACAGTTGAAATAACGATGCCTATGACATTTGGAGAGATAAATGTGAACGAAAAATGAATAAATGCAACCATAATTCCAGAACCACTCCTTTGCAGGTCCTTTTCTGGTTTTCAGTATTAATAAACAATTTTTAAAGATGTGTGTGTATATATATTTGCATGTGAGAACTCCTGGGTGAACATGCTGAGAAAGAGATTTCGATTATCCACTTTTAATAAGTGATATAGGTGTCTTTCAAATGTTTGAAAGCTATTTCTAAACCTTTACATTGTATGGAACATGGTCATTTCTGTTTTGCATCTTATTCTATGGATATAACTACTTTTTTCTTCTTGCAATAAAGTGTCACTCGAAGTATTACACATAAGGCTTTGAAATGTCACACTTAAGGACCCTGTACAAATGGAAATGTCACACATAAGCAAAATGGAAACTTAGCAGCTATGTTAGTGGCGGCTGACAGGGGATGGGGGTGGCGGGGCAAGTGGAGCCGGGAGACAAAAAAGTATTAAAAAATCCACTTATTTATTTTTTTATTTATAAAGTTTTATATAGCGCGAACAAGATCCAGAAGGATATCCGAGCGCTTTACAAAGAATGGAAGGAAGGACATAAATCCAATATCGAACGTCAAGTAAGAATACAAAGCAGGAATAATCGCATAATTCCCAGACAAATGAATCAGGGAGAGTAGTGCAATAAACAGGTATATAGCAGGCTCCGAAGGGGGGCAAACCATGCGGGAAAGAAGTGCATAGATCCAATATCGACATCAAGTAGGAATACACAACATGAATAAATCGCTTGATTCCTAGACAAATGAATCAATGAGAGAGATACAATAAGCAGGAAAATAGCAGGCTACGAGGGGGGCACACAATGCGGTACAGAAGAGCAGCATCACAAGAAGGTACAATGGATGTAGGATCAATGATTTCGAGCAGGTGATCCTAGCCCAAATTAAGGTAAAAATGTGTTCATTAGGAATCTTTTGGCTTCCAGTTTGAAAGCAGTCGTTGAAGATATTCTGCGTACTTCCGGTGGGAGAGAGTTCCATATCCTTGGGGCAGCGCCAGAGAAGGCTCGGAGACAAGTTCTCTTTTTCCTAAGGATGGGTGGTTTCAGGAGGAGAGTGATAGCGCTTTAGAGGCTCTCCCTTCACAAGATAATTCAAGCTTTTGCGCTAAGTACCTGGGAGTTTTGAAATGTAGGGCTTTGTGCGTCAGAACGGCAATCTTTAACTGAATTCGAGCTTCGTAGGGCAACCATTTAAGAGATTTAAGGATTGGGGATATGTGCTCATTTCGTTTGGTACCTGTGACCAGTCTGGCCGCAGCGTTCAGTGAAGCCCTTAGTCAGTGGTCGAAGTGGGGGAAAAAAAGTAGGGGAACTGTGGGCGGAGAATCAGAGGGCAGGAATAACCAATGGATTGGGTCAGTGGGCGGACTCAGAGGTGTGGCAGAAAGAGTAAAATATCCCAATTTTTAGTATTTGTTTCCCCATTTCACTAACCGGTTACAGCTTATTACGTTATTTAATTTAACCAATAGATACACATGTTTATTTAAGGTTTAATATGAGTTATTGACATTAAAATACATTCACAAAGTGGTGTGGAAGCAGATTATTAATAATCCACTGGTGCAGGGTCACCACTTCGTCCACGGGTTCTTAACAAGTAAGGAGGAATCGACACTGGAGCGAAGTACAAACCATAGGTTATTTATTTAGCATTCATGAATGGGGCTCCGTCCGACAAGCACCATAGAGATACTCAAGGAGAGAGCGCGCTGAACAATGGTTACATGGGTTTTTATAGCAAAAGATCACAAACAGTCTGCAAGAGGAGGGGTGAGAAGGAAAAATACTCTGCAAGAGGAGGGGTGAGAAGGAAAAATACTCTGCAAGAGGAGGGGTGAGAAGGAAAAATACTCTGCAAGAGGAGGGGTGTGAAGGAAAAATACTCTGCGTCACCGCTGCTATACAGGACTGCGAAGAAGAGGACTCAAAGTATGTTATGTAGAGAAGAAAGCAGAATGTAATTAACTCTGCCTTAGTCTCAATAGGCACAGGGAAGGAATATCCTCAGGGGAGGCGCCGTCTTGATGCAGAATGTATTATGAGACACGGACAGTAGCAGGTCTGACTGCACTGCTGGCCTGGGCTGCGCGGCCCCGTCATTCCCGGTGTGCAGGGGCCACAAACTATGGGCAGTTATGTTTTTCCCCTACACTAGTTATTGCTTTCCCTGAGAGTCAACATCGCCGGTCAATAGCTGTAGGCGCACAGAGCCCTAGGCAACAGACAATGAGGACACACTGCCGCCCCTCCCCCAACCACGCAAGACGAGCACCCCAATGTGGAAGCACAGAAAACGAAAACAAAAAAAACTGTCAGCATCCAGTCCAGTTGCAAATGAAAGAGAACCTGACGGAGAATCCATATTTAATAGGACTTCACACTCATTTTTAGGTCGAACATACCAGCGCGCATGCGCTGCTCTGCGAGGCTTCTTGTGTTTACTCCGTGTGGGTCTGACTCCTCCCACACATTGGATTGGCTTTTGCGTGTGAATTTCAATAATGAAAGCACGCAAATGGCTAAAGGCGGGTGCATGTCCCACCTCTTTTGTAATGTTCACTCCAACTGCGTTTTGCCTGCGGGAGCGAGCAGCGGCGCGCAGGGTGGCATCTGCATTCCTCGTGGGTCAGGTTACCGTGCTTTCTCTTTCAATCTGGTCTTTTACTGCCAGCGCCTACGGCGTTCCCCTGTTGTCTGCGTCTTTGTTTCCCCATGTGTTCAAGGTGTTTTTCTGGTTTATTTTTGTGGTTTGATGACCTGGGAAATCGCGCAGTATGGACGGTTTCAGTTGCAAGCAAGAGTTCTTAATAAAGCTGACATTTCACAATTATAAAGCATGCCCGCTTTCGGAAGGAAATGCAGCTCCGTGTATTTAGAGGGAACCCGCCTTAAGACACAAGTAACGAAATGCCGCTGAGGGGATTAATGCTGGTTTTTAAAGGAAACGTGGATACAATTAATCCGAGCTAGACTATGGATGCTCATTTAACTTAAATTCTTCTCGGGTGGGTGTGGCCTTTCAAGACATGTTGACTTTCACTTTGATGTTTCATCTGCCAGACACTAGCAGCGACGCTGGGGCTTATTCTTTTTGTGCATAATTCATAGAAAGGAACACGACAAAAACCTTGCATCGATGAAAACGGAAGCAACTGTTGAAAAAGAAAAAACATCTGTGAAATGTCCCAAACGGAACTTTGAATGTAGGAAACATCTCTCCGAAAACGACGTGTGGCGCACACATTAGTGACCTGTCATCGGCTGCCGTTCAGTGGCTTCCGTCTCCGGACAACCGCGCCGCAACAATATCGCGGACTGGGTGAACGGTTCATATGTAGTCAATATTTATCTCCTAAAATACTTGAAAAATTGGCAGGCATGAGGGAGATAACCTAGGCTTATCATTGCGACATTAAATAATTCCAATGCATCTGTGCTTGTAACAGGTTTCACGGTAGATGGTGGGGTCTAGTTTTTACTCAAAAACGTAAACTTCTAAATTAATTTTGTTCGTAAAATATTTGTAAAGCATTCTGTACCACTAAACAGATACAAATATTTAGAGATGTAAGAGGAGGAGACTTTGAGCAACAGCTCAAGTTTTTTTTCTTGAAGGGACTTCAAGTTAAGTCTTTGTAAGCCTAGCATCAAAATATTTGCATATAATGCGTCTTTTTTTCCAAAGCACTTTAACTTTTGATAGTAAGTCTAAAATTAAGAGAACTTGAGTTGCAGGGAACTGGGACTCCCGTGTAGTGTGCATCGCTGAACTGAATTTGACAAGAATACAAGCGGTGGCGAAAAAGGAGCAAATCTGTAAAATCATTCCTCATTTCAAGATGTGGCACCAGCAGCATGGCTAATTGTTTGCTCTCAAATGTGGCATGGCCGTGGCCTACACATACATGAACTTAAAAAAAAAATGTATAACTTTTTCACCATTTTACACAGCTACTCTTTACCAAGATTTTGCATCTCAACTTTTAAAATATTGAGCCAGTTTAATGGATGGCATTGCTGTCGATTACGACTTTTCCTTTTATTGAAATAGCACAAATTAGAACTGTATTTATTATTTTTCATTTTTGGAACATATATTGAAAAAAGTGCAACTCCAGGAAAAGTTTGGTTCTCCGTTCAGCTCAGTGCCTGAAAATCCATGCAGGTGTGTGCATGTTATCTGGCCAGATGTGAGTAGGCACATTGCACCGTGCCACATTGTTGTGCGGTTCTCATAGGATGAAGCAAGTAAAGGTTTCTAGGCAGCATTTTAAGAGTGTAACACTTGGAGTTTTTAGAGAAAGAATCTAAATGTTTATACTTTTTAATTTTCTAATTATAAATTACGAGTGTGATTACCATGTTTGAAAGGATGCTCTTTTTTGTCTCTCTCCTTTGTAGATCTTATCTGAACTTAAATTTAAAAAAAATCCATTGATACTTGGAGGGACAGTATGTTTCTCTAGCCTTTTCTGCGTCCGTCATATTAAACCGGTAACTTTACAGATGCACATGGAGCTTTGACTTTATTCAACACTTCCTCTGCTCCCTACTCTCATCAATAATGAATGAATCTTAGCACTTATTAGACTTTTTCAGCGGGTTTACCCCCAGACTTTTTGGCCTCCTGTTTTTGACCCTGTGTGTGTTGGTTTTAGGACTCTGGGCACTTTCCCACTGCCAATCAGTGCTAAAGAGCATATGCTCTGTGTAAATTGTGTGATGAATTGGTGTTTCCATGATTGGCCTATTTGATTTATGTGTCAGTCCCTTGTAAAGTGCACTGAGAGTGCCAGGGCCTATAGATCAAATGCTGTTGGTGGACTGCAGCACTGGATTGTGCCACCCACACAAACAGCCCGTAAAGTGTAACTCTGGCCTGCCATTGCAGAGCCTGTGTGCAGCCTGGGGCTGCCATGTCGACTTGGCAAGTGCACACACTTGCAAGTCCCTAAACCTTCCCTTTACTACATGTTAGTCACCCCTAAGGTCGGCCCAAGGTACCCCTGTGGGCAGGGTGCATTGTATGTGAAAGGTAGGACATGCCCTGGTGTGTGTGGCATGTCCTGATAGTGAATTACAACCTATTTCGTTTTTCACTATTGCAAGGCTACCTGTTCCCCATAGGCCAGAATGGGCAGTTCTGATTATTACAGCTTATAATCCCAACTGACCCAGGGAACATGGTAGAAATTCGAATTTAGTATGCCTGGACTCAGAATGATAAAATGCATCTTTTAGTGAAGTTGGTTTTAACATTCTGTGTTTGAAAATACCACTTTTAGAAAGTGGGTATTTTCTTGTCTAACCATCCAAGCCTGCCTCTGCTAGGTTGTGTATTCCTTGTCTGGAGTGTGAGTGACAGGGGCTGGGGGATGCCAGGAGACAGGGTGAGTCAGCACAGGGCTGAATAGCAAGATATACATGTAGATGGGTGGGAGGGGATGCACCTGGAACCTGAATAGGGCTGGGCCTTCCCTCCACAATGCTGGCTCCACCTCCTGTGGTGCGTCTGATGTCCCTGGCCTGCACTGTGAAAGGAAAGGAGGAGACTTGTCAACAAAGTGCTCCAGGACTGACCAGAACTGGTTTGGACTAGGCAAAGGCCTCTCTGCCTTCAGAGAACAAAGAGAAATTGAGGATAAAAAGGGGGACCCAAACCCCAGAAAATTAGAACTCTTTTGGATCAAGAAGACTGCCAAGAAGAAGAGCTGGAGAAGCTGTGAGGAGGAACTACCACTTTGCTGTGTGCTTTGCTGTGTTGGCCTGCAGTGGCTGCTTCTGTCTTGGGCAGTGAAAGGACTGGAACTGAACTTTCTGCAATCTACTTTGTGAGTGTCTCCAAGGGCTTGAGGTAGAGCTTGCCCCCTGTTCAAGAAGTCTCAGGAACAGCAAAGACTTCAAGTGCTTCTGCCCTCAGCACTGGGGACTGTGTGTTTTGTGCTGCAACAGAAGAAAAGCAACTCGACGACGTCGACGACGACGCTGCCGACTCCGTGTCCCGACGGCACCGACGCCTGCTGACGCCGCCACCGAGCCGCTGCTCGCACCGCGACCTGTGGGCACCGCACTCCGCACCGCCTCGCTTCACGACGACGCCGTGGCCTTCCCGACGACGCCGCTCCACGCCGGACTCGACGCCGCTGCTTGCACCGTGGTTCGGGGGCAACGCTCGTAAGTTACACGACGCACCGCCCTCATCCCGCACCGCAGCCTTGGCCCACCGACGGCGGTGCCATCGACTCCCGTAAGTCAGCCGACGACAGCGCAGCAGCTACGACGACGCTGCTGCTGCACCGGGACCTGCCAGCACCGTGACGAGCACCGCCTTCATCTCACACCGCGACCCTGGTCTCACCGACGACGCCATCCGACGCCGCCACCGAGCCGCTGCTCGCACGCACTGCTCGCACTGCGACCTGAGAGCACCGCACGCCGCACTTCGCACCGCAGCACCCGACGCCGGCCGACGCCAGCGCTCCTGACCAACAGAGGAGATCGATCTGCAACGCGTGTGACTTCGAGGGCCCCGACGACGCCGCACCGACCTCCGGAACCGACGCCTGCGGATGCCGTGTTTTCGGAAGCTCACCGCGAGGTCATCGACGCCCTGCATTTCTGAAAGGTACTGTTTGCGGGTCTTCCCGACACCGTAGTTGACCCACGACGCCGCGGTCAGCCAGAACTGTTTGGATTTGTTTGTTCACGACGCCGTGATAGCCCTGGACGGAGCTATCGACATCAAGGAACTGTTTTTAAAGACATTTTGAGAAGTAACTATTTCTGAAGTACTGTACAGTGGATTTTTATCGTATTTGGTCTTGTTTAAAGTATATAAAAATATTGGATATTTTTCTAAACTGGTGTGGTGTCATTTTGTAGTGCTTACACTGTATTACTGTTGGTTATGTGCAAATGCTTTACACACTGCCTCTAGAATAAGCCTGACTGCTCGTGCCAAGCTACCAAGGGGGTGAGCAGGGGTTATTTTAGGAGTGTAACTCCCTTACCCTGACTAGGATGAAGGGTCCCTACTTGGACAAAGGTGCAAGCCCTTGCCAACTAGAGATCCCATTTCTAACAGCACTACTTTCTTTTCTTGGTCTAATCGGTCTGTAGATCAAATGGTGCCTTGGTTTGTAGAGAACTGTTTGGAATTGATCTGATAGGATAAGGAATGCTTTGGGATGCGTCACACAGATATTCCATTCCACCCATCATGTTTCTGTTTTGACTGCTCAGTTCCCATGGGCTTGCTGTTGGTAGCGATGACCACGTGAAGCAGGAGTGTGGCCACCGTTTGGCTAATGACTCAAACTCCCACGTGTAACCTCCAAATTCTAGCAATTCCCAAACTACGGTATTCATTGACATTCTAAGTTAATCAGGTTTTCCCATTAGAGAACATTTCTCTTGGAGACGGTAGACTGAAGTTTTTTTCCTGCAAATAAATAAGCACAGAATCTGTCTGCTTTCAACACAAGAGAATGCATTATAGCTGTAACTGAATTTATGTGGAAATTACAGATGTTATGGGCACATTTGTGCATGGCCACCGCAATAAATGTATTTGAACTTTTCTACAGTAAATAGTGTATATGGTACCAAAGTTCTTCTTTACAAATACAAATCTCAATTCACCTGCTGCATATAAATGTGTATTTGCATACACACACCAGAAATTGGTATAGTATTGTGACTTTGCTATAAACAGTTCAGTAAACATTCTGTGGTATCATTGAACATTTATCTGAGCAGTTAACTGTTTCAGAACCAAACCTCGTCTCCGCTGAAATATTTGCAAGATGCCCAGGGCTTGAGGTATTGGTATTTTTTATATGTTGAGCATCTGTTTATGTGACCGTAACAGTCGCTGGAGTGTTTCACAGTTTATAGTTAATCTTTCTTAGGTCGAACCTAGGCAGCGCCTGCTCTTTCCTTCCACCCACCCGCTCTTTCCCGTTTCTTCTCCCTCTGCCCTCCCGTCCCAGTTTCTTCTCCCCCTTGTCGGTTTCTCCCTCCCTGCCCCCGGTCGCCAATCGCCAAAGGCAAAAGCTCGCCTATAGGCGAGACCTATTGGCTTTGCCAATGCTTGTTAAACATCAGTATTACTCATCTGTGAACCTCAGGATGGCTCCGAGTGACCATTCACCACCGACCTCTGCAGTTACGGGAAGGGCATACTTTGATTCCCAGCACGACGATTCTGCCTTCCATCCTTCCTTAGTCGGCACATGAAGAACCCTTACACTGTATAACCTCAACGTATTTACTGTGCTCAGAAACGAGGCGTGAAACGCTCTAATACAAACAGGTCATTATCGAAAGCCGATCTCACGGAGATAACGTCCAATCAGGGTACGATCCGTGAAGGTGCAGAGATCTGATGTGCAATACTAGACTCAGAGAAGCAAAACTACGAAGAACCGAAAGCCCAAAAAGAAACAGATATAGGTGTACATTTGATTTTACAGCAAGGCCCGGAGGCCAACATTATGCACAATACCTTTATTGCGCTCAAAATACAGCAGCAACAAACTAGAATTTCGAATACTTAGAACACTTCTAGAACGTTGAACATGTATATCCACTTCGAACGTGCAGCCATCTTCCTCTTTTGTTGCTGCTCAAGATACAGATAAGTCGTTTTTTCAAGTAGATAAAGGGTTAAGAAGTTTAAATAATTTAATGAGCAGATAAATGAAATTTTAGTTGGGGTTTTTTAAAACAAAGGTTTTGTGGGAAGGTATTGGAAGAGGGATAATGCCTTAGGATATTTATTGTGATGTGATGTTGGGATAATGCCTTAGGATATTTATTGTGATGTGGTGTTTTGTGTACAAAGCGAATGAAAGGGGATTAATATAAAGAGGAAAAGGGGAGCATTTTAAGATCAAAAATAATAATGGTTATGGAAGTAGCGTATGGCATCGGTGAAGAGTTACCGTTTGTCTGAGGCGGTTGAAGGGAGCACGCAGTGCGCGTGGGTCAGTGCTGCGGAGGCTTGGCTCGAGCTGGCGTCATAGTTGGAGAAGGAGGTTGGTATGCGCGCGCAGTGTGAGCAAGCTAATCAAGTGAAGTTTGTCAGCAGATGGGGTCCGTAGGCACGTAAACGTGCGGCGGCCATTTTGTCAAATTGGGATCGAGTGATTGAAGTGAAGGGGAGTTAAGGAGGACATGTTTTGGGAAGAATCGGAGTCTGACAGAACGCGGGTCAGTTTCAATCAGACTGCGGTTTTCGGTTGAAAGAGAGGTCGAGTATCGGGGAATTGACATAAGGGTTATTAAGAGGAAAGTGTTGGTTTGATGAAGAGGAGTTAGGAAGGTTAAGAGAGGCTTTAAGGATATCGTTTTTAGGGTGATTGTTTATTATTAGTGGAGGAGGAAATCTATTTATTGAAAAATAATGGAGAACGTAGAGGTTGGTTTCGAGGAGAAAATGAAGAGCTACATGGAGAAAATGTTTGGGGAGAGGAGTGCATCTCTGGATAAAAAAAATAGAGAGTAGTATGGAAAAATCTATGCAGAAGAAGCATAGAGGTGGCGAAGAAGAGAGTTTTTGGACCACAGAGGAGATGGAAGTGGTCGCAGGAGGGTCAGGCCAGGGAAAGAAAAATCTCAAAAGAGGAAATATGTGGAGATAAAGAGCAAGCGTAAGGTTCAGAAGGGATCCGCAATAAAGGCGAAAGAGAGCGCTATAAAGGCGAAAGAGAGCGCTATAAAGGCGCATAAGGTGAAGCACACAGCGGTGGCTTGTGACTCAAGTTCCTCAAGTGGGGACGTAGAGCTAACATGTAGCTCAAGTATAGATGAGTCGGACGAAGAGGAGGTGCCACTGAAAAGGAGGAAGGTGAGAGAGAGGGAGATTAAAAAAGAGGAAAAGGATATCATTGATCCTCAGGGAGAGGAGATGTTTGATCCATTGATTCAACACCCACTTTCTTCACAATGGAGCCCTGTAGAGCACGTTGCCCAATACGTAAGGTATTGGATTAGAAGGGAAATACCGAAGGAGGTGAGGACTAGGATGAGGAGTGAATGTCCTAGACCAAGTCTTGAAAGTAAGGTGGCATATACGCCTGAACTGGACCAGAGAATGATGGCGTTCATTATTAAGAATGGGAAGGACCCTAGAAGAGGTCTTGAAAAAGGATTGAAGGGGTGTCAGGACAGACTCCTGGATATATTAGGTCCTTTGACAAAAATCTTTGATATGTGCGAGGAAGCGCATTCAAGTAATACAGGGATTGACGTGGCTGAAATGCGTCAATGGGTGCAAAGGGCTATATGCCTCCTTGGAAATAGTAATACTGCGCTATGCGTAGAGCGAAGGAAGAGTATTCTTTTTAAGATTGACCCTAAGTTGGCAGATCTTGCTAACAAGGAGCCAGGGGAGCGAAGTGATGGCTTACTTTTTGGGGACGATTTCGTGAAAGAAATGTCCAGATATGTGGGAACCTTTAGCTCACTGGAGAAGGCGCAAAAAGACATGAGGAGAGTTTTTGGCATGGCCGGGCGAATGCGGGGTCGGTTCCCCGGCCGTGGGCAAGGTATTTCTAGAGGGAACTTTGGAAGAGGAAACAGACCTTATGGTGCAAATAACAACGGAACGAGATGGGGCAGGGAAGTTTCTTCCCTCAAAGGCAGAGAAGTAGAGCGAGAGGCATGCGATCAGAGAGGCGGTCAAGGGGAACCTCAGGTAAGCAGTTTGCAAGACCCTTTTTCTATCCAAATAAAGTTGGGCGGCAGACTAGCCCATTTTGTTTCGAGATGGAAAGAAATTACTCAGGATCCATGGGTGTTGGAAACGGTGTCTGGTTACAGAATAGATTTCATACAGACGCCAGTGCAGGAGAGGTCTCCGAATATTCTGAGGTTCTCAGAGGAAATGGAGGACATGGTGACAAAAGAGATAGAAGCTTTGGAAAAAAAGGGGGCAATAGAACCGGCAAGGAAAGTGAGAGAAGGTTTCATAAGCAATGTTTTTTTAGTGAAGAAAAAAGGGAAAGGTATGCGACCGGTAATCAATCTGAGAGAGTTGAACGATTGGGTCTCTTACAATCACTTCAAGATGGAGGGCATCCATATGTTGAGGGATTTGTTGAGGAAAGGGGATTGGTTGACAAGGTTGGATTTAAAGGATGCCTATTTGACTATTCCTATGTGCAAAGAACAAAGAGATTACCTTCAGTTCAGATAGAGGGGAAGGTTTTGGAGGTTCAGGAGTCTCCCGTTTGGTTTGAGTTCGGCCCCATGGTGTTTTACAAAAGTAATGAGACCGGTGGTAGCTTGGTTGAGATCAAGAGGAATTCGTTTGATTGTTTATCTGGACGATGTGTTGATTTTGGCGGAGGAGAAGAAGTTACCTGAGGAGCAAACGGTGTTTGCAGTGAGGGTTCTGGAGGATTTAGGTTTTGTGGTCAACAAGGAGAAGTCTTGTGTGGAGCCTCAGCAGGTGATGCAATTTTTAGGTTTTCAGATATTGACGTTGGAATGTGTGTTGAAGTTGCCTATGGAGAAGGTGAGGAAAATCAGGAAGGAGGTGAAGAGAATAAGGAAGGCGGAATGGATTACCTTGAGGCAGTTAGCGAGGTTGCTGGGTCTGCTATCTGCATCAATACAAGCGATCTTTCCAGCTCCTCTTCATTACAGAGCATTGCAGAGGTTGAAGGGTTTTCATTTGAGAAGAGGGGCGAAGTACTCACAGAAGGTGGTTCTGGATCAGGATTCAAGGGAGGAGTTGAATTGGTGGTTGAGGAGTTTGGAAGCCTGTAATGGAAGGGCGATCTTTGGAGAGATGCCAGAAGTAGAGATAGAATCGGACGCGAGTCGGCACGGATGGGGAGCACGTTGTGGGATGGTGTCAACAGGGGGTCAATGGTCAGAGAAGGAGAGAGAGATGCATATAAACTGCCTGGAGTTGCTGGCGGGATAGTTTGCAATAAAGAGTTTTCTAAAGGATCAGGTGAAGTGTTGTGTCCTGTTGAAAATGGACAACTTGTCAGCAGTGAGATATGTTAACAAGTTGGGGGGCCCGAGATCGAGGGGCTTGGCGAATCTGGCAAAAGAGTTTTGGAAGTTTTGTTTGGAAAAGGAGATTATAGTTCAGGCGCAGTATATTCCGGGGCAGTACAACGTAGAAGCGGATTGGTATTCAAGGTATCTCAGGGATGTGAGCAATTGGAGGTTGAGCAAGGAAGTGTTTATGAAATTACAACAGAGATGGGGTCCGTTGCGAGTGGATCTTTTTGTGGACAGACTGAATTGTCAGATGAAGAACTTTTACAGTTGGAGACCGGATCCAGAGGCGTTAGGGATAGATGCTTTTCTGCAAGATTGGAGCGAAGGAAGGAATTATGCATTTCCTCCCTTCGCGTTGATTCAGAGGGTGTTGATGAAAGTAAAGAGGGAGAAAGCAGAATTAGTCATGGTAACGCCATTCTGGAGAGCACAGGTATGGTTTCCGGATATGATGAGTTTGGCAATGGAGGATCCAGTGTTGTTGCCAAACATAAGGGAGATTATTCAGGACCCGGAAGGGAATGTACACGATTTGGTCGTGTCAGGCCAGTTAAGGTTAGTGGCTTGGCTGATTTCAGGAGAGTATGGCAGGTGCATGGACTATCAAAGGAGGCTGAGGACCTTATCGCTGGGTCATGGTCTAAGGGAACCTCCAAGGTTTATAGATCAGCATGGAGAAGATGGTCTGGTTGGTGTGTTGAGAGGAATTTGGATTCTCTCGTGTATTGAGGTCACTATAGAACCTGTACTTTACAAAGTAGCAAACTAAATCCGTGTGCGCGCACCCGCCTGTTCTCAGCTGTAGATAATAAATCATATGAACAAATGAGGTGATCAGAGGCTGCCAAGAGGCCTTACCTGCCAGACTCCTCACAAAACAAGCGCTAGTGGCGATGAGGAAGAGCAGGGCGCTGCCAAGGCAAAGGTTTCTCGAGTGAGGGCTGTTGCGAAATGCACACACGCCCTCTAACTGTAAAACAATAAAACAATGACTTTGAAACAGGAGGAAGTGCTGCTGGCCCACTCAGACGCGGCTCTCAACAAATAACCAACGCGGAAAGGGGGGGGGGCGTACCTTTATTTATGACATCAACATTCATTAGAAGTAAAGAATACTGTACACAAAAATCGACAGTACAGTTTTAAAATGAGATTTAACAAGTTTTATTTAGTGGTGGATGTGCATTAAAAATTCCATGTATATGTGACCTGTGATGCTACGTGAAAAGGGAGCCAGGTGAGTTGCCATGGCGGCGTGGTAAAGAAAAAAAAATATTATATATTAAGCAAAGAATTTTATGATCATTGGATCCGGTATTAACTAGTATGAAATAGCAACATTTACAACACTGTAAATAAAATGGTATATACATTTAAATGTGGCTTTTATAAATGTGTATTTTGACCTTTTATAGTGCGCATTCATGCAAGCACTTTGTACGTTGTAACTGGACATACAGATTTTTCCTATGTCTATGTATTGGCCATTGTGCACGGTCACTTTAAAAAGGCATCCATAGCACACAACGTTGTCATGTGATTAAGGCAGGCAACTGACGAAATGCGTCATGACGGAGCTGTTTGGGCGTGAATAAACTCAAAAATAAGCACTGAACCTGGGTCCACTGTCGTTTGTTCCTGTGGAAGGAATTGCTGAAGGCGAGGATTTCTCATATTTTCACCGGATTGACTTTCTCCGGTGCAGTGGACCCCCTCCCCGTGAAGTTGGCTCCGTGGTTCGCAAAGTCACAGCGCCCGGCGGATCTGGCAGCTCTCGAGGCTTCGAGGCAGCTGGGAAACCCGGAAGCAATTTGGAAACGTTCCGGCAACACGGAGCCCCCTGCTGCAACGTATTGCGTGCCTGAGGGAAGGTGGCTAGTGGGGTGCAGAGCTCGTCGGGTGGTGACTGCTCGGAGGAGTTGAGCTGCGCGAGGTGGCTGCATCACAACGACCGCCAAGAAACAAGGTACGGGACATTGTGAATTCTAACAGCAGGTGGGGAGGTGTGCACCCGTGAAGTCCGCCAAACAGTATTAGTCGAGCCTGGTGGGCTCACGGTGAGACACTAGTTTAAATTATCCACGCCGAAAATGTCCGCCGCAGCGTTGCGGGATCGCGAGTCAGCTGCGGAGGAGGTGTTTTCCGACTCTCCTTTGGAGCAGCGTGACGTTAGTAAAGGTGCCAGCGAGGAGGCAAGTGGAGAGGCAAAAAGCCTAAAAGAAAAATTCCGAATCTTAGAGAAACTTGTGCGTCAGGAGCAATCCAAGTGGTGGGAATCCAAGTCATTACAGAGATACCTGGATGTGGGTATAATTCACGGGGGGTTTGAGAATAAGGATTGTCCCCAGCTATGACACACCGAACCCCCCTGATGATGGCTGAGTGGGCAGAAGTAAACTTGGATTCCTCACGGAGAGTAGTCCAGATACTAGTCAAATAAGCGGAAAGTGATCGGGGTGACCTGCAGATCAAAATAGATGCTCTAAACGAGGAAATAAAGACGCTAGGTGATTCCCAACAGAAAACTAAACTCCATGATGAAATGATGACTAGATTGATTAAGGAGGAAGACAAGATAAAACAGAGAAAGACTTACAAGTTCAGAAGGGACAAGGAAGATTATGCCAACGGGCAAATCTTTACCTTTGCCCGCAAATTTGACACATTTAGAAATGCAACAGCAAACAAACAAATGCAGGGGCGAAATCAGTCTGACAAAAATCCACCACAAGAGGAGGCCCCGTCAACATCAGATCTCAGCTCTGCGCTTGAAAGCGAGTCGGATACAGAGGTTCAAAGAGACCGGTCCAAACAGAGTGCCATCAAACCAACTTCTGGTGAAGAGCTGGATTACTTGAGACGCAGTAGAAGGGAAACATTACGCCCTAGAAATCGACCGGCAAAAAACAACGAACACAGACCAGAAGGCAAAGGAGACAAGCAGCCAGAAAGCGCCAGCAACAGACGACCTGCTCGTGGGCGGGGGGCCTGGAAGAACAAGTAGCGGGAACATTACGAATACAAATCCCCATGGCGCAGGTCAATGAAAACACCATTATCAATTTGGCCAAAATTGATTTAACCGCGGCAGAACAGCAGCTGCTCTCTTTGGGACTATCTTATTGCCCAGAGTCAAATTTTGACTACACACTGACCCGGGCTGACATGTATAAATTTATAAGAAAGCTTAAACTAAAGAAATTCCATCAGCTTCAGTCCCAGCCGAGGCAAGTGGGGAGCAAGACATCCGCAAATGACATCTCAAGCGCCTCAAATTTAACAGTAGCTGATCACAGTCTATTGAAGGATTTACATGAGCTGGAGCAGGATGGCAGGGCCCTAGATGGAGATCCAATTCAGGAAGCAAACAAAAGTGGCCCTTCATGCTGGGGATCACCTGGATTAGAGGTTTGTGCGAAACCAAACACCCCCTTTAAAGAAAAATCGAAATTTACCCCCATCATGCCAAGGGAATCTTTGGACGTTTTTAATGAACAAGTGGTGGCACAGGTGAAAAAGTTGAATATCAACATCAACAAAAACAAAAGAAGAGTATCCAACCATGAAAGAAAATATGGCCAATTGATTGCAAAACACAAAAAGGAGAAGAATGTAGTAATTAGGAATTCTGACAAGGATGGGGGAATATTGTATTGTGGCCCTTACAGGATTATATGAATGAGGCTTATTCCCAATTGAACAATACTGATTGCTAACGCAAGAGCTCGCTCCATAAATTCAAAGCCATACACAATCTCTTTTTTACTAAATTGTTGGCATGGAAAAGCAGGGGTCTTTTGAGCCTTGAGGAATATAAGTATCTGAAGAAAGAGCATCCAACAATACCCACAATATATTTTATATAAAAACATCAACAGACCACCAGGAAGGCCCATCATCGCAGCATGTGATGGACCGTTAGAGAACATGTCGAGATATATTGACTTCTTTTTACAAGAACATGTCCACAACCTTAAATCTTATGTGCAGGATACGAGTGATTTCATTCGCAAAATCAAGGACATACATTGGCATAAGGGTTATTATTTAATAGCTCTTGACGTATCCTCATTGTACACTTACATAAGAAACCATGATGGGTTAAGGGCTGTAGAGCATTTCTTGGCCAGCAGGCCACTTAAGTTTGCACAGCACAGCAGAATGTTAATTGATATGCTGACCTTCTGCCTTGAAAATAATCTTTTTTTGTTTAAAAACCAAATGTACCAACAGATACAGGGTGTGGCGATGGGGGCCAGCTTCTCCCCAACTATGCGTGTTTGTTCATGGGTTGGTGGGAGAAGCTGGTCCTCAAGAGACAATTTGAGCACATTTACAATGAGAACATTATTTCGTGGCTTAGATTTATCGATGACCTGTTTATTGTGTGGCACGGTACAGAACATGAAGCCAGGGAATTCATTGCACTAATCAATGTCAATGATGTTAATCTGAATTTTACATCTTGCATTAGTGACAAGAATATTACATTTTTGGATGTGAAAATCAATGTAGTCAATGATATTCTGACCACATCACTATCACAAGGACACGGCAGGCAATACAATGTTACACGCGTCCAGTGCGCATCCTCCACATTTGATACAAAGCATTCCCTACGGGGAGATGCTTCGTATACGTAGAATTTGCAGTGAAGAAAAAGATTTGGAAATTAAACAGATGGGAAGTAAAAAACGATTTTTGGAGAGGGGCTACAAAACGCAAACCATAGATGCGTCCATAATGAAATCTAGAAACCGAGCTAGGGAAGATCTTTTGCAGTACAGCGCAAAATCTCAGGATGCTGTCAGTAACTGTGTGGATGTATCTAGTGAACCCACTAGACTCATTATGACATTCCAGACAGGTACAACAGTTACGAGGCATCATAAGACGCAATTGGCCCATTGTTTTGGATGACCCGATAATTGGTGACTTACTCCCTAAACATCCGGCCATAACATACAGAAAAACAGCATCAATGGCCAATGCATTAGTGAAGAGTAGCCCTGAGGACCAAGATGTAGGGGGATGGCTCATAGCCAGAAAAGGCTTTTTCAAGTGTTCTAGTTGCAAGGCTTGTCAATATGGTTCTAATAGAACTACATACCATACTGCTTTTAGTGACAGGTTACAAGCCATTAATCAACATCTAACATGCAGAACGGACCATGCCATCTACGTTCTGGAATGTAGCTGTAATTTGGCATACATAGGTTTCACCAAATTTGCTGTTCATAAAAGAATTTTACAGCACATAAGGGCAATTAACAACAATGAGCCTAGCTACCCAGTGGCAAGACATTTTAAGGAGCAACATGACAGCAGTCTGAAACACTTGAAATACTATGTCATTGATGCTGTCCCACCTCAAAAGAGAGGGGGTGACCGGGAAGCAAAATTGAGGCGCCTCGAGACTCGCTATATTCGAGCTTGACACAGTATTCCGGGGGCCTCAATACAAGTGAGGATTTGTACACTTATTTGTAATATTAATTTAAAAGGGCAAAATCCTAACTTTAAAGAGTGGCATACGAGCAAATAATTAGGCTATAGAGGATAATCCTAGGATCTGGCGCCCTCTCTTACAATCCATCTTGAGAAAACCGGTGATAAATTAGGTTCTAACTAGCAAATCTGAATGTAATCAATTTTAGTGTAGAATAGGTTTTAGATAATTTATTTTGTCTTTAAACCAAATATGCACTTTAGTAAAAAACTCATCTAATGATAAAATGTAGTATTTCAAATTTTGGTATTTTAGATAGATTTTTAGGCAATTGAATTGTATTTATTGATATTTATACGTATTTATTTATATGCATATTTATATATTCATTTACAATTGTGGGAATCAACTGCTCATGGATTGGACTGGTCAACTTTGTATTGTGTATATATATATATATATATATATATATATATATATATATATAATGTTTTTTGACTCCTTCTGCACATGCTCTTTTGCACTTAATTTATATTGCCAGGACATCATTGAATAAGATATTGGGTCAAATAGATGCTTAGGGCAATATTGTATAAACAAGTTTACAAATTGTTTTTAGCACGTGCACTTTACATGTTAGCACTTACGGGAGATATGTAGGACTTTTAGTAGGGTTTTTTTTAGGCACCTTAGAAAGTTTAAAATTGGCCAATATGACATGGATTGGAAAGGGGATAGATGTATCATGCATTTAAGCAAAGAATTTTATGATCATTGGATCCGGTATTAACTAGTATGAAATAGCAACATTTACAACACTGTACATAAAATGGTATATACATTTAAATGTGGCTTTTATAAATGTGTATTTTGACCTTCTATATTGCGCATTCATGCAAGTAATTGGACATACAGACTTTTTCTAGGTCTATGTATTGGCCATTGTGCACGGTCACTTTAAAAAGGCATCCATAGCACACAACGTTGTCATGTGATCAAGGCAGGCAACTGCCGAAACGAGTCATGGCGGAGCTGTTTGGGCGTGAATAAACTCCAAAATAAGCACAGAACCTGGGTCCACGGTCGTTTGTTCCTGTGGAAGGAATTGCTGAAGGCGAGATATATATATTTCTCACATGTCCCGGTATTCTGGGTAACATGATGCTGAACCGTAGCTCAGGCTATTTACATTACTCAAGCGCATTGACTACTGTACATTTAGGTCGCACTCAGCTCACTTTCTACTGAAAGAACCAATACGAGCAACCAGCACGATAACATTTCACATCAGCCAGGACTGACAATTTGTTGCCACGAGTCGCAAGAGCACTAGTCTCCTAAAATCATGTCCCTACATCCAGTTACTGTTAACCGACAGCTTTTCACCCAGATTACACTGAGTGTTTCACCACCAATACTTAACATGTTTATTTTCGAAATTTGTATTGCAAAACCATCACCACTTGTAAATATTTCTTTTATTTCTATCACTAGTCACGTGATGCTGTAAAATCACCATGTCATTATTATTTAATGGGGACAGACCAAGGTTGGGGTCAGATGACCAAGATCACGGACGTGGTCGAAACGCGTCTTTTTGTCATGCAAAAATAAAATATCTGTATCTACCTGAACAGTGGGCTCGTGGAGTGCTGTGTTTCACTTCGTTTCGCTTTGGAATATTGCGGCGGCGGCGTCCGCCAAACGAAGCCCCGACCCGACTGGAAGGGCGTTCACTTCCGACCAAACTCCAATTGGTTTCTTTGTAGTCAGGAACGCCCGCCGGTGGACTGCGAGCTCCGGTAACTGAGGAGAGACGCCGAAGGCATCGATAGAAAAGACACCGAGGACAGGGAGGCAGCTGCACACCGCAAGTGTTCGGCTTTTCCTGCCGTGTCCCGCAGACCTCCCAAACCACCGTAAAGAGGGAGGTGAGTCAGCCGCAGCCGCGCACTGACTCGTAATTGCATCCTACCGCTCCGCAGACACCAGGGTTCGCGTTAGCTACCAGAGCTGCAGCGAGTATTCAGGTTGAGCAAGGGGAGGGAGTCTTCTTTCCCCCAGAACGGTCTTTGTCGTAAAATCACCGACAAGCATGGCTAATGAATTTCTGAAGGGGCGTGAGGCCTCGGCAAAAGCAAGTTTTACTATCAGCAAGGAAACAGTAACAGCGAGCGCGTCTCCTAGCAACCACTCGGACACTGCTACTATCGGGATCAAACAGAGAGGGAATATCCTTGAACGCCTAAGACGCAAGGAGATCAGCCGATGGTGGGAGGCAACCTCCCTCCAGAATTACTTGGAGGTCAATAGAATTCCGAGAGGTCACAGAATTCTTATCACACCCACACTATCAATCCCAAAACCACAAGTGATTAAAGACTGGTTGGAAAACACTAACACGTGCTCTAGGAGAATGCTGGAAATTCTTATCGCCAGCGCATGGGATGAACACAAGGAACTGATGACCCAGATAAATGAGCTCATCGAGGAATTCAAGAAAGAAAGCGACCAGACTGAACAGAGTACTGAAGCTGGTCGATGACCGAATGAAAACGTATGAAAAAGAGATAGTGGCCAGAAAACAACAGAAGTTCCTGCGAGATGAGAGGGACTACGCCGCCGGCAGAATATTGACATTCGCTAGGAAATACGATAAGGCAAGGTCAGCCTTGGCGAGAGATAAAGCCCTGGGTACACTGGAAGCGAACAAGGAGGGCTCATTAACAGACTTGAGCTTCGACCAGGAATCTATTGAGAGCACAGCATCAAGTGTGAGCGAACAGCATTCTTTTTCCGAGGAACTGCGCCTCCTACAAATGGCGAAAGAACACTCTGCCAAAGGAAAACCGAGGGGGAGAGGACGCGGAACAAGAAACAAAACTGCAAACGGAGGGCAAGACGTAGGAAACTTAAGAACAGTTGGCATGGGAATTCGGGGCCAAATGAACAAGAAAGTATATTGGATGACAATGAGACAACATTAACGGTAATGAACTTATCAAACAGAACACTGACAGAGGAAGAAGAAAGTGTGTTAAAACTAGGTTTATCATTTTGTCCAGATATTAACTGACTATGCCCAGTCTAGAGTAGACCTCTATAAATTTGAACGCAAATTAAAATTGTGCAAATTACACTACACCAAAGACATAGGGATTAGACAACAACCACCCAATACAGACACAAGATTAACAATAGAAGATATCCCCATGTTGCACTTAATGACAGATCTGGATACAAACACCGGATCTAACAGGAGAGGTGACCTCACTGACCCCTTTGATCCCAGTCACATTGAGGACTTAACCAAACAACATGGCATAGGGACACGAGAAACGATGTCCACAGACTTTAGAGCTAGATCATGTTATGTTCCCGTGACAGCTAAGGACAATATCGATATTTTCAATAACCTTGTAGCACAAGACCTTGAGAAACTCATACAATTGACACCACGCCACAAAAACATGACGAAGAGTCAGTGGGAGGCTATCAAGAAGTTACAAAATGACCAAGACCTTGTCATCAAACCCTCCGATAAAGGGGGAAACATAGTACTCATGACCAGGACCATGTACACCAGGGAAGCCTATCGGCAACTCAATGACACCAATTGCTACTGCAAGGTGGACAGAAGATATCTTACCGACCTACAAAATAGATATCTATTGAGATTGCAAGAATGGCACGACAGAGGACTACTCACTTGGGACGAAAGGCAGCTTCTTAGAAATGAAACCCCTACCACACCGACCCTTTACTTACTGCCCAAAGTGCACAAAAATGCGCATGATCCACCGGGCAGACCCATAGTGTCCTCCAAGAATAGCCTATTAGAACACCTCGACCTATGTCGATCACTTTCTGTTTCCATTTGTTAAAGAACTAAAATCCTATTTCAGAGACAACACCGACTTCCTGACAAAAATAAACAACATTGTCCTCAATGACAATCACTGGCTAGTTAGTTTAGACGTTGAGTCTCTTTATACTAGCATTAGACATCAGGACGGACTCAAAGCATGCAAGTTTTTCCTCAAAACTCGAGACCTACATCTGCTAGAGCACACACACATGTTGCTTGAAATGATCGAAACTTGCCTACAAGAAAATGTATTTGTTTGTAAAGTATTTGTATAAACTACAGGGGACTTCTATGGGCACCTGCTTCGCTCCCAGCTACGCCAATCTCATGATGGGCTGGTGGGAGAAGCAGGTACTCTGGAACGATAACACAGAAAAATGGATCTACAATGTGAAATCATGGTTTAGATATATCGATGGTGTTTTTTGTCTGGGAGGGTGATGAAGTGGGATTGAACACGTTCATTGACCTTCTGAATGCAAATGATGTAAACCTGAGATTCACTAGACACTAGAGTAGAGAAACTATTGATTTCCTGGACCTCAAACTCACTATCGAGGGGGGCATCATCAGTACGAACCTCTTTAGAAAGAAGACTGCGGGAAACTCTATCCTGCATGCCTCGAGTTGCCATCCACCGAGCTTCAGGTGGGGCATACCCTACAGTGAATTTCTCAGAGCCAAAAGAAACTGTAGTACTACTGCCACATTCGAACATACCAAACAGGCCATGAAAAAGAGAGTCAGGGAAAGAGGCTACTCAGCCCAAGCTCTCAAACAAGCAGAAGCTCGAGTGAAGGACCTCTCAAGGGATGAGATTTTACCCTTGCTTAACACCACAAAAACATCAAATAAAGCACAAACATAGTTCGGTTCATCACAAGATTCAGCAGTCACGCTTCACAACTGCGGAAGATCTTAAAATCCAGATGGGGGATCTTGAGACAAGACCCCATACTGAGAAATAAAATAGGGCCTTACCCAGCGATAACCTATAGGAGAAGTACCTCTTTTAAAGACATACTGGTACATAGCCACCTTCAGTCTGTCGAAACTAACTGGCTGAAACAATCCAAAGGGTTCCGCAAGTGCGGGAACTGCAAAGCATGTAGACACAGTAGCAACGTCACTGAGACTACCCTGGAACGAACTAAAACTACATGGAAAATTCCAAAATTGATCAACTGTAACACTGACTTTGTGGTCTACACCATTGTGTGCCCCTGTGGCTTGTGGTACATTGGCTCCACAACATTCCCAGTGAAGAAACGAATCCTGGAACACTGGAGGGCCATAACAAACAGGAATCATAGCTACAATACAGCCAGGCATTTCATAGACCAACATGGGGGCGACTGGACACAGGCCAGATACTTTGGCCTGGACTCAATCAACCTGAATCCCAGAGGTGGCAACCGAATAGCAGCATTGCGCAGATTAGAATCCCGATTCATATTGCAAGCTGGCACCAAGTTCCCAGGAGGGCTGAACATGGATGAGGAATTGCATTCTCACCTATAACACAGCCCTCGACCTGATATGCCATTTACATGATACCTCACGTCCCTTCACACCCCACCATTACCCCCAAGTTTGAACTTAGAGTTCACGTTTTTAACCAACTTTCCTTTTTTTAACACTCTATACACACTATAGATAATTCCAGTAAACTCATGTTGATATGAACATCTTAATTCATCAATACAAAGGAGGTGTAGGCTGTTGGGAATTTAATAATATGTGGGATTGATCTATATTGACCAAAATGACTCGCAACGATCTATGCTGTTCACAAATCTTGTGATGCTATCGTGAATCACCATAAGTCACTAATCATGTTTTTTACATCCTATTTACAGGTCACTGAGCTGAAGCACGTCAATGGACCCACTCACCCACGATAAAATTATGAGCACTGTGAGAAGGATATCGTCGGCTATCCTCCCATCTCTTAGACACTCTAGTCCCCTCATCGTTTAGGGTCTTGGGCACCAATACTTATGAATTCTTATAAATTGGGTACTATACTGTAATTCTCACATGTCCCGGTATTCTGGGTAACATGATGCTGAACCGTAGCTCAGGCTATTTACATTACTCAAGCGCATTGACTACTGTACATTTAGGTCGCTCTCAGCTCACTTTATACTGAAAGAACCAATACGAGCAACCAGCACGATAACATTTCACATCAGCCAGGACTGACAATTTGTTGCCACGAGTCGCAAGAGCACTAGTCTCCTAAAATCATTTCCCTACATCCAGTTACTGTTAACTAACAGCTTTTCACCCAGATTACACTGAGTGTTTCACCACCAATACTTAACATGATGTTTATTTTCGAAATTTGTATTGCAAAACCATCACCACTTGTAAATATTTCTTTTATTTCTATCACTAGTCACGTGATGCTGTAAAATCACCATGTCATTATTATTTAATGGGGTCAGATGACCAAGACCACGGACGTGGTCGAAACGTGTCTTTTTGTCATGCAAAAATAAAATATCTGTATCTACCTGAACAGTGGGCTCGTGGAGTGCTGTGTTTCACTTCGCTTTGGAATATAGATCTATCCTACTGGCCAGTAGGTAGTTATAGTTAGGGCCTCGTTTCTATTCAAAAAGTTTTTTCTTTTGCCAATATCTTTGGCGCTGGTTGACGAATCTTCGCAAAATTTCCTAAACTAATAGGGCGCTCCGGTCAGCTCCTGTCTTGAAAGTTTCGGGGTGATTCGTCAAGCGGGGGCAGAGAAAAAAAAGGGGGTCCCAAAATGCGTTTTCCCCATGTTAATTTCCATAGGAACTTTAGACAAAGCTACAGCCCGAACTGCTGAACGGAATTACACCAAATTTGGCAAAAAGGTAGGTCTTGGTTCAGAAAGAGCCCTTTTTTTTTAAATGGTGTAAATCCGTTCAGTAGTTCCTGAGAAATTAGAAAAAGAAAAGTTTCGATATCTGAGCACCGAGGAGGGTTTGCGAACCCTCCCGGGAACGAGCTTCACTCTGACTGCCAACACTTGGCTGCCAACACTCCAAACCAGGAAGTTTTGGCAGCCATCTTGTGACTCGGTAGAACCGAGTCACAAGAAAACAGTGAAATAAAGGTTAAAAAACAAGAAAAGGGGGCAGGGTAGAAACACCCTGACCCCCTAGGCCTGCTCAGGGGGTCCCACAAGGACCCCCAGTGCCAAAGAAAGCATTTTTAAAAAAAACAAAAAAACAAAAAAAACAAAAAAAAAAATCAGCTGCAATTGCACTGGGTGCACGAATCCGGCAGAGAAAATAATTTTTTTAAAAACGAAGCGCGGCCTACCGCGCTTTGTTATTCTTAAGCCCCCGGGTGGGCCAGGTCCCGGGGGCAAGGCCTATTTAATTAGCGGGAGCCACCTCCCCGGGGCTTAGTTTATTGAACGCGGGGGGGGTGCTCGCGGCCCCCCCCGGGGACCGCCACCTCCCCGGGGCATGCCAAAGTAAGTGCGGGGGGCCTCGCGGGCCCCCCCCCCAAGCCCAAGGGACCGCCACCTCCCTGGGGCTTTGTACTTGATGGGAGGGGGGCCGCGCGGCCCCCCTCTAGGAGCCCTTAATGGCCCTGGGGACCGCCACCCCCCAAGGCCGGCTCCTGCAATGTCCCAGGGTGCCCACCCCTGGGACATTGCCGTTTTCTATGGCAGGACGGGAGCCGGGCGGCTTCAGGTGGGGCGATGAGGCCCTCGTGTCCGGAGGACCTCAGGACACAAGTGGATTTCATCCTCCGAGCAGCAGTGCGCCAGAAGCAGTGTTTGCAGCGTGGTGTAAAAAGGGGCGTGGCCTCGGAACACCTCTCTGCAACGCAGCTCTGTGGCGCTTACTGGAGGTACCTGGTGGGCTAGTTGGCCCCCAGGGACCCTCAGGATTCAAGGGGACTTAATAGGGACGTTATAGTTAGAAATTAGCATTTAAAAAACCTTAGAAATTCACTGAAAAAACCTCAGGTTTCAGGGACGTTATAGTTAGTTGGACATTTCACTCATACAAAACCAGAAAAATTTGGCCGTTATAGTTAGTAGACCCAACTATAACTCGCGACCCCGCAATGCACTGCTGATGACGTCACATAATACATCACTCATGACAAGGTAAGTGACATCACTGATATCTCAAATGACATCACTGATGACATCATCCAGTGAATGTGCGTTTCTGTAAAGTTTAGATATGTTTTATATATATAAATGCCAAGGTGCATTGAAGAATGAGTGGGTGTATAAGTGCCTGAATGGATGATTTAGTAGGTGCGTGACTGATTGTATAAGTGACTGATTAAGCGTATCTTACTGAATGCATGGGTTAGTGAGTAAACTGTGTAAATGTCTGCATCAGTCTGTCAGTTGGTATATAAGCGGCTGCATGGGTTGGTGAGTAGCTACATGAGTGTCTACATGGGTTATTGATTGGTTGTCTGAGTATCTGTATGGGTGCCGGAGTGTCTGTGTGGGTGAGGGGTGTGTGACTGTGCATAGTTGTGTGAGTGGGTGATTCACTGGGTGTATGGGTTCAAGAGTGCATTTGTGAAGGGCTGTATGGGTGGGTGTGTATGGGTGTGTTGGTGAGTGAATGGATGTCTCAGTGGTATATGTGTGAGTAACTACATATGTGAAAGGCAGTATATGCGAGTGTTGGAGTATATAAATGACTATACGTGAGAGTGAGTGATTGTGAGAGTGGCTGTATGGATGAGTGTGTGCTTGTATCAGTGATTGTATAAGAGAGTAAGTATGTGCTAGTATTTGTATAAATAAGTGAGGTGGTCTGTGTATAACTGTATAGGTGAGTAAATGGGTGTGATTGATTCTTTGCATGACTGAGTAGGTGTGTGAGTAAGTCAATGGATGAGTGGTGGTGTGTGAGTGTATGTATAGGTGCATGAGTGCATATGATAGTGCTGTATTGATGAGTGACTGCATGTATGAGTTACTGTATGGGTGTGTGTGTGTGTGTGTGTGTGTGTGTGTGTACACCTAGGAATCACTGAGCGGGTATGTACTAACTGCTATTGGTCTGTCTATGGTTTCGATATTGGTAGTCTGTATTTTAGAGTGGGTGTACAAAAGGTTTTATTAGGGTGTGAGGTGCATCAGATCACATGGATGATGTCATGAGTGATGTCATTTGAGATGTCATCAGTGATGTCACTGACCATGTCATGAGTGATGTAATATGTAACGTCATCAGCAGTGCATTGCGGGGGCGCGAGTTATAGTTAGCTCTACTAACTATAACGGCCGAATTTCTCTGGTTTTGTACGAGTGAAATGTCCAACTAACTATAACGTCCCTGAAACCTATGGTTTTTTCAGGGAATATACATATATATATATATACACACACACACACACACACACACACACACACACACACAATGTACTTAAAAGGTATGCAGGACTGCGAAGAAAAGGACTTAAAGCATGTTATGTAGAGGAGAAATCAGAAAGTAATTAACTCTGCCTTAGTCTCTGTAGGCACAAGGAAGGAATACGTACACTAGTTACTGTTCTCCCTGTGAGTGCACATTGCTGCTGTGCTGCCTTGTATGGATACAACCTACTGTCCCCAGCTGCACATGGTCAAAAGCTGTAGGCCCTAGGATGCAGACGAGTGCGCCACGAACCCTAGGCTGCCGAGGGCGGCCCAGCCCTAGGCTACAGACAACGAGGGCGTACTGAGCCCTAGGCTACAAAGTAGGAAAACTGAGCCCTAGGCGTTAAACACAAGCAATGTTCAATAACTAAAGCTGTACTGGTTGTATGTGTCATATTACAATTTTTATTCCATTAACCTCCACAAACTAACCACCTGGTGGGATGCTCATTACCTGTGTTACGGAGGCCATGTTCCTCGGCCTTAGGTGGTCATCAGGACGAGGACATTCGGCCATGCTGGGCTGGCTTGGATCAGTGCTCGATTTGGCCAGTTTTGGTGGTGCGTTTGTGTGCTCATCCCCATTTCGCTCACGTTTTTACTTGCTCTTACGTGTGATAGTCACTGGATTGTTTTTAAGAGGAGAAAGCTGTGCTGGCCAGGAAGGCAGATACCAGTCACTCGTGCAGGACGTTTCCTTTAAGACCACGTATGCCACCAGTGCTAGAATGGAGTTGAGGTCGATCTACATACTAAAAATACTGAACGTGCCATGAGATGGCACTCCGCAGCTGCCTCGCCCTTTGCTCTGGATGGACTGTTTTATTAAGCAGCTGGCGTACACCCATATCACCCTGGGCAACCCGGGAGCTCAGTGATAGCAGTGTACACTGTACAGCGGTGCAGCAGCCCTGTGCCAGTGGAGAGAGCCAGCCAGCACTGCTCGGTGTATGGGCCATTAACGTTAGTTACTTTGTGGGACCACTAATGTAATATTAACTGCTTGGGGCCATTAATGGATACACTGCTGAGGGCCATTAACAAACAGTACTAGCAGCAATTAATGCATAATCTTCCTGGGATGTGGGTGTTGCACATAGATTCAGACCCATCTCAGATTTTCGGGATACCCAAGAAAGTTTTGCATACAATGAAAGTCACAAAAAGTAACACATTTACATAATCAGAGTTTATCCTTAAAAATCTGGCATGGATCCAGCTCTCCAGGACCTATGTTGGACAACTGTGTCCTAAGACAACTGATGTCTGTGCTGTCAGGGAAGCTCTATGCTTGTTATTACCTGGTCACTGTTGCTTGTTGCTATCAGGTGCAACTGACAAGATACTCTCTGGTAATCTTGATGATTACTGCCAGTTGCCATGGATATATGCTGCATAATTACAGGCCACGCCCTCCACCAAATCAGTCCATGAGGAAGAATGAGGAGCGGGTGCAGGTGAACATACTTTACATATGTACACTGGTGTAAATACTTAGCCAACTCTTTCCAGAACCAAGGGCAGTTAAAGTTAGTACACCAAAGCTTGGGTTTTACAATGCTCGTTTAACAGAACAATTCCATTTAGTGTTTTATACTTCTTCTAAGTTCCTGAGCTCTATAACAGCTGTTACTATTACCCAATTAAATGGTACTTAATTAGTAGACATCAGACGGATGGAAGGTCGAGCTGGTGTTGGTGGAATTTGAAATCGTAACTGGGAGGGTTACATCCGATGTCAGCACTAACATCAGTAGCGGCTCCTCCGCTAAGGCGGAGGAGCGTCACCCCACTGCTATAGGAGCAGTGCAGCGGAAAAATAAAATAACCTGGTTATCATTATTTTATTTTTCACTATGGGCTGGGTTAGGGTGGGGTTACAGGAGAGGAGTGGTTTGCCCACTCCAAGTGCCTATGACTGCTTGGCCGGCCCTCTCGGGCTGACCAAACAGTCCTGCGCACTTTGAATCTTCCCCACCAGGCTTGCTTTACACAGCCTCCCAGTCCCCATCTGAGCGCCAAACCACGGCGCTCAGAAAAAACACAACGCTGCATTGCAGCGTTGGGATTGGCTTAGGGGGGGGAGCCTGTGTGGTTCCTGCTATGGAATCAGAGAAGGCGGCTCTAGGAGAGAGAGAGAGAGAGAGAGAGAGAGAGAGAGAGAGAGAGACGGCCGTCCGGCACGCAAAAGGTAAGTGGATTTTTTAATATTTTGTCTCCCGGCTCCACCTGCCCCGCCACCCCCATCCCCTGTCAGCCGCCACTAACATAGCTGCTAAGTTTCCATTTTGCTTATGTGTGACATTTCCATTTGTACAGGATCCTTAATTGTGACATTTCAAAGCCTTATGTGTAATACTTCGAGTGACACTTTATTGCAAGAAGAAAAAAGTAGTTATATCCATAGAGTAAGATGCAAAACAGAAATGACCATGTTCCATACAATGTAAAGGTTTAGAAATAGCTTTCAAACATTTGAAAGACACCTATATCACTTATTAAAAGTGGATAATAGAAATCTCTTTCCCAGCATGTTCGCCCAGTAGTTCTCACATGCAATATATATATATACACACAGACACATCTTTAAACATTGTTTATTAATACTGAAAACCAGAAAAGGACCTGCAAAGGAGTGGTTCTGGAATTATGGTTGCATTTATTCTTTTTCGTTCACATTTATCTCTCCAAATGTCATGGGCAATCGCACACAGCCAGAGCCTCGCAACGTTTTGGGGGTGGAGGGGTGAAAGTGCCAATTGTGATGCGGAGCTGAAAGTGTCCCATTACCTTGTACGCTCCAGTCTTTCCCTCTACGTGGCGCCCAGATATCACAATTCCCTTCTGAAACTCCCTGCCCTTTTTAGGTCGAGCCTAGACAGCGCATGCGCAGTCTCTCGACATGGTGTATATCGTCTAAGGAGTTAAGGCACACCCATCGCTTATCACTTGTTTCTCCCTCTGCCTTTCGAAAATGCTTTGGGTTTACTGGTGAATGGTTTACATTAGTCCCGCCTTTGGGCTGTTTTGTTCCGCCCTGGAGACTATCCCTGTTACAAGGATCAGTTCATTTCTGGCCATTTGTTAAGTTTTGTCGCAGTATTTTTTTTTCATTTGCCTTCGTTCTGTTTATGGATTGGTGTGGTTGTTTTTTGTTTGTTGAACCAAATGCGCTTATCTTCTTACGTTCACCCTGCGGGAGGTCGTTCATTTGCCATACTGTGATAGGCGTTGTACATTTATTATTTTGTTTCCCATTTACCACTGTTTTACATTCTTAACAAATGATCATCATGTATTTACATAGATTTTTTTATTAGGCACAGGGAGAAAGGGATACTCGAACCGGCCGTAGCCGCGTCAATGCGGTACGGACCCAAGATGATGCCGGCGAGTGCTGGCCTCTGCTTCGGCATTATGATTGTTGTTGGGGGTCTGTCTGCATAGCTTGGGTTACCAGTTTCTGGTGTTAAATACGACCCTAAGCTGTGCGCTGCAGTCATGTGTATTCACTAGTAACAGCATTACTCAACTTGTTTAAAGGGGTTGTAGTTCTAAAACGTTCGCTGAGGCGACGAAGCTTCTGACTTGCAGAAGTTGGGCGGGGTTTGCCATCAGTGACCTGTGTTAGAGCAGCTTCATACTGAAAGAGCTCTTCGGGCATCCATTGCTTAAAGCCCGTAGAAAATTTCAGAATACTCAAACTTCGCTGTTTGTCTGAAGGTTTAAGACACTGGAACGCCTTGGCTAACTTGTTAGACCCTAATTTTGTTCTCGATGCAATCAGAAATTACATTTTTCTTTTTTCATTCAGTAGATGGCGATGTGTTGAGTTGTGTTTTTTCATTATTTTACCTTCCACGTGTGTATGCGCAATTATGTACACAAACATATAAGTTTTCTTTTTTTGAATTTCGATTTTTTTATCTTCTAAAATAATGGGACCTGGGGGCGTGGCCAAGATGGCGGCAGAGTAGCATTGATTCTCTGGGGCTCCGCTCGCCGAGGCCGATAACTAGGCATCCATCTGCAGTCTTGTGACCTGTGAGGCGCCGAAAAGTGAATCCAGAGCGTCTGGAACGCAGGAGGATTGTCCAGTCCTGAGGGCGGGCGTCGTCCTCGGCGCTACGCGGCAGCAACGCCGTCCGGAGACCCGCGGCTGCAAAGACGGTGATGCAGCGGAGGCCGCAGCGAGGAGCAGGCCGTTGGAGGGGCGCGGGGCCCACGCATTGAGCTGCGACACCTGCCCGCGGAGTTGCGGTGAGCTCCAAGTGACGAGAAGCGCCTCGGAGGGGCGTTGGGCCCGCCAGGTGTGAGACACGTCCAGACACCCCGAGGAACCTGCACCGGAGTCCGGGACCACGAGGCGGTGAAGGAACGGCGGTGAGGCCTGGCGACAGCGCCAAAGGGGGAGGTGCGACCCTGATTGAGCAGGCAGCCTTTGATCCAGAGATCGGTAGTCTCGGCTACCCAGGAGTGAAACGGAGTGGGGCAGCAGTGGTGCGCGGGCCCCGGGGTGGAGATCTGCGGCAGGGCCTCGCGAGCTTAAGTGACAGGCCCGAAGAGGTGCGGCTCAGAGGGTGCCCGTTGGACCGGTGCGGTCATCATCGTGCAAAGTGAGCAGGGTGCCGCCAAAGCAGTCACAGTGGGTGGCGTGAGAGGGATGCCTTGTGGGCCCTGGGTGAAATCGGCCCCCAAGCACACGCCTAACATTCCCGACGGCCTCAGAAGCGTGGAGCCCGCGCAGCAGTCAGAGCGAGTGGCGCGAGACGAGGACCTGGTGATCCCCTGCTGTCGGTGGCTGTCCCCTGCGGCCCCCATCCCGGCGCTGTCCTGCAGTCGCGCCTGGCCTGAGTGCGAGCGGGGAGCCACGGTAGGGAGGCCCCCCACTGTTGGGACAGACGGCCTGGCCCCAGGGACTTGAGAGCCAGCGTTGGGGAGTGAAGCCACGAGTTTGCGACCTCGGTCTGCCGTGAGGCCGCGTTGGAGGAGCGCCTGTCCTCGGACTCGTGGGGTTGAGCCCGTAGACGGGGCCTGTTGGCCCGCAACTAGATTTGGCATCACGCACGCCTAGAGGCGCCAGGAGCACGGAGGCTGCATCAGGCTCCCGCACGTAGCAGTATCACCAGAGTGAGGAGCCATTCGCACAACCAGCATGGAGAGCGCGAGCTGGGCCTCTCGTCGTGACTTTACCGGCCACCCCGGAGGTACGAAGGGGCTTGGGAACCACACAGTGGCGGTGTGGCCTGGTCGGTGCACATCCATGGCGCCATCCTTGTGGTCCGGCCTTGCAGCCCAGTGCTGAGCTCCGACCCCTCTGGTGCTTAGAGGCACACTCCCCCGTGCGAGGGCCGACTGGTGGGAACATGCCGGCAGCGGACTCTGCACAAAGGTATAGCCCCCGAGTTCACGGAGTTCTGCAGCCCCCCCCCCCCGAGAAAGATTGCTGTACCCCTAGCGACCGGCGGCAGTTGCAGGAGCACTTGTCCCCCATCTGAGGATACGTAAGGTGTGAGTCTTGTAGTCCTGTGCCCCACCGATCACGGCTATGGCCACACAACGATCCAAGAAAGACACCATGAGTAAGGACGCTTCCATTAAGGACCTACTCCAGAAATCGGGCGGGAAGAAGACAGGGGGATCCGGCACCAACCCCCAAGGGTCCCAAACCGGTGACGCAGCGACGGACTCAGCCACAGGGCATGCTGCTGACCCGGTCACGAAAGGGTTTATGGAACAGCTATTTAGCTCGCTACGGGATGACTTCGCTGGACTGCGACAAGAGATGGCCTCCGAAATCAAGCAGCTCAGGACGGAGCTCAGTGAGGTGGGTGACAGAGTGGACACCCTGGAGCGCAATGGGGACCGACGAGATGAAGAGCTCACTGAACAGGCCCGGGAACTAATCGACCTCCGCGAACGGAATGAGGAGCGATACCTCAAGCTGGAAGACCTGGAAAACTGCTCGAGGCGCTCTAACATCCGCACCAAAGGCGTGCCACTTCAAGCAGACGGCGGGAAGCTGGAAGACTGGGTTCTTCGCCTTTTTAACCACATGGCCCCCGAGTTGAGGGACAAGGAGGTCACGTTGGATCGCACTCACCGCGCCGGACGGCCTGCCTCAGACCCCGGCCAACCAAAAGACATCCTAACTTGCCTGCACTCCTACCGGCAGAAGGAGATTATTATGGCTGCCACACATGACCGACCGACAGTGGAATTCGAGGGTCTCCGGGTGGGGGTTTTCCAGGATCTCTCGCCCCTCACCCTTCAGAGGCGCAAAGAGCTACGACCAGCCACGTCCTTCCTCCGCGAGCAGGGAATTCGTTACAGGTGGGGGCATCCGTTCCGCCTGTCCTTCGTCTGGAATAAAGAAACACATGGGGTGCGGAATCTACAGGAAGCGAAGGCCATACTTGGTAGCGCTCTGACAGTGGCTGACGACTCGGATGCGACGGAGGGAGGCCCATCATCGGGAAAGCTGTCGAGAGCGGGCAGGAGACGTGGCCCTAGGAGGGGCGGCCAGACGAAGCCGTCGGAGGAGGAGCGCCAAAAAGAACGGGAAGCCTGCTGCGACAGCTGCAGGACCGGGAGGGTTCTGGTGACCAAGGCCACTGAATGATCCTAGTAGTCGTTGTCCTGTGACCTGGTGATAGGGAGAATGGTCCGAGCCTAGCGGTTTGAGACATCGGTCTTGGTGGGGGGAGCCCTATCTTCAGAGTGGTGATGACCGACCGTCGGACACATGGACCCTTGCACGTCGGTGCGAATTGTTCCTGTTGGAAGACGACATTCAAGTCTCCTTGTGTTTTTCATCTTCTCTCTCTTCTTTTTCTCTCTTTCTTCTCTTCTTTCTTCTCTACCCACGAGAGATCTGCAGCCCTCCCACAGACAGGTAGGGTGAACCTTCGATACTGGTGGTCAGGGGCGGCGAGCGGGGGCAGAGGGGACAGGGCACCATTGGGGTGGGGGATGGGGCCGCTGCGATCAACGGAGGTGCACTGTCTGAGTGTCTTATTTGCGCTTTCCCTGGAAGGCAGCGCTGGATGCACGGCCCGTTGCCCTAGGCTTACCCACCCACACACACATAGGGTCTGCTCAATCATGCTCGAGGGAATCTGCGTGGCGCTGCGGGAGGGGGCTGGAGTGACTGGGAGGCTGTCCACTGGCGGGGTGCGGGAGCAAGTACCCTGTCACTGCTGGCTTTATGTGCGAAGTGCTAGATAAGTGCGCAAGCATACCCCCTCACAATATCCCATGACAAGACTTAAAGTAGTTATCATGAGCTTCAATGTTCGGGCCTTAACTCGCCTGTAAAGCGGCGAGCGCTTCTTGCCTTGTTGAGAGATGCTAAGTGTGATATCTGTCTTACAGGAGACCCACCTCATGCGGGCTGACTGGAAGCGGCTTAGATCCAAATGGTTCGATAGACAATACTTCTCATCGGGGCCGGGGAAGAAGGCTGGAGTGGCGATCCTTTTAGCCACGCACTTTCAGGGGACAGTAGTGGGAACCCACACGGAAGTCGCTGGATGCCTCCTGGCCTTACGGGTGTTACTAGGAGAGGGCGTGCACACGATAGCTTCGGTTTATAGCCCCAATGAACACCAGGATGCCTTTTTACGTGATACGATAAGTCTGCTCCTGGAGTCCCCCGATGAAGACTTAGTAATCGGTGGGGATTTTAACTTGGTCCCGGATGCATGTTTGGACAGGTCTGCGCTCAAGGTGGGACACTCGGGATCGATCGACACGATGCTTCAGACACTGGGGGAGGCTGGTCTTACAGACGCCTGCCGTCACCGCTTTCCGTCTGCACGGGAATACACCTTTTTCTCGGCAGCACATCAAACGTATGCCCGCATAGATCTCTTTTGGACCTCGCCTAGAGTCACGGCGTCCACTGACGACGTATCTATCGGGGTGGCGGCGCTTTCCAACCACTCCCCGATCGTCTTAACGTTGCTCCTCCCTGGCGGCTCCCCGCGGCAGGGTTCGTGGCGCTTAAATCATAAACTGCTCACATACGATGCCAATATCACTGAACTGCGGGGCGCTATCAAAGCCTACTTGGAAGTGAATGACGTAGGCTCTGTCGGGGTAGACACGCTCTGGGATGCCCTGAAGGCGGTCCTCCGTGGACGCTGTATTGCTATCGCGGCAGGACTGAACAAGGACCGTAAGGCCAAGGGGGGGAATTGGAAGACCAAATTAAGGAGCTGGAGGGGGTCCATCACCGTACAGGGGCGGTCCAAACACGGCGACTACTCACGCAGGCGAGGAAGCAGCTGAGGACGCTTGACCTCGACCGCGCCGAATATGCTCTGCTCCGCACTAAGCAGCGCTACTACGAGAGGGGTGGGGGGGGGGGAAGACAAGGCTGGGAGACTCCTGGCACACGCTCTTCGGGCTGAGATGGCGGCACGTCGGGTCGCGGAAATTAAGAATGGCCGAGGAGAGATCCTGAGGGCGGACGGAGACATTGCGGCCGAATTTGAGGCCTTTTATACTGCTCTTTTCTCAGCCGAAAGCCTGAACCCTACTGCGGCCGAGGAGTACACGCAGGCTGCGCCAGTAACTCCGCTACTGGACTCTGCCGCGGCCAACTTGGACGCGGATATCCGACCTGATGAAGTCTTGCGGGCCATTCAGGGACTTTCCGTTGGAAAGGCACCAGGCGAGGACGGCTTCTCGGTCGACTTCTATAAAATCTTCGCTCCCGAGCTTGCCCCCATCCTGGCGCGCCTGTTCAACACCTTTAGCACGACTGGGAAACCTGCCCCATCGATGTCCATGGCAGAGGTAGTGGTCATTCCCAAGCCGGGGAAGGATCCTTAAGAGTGCGCCTCACACCGCCCCATCTCTTTGCTTAATGTGGATCTGAAGATCTTCACCAGCATTTTAGCGTCCCAACTCACCCCCCACATGCAAGGCCTGGTGGACCCGAACCAGTCGGGCTTCATCCCGGAGCGCAATTGCGGCGATGGGACTCGACGACTATGTCACCTATTGGATAAGACGCAACGCACCCAGACCCCGGCGATACTCCTATCGGTGGATGCCGAAAAGGCCTTCGACCGGGTCCATTGGCCTTACTTGCATCTGGTCCTCTGCCGATTTGGGTTAGGGGAGAGATTCAGGAAATGGGTGAACTGTGTCTACCATGGTCCGCAGGCCCGCATCCGGGTTGATGGGGTGGTCTCCCGTCCCTTTCAGATCGGGCGAGGCAGGGGTGCCCCCTCTCCTGTTCGCGCTCTATATGGAGCCGTTTGCCGAAAGGGTCCGCCAGCTCAGCACGGTCACCGGGATCCGGATGGGAGATAGGGAGCACAAGATTTCATTATATGCGGATGACGTGCTCCTTTTTTTAACTCGCCCTTTGCTAACTCTTCCCCCATTGTTGGCGGAGGTCGATGCCTTTAGCGCGGTGTCAGGATTCAAAATTAACCTGAAAAAGACTCAGGCTCTTAGCCTCACGCTGCCTTCCGTGGATCAGCACCAGCTAAGGATGCACTTTCCATTCACGTGGGCCACTAGCGACATCACATACCTGGGGCTCCGGGTTTTCTCGACTACCGCGAAGATTGCCCAGGTGAATTACTCAGATACTGGCCAAGGTTCGCCAAGAACTGAACAGTTGGAAGAAGCATGTCCTTTCATGGCTGGGCAAGATAGCCGCTGTTAAAATGACGATTCTGCCCAGTCTTCTTTACATAATGCAGACACTCCCCCTATGTCCGCCGCCCACGATACTGGCCCAACTGCAGCAATTACTCGATGCCTTCATTTGGGGGGGAAAGAAAGCATGCATGGCTCGCCATCTCACATACCTGAGACAGGAGGAGGGGGGACTCGGGGTCCCACATCTTGGGCGCTACTATGAGGCGGCGCAATTGCGCTGGATGATAGAATGGTACCAACTAGAGTCGGAAAAACACTGGTGCTTCATTGATAGGGGTGTGGCAGGGATCCACATCTGGAAGGTTCCCTGGCTCCCCAAACGTCATCGCCCGCAGAGCGTGTACATCTCCCCGGTTTTGCGTGCCACGATGAAGGTATGGGACAAGGTACAGGAGAAATGTCAACTGTCTACGGCCGTGTCGCCCTTGACCCCTTTTATTGGGAACCCAGATTCCCCCCCGGCTCTCGTAGGGAACTCATACTTGAAATGGCAAGACGCAAACTGTAAACGCCTAGGCGACCTTTTCGATGTGCAGGGAATCATAGACTTTCCCCAACTGGTAACTCGCTATGGGATCCCCAAGGAGGCGTACTGGCAGTACTTGGCGCTGCGCCATTGGGTCACACAGCCCCAAGTCTGGGTACATGCAGGTCGGCGCCTTACAAAATTTGAGCTTTGGTACGTTACCCGCACCTCAAATAAACGCCTCCTGTCGGATATCTATAATTTTCTCAACAAGGCAAAGAACCAAGCTAAGTCCCCAGCACAGCGTAGGTGGGAATAGGAGCTGGGTCAGGAATTTTCCTTGAAAGAGTGGGCGGACATCATGCACAGGGCCCGGGCCTCATCGTGCAGTACCTCGGGGAAGGAGATGCTCCTAAAAATTGAGCATTATTGGTATTATACCCCGGCGCATATCGCCCAGTGGAAACCACGCAGCAGCGATCTTTGTTGGCGCAAATGCGGACAGACGGGCACACTATCCCACATTCTATGGCACTGCCCTAAGATACAAGCCTACTGGGACTCTATACTACCTTTGGTTGACCACATATACCAGACAGAACTCCCCAGATTCCCTAGCTACATTCTGTTGGAACTTCCCAACCCTCTCACATACCTACAGGACCTACAGGACCTGTACTCTGGTCCTGTAGGGGATTTCTTTAAATCTGAGCCACAAATCATTTATCTCTTGTTCATGTTGCAATTTAGCAATATCATTCGCGCCTTTGCCACGTAATTTTTAAAGATTTGATGGATTTGGTGCCATCAAACCGCTGAGGTATACTCTTTCTGAACAGTATATTGTTGTGAGATCCAACATATGATTCCAGCCGACAACAGTGGCCTCTTTTGTTTTTCCGGGCAGTGAACTCGAACGTCATTGTGCCAGGTGCTCATTTTTGACTCGTGCTTATGTTACAATGATTTTCGTGCTTTTGCCATGATTTTCACTGGGATTGTTTATAATACGATTCCTATATTTTATTACTACATCACCGAGGCACGCTCCCTTAGATCAATTACGTTTGTGCGAGATGAAACACATGATATTAGCCGGCTCACACTTTAGTCCATCACTCAGATGTTTTTTTCCTTCCTTTTCAGTCAGAGGTTATTGAACAACCTCGACGTCTCACTTGAATTGTTGAAGAATTGTGGACCTATCTGAGTAAGTCCTCAGAGCTTTTTGTGCTCTGTTTTGTAATTTATTTTACCCCTCCCTCCTCTTTTGAATCTGATGTCTCTGTCTATACCCTTTCTTCTCAGGAGCTCGCGAGGCCCAGCTGTTTGTACTCTTTTCTGGTAAATCAATCCACATATATTTAATGTTAGACTTCATTGTCTCCATTGTTGAATGCCACCGCTGTAATATTATCCCTTTCCTTTAGGTGCTCATTTTTAACTCTCACCCCCGTCCTGAGGAAGACCCCACTCACAAGGCATCAAACCAGCTGTTTATTTTAGGGGTCGAAACGTTGACGTTGTTTCTTTCTTGTGTTCAGACACTGATGACAGAGATTCATTATCTGCATCGTATACTTTGTGTTATGTTCTTCAAATTTATAATTGCCAGACATCTGGTTGGTTAGGTTGTATATATTGATTAATGATGTCACATATGCACACTACCTTCCCTTTTCACTTCACTTCACTTTCACAAACACTCCCTTTTTCCTTGCACTTTTCCCTCGTCACCAGACTTGAATTTAATGCTTCATATTGATATATGTCATTTATATTTGGGCTATTATGCAATTCTGTGATGTAATTAAATCATAACCATTTTTGGTGAATGATTCAAATGGTGGCGTTTAATTAATTTAAAGTAATAATGTTTTCCTTTGTTTTGTATAACATGTAAATGCAGTCCACTGTGACATTACTCTTTTGTACCACCCTAGCTCTGGGGGCAGCTAAGCAGGTTCTCCTAGCAAAATGGGGCACGGAGGACATCCCGACTAAACTAGACTGGCTGCACAGACTGTGGGAAGTGGTAGGGATGGAAAGGATCACCGCGGGGATTAATCGCACGCTGCCTAAATTTGATAAGACCTGGGGGTCCACTGTGGCATACCTATCCTCCGAGTTCGTTGAGCTTACTTGCCCTCAGTACTTAAGGGTCCTGCGATTTCCCACTGCTCCCCCCGCAGACACGCTGCCCCCTTCGGAGGAGATTCCGTCCTAGATCCCCATCAGGTCGTACTTTGGGCGGATTCCTGTCTCTTTTCTCTCTTGCTTTCCTCAGTTTCTTCTCTGCTTTCCTTCACTCTTTCTTGACTTTCCCTCCCTTTTAAAATTTGAATGTTGCCTACACTGTTCCCCGCCAGCCAGTGGTTGAAGGTGGGTGTAATGTGATCGCTTGCAACAAATTCAATAAAAACGATTTAAACCATAAAATAATGGGACCTTCATTACCCTACCCCTTTCCCCCACCACCACCCCTCCTCCTCCTCCCCCACACCCACCCCATATCAGTGGAGGAATTAGACGTAAAATATATTTATATAAAAAAAGGAGTAGGCTTGAAATAGTCCTAAAATTTTCCAAGTGTTTTTTCTCACAGCTTCCTTGTTTTCAATGGTAAATTCAGGCGAGAATAGAAAACAATGAATCAGTGTATAAAGTAGTTTCTTTGGTCGTAAAGACATTTCTGCAGGTATGAGCACTCCACTTATTCAGGGAAGGGGCTGGCACTCAAGTAAAAGCACACGAAGGTCTCGTTATTTCAACTGTAACAATGAATCTGCTGCAGTGAAAAATGCAAGAAAAATAAACTGCAGCGCAGGAAACAATCTGTACCATTGGTGTACATGTGCAAAACACGTTTGCTGGCCACATTCATCAATTGTGTCAAAACTACATATACAAGAATAATTTGCCAATATCATATATCCTTGAGCGCAACCCTGTGTGCACAGCACTTTTTCAGGTTTCTTCCAAGGCATCATGCTTTCAGAGCTCCCCAGCACAGTACAATGGTTCCTTGGCTCTCCTGCATAGCACAATGCTTATTCAGCCCCTCCCCCCCAAAAAACCAAATCATAGCACTGTGCTTACCTGGCTCCCCTGGACCATGCTTTGAGCCCTGAGCTCAACACCAGCTTACTCTGAATAAAATGACCAGCACTGGGAGGCTCACTGCAAGGAAGCAGGGAGAGACTCTGTCCGGAAGGGTTGGGCTGCATGCCCGCAGGAGACACGGGTGCCCTGTGTAGTCAGAAGCGCTTTGGCTCCCCGCCACCCCTGCAGTCAGGATAATCACAAAAAGAGTCTCCACAACCCCACCAGCCGCTTGTGGGCCATCACTGGCGCTTACTTCAACCCACTGAAATATCTCACAGGTGTTGGCACGTACTATTTACCCTCCGAGTTGCTTCGCTGCGTTTGGAACCCTTGATTTGGGAGTTTCACACAGATCTCTACAGCAAGCAGCCACTTCACTGTGCTTGGAGCTTTATACAGACCCACCCCACCTCAAAATGTAGGTGTCAGTGGTCCCAGACTTGCATGCAGCCTGAAAATATGTGATCTTATTTCAGGAGGCAAGAATGCACTTGATTGGCACCTGGTCTCAAACTGGATCTGTTTTACCTTAGCTTGTGCGGAACTTAAATGCTTTTGCACCTCATCCCTTGCATAGCTGATGTCCAAGGTGACGTCATTTTAAGAAGGGTCACTTTATTAAATCCTCGCCTTCCAGATAATCTCTAAAAGTAGGCAACTCTATGCCATTCAAGCAGTCCAACCCTGGAACCCTACCTCCTGGTACTTCTTGTAGCCCTTCTTTCCAGTCTTTAAACAGCAGCTTACGTCTCCTGTTTTAGTACACCAGGCGGTGCATAAACCTCCCATATGTAGTGCACTTTATAAATGCTGCTTCTCGCTCTCTTGGCAGTTGTTCGTCTTGTGTTAGCATAGCACTTATGCTGGAGCTTTATTAGAGTCCTAGCCGGTTGGCTGGTAGACGGGGTTGTTGAGCCAGGTGGCAGAACCCCTCTCCTAGGTCTGTGGGGTCATTCCATGTGGGCCAGTCTGCGACCGTAGGAATGTCTTAGAGTGTCCGTTAGATCAGTCTTGCTATGGCCATGACCTCCACTCTATGACTTCAAGCCCCGGCCAGATGCCCAGTTTGGCCAGGCTGTTACAGAACCTCTTTAGTCAGTTTTTGTGCTGCCTGCATTTTTTTCTTCCCATTACAGGTCTTCATTATGGGGATATAAATCGAGAGAAGATCAGGTTATGGTGCCTGTCACCGCTCTAAATTATTGCAGACAGTTCGGGATAGGTTTTGAGCCAAGATTCTTTTCTGAAACCCACTACCCCCTTATGCATTAAGAGCTGGAGTAGTGGTGCCATTAGCCACCTCTAACTATGCACAATAGAGCCCATTTAAACCTCTGGTATCACAGTTTGCAGTATTTAACATTAAAACGTGGCATTAGTTGTTTAAAGATGACCAAGCTGCCAAGTTAGACACTAGGATTACAAATGGTATTAGATCCCCACTGACATGACTTTCTTCATGTACCTGCATTCTTCAAGCATTTTACTGGCTTCGTGACTTGCGTGATTCAATTTCGAGAATGGTAAATTCTGCATTAGGGCTGCTGTTTTCTTCACCTGCTTTTTTAAGCAGTCAAATTCAGTTCTTACTGTACTACAATCTAGGTATTTATCTTGGCAATTGCACACCATATTTGGAATGCAGACACCATCTAAAAAATCTAATTTTCTTTTGTCAGGATGCTTGTACCATGAGTGACTAGCTTAAAAAAAAAAAAAATTTGGTTCAAGCCTACTAGACCGCGCAAACTGTCTGGTTGCAAAAGACAGATTGTCAGTTTGCCAAGAATGAACAGTGGGCTTAAATCCTACTCATTGGTTACCATTGGTTGGGTTTACATTCACTCATATTTTCTTCTTCCTCAATGCCTTGCCTTGGTGCAGTTAGTGAAGGCATTATTTGAGTAGCATTATTTTTATTCATAGTTAAATTCCTTTAGGTTGCAGACTTGCCCTATCTGGGCATAAACTGCATTTCCAGTGTTCATCAAATAGCACAGAAGCCCAACCATAGGTGTGTGGCTGTTCACCAGGGGAACGTGAAGTAACAGTAGATGTTGTAGCACCTAGGATAATGTGCTGCATGGCTAAATACTTATACGGTCCCAAAGGCGAGACCTATTGGCTATGCCAATGCTTGTTTCCACAGCCCTCCGGCTCTACACCAGACCCATTACTAATCTTCCTCGCCTTGTTAACACCATCGAAAAATGTATGCTTGCACAACTCAACAACCAGATCGAAAAATGCAACTTGCATGACACCTTCCAACCCGGGTTCAGGAAAGGCTGCAGTAAAGATACGGCAATACTAAACTTCAGACGTTCTGCACAGACCTCCACATGATGGCCAGGCCTGCCTCCTAGTCCTCCTGGACCTCTCGGCTGCCTTGGATAGTGTCAACCACAACATCCTCCTAAACACCCTGTCGCAGCATGCAGGCATCAAAGGAATAGTGCTTAAGTGGTTCACCTCTTTCCTGAACCAACGCTCTCAACTAATCAAATTAACCCCTTCCATGCGCGGCCGATTTTCGCCCTGTGCGAGGCGTTTCATTAAGCGGACGGGTTCATGACGAGCTCAGCTCGTCATGCGCACACGAGCACTGCGCAGCATGACGAGCTGAGCTCGTCATGAGCATGGAAGGGGTTAAACAACTCAACCTCAAAAGCAACACCTGTCGCTCAAGGAGTCCCACACGGTTCAATCCTGTCTCCTGCTCTATTCAACCTCTTGCAATGATCCTGAAACAAGCCAAAATTGCCTATAATCTCTATGCAGACGACACTCAACTCTACATGAAAATCTTTTCAACCAAAGACATTCAGCACCTAAATAGCACTCTCTCCACTGTACAATCCTGGTTGACCGACAACTATCTTAAGCTCAACCTCAACACAACTGAACTCTCTCTCATCCAACCCAAAGATAAATCCTTTCCCGTAGATACCTGGCTTAATAACCTCACTGCACTAAACTGCAATCTATCCATATCCAACACTGTCAAATCACTAGGAATCACACTGGACAGTCAGACGAACATGAAAAAGTATATTAGTGCCCTGCTAAAAGTGCCTTCTACATGCTAAAATACCTTAAAGTCAAATCCTTCATCCCCATTGAAGACCTAAAGACTGTAGTGCAATCACTAGTCCTCCCCAAGCTAAACTACGGCAGCGCAACGATTGTGGGGGCCCCAAAAAACACACCTAGCCCCTTTGAAAGCCACACTCCACACAGCAGCTGGGCTCACCCTCAAGAACCTCAACTGGCTACCAATCGAGGCAAGAGCTATATTCAAAACTGCATGCATAACCCACAAAGCTCTTTACACAGAAACACCAGCCTACTTCACAAATCTCGGACAGTCTTCTCTTGATTCCCCCAAAATTTAAGAAGGAGAAACCTCGCACCACCTCCTTCTAGGAGCGTTAGCAGAGAATATGGAACTTGCTGCCTCAAGATTTACGTGATAATCGTTCCCTCACTTTAAGAAGAAACTGAAACTTCTCTTCAACAAATTCTTAAACCCACACCCATAAACCATATGACTGGTTGGTTAACTCTCCACAAACTCTAAATATATCTGGGCAGCACTACCTCAGTGAAAACTGTGCCTCTACCCCCTCACCGCCACAACACCCTTCCTTAGCTACCGCAATATCTACTTCGTCCGTCTAGGCCAGTGGTTCCCAAACTGTGCGCCGTGGCACCCCGGGGCGCCGTCAAAACTAGACAGGGGCGCCGCGCACCAAGCACACAGTTTGGGAACCACCGAACGGTGAAAGACGTGCATCTCCTCCGAGGACCGTGTTCATGCGGTCCTCTTTCTATTTCTATGATCGCGAGCTTATTGAAGAAGCTCGTGGTCATTCCAATCTGAAGTTTTTTACGTGTTGGAGGCACGCCGGGCTCGCTGCAGTACAGGATGAGTATTATGAGGCACAGAGGCCTCTTACAGTTCTTGTCCTTTCCCTGCTGGTTTTCTGCAATACGGAGTCTTAAACTAGCAACAGCGGTGCCTGTTGCACTGTGCAACCCGAGGCTCAAGTATTTCTGGCGTGGTGCAGGATGTCGTTGTTTTGCAGCCTGCTGTGTCCATGCCCTTCTAAGTCCCCACGCCAGCCTGGACACAATTTACCAAGAGACTGTCGACAAAAAAAGTTAACTTTACAGCTCCTGCCCTCCGGTCATGTGTGCTTCAGGGAACCAGGGGCACAGTATTGTCTCGTCACTTGATACTGGCCCGTGACAGTTAGCAGAGCGCCCAAGTGTTCAAGCACGGTCGTAACAAGTGCTGTTAACATCTCCAGTCCCAAGGCGTCGGACAGGCTCCCTCCCAGAAAAAGCAACCTGGCTGCACAACAGAACCTGGAAGGCATCCCAGCGAGTGGTGATGAGTGTACAGCGAACAGGCTAGTGGCAGCTGAATTGGCAGTGATTGCAGCATTTCAAAGGCACTGGTAGTGGTCAGTCATGTGGACACAGCTTTTTATGGTGGTGAAGAGGACTGTGTTAGTGGTGATCAACCAGAAGTGTAGTGGGAGCATCTCACTTTGTTTCCCACTCAAAGCAGAAGCCTCTTGTTAAATGAAGCTCAAGAGTACAATCCCCAAAAGACTAAAGCTGCATTCCATCCTTCAGAGATCGGAAAATTGTGGATCATTAATTTGGGTTAATATCAACAGATATCAATTGAAGTACTTTGGATTACCAAACTAGCATTACATTCTTGTAATCCAAATTATATATATCTAATTTACAGATGAAAGGCTATATGAGATAAGATAGCTGCTATTCGGTAAAGATTGCCATCTGCATTTATTTAATGCAAGTTAAAATATTAGGGGAAGGTATGGTATGCTGGCAGAAGACACAGGGCAACTTCAGAAATCACAAGGTATCCCATTTTTAGGTAAGGGTGGTTTATTTAATCCAGGTACTACACTACATTTCATGAAACAAGATTTTAATTTTGTACACGTTTCTTAACCCAGTGCTCGTGATAGTGTCAGGCAAGGTGTCACACATGCAAAATGTGAATGTCACTCATGGGTGCCCTAAAAACATGGAAATGTCACTCATGTGCACACTGAAAACTTGGCTATTAAGCCAACTACATCCTATTCTGCTGAGGTGAGCTGGATAATCCCATTACACTAAACAGCTTGCCTAAGGGGCGTGCTCTCTGTTTTTCATTTCTGGTTTCTAAACCTCCTATTGCACTTCATGTACTAATCCCCATATTGTCCCCATGTATATTTGGGGGGTATGGTAGTGTCTTTTCTACCATATTAGCGTCATGACACATTCAGAAGGCTCTCGCTTGGAGGAAGTTGAACCATAGCGTTTACCCTCTCAATGCTCTTCTAGGATTTCTTAAACGCTAGTCTGCATCGTACAAACACTGACCATGTTGGGTGTGGGCAAGGGGAACAGTATCCTCTGTGCAAGGGGAATTCTTTGACTAATACTCAAGGTTACAGCTAAATTAACTTGTGATGGTCTAGTCATATGATTATAATACCTTCAGTGGCTTCATTCCAATTATTTTCAGGGAGAAAAATGGAAGTACTCCTGAGGCCGGGCTTACATCCCCCACCGGCAAATAAAAGTAACATAGTGGGGAGTCGCGGCCGACAGCCAATAGGTCATGGGAGCCATGGGTTGGAAAAGTTTGGGAACCACTGGTCTAGGCAACTGACCGTCGAAAATTTCCTTGTATACTGGTATTATTTATTTTATGTACCCCATATGAAATCTGCACACTCGCTACTGTGCTAATTATGTATGTACTGTATCTTCCTCAAAAGTGTCATATCTCCTGTAGTTACCTCAAATATTGTCGCACATATCGCTATTATGCATTTCTTTTTTTACTCCACATGGAACACGTTGCACTTGACTTGCCAACTCTGTAAAACTCCATATTTATACCATATCTTCCTCAAAACCGTATCGCCTGTACATCCTGAGGTCTATTGTATATTTTGTTTTCATACGGTCACTATGTATCCATAATTACAAATGTAACTGATGCAGTTGCAGATGCACAAATGCTGAGAAACGCTCCAATACCTTCGGGTCAAGTTCGCGCTACACAAAACTCGATAAATAAAGAAATAAATCAAAAAGATAAGCAAGCATTGGCATAGCCAATAGGTCTCGCTTTTGGTTTAGATAGAGCTATTGGCTTCGCCAATGTCTTTAAGCTGTGTTGTAGATCAGCGTGGGTGCTGTGCAGCATGTTGAAAAGTTATAATAAAAAGTGTTATAAGATATATATATATATATCTCCAATAAGACATTGCCTAGGTGAGACCTAAAACATGAGGTACTGCATTTTTTTCCAAGTCAACATAGGGGTTTCCTGGAAAGTCTGCTCAGGCCCAAAAGAGTTTGTGATGATCATGGGGCCAGGCATGCCCACGCACACAGCTGGGCTTGCCATACACGTTCAGTGGAGGGGGTGATGTCACATGCATCCTGTAAGGACTAAGTGAACAAGGCCTTTGGATGAGACTGGCAGGCTAAAGCAACGCTTTATCTTGAGATTTTGCTACTGAACAAACATCCAAAACTACATAGTAACGCATTAAAATGGGGCAGAGAATGAAAGCATAACAGCTGTTGCCTGGAAAAAGGCATGGGTATAAGGTGACAATGTAGACAAAATATAGAAGGCAAAGAGCGGGTGTAGTGAAGAGAATAAGAAAGTGCAGCAAGGAGGTAGAGAGAGGGAAGCGAGGAAAAAAAAAAAAAAAAAAAGAATGAAAATGTCAAATAAAGGGTAGATAAGACGAGCAGTGCAGAAACAGAAGTGAGCGCGAAGGGAGAGAAAATGCACGTGGGATGAGAGTGTGTAGGGCTCAAGTGAGGGAGCTGGAAGGGCAGAGAGAAGAGAGATGGGCAGAGATTAGAGGCAGAAAGACAGGAGAAATAAAGAACGATGGGGTATTGAGAAAGGAGAGTAGGTATGAGGAGACAAAAAGGACAGGTGGAAGAAACAGAGGATGAGAGAAACAGTAGTGCAGGGGGAGAAACAAAGATAGGGGGAACAGAAGGGTAAGGGTGAGACATATGGGCAGGGGAAGAGACCAAGGTATAAGAGAAGCAAAAGGGCAGGGAGAAGAGAAGCAAAAGGGCAGGGAGAAGAGAAGGGGCGGGTTCAACATTCTACAAATTCCCATCACTACATTATTAGACAAATACTACATAGTTCATCCCGCATAGCTCTGTGCCTATCCAGTGATGTTTGATAGTCGGCGACACATGGTGAACCCATCCATTGGCTTGTGGTAAGAGTGGAAGACGGATCAAACTGCCTTGACCTCGAGCGATTTCACATCTCCCAAAAAGACTGACAACATTTCCATTTTACCCTGAAATTAACGACACAAAAATATCACAGGATGATCACAGCTTCTACCTAAAATGGATCTCCGTGAACGCAACCTATATGAATTAATTATGTAAAGCAGATAACATCCTTCACTACCAGTCCCCTGAAGGTAAGTTACCAAACACGGTTTACTTGGGGAGGGGCTCAGCAGGGCGTATCTAGGCACTGCACTGGAAGACGATTTGCACAGGAACGTTGAAAAATATAACAGTGATTGCGAATTGATGTAGTTCAACTACATTTGCCCAAAACTGCAACAGTTGTTTTAACAGTCTTTTAAGACTATCTTCAAAGATTTTACTTTTGTATGCTTCAAAAAGATAATTTCTCCAGATTCGGGCTTGTTTTTGACAGGATTAGGACATCATGTCGTTACTGCACACCGAGTGCAGCAATATCAACATAACACGCAGTTATGTAATACATGATGCACAATAATATGTGCACAGTGACAGTATATCAAGCACAGCGTGTAGAGCAGGATGAGTACAGCCAGGGCCACTGGGATTATGCAATTCTGCAGTGTTTTTTTTGCAGAATTATGAATTTGCCGCATAATCTATCATCTGCTCAATAATTTGCAGATTTTATCAATAAAAATGCTTCTCGGGTAAAAACAGATCAAAATTTACTAAAAAATGCCACAACATGGGCTGCTGCATAGTGGAAGGCCCTTCCCAAAGTTGACTGGTCACCTTTTAGTTGATTATTGCTGTATTTGAAAGTCAGAGTTACTAATAGGGTGAAACCTTTGATATAACAGTATTATCATGGGTGAAAATAACAAACTAAGGTAGTAAAACTTTTACAAAATATGCCTCAAAATTTGCCTTTGCTTGCTGCATAATTGTGTCAATTCTGCCGCATAATTTGGTCCTCACCTGCCAGATAACTCCAGTGTACCTGGGTAAAACCAAATGCCACTGCAATTTTGAGAGTATACTACTGCAGTGTTTTCTAAATATGAATGAACAACACTTCGCACATAGCACCTGCCGTATCATTTGCGGTACTCTGCAAAGCACATTTAATTTCTAATCGAAAGGGATCAAAAGTAACTACAAAAAAGTGACAGGCGTGTGCCATTCTTTAAGAACTATTGATGGACAGAATGCAGAACAATGTCATACATTCACCCCAGTACAGAGATCTGGGCCTAAATCCATCAGTTTTTTGCTCACCATGCCATTCCAGTTTGAACCCAGCCATATGCAAATCAGTCTTGACCCTGTGCCTCCTGGGAACAGTCCAGCCCGAACTGCCAGGCCAGGTCCTCCCTGGACTGGAAACAAGCATCCTAGGACCGGTTTCGGGGTTTCACCCCTCATCAGCCAGGATAGCTTGACTCCAGTGGCATGGCGAGCACGGGACCCACGTCTGGGCATACCCGTCCCACTCGGGGTGACAAATGCAAAAATAACTATTGATGGACAGAACGCAGAACAAGGTCATACATTCACCCCAGTACAGAGATCTGGGCCTAGTTTGGCAGGGTATGCCAAGACGTGGGTCCCTTGCTCACTTTGCCACTGGATTCAAGCTAGCCTGGCTGATGAGGGCTGTTAGCCCGAAACGGGTCCCAGTATGCTTGTTTCCGGTCCAGGGAAGACATGGCTTGGCAGTTCGGGCTGGACTGTTCCCATGAGGCACAGGGTCAAGACTGATTTGCATATAGCTGTGTCTGAACTGGGGTGGCGAAGTGAGCTAAAGAATGATGATGGATTCAACCCAGATCTCTGACTGGGGGTGAGTGTCTGAAAAGTTTCAGCGCTCCGTCCATCATCTCTTTGTGTTTGCTTTATGTGCCATTCTTTGGCAGATGCTTGGCAAAAGGTTCATTAATCACCCCTCAATTGCTGTACCTGTGTGTTGAGTGCTACTAATGAAGTGAAACTTTTGACCAGACAGCATTAATGTGGGTTGAATATTACAAAATAGTGTCACCTCATGCACCCATATTTTGCGTATTATAGTCACACAGTTTGTCAAAGCTGCCATATATTTGGTCCTCCACTGCCACAGAATTCCAGTGACACTGGCAAAGAGAATGTGTTGTAGCAAGAAGCCAGCATGGTAAGCAATAGCCGAGGAGCCCATAACGAACAGTAATAGAGTCAGGGTGCAGTCACGGACTTATTGCACAATGCAGACTTTTTATGTAAGCAAGAACAGGTTTCAACAATGACGTTCTGCAATAAGAGCACCCACCAGCGCCAAGCGTATAGAACGCACTTCAAACTCCCAGTGTGCCCCCATCAGGAGATGCTCTGCCTGCTCAGTGCGGCATCAGGCAGTGAGAACGAACTGATCGATCAGCTGCTGCTTGAGCGCCTCCAAGTCCATATCTGCTGCAAGTGAGCAGACCCCCTCAAAGCTCACACCCCAGACAGTTGTGCCTCCAGCCCCGCAGACACCAATACAGGGCCCACTGCTTCCCATCACAGAGCACCGTGCATGCGCAACGTCTCTGCATCACTTGGCACGCACACTCACATAGGATGCCAGCCCGTGCATGATTGTCATGTGACTCGTGAGCAAGCTGTTGATTAGCCCTGTGAGTAGAACATAAACACTAGCTCACGTTTACCCTAGATGGCCAAATAATTAATAACAATATGCAGTGGTGGCCCAGCAACAAAGCGGGAGATGCAAGGAGGATGGCAGCAACAACATGGGAAGGAGGGTGCTGGAGCGAAGATGCAATCAAATAAGGGTACAGTGTAACATGAGCAGGTAAGAAATAAAAAAAAATAGACCCCCAAACAAACAGATAAACTACCAAAGCATAAAGCTACAGTAATTGTTCCCTGCTCCGTGATAGGAGAGACCAATAGGATGGACAAAGCGGAAGGGTTGACCACTAGCAAGAATGGATTTTTAAATGACACTGAAACAAACAAATGAAAAGCAGTTGGCGGATGGTAAGCCCACAAAGAAGTATACACCAAAGTATATAAAAGCGGTCTCGAAAGCTCGTCCTAAAAAGATACCTTATCTTCAAATAAGCTCAGAAGTCACAAGTGCATAGAATGACAGAGTAATTTCTCACCGGACTATTCATGGTAGGTTTGATAATGCAAAGAGAAGTCTTGCTTTCCGAGCCCTCTCACCATCCGGCTATTGGCATCCTCGTTGAGTATTTTATGCACACTCAACATCTTTGCTTCAGCGTACATGAAGCTAAAACCCAGTTTAACGGGTCCATGATTCGTCTCTGAAAGAAGAGACTTCCACTGGCAACCACCTGTTATGGCTATATATACACACATCTGTAGCAAGCATTTTCTCTCTTGGAGAGAAGAAAAATGGTGGAAACCTGTCCAGGTTGTGGTACCAGGCATCTATATATAAGGGAGCTAGAAGGATGTGCTTCTATGTGCACCTTGGAAGATGTGGAGTCAGAGTGAAGATTCCACTGGTTGCATACTTGGCTTAATGATAATCCGCCTTCACCATGTGGCTCTGCACGGACATGCCCGTACATACCCAGTCATGAGGCCGGTGGGCATAATCTACCTCCACCCAGAGCCTTTGCACGGACATGCCCATATATATCCAGCCATGAGGGCGTGGGTATAATCCACCTCCACCCAGAGCCTTTGCATGGACATACCCGTATATACCGGTCGTGTAGTTCCTATATACCCATATAGGTTCTGCGCGTTTGGATAACAAACTGTGGGACTGGTGGCAGACTGATTCCGTGCACCCCCACCGGGTATGCTAGCCTATCTGTATCAGCTAGCTCACAGTGCCACTAGAATCTCCTCTTATCGGGGAGAGAATAGTTCTTGGCAACCTCAGAACATGACAACCCTGATCCCTCAGAATCGTGGAAACAATATACTACCTTTCGCTCAGTCACTCGTGCTCACTTAGTTTGTCTCAGAGATATACGGAATAAACAGGCTGGGCGTTCTCAATAGGACTTTATTGAACAGTTGTTATTCTAGTGTAGAATAGATGAGCTGCAACAACCATTAGACAGCAGCAGAGATATAATAGAAGTACTACGAAAGTAAAGGGATGGTACAGTTCTACCATCTTGCAATAATCATGATTACATACAAGCATATAAAACACATGATAAAAAGTGCGTACTCCTACGATGCCTCCCTAACTAGATGTACCTAAATGTACCCAACACCTGTGTAGGTGTTATGCCAAGAATCCCTCTAGGATCTAGTCAACCCCATTACCTGAGAATGAGAGAATATTGGACCCCATCCAGGTCTCGAGTTGGACACCCCGCAAGGGATGTTAGACCACTCCGAGCTGGAGTGTCTGCATGCAGGAACCTCAGCGTCTCTGGTCAGTGTGTCAGCCGGGAAGTCTCGGTCTCCTCTCCTCAGCAAGTTGTGATGTATATATACACACACCCATAGGTCTCCCCAGGGGTCCTACCTTGCTGTGTTACTGTGTCGGCCTAAAGGATGACGTCGGGCCTGAACTTTATACAGAGATACTATACAGGAGATGTTAGTCCTGCTGTTAGTCCTGCTGTACTTCCAAGAAGCCTCATGCATAATGTAGGAGATTCGAACTAGGGAAAAACCCGCGTTCTGAATGCAGTGTTGTATCTAGGTAAAAGGTCAGTCCCTAAGAACCGTTATGTATGTAATGTAGGGAAGAATATAGGTGAAAGGTTGCAATGTTACCTGGGTACCTATATGGAATATAACACCCACTCCTCTTCCGACTGGACAACATATGTAACTTATTACCGTACTACTAGTTTAACTAGATATAGGTACGCACAAAGTTCATACAAACATTTGTTTTGCTTTAAAACTTCTAAAAAATTTCTAAAAAAAAAAAACTTTAAAAAGTCAAGAGAAAATATTTGCAAGCCATAGCTCTAAAGTGTCCGTAGTTATAGTCTGAACCACTATAAGCATTAGAAAGCCATGTATGCCCAATAAATGAAAGGAATGTCAATTTTGTTGTTTGAGTTCCAAATTTGAGCTTGTTTAAAAAAGGGCGAATTTCTTCCAGCACATGACGAGCCAAATGAGTCAAATGTTTGTGTCCTGGCTGGTAGACGCAACATTTTCGTTGCTTACTTCTGCAGTAGACTGCCCCTGTAGCACCTCGCAGAGTACGTCAATTGAGCACAGATGATGTTCCACACGGTCAGCAGCCGGTGCTGGGGCAGCCTGTGCGCCGTCCAAAGCCTGGGTGTCAGAGGAGCAGCCGGTGTCCATACCAACAGGTGCTATTACTACCTGTGGGGGCTCAAGGAATGCCGCCATCAACATCGGAATACGCTGAGGACACTGCAGAACATGGGCCGTTATCGGGTCCAGTAACGCATTCACGTCTGGTTGCACACATGATGGGAGTGTCAAACCCAGGTCTAACACGCATTCTTCTCCGCAAAACAGGCATCGGAGGACAGGTAAGATGCAGTCCATCCAGACTGGTCGAAATGACAAGAACCAAGATGCACTTAGTTCTCTTAGGCGAGGCATGCCTAGATGTTGTACCATGCGGTCACGTTATTTACGCTCCAGGTGTGCTTTTTCCATCTCCTTGGTGACTGGGACGTCCATTGCGTAGCAGATGGAAAACAATCAGGATACCTGCTACTAGAAACAGGATTAGCGGAAGTCCTCCAAAGATGCTTCCGAATACGGAGTGTATGAAGTTTGGAATAACTCCAAGTACCATCTGAAAGGTGCCCAAAAGTCCAGAACCTATGTTCTTAAATAGGTGGACTATGCCTGTCGTATCAGACATGTTAAAGATACGATTTACCATTTCTGCGAAATGGAAAGGGCAGTTTGTATGGATAAGCGCCTGTATCTCTGCCGAAGACCTTGCGATCTGGAGATCAAAAGTCTCTTGAGCGGAGGTTAAGGGCACAGACTTCTGTAAAAGCATGGCTTTCATTCTGCATAGAGTATCAAACCGTATTAAAGAAACATTCAGTGAAGGCCATAACGGGCCTCCCTGACTGGATGTGTCGGTGGAAACAATACTTGCATACAACAAGTAACCCTGGAGCTCACGGTTACCAGATATGCGATGCCCGGGAGCATTCCGCAGCAGCCTTGACTGTTCAACATCAAGTAACTCCCATTTGAAAGTAGCCTGAATGCTGGAGTAATCACTGCAGCTGGGGCACCCCTCAAATGGCAGGACAAGTTTGCTACAGAACCATTACAAGCCCTGTGCAGCATTATATCCTGACATACGAGTGATCCACTTAAAGCATTCTCACAGTTTGTACCGCTTAGAAACACTTCTCGATCCCCACTCCGGCATCGAAATCTGGATGGTAATACCCATGATTCCTTAATGTATTCCTTACCCATTTCTTCATATCTGCCTGCTTTTGTTCAAGGCAATACTGAAACTGAAAAGCAGTGACCGGTAGAGTTATGTGGCCATGGATTAACCATTCTGTGGACGGTAATTCTGCCACTGTAAATGCTAATCTATCCAGTTTTTTGATACGCAGCATTGTATATTTTGCTCCCCCTTTGTGCCATTTCTATCCGTTTATTTATTTAAGAAGTTTTCTATAGCGCTGGCCTGACCCTAGGGTATCGGAGCGCTTTACAGCAAGTACATATCAGATAATCACCAGATACAAAATAGAAGAGCGACATATTAACAGAAGAACGCAAAATAAAATAGTGACACATTATAGTGCAGGACAGTGTTAAGTCTTCAGGATTCTTCGGAGTCTTAGAGCTGGAGCAGAGCGCGATGTCCGCTAGCTGTCCCGAGTGATCCTATCCACTCCCTAGGGAGCGGTTGAGGAACAGGGTTTTGAGTTGGCTTTTGAATTCTACAAAGGAGGGAATGGTTCTGATGTGAGGGGGAATAGAGTTCCAGATTTTAGGAGCGCTTCCGGCGAAGGATCGGTCCACAGTTTTTTTTCTTCTAGTTTTTGGTGGGATGAGTAGGAAGGAGTTTGAGCTTCTCAGGTTCCTGGTCTGGCCGGCTTTTTTGAGTTTTTTCGCCAGATATTCGGGTTTGCCGGTGTGAAGGGCTTTATGTGTGAGGCAGGCTGTTCTGAAGCTAATCCGCATTTCGACTGGAAGCCACTTAAGTTCCCTGAGTGCAGGGGAGATATGATCGAATTTCTTGATACCGGTGATAATTCTGGCAGCCGCATGCAGCGTTGTTTTGATGGGAGCCAGATGCGATTTTGGAATTCCTGAGAGGACTGCGTTCCCATAGTCCAGTCTTGACAGTACCAGAGATTGGGTGGCCTGTTTGAGATCACTGGGCGGAATGAAGGGTTTTATTTTGTTCAGTAGTCTGAGGTTAAGGAAAGCACTTTTGGCCGAATTCTTAATGTGTCTCGTCATGTTCAGTTTTGGGTCCAGAGTGATGCCTAGTGATTTGACAGAGTCTGCTAGAGTGAGATTCCCGTTGAGCGCATCGACGGCCTTTAACCATTCGGCAATTTGGGGGTTATCTTCCTTATTCGAGATGAGGAGTGTCTCAGTCTTGTCAGGATTTAGTTTAAGGTGGTTGCATGTCAACCAGTGTTGGACATCTCGCAGTACATCATTGAGTCTTTGAGAGAGGTAGTTTCCAAATAAATCTGAGTATCATCAGCGTAGAGATGGAAGCGGATGTTGGCTTTTCTGAGTAGTTTGGAGAGAGGTTCCATGTAGATGTTAAAGAGTTGCGGTGATAGCACCGAGCCTTGAGGGACGCCCTTGTTGACTTGTTGGAGATCGGAAGTGAAGTTTTTGATTTTTATTTTTTGTGTGCGATTGTGTAGAAAGGAGGAGAACCATTGGAGGACTACCTCGCCAAGACCAGCTCTTTCTTGGAGAGCCCTTATGAGGAGTTTGTGATCTACTGTATCAAATGCTGCCGAGAGGTCAAGGAGAATGAGGAGGCAGCATTGGTCAGAGTCTAGTGATCCGTGGATATCGTCGATGATGTGGAGGATCGCGGTTTCTGTGCTACAGCCTTTTCTGAAGCCAGACTGGTGGGGGTCCAGGAGGTTGATGTTGTCCAGGTGTTGGGTTAGTTGTTGTAATACACATCTTTCTAGGGTTTTTGATAGAAGGGGGAGGTTCGACACAGGTCTAAAGTTGTTCAGCTCCGTACCGTCTAGGCCGGGTTTTTTCAACAGGGGTGTGACTTGTCCCATTTTAAGGCAGCCTGGAACAACTCCATTTTTCAGGGAGCTATTTATGATCGTGCACCAGAGCAGAGCTAAGGCGCGCTTCAGTTTTTTGGTCAGTAGGGGAGGAATGGGGTCTAGGACATGAGCTGAGGGTTTGGAGGTGGAGATCAACGTGACTATCAGTTTCTTGAATGGGGCGGAAACTTAGCCAGGAATTGGAAGAGGTATCAGGAGAAAGATCAAGCGTCCCAGCCGCGATGCTCTTTATGGGGTGCGTGTTGTTGACGTCCAGTGAGAGTTCGATTTTAGTGATCTTATCATTGAAGAAGTTGGCGAAGTTGTCGCAGAGTTCTTTGGACGCCTGTATAGAGGAGGACACGGGCTTGGAGGTTTGTTGTCTGATGATGCTATAGAGCTCCTTGGGTCTGTTTTTTGCACTGTCCAGCGCCGAACGGAAAAAGCTGGATTTCTTGTTTTTGATGTGATTGTTGTACTTCCTACGGGCTGATTTGAGTTGATCACGGAGGATGGAGGTAGGGTTATTTCTCCACTTTCTTTCTTTGGCTCTTAGTTTTCTCCTTTCAGAATTGAGGTCGGAGTTGAACCATGATCTGGATGGAATGGCTCGGCTTTTTTTCAGCTTTAGGGGAGCTAGTTGGTCAAGCATGGACACTAGCTTTGCGTTGTAACACTCAGTGAGTTCATTTGTGGAGAGGTGGTCGTTGGTGTCGGGAAGAAGCGAACTTATCCGTTCTTCGAGGGCTCCCAAGGGAATCTGAGAGAAGTTTCTCAACCATTTGGGGGGCTCTTGCATAGGCGTTTGAAAGAGTTAGTTGGTTGATATGAAATAAGATCATGTGGTGGTCTGACCAGTCCACGGGGAGTATGTGGTTGATTGTGATTCTTTGAGCGATGATGGCATCCAATGTGGCTCCTTTGTAGTGCGTCTCCTTCGTGCAGTATTGGGTTAAATTGTTGTCACAGAGGAGACTGGATAGCGATTGGATTAGCGGGTTGTTAGTTTCATTCCACCGCAGGTTAAGGTCGCCAAGAGTTAGATTATTGGCATCTCCTAGTGCACCATGAGCTATCAGGTCAGATAAGTGATCCCCGAATGCGGAGGTGTTGCCTGGTGGATGATAAAGAAGGTGGCAGAGCAAAGTTCCATTATCTTTGGTCTTAATGTTGGTTGAGAGACATTCAAATGTGTTGTAATTGCATGAATCTATTTCCGTGATGACCATGTTGTCTTTATGGATGATAGCTACCCCTCCCCTCGCTGGTCTTTTCTGTCTTTGTTAATGATGGAAAAACCTGGGGGTACAAGCATGTCTAAGCATGGTGAGGAGAGCTCGTTGAGCCAGGTCTCCGTGATGAACGCAATGTCGATGTCATGCGAGAGGATGGCCTCTGCTAGTTCAGTTGCATGCAAGGAGGCCGACCTGCAGTTGATGAGCAAGCAGTTGGCGAAAAGCTCTTTGTTGCTTGGGGTCTTTTCTTTGGGCGCCCTAGGTAGGGTGGTGAGGAAGGGCGGTCGCGGGGGTTTTGTGCAGGGAAGGTCTTTTCGGAGACCCGTGATCACTTGGATTTTGGATTTAGGGGAGTCAAAGGGAGGTGTGTCATATGAGGAGGCTAGATCGGCTGCTTCATTGTCAGACATAGCTGCTTCTGTTCTAGTGGGTCTTGAGGTCAAGGGTTTGATATCGGTATTTGAACGTCTCTGAGCCCCGGTGGGAAGGGCTGAGTTTCTTAGGGATTTTTGTGGCCAGGGTTCCGTGTCCAATCTTTGGAGTCTCTGAAGCGGAGTTTTGTGGGTTTCTGAGGGCCAGGAAGGGTTCTTGTGGCTGTTGGTGTTGGAAGTAGAGGGAACCCAGGGAGGGGATTGGTGGGGTCTCCGCGCCTTATCTAGGTTGGTGAGGATTTCAGACAGGCCCCGGGAGATCGAGTCTATCTGGTTTTCTAGTGACGCGAGACGCTGCACCATGGAGTCGTGGGAGGGGGTGGGGGCATCTTGGGGGCGGGTCTGGTTTATGGAGTGTTGTCTATTGCTCATTATGTAGGACAAGTTGTCACCTTTTGGAATCCTGGGAGGGGGGTGAGTAGGGTCATGATATGAATTCGAGTTTCTGAGATCTGTGCGGGAACTAGTGAGGTTAGGGGGTCACTGTCGGCGGAGCTCGTTCGTGGGGTTGCGGTGGGTGGGTCCAATTAGGGAGTGGATTTGTGTTTTCCTTAGAGAGTTGTAGAGCATGCTTAGTAGGGGTGCTGTAGTGTGAGGTGACTCGGGGGAGGCGGACAGCGGGGGCGTGGGGTGAGGTGGACTGTGTTTCCTGTTGTGGCCGATTAGCTGTCGGTGGGAGCTGGGTTAAGGCGGGTCGAGGCAGGTGGGGGAGAGCGGATCGTAGAGTGGGGAAGAGGGAGTCGAAAGCCTCTAGGTTCTCGTTGTTTGCCTGAATGAGGACAGTGCCGTTAGTGTAGATGGTCACGGATGTGATCCCTCTTCTTGACGAGCGATTAGGGAGCAAGGATGTTAATTTGCAGCTGTGTGCTGTGGATGAGGTTTTGGCGATGTAAAGTTGTGCTCTGAGAGTGGAGATCCAGTCTTCTGGTCTCTCCGTGTGGAAAATTAGGTCCATCTTAATCAGACCTTTGGAAGAGGAGTGGTAGATGTCTGTAAATAGGGTTTCTCTGTGTTGTCTGATTAGTTTCCGTTTGAAATTTCGTCTCATTTTAGCAGAAAGGTGGGGGGGGAAGTTAATAGTGTACGAGTTCAGGCTGTGAGGTTTCAGATGGGTAGGTAGGGATTGGGTGGGTTGGCGTGTCAAGAGCCATAGTGTGAATTCTGCACGATGGGGGATCAAGCCTCTGAAAGGGAGTTTAAGGGAGTTGGTGAGATAGGCAGATCAGCAGTGAGTGAGTTAGATGTTGAGTTAAAGGTTGTCGCTGGTGTCAGTCCTGGGGTACTGACTTCAGGAGTCCACCCTTTTATGGACCTCTGGGTCAAGAGTGGATAGGTCAGCCACTATTGATCTGGGCGCAATAGTTCTAAGCTTATGGGGAAGGGCTGGACAACTTCCTCTTGCTTGGTGGCCCTTAAGGCGGATTGGTTTCAGAGCCTGTTTTGAATTAGACTCGGGACTCCGATGGTTGGGTGTCGGCCATCTTAAGGCCAGGCAAGGACCTGAGAGGGATAGTAGCTCCGTGTAGGGCTTATGCTCTAATTTCAAAAATCTTCTTTTGATCGTGGTGGAGGCCGATGATATCCCCTTATGTAGAGCCCTTGCCTCTGTTATTAGGTTATTGGGTCTTGTCTGGTGGTAGGCTGTGGCTCTTTGTGCTCTAGGCCATGTGCATGAGGCCAGGCATCCTCGGCTGGGGGCGTGGGGCTCCTTGAGGGGCTGGGAGCTCTTGAGAGGTTCCTACTTCGTTGGGGGAGAAGGGATCCTGTCACATGGCGTCCTGTGCCATAAAGGTATAAAGAGCCAGTCTTAGAGGACGAAGCAGCACAGCAAGGGTTAGGGATCCGCCATCTTAGAGTCAGGCGGAATCGAAGGGAGAAGTTGCGCTTCTTTCGGGACTTGGCTGCGCTGCAGCGCCAATCTGGGTCATTTCTGGACAGATTCCTGGGGGGTGAGGTCTCTGATTTTGAGGCTGTGGGCCTTGAGGTTCGGCGGGCCCTATTTCTTGCTGATATGGTCGCGCGTGGCGGCCATTTTGAGGCCAGTCGTGGATCCTTCCGAGTTCAGGATCTGTAGCCCTTGCTCAGGCAGGAGCACTCGTCTGGTCTGAGGTGCCCTTTTAGATTGCTAGGGGTGTGTGGCCTCTGATTATGTGGTTGGGGGCCTTGGCGCTCGGCGGGCCCTATTCCTCGATGGAATGGTCGCGCGTGGCGGCCATTTTGAGGTCAGTCGTCCTACCTTAGACGCTGCTCCAAGGCAGATCGGGACGGGAATCCTTCCAAATTCAAGACCTGCAGCCCTTGCTCAGGCATGAGCACTCGACTGGACTGAGGTTTCGTTCAGTGGTTTCTCGTGTGTCCGACGCGGATCCGGGAGTGCTTGCTGGATTCCTACACGGAGTCCTGTCAGGGCTGCTGGCAGTTCTGAGGGATCGGCGAGGATCGAATTTTGCCAGGCACTGCGATCTACATCGATGTCGTCTTCAGGCTTCTTCGCTCCGGTGAGTCACGTTTTGATGGGTGGTGGGGAGAGTGGGGTTCGGGAGGGGGATTCAGGTGGGAAATCACTGATGTAGTGAACCCGATCCCGGGAGCCAGGTTTCAGAGCTCCCTCCCCGCGGCCATCTTCTTATTCAGAGAACAGAGACGTGCTGTTAATATAACGCCAAGGCAGATAAGCTGGACACTGCAATCTTTGCGTGCAGGCTAACAACATAATAGAACGTAATTGAGATTGTCAGTGTTGTAATATGGCCAAATCTTGTTCTAGTATGTCTATTGCAGAAGATACAATATTGCCTAAGGAGTATATCCTGGAGGTCAATGTAGTTAACCCATTGTCTACCACTGCTAGAGATTTTTCTAGATTTATATGGTCTATTTCACGTAATCTCTCTGCAGCCTCTTGTTGGGATATTTTCCATATTTTATTGTAGACAGCATAAATGAAACGTTTCTGACGTGGTTTCATGGGACCTAGTAAAAAATCCCTGAGATCCACATCTTGTGACAGTAAGGATAAGTGCTGTTTCCACCTTTGTGAGTGTTGAGGTTTTTAGCCAATCAAGGCACAACTTCCCAACACTGTAGGATGTCACTACCCCTGGATGTTCTCTGTACATAACGTGGATCTGGCCTATAGATAGCGAACCCTTCGGTTTTACCCATGAATCTCGCCTGACAACTATTGGTGTCAGTGGGCCAAATCAACCATTTCTTCCAATCGGGATCTGATTGGTTGTATTGTATAATATTATTCAACGTAATCTCTTTCTGTGATGTTATGTTACCCTCGGTGTGTGATGGTGATGGCAGCCGAGGTGTGTTCAAGTCTTTGTTCTTGGCTAGTCCAAGGCAAGATGTCTGTTGCACTGTCTCGTTCAAAAACATGATCTGTTGAGGGATAAGGCATGCTCTAAACAAAGCTTCCATACCCTGAACTTGCCATTCTCTAGTACCCCAGACTGATTTTAAGTCTATGGACACCATAAGTCGAAATCTTGTTCAGACAACTGGGCAATAAAGGAAGCAGAGTAAATCTGTTTGGTGTTTGTTAACATATTTTCTGTGCTGATGTGGGTGCAACATTATAATAATATGAGGCTGGGTCAGACATATTAAACCCTGAAAAATATGGAAACTTGTGTAAATGTTTTTGAACTACCTTTCGGTGGTGTTGGACAATGTTCCCACTGGTGGTATGTGAACACATTTTTAGGGTTAGCAGATTTATGCAGAAAGTGATGACCATAGTGTTGATAACAATACATGGTTTCGAAATATCGGATGTGCTTTCCAATGTTATATATATGTAAATAACATGTTGTCTGATTTGGAAAAATCTGCTGCATTTTCTAATATTTAACATATATATATATATATTAAATATTAGAAAATGCAGCAGATTTTTCCAAATCAGACAACATGTTATTTACAGTTTCAAAATCCCAATCATCTGAAAATGTACTTGAGGTAATGAGATCACTCAACAATATTTTAAATAAATGTGGAATCCTTAAAAGTTCGGTCAGACCAAATATATCGAAATCAACCTTGTCCCAAACTATACCATCAGGTATAGGAACTGCTGTAATGTTCACTGATGACAAGTCTCTTTGTTCTCAATGAGATGATTGGTGTGGTTTTAAAATTAAATCCACCTTTTGGGCTGCAGAGCTTTGTCGAAGGTATTTTCCATTAACAAGCATACTAAAAAACTATTACTAAGCCTAACCAGAAAAGTATCCCGGTAATTACCCATAGTTCTACCCACGGTGATACCAGGTAAGTCTTTTTTTAAAAGTTCAGAAATTCTTTAACTTGCTGCTTGCGTGATTTTTTGGGCTGGCATCGTTTCAGGTTCACTTGGATCCAAAGAAAAAGTATCAAAGTTTATGAAGTAGCCAGAAGCAGTTCGATCAATTGTTGGTATTGCATCAGGATTTGTGGAAATCGTAGTTTGCTCTTGTTGAGGCATGTTGATGTAGACATCTGTATTTGGTCGAATTGAAATTTGTCTTTCATTTTGATTCGGAATTTGAACTTCAGGTTCAAGGGGAACGAGTTCCATAGCATTATTGCATAGTGCATCATTCCGTGCAGGAGACTCTTCGAACGTGATGAGTCTTTCCATTTGAACTTCTTGAATTGTAGTGAGAGGAAGGAGCCTGCTACTTTGGAGTCCACGTGGCCTACTACTCAGTATCGGTCACATAGTGTGGTTTGATTAGGTCGATTGAGACAAATCTTTTCTCCTTTTTTCCGGCAAGATGCGGTAGCAGTACAGTTCTTGTTCCTTCAACTGCTAGGACATGTACAGGCTTTCTGTATGATGGCCCAAATTTTTTCTTGTCCGATATTTTCTCTCTGACCAGATCCCCGACTTTTGGGATCCAGACAGGTCTTGCCGTGACTGCTTTGACTTCCCCAGTGGCGGTCTGATTCATATGGACATTACTTTGTTGTATCCTGGATTCATTTAGATCCTGTAAAACAGCCAAACGATCAAGGATGTCAAAAGGCTTTTCATCCGCCACTGCGCCTTCACAATCAAGATCAGGTACCCACATTCTTGTCCCAAATAGGACCTCATATGGAGTGACCCCCCCCCCCAGAGAACTTCTTGGCATGTTATTCAATGCTTGCTGCACTCCATACAGATGTTTTACCCCGCTCTAACCCGTGCCTAATACTCTAGCTGTTAAAGACTGCTTGAAGTCTCGGTTTTTCCTCTCCACAACCGCATTTCCCTCGGGATAGTACGGAGAGGAGTACTGCAATGCTACACCCAATCCTCGCATGGCCTCCTTGTAAGCCCGAGAGCTAAACGCAGGGCCCTGGTCAGAATGTAATGTGCCAATTGCGTATGTCCCTATAAAGACTCGCAAATCTTTTATAACAGTTCGAGCGTCAGCCGAGCGTTGGGGCCACACCCATAGGAATCTTGAGCAGGAATCCACTGCAACCATGATATACCTGTAAGCCCCATCTCTTTGTAAGGGGCCGCAGTGGTCCAAGTAAACATCTGACAATCCACTAGCTTGTCAGATATTAATAATGGTGTCTGTGCTGGACGTGTTACGGTGGAACCTTTCATCTGCTGGCAGATGTCGCATTTCAAGACATAGTCCTTTGTCTGCTTTGTTAATCCAGGCCACCAATAGCGTTGTTTCAATAAAGAAAGTCACCGTAACTCCTGCATGTGCAGAACCTATCCCTTCGTGTGCTGCTAGAATTAAACCTAACCTGCGATCCATGTTTGGAATTACTCTAGCCCCCACTCCAGGAATCGGAGCAAATGGAATGTTATTGGCATCTAACTTGTAGGAGTACTTGAGTAGAAATCTTTTTGGTACTGCTTTGCTGTTTTTGCGCGAAGCAATGACAGCCACCATAATCTCACCGTCTATTCTCGTTTTAGAACGAGTGATTGCAGCTACGGAAGCCGTGCGTACAGCCCCCTTTGCGGCTTCATCAGCCAATGAATTCCCTTCAACGTGAATGCCATCACGCTGATGACTCAGTGTATGTATCACGTGAGCTCTCGGTAGATCGGTTTTCAACTCCAGTACCTGTTCCCATAGCATTTTGTGCTTAATTGCGCCACATTTTGCATCTTTGAGCCCGTTTTGAACCCAGTGCTGCAAATATTCATTATATGACTGTACACAGTAAAATGAATCGCACACAATTAGTGTGGGGAATTCTCGATCCGTATTTACCAGTGCCAGTATCAAGGCTTTTAACTCTGCCAGCTATGCAGTCTCCTAGAGATTGCGTTTTTGTGCAACTTGGGTGGAACTTTCCATCCCGCATGCGACCTTTAACGATTGCACATGCCGCGCTATATTGTTGCTTACTTCCTATGGCCGGTTGAGCCGATCCGTCAGTGTAAATTATATATTCATACTGATCTAGAGGCATTATTTCGTTTGGTAGAGGATATTCATGTTCGTATTGCAGAAATGCTTGTGTCTTTAGATTTGGGTCGTACCTGTATTCTACATCTGTTGCAGTAAGAGAATTAGCCCATTGTATCCCTCTCGGATGTAAGGCTTTAGGGTTAGGAACTCTCGCCTTTGTTGCAGCCTATAAGGCTGGAACTGGAGTCACTACTATTATTCGTTTCCCCTGTGCCAGTGCTCTCTCTCTCTCACTACAGCAGTCTGTACTGCTGTCAGAATCTTTTCTGTAGATGCGAAGCGCATCTCAGCATTTGTATACAAATGTGATTTGTATGCAATTGGTACTGTTTCACCTTCATTATATGTCAGATAGGTGTACCCCGATTGACCCGCAACTATACGGATCACCAGGTTGCGTACGTTTACGCGTATCTGTAAGTGTTTGGAAGCTATCATGTCAGCTTGTAAGGAACGAAGTGTATCTGTGTGTTCCTGTGTCCACTGTCTTACTGAAAAAACAGGTTTTATTTAAAATCATAGAAAGGTTTTACTCTTTCTGCGTAATCCAAAATGTATGTTCTACCAAAATTTAGGAATCCCAGTATTGATTGTAAATTTTTCAATGATTTTGGAGGTTGGAGCAGAGCGCATTTTTCAAAACAAATTGGCTGCCAGGCTTTTCCTTCACTTGAAAGCTCATATCCTAAAAACAGGACACTGAGGTGAGCAATTTTTGATTTTTTAAAGTTGAATTTGTAGCCCTCAGATGCAAATCCCAAAATGATGATATTCACTCTGTTCAAGTGCTCCTCTAGGTCATCGTCCGTTAGATAAATGTCATCCACATAGGACAATGCCTCATCCAAATTTTGAAGTAACTCAGTTACTCTGGCCGAAAACAGCCCTGGGCTGTTTTTATACCCTTGGGGGGAGTCGACAAAATTGACGCTGGGACCCCAGCGCTGAGAATGCAGTTAGATACCTGCTTTCAGGCGCTATATTTTGGCAGAAATATCCATGTGAGATATCTAGTGTCGTTTTATATTTTTTTCGCACAATGTTATTCATTAATGCAGCACTGTGTGCATTTTGGGTTGCAAATGTCTTCGTGCAAGTGTTTAGATGTCTATAATCTAAAACTAAACGAATTGTCAGGTTTCATGACTGGAAACAAAGGATTATTCATCGATGAGGTACAATTTTCGATCACCCCTTGGTATTCAAGATCTAAGATCTCCTTGACCTGTTTTTTTAGCTTCTTGCTTTATTGGATACTGCCTCTGTGCAGCTGGAGTATTTTTTAAAGGAATTATGTGGTGGGTTGAATCCTCATTCCATCCAACATGGTTTTTAGGTCTCGCCTGAGCCAGCGCTTAGCGCTGCTCTCGGGGAGAGTTTTAGTAAGCGGGTTTTGGAAGTGCAAACAGCAGTGGCTTTTGCTGGCGACCAATTTGCGTTCACGCGAGCGTGCACGTGCGCAGCCGCCATCTGTATTTCCTCCGTCATGGGTCATTAAGTGCATCGCGATCACTTTCACGGCTTTGCGGCCGTGCCAATGCTTGTTTCTATTTGTTTACTTTTGCTATAATAGCGGCACCCGCGCTTTACTTTTAACGTTAAAAGTAAAGCGCGGGTGCCGCGATTATAGCAAAAGTAAACAAATAGAAAAATAATCTATTTCTTTACTTTTGCTATAATCGCGGCACCCGCGCTTTAGGCACCCGCGCTTTACTTTTAACATTAAAAGTAAAGCGCGTGTGCCGCGATTGTAGCAAAAGTAGAGAAATAGATTTGTCCATTTCTCTACTTTTGCTACAATCGCGGCACCCGCGCTTTACTTTTAACATTAAAAGTAAAGCGCTTTAACATTAAAAGTAAAGCTGGGTGCCGCGATTATAGCAAAAGTAAAGAAATAGATTATTTTTCTATTTCTTTACTTTTGCTATAATCGCGGCACCCGCGCTTTACTTTAATCGTTAAAGCGCTTTACTTTTAATGTTAAAAGTAAGCGCGGGTGCCGCGATTATAGCAAAGTAACAAGCAAATGGTGTAGTTAATAGGTCTCGCTTTGGGACCTTATAAGTATTTAGTTATGCAACTGTTGCATGGCTAAACACTTATAAGGTCCCAAAGGCGAGACCTATTGGCTATGCCAATGCTTGTTGTATAATGCGGACGCTTGGGCTACTGCCTACTCCTGCGCATATGTGTGTTTTAGGTGCCTGGTAATATCGTCTGAGAATGCCAGTAAAATTACCGTTTCCCCTTTAGGGCAATCCATGACGAATGCTGGCGGCCAATCTTGTTCAGCTAACAAAATGTCATAGCCAAACGTCAGGTTCTCCCAAAAGAGACCTCTCACTGTTCTACATTTGTCCCCCTCCATCTGGAGCATTATTTCATATACTTTATGTGGGACACTTACCCTAGTATCGGGTGTTTCTACCGTGATATAAATCATTCAAGTCCGCTGTCACCAGAAATTCCATCAGGTTCTGGGGAGCTATTGTTACTTCTGCCGCACTGTCTAGCATCGTCAGAGCCCATTCCCCGTTCAGTAGTCGAGTCCTCAGAATTCTGGGCATGTCTGATCTTTAGACCTGCAACCTTTTTGAACTGTGGCTTTTGCTTTGGTTGCTCTTCTTTTTTAGAAGTTTAATCTGGAGCGTGCTGCTTGTCTCTGGACTTTGTACGCTCTTCTGGTCTGTCTGACCGTCCTTCCCTCTCGGAGTTTTTCGATGAACCCTGAAAGGGACGAGAGGAACGTTTATCAGTATCCTGATACCGGTCAGGTTTCCTAATATTATCCCTATCCCTAAGGTTATACCTCTTCTCGGAGGGCTCCTGTGGAGGAGATCTACCTCTGTTTTCTATAAAGTTTTGTTGTTTCTTATTGTCCCACTTCTTTGTTGAAGCAGGTATCTGCTTGGAAGTGTCCTTTTCTGGACTGCCCATCAGTTGTGGTTTTAAAGCTTTCCCGCCCAAACTGTTTCTGCCTAATTCTGCATATGCAGTTTCAATTATTTTCGGTAGTTCGTGTTCCTGTTCTAAAGGACTGAACTCCCTTAGGCGTTGGCGGATAGCCACTGAAGCTGCTTCCCCTTTAACATTAGCTAATATTATGGCTGATACCTGGGCATAGTTACCTAGTAACTTCATCCCTAAGTTCAGAGCAGGCTCTGCTCCGTACTCGTTCTGTATTTGTCTCAATACATCTGGTATCACTGCTAATGACAGAATACCATGAGTTCTGGTATAAATGGCAGCAAATACTGTACCCAAAGTGGTACAATCTTCTATTTGTGGTGTTATCCCCACGGGCAAGCAGATTGTTAGCATTCTGTGTTTTTCATACTTGGTAGTATTTGGTAATACTGCCTCTAGCTGTGTTATTTTCTGAGCTACCCAGAATGGCATTTGTTCACGTTTGTGGGCATTTTACCCATCACCGCGTGTAATGTTTGTGGTGTGATTTTAGTTGCTGTACTCTGAGCTTGAGTTCCATTTGTTGCAACCATTGCTGGTTGGACTGCAAGTGTCCTCATGACGAATTGTGTCAAGTTTCTGTAGATTATTATCAATTCTTTGTGTTGTGTGAGTAAGTCTCCTGGTGGCATTGTCTCAATGTCAGGATGTGGTGTGAAGGCCGCTAATATTGGCCATGTTTCCCCTTCTCTTCCGAGCGGGCCGAGTCTCACTCTTCTTCTTCTTATGTGGGGTAGGGCGCCTTTAAACCAGTATAAGTGTTCCTGGTACGTGAGCGGAACCTCAATGTCCTCAAACGGACAGTATTCCGCTGTTGCATCTCCTTCTGTGTAGGAGTGAAATGTTTTTGTTCTTGCATTTGCTGCTGGGAATGTAACCCAAGAATAAAATACCTCTGTTCTGTATGATTTGTGCGCCTCAATCACGAATACTACTATACCACCCCTAGGTGTTAAACCATGCTCTAGCAGTTTCAGGGTGACTGTATTTCTAAAATTTTCTGCAATGTGTATTGCGTCTGCATCTTCTTCTCCGGCTGAGAGGTGTAGATCTTGTACTACGTTATCTCTGTCCTCAGTCATTTTTTTGTAAAGAAGAGCTTTCCAAGGGAACTAAGATAAGGTGGTTTGCACAATTTAGGAACAATGTGTGCTTCAAGCTTGATTAACCAACAGCCAATAAATAGGATTTTTTATGCCTACTCAGCTGTGGCGGAGTTTGTGCCCACCCACTCCAGACGTCTCTGGTTTTTGCGAGTAGGGGTCTCTGAGAATAGCACGACTGACCTACTCAGATTCTGTTAAATAAGTACCCAACCAACGTTGGCGGTGCCAGGTCGTGTAGTTCCTATATACCCATATAGGCTCTGCGCGTTTGGATGACAACCCTGATCCCTCAGAATCGTGGAAACAATATACTACCTTTCGCTCAGTCACTCGTGCTCACTTAGTTTGTCTCAGAGATACACGGAATAAACAGGCCGGGCGTTTTCAATAAAAATGTATTGAACAGTTGTTATTCTAGTGTAGAATAGATGAGCTGGAACAACCATTAGACAGTAGCAGAGATATATTAGAAGTACTACGAAAGTAAAGGGATGGTACAGTTCTACCATCTTGCAATAATCATGATTACATACAAGCATATAAAACACATGATAAAAAGTGCGTACTCCTACGATGCCTCCCTAACTAGATGTACCTAGCATCTGCGTAGGTGTTATGCCAAGAATCCCTCTAGGATCTAGTCAACCCCATTACCTGAGAATGAGAGAATATGGGACCCCGTCCTGGTCTCGGGTTGGACACCCTGTGAGGAATGTTAGACCACTGCGAGCTGGAGTATCTGCATGCAGGAACGTCAGCGTCTCTGGTCAGTGTGTCAGCCGGGAAGTCTCGGTCTCCTCTTCTAAGCAAGATGTGATGTATATATACCCATAGGTCTCCCCAGGGGTCCTACCTTGCTGTGTTACTGTGTCGGCCTAAAGGATGACGTCGGGCCTGAACTTTATACAGAGATATTATACAGGAGATGTTAGTCCTGCTGTGCTTCCAAGAAGCCTCATGCATAATGTATGAGATTCGAACTAGAGAAAAACCCGCGTTCTGAATGCAGTGTGGTATCTAGGTAAAAGGTCAGTCCCTAAGAACCGTTATGTATGTAATGTAGGGAAGAATATAGCTGAAAGGTTGCAATGTTACCTGCGCCTATATAGGGTACCTATATGGAATATAACATACCAAGCCATGACATATGAGGCCGGTGGGTATAATCCACCTCCACCCAGAGCATTTGCATGGACATACCTGTATATACCAAGCCTTGACATATGAGGCCGGTGGGTATAATCCACCTCCACCCAGAGCCTTTGTATGGACATACCCGTATATACCTAGCCATGACATATGAGGCCGGTGGGTATAATTCACCTCCACCCAGAGGCTCTGCACGGACATGCCTGTATATACCCAACCATGATGGTAAGAGGGCGGTGGGTATAATCCATCTCCACCAAGAGGCTCTGCATGGACATGCCCGTATATACCCAATCATGATGGTAAGAGGGCGGTGGGTATAATCCACTTCCACCCCAGAGACTCTGCACGGACATGCCCGTATATACCCGAATATGACGGTAAGAGGACGGTGGGTTTAACCCAGCGCCACCCAGAGGCTCTGCATGGACATGCCCGTATATACCCAATCATGATGGTAAGAGGGCGGTGGGTATAACCCAGCGCCACCCAGAGGCTCAGCACAGACATGCCCATACATACCCAGCCATGATGGTAAGAGGGCGGTGGGTTCAGCCTGGGCTGTCCTATGTTGTCCATCACAACCTGCCAACAACAAAACCAGCATCCAATCTGCCATTCTGTTAAAATACTCACCCCAAAATGTATTATTTTCTGTTGAACCTCTGTAGGAAAACTGGAAAATATACGGAAAGTAGACGCTGACCAGTTTTGGGCTGAGTGAGGAGTCCTGGTGTACACCGCAGATGACGCTTTTGGTGAACGGCAGGAGGCGGGTTCTTTGGGTGCACACGGTGAGAAAAGTGGATAGCAGCTTGAGGGTGTTGCCGTGGATGCTGATGTGGTGGAGTCTTTGGATGAGGAGATGGGAAGACTGTGTCGAAGGCCGCTGATCGGTCGATGAGGATCAGGGATGCTGATTTGTCGAGGATGTCTCCGATGTCATCTGTGGCAGCTATAAGGGTAGTTTCTGTGCTGTGGTTTGGGCGGAATCCAGTTTGGGAGGGGTGGAGCAGGCGGTTGGACTCCAGGCAGTCTGTGATTTGGCAGTTGGCGGCTTTCTCCAGTAGCTTGGCCGGAAAGGGGAAGAGCGAGATGGGGCGGTAGTTCTTGAGGATGGGTCCGCTGTCTGCTTCTTTAGCAGGGATTTTACTTCAGTGTGCATCCATCCATCCCACCGTTCATAACTAATAAACCATTTTTAACTCACATTATCGTTTTGACGATAGTTAGCTCAGAAAACAGTTCTGCCCCAATCTATTATTTTTAATTCTAGTGCTATTGCCCGCAGGACAGCATTGCAACAAGGACTCCAATCTGGTCTGCAGGGACTCCCTTCCCAGCAATCCGATCATCATCTGCTCAAGTTGAAGGTTGAACTACTTTGGGAATCTGGTTTACAGTTGTCCAGAAGCACAGCATGAAAATTGGGTTAGTTATATTTAAAACCTCTAAAGTTTCTTCGTGATAAACTGTCAAACTTTTTTACCACCATAGGTTGCTCTTGGCATCCCAAAACAATTAACTGTATTACCTTATGTATTCCATTGTAACAATGCTAATTTATTCTGGAGTTTAGACTGAGATTGTAAATTAGGAGATTCTCTGTTTGGCAAACATACGTGCATACTGGAATGCTAGTACAGAAGAATCCCACATTATGCAAAAGGTTGACCAAATTATGCAGCAACAAAGGCAATTTACACAGGAAGACTTTCCCTTGAAAAACAGCTCTGTAAGACATAGTACATTTCATATACATATTTTACATTTATGACGGGTTCGGCGGACTCAAGACATGCAGGGAAAAAAAAGGGAGTGTAAAATTCTTAAATAACCTGAAGGTCCAGTTAAAATAGCACTCCCTCTAAAACCAATGGCAGTAAACACGAATTTGTGATAAGAGCAAAATGACAACACAGTTATCACTGTATCCGCCCCATAGGAATTATATTTAATTACTTATGGTTTTAGTTTCCTGTTTGAAGAAATCTCTTCTACCTGTTCATCAAATGGGGAGGTTTACACCATCTGGGCAACACCATCTCCTTTGTAAGTGTTTGATTACAGCAAAAAAACTGCAGCACCGCACCAGGTATGCAGCAATTTTAATAACATTTGATCTGTTTCCTCTTGAAACAAAATCTTTTTGTTAAAATCTGCACATTTCCGCAGCAGAAGATGGATGTGGAGAGTGCAGCAACTTCATATTTATGCAGAAAGCACTGTGGTCGCACAATCTTGTTATTCAGTAAACCTGAAAATAGCAGTTACCTTCACAAACGTGCTATAAGTTACTTAACCAATTTATAATGTCTTTTGTAGTCGAGATTTAAAAACAATATATTTGTCTATATCTACTGCATTCCATTAGGTAATATCTTGTGGGGAAGCAATGTTGTTTCTTAGTAGAAGAATGCACATGCTAACCACTTTCTCTTTGCTCTACTTTCTATGTAAACTGTTTTCTCTTTATTACTTGTTAGCATTTGCCTTCTATTTATGTGGGCTTGGTTTACTGTATTTACATTTTCAGCAGTGTCAACTTTGGTTAGTAAATAGTTAATCTGATCTCATCCATTTCAAAATATATTTCGCATAAACTCCGATAACACTCCTGAGCTAGATGACTGAATAGTTTTACAATTGTTTTTTTTTTTTTATAATGTATTTAACACATATCTAAGCCTTGATCGCTCTTATTCTAATACTTGCAAAGTTTGTGGTGAAATTCTAATTAAGTGGCCAAACTGAAAAAACACTCACTTTTGGGGGCAGAATCAGGAGTGGTTCCTCCACGTGGGCGGAGGAGCGTCGCCCCACTGCTTTCTCGCAGAGCGAGAAGCAGAAACATAAAATGGTATTATAAATACCATTTTATGTTTCTGCTTCTCGCACTGCAAGAAAGCAGAAGGGTTTGGTTGTGGGAGGGCGGGCGGTCCTGCTCCAGGCAGGGGAGGAGTGGCTTGCCCACTGTTGTGGGCGCTGACTGTTTGGTCGGCCCCAGGGCCGACCAAACCAGTCATACGCACTCTCCAGTTTTCTACATGCATGGAGAAAACGGCCTCCCTCTAGACGCCTGTGTGGTCAGCGTCCCAGCCAATGGAGGAGAGGGAGGCTGCCTGCTTCCTGGGACTCGGAGCAGAGAGAGAGCAGGAGACGCGAGGCGGGACCAGAGGCAAAGGTAAGTTTTAAAATTAATCCGCCCCCTCCCCGCGCGACCCCCCACACCCGCGAGTCATGCTGGCCGCGACTGGGCAGAATCCGTGTTCTGCCCACGCAGCAGTTCTCCGAGACTAAATACTCACAGTGGCTTCCTTTTAGAGCATGTGTACATCAAACATATGGAGTCCCCCCCTCTGCAGACACACAAACGAGCAGTCCCAGCCATACAAATTAGGCTCCCCCTTAGCAGACTAGAGACACCTCCCCGTCACTCAAGGTTGTAGTGATGCCTCTCTCCCCTATGCCACCCTCTGCAGCACCCCGCGAAAGGTTTGCAAAAGCACCACATTGCCATTACCATGCCTACACTCACTCGTAGGAAGAGGTTCCTACACTGCCAACTGAGTGCGGATGGCGCAACTCGACTATAGAGTTTGCAGTTTGTCACCAGTGACAACCGAGATCTGAAAGGTGACACTACAACAGGGCAGGAGGGAGTTATGACAACAGGAACAGAAAAGACAGGCAAAGGATTCAAGCACAACACACTCTACAGATGGTGATATATTCTGCGTCCAAGTGGGGCAAGGCGGGTGACTGTCAAGGCCTATATTAGCATGGCGACAAGCATGTTTGTGCAGTGAGACTAAGCAACTTTACAATCCTAGCCCTCTCACCACAGGTTTAGATAGTGGTTAACCATGAGGCATTACAGCGGGGTGGAGGGGACTTACCTTGCCACCTATAGGGGACAGTATGGCTGTTGCATACAGACCACCATTTGGGGAGCGCAAAGAAGTACGTCTAGAGAAAAATTAAATGAGTTTAATTTCCCCACTAACTTGCACTAGATTGGAGTTACTTTTAGAATAGAGAAAGCTCTAATATTATAAATTACTTTAAAAATAGAGTGTCCCGCCACAGGCTGGAGTGTCTGCATGTATTCTGGTCGGGTACTGTCCTGCCATCCTTCTATTTCAGCGGAATGCTGACTCAGCAACGAGCCCCATCCCATGCAGCCTCAATGACAGCAACAGCTGCTAATGCCAACTTCCCCTTCCCAGCACCGCACCTTCAATTTAAATAGCCTGTGGGAAGATTCCCTAAAAAGAGTTTAAGTGGCTGTCACGCCTCTTTCAGGCACTACACGCCTAGGCACAGTGATCCAGACCAGGTAAGAAAACTAGTCTGATACCCTTGCACACCACTAACACACTTCATGGCGCAACCTCTCCATTAATGCGAATTGGCACCTCCTCCTCCACCTGTTTTCATATAATGCATTTAACATTATAAAACACCCCCTTAAAAACTGTCAAGTTCCCCATTTTTTCAATGAAATTAAAAACAATCTACCTACCTGTGAGTTAAATGATCATAATTACCTTTTTGACCCAAAAAAACTTTGCAAAAATAATGTGCTTTTCAGATCCTTCTCCGGCAATGCTTCCAAAACAAGGAATGCCCTATTTCTTATCAAAAATACCCCATCTAAATTGCCCAAACATTGGCTCTGTGAGAAGCACCTGCACAGGCCAACTTAATCTCCTATTCATGTTGTACATACCTCATTGAGATGCCCATTGGCACTTTATCAAACTACAGACAGAAATTGACATTCTCACTCTGTCAATACCAGTTTCTAATGTATAATTCATGGATTTTCTGTCTATATTCTTTTCCTTCTGGATCACTTGTGTTTAAGACCACTATGCGTTTGTGCTAACTGGTGCTTATTTTATTTACTATCAGTGATTCAAAGTCTGTATAGAGGTGGGTACAGGGCCGTTTTAACAGCGTTCTAGGCCCCCGGGCAAAGCAGTGCACTGGGCCCTGCCTATATACAACCACTCACTGGAATAAAAATGTTTAATGGAAAATTTGTGTTAAAATCTGGTCTGCATGGGGCACTTATGCTCGTGGGGCCCCCGGCAACTGCCCAGCGTGCCCATACGTTAAGATGGCACTAGGTGGGTGAGCCCTTAAAACATGAGCTAGAAGCCTGGCTCTGCTGACGTCCTCTTGGAACCTCTAACCCAAAACGAGACAAGTTTTCACGGGAGGTGACGGGCCAGGTCGCTGGACGTGCTGACCATGTAACATGGAGAACCAGGCTCGAATCTCGGCCTCAGCTCAGCAGCCTGTGAATCCCAGCAAATATCCCTGTGCTGGAAAGAAAAAAATACTGGGTCTATTGTGAAGCGCTCTTATGCCCTTGGACAAGATTCGTGCTATGTGACACTGCCAAAAACGAAATGTGAATTCTGCCTCTCACCCACACTTTAGTTTCATCCTCCAAGAATTAAAGAGAAAGCATTGCCCTTTGTTTTCAGAGATGACCATCCAGCAACCTGAATTGCACACTGGGAAACTCGAAAATCTGGGATCAATTTTGGCTGCCTTGCTTGAGTAAATTGTGTGATCCTAAGCAAATGCTTTATTTTACCGTACCGAGCCTCCTTTTATTATTAATACTAGAGTACCTTGAAATATGTGAGTCAAGTAGTGCACTGTACACAAACCTCTCATGTTTTATTTACTAACCTATAATGTCTCTCCATCTATAACAAGAATCTAAGCCACATATGGGGCACATATGACCACAGCTTTGCCTCTTATAGTCCAAATGACCCTTGTCACTCCCCTCTAATCTGCACTATATGCATCTTATATCTCTGTCCAATTTATGCGGTTATCGTGTTTCCATGCATTCAATATACTTTAATCTTCTCTACCTCTGAAAGTATTGCGACTAATTCTGTATTGTTGAAGTACTCTACGCCCTGATGTTAACACTCAATATATGCGACCACATTCTGCCCAAAAGGATCTTAGATACAGCGCACGGAAACACGGCTGGAGTTATACAAGATAAGAACTAAATAACAGGCATTGTCAAAGCCAATAGGTCTGGTTATGACGGAATTAATTATGACTGTATCTACTCTCCCATTTACAGTTCCACTTCTACATTATTATACCCCATTCCTCTCTAATTCACACTGGTGTCCAACGGAAGGCGTAACAATAATTCAGCCCGCGTTTTTCCCTATCAAAGCGTTCGAGCTTCCTCCTGGGACTATGGTACTTTTGTGGACTACACTGCAATGGAAAAGGAAACCAAGCATTTTTTTTCCGTCAAAAGGAACCTTTATCGCAAGCTTTGGAAAGCTGCAATCTATGAACTATGGAGAGGCCCTGGCCTTATGGCCAAACTTGCGGAACTGAGAAAGCAAGTTCGAGTCTCGACGTCCGCTCAACATCCTGTGATTCTGGGCAAATCACGTAATATACCCGTGCCTCAAAAATAAGTAACCTTGCGTAATGCAACAGGTGATTATATAAAGCGCTCCGATACCTTCGGGTCGAGTTTGCGCTAGTTATTTAATGTATTTTTATAAATCGCGGACTTTACCCGAAGGTGTCAGAGCGCTGTACAATAGAACCAGTTACGTTACATGAGAGAAATGTTGCAAAATAGAACGTTACAAAAATAAACAGGAGACTAGAAGAGGTAGGGTAAAACCACAGAATGCAAGAACACAATATCAAACATAGCAAGCAAGGATGAGGAATGTACAAGAAAATATTACAAATTTACAATGATGAACGAACTTCCTAGAGGGGTCTGAGAATGAAGGTATTAGTTCTGAAAGTGTCTTTGGAAGAGAAGAGATTTGAGGTCAGCTTTGAAAAAGCTATGTAAAACTAATAGGGAAAAAAACGAACTCGCCCCCGCCTTCTTTCACACACGGGTCTTTCAAACAGATCACCTTGCGTCCTTCCTGGCCAACCCATTGCTTTACCATATCGTTTATATACCCTGTAGTTGCTTCCCACTTGTCCATAAACTGTAGCCCCAACCATAAAACTCACATCTCGTTCCCGTTCCTCAACCCCTAGACACCCTCATTCCATTGTTTTTGTCCATGCACCTTACGCTCTACCCGCCCCAGTTCATACCCACCCCTTCACCCCGTTCATAAACCCCCACACCCTACTCACCCCTTCTCCTCTGCGCCGCCCGCCTCTTTCAGCGCTCTGAGGTAGCTTCAAGGCGCAATGCCTACGGCCATTAACTACAATAAAAAAATAATCTCTGCTTACAGCGAGAACAGCCCACACAGGAAACGACGGCACAGAGCCCCTCCCCCTCCAAGTACTGCAGCCTCCATCTTGGAAAGGTAGTCTGGGAAACAGCGTTCGAGTCTAATGGGACCCTGCTGGGCGCTATTTATTTTACACACACGCCCCAAGCGTGCGTGCGCACTGGTTTCTACACAGGATAACACTCTGTATCCACAAACACGCAACGTGGGGGTTTCTGCAAGGCGTTTGTGCTGCACTTGAGAACCACCATTATATAAAACTGTGAATGCATTATCTAAACCCAAGAAGGATGGAGGGAAGTCTAAGTTGGTCACAACGAGAATAAAACATATAACATAGGGAAAGAAGGTCACAAAGGTAATCCAGCCAGCAGCCTGCTAATAAAATAGCTTAGTGCCTTAGGCGACTGTTGCTGCTGCAAGCTCTCCCGTGTTTTGAGTGACACCTTCCATCACCCCTAGCTTTTTAGCCAACAGTAGGGTGCTGCAGCAGGCTGGTGCATTCTGAGACTTGTAAAAGTTCAGCTTCTAGGGGTTTCTTGGCTAAAATCCAGACCTCACGAACGTTTTTCCCAGGGTGTGGGCTAGTGTACTTGCTGTGGAGATGTCTGTGTAAGCTGCTCACATGATCGAGTCACCTTAAGGTGGCATAGTCACAATGTAACTGTCGGCGCTGCCTTGCCCACGGCACAAGTCCTTAGAACAAGCATTGGAAATGCAATAGGTCTCGCAGTTGCTTGAGTTATACCTATTGGCGTTGTAAATGGCAATGTCTTTTACCTATGTGTTATGGAGTGTATGCATGTGGTGTGTAGTGGAGTTATGTGGGTTGGATTGGAATTTTTAGTTGTGGAATTGTGTGGCGTGGAATTGTGTGGTATGGAGTGGATTTGTATAGTGGAATTATGTAGCATGATGTGCAGTGAAAATATGTGGATAGCAATTATGTGGTATTGAGAGTCATTAAATTATGTGGAGTGGGATTGTGTGTTATGTAGTGCAATTATGTGGAATGGTATTTTGTGTTGTGGAGTGGTATGTAGTGGAGTTTAATTATGTTGTGCGCTGCTGAATTTTGTGGCATGATGTGGAATTATGTGGTGAGGACTGGATGTATGTGGTGAGTTGTGTAATTGTGTTGTTGAGTTGAATTATGTGGTTTGGTGTCAAATTTTGTGGTGTGGATTGGAAAGGTGTGGATTTTAATTGTGTGGCATGGAACTGTGTGGACAGTGTTGCCTTTTTGGTGAGTAAAAAACCAAATAGGTAGGAGCTAAGCTCCAGATCTGTGCCTTTGGGTGTTAAAAAAAAGTCAAGGTATGGGAGCTTGGGGCATCTGTGTACAAGCAAAAAGAGGTGAAAAGTGAGTAGTTTTGTTTTCCAATGTTCCCCTCTCTGTTGTGGCCAGCTGTGGATTGATATTGTGGGTAAAAAGAAATAAACCTGTGGAACAAGAAGATGACAGCACACAGCGTGTGCTCTTTGGCACTGGGAAAATGATATTGCTTTTGATCTTGTTGCCTTTGCCTTTTTTAAGGCCTGCATGAAAGACCTTCATGTGTTTAGAATTTGCACTTGCAAGTTATAAGGCTATAAATCACCAGGACATATATACCGCCATTGACAAAGTGATAGCCTATTTGAGTTTAGCTTACCTTAGCCTCTGATGACGCGAAGGGCAGCCCCGGCAGACATGAGGGTGAGATCTGGAGTGAGATTCTCAAGCAGGTGTCTCTGGGGAGCATTTGAAAGAAGACGCCCATTTGAGATGTGTTTTGTTGTTATTTAAAAGGCATCCGGCCAACCTAGTGCCACTCGCTGGTACATATCCATACTTCCAGTGCTGGGAGAAGGGAGGCGAGGGAGGGAGTGGAGGTAAGTGGGTGTCTTGGACGTGAATCCTTGGTGGTCTAATTGTAGGTGTGAGGATGTGAGATTTCTATTTTAAAGGAGGATGCCAGGGGTCAGTGAACACATTGGTGTTGTTGTGATCCTGGGTGTTAGGAGCCCATATGCAAAGAGCCTGATGTTCACACCTCTTCCTGGGCAGTCTTCACTTCAAAGCACATCACACAGAACAGATAAGGGAAGTCATCCCCGGATGAAGACTGGGGCTCTGAGATGTAAATCACGGAGTGTCTGCCGCAGTGCAATTCCTGCTCACCCTAAACACGTGCATGCAGGCAGACTTTGGCACAAGGGTGGGACACATGCCCACACACGTGAGCGTTCACAGAGGAATACATAAATAACATAACAAAACAACTATTAAAATCCATAAATACACATGCTTACATATAAACGTGAACCTAAACAATCATTCAAGCAAACAAAGGCACCAGATACAAGCAGAAAAACAGACACATTCCCACATTATAAAACATAAGACGTGTGCAAATAGAAGTAACACTCATATGTAAGCACATACACACACACGCTAACATGATAACACAAGACCAAAGCTGAGAAGTAATTACATTAAAGCAAAGCGGCATACCGATTTACCTGCACACTCCATTTTGGAACAGACAAACAGTGGCCATGCATGTTTTGGGCACAGAGGCGCCATTGTTGTTTGGATTCTGGGACTTGTAGTTTCACATTTAGGATTAAATGTAGGAACATAAACATTCAAGCAAGCTTCGCAAGGGTTTAATGAAGGTGTCACAAGAACTAAAATCCTTTTTACAACAGTGTTAACCAGAGAGCCACGAGGAATGTAATCGAGCTGCCAAACCGATGGCAGAAAGTACTCTACATCATATAGGGCTCATTTGCACTGATTTGTCCACATCTCAGTGATCTTTGAGGGTGACCACTACGGGAACTGAAGCACAGAAACATGTCACCTCTAGATAGCCATGACATTTTAACCCACTGACATTTATTGACGTGTGCAGGATAACAGACGCAACATTAAGAAAACCCAGTATGAGATGTAAAAAATATATTCCAATCTAGATGACTGGACAAAATGCTCCATGGGTGGAGAGATCAATGAAGCAGCGCAAAAACTAGAAAACATACGTATTGTAAACAAAGACAAGGGTGGGACAACTGTGACGGTCACATTACTTGGAGACATGTTACTGGCATTGCAACTAATAAGCCACCGGCACTGCCTTTCACACAGACTGTCTATTTTTTTGTTTAACATGTGCCCCGGTTTCCAGTGAATGATATAGTGTAGTTTAGAAATCACCATCCCCAAACAAATTAAAGGGAAGTCTGGGCAATACCAAAACCATTCAGCATTGGTAACTATTATACGGTGCATCTTTCTAGCAATAACATTTCAGTCCCCATCTCACAAGCGCTGATACAAAGTAGAAGACAGCTGCAGCCATTTATGCTATTAATCTAAACACAACAGCTGTTGAGGAAATATAACAAATGAAGACGGTGCTCGCAAATAATTTGTTGGCTCGCCTGCCACTAGTGCTGCGCGCTGAGAAAGACACGTTTTATTTTACACTACCCTCCTGGTTTGCAGACTTGGTATTTATTTCTAGAAAAACCCTTTTACAAACTGCACAGCATGAGCAAGGTTTGTGAAGATCTGAACTTTAGCAGCCATTGGTCACTTGACATGCCGTCGATCGCTTCTCCTATTCCCTGACTCAACACGATGGCTACAATGTGCCACTACTGAGGTGATTTTTCTGGAGAAATGCAATAAACGATGCCTGGCAGGGCCGGAGTTCAGTACAAGCATCTGCATAATTATTTTATGACAAGTCATGAAATGGCAGCCAGCGCGTGCACCCACTGAGGGACACACTTTGGGTGGGAAGGTCTTCTCACTTCTGGGCATTTTCTAACAGAGATGGGTGTTGTTGAAGCACAAGTCCACACAAAATTAATGAAAGGGGCAAACAAAGCAGCCGAACCCTCACTTCCCCATCTGCCCGTCTTCCTCGCCAACAGCAATGGCGACTCCAAAGGAGAGCGACCCTCAGAGCACCAAGGCATGAAACAGAGGAAACAAGTGCGGCCGAGGCGGGCCGCGATGTGAAAATGACAAAGACAGCGGTGTCCCTGAAGCGGGCACCGCGCTCCGAAACAAAGCAATAAAATAAAAGTAAATAAACGGAGCGCATTGTCCCTAAAGCGGGCACCGCGCTCCGAATCAAAGCGATGTGAAAATGACAAAGAGCGCGGTGTCCCTGAAGCAGGCACCGCCCTCCGAAACAAAGCAACAACAAGCATTGGCCGCGCGGCCGTGAAACTGACACGGCCGCGCGGCCGTGAAAGTAATCGCGAGCGTCCAGATGGCGAGGGAAGCCATATGGCGCCTGATCGCGCGTGCACGCTCGCGTTAATGCAAGCTGGTCGCCAGCAAAAGCCACTGCTGTTTGCACTTCCAAAACCCGCTTACTAAAACTCTCGCCAGAGCAGCGCATGCGCTGGCTCAGGCGAGACCTAAAAATAGCAAGTGAATGTAATCAGGCAAAAAGGAGAAAACAACGTTTTTTGATTTATTTTCCTTTTTATAAATCAAATGTATGTTTTCTACACTTCTGTGTGTTATGAGCTCAGAAGAGGTTGAAGGCACACTGTTTTTAAACAAATTTATTTATTTATTTAGTGCATTTTTATAAAGCGCGGACATTACCCGAAGCGAAGGTGTCAGAGCGCTGTTCAATAGAACCAGTTACGTTACAAGAGTAAAGTGTTAGACAATAGAACAATACAAAGATAAATATTAGACTTAAAAGGACGGGTACACAAACACAAATGTGTCAAACCAGGTATTAATACACTTTTTTAGGGAGTAAACAAAATGCACTTCATATAGTTTGTTAAATAGCCGAACGAGCGGTTAATGCATGGGTGCTTTCATCTGGTTTTCTTTTTCCAGCTTCAAAATAAAACAAGCATTGGCATAGCCAATAGGTCTCGCCTTTTGGATGTGAATGCAGACCCACTAGTTTTGCCATTGTTTTGTTGCCGATATTGTTTAGCATCAGCAGGTGCGATGTTGCGCATGCGTGCACAGGTCATTTAGAAGCTGGGGAGGTGGACGAAAGAGGAACGAGGAAATGCAGCACTTAAAGAAAAAACACAGAGCATATACAGGCTGTTGGCTTTTGGGTTGTCAATACCTTGTAGCCACGGTCTAGTAGCCAAGACCTAAACACACCTTCCAGTGTGCCTGGTGGCCTCCCCTGTGAAAAACGATTGACACATTGAATAGGAGTAAAATATAGACTCTTCAGCTCTAAGTTGCATATTGGTGTATTTGGGGTTTAAACTAGTGCTAATAATGAGAACACTTTGTCCAGACAGTGTTACCATGGGCAGCAAGCATTCATTTGTAAATCGGTGCGTTTCCTCGCATTTAGCAGGCAGGGCGCTATTTTAGTTTCTCTGTGACGCAGAGAAAAACTTTGCTCTAAAGTAACACACGGTCACTATTTGTGTCTGCGACTCTCTAAAGAATACAAGATACCATGAATAATCCCTATAGATGAAAGGCTGACCTAGGTTTTTAAGGATTACAAACGTGTGCCTATTTTTAACAAGTGAATATGTAAATGTCGTCGGCCTCACTTCAGGGAGGGCAGTTTTTGCCATTTTTGGCGATGTTTCGTATATTAAATAGGTAAGCAAATAGAGTATACATTCTCATTGTTTCGCGTGGGCTTTTGTTTTAAATTAAACCCAAAAGTACCTTTTGTGTTATATAACTCCTTTCTGATATGGCTTTGCCTTTTCTACTTTTTTTAACTTTTAATGGAAAAAGAATTGCTAAAAAGGTTGGTTAGTGTAACCTTGTGGGAGAAAGAAGGCAGTTACTAAAAGGAGCGACATTCCATGCTAACGCAGACTTACTATAAATGCTGGCACACTGCTACTCAACATGCTTTCTCAATGTTACTATCTTATCAACAGTTACTATTCACGCTGTCCACGCTGCCACACTGCTTCTAACAATCCAGCACAAAGTTACTATATATTCTGGACACTGTTGCTATCCATGCTGGCATGAAGACACTGCCTATGCCGGCAGACAGCAACTATCTATGCTGCCACCCTTGTCCTCAATGCTGGAGTACTATTAATATTCATACGACCACTTTCCTACTATCCATGCTGGCAGACGCGTACAGTCCCTGCTGGCACTCTACTGCTGCCCGTGTTGGCATACTGCTTGCATAAATGCGGACCACCGTTACTCCCCACGCTGGCACACTGCTACTATTCACAGGTACGGTTCACGGGGGCCGCTCCTGACCAGAGGTGCGTCAAAAAACACGTGATCTCGTCGCTGTTGTTTTTTGTTAAGCATTCTTAGTCCTGTTCTCAAAGCAACACTTGCAGTCAATGCTAAAAGACCCGCGAACACTCTAGGGTTGTGTCATCACACTGCAACAACCACGAGACTCGCGAAGCCGATGGCAGATGAAACTGAGCTCTGCGAGTCTAAGCCTGCAGATTCCACTACAGACTACCACCCTTTGTGCGTTTCTATGCGAACAGCTTCTTTGGGACACACAGCGTGATGAACTTTGATCCAAACAGCTCTGTGTAACAAACAAGACACATTTAAAAGTCGGACTGGACTGGCCGGGGGACATCTTCCAAATAGGGATCTAGTATGTGTGCTATGGAGGAAGACAAGTAAATGTGCCTCGACGAGGCCCTCCGCACACGTGCGGATGAGCCTCCACGGTCGGCCACGCACCTAATCTTGCCGTGACACCTCCACATCCGATGGGCCGCGGCGATGGGCCCCCTGGAGGCCCACGGGATGCATTATTAATGACCCTAGAAAGAAGGGGCCACACCGCGGCACGTTCCTAAAGCGTTCCTGAAAAGGAACCCAAGATCTTATTTTCCGGCCGGGTGGACGGAGTCCTAGGGAGCTGCGAGACCGTTTAGGCCGGATCGTATGACCGCGTGTGACTGACTGCGAAGGACGCTTGGTGATGGGGCCTCTTGTGATCCTGTGACACCCGGGCAGAGAGCAACCATCATCAGCCTGCAGCTGAGAGCGCCCAGCAGCTCACGCCACACATCAACAAGCGCGGTGCGCGCGCACTGCAAGGAATGTGAGGTATGCAGCTGGCACCCGGCCGCGCTGCTGCTTGCTCCTGAGTTCCCTAGGCCAGGGGAGAGAGAAGGCGGGACATGCACCCGCCTTTGGCTAATTGCGTGCTGTCTTTCTTAGAAAGACGCAGGCAAAGGCCATAGGCGTGTGAGCAAAAAAAAAAGCACACGCACGAGCGTGTGGTCTGAGTTAAAAGTCCTTACTAGAAGCCTCGCAGAGCAGCGCATGCGCGCTGGCTCAGGCGAGACCTAAAAAGCAAAGGCTGAATGGCTTCATGTCAGCTGTCTCTCACCTGAAAGTGTCTCTGCTTCAAAAATAAATCCCCCCGATTTTTTTCAAAATCTACCACTTTCCTTTTTTAAAATGCTGGCAAATATGCAATTGCAGTTCATTAGGAAATAGAAGGGTTAATTGCATGAAGTTCCTTCTTTCAAATACGACTTTGAAAGTTAACTCCCTACTGCGCCTCTCTCACAAATAAAAGGGAAACTGCCTGCAGGAATGAGGGCTTTCACCTGAGACAAGGTAAAATACAGGCACAGTGTTTACAAATACGAGCAGCTGCAGTGCTGGGGCACAAGGTGACGCCTCCCCACCTCCTGTAACCTGTCCCGGAATTGGAAAACAATTTCTCTTGGAACCAATATATTGGGGTCAAGGTGAGGCAGAGGGTGGAGTCACGAAGGGCGGAGTCATGAAAATCAGAGTCTGACAGTCAACATATACATTTATTTTGTAAAAATATGCCGCAAAGAGATTAGCAACAAGGACAAACGTACCAGTAATTCTGTTCTGCTTAATTAATTGGTCATAAAGAGGCTGCATTGTAAAATATCTTATGGGTTAAGGCATCTGCCGCAAAGATCTTTGTGTGCCTAGCAAATTTCAGGAAATAAGAATAATGGTAAGATAACTCTGGTGGTTAATGCACTTGCTGGAGATATCTGTGTATTGTCTAGTCGCACTTTAGCTCATAAAGTAGCATAGAGGGTTAATATGCCTCCTACAAAGCATGTCTTCTAAAATGCATATCACTGATTTGTTTTTTTATGTAGATAGGTAAGAGGGTTATGTTATGTGAATTTGGACCGCGCGGCTAATCACCCGTGAGGACATCCAGGTTCTGAGTAGGGCAGGCCTGAGGGGGGAGGAGGAGATCATGCCTGTTTCATCTGGAAGAGCCATGTCTTGAGGTTCCTTCGGAAGTCCATGAGGGAGGAGGAGGTTCTGAGGTGTTTTGGGAGGTCGTTCCAGGTCTTGACTGTGAGGTAGGAGAAGGAGCGTCCTCCGCTTCTGTTCTTCTTGATGCGAGGGAGGTGTGCTCTTGCCTGGAATGCAGATCAAAGGTGTCTGGTGGTTTGGTAGAAGTTGAGGGGGTGGTTGAGGTAAGCTGGACCGGTGTTGTGGGGAGCTTTGTAGGTGTGGGTGAGTAGCTTAAATTTATGTCTTTCCTGGACTGGGAGCCAATGAAGATTGTTGAGGTGTGGAGAGATGGGGTTATTTCGCGGGATGTTCAGGATGAGTCTAGCGGCGGTGTTCTGGGTGGTTTGAAGTCGGTGTAAAACATGGGCTAGAATTCCGATGTAGAAGGCGCTTCTGTAATCAAATCTACTTGTGATAAGAGCCTGGGTGGGCGTTCGTCTGGTGTTCAGTGAGATTCACTTGAAAATCTTGCGTTGTGTTCGCAGGATGTGAAAGCATGGTGAGGAGACAGCGTTGATCTGTCTGCTCATGGAGAGGCTGGTGTCCAGGAAAATCCTGAGGTTTTTGGCATGGTGCGCAAGGGTGGTTGGGGGTCCAAGTTCAGAGGGCCACAAAGAGGCATCCTAGGGGGAGTGGTTGTTGCCAAAGATTAGGACTTCGGTTTTGTCTGTGTTGAACTCCAGGCAGCAGTTTTCCATCAAAGCAGCGACGCTGCTCATGCAGGTGGCAAAGTTTGCTTTGGCAGTGCTTATTGAGTTGGTAAGGGAGAGGATGAGCTGTGCATCATCGGTGTAGGATACTTTGTTAATGCTGTGGGCTCTAACAATGTCAGCGAGGACGTCATGTAGATGTTGAAGAGTGTTGGGCTGAGCGACTATCCTTGAGGAACTCCACAGATGAGTTTCTTGGGTTCTGAGGTGTAGAGGTGAAGTCTAGCTCGTTGAGTTCTGTCCAATTATGGCCGGTCCACAGATACCCAAGTGCTGAAGCTTTCTGATAAGTGATTTGTGAGAGACTGTATCGATAGGTGCAGAGAGGTCGAGGAGGATGAGTGCGTCCATATCTCCTCGTTTGAGGATGCCTCTAATGATATCAGTGGCTGCAATGAGGGCTGTCTCTATGCTGTGGTTGGTGTGAAAGCCTGATTGAGAGCTGTCTAGGAGTTGATGGAGTTCAAGGTGGTCTGCAAGTTGGGTATTGATAACTTTCTCCATGACTTTAACAGGAAAAGGCAGGAGTGAGCTGCTGCAGGTGTTGAGATCCGCTGTTGGTTTCTTCAATAGGGCGTTGGCTACTGCATTTTCCCAGCAAGACAGGAAGGTGGCAGTGGTTATGGAGGTGTTGATGATAGAATTGAGGGCAGGAGAGATGATGGTTCTTCCCAGGTTGTATATGAAGTGGGTGTATGTGTCTGAGGGGGCTCCTGAGTGGATGATATTAATCAGGGTGATGGTTTCTTCACTCGAGATGGGCTTCCAGTTGCTTAGCTTCTGTTTGACAATGAAGGAGGTGTCCGTCTTGTCGGAGGAGTATGTATTGGTATGCTGTGGGTCGAATGTTTTGTAGATCTTGTCAATCTTCTCTTTGAAGAAGTTTGAGAGGTTGTTGCAGACCGCTTGGGAGGAGGTGATGCCGTTGTTGGCAGCTGCCAGATTGAAGAACTCCTTGCAATGGTAAAGAGTTCTTTGCTGTTGTTGAAACTAGCTTCGAGTCTGAGAATTGAGGCCTTTTTCTTTGCATTTCGTAGTTGGCGGTAAAGGTTGAGGGTGGCTTGTATGTGGATCTTGCGGTGGTGTTTTTGTTGAGTTTCAGGTTTATTCATTATCATATCTCTTTATTCGATTATTGAACAATAATCATAAAAGAACAACAGTAAAAAGACGAGTCATAAAATCAGCAAAAATCTAAATATAGTGATAAACAGTTTTAATATATCCTAACCATCAGAAAACAGGTTACAATAAAAAGCTAAAAGCAGAGTCTCCAATGTCGAGTCTCCATTTTCTCACAAGTTGTTTGCTGTAGCGCTTGGACTCCCTGAGGTCGTACGTGTACCAGCTGAGCCGTTTGTTGTTTTTGTATGTCTTATTTCCGATGGGAGCGGAGCGCATGGCGCATTCGATCAGCTTGGTGTCGACATCGAGGATCCCATTGTGGTTGGGTGGGCGTTCCTGTAGAGTCCTGGTACAGTTTTCTTCTATATATTTTGCCCCAGTGTCTTGATGGTGCTTTGGGTTATACTGGTGGGGTGACTTGATGGGCGGGTATCTGGAAATGTATGATGTAGTGGTCGAACCATGTGAGCGGGGTCGTGTGGGGGTTCTTGTTGTCGTAAGAGAAAATAGAGTTGAGGGTGGGGCCTGCGGTGTGGGTTGGTCCTTGGTAGAGCGGGGTGAGCCTGAGGTTTCTGAGGCTGTCGAGGAAGGCAGTGGAGTTATGTTCTATGGTGTCTTCCAGGTGGAAATTGAGGTCCCCGAGGAAGATATAGTTGATTGATCTGATGGAGAGAGGAGCGATGAAGTCTGCAATGTGGTTTCAAAATTCTGCTCTTGGTCCCGGGGAGGGAAACAGCCGGAACAACGTTGGCAGAGCCACGTGTGTTCCGACTACGCAAGTGCTACCACGCTTGCCTTAACCACACATATGCCTTAACCACGCATGTGCGTGGTTAAGGCACTGCGAGGTCTAGATGCTGGCTGCAGCTCGGCAGAAGCAGGAAGACGCCTGGAAGAGAGGACGCGGTGAGGTAAGTGGGGCTGGGTTTGGTGGGGGTAGTTTATATGGGTTGGGGGTAGTTTTCAGGGATGGAGGTCGGGGTTGTTTTCAGGGGTTGGGTTAGTTTTTAGGGCTGAGAGGGTTGGGGTCGTTTTCAAGGCTGGGGGGGTCTGGTCATTTTCAGGGCTGGGGGGGTCGTGTAGTTTTCAGGGCTGGGGGGTCGTGGGTCGTTTTCAGGGCTGGGGGGTTCGGGAGTCGTTTTGAGGGCTGGGGAGTCGGGGTTGTTTTCAGGGCTGGGAAGGGCGGTTGGGGTAGTATTCAGGGTTGGGTTAATTTTCAGGGCGTGGGGAGGGTCGGGGTAGTTTTCAGGTCTGGGGGAGGGTTGGGGTAGTTTTTTTAATTAGGGGTTAGGGATTAGGCCAAAGGGCAATGGAAGGGGTTGGAGTAGTTTTAGGGACAGCGCAAGGGAGGGAGGGGGTCGGGTAGTGTATGTTAAGGGACAGGGTTTTAGGCCTCAGGGCAGGTGGAGGGGAATGGGTAGTCGGGTAGTGTTTAGGGCTTAGGGGAGGGCGAGGTAGTTTTTTTAGGGCTTGTGGGGGTCAGGGTAGTATTTTAAAATAGGGGTTAAGGTTTTAGGCCTAAGGGCAGTGGAAGTGATTGGGGTAGTTTTAGGGACAGCTTGGGGGGTGGGACGGGGTCGGGGTAGTGTATATTAAGGGTTAGGGACAGCGTGGGGGTTGGAGGGGGTCAGCGTATTTGGACCTCAGGGTGGGGGGGGCAGGTAGGGGGTCTGTGGCTTAGGGCAGAGGGAGGGGGTCGCGACCTTAGCCAAGCATACCCCTTTACCATTCATGCCTTTACCACGAAAATGCGTGGTAAAGGCATGCGTGGTAAAGGAATGTGTGGTTAAGACGCATTTGTGGTTCGGGTTGCATGGTATAGACAAGCGTGGTTTAGCCATGCGTGTCTCTATCATACAACGCCCAGGGGATGGTAGGCGAGGGTCCCCTTGAGGGTGGCGCTGTAGTCCAAAATCGCAATGGGTGCAGGAGAAAGGTCCTACTGTGGTCCTGGGGATGCATGGCAGCAGGGTGTTTGTTGGTGAATGTTGTTGTGGTCGCGGAGGATGGTGGAGAAGTAGTGGCGGCGTTTGTTGGCTGAGGTGGCAGCTGTGGTTGTGGTGTTACGTTGGTGGTCGTGGAGCAAGGGTTCCTGGTGCTGGGCGCGGTCCAGGTGCGACTGGCCGCAGACAGTTTTGCCTTTGGCACACCTTAGGTGCCCCAGTGGTGCAGTCGCACTGTGGCCTACATTAAGTCGGTCCTGGGGCGGGCAGAGCTTTAGTTGGTGGGAGAAACGGTGAGTGGAAAAACCCAGGAAGCGGCGGTGGTACTTGGTCGAAAGGCGGAAACTGGATCAGGCTGGAACAAGCAGGAACTGGAGGCCACTGGCAAGTGGCAAGCTGGGTGCCTAGGTGCCTACTAATGCGGTGGTGCTGAGGCCTGCATTAATTAGGTCCTGGGGTGGACAGAGCTTTTGTTGTTGGGAAGAACAGTGAGTGGGAATAAACGGGCAGCTGCGGCGTCACTTGGTCGAAAGACAGCAACTGAATCAGGCTGGAACAAGCAGGAACTGGAGGCCACTGGCAAGTGGGAAGCTGGGTGCCCATGTGCCTACTAATGTGGCTGTGCTGCAGCTTGCATTAAGTAGGTCCTGGGGTGGGTAGAACTTCTGTTGGTGGGAAGAACGGTGAGTGGGAAAACCCGGACAGCAGCAGTGTTACTTGGTCAAAAGGGGATAACTGGATCAGGCTGGAACAAGTAGGAACTGGAGGCCTCTGGCAAGTGGCAAGCTGGGTGCCCAGGTGTCAACTAATATGGTTGCGCTGCGTCCTACATTAAGTAGGTCATGGGGTGGGCGAAGCTTCTGTTGACGGGAAGAATGGTGAGCGGGAAAAAACGGGCACCAACTGTGTCACTTGGTCAAAAGGCGGCAACAGGATCAGACTGGAACAAGCAGGAACTGGAGGCCACTAGGAAGTGGCAAGCTGGGTGCCCAGGTGCCTACTAATGTGGTTACGCTGTGGCCTACATTAAGTAGGTCATGGGGTAGGCGGGGCTTCTGTTGGTGAGAAGAACAGTGAGCGCGGAAACCCGGGCAGCAGTGGTGTCACTTGGTCAAAGGACGGCAACTGGAACAGGCTGGAACAAGCAAGCAGGAACTGGAGGCCACTGACCCAGGTGCCTATTTACTGCTTTTGACACAGAGATCCTTTTGTTACGTGCAGTTCGTAAGTTACAATTCTTGTAATAGAACACAGTGTGCAATTGACGGGCATCAAGGAGCTGCATGCAAACTGTAAGTCATGAGTTTAGATTCTTATTGCTTTTTTCTCAGTCTGTTATTATTCTAAGTTTATAAAGTAGTGATATAAGTCTAGTCTCCATCTTAAAAACAGAAGTTGGTTATAAGTCGAGGGTAAGGTTCAATTCCAAAATTATTGCAAACCTTATATTACAATGGTCAGAAGGCCTACAAAGTAGGGGGATTGATGTCATTCCATTCTCTGAGAAACCGCGAAATAGAGCCCTCGACAATAGGTCTTTGTCAACTCACTTACTTTCTGACAGTAGAGATTACTCGTATGAAGCAGAGGAATTAAAAATCTGTATTACAAAAAATGGTAGACAAGTGAAAATCAAAGCTTGCACCACCTTTTCCTTTAAATGGAACTCCAAAGAAGAGAGTCCAAAATGGAACTGGTTACCTGGTGTTCTATCGAGCAGATCCAATAATAAACATCCACAACAGCCATCCTTTTAGCAATGAATTAAAAATAATATCTTGGAATGCTGCAGGAATAAAGAATAGTAGGGAGAAGTTACAATACTTATGCGCATTAGATACAAACGTGATTTGTCTTCAGGAGACCTGGTGTACAGAGGAACTGCTATGTAAGGATTATTTTACTTTAGATTGCAAAGCAACCCCGTCCAGGAGAGGACATGCAAAGGGAGGGGTGGCCTGCTTACTGTCAAATAAGATAAAATGGAATTATGATTACTATAAAGATCCTAGTAATCTTTTTTAGCAATAACTTTGTATAATCCTGATAATAATGTAAAACGCCTACCACTGATGTTGATAAATGCTTATATTCCACCAGATGCCTCTCACGATGTACTCTTAAAGACGGTTTTTTCCTACATTAAAAAAGTTAATGATGTAGAACTTCCCCCCATATAGTCCTGGTAGGGAATCTGAATTGAACAATCTCTAACTCTACTTTGGACATATTTCGAAATAAAGAAAAGGAAGAATCTCTACAGATACCACAAGCGCTCTTTCCACAAAATATTAGAACAAATAAGAGAGGGAAAATGCTTATTGATGAATTAACGAAGGTTGATGGCATTATAGTTAATGGAAGATTGCCTTTGGATATACCGGCTACCTTTACTTGTAAAACTTATAGTGGAGAATCTATTTTAGACTATGTGATAGTGGGAAGTACCTCCTTCTTCTTATTGAAAGGTCTAAAGGTCTCTAATTCTCCCTATAGTGACCACAAAGTACTAACTCTTACCGTAAATTTAAATTTATTTTCGAACGATCCATGGGCACTAAACGGGGAATTTGTTAGTTTTGCTAAGAAAACAGGGAGATGTCATTGGGATAACAAAGCCGTCTTGGGCCGTAGACACTGTAGAGAACTTGTCTAGTTGGAATGGAACAGAAATTGCCAGTTTTAATGCATTTATGATTAAAGCGATAGAAATTGCGAAGAAGTCGAACCAAAGAAAAAGTACTAAAGTAGTCCCAAGATCCCTCCAGCCTTTTAATCTTGAAATAAATAAACTAATTAGGGAACAGTACTTGAATTACTCCTCGGAAAGATATCATAGAATATTACTATTAAAAAGGAGGAGGACTAGGGTAAAGGTTAAGTTAAGAAAAGAGAGGGAAGATAACATCTGGATTAAACTGAGAGAAGCAGCGTTTAAAGGCCAAGTAAGAACGTTTTGGTCTCTTATCGGAGAGGGATGTGGAGCTAGATCTCGACCACTCCCCGTTGCCATTGAGGAACATAAATGGGTTGGCTTCATTCAGGACTTATATGCAGATAATGCAATGGCAATTAATTATATCGCATTAAAGGAAGACCCTCATTGTATGGATCGCCATCTGAAAAAGAAATTGAAATGGCGATCAAGGGGATGCGATCCTCCGGAGCGATGGGCCCCGATGAATTACCAATCACAGTTTTAAAACAAAATAGTACACTGTGGAGTAAAATTCTTTATCCGGTGTTTAATTATTGCTATGCAAATAAAATGGTTCCCCTCTCTTGGAAGGGGAGTATATTAGTCCCCCTGTTTAAGAAAGGAGATCGAGATGCCCCACACAATTACCGTCAAATTGCACTTCTTGACGCAGTGGGTAAAGTTTTTGCTAAATGCCTCTTGATCCAAATTAATGATTGGGTGGATATGGGAAAAATTTTACCATTTGAACAAACCGGGTTTAGGACAAAGCGTGGAACTATTGATAATCTAACTGCACTACAGGTAATAAACGAAAAATATGTTAAAGTTAGAGGAGGAAGAGTGTACACAGCCTTTATAGACTTCTCCACAGCATTCGATAAAGTAGATCGTCTCTTGCTGTGGAGAAAACTGTCGGACCTGGGTATGCCGGCCATCCTCTTGGAGTTAGTTCGTGCTCTTCATACAGACACTTGGTGTAGAGTTTTAATGGGAGGGGAAAGAGGTCTCTCCCAAACTATCCTTACTGCAAATGGTTTAAAACAAGGATGTTTATTGGCTCCTCTACTTTTCTCCCTATATATATCTGACCTTCCTCGCGCTTTGGCTCAAAGTGAGGGCATCGCCCCATTACTGGGGGGAAAACCGATTGCTTGTTTACTTTATGCTGACGACATATTAATATTGGATCTAACACCTAAGGGATTAAATAGTCGTCTGCAGGCACTACATAAATTTGCAGAGGCCCACTATTTAAAGATTAATATATCTAAAAGTAAAATAATGTGCATGCACTGAAGAAAAAAGCTGCAGTATGGGAATTTTGTTTGGTCTGTAGGTGGCCAAAAACTGGAACTTGTAAAATCTTACGTTTTCTTGGGAAAAACGGTGTGTGGCAACCTAAGTGACAAAGCCCATATAGAAAATAACATCTATAAAGCTACTACACAGGGGAAAAGCTTGGGCTCCCTATATAGATCTACTGGAAAAAGACATTTTGCACTTTTATTAGAGGTATTTCGTGCAAAAATTCCTGCTTCCCTGTTGTATGGTATTGAATTACTTGATAGAGAAAAATGGTTTTTTTTAAATACAACAGAAGGCAAAATTTTAAGGAGCCTAGCCTCAGTCAACTCTGCTTGCCCCGTGGCTGCACTAAGGTTAGAGTTTGGTTTAAGAAGTAGTTGGGTACAGGGTCTTGCAGGGATAGTGCGATGGGTTACAAGCCTGGTAAAGGGTGATCCTGGCACACTAAGATTTTTAATCCAGAAAGAAATATTAGAAAGTTTAAAGGAGCAGTCATTAATTGTTAAAAATTTTAGAATTGCGGTTGACTTGCTACAACTGGATGAATCCCTACTTTTACCCTATCGCCATATCAATTAAGGGCCACTTTGAAGCAGGCCACTTGGAAATTAAGTTTCACCAGGGATAGGGAAGCTCGTATTTTAAAGAGAGGTACCCACCCGGCCATAGATTCCTGTGTGATAAATAAAGTACAGGTTTATATCTCTTGGAACCTGCCCCATGGAGTGCGCCGCTTTTGGCTATTATTGAGGCAGGGTATGCTCCCTTTAAACAACGTACTATCTAAATGGTATGGTTCTTCTCCAATTTGTAATCTGTGTAATAATTCTATCCAGGACGTTAATCATTTTTTGTAAACAAATTTTATTCAGTTGACGTTACAACTCAAACAATCACTGTACGGGGACAGTGAGCATACATTGATAACTGCACACTGGATGTCAACGTTCAGACAGTAAGCCATCCACCCCTATACGTCGGCTTTTGCCGTGCGTGCCTCATTTACCTCTATTTTGGGCAGCCCACATAAATAGCAAACATTGGTGGTAATGTCTGTCAACTCAACCAGAATCTGCTAATAAATCATATCCCACGTCCCCGCAATAAATATTTCACATCCTTCAAGCCAACTCCGGTGAGGCCCACAGGAAACGCAGTAAGAAATGCAAAAACAATACCCATCCACCCACCCTCGCAGTCTCCCTCCCTTTCCCGCAACTCTCCCCCCCCTATCCCTCCCCTCAGGCATGTCGCTCACCCATGGGAACTCCCGTGGAAAGACAGAGTCCGTCTGTCAGGTAGTCTAACACCCCAGTATCCGCTCAGTAGGGACAAGCTAAAAAGTGGAAGCACACTCACGCGTGGAAATTTTATCCGCCAACCCGCTAGAAGGCCCGGAGGAAGTTTGGTTGGGGCAGGATATCAGACCCCCCGTATTACCCTGCTCAGTCGACTGAGGGTTCGTCATCATCCTCACTCGGGTGCTTGAGCTCCTCCACCAACGCCACCCACGCCATTGCGGCCTCCAATGTCTTGTCGTTACCCGTTCTGTGTGCCATTTGGAGCCGAAAGGTACCCTCACTATCCGCCCACTTTGTAAGCTCCCGCGTCCACCTCAAGGTACTTGGGGGGTGCTCGCCTTCCAATGACAGGTAATTTCTCGCTTGGCCAATACTAGTCCTAGATCGATAAATTTACTGGTGATCTTGTTCTTGGCAGTGTGAGGAAACCAGTGTAACAGACAAGTCCCCGGCGTCAGCTCGATCTCCCGGTCCGTTATGTCATTCAGTCTGGTCAGTATCTCCCTCCAAAACCCCAGGAGTGATGGGCAGGCCCAGAGCATGTGTAAAAACTCAGCATTGTCTAGATTGCATCTCGGGCAAACCGCGCGGGTCCCAAAATATTTGTTAATTTTTTGAGGAGTGAGGTACGCACGGTGAAGGACAAAGAAGTGTATTAATTGGAACCTCGCGTTCCTGGAGGTTTTCCATGCTCTTTCTACCATCGCTTCCCATGGTTTCTCTTCGATGGGCACACCAAGATCTATCTCCCATTTAAAGCGTAGGCTATCTAGAGGGCGTCGCAACTCCTGAGTAAGTCGCCTATAGAGGCAAGTCACTGCCTTGACCGTCCCAGTCGCGGTCACCACATACTGGCAAGGCAGGGAGATCGCTGGTTCTGCGATCCCCATCTGCCAATGCTTACGAATGGCTGCCGTTAGGGAAGGGTTAGGGTTAGGGAAGGGAAGGGAAGCGTGCAGAAGGAAGTCCCCCCTAGGTATGTCATACCGCTCTAGCAAATCATTGAAGGGTAGGAGGGTGTTGTCTTCATAAAGGTCTCCTATGGCGGAGATGCCCGCCTCCCTCCAAGCCCGCAACCCTTGCCAGTCCCCCCATGTGGCAGTGTCTCGCAAAGCAGCAATGGAATCTCGGGCGCATACGGGGGTCCCCGTGAGGCCCTCCAGATCACCCGATTCCAACACCTGCGCATTGCCCACAGGTCCTCCTGGGCCCCCCGCCCACGCAGTGGAAGCCGCATCAGTACACGAGCAAGTTGAGGCAGGGTCGGGTCTGTGGTCTCAACACCCTCATCACTAAGCCGCCCAGCCATCCACTTCGTGAACCATTGTATTTGGGCTGCGTGATAGTAGGCCTCTAGATCCGGCACAGCAAACCCTCCCTCTCCCTAGGCCTCATCATGGTGATAAGTGCTACTCTGCGCCTCCCAGTACCCCATAGAAATCCCGTGATCATGGTGTTGAGAAGAGTAAAAATTTCCTCGGGATCCACAGTGGCAGCGCGCCAAAGTAATAAAGCAATCGCGGCAGTGTGACCATTTTCAGGAGCGCCACCCGTCCCGCTATCGAGAGAGGAAGGGTCCCCCAAAAATCAAAGCTACTCCTGGTGTTCCGTATCGCCTCGACCTATGTTACCATCCAACACATCTGCAGCCGCGTGATATACGCGAACCCCCAAGTATGGCAGGCACCTGCTTTCCCACCTCACATCCAGCACATTCGGGGAGCATTCCTTCCGGCCCGCGTGGGGAACAAGCAAGTCTTGCTCCAGTTGACCTTAAGGCCCGCGACCCTTCCCAGCCTGTACAACAGGTCCCTGGCACCCTGCAGGTCGTCCGCCGGGTTGGCAAGAAACAGTAACAGATCATCTGCATATAGTGCTATGAATTGAGTTCGGTTCCCACATCCACTCCCCGGTAGTAGTGCCCCGATCTTGCGTGCACTGCCAGAGGCTCCACCGCCAGCGCAAACAACAGGGGAGACAGCGGGCAACCCTGCCTCGTGCCTCTACCCACTGCACAAGCTTCTGAAATCACTCCTCCCGTGCGTACCCTGGCAGTGGAGCTCCTGTATAGAATTGCCGTCCACGCCACAAAGTCCTCTCCCAGCCCAAACGCTCTCAGTACCCTAAAAAGATATGGCCACTCAAGGCTATCGAAGGCTTTTTCCATATCAATCGATAAGATACATGCCTCCTCCTTATCATAGGTGGTCGCGTCTAACAGGCGAAACAGCCGCCGTATATTCATGGCAGTGTTGCGGGACGGGATAAACCCCGACTGGTCCATATGAATAAGCGTCGTCATATGGATCAACAGACGATCGGCCAAGACAGAGCTCAGTATTTTGTAATCTAAATTGAGCATGGCCAAAGGGCGATAGGCTGTGCGGTCCCAGGGCGGCTTATCCGGTTTCAGGAGCGGTATGATTACTGCTTCCTTTGTCGAGTCCGGCAAACACCCATCCCTCCTTGACCTATTGTATAGAGCCATCAGACGAGGGGAGAGGGTGTCCGAGTAAGCAGAGTAAAACTCAACCGGGAGGCCATCCGTGCCGGGAGTTTTGTTCCTGGCCATGTGTTTTATGGCTTTCCTAATCTCACCTAGCTCAACGTCCCGACCCAGGATCTTCGCTGCATCTGCACCAATCTGAGGCAGAGCGATAGCATCTAGGAATCCCGCATCCTCTGCTGCCCCCGCCTCTAACTGGCTCCGATACAAGGAGGTGTAGTAGTCCAGGAACTGGGTGTTTATGTCCTGTTGGCCATAATGGCTCAAACCATCGGGTCCCGAATTTCTAAGATCACTGACCCCCTGCGTGCCGGGTTGGCCAACCAGGCCAGAAGCGCCCCAGATTTGTCTCTCTCCGCATGCGCCCGAGCCGTGCTATGCCCTATAATCGAAGCATCTCAGCCGTTCTACCTGTATTGCCAGGGCCTCCTTGGCCTCCAGAAGATCTGCCTGTCTGTCTACTCTTTCGGGCCTATCCCTTTCCGCGCACCGGAGCCGTTGTTCTGCCGCCAACACCTCATCCTTGAGGACCCTCCGCACTCCCACCGCCTCTCCTATACAGCGACCCCTGATAACCACCTTGAAAGCGTCCCACTCCTTATGGGGGCTGTTAGTTGTACCAGTGTTATGTAGGAAGTAGTCCTCTATGGCCGTAGCTATGGTCGACCGGAACACCTGATCCTCCAACACCTCCGGCCGAAGTCGCCAGGTGGGAATCGAGGGCCTAGTTCTCACCCAGTGCAAGGATATTAGCAGGGGATTGTGGTCAGACACCGTACGAGCTAAGTATTCACTCAGAGTAACCATAGCAAGTACATCCGGGGAGCAGAGAATATAGTCTAAGCGCACGTGGAGTTCATGTAAACCCGAAAAGTAGGAGTAGTCCCGGTCCAACGGGTGGTGTACCCTCCAGGTGTCCATCAGTCCCCAGTGTTGTTGCCAGTCTCGTCTGGCCTCTGCGACCCTGTGGGCTGGAGCGTCAGGGAGCGGCGGATGCGAGCGGTCCAGATCAGTATCGACAATGCTGTTGAAGTCTCCCCCAGTAGCACCGCCCCAGTCAACTGTTGCGCCAATGTCTGTGAAAGTTGCACTAGGAATGAGGGCTGATCTATGTTGGGGGCATATACACTCCCTATTGTGATGTCTCGACCATCTAGCCGTCCCGTCACCACCACATACCGGCCCCCGGGTCTATGATTTGTTGGACACATTGAAAGGGGATCCCCGCCCTCACCCAAATTAAGGCCCCCTGGCAAACGCCGAGTACGTGGTGTGGAACACCTGACCTCTCCAGCGACGTTGCAACGCCTCTCCCTCCTTCTGTGTCAAATGAGTTTCCTGCAATAATGCGATTTGTATCCCCCTTCTCACCAGGTAAGCATGTATTCTGTGTCGGCGAGTCATAGTGTGCATCCCCCTAACGTTCCAGGTTATACATTTGATACCTACGGCGGAACCCATGGCTCAATCCCCTGACCTTCTCGATACCCACCCCGTAGAGCGACATGCCTGACCCCGACCCAACGTTCCCCAATAAAAAACAAACCCCAACTCCCACTCCCCAGGACAGGCGCACACAAACAAGTCCCTATCCAAACAAAAGCACTCAAGCAACAAGTCATCGAGGCGGCAGAACGCAGACCAACCCCGCCAGACCCAGGACCCTCCCGGCTCTCCCTCCCATGTCCATAGTACTCATGGGAGACCTCAAAGTATGGAGACATCATCAGCTAGCCGCAAGTCCGCATATATAATGGGAAACATCAGCCAATAGCTGCGCGCTACCCCCTCAATATAGTACATGTGGTGCACTCAGCCAAACATGCCGTCCGCCGTCTGCGGAGTAACATCCGGGAGGTCTGCGTCCAGGGTCCCCGGAACACTGCTTGTCCCCGAGCTCCCAGATCCCGCCATTTCTGGGTCTGTGACAATGCTGGCTGGGCTCACCGAGCCCCGACTGATCTCCGCCACCGCCCTAACCGCTCTAGAGCGCTCTTGACTCCGACCCGCAGGCGCCGGGGACCTCCGAGGAGCCAAAGTAGGAGACTGCCGTCGACGCGGCGAATCCAGAGCTGGAGAGCGCGGCCCACCCTCGCCCCACGCGTCCAGCCAGTCCCAAGCATCCTGCGGGGTATGGAAGAAACGTGTCTCCGCGTCTGCGGTCACTCGGAGCCGAGCCGGGAACAGCACGGCGTAGGGGAGATGCAATTGGCGAAGTTTACGTTTGACAGCCAAAAAGGAAGAACGTTGTCTTTGCACTTCCCTAGTATAGTCGGGGAAGATCATCACCTTGCTGTTCCCTATCTGGAGGGACTGCTTCTCCCTGGCCTGCTGCAGAAGATGATCACGGTCCCGGTAGTGTAGTAGCCGCACCACAAACGGGCGCGGGGAGCGCCAGGCTTGGGCGGTCTGGCCGGTACCCTGTGGGCTCGCTCCAGGGCATAAAAGGGGAGAGACCCTCCGGGGCCACCGCCGCTCGGAGCCAGGATTCCAGATACTTGACAGCATCGGCCCCTTCCTCTCGTTCCGGAACCCCCACTATACGAAGGTTGTTCCGTCGGGACCGGCCTTCGCTATCCTCGGCCCTCATTTCCAGCACCTTTACTCTAGTTTCCATCGCGTTCAGGGCATGCTGTAAGGTGGTCACTTTGTCCGGAATATCCTTCACAGCATTCTCGTTAGTCATCACTCGCTCTTTAAGTTTGCGGTGGTCATCTTTTAGTAGGGCGAGGTCAGTTCCTATGGCATCAATTTTTGCCTCTAGGGCTGTTCTCGAGGATGTGATGGCCTTCATGATATCAGCCAGGGTGGGATCTTCCGATGTTCTCTCCTCGCGTCCCCCCGTCGCGCTGTCCTCCTCATCCGTGTGACGGTCTGGGTCATCTAGCCGCAGGACCTCGAACCCCTTTCGTCTGGATGTGCGGCCCATCGCGGCTTCTCAGCAGGGGGCAGCGAGTTATTCCAGGCGCCACGTGTGTGACCAAGCTCCTCGCTCAGTGGCCAGTTCCACCTCCCTCGGCGGTCGTGCTCAGCCTCGGTCCCGAGGTCTCCACAACGGCCCCCAATGTGGCAAGGAATCTCGGGGCTCAACTCCCCCGTGAGCATGCGGGTCAGTCGGCTCAGGGCCTCACCAGTCACCAGGCCCACAGTGTCCGACGTCTGTCAGGATCCCCCAAGGCCTCACGCATCTTCAGGCCATTCATCCACCTCGTCTCAATCATGCGGAGGCCCTGCAGACACCATTCGCACTCCACTCGGGGACACCACCTCCCGCGAGCCGTTCGTCGCAGCTCCTCTGCGACCTTAACTTCGCGTTCTCGTCGGCCCCAGCCGCAAAGGTGGGAGCCAGCCGGTCCCAGCACTCGAGGCGCAGCCTCACCAGTAGCGGAGCCCCTTCACACTCAGGGTTCACACTCCCGACCCCTCACTCCGAATGGGGGCTCTCCTATTCGCACACCTCCCTCTTCTGTGTGCATGGGCCGCAGTGTCTCAGTGTCTCTCGCCCCTTCCACCTGCTCCCAGTGATCTTCCGGTGTCGTGGTGGGGTCTAATCAGCTGCACAGCGCGGACCGCCTCACCAGCAGCGAGGCCCCCCCAACCACTCGCTAGGCCCGCAGGGCTCCTCACCCTCTGCGTGCGCTCGTAGCGCCCGGGGCCGCCATCTTAGGGCCAGGCACACGCAGGAAGATCCTTCGCCGATTCCTTCCCTCTCCCGGTCTCCCCCTCGTCACAGGCTCGGCAGGGCAGGGCTCGGTCAGCAGCCCAGTCGCGGGGAACGCATCGGCGTCCAGGGACCGCAGCCGCCTCACCTCCTGCCTCCGTTCTCAGAGGCCCCAGAGGTCTCCGGCACCGGCCGCAGCCGCCATCTTGGGAGAGCTCCGCTCGGGGATCGCCCGGCAGCGCAGAACTCAGCTCTCCCTGCAAGGCGCGGACAGCTAGCGCCCCCAAATCCTCGCCAGTGATGCCAGAAGTATTCCGCTGCGGGCTCAAGGGGCAAGGGCCGCCCCAGGATGTCAGGATATTCGTTAAGGAAGGGAGGCCACAGAGGAGCCCCGAGGTCTGCTGCGTCCTACATCGGCGTCAAGCCACGCCCCCCCAATCCAGGACGTTAATCATGTGCTATTTATTTGCCCCGCTCTATTATTGTATCGGCGTAAATGGATGAGACTAATTTGTCTACAATTATCTATCCTTTCGGCCTCTGCACTAACAGATTCTATCTATGAACCACCAAATGAAATGTTTTATCATAGGATTTTTAACTTTTTTAAGTGTTTTTTAAATATGTACTAATATACATTTATATGAAGGATATAATTATCAATTTTGGTTTTATCTGATGTTTTATAGTATTTAGGGCATAAAGGATATTTGAACTTTTATTTATTGTATAAAATATTCTAATGTTTTATATTTGGAGATTTTTTTTTTTGTCGGCTTTCGCTAATGATTGTAGAAACCTTGCTATACAAATTTTTTTACTTATATGTTGTTGGCCTGTTAATTTATGTGGATCTCTTTGGAGTTCCAAAATCATAAATAAATAAAACTTGAAACTTATAAAGAAGGGTTCTATTAGGTAGTAATAAAGTTCTGTTTGTTTTGTTAGTACAAACAACCCCAACATTATGTTTTATTTTTTTCTAAGTACATTTTATTCATTTTCATCACCAACAAAACAGTCTTACAATATTATTGTGGGAAGACCTCAAGTCAATAGAATCATATACAAATTTGTAGCACATACATAAGCATTTGTAAGCACATTCGCATATATATTTAAGCCCAGAAGAGCAGTCCAGTTCAGGTTTGTGAGACACTGGAGGTCTGCAACGTGAAAGCCATCTCCTCCCTCTTTAAGAGTATGTCCGCCACCTCTCATCACTCCTGTAAATCATCTAGTAGCTTGTGATCTGTCTGCTCCATTTTCATCCAAACCTCTTCAGCCAATAGCCACTTAGAGGCTCTTTATATCACAACTGCAACGAGGGGCCCTGTGGTCGTATCCAGTGGGTCATTTTGCTGCGTTTGGTCAATAATAGTGTTAATGATAAAAAATTATAACACAGTTTCCAATTCTTGGGTTTAGGCTCAATATGCAGTGTTTTAGAGTTGTGGTTCTTAACCTGTGGTCTGTGACACCTGGGGGTCCCTGAAGCCTTCTCAGGAGGTCCGCGGCTACTTAGAAAATTAAATAATATTAACTGATTAATAAAGCGCATATAAAGAAGCTAAATGTAAAATTAGAAATTTTAAAACGTTCTGTAAATGCAAAGGAATTTCAAGTTGGAGGCTACAAATTTAGTTTGTAGCGTTCGATTGATTGTGGGAACAGTAAAATTGCATCAAATAGAATATAGTATAGATGATGATGAATTTAAAATTAAAATATAGATTTTTTTATATTTGTTTTTGAATTAAATAAATGATTTCATAATTGTGTATTTGTTTAACAAATGCTTGTTTCTCAATTTTTTCCGTATTATTTTACAGTTAAAATCATTGACAACACCACCAGTTTCCCAGTTTTCATCTTGGCAGTTGGATGGGTGTACAACATTTTCAGCCAACAGATAAATCAAGACCTGAAGTCTATCTCTTCTAATGGATGAAACACATAGTCCCTCCCCACGGTGTCTAACGCTTTCTCAAAATTGAGTGAAGACACTGCGTTATCCAAACCATGTGTGCGCAAATAGTGTTCCACGTGTGCCAATCTTCATAAGTCGAAGATGGCACTTCTGTTTGGTATAAATCCTGCTTCATGCACCAACATCGACACAACTTGTGCCAGTCGGTGGGCCAGCAGTTTGCTAATAATCTTAGTGGCAGGTAAGGGTCCTACCCTGGCTTGGCAATCGCCATAATTAATGCCTCTCTCATCGTGCTCTGCAGGCAACCATCCTGATAAGCTTCCTCCGCCACCTCAAAAGGTTATCAGTGAGTTGACCAGGGGCTAGCATATAAATTTGAGGAAGTAGCCGATCTGTGTCCTGGGTTTTCCCATTTTACATATCTTCTAACGCAGCCCTCAGGTCTGCACCTGTAAGGGGTTGTTCTAATTCCTTCCGATCATCTACAGGCAACCTTGGGAGTCATGCTTTGTGTGGTTGTAGTCATATGCATTCTCCTTCAGAAGTGATCCCCTGGGCATTGTTTATGGCCTTCTGCTGTGCTTGTTGTAGTAAGTTCAGTGTATCCCCCCTCGACTGCGGTAGGCAGGATCCCATTCCATGTCTTCGACTTTCTGTTCCCCTTGAGTGATGTCTCAGTGGCCCTTTTATTTGTCGACCCCCAATTAATATCCGAGTAGTCGATTAATGTTTGTCGAAGACACACAGAGAACGCTCCATCTAGAAGTGCCTTCGTCCTCATTCATCAGGTGAGTATGCCTGAGTGTCAGCATAAGCAGGGAGTGGTCCGAGAGGGTCCTACCACATAGTCAACATCCAGGCCGTCCACACATAGACCTCAGATAGCAAGAAGTAACCCCGTCTGCTATATGACCCATGTAGTGGAGAGTAATAGGAATACACTCTTTTGTTCAGATGTCTACATCTCCACACAGCCATCACTTGCATGTCCACTAACTGCCTTGAAAGTCTGTGTTGTGAGTCTGGTCATTGCGAGCGCCTGTTACATTCAGGGGACATAACACAATTGAAGTCTCCTTCCCACGGCATGGGACCACCCAACTGAAGTAGCACCACGTCTTTCAGACAAGGAAAAAAAGACATGTCTTCCAAGTTAGGGGCATAGTTTAGCATACTCAGTGGCGACAATTCATGGTGCCATTGACCTACAAAAAGCGACCCACCTTTCCACATCGTAGCCACAAACTGAACCTCACCCGCTATCCAGATAGACACCCCCCTCGAATAAGAGAAGACAGCTGAGTACAGCTTCCCCCTCATTTTGTGGCGAGTTTAGGATGTTCCTTAAGTGTTAGGTCCTGTTCCTGTAAGGACATTATGTTAATATGATAAAGTTTAATTAGGGCTCCCGGTTGCATGGTGTGTATTTTTTAAACATCTCCATATGTATTTATCCATATTAATTTTTTTGCAATTTTATTAGTGTTTGTTCACATTTTTTTTTTTTGTGTGAATAAATGAAGCTGTTACTTGTATATTTATATATTTACTTAACTAATACATGTGTTGTCATTCTTTAATAGCTGTTGGGTTTTAGCACATTAGGCAGCCAAATATAACAAAATAGTACACCCACCGGAAAATATTAGCATTATACTACGAATGTATTTAGAAGTATGCAATTAATTAGGGAAATCTCATCTGAAGTTTTAACTCCCCAGGCTGTCAGTCTACTCTGCAGTTTGCCTGGATTTCATGAATGAGAGCATGGAGAGTTAATGCAAAAAAAGCCAAATTTTGTGTATTTTTCCGGTTTGAAAAATAAATACAGACAAGAAGGGCATTGTTTTATGACTGTATTTATCTATAAAAATCAGTAAAAACCGAGAGCCTTACATGTAATGCAAGAGAAAATCATTTGCCTCTTTGACGCAATTCCTTAGGTCTTTCACATTCCATGAGAGTATTTTCAGTTTATCCATTCTCCAATACAGCCCAGAGCAAGTTCAATGGAGGATCAACAAGCTTTAAGCAATCTTGGTCTGAGTCAGTGATGCCAGGATCTACATGTGTGCCTTTATGAATTTTATGTTGTCTAGTGGTCTTCTCTTCTCCTAGGTGTACATAACTAAACCCCACAGCGCCCACTCCACCCTCAGACACAACTTTGAACTCTTTGTATCATGTTATGTTATGTTATAATACACTTATAACGCGCACAGATACTCAAGAGTGTCCCGGCGCGGGAAGTGACCGTAGCAGTGTGAAGCAGGGATTTAAATGGGCAGATTAAAAAGAAGGGTTTTTAATTGTTTTTTGAAGAGCCGAGGATCCTGAGTGATCCACAGTTCCACAGGAAGGGAGTTCCATGCTACCGCTGCTTTAACGGAGAGGGAGTGACCCCCCAGATGCATCCTGCGAAAGCGGGGGACCACCGCCCGTCGATGGGTGGCTGAGCGCAGAGATCGGCTGGGAGCATAAAAGGCAAAACGCTTCCTGAGGTACATCGGCCCTAGTCCATGCAGGGCTCTGTGAGCCAGAGTGAGAGCTTTGAATTGCACTCTATGGACCACAGGGAGCCAATGCAGATCACGCAGATGCTGTCTAACGCTAGACCTTCTTGAGATGTTCAACAGAAGTCTGGCGGCTGCATTCTGTATTGTTTGTAGTTTTTTTATCAAGTAGCCTGGTATGCCAATGTACAGGGCATTGGCATAGTCAATGCGAGACAAAATAAGGGCGCGGGCCACCATTTCTTTGGCTGACCTAGATAACAGGAGAAAAAACTTTCTAAGTGATTTGAGAGTACCAAAGCATACCCCCGCAAGTTTCTTAATTTGTGCGGAGAACCTGAGGTCCTCACCAAACCAGACCCCCAAGTTCTTCACTGGATTGCCCACTGAGTTGGGCCGAGGGTAGTCTGAAGGCCACAGGGTCTCTCTAAAAGAGGGAGGGAAAGATCCATACAGGAGGACCTCCGACTTGTCCTCGTTGCACTTCAGTTGAGCACGTGCAAGCCATTTGAAGACAGTCGAGAGGCATTTCTGGGCAACTTCCGAGGACAGGTCATTATCCTTCCAGGTAAAGAGGAGCTGGGTATCATCAGCATACGCTATGATCTTGGCTCGCAGCTCCTCCGCAAGATAAATCAGGGGTGTTATATAGATGTTAAAAAGTAAAGGGCTCAAAGTAGAGCCCTGTGGTACTCCTGTGGACATTTTCCTGGGAGCCGACGAAAAGGGTGGCATCCAGACCTGCTGGGTGCGATCATCTAAAAAGGATTTAAGCCAGTCCCAGGCAAGACCTGTAACGCCAATGTTCGAAAGTCGGGCAAGTAATTGTTGATGGGGCACCGTATCGAAGGCGGCAGAGAGGTCTAACAAAATCAGGGCCGCTCTACCACCTGCATCCAGGCACTGCCTTATTGCCTCTGCCATTTCGACAAGCGCAGTCTCAGTGCTATATGTAGCCCTAAATCCGGATTGGGCAGGGTGGAGAATGCCAGATGACTCGACATAGGCGTCTAGCTGTCTGAAGACAGCTTTTTCACACACCTTTGCCAACGCCGGTAGAAGAGAGATAGGGCGGTAGCTTGCAAGTTTGGTGGGATCTAGAATGGGCTTTTTCAGAAGTGGCAGCAATTTAGCCTGTTTCCAATTCAATGGGACAGTGGCAGTCTGTAAAGATAGATTAATAATACTATTTACTTCTGGGTTGACCACCTCCGCAACCCCTGCTAGTACCCTCGCCAGACACGGATCTGTGGGAGAGCCCGACTTAAGTGATTTAAGGATAGCCAGTGAATCTGACAAAGCAATGGGGGAAAAATTCGTCAGAGGGGGAGCTGCCGGGATAGGAACTGTAATGTACGGGGAATGGGAAACTACCTGCCCAAGGGATCCCATCCCTAGGCTATCTTGGATGGTCTGTATTTTCTCAAAAAAGAAACATGACAGCTCCTCACACCATTGTGACGAAGCCGGCAGAGCAGTATGTTCGGCGCATGGTGATAGAAAGCTCTGGACAATGGAAAAGATTTCCTTGCAATTGTTGTTAGATTTAGCAATGCGCTCCCCATAAAAACTGCTTTTCGCCTCCCCAATAGCTGCATAATAGTCTCTCTGAGCCTTTCGAAGGGCGATTTTAGCCAGGGGACAATACTCCAGTCTCCAGCAACGTTCAAGTTTTTTACAACCCTGCTTGAGATCTCTAAGTTTACCAGAGTACCAGGGTTTTGAGGGAGCATTTCTCGCTCGCCTATTAGAGAGGGGTATGGATACGGAATTAATCCCTTGGGAGATCCAATTAACAAAACCATCTAATGCTCCTTCCAAATTAGGGGCGACAATCGGCCGTGAAGCTAGTAGAGCCCTAGAGAAAGCAGGGATATCTATCTTCCGTGATGATCTGCCTTGGACCGTGGCTGTAGGGGGACAGGGCTTCGCAATAGTCCAAGAAAACTGGATCAGGTAATGATCTGACCAAGAGACCTGGAGAGGGTCCCTAATGGACAGAGGGAAGTTGGAGCAAACCAGGTCTAACGTATGACCCCCCTTATGGGAAGAGGACTTGATCCATTGGGACAATTGTGCTAAGTTGAACGAGTCCACTAATTCCCTAGAGTCATTTGCCTCCGGGCAGTCTAAATGGATATTAAAGTCGCCCAGAAGTAAGAAATTCAAAAAGTGTAAGGCTCGGAAAACAATAACTTCATCCAGTGCTTTCAAAAATGCTCCGGGGGTCCAGGGGGCGATACACCAGAGTGCCGCCAAGCGTAAAATGTGGTGACAAGACGATGGTGAAATCAAGAGCCTCCCCATCAACTATGCCCAAAGTTTCCTCACTGGAAAAAATCCAAGTGTCCCTAAACACCACAGCAACCCCTCCTCCTCTGCCAGTTTTACGGTCAGCCCTCGCTATTTTGTATCCCCTAGGGATGGCTAACTCGACCACTGGGGCACAAAACTCATTAAGCCAAGTTTCAGTTATAAATAGCAGATCTAGCTGCTCATCAGAGAGAAGCTCATAGATGTCTGGGGCATGCTTGACCAGTGAGCGAGAATTGATGAGCGCGGCCCGAATACAGTCTCCACTCTCAGTCCTGGGAGCCAAGGCAGCTGCGGGAGCAGGGACTAACAGCTCCGTTTGGAAACAAAATTTACATTTAGGGCACGTCCTAGTCATTCACTCGTTTCCCGGGTGTAACCACCCAGTATTTTCTTTTAAATATCTAGTCCTCAATTCCCTTTATAAGCAGGGACATTTAACACCATCAAATACATATAGTGGTTCAAGGTCCAAATACCCCACCCCCCCCATCCAAAAACTGATCATTATTGAACTCAACTAATGTCAACCATAACATTACCATCAACCAAAATCCAACAAGAGCAGAACAGCCTAGGCCAGGGCCAGAGTACTGCCACCTCGGAGGCCATTATAGTCTCAAGCAGTGACCTCTCTCCGAAGCCAGGGGTAGCCTGGGAAAGTTACTCTAAGCATCCCTTAGCCCCAACACCCCACACGTAGGAGTTTTAAGTACAAGAAAAGAAGGGTGTGTTCGAAATTATCCGGTTCCATCTGCATTCACCTCTATGCCCCCCCCGGCTAGCAGGCAGGAGCCCCCGTCAAAGGTTGGCCAAGAGTCTGTGAACGGATATCTTGTGTCTGCAGTCGGCCTGTGCATCTAGTCCCCTTACACCCAGACCATCCCTCCAACCAGTCCGAGGCCATTCAGGGTAAAGTGAATAAGTGAGTTTTATTATCTCTGATGGCCTTCAGTTTTTCAGGGAAGAGTAGCATGTACTTGAGGCCCTCTACTTGTAATTTCCTTTTCACTGCTTCAAAGGATTTCCTGCCTAATTGTACCTGGAAGGTATAATCCTGGTAGATCCGGATCACCAGCCCTTCATAATGTGATGTACCAATGCGTTGGGCCCATTGAGAGTAATCCTCCCTATCACAGTAGTTCAAGAAGTGGGCTATTTTAGTTATTAGACTAGCAGTGCTTAATTTGAGCCGGTGGTGCCGGTGCTCAGCACTGGAACCTAATTGTCAACACCAGCGCTTGTGACAGTCTACCACTAGGTGGTGCTGTCTAGCTAATTTAGAGATGACCACAACAACAGTCAATCATTAATTTAATAGACATTAAAAATGACCTTTTACCTGCCGCCCAAGCCATTTCTATAGCTTTTGGGGGGCTGGAATAGTGCAAATTGTCACACTGATAGGAGTGTGATGGTTAGTAGTTATGTTGTTGCTATCACTGGCAGCATGGCAGGGGTAATGTGTGGTGCAAGCTTCAGTGGCCTACTGACGAGAGCACTGGCACTTATTTGTTTACAAATTAAGCACTGTATTGGAGGGGTCGTAGATCTCAGCGGAGGGGCCAACGCCCTATGTGTCTCCACCGAATAGTAGTTTGATAGGCCCTTAGATTTTAGGACTTTTAGAATCTAGTCTTTGAGGAAATGTTCCACCAATGGGCTCTCCACCTGCTACAGAAGGTGAAAATCTTAGATTATTAAGGCTTTGTCTACCTTCTGCTTATGCAGCGCTGTCCTACAGTACCCTTGTTGTTTCCTGCAGCTTCATTACTGTTGTGGGCAGTTCATTTATATTTGTATGTAGGGTCAGCACAGTGTCTCCCGTTGCTGTTGAATCTGCAATTCAGGAAGGACCTCAAGACCTTGCTCTTCGACTGAACCGCAGACCCAGCCACCCCCACTCCCACCTAGCGCCTTGAGACCTTCACGGGTGAGCAGTCGTGCTTTACAAGAACACTGATTGAATGTTGTTATCTCCGATAGTTTCCTGTGGTTGGTTCTTGCCAATGTCTTTTCGATTACCATAGCATCAATTTTCATCTCCAACACTTGTCGGGAGTTAGCTATGGCGTGTAGCAGGCCCACTGCCTATGGTCCCGGAGACTCCTCCTCAGTGGTGGCTGGTGGCTATGGAAAGCGATGAGGTGTAAAGATTGTTATACAAACAGCATCAGCCCTAGAGTTAAGCGAGCCACTGAAGACTGTAGCGAGATGCCTGGCTGAGCTCAGTTTGAACCCCAAATGAGCCAAATCTTCAGGTGGCTTCGGCCTCGCACCCTGCCCCTTTAACTTCATGTGCCAGTAATTGAAGACGCAGCATTGACATTTGAGGTGGGCTAGAAGGAAAAATGCATCTAGAGGCTGAATTGCACAATGTGAAATAGGAAAACCTAGGATCTATCCCGGCTTCCCCGTTGAACCAAATTGTGTGATCCTATGCAATTTTCTAATTTTATTTTCTACCTTTTTTCAGTATTCCATATTAAAGCGCCTTGACACACAGGAGTTCTAGTAGTGTGCTGTGCAAACACCTCTTGTGTTTGGTTTAATGGACTGTAGTGTTGCTCGATGTATAATTACCTAGGCCACATAGAGGGAAAAAACAATTGACTTGCCTCTTGTTTTACTAATGGCATCTGCATGCGGTTGCAGGAGGAGGGGAGAGCATGACTGCTTCTAAGATGATTCTTTAAAACTACCTGTTCTCAAAAAATGTCGTTCGCAGGTTTTTGCATGTAAAAGGAACATGCTTCTGAACTTTGAGGGGCCTGTTTGCTGCACGATTTATATGTCAACCGTTTTTAGGTCGAGGCTATAGTGGCAGCGGGCATGCGCTGCTCGCTTTGCGAGGCATGCAGTATTCAGTATGGAGTGGAAGCTCCTTGGAAGCTCCGCCCACTCTCCGCCCATCTTTTTCATTGGCTTGTGTCTTTGTCGTTCCTAAATGCTGCCTTCCGATTGGTTTTTGGCTTGTTAGTCCCTCCTTATGACGGCCATGTCGTCATTTGTATCCTTCCATGGCTACTGGCCCCTTTACTTCGAGTGGGTACAGTATGTTTTATTTTGATTGTGAGCACTATTTTCTTCCCTCTCCCCCCGCAGTCCGTACCTTTTCGCCCCCCGCCCCCACACTCCCGTTGTTCGTGCCTTCTCGCCCGCCGGCACTCCTGTTTGCAATGCAATAGGTCTCGCGTAAATGCGAGTCCTATTGCATTGCAAATGCTTGTTACCCATACAACCGCAGGGAAAGTTAACAATTGGTTCCAATCGGTGTAATGGATAACATCAATTTCATTTGTTTGACAGTGCATTTTAATGTGAAACTACTACGCCTTGGGCTCCTGTCCCCTCCACACGAAACCCTGAGGGTGATGGATATGGTTGTACACAGGCCATGTGTGGCCGCCTTCACCGTTCCCCCGTGCACTTCTCCGAGGCCCCATCACTGCCCCCCTCCTCCCCGGCCCCTGGTGTGGGGCCAATGCTGGTAAAAAGTGTTTGTTTTGCTCACAGGTGGCGCCTGTGGGGTCCTACCCTCCAAGGTTAGACTGGCACAGTGAGTCCAGGCCTGCAGCACACCTGTGCTCTTCGGAGATCCCTCGAGCCGGACCACTGAGGGGCAGAGTTAAAAACGGCCAAGCCCAAAACGAGCCCTCTTCTTCAGTGAAGCTGAATGCTGTAATAGGAGGCAGGGGACGGCTGGGCAGAACCTTCACCCAAACCTTCCTATAAATAGACCCCCTGCATTCGGGATTGCCAGGCAGCCCTGGGCCACGGTTCACTGTGTTCTGTGCCACCTTCGGTCACCGCCAGGCAGCCCTGGGCCGCGGCTCACTGTGTCCTGTGCCACCATCGGCCAGGCAGCCCTGGCACACGGCTCACTGTGCCACCCCTGGCCACCAGTCTGAGCGCGGACCTTTGCGCAGGGCGGAGTGGACCTCAGCCGTGTCTGTTGGTGGGTCACAAGCAGACCTTCTGCCTGCGGTCGGTGCCCGGGTCCCTGCTTGTGTCTTGGGTCCAGGGCGCAGCTTTACGCACTCCGGAGCCGGCACACCCAGGCTTGGGGAGAGTGCCGCCTGACCCTCGCCAGATCTGTTGGCGCCTTACAGGTCTCCGCCAGAGAGAGCCGTCCCTGCACCCACCACAAAGATGCCCCCCCTCCACCTCAGCTCCCTGCTGCTGCAGCTCAAGGTCCTCTGGTTTCCAGAGGTGTGCAGCCACACGGCCGACGGCAGGTGTGCGTCCAGAGCCCCGGTCACAGGCGGATATTACAGAGAAGGCGACTTCATCCTGAGCGGGGTCCTCGGCCTGAGATCTAAAGTCAATTTAAAAACAAAGCGCTTTGAAGAGGAGCCGACATTCCAGCCTTGTGACGTGTGAGCAACCGATCTCTTCTTGTGTATAAACGCAAACTGTTAAATTGTTGTTTGAGAATATTGACAAAATACATCATAAATTCCATGGCATTTTCACGGTACAAATTCCCAGTAATTCTTATGATAACTGTTATAAAATATTTGTGTTTTCATCAGATGACAAAATAAAACATCAGTGGTTTGTCTCATCCAGGGTAAGGCCCCCTCCTCGCTCGTCACTCCCACAGCGGGGCTACACGTGCCATGCATTCTTAGTAACTTTTGAACTGTTTGAGCTAGAAACATCATTTTTTTGTTAAAATCTGCAGATTATGCAGCGGATGGTGGATTAGGTGAAAAATGCAGCAAATCTGTAATTATGCAAAAAAAACTCAGCAGCCACACAAGCGCATAATTCCAGTGGCACTGACTATAATGCGGCTTTCCATAACAATTTGCGCCACTTGCGGGGTCACATGACTACTGTCCTGCCTTTAGTTCACTAATGACACTGTCACGAGAGTGGGGGCGGGGGCAGGAGTCGTCCTAAGTTCATTTTTAAAAACTATCACTTTTAATAAGTAATTCTAAGTGCATTGCTGTAATGTGAGGTATTCATGAAAAAGCTTCCACATGTTAAACAAATACACTTTTTTGAACTCTGAAGAGACTTCATCATATATTGCGTGATGTTTGTTGTATGATTTACATGGCAGACATTTCCAGGGCTCGGCTTGTGCACGGCTCTGGCAGGCCCTTGGCTCGGCTCTGGCTGCGCTCGCCCTGTTCATGTGCTGCTCGCCCACCTCTAGGCGCTGCTGTCATTCCTGCGACCTTTGCGGTGCCCAAGGCCCCAAGGCAGAAGCACTTCAAGAGCTGATTGTGGGTCAAACTGGTAAGAAGGCATCGCCTATGAACCGAGGGAGTTCATTTTATTGTAACTCGTTTATATAAAGTTTTCGTTTCACCTTTTCCATTTAATGGAGAATGAAGAGTACAATAAGAAACAATTAAAATTACATTACGGTGTGCACTAATCCCAGAATCCTCTAGTGCACTGTGACCTGCCAGATAAATGCTCGGTACTGCGTCCTTGGATGGATTGCTCCATCATTCGTTGAAAATGAGCCTTTCCTTAACAAACAGTGATACTCTGTTGAAATGTATGTGTTATTTCAGGAGCGACCCTGGCCCAAAGGCAGCAGAGTGCAAGGTCCAAGACAGCATGTATGTCTTTACACCTGTGCCACATCATTGAGGGGCATATTTACTAACATTTCACGCAATACAGTGCAGTTAGTGGTGTAGCTGCACTGTGCTGCGTGAAAGAGGAGAGCAGCACCAGATTTGTAAAGATATAATAGATTGGGATCGAAGGCTCTGACATGCAAGTTACAGAGTGAACCCTCACACCATCTCTTCACTCCACATTCAATCTCTTCCTCTCAGTTCCTTTTTAGGTCACAGCATCACTCAGTGCTACCTCAGCATCACTCAGCACCACCACAGCATTACTCAGCACCACTACAGCGCCACCTCAGCGCCACAGCAGCATCACTTAGTGACACAACATCATCACTCAGCGCCACCTCAGCATCACTCAGCACCACCTCAGCATCACTCAGCGCCACCACAGCATCACTCAGCGCTACCTCAGCATCACTCAGTGTGACCACAGCATCACTCAGCACCACCACAGCATTACTCAGCACCACTACAGCATCACTCAGCACCACCACAGCATCACTCAGTGCTACCATAGCATCACTCAGCGCCACCATAGCATCACTCAGCGCCAACTCAGCACCACTTCAGCATCACTCAGCGCCCCCACAGCATCACTCTGCGTCACCACAGCATCACTCAATGCCACCTCTGCATCACTCAGCGCCACCTCAGCGCAACCTTAGCATCACCCAGCTTGACCACAGCATCACTCAGCGCCACCTCAGCATCCCTCCATGCCACCACAGCATCTCTCAGCACTACCACAGCATCACTCAGTGCCACCTCAACATCACTCAGAGCCACCTCAACGCCACCTCAGCATCACTCAGTGCTACCACAGCATCAGTCAGCGCCACCACGGCATCACTCAGTGCCACCTCAGCATCACTCAGCGCCACCTCAGCACCACCTCAGAATCACTCAGCACCACCACAGCATCATTCAGTGCCACCACCTTAGCCCCACCTCAGCATCACTCAGCGCCACAACAGCATCATTCAGCACCAGCACAGCTTCACTCAGCACCACCTCAGCATCAGTCAGTGCCACCTCAGCACCAATTCAGCACCCATAAGCACCACCACAGTATAATTCAGCGCCATCTCTACATAACTCAGCGTCACAACAGCATCACTCAGCGCGACCACAGCATCACTCAGCGCCACCACAGCATCACTCAGCCCCACCACAGCATCACTCAGTGCCACCTCAGCATCACTCAGCGCCCCCACAGCATCACTCAGTGCCACCACAGCATCACTCAGCGCCACCTCAGCTCCACCTCAGCATCACTCAGTGCCACCCCAGCATCACTCAGCTCCACCACAGCATCACTCAGCACCACCACAGCATCACTCAGAGCCACCTCAGCATCACTCTGTGCTACTACAGCATCACTCAGCTCCACCACAGCATCACTCAGCACCACCACAGCATCACTCAGAGCCACCTCAGCATCACTCAGCGTGACCACAGCATCACTCAGCGTGACCACAGCATCACTCAGCGCCACCTCAGTGCCACCTCAGTTTCACTCAGTGCCACCTCAGCATCACTCAGCGCCACCACAGCTTCACTCAGCGGCACCTCAGCATCACTCAGCGGGATCTCAGACCCACTTCAGCATCACTCAGCGCCACCACAGCATCACTCAGCGCCACCACAGCGTCACTCAGCGTCACCACAGCATCGCTCAGCACCACCACAGCATCACTCAGCACCACCACAGCATTACTCACCACCACGACAGCATCAGTCAGCACCCCCTCAGCACCAGCACAGAATCTTCTCAGCATCACTCAACACCACCACAGCACCACCTCAGTATCAGCACAGCACCACTTCAGCATCAGTGCACCAGCGCAGCACCAACTCAGCATCACCTGAGCTACACAAACCTTCACTCAGCATCACCTCAGCATCACTCAGCACCACATCAGCATCACTCAGCACCACATCAGCATCACTCAGCACCACATCCACACAGCACCACCACAGCACCATCTCAGCATCAGCACAGCACCACCTCCTCATCAGTGCACCACCACCACCTCAGCACCAGCGCAACACCATCTCTGCATCAGCATAACACCGCATCAGCATAACACCATCTCCACATCAGTGCACAACCACCAGAGCAGCCCCACCTCAGCAGCAATTCAGCAACAACACAGCAACACTTCAGCATCAGCACACCACCTCAGCATCAGTGCAGCACCACCTCAGCATCACCTCAGCACAGCACCAACTCAGCATCACTCAGTACCACCTGAGCACCAGCTCTGCACCCCCTGAGCACCAGTGCAGCACCACCACCTCCGCATGACTCAGCACCACAGCATCAGTCAGCACCACCGAGGCATCACTCAGCACCACCTCTGTATCACTCAGCATTGCCTCTGCACCAGGTCACCACCACCTCTGCACCAGTACCCCACCACCTCAGCATCACTCAGCAAGACCTGAGTATCATTCAGCATCACCTGAGCATCACCTCTGCACCTCCGCACTAGTCACCACCACCACCACCTCAGCATTACTCAGCACCACCTCAGTCTGCCCTCAGAATCTGGCATCTGTTGATTCTCCCTTAGCATCCATCCGCTGCTAGTGTTGTTATACAGGTACTATTTCCCAACCTTCACCCTCCCGTTATTTATGCCCCCCCCCCATAACAAAAAAAACCATAACAAGCAACCATTGGAACAGGCAGATAGACGTTGCCAGCATTGCAAGGACAAAAAAACTCAAGACATTATTTATTGTTAATACTTTTTTAATATGGTCGTTCAGTTGTACATAATGCTTTCTTGGTCCTATCTAAGGTAACAAAAATGCTTCTGACACTTCTTTATTATAACTTTTCAGCATGCTGTACACTTCTCTACAGCACAGCTTAAAGACATAGGTAAAGTCAATATCTCTGGCTAAACACTTATAAGGTCCCAAAGGCGAGACCTATTGGCTATGCCAATGCTTGTTATAGTTAGGATCGTATTGGGGCTGTTAGAGCCATGCAAGGCCATTGCCACAGGTCTTCTTGTTAATTTGCTAGTTCGCTCACACTCAGCCTTAGCAGACACACACACCCACTCCTATGAGCACTCTCTCTCATGATACATAGGGTGACCAGATTTTGAAAGCTAAAAACCGGGACATTTCGCAAAAATAGAAGAAGGACTCAATTCAATATCATCCGAAGGGCACAGAATGATAATACTCATCAATAGAGAACCACAGACTAGGCACTAGGGAAATGAATAAAAAGCCATTTTTTAATCCCAGTATCATACATGTTATTTAAATAGCTTTCTAATAAGAGCTTATAACTAGTGCTTCATTGTTAACATATAAAAACGTGAATCCACACAACACAGACCAGGGACTAACAGAATCATAAATCGTGATGGGTAATAGGTGAGGTGGTTGATTGGTATAAGGCGGGGCACAAACAGTGTGTGTAAAACTGCCCTCACACACAGCAAGCTGTGTCATGCTTCATCATAGGGCCTGCTAAACACACCCAGCGCTAGCCAACGCTGGAGGTGGAGCAATAGGGAGGGGGAAACAAACACACAACATAAAAAGTGAACAAATCGTGTGGGATCTGGAAGGTGAAAAAATGTGGCAGAGAATAATTTAAAAGCTGGTAACAGTGTGTCCCTACTCTGTCTTTAATGGTGGGTACACTGTCCAGACACAAACCGTGGTCCTCATCGGACCAGTGGGTGGTGGTAATGGCTACTAGAAAATAGAGCCCTACCCCCCCACTCTGCTAAAATGTCGACATGTTTCAGCCGAATGAAACTACTACCCCGGCTTTCTTCAGGACTTTCACCTGAACAATCCCAACAAGGATAAAGTCCCTACCTCCTTATAATCCAGGGGTAAGGAAAAACAGGCACCTTGTTTTAGTGCACACTCTGGTACAGGGAGTGGTGGAGCACCTTGCTCTCAATGAGGAACCTGTAGAGGATAAAATCAAGAAGAAGCACAAAAAGAAGTGAGGTGCAGGGTGCAAAGGTGCTGTGCCCTGTCTCATATACCAACCAATCGATGTGAAGGATGACCCTTTGATCTAGAGAGCGAATTTTTGGTGGGTCTGGATGTGGAGTCCCTGTACACCAATATTCCTCAGTTGGAAACCCTGAGGGTGGTGGAAGAGATTATCTACTCTGAAGATTGGGTATACACTACACCCAGACCCTTTATTTTGAATTTGGCAGAAATTGCCTTAACCAAAAATTTCTTTGAGTTTCAGGGTACATACTACCTGCAGTCACATGGTACATCCATGGGGAGCGTCTTCGCCCCCAGTTTGGCAGGGCTCTATATGTCAGCTTTTGAGGACCAGTATGTTTACGCTCCTAACAACATCTGGACAAACAATGTGAAAATTTGGCGTCGCTATATTGACGACGTCCTCCTGATCTGGGAGGGGGACAGACAATCTATCGATGACTTTCTGATATGGCTTAATAGCCGGAATCCTCTATTGCTGTTCACCTCCACCATTACCAAAGAAAGTCTACATTTCCTTGACCTGACCATCTTTCCACATAGGGGTGGTCTTGAAACTAAAATGTTTCACAAAACCACCGATAGAAATAGTCTACTATCATTCAGTAGCTTTCACCCCAGATCCCTCAGGGAGAATCTCCCGGTGGGACAATTTCTGCGCCTTCGCCGGAATTGTTCTGACACAGATGAATTTAAGTCAGAATCCCGGCTTTACACAATAAACTCATTCGGAGGAACTACCCCAGTAGGATTGTAAAGAGAGCAAACAAGAGAGCTTCCAACTGCAATCGTGAGGCTCTGTTAGAAACAGTCATTAAACCATCTACTGTCAGGCCTATCTGTGTAACTACTTTTAACACAGCCTCCAATCACATCCAGAAAATCATTACACGACATTGGCGAATCCTTAATTCCAACGGACTGAACTTGGATAAACCATTATTTTCCTATAAAAGGAGCAATAACATCAAGGATCTCCTAGTTCATACCAGACCCAGGCCCCAGTTTCAGGGTACTAATATTGCGGCCCGGGCTGGTCGACCTGGGTTTCTCTTACCACCTGTCACGGGTCACACGAGATGTGGGTCTTGTGATGTATGCCATCTGACTGCGAATACCAAGACCATAGACATTGGCCTCCCCCACCCGTGGGAACAAAGAAAACACACAAATTGTAACTCCATGTATGTTATTTATTTAATCAAATGTTCATGTGAGCTCATTTACATAGGCATGACCACGAGGAAGGTAAAGGTCAGAATAATGGAACACAGGTCTACCTTCAGATGCCAGAGATCTGTTAGTCGACTTACCACGCATTTCAAAGAAAAAAATCATTTGGCTGATGATTTTTTCTGGACTGTCATTGACAAGCCCTATATTGACATGACGCATTGCAAACCTGAGAGAGCGCTGTTCATGAGGGAACAAAGATGGGTTTACAGGTTACGCAGTCACATCAGCGGCCTGAATGATGATATTCCCTGGAACAGCCTAAACTCTTAAGTATCAATTGCCTATTTTTCCTGTGTTTTCTGTCCTCTCCCTTGTGCTGAGAGCAGATCTCTACCCTGGCTCCCATGATTTTTTCCTCGTTTGTAAATACTCGTCATTTGCTACTTCCAATATGGCCGAGAGGGTGACGTTCTAGTTGTTACACGCACACCACGCAAAAGCGCATGCGGGGTGGACGCTTCCCTCACTGCCTATGTAATGATGGATGGAACGCCTACGAGACACTCTACACGGTGCTGGGAGTGCGGTTAGGTGGCGGATGCTGGCTCTCCTTGACGAAGTGAGTGGGGATGAGCTGGGTTGCTGGCGGGTCATGTGACGTGCGCTATTCTCTTTAATGCCCGTTTTGTATTTTACAAGGGAAATTGACTTACTGGGTAGATTACGAGAGCGCGTCAACGCCCTAACATTACTCTGCTCTACGCACGATAGATTATATATTTTTACTCTCTTGGACCATCTTGAGTTTTTCTCGGCAGTCCCATTATGCAATGGTCCCGATTGAGCCTTCTGAAACCACGTGGACTCGTAACGCTGTTCCCGAGGGCCCGTGGTTTGATCTGTTATTTCCGCTACCATGCATATGATTTCCCTGCTTTCCCCTTTTGTGACTCAATGTGCATTTTTTCGACTCTCTCTCTTGTATTTTTCCCTGTCGAAACCTAGAGTGTGACAACAGGGAGCTACTTGCACCCCTCCGCCAGTTCGAGTTTGACCTTAAAATAAACTCGGTAAGATTCCAGGAATGGAACTGGATGGATGGTGCCTCTTATTGAAGGAATTCTCTGTTTTTGATTTGGATATAGTCATGGGGAGTATGTTGCGTTGCACATAGACGCTTCACTATATTTTCACATTATGATATACCATAGTGTTATGTTTTTATGATCAATTCACCAGGGCACAACCATCGAGTACTTTATAGGGGTAGTGCAACACGTTTTTAGCCAATTTGGCTAGACGCATTAAGGATCATGATATATCTAACGTGACCTTGGGTATTTTATACTATTTAAGGATTATGTATGTATGTGTTTTGTGTGGGGGGGGTCACCCTTCACATCGATTGGTTGGGTTATGAGACAGGGCACAGCACCTTTGCACCCTGCACCTCACTTCTTTTTGTGCTTCTTCTTGATTTTATCCTCTACAGGTTCCTCATTGAGAGCAAGGGGCTCCACCACTCCCTGTACCAGAGTGTGCACTAAAACAAGGTGCCTGTTTTTCCTTACCCCTGGATTATAAGGAGGTAGGGACTTTATCCTTGTTGGGATTGTTCAGGTGAAAGTTTTGAAGAAAGCCGGGGAAGTAGTTTCATTCGGCTGAAACATGTCGACATTTTAGCAGAGTGGGGGGGTAGGGCTCTATTTTCTAGTAGCCATTACCACCACCCACTGGTCCGATGAGGACCACGGTTTGTGTCTGGACAGTGTACCCACCATTAAAGACAGAGTAGGGACACACTGTTACCAGCTTTTAAATTATTCTCTGCCACATTTTTTCACCTTCCAGATCCCACACGATTTGTTCACTTTTTATGTTGTGTGTTTGTTTCCCCCTCCCTATTGCTCCACCTCCAGCGTTGGCTAGCGCGGGGTGTGTTTAGCAGGCCCTATGATGAAGCATGACACAGCTTGCTGTGTGTGAGGGCAGTTTTACACACACTGTTTGTGCCCCGCCTTATACCAATCAACCACCTCACCTATTACCCATCACGATTTATGATTCTGTTAGTCCCTGGTCTGTGTTGTGTGGATTCATAGTCTGTAGGAGGGGGGAAACATCCTTTACCACGAAACCATTACAACGCGGTATGGTTACATCGTGGTTTTCTCAACGCAAGTCGTTACATCGACTTGCACTGGAGGGCGCTCTAGACTAAGGAATAGTTTGAATTACTATTCCAACACCTTCCCTACTGTACGTAGACTGGAGTTGGAATAGTAATTCACACTATTCCTAAATCCAGAGCCCTCCAGCGCAAGTCAATGTAACGACTTAAGTTGTCAAGACCGCGATGTAACATACCGCGTTGTGATGGTACACGTTGTATCATCATACATTCGTAGGAGGGTGACCAGGGACTTATCCTCTTTCCTCTTTTCTGTGTTATTCAACATATAAAAACGTGCCTTGACTGCTGTCAATCTACCCTCACTGAAAACCGGGACCTCAGCCAAAATTGCCAAAATCTGCTGGGACATCTGGTGAAAACTCGGGACTGTCCCTGCAAATCCGGGACGACTGGTCACCCTGAAGATACAGATACCCACATATGGAGACTTACACATACAGTTTTACACAAACACACACACAAACATGAGACAAACGTACACAGGCACATAGACATATCAGCGCTTGTCTTCCCCCGCTACTCTGGTGCAACTAGGATCTCTGATCCCAAAAGACTGCAGAACGGAGCATGACATAAGGGGTAACTCTGCTCTGCGACCATGGCAGCTCACAGCAATGTCACCCCTGGCGCCGCACTGCATGCTGTAGTCATTTAGAAGCAAAGAGCCTGGTTCAGCACAGTAATGGATGGTTGACTGGCGCACACAAATGCCAAAAGTAAACCGCACTGGAGCAGAAAAGACTGCGGGAATGAGTACTCACCACCGCATGAGTGACTCCAGCCAGGAACCAATAGATCAATCTGTACTGCCACAAGTGTGACTCTTATCAGGCTTGGAAGGCTACACAGGCAGAAGTTCCTCACTACTCCGTTTCCTTTAAAACCAAATGGAGGAAAACGTGAGGATGGGTGGAGCACACTGCCCATACCCAGCCTGCAAGAGCCAATCTCTGCCACCTAGAGACTGCCAGCTCACCATGCCCCGCCCTTAGCTCTTCAAAGAGTGAGCTCTTGTGACCTCGCCCAGTCCCACAAAAAGAACTCCCGGAGGGACACAGTAATAAAATACCTAGATCGAGGCCACGCCCCACACATGACGAAACTACAATGGTTTGTACCTCAAGGGCGAGAGAGACTGCTGCCGCCTGGCACATGCCTAGTTAGAATCACACAATAAGAGCCTAATTTAAAATGGAGCAGCCAGCCCTGATGCAGCAGTGGTGCTTGTGTATTCCCACCTCGTTTCTCTTCCTCTTCTTGTGAATGGTTGAGCTCCGTCCCTCTCGCCCATACACACCATCCGCGACTGCTCCTCCTTTAGGACCTCTGTTAGGGCAGAGGATTTCGCTCGCTGTGCACTTGCCATCTTAGTGTACTGAACTATTTTGTTAACGTGCATGCCCTTCCATCTTTATCTTTCACAATGGTACATAACTGTGTGCCATCCCACTTCTCAGGCATTGATGCAGAGGTATGTCCCGAGCGTCCAGTGTGTAGCTTCCCAACGGAAAAAGGGGTGACAAGTTACATGTGTGGCCTTTTTTAGTGTATCTTGCCAACAATTAAGGGGGTACTGTCCCTGTTTACCTCTCCAGCACATACCACCAGGTTTCGCCAAGGTGTCTCATGCAGCACATCCACTTAGAGCACGCGCACCTGTGTCCTGTATCAGTTGACCTTTTGTGTTAAATATTATAAGCTAAAAACTAAATTGTCTGTAGGTTCTCCCTTAATTATTGGTGGATAAGGGAACACAAACATTGACTGTCTTATCCAGGATCACACAATTTAGAGAGGAAGCTGTGATTAAAGCTTTGCCACTTCATCCTGCTTTCTGTGATATAAACCCCTAAAGATTCATGTGTGTGAGTCCACACATTTAACATTAAATATAGCAACTAGGAATCTTTTGTAAATTCAGAAAAAGATTAAATTGAGAGCTATACGAAATTACCATATTTTGCGTGGTGAACCCCAGATTTTGCCCTCAGTGTTATTGTTGGCTGTAGCGCTCTGTGCATGTGAGCTCTGCTAACCCTTATTTTAGTGCTGATACTCCCCCTTTTAACATTGGCACACTCCTAATCAGTACATTTAACTTACCTATAAGTTGCTAGTATATGGTAAAAATTGTATCCAGGGCCTGGAAGTTGAATGCCATTAATGGAATGCAGCACTATCATGCCACAGGCTACAGTGGCATTGCAAACATGGTTTCAGGCCTATCATTGTAGCCTGACTGTAGCAGTGGAAAAGCTGCCTTTTGACATGTCAAAATGAAAAGTTTTGAAAGGTAAAAACCTCGCTTTTAAATATATTAAGTAACCCCTATGCAGGCCTTGTAGTCCACAAGGTAGGGTGTATGGTATTTAAAAGTAGGACATGTGAAAATGTAATGTTAACAGTGACTAGCATCCAAAAGATATTTTCTGTGAGTCATGCCTAGCTGTTTATGTAGAAAACAAGAGTAAAGATCAAAATACTAATACTGTATCTCGAGAAAGGGACAAGCTAGAAAACCAATTAAACAACTATTTTCAATAATTATTAAAATCCAATTCAATGGTGAAGTTGGATTCTTAATAACTATTAAGGAAAAGCAACTTCCAGAAAGCTGCCCTTCACCTGCCTGAACTGTCAGAAGGTTAATTAACATAAGCCTTTGCCACCTCCCAGCCAGTACTTAGCCTTGAATAGGTGTAAAATGACTCCCAGAAGCAAGCAATTGGCTAATGTGAATGGGCAGAGATGTCTCCTCTGAACTACAGCCAATATGCACGATGGGGTCTATGGACATCCTTTTTGGCCCTAGAATGTCACATCTTGCTTGGCAGGTCTGCTTGGTTCACATATAATACTTGGGGCACACTTGAAAGGGTAGAGAACAGGATGGCAAGACAATTCTTGTGGATCCACTGTCTGGTTGCTGAAGGACTCTGAAGTTGTCCTACCAGATGCCTGTCTCAGGGTTTACTCTGGGTTCAGTGCCTGCCTCAAACCTGATTTTAGTGTTAGATGTAGGAGGACACTAGTATTAACATAGTACACTCCCCATAAACACCACCAGATCCCCAGGCCTTAAACCCCAAGTATAGTATAGCCGAAGACTTTCCCCATGTTGAAAATGTCCAAAGTGTGTTGGGTTGGCCCCAGGGACTTTTACTCTATTGGTTAAGGCACGCCCAGTAGTCATTCCCACCCACTAGTGAGTGCCGGGCATAAATGTGTCATGTTCAGGCACCCACTTGAGAACACTTCCTGGACCTTTCAGAAGATCAGAAGAGGACTACAACTGCTTTCTGTGGCCTGAGAGGAACTCTGAAGGACAGGTCCTGCTCCCGCTTGTACCCAGGACAAAGAAGTAGACTCCAAAGGTCATATGGTTGACTTCCTGTTCAGGTTATAAGGATATAACAAGCTACAAGAGGCATTTTCCTGGAAGTATTCTACTGACAGTGTCAACTGGACCTGGACTGGATCCTACTGCTGGCCTTTGCCTGACACCCTTTTAATCTCTAAGTGCCTTCCCTGAGGTCCTGGTGGGCTGTAGAAGTGTACGCCAGTTGTGGACTGGGACCTAAAAGACTAACTCAGTAGGTTAAATCTTTGACCAGGATGAACCTGGTTGGTGTATCCGACCCACGCTTCATCACGCTCAGCCTCAATTTGTGCCTAGGTACCAGTCTATCGCGATTAGTGACTATCATTGACGGTTTGTGCTACTTTGCGCAATTTCAACTTAAAAAATTTCATATCTCTGGTTCCCCGTATTGGATTTTGTTTTTTTTACATTTTATTCTATTTCGTAATTCAGTTTGGGGTTTTTATTGTTTATCGTTTGCAGAGTAGTGGAAAAAGGCGCTGGGGCCTCCGGCGAGTTGCTGGCTTTTGATTTTTTTTTTGTATTTTAGGAAGGGAGGCTGTGTGGCCCCCCTTCCCTTGATGCTTTTGGGCCCCAGGGACCCCATCACCGGGAGCCTGACCCATTTTTTTAAATTTATTTTCAAATGAGAAAGGAGAGGGGCCACTGGGGATCCCCTCCCCAGGCCGATTTAGGGCCCGGGGATCCCATCCCCCGGGCCATGGCCATTTTATTTTAATTTTTAAAGGAGGGGGCCGTCGGCGCCCCCCCTCCCGGGCCATTTTTGGCCCCAGGGACCCCATCCACCGGGGTCAGGCCATTTAATTTTCTCTTTTTCAATATATTTTTTAAGGAAGGGGGGCCACGCGGCGCCCCTCCCAAGGGCCCGGCAATTTAAATTAAAAAAAGGAAAAGGGGCCGAGTGACCCTCCTCCCGGGCCATTTTCGGACCTGGGGACCCCATCTCCGGGGGCATGGCCAGCTGGTTGGGGACCACGGGGGGAGCCTGAAGGCCCCCGCGGTCCCAGCCGGCTCCCGCCTCCTGCAGGAACCGGCATTGTTTTTTACACCCAGGGAGCTGCTAAGATTCAGCTCCCCGGGGGTAAAAACCAAGCAAGAGCAAAGTGTTCTCGCTTGTTCAATGCGAGCACACTGTTTGCTATGGGATGGCGGGGGCAGTGATCCCGCCACCCCATAGCAAACTGCAATGTCCCGGGGGGTGGGCACCCCGGGACATTGCTGGAGCTGGCCCTGGGGGGTGGCGGTCCCCAGGGCCATGTTTGGCTCCAGGAGGGGGGCGCGCGGCCCCCCTTCCCATTTGTAAGTAGCCCCGGGGAGGTGGTGGTCCCTGGGGCTGTGTGGGGGGGCTTGAGCCCCCCCACACATTATTTTGAACATATCCCCGGGGAAGTGGCGGTCCCCGGGGCTGCGTGGGGGGGGGCAGGAGCCACCCTACGCCTAACTATATACTTAGCCCCGGGGAGGTGGCGGTCCCCGGGGCTACGGGGGGCTGCACGGCCCCCTGCATTTTACAATTATAGCCCTGGGGAGGTGGTGGTCCCCGGGGCTGCGTGGGGGGCAGAAGCCCCCCCATGCATTGATTTTGTTAAATATAGCCACGGGGAGGTGGCGGTCCCCGGGGCTGCGGGGGGCCCCGTAGCCCACCCGCATTGGATGTATAAGCCCCGGGGAGGTGGCGGTCCCCCGCATCTCAGTTTTTTCATTGCTCCTGGGACCTAGCCCACCCAGGGCCTTAAAGAAAAAGCAGCACGGGAGCCCGTGCTTCATTTAAAAAAAATATTTCGCCGGGATTCACGGTTCCACCGCAAATCCTGCTGATATTTTTTTTTTTTTAAATGCTTTTTTTGCCCTGGAGGTCCCTGTGGGACCCCCTGAGCAGGCCTAGGGGGTCAGGGTGTTTCTACCCTGACCCCTTTTCTTGTTTTTTCATGTTTTGTTTTACCTTTTTTCTTGTGACTCGGTTCAACCGAGTCACAAGATAGCTGCCAACACTTCCTGGTTTGAAGTGTTGGCAGCCAATCAGATTGCAGGCATGAGATCGGGAGGGTTCGTGGATCCTCCGCGTCCCCAGTTGTATTTCTGGGAAATGTTTAAATTTCTCAGGAACTACTGACTGGATTTACCATTTAACAAAAAGAGTGCTTTCTGAACCAAGAGCTACCTTTTTTGCCAAATCTGGTGTAATTCCGTTCAGCAGTTCGGGCTGTAGCCGTGTCTAAAGTTTTCCATGGAAATTAACATGGAGAAAAAGCGTTTTGGAACCACCCCTTTTTCTCGCCCCCGCTTGATGGATCACCCCATAACTTTCAACACAACAGCTGAAGTGAGCGGACCATTAGTTTTGAAAATTTTGCGAAGATTCGTAAAACAGCGGCAAAGATATTGGCAAAAGTAAAAACGCTTTTTGAATAGAAACAAGGTCCTAACTATAACTACCTTCTGGCGACCGCCAGTAGGTAATATGCATATATATATATATATATATATATATATATATATATATATATATATATATATATATATATATGTATATATATATATATACACACACACACAACCCTTAAACTTAAACCCTAAAAATTCCCCTGCCATCTTAAACTCATACCCACCCTAAACCTTAAAATTTCCCTTGCCTGCCAAAAACCCATACCCACGCTAAGCCCTAAAAATACCCTTGCCACCCAAAAACCCATACCCACCCTAAACCCTAAAAATTCTCCTGCCACACAAACCCATACCCACCCTAAACCCCAAAAATTCCCCTGCCACCCAAAAACCCATATCTACCCGTTCCCATACAAATTACTCTGCCATCAAAAGACCCATACCCACCCTAAACCCTAAAAATTCTCCTGCCACACAAACCCATACCCATCCTAAACCCCAACAATTTCCCTGCCACCCAAAAACCCATATCTACCCATTCTCATACAAATTCCCCTGCCATCAAAAGACCCATACCCACCCTAAACCCTAAAAATTCTTCTGCCTCACAAAACCCATACCCACCCTAAACCCTAAAAATTCACCTGCCACCCAAAACCCATACCCATCATAAACTCTAAAAATTCCCCTGCCACCCCAAACCCATACCCATCCTAAACCCAAAAAAGTATATATATAGTTGGATCTGTATTAGGTGGCGCTAACAGAAGAAATGGGCTGGTGCAAGCTGCCTCCTGACGAGGGCCCTGGCACTTATTTTTTTTACAAATTAACTACTGTTTGTCCTCTTATGCTTATATGCTTATTGTCTGTGCACTAATAGCCCATGTGGCAATTACCATATACACTAATTGCCTGAGCAGTAACTCTAAACACTTCCAATTAGCATGCCACTCTAAATGGAGGTGTACGTGAAAGGATATTTTCCATTGCTTCCTGAACTATTGAAATTATATGCTTGGTGCTAATATCAAAAGTGCTTTGTTACCAGCACTCACTATCCGGTGCCCACCCCAAGCCCTTGCCTACATTGACAGTAGCATAGCAAGGATGCAATGGGCCCTGGTGCAAGCAATACAAATGCCCCCTTTGACTGCTGTTGGTGTTGTAAAATACAATGTTGTCCCTTACCTGCCCCTCTCTTGGCAGCTAGAGAAAGCTCCAAGTTCCACCCCCCTCACCAGACTACCTGTCAAGCCTGTGCAACTGTTAGCAACAAGGCAACCATGGAAATTGCTTCAGACTTACTATAGATGGGAGGAGAGAGTTGTGTGTGGCCTTCTTCCAGGAACAATAACTTAAGACTAGAATAACTGGATCCTTCCATAATTGTCTGTTCGTGGTACTTACCCAGGGATCACAATGAGCTATTCTTCGGATCTACTAACAACATACTTGTTTTTACTGATAATTACTACTATTATAAGCAGCAAAATATTTATAAAAAATTTGGAAGTAGCTGTAACATGTTTATTGTGAATAGACTTTATGGGCATATTTACAAAAAGTTCACACAACGGCCGGTAACAAGAAAAGTTGCTGTGCTCGTTGTGTGAACGGGGGAGAGCGGGACAGTGCCATATCAACTAAGTATCTTCAGCTCTCTACTTGCATTAGCACACCCGAGGCTGCCAAGCGCCAACGCAGGTACCCTTGCTGATGCGAGTATGACGTTTGTAGAACTTGATGATTAACTCAGTGCTGGAAATATGGGCTAAAAAACACTTTAAGCTTTTTTATTTACAGGTATTTGTTGTAATTAGGAAAGGTTTTTTATTTGTATATTTGTCCTAAAGCTCTCCTTCCCAGTTGTACCCACCCCTAAAAACCTCCCCATGCCGTTTTGACAGCTGTGTATATTATACCGGATTCCATACTGCCATAACTGGGATTCTGGTGGGTGCTGTTCCTGAGGATTCAGAATCGTGACAACCACATTTCCTTCAAAAACACATATCTACGTCTGGAGATCTCCATGCACAAAAGATAAGAGACGCTGAGGCAGACTTGTGCATCCAGAGGTCAGAGTAAATGGTACTACTAGACTTGAGTACTTCAAAATGCAGGTAGTGAATCGGGAGTGGAAAGCCATTGCAAACCTTAGGCACAGGAAAGAATCGGACTCCACAGCATTCAAACATAAAGTGTAAGATTCTGACAAGGACCAGTGCAGCCTACCACTGATAACTCACCAGAACACCAGGCACCAATAGGTTGGTCGAAATAATGGCCCGATCTTTTGATGTGTACGATGGACTGTGCCCACAACCTTGGAGTGGATTCTTGCTTCAGAGAACGCCATGAAGGGACCGGTGAGCTGCTGAGACATGATCATATTTATGTGGTCCACAAGGCAGTCTCACAGCCATATTGTGGATATGTTGTAGCCTTTAATCAACTAAGATGCTGGGGATTACCAAAGTCAAGGTGAAATAGAACACATTCACCAATGACCATGGCATGCACCAGTGAAGTAAGAAAAGGCGGGACCTTCTGCAGAAGATGAACCTGATAAAAAGTAGAATCACCACACATTTTGGATCTCAGCACCCAGAGAGAGCTCTTAATCAAATATGACAACCAGATTCTTGACCTTGAGAACTGGAGCAGGCATATAGCGTAGATGTTTAGACAACAACTTACTGGATCAACCTATGGTGTCTCCCCTCTGATTCGGATCACTGTCTGTGTGGCTGATCATTTTAAGAAGTTTGACTGTCATCCAGTAATTAACCGTCCCCAGATTGGAATGATTGTTGTAACTGAGTAAGTAGATGTGAATTAGTCAAGGTCGAATGTTGGACATAAAGTATGTTATTAATATTTCCAATATGTATGTATCAGTGCTCTGCTGCCTTCTGGCTAGACTCCAGCTACTCAGAGGAGTGATACATTGGAGGGTATTCACAGGTCGTGTTGTGTTGACATTTGTTTATGACATTTCCTCATTCATAGATGAGATTTTGTGAGTATATACTTCTGTCTTATTTGAATATCTTGTGACATTTTAACCCCAGGGACTCTAGATATAAAACAAAAAAAATGCTTTTTTTAATAAAAAAAATTAAATGAGAAGGAGAAGGAAAATATTGTTTTAACTGTGCATGCACTGCTGCTCATTTGTATTGCATGAATGCACGCTCTAAATCATACAATCAGGGCCGGACTAGGAACCCAAAGCAGCCCTGGCAATTTTGTCGGACTGGCCCCCACCCCCGGGGCGGGGGAGGGGATGTTTGGGGGGCAAGCGTGAAGAACTGCTGCTTAACAAAACCGGCCCCGAGCACTGCTGCTTTGTTACTATGTCAGTAACAAAACCGTCTCCCACCGCTCTAAAACCAACACCCAGTAACAAAACCGGCTCCCACCGCTCCAAAACCAACCCCCACCGCTCCAAAACCAGACACCACAGCTCCAAAACCGACCCCCACCCTTCCAGCCTCCAGGGCAAACGCCCAATGCCCACTACGGCCAGTCCGGCCCACACGGCCCTGAATACAATGAAGCTAAGTTTGGTGAAATACGGTATTAATAATTGAATTTGGATAAGCTAATCTGGTGTTTCATCAGTCTTTCTCCCTTGACAAATGCATGCAGTTGTAGAAGCAAGATGCCTTGCCACCTTTGCTGTCCTTTTGTTTAAAGGATAAACAAAGCTAGTATTTGGCCTGAAGGGGAGGAAGAATGCAGTAATTGGTTTTATTGTGTTTCGAGGATTCCCTGGCTTCTGGCCCAGCTCCACGCCCTGTCAGAGTTCCTCCCTTCTATGAGAGATGCATGGACGTCTCAGTTGGGGTGTGCACAGACAGACACATTGCACGATCCAAGACACGTACCAGGTACAACAGATTAATGTTTTACAAGTCTACTTTATGCCAAGGAAGATGAACGAAAGAGCAGTCGTTCCCAACTGAACGTTGTATCCAGCTGACACCAGGTAATGTTTTATGCACTGGTGCAAGACATTGGGAAAATACTGTGAACAGCATTCTTGGTTTAGAGTTGGATGGGAATGGAAAATTCTTTAATTTGTGAAGGTAATCCTAAATCTCGAGAAGATTCCCCCGGCTGACTTTATACAGTCCCTACGGTGGTGGGTTCCTTGGTAGAGGACATTCCAATGGTGGATTCTCCTTCAGATTTAGAACTTCCTCAGGGACTGAAGTAATTTCCAATACCAACCTAATCTAAGTCAGGTCACTGCAGGTGGGCGGTAATTGAAATTCCTCTATTTGCTAGAGGAGGCTGTGAATTTGGAGGTCTACTTTGCCATGGTAACCTTATGAGGAGGAAAACCAACTAGTTGATTCTTCTACAGGTTGAACACTTCCTCCGGCAGCAGAGGATTTACCATAATTGGCTGTATCGTAGAAAGTCCCTGGTGTAATATACATGGGATCCCCGCTATTTCAAGTCCTGGATGTTTTCTGTTGCAATAACCTCATGTCACAGGACTCCGGATCAGTGTGCTACATGATTATGGCATGTTGCTCAATGGGCTCGTCTGGGTTTTGGGGACCACTCAGAGTGGTACTTGTTTTAGCACGGGTGACTAACGTAGCAATGCTCGTGCCCAGACTATGACACTATTAATGGTTGGTGGCAGCAGATTCTGGTAGTGAGGTGCTGTTTACCCAAACTTCACTATAGAGATTACTGGCTCTTCCTGTTAAATCAATTTAGACGGTCCTTACTTGCCCACCCCCCTTCCACCTGAGATGGTGCACTTCCTATGTGTATGAAAGCCTTACTGTTGTAGTGTGCGCCATAAGGTTAGTGGTAGGCAGACACTGCTGTCTTACCTTTTCCGGCATGTTTTCCTAGCGCTGCTCCCTTAGAGTCCCTTTGCCTTCGAAGCCATGTGCACTGTCTGGCTTTGCATACATGGGGCTTTATTTATGAAACCCTGCGTCACATTTACGCCGCCGTTGCGTCACTTTTTGTGATGCTGCGGCGGCGTTAATAATGCGCCACGTTGCGCCATATTTACAAAGTGACGCATCTAGGCAGATGCGTCACTTCGTAAACCCCTGAGCTACATTATACTTGCGTCAGGTATAATGTATGCAGGGTAGGCGTTCCCCCACATCAAAGCCTTGTAGAAGTGGCACGTTGAAATCTATAAGATTTCAGTGCGCACTTCTATGACGCCATTGCGTCAACACCTTACGCCTGCCTCACGGCAGGCGTAAGGATGGCGCAGGCCCTTTCACATGGGGATTGCCCCATGTGAAAGGACACATTGCTGGAGTTGCGTCTGTTTTCAGACACACCCCAGCAATGCGTCACTTTTACGCCTACAGATACGTCAGCAATACTGACGTATTTGTAACTCCTTGCGACATGATGCGCTGTACTGTTAATACGGCGCATCCATGGTGTCGCAAGGAGGGCGCGCTGAGAAGTCTTGCATCGCTGCTTTGTCGCAGCGATGCAACACTTCTCATAATTAAGGCCCATTGTCCCAGGAAGGACCTTCTGGCTGAAACTTTGATCCCGTTCTGGCAGGTTAAGGCATGCCATCAGGGAGAACAGTACTAAGAAAAGACTTTGGGTGGCCTGGACAAATGGCACATACTCATTGAAAACACTGGGCTGAGGCCACATACCCACATACTGAAATTTGTGCTGTGAGAAGAAACGGTCTACCTGAAATACACAGCCGAGAGATGGTGCCTTACCTCCAAGTGCTTCTCATGGAGATGTGGCTACTTGAAAGAGAAATGCACTTTGCACATGTTGTATGTTTTGCCTCATGTGTACTTCCGAGCCGACCTCATAACGTATGTTTGCTGTGTTAGGCTGATCATTGTCAAAGGCTTGGCATATATTTCATAACGTATAACTGGGTTGTGATATTTTATTTATGAGGATTTACGATATAACAATGTTTTACTATTCTTTGATTATAGGAAAACATGAGCAACCGGCAGGTATGCATGTGCATCATATGGGAAGCCCTTATTTTTGGCAAGATTGTGGGGCTAATATAGACATTATCGAGGACTATGAAAAAAGTATGCTGTCGGTTTCCATATTATTTATCTGTGGTGCATTCATATCAAGGGCCATAATTTTTATATCTGCAATTCCTCCTTCAGATATATTCTGCATGAAAATAGGGATTTAATATTGAACAAAGCCTTTCAAAAATATGACAGTGTGGGTTTCTGATTCATGACAGTCTCTGGCAGGAAATGAGTGGTACTCAATATGTATCATCGCCAAGTAAGCTGTGGCAGATGTGGGTCACATCTGTCTGCTCCTTCCACTCAAGCTGGAAGGTTTGTCCATACCTGTCTTGCCTAAGGGCAAAGAGGGATCTACTGGGCCGCAGTTACAAGGTAACTTTTAAAAGCATATCATGACACCCAACATGGGGCTGGCTGTCTGAGTTGCCTCGGGGACCAATTATTACTAATGCAGATACCTTTATTGTAATATTAGTTTCCTTCCTTAGTTCAGATTGGAGTCCCCTATTCTACTGAATGGTTTGATAAGAAGCCTAACTATTAAAAGGAATTCCCTTTAATTCGACTGAGTTTTGAATCATGATCTGGCTCTGTGTTAAAATGGTGGGTGGGACTGTACAAAAAAGGGCAAATGGTAGAGATCCTTTGAAGCAACATTTGAACGTGCAAGAGTTTCCTGCCACAAGGGGTGAACTTATTGTCAAAGCGAGTTAGAGTATCAACTATTGTTGTGTGTCCTTGTGGCTGTAGTAACTATAGATGAACAGTTTGTGAATAGAATGAGGCTTACTCTTTTGTGAGTGGGTGTACGTCCCTCCCTAAACCCGTCCTAACCCTCTCTAAACCCCTCCTTCTTTACTCCTCCCTTAACCCCTCCCCTTTAGTAGTAAGTATTCTCCATTTTCCACATTTACTACAAAAACGTATACTTACACATGCAGAAACTCCGCAGTTGGGATGGAGATCTCCTTTTTTTTTTTTTTTTTACATTTCTTTTTATTGTCAGCAAGGGAACAACATTACAAGTTATCCTTGAGGTATCTTATACCATACCACCAACACAATAGTAATAAAAATAAGGGGAAAAAAACCACATTAGAGGTACATCCCGACACATATATATACATTCCTGAGACAATACAATACCGGCAATACCATTAATAATAATTATAAGCTTGAATCCATATTCCTACTTCCGGGAGGCTTCCCTTCAAATTATATATGATGCATTTGCTCAATCTGATCTATTAGCTTTATGTATCTAATGCCAGGCTACACATATAGTCTCTAGTTTTGTCAAAGAACGAGTTCCTCTTGCCCGAGCTAGAGCTTTCTCCATTTCGTAAGTTTCCCTTACTATAGTCCACCATTCGCCTGTGGTAGGAGGTTTAGAAGAGATCCAAGCCCTGGCAATGGTAAGTCGGGCAGCAACCAGTAGAATTGCGATAAGACGCTTCAAGCCTTGACTCTCTTCTTTATAGCCCAACATAATTTCCATGACTGTAGGGGGGGAATCTACCCCTAATCGTTGCCTCATCACCTGACCTATCCTCTGCCAGAAAACCTCTAGCTCTGGGCAGGTAGCAAACAGGTGTACAATGCCTGCAGCATATATCCCACATTTGGGGCATTGTTTCCAATCCCCTCCTTGATCCTCCTGAGCCCAGCTAGCAATCTTCTCTGGGGTATAGTAAAGCATACAAATTGTGCGGAATTGCTGTAGTCTTAAGCTAACAGAGTGAATTGACCCTTCTATAGTTCCTAGTGCTTGAATGATGGCTATGGGAGTAACATTTATCCCCAAAGCCTTAGTCCATCGTGCAGCAAGCTTTTCACACCCATTCTGCCTAAGATTACTGAGACACTGATACATAATACTAATTATTGATTTTGACTTTTCCGCATGCAGGCAATCCCATATCTCCGAACTAGACACTGTTGTTAAGGCTAGGTGTTTCACAAAATAATCCCTGATTTGAAGATACTTAAAAAACATTTTGCCAGGGAGATTGTAAAGAAGCTGCAAGTTCACGAATGTGCTAAAGCCATTACAGTCATACAAATCGCCCAGATATTGAATCCCATGCCTAGCCCAGCGCCGACTGACAGTATCTTGAAATACCTCCGATAGCATGGGATTACCCCATAGTGGGAGCGTATCATGAAAAAACAACAGGGTACATTTAACAGACATAGCTCGCCATATATGCACATTATCTCTGATAGTCTTAAACCTAACCCTTTTGTAATAATTGGGGTCGTTAGTTTTGTATAAAAAGATTTGACACTCAGATCCCAAAACCAACCGATGAGAAAGATTTTGAGTTTCGGGATCTAGGAGGCTACGGAAATGTCCCGCAAATGCTGCCCAAAAATAAATTTTTTAATCCGGAAAGCCAAGCCCACCCTGATTATACGGGAGTTTCAGTAAATGTAAATCTATTGCCCGTCGTGCTTTTTTGTACCCCCAAATAAAACTGCATATCACACCTTCTAGTTTCCTAAAAAAAACATTAGAGACAAGGAGAGGAATTGACCGAAATAAGTATAAAAACTTGGGGAGTACCTTCATTTTTATAATAAAACACCTCCCTACTATACCAATTGGGAGCTTGTGCCAGCTTTTCAGTCGCTTAGCTGTGGCTTCCAGCAGGGGCTCATAATTCAGGGTAGTTATACGTTCGATCTGCGCCGAAATACGCACCCCGAGGTATGTGTTTACAGAGCACACGCCCACTATGGGTCTGTCAGGCTGAAAGTTAAGGATCACTTGTGTCTTTTTAACATTCAACTTATAGCCTGACAAAAGACCAAATTTGCTCGCTTCCTCTTCGATAAGGCTTATAGCTGTTGCTCGGTCAGTAGTAAAGACGGTAATATCGTCCGTGTAAGCAGTTACCTTAAGCTGGCTTACTCCTGATGTCAACGGTGTAATTTGTAAGTTAGAGTGTAATGCCCGAATAAATGGCTCAATATATAGAGCAAACAGCAGGGGAGAGAGAGGGCATCCCTGTCTAGTACCACTTAATATAGGGAAAGATAGTGATTGTAAGCCTGCATAAAGCAGTTTTGCCTGAGGTTTATTATACAGAGCCTGTACCCATTGACTGAATTTCCCTCTAAACCCAAAGGCTGCAAGTGTGGCCCACAAATAGTCCCAGACCACCCTGTCAAAAGCCTTTTCGGCATCTAAGAGGACCATGCCCAGATTTATTGCTGACTTCTTAGCTAGGTCGAAGGCCCCCACTGCAGTGTTAACATGAGCAGTAGTATCCCTTCCCTGAATAAAACCATGTTGCTGGCTGGATACTAATCCGGGCATTATTGGGGCCAGACGAGTAGCCAAGATTTTAGCAAAAACCTTTGCGTCTGAATTAATAAGAGAGATCAGCTGATAAGAGCCGCACTCCTCTGGAAGCTTGTCTTTTTAAAAAAAAATACTATATTTGTCATATTCCAGGTCTCTGGGATCCTGCCACTAGAGCCAATATGTTGTATAACCGCCCCCATAGGCGAGACTATAAGGCTCTTAAAGGTTTTATAAAACTCGGCAGGTATAGAATCCTCCCCTGCAGCCTTCCCAGAGGGAAGAGAAGATATTGCCTCAAATATTTCGTCATGTGAAATTTCCTCCTCCAATAAAGCCAAGTCTTCCTCGCTCAGGACCGGTAGGCAGCAACCTCGGAGGTACTGCTGTAAGTCATCCTCCTCTGGTAGCATAGCTTGTGCATATAGCTTTTGATAAAACCTGGAGAATTGATCCACAATTGCCTGCGGATATGTATGTAAAATACTGTGTGTCCCTTTTATAGCCTTTATCTGGGTTTTAGCCCTGTTGTCTGCTACTTGATAAGCAAGCACCTTCCCAATTTGTTCCCCATATTCACATTGTAAAAACCTGTGCTTGTTATAGCTCACAGCAGTTTTCTCCCTTAATGACCGACTCATAGCTGTCCTTGCATCTACCAGAGAGATATACAGTTGGTCTTGGTCACCAGCCCCTTGTTGGACCGCATCTGCGTGCTGAATTTCAGCGACGAGCAATGCTTGAGTGGCTGCTCTGCATAGGGTTTCCCGCTCTTTATTCTGCTGCCAGATGTATTGTTGGGTGACCCCTCTTATAAACGCCTTCATAGCGTCCCAGACGACTAAAGGGGAAGCCGTCCCCATGTTATCCATTAAGTAGTCCTCTAGTTGTTTATTAATAATAGTCAAATACCTGCTATCTGTAAGTAGTTAGCGTGGAAATGAAGAAAGACCTAACTGTCTTACAACCGGCTTCAACCTGAAAGGACAATAAGATATGGTTATGGTCCGAGGTAATCCTAGGACACACTTCCATATCTGCGGAATCCATAATATTCTCCGAGACCCATGCCATATCGATTCTAGAATATTGCCTATGCGGGGCAGAGTAGTATGTGTAGCCTGGGATAGTTGGATAAAGTTGCCGCCAAGCATCCCTTATGCAATGCAGCCATTCCATTTCTAATATTGCAGACCTCACTTTCCCCATTCTAGAAGTAGCTGCTCTGTTTGTTGAATCAATGGAATAGTCTATAATACAATTGAAGTCCCCCATGATCAAGCCCTGCCAATCTAGCAGCTCGAAATCGAAGATAGTGGAATCATCTGTATTAGGACCATATATTGCACAAAAATATATTTCCTTCCCTTTATCTCAAGCTGCGCTAATGCCCATCTTCCCCGTTGGTCAGCCAGGGTCTTAATGGTTCTATATTCAAACTTCTTATCCACTAATATGGCTGTGCCCCTTATAGAGGCGCTCTGGGTTGTACATATAATTGTCTGATACCCCAAGTGTTTGAGAAGACCACGATCTTTATAGGCTAAGTGTGTCTCTGAAAGTAAAACAATCTTAGGTCTATACATTTTCAACTCCTCCCGAACAAGTTGTCTCTTAATTCCATTGTTTAGGCCTGTGTCAGGGTTCACGGTAGGTTTCCTCCTTCCATCTCTACACTGATGACTATCTCTCCCTTACAGACTAAACTGAAGGCAGGTTATCCCCTTAGCTGGAGTGCTAGCTGGCATCGCAGAAATTGTAATATGGCTGCCAAAATTCCAGCACTGCTACAGCATAGTGCTGTTTAGCAGTCTAGTCTTCTTAAATAATGAAGGTCAGGTGAAGTGCGCTTCAACATTCCACAGTGCACTTCACTGAAGAAATTCCTGAGAGAGCACCTGTTCCTGAGGCGTCGCGAAAGTTAGTTAGGGTAGTTGCGTTTAAATATCGGGTTTTAGTTTCGTCGGAATTCTCTTGCACTATGAAATAAGGTCAGTGTATATTTAAAAGAACCAAATGCATTTTTCTGCTTAAGCTGAACGTTCAAATAATAGCACTCTTCAAAGAATTCCCAGTGCTTATATTTAAAAAGACTCTTGTCACGCTTGGTTGAGAAGGTTAAAGACCGTGATGAATTAAAGTAACTTAGTCATTTTCCTTTTTACCGCATTTGTTAAATGCATGTGAAAGAGATTAGTCATCCACTTGTCAGCAAGGTTAAAAGGGTCAACTAACTCTGTAGTTGAAATTCGTTTCTGTTAAAGAAATCTCCAGCTCCTAAATAAATCAAATAAGATGGAAGCACAAGCTTGCACAGACAAATTAAATTAGCACAGTTGCCTACAATTCATTTAATTAACTACTGAAAGGGAGCTCAAGAGAACCCTATCATTTCTGCTATACTAAAAACTTGTGAAGAGCTCTTTTATTAATTCAGAAGAAAAGAAGAATTAAAGCAGCCTAATAAGAATAAAACTGATAAGATAAAGGAGCGTAATACACAGTGAGTACAGTAGATGAAGGGCATAATAAATATAACCAATTCAAAAAGAAAAGAATAAAAAGCAAACATTTACCACAATCTTTCTTGCATCATAGCCACAAGCCAGAATCTGCGGCAGGACGTTCCTGAAATAGAAAAAGAAAATAAACAAGCTAAGTAAAAACTTCTCATCTCAACCAGACAAACAACACGAGAAGTAAGAAGAGTAGCAAGCTTCCCAAGTTTCCCTGGTAAGATAAGTTATCTAATATAAAAAGAGAAGTTGGTCACAAGTAAGTGCTGAGTAAATGCTAAAGTTGAATTGTGTACAGGTCTGCAAGAAGTAAGAAGAAAAGAAGACCTTGCAGAACAGGCAGAGCGCAGGAAGCTGTCTCTTCTCTGTCCCCAACCCCTTTCCCCCTTAGAACTTACCTGCGATGGAATGCTAGAAGGCCTAGCAGGGAAGGTTCTGAGAAGGGCATTGGAACTAACGTCGTTCTGCTCCTGTGCGGTTCAATAGAGGAAAGACATTGGTCCTGACAGAGTGAAGTGCCCACGTTGGTACAAGCACCCGAGCAGAATGGCGGAGGGGTTTGATTTTAAAAATCTAGGTGAGATTTTAAGTAACATTCAAAGAGATTTGGAGGCAGTTAGGGAGGAAAATAAAATCCTTAGACAAGAAATAATTACCTTTAAAATGGGAGATACAGTTTCAGGGACCAGTCAAGGAACCACATTCTTAGAAACCCAAGGACCAAACACAAGTCCTATATCCATAGCCCCCACACAAGTTATCCACTCATTGTCCCCAGTAATCCCTCTTGCTCCTCCGGAGAGGTTTAATGGAGACCCGCACAAAGCACAAATTTTTTTGACACAGTGCTCTCTGCATTTCATGTGCCGCCCAACGATTTTCCCCGATGCTCAATCCCGGGTAGCCTTTATCCTCTCCTATCTTAGTGGAGATGCCGCTTCTTGGTCGATGCCTCTTGTTACCAAAGATGACCCAATTTTGTACAATCTAGACAACTTCAAAAAGAATTTCTCCGAATTTTTGATAGAAGAACTGCATCACAGGCTTCAGACAACGAGCTGTTAGAGTTGAAACAGGGAAATCGAGAGCTAGTGTCGTATTTGGCCCAATTTAACAAACTAGTGGTCGAGACCAACTGGCCCGAAGATAAAAGAGCAGCTGTATTCTACAGAGGACTGCGAGAGGAACTCAAAGACGTGTTGTCCCAAATTCCCAATCGCCCTTCTGACATCTCAGAATTAGTAGACTTAACTCTAGAAATCGATTATCGACAAAGCGAACGGAAAGGAGAACGAAGGAGGGAGTTCAGGTCCAGTGTTCCCCGTTTTGATCGGGTAAAGGTCGAGTCTACGCGGGCTGTAGAGAGTTCTTCTGGAGTAGAACCCATGCAGATCGGTGTGGTCAGAGGTCCACTGACGAAGGAGGAGAAAGACAGGAGAAGACTGAATAAGTTGTGCCTGTACTGCGGTGGAGGTGGACATTTTGTCAAAAATTGTATAAAAAGACCTAAATTGCCCGCAAAGGAGAAGGAAAACTAGCGGCACCACCGGTCAGCGGAGTTGGACTGGTGGATGCGAATGAAGGAACAACTCCACATAATCATCAGTTGGCAAACACTCTACAAGTCTCCTCACCCCATTTGGTTATGACAGTGACGTTAAGATTCAGGAATGAAGCTTTGGCGGGAATTACGGTTATGGTAGATTCTGGAGCAACTGGAAATTTCTGCGATCACAAATTCGCTAGCCAAATTGGACTACAAGCAATTAAAAAAGAGAAAAATGAGAAGGTTAGAGCGGTGGATGGTACGGATCTAACTTCAGGGCCCATAACCAGTCACACAGAATTGGTGCACATGATTACAGTCGAAGGCCATCAAGAAAAATTGCAGTTCAATCTAATAGACGCCCCTCAATTCCAATTGATTCTAGGTTTGCCGTGGTTGACAGAGCACAACCCACAGATCAATTGGGCAGCACGAACTATTCAACTAAATTCGGAATATTGTACAAGAAATTGTTTCAATTGTCCAACAAATCCTTCTCAGCCCAGTGCAGTCGCCCAGTTGTGTGAAAATGGAGGTTCGGTGTGTGTCATACAAACTACTGTTGTACCCGAAGAGTATCAAGACTTTGTGGATGTTTTTGATGAAGTGAAGGCTGAGAAGCTACCGCCCCACAGACCCTACGATTGTAAAATCGACCTTGAACCTGGGGCTAACTTGCCATGCAGCCGGATCTACGCTTTGACGGAGAAAGAAAACATTCATTTGAAGGAATACCTTGCCAAAAATTTAGAGAATGGATTTATCAGACCATCCCAGTCTCCGGTCTCCTCCTCTCTTTTTCGTACCAAAGAAAGAGGGGATCTCAGGACTTGTATTGACTTTAGGGCAATTAACAGGATAACAATTAAAAACCGTTACCCGCTACCCCTAATTTCCGTATTGATTGATCAGGTGAAGGAAGCAAAGATTTACACTCGTCTAGATCTACGAGGAGCATACCATTTGATCAGGCTCCGGGAAGGCGATGAGTGGAAGACTGCGTTCAGGACTAAATATGGCCTTTACGAGTATCTGGTCATGCCGTATGGTCTTTGCAACGCTCCAGCGGCCTTCCAGTACTTCATCAATGATGTCCTAAGTGAATTTATTGATCGATGCGTCATAGTTTATATAGACGACATATTGATTTATTCAGACTCAGTTGAAGACCACCCAAACCAGGTCCGAGCTGTTTTACAACGATTACGAGAAAATTCACTATACGTAAAACTGGAAAAATGCCTATTCAATACTGATACAGTGGAATTCCTGGGCTTTGTATTATCACCTGCAGGAGTGAGAATGGACGAGCAGAAGGTGAAAGCTATAACGGAGTGGAAAGCCCCTACCAGTGTCAAAGAGGTTCAAAGCTTTATTGGATTTTCCAACTTTTACCGCCGATTCATTCACGGATTCTCCCAGAAAATTCTCCCCTTAACTCGTCTTCTAAAGAAAGGAGTTCCATTTAAATGGTCTGAAGAAGCTGAAGAGGCCTTTAGATTGATGAAAGACAGCTTTACCACGGCACCTGTTTTACTTCATGCAGATCCCTCTGAGCCTTTCTATTTGGAGACAGATGCTTCGGACCTGGCCATCGGAGGAATACTTTCACAAAGGCATAAGGATACGGGACAATTACACCCGGTGGCTTACCGCTCCCGTAAGCTCAACCCTGCGGAATGTAATTATACAATTACCGAGAAAGAACTTTTGGCAATCAAAGATGCCTTTAAAGATTGGAGGCACTACTTAATGGGAGCTAAGCACACCGTGACGGTGTTTACGGATCACCGCAATCTGAAATTCCTGCGATCTGCTCGTACTCTCACACCACGACAACTACGTTGGTCTCTGTATTTCGCAGATTTCGATTTTGTAATTACCTTTCGTCCAGGATCTAAGAATGGAAAGGCTGATGTTCTTTCTCGATTGGACACCGAAAATCAAACTCCTGTCATTACTAACCAACAAATCATACCTGAAGATAAAATCATTGGAGTTATCTCTCTCGAGCCCTTCGAAAATCACGTTCGGAATACCATGTCTGACCTGGAAATGGAGAATTGGGCCACAGAAGATCCTCAACGTCTCGTCCACAACGGTCTTCCATATCATGGCACCAATCTGTATTTACCTACTAAGGAACTCCAGTTGAAGGCAATGCAAGAATGTCACGATAACCCTTTGGCGGGCCATAAGGGCGTCTCCAAAACTGAAGAGTTACTTAGACGTAGTTTCTGGTGGCCATACATGTGCAGAGACATTCGTCAATACGTTCTGGGCTGTGAGATTTGTGCACGGGGAAATCGGACAGGCAGGCTCCAAAAGGTCTTCTACAACCCATGCCAACCCCCCACATCCTTGGCACACAGTCTCCCTAGATTTAATTGTAGATCTGCCCTCTTCCCATGGTTATGATACCATTCTTGTGGTAGTGGACACCTTTAGCAAGATGGCACACTTTGTACCTTTCATGGGAACACCTACTGCTAAACAACTTTCCCAACTTTTTAATCAACATATCATTCGCCTTCATGGCATTCCAAAGGTACTCATTTCAGACAGAGGCTCCCAGTTTCTATCAAAATTTTGGAAGGCCTACATCAAAGGTCTTAATATAGACCATCGTTATTCTACCAGTTTTCACCCAGAAACTGATGGGCAGACTGAACGCATTAATCAAGAACTAGAACAATACTTACGGCTTTATTTGTTAGATGAAGAGGGTGATTGGCCTGACCATTTATGGGCAGCTGAATACTCCTACAATAATGCTCAAAATGTATCTACTGGTCATTCCCCTTTCTTTGTAAAAGCAGGCAGACATCCTAATTCTCATGCTAATTTTGATAAGATAGATGTTCCAGCTGTTCAAGACATTGCTCAACAAATGACTAAAATCCACCACTCTGTAATCCAGAACTTGTCGATTGCGAAGGATCGTTATAAACACTTCGCTGATCGCAAACGTAAAAAGAACCTGATCTTCAGGCAGGAGACTTGGTTTGGTTGAGCACTAAAAATCTTAGACTCAAGGGTTCCCGTAAATTCCAGCCCCGTTTTATGGGTCCCTATCCTATTGAGAAGGTTATCAATCCTGTCACTTATCAATTATCTCTCCCAGGCACTACTAAAATTCACCCAGTGTTTCATATTTCTCTCCTCAAACCCATTCAACCAGATTTGCGTAAAAGTTCTCCTCCGGATCCTTTAATTCTTAATGGTGAGGTGGAGTATGAGGTTAAACGCATCTTAGATTCACGCATCATTCGTAATGAACTTTTCTACCTCATTGATTGGAAGGGTTATGGACCTGATGAGCGTTCTTGGGAAAAAAGTACTGATGTTCATGCCCCCGATTAATTAAAGCCTTTCATGCCAAATTCCCAGCCAAACCTCGACTGGAGGAAACCCCGTTGGGAGGGGGTACTGTCAGGGTTCACGGTAGGTTTCCTCCTTCCATCTCTACACTGATGACTATCTCTCCCTTACAGACTAAACTGAAGGCAGGTTATCCCCTTAGCTGGAGTGCTAGCTGGCATCGCAGAAATTGTAATATGGCTGCCAAAATTCCAGCACTGCTACAGCATAGTGCTGTTTAGCAGTCTAGTCTTCTTAAATAATGAAGGTCAGGTGAAGTGCGCTTCAACATTCCACAGTGCACTTCACTGAAGAAATTCCTGAGAGAGCACCTGTTCCTGAGGCGTCGCGAAAGTTAGTTAGGGTAGTTGCGTTTAAATATCGGGTTTTAGTTTCGTCGGAATTCTCTTGCACTATGAAATAAGGTCAGTGTATATTTAAAAGAACCAAATGCATTTTTCTGCTTAAGCTGAACGTTCAAATAATAGCACTCTTCAAAGAATTCCCAGTGCTTATATTTAAAAAGACTCTTGTCACGCTTGGTTGAGAAGGTTAAAGACCGTGATGAATTAAAGTAACTTAGTCATTTTCCTTTTTACCGCATTTGTTAAATGCATGTGAAAGAGATTAGTCATCCACTTGTCAGCAAGGTTAAAAGGGTCAACTAACTCTGTAGTTGAAATTCGTTTCTGTTAAAGAAATCTCCAGCTCCTAAATAAATCAAATAAGATGGAAGCACAAGCTTGCACAGACAAATTAAATTAGCACAGTTGCCTACAATTCATTTAATTAACTACTGAAAGGGAGCTCAATAGAACCCTATCATTTCTGCTATACTAAAAACTTGTGAAGAGCTCTTTTATTAATTCAGAAGAAAAGAAGAATTAAAGCAGCCTAATAAGAATAAAACTGATAAGATAAAGGAGCGTAATACACAGTGAGTACAGTAGATGAAGGGCATAATAAATATAACCAATTCAAAAAGAAAAGAATAAAAAGCAAACATTTACCACAATCTTTCTTGCATCATAGCCACAAGCCAGAATCTGCGGCAGGACGTTCCTGAAATAGAAAAAGAAAATAAACAAGCTAAGTAAAAACTTCTCATCTCAACCAGACAAACAACACGAGAAGTAAGAAGAGTAGCAAGCTTCCCAAGTTTCCCTGGTAAGATAAGTTATCTAATATAAAAGAGAAGTTGGTCACAAGTAAGTGCTGAGTAAATGCTAAAGTTGAATTGTGTACAGGTCTGCAAGAAGTAAGAAGAAAAGAAGACCTTGCAGAACAGGCAGAGCGCAGGAAGCTGTCTCTTCTCTGTCCCCAACCCCTTTCCCCCCTTAGAACTTACCTGCGATGGAATGCTAGAAGGCCTAGCAGGGAAGGTTCTGAGAAGGGCATTGGAACTAACGTCGTTCTGCTCCTGTGCGGTTCAATAGAGGAAAGACATTGGTCCTGACAGACTGATACATTCCAGGCCATTCACCTAGCCTGCAGCATGATAGATATTATTCATGTCTCCGAGACTCCTATATAGTATAGTCTCTCTGCCATCCCTCCTGTTGTGCCAATTCGCTCTCTTTTGAGTACTGTACTCCCTACTGCAATCTACCAGTGTTTCTGTGCCCCCCTGCTGACATTTTCTTCTACCTCCCCCCCTCAATCCAGCCCATGCCACCCACCCCTCTCATCGCCCACCCCCACCCTGTATCGTACAGGAGGAATCTTCCCCTTTGTAAGCTGCCGATGAATTGGCAGCTGCGAGGACGCAGTGCACCCCCGGTAGCCACCGCACACTGCCATTGCCCAGTGCATCTATTAACTAAAGAAAAGAAAGCAAGACAAGAGTAGAGAAATCAAAAGATAACGGATAAGAGAAAAATCAAAGAGAAAATTCAAGGAATCAGTAGTATTAGTCGCCATTAATGTAGAAATAAGCCAATGCCTTTAGAAATCCAGTCTCTTAAGTCTTTGTCCCTGCTGCCTCCAATTGCCATTTACTTAGCGCTTGCTTAGCCTCCTGTTCAGTAAAGAAAAATTGAGAATGTCCTCCTTTGATGACCTTTAATCGTGCAGGCTCCTGTAGGAAGACTTGCGCCCCTTCAGTGGGTCTATAAGCTGCCTTAATTTCCAACGCCTATCCATGGTCGCTCTGCACAAGTCTGATCTCACAAAGATAGATAAAGAATCGACAATTACAGGGGAGCTAGAGCGTGCTTTCAAGGATATTGCTTGCCTGAGTAAAAAATTGCTGAAGAAGATCAGCAATGGTCGTGGGTAGCGGGATCCCTGTTTGTGCGATCCGAGTGGTAATCTATGCACACGTTGTAGTTGCCAATCCCAATCCCAATCTGCGAGGTCAGGGAAGGCCTTTTGAAATAGCTGGACTACAAACGCACGGGGATCTGACCCCTCTTTACCTTCCGGGACCCCAAAAAATCTTAAATTGTTGCGGCGCTGCCGATTCTCCATATCTTCTATCTTAGCCTGCATGGCACATATCTGAACATCATGCGTTTGCACAGAACTAGCTGTTAGAGTAGTAACTTCTTCAGTTTCAGCGACCCTTTGTTGTAATTCCGATATATCGTTCGTTATTGTCCCGATCTTGGTTGTCACTTCATTAAGTGCCTGCTGGATACTAACATTGTCTGCCCTGGCCTGTCCATAGGGCTCCTGTGCTTCTAATCTTTGATCGTGAAGGGCTTGCAAGATTAAAGAGAGTACTGTATCATTGCCATCCTGTGTATTTTTAGGACTCTGCTTCTCCTCCACCTCCTCAACCCCACTCATAGAAGCAACTGTCAATGGCGAATTCTGAGACCCAGGGCTAGATACCTGGGCAGCAGGCACTGTAGGCTCGGGGCAGGTGTCAGCGCTATACCTTATTTCCGAGCTGCCTGCAAGACCTGCCGCTGAAAGCCAAGATATTATTGACTTAACTTCCCCCTCGCCTGGACCCACTTGCGCAGGGGACTACCCTCTGAAATGGCTTTACTGCGTGGGGTGGCGCTCTTATGTCGTTGGGTGCAAGAGATTTAGGGTGTTTTCTTCAGGGCCCTTGTTATTTTGGATCTTCCTTTCTGTTCACAGAGGATGAGCTAAGCGAACTGATCACGGCCTGGGCCTCATCTGCCGGTTTATTAATTGCCAGTGGCGAGACCTGTGTAGATTGTGTGTGTATAGCCGGTGTACGATTATTGTTGCCTTGAGATACATATCGCAATGCCAGCTGCCTTGAAGAATCAGCTCTAGGAATAAGTGTATCTTCATTCAGGTAATCCCCTGCATGTCCATCCGGTTTCCCAACTGCTGAGTTCTCCCCTCCAAGTTTTATGGCAATTTCCTTTTGTTTACCGCTACCACTTCAGCTGGGTTTAGTTGCTACAATGTTTCCATCTTAGGTAGTGATTCATGCGGATTCATTGTATCCTTGACTTTCTCCGTCTTGTAAGCACAGTTTATTACCCCTTGACAAGCCATATCCTGCTCAGAACCGCCCAGCTCAGCGTCTTGGTGCTCATTTTGATTCTCCCCCCCGCTTGCTTGGCCCTAAGGAATTGCCTCTAAGAGTACATCCGCGATTCTGCCCCCCGCTGACTGATAGTTTGCCAGCTGAGAGCAGATCCGCTGCTTTGCCGGAGTGCTGCAGTTTCAACATGGGCTTACCAACTCTTGACGTGCCTCGTTGGGCGCTTGTCCCCTGGACTGCTGCCAATAGCTCCTTGATACCAGCGCCAGCGGTAGAGCTTCCTCCTGGATTTACCGGTGCGTGAGCCGCTCGTGCCCCTCTCGCCATCGTCTTCGGCGGGGCTATGTCTCCGCCCGGTAGGTGAACCAAAGCCGAGGGCAGTCCCGACCAGCCGCCCGCCGAGCAGCGCGATCCGGCCAACCAGCAAGGGACCCGGGACACGAACAGCAGCCGTCCAGCAATAGCCGCCAACGCCACCAGCATTTGTCCTCGGGCACTGTGGGGTTATTTTCAGGTATTTAAATCTTGATTCTTGGCTATGTCTTAGCTATATTTCTTCTCCGTCTCTGTCTCCTTAAACTTCCACCAAAGTCCAATTTTTCATCATCTGGCATGCAGGAGCTTTTCCGTGTGCCTGCTCACCGGTGCGGCATCAGTCCGCCATCTTCCACCGTGTTTTCCCAACCCGGGATGGAGATCTCCACACAGAAAAAGATAGGAGAGGCGGATCTGGAACTTCCGGATGTAGGCTTGTGAATAGCATTTTATTAGCATGTTTTGTAGTACGTACTACAAAATGCGGTTTGTAAATAGGCCCCATAGAGTTTAATTACACCTCACTTTTAACATATTGGAGATGCCGTTTATGGATTTTTGATTTGTTTTCAATAATAACATAGGGCCTTATTTATATGTTGGCAGAAAAGGGTACTCCGTCGCAACGTCATCCAGAATCATGCAGCTCACCTACTTCTTGGCATCCACACGGAGCACATATGTCAGACCATATCGGATCGCTTCATTGGCTACCACGCAAAAATGCGTTTTCATTAAAGCTTAATTCATCTTCCATAATTCTTTAGCAAAGACCATGCCCTACTTTCTGTAGTCACATTTCCAATACTATGGTTCTGCTTGGCTGTTGAGGTCTAGCTCCTATAACCTGCCTCTCATTAGGGGTGCGATGTAGGGCGAGTGTTTCTTCTCATTTCTCACTGTGAAAGCCTGACATTCTCTTCCTCTTTCTCTTAGAACTATTTCCAACCATAGGTGTGTAAATCCCTATGGACCAGACTTTTAAAATTATGGGGCATATTAGCAAGACCGGCGATAAAATTATCGCCGTTTTAGCGACAGGAAACTGCCGCTAAAGCGGCGATAATGGGCTTGCTAATATGCGTTATGGAATTCCAATAGAAGCCCAGGTTAGATGTGCAGGACATCTAACCTGGGCTTCTATTGAATTCCATAACGCATATTAGCAAGCCCATTATCGCCGTTTTAGCGGCAGTTTCCTGCCGCTAAAACGGCGATAATTTTATCGCCGGTCTTGCTAATATGCCCCTATATTTTAATTTGACTGACCCCCAGTTTAATCCTCAGCACTAGGATACCTTAGGCAGGTGAGCATTGCGCTTTATGAATAACTTGCATTCATCCATCCATCCTTTCATTCATCCATTCTTTCAGTTATTCATTCACATAACCAGGCCTTCAGAATCTCAGATGTTTGCTGGCATCAGGCAGATTTAAAACCTCATACTGCATGTTTACTTTTTGTCCTCTAAAGGATTTCTGTGTTATCATCACAGGATTCACATCTTGTGATGTGGGAGAAGGGCCAGCAAGGGGACCGTCTAAAGGCTGAAAAGTGCTCATGGGAGAGGTCTTCATGGGAATCCACATCCAGTTGCAACCACTCGCGTCATTTGATGGCGGTGGAGCGCAGCCGCCATTTCAAGCAAATAAATGACCTGATGGACTCCAGACCTGCCAACTCACACCGTGAAGGCAGGAAAATGAGCTGAACACTACTGTAAATAGTGGATTTTCAGCTCGTTTCCCGAGGCTTTCAACTGCCGACGTCCATTAAAGGGTGAAAAAAATGATTTGTCGCCACTTTCAAAATATGGGCCAAATGGGTCATGTCTCTCTAGGGGTTTTGGGGTTCTCCTTCATAAAGGGAGGTGCCATACCCTTTTTGCAGTAGGAGGACAAGCTTCGACTACACCCTACTTTTTCCAACCACAACATTGCACCACACTGCAGTACACTATGTGCCACAGTGCTGCAGGCCACTCCTGACGACAGCCAATGTTGTCATGTTTTTGCTGTGCGCAGGCGGACTGGTTTCTCCTTCACCTTCTTTTTCAAAAGAGGGAGCTGGGTATTCCTGCAAGCAGCTGGACGAAGTGCAGCTTCAAGGCACACTTAGAGCAGTAAGAAGACAGCGCGGGAGCCTCCTTCACCTGCCCACCACTGTAGTCCCCTGGCTGATCATTCAGGGACAGTGCAAATAGGGCCGGCCGGCTTTAGGGCAGTGCGACCGTGCGGCCGCCCCTGGTGCTGACCTTGGGGGGAGGGTCGCTGTATTTAACAAGCATTGGCATAGCCAATAGGTCTCGCCTTTGGGACCTTATAAGTGTTTAGCCATGCAACGGTTGATGTTGTTGCACCAAGGATATTGTGCTGCATAACTAAATACTTATAAGGTCCCAAAAGCGAGACCTATTGGCTATGCCAATGCTTGTTGTTATGATGAAACGTTGACTTCATATTCTTCTAATGACGACTACTTCACTTTCTGAAGTGGCACAGTCCCTGATAAAAACACAAGTCCCTCTGGAAATGTGGTGTACAGTACTGCACAAACTACATTGTAGTCCAACTTCTACAGAGGTATAGCATCCTTTTTCCATGCACCAATCATTCCCCTTCTCTCATTGGCATGACCTGAGTCTCCCTCTGTCCTGCAAAGTGCAACTGGAATTAATCTTTCGTTCATCATTTTGGTTTATTTGAAACATAATGGAGCATGGGCGAACTTAACAGTTACTATAACACTGTGAAGCTACCCCTAAGTATGTAGGGAAAGAACATCTCCAGATCTGCATAACCGCTGAGAAACTAAAAACAAAATGTTCTCATTTTCCAGAGCATTCACTCCTGTTAAATTCCACACTACTCTCGCCCTCTTCCCGTCGCATGCTATACGCCCTTTTCGTGCGGCTTCAGGTTGCTAATAAATATTTATCCTGTACCCTCCCCTTTATCCTGACCCCTCTGGTAATTGTAGCACCCTGCCTACCCCATTCATCATAGGGTGAATCCAACAGCAATTGTTTTGCCTGCTTTAAGCACCTGTTTGTCCAACTTAGAATTGTTTATATTTTCTTGTCACAGAAAAACATAAAACGCCGATCAAGATTGTATTTGTGTAAGAGGGCCCATCAGACCTCCCCAGCAAACACTCGCTCCTAAATCAACAAGATAGCTAAACTCGGTCAGCAGTCTTTTTGCAGCTGTCAAACTAGCCGTGCCCTTATTTGGGAATGCCCATGGGCCACGTGCTACTAGCCACATGGGGCCAGCAGAACCCCAGACAACGAGTCCTAAGGGACAAAACCTGCACACTTAAAAATGCTGGAGTCTAACGAAAATAAAGCGATGATGGCTAGTCAAGAATTATGTTACAAATGGAACCTGAGAGCAACACGAAACTATTAGGGAACATTCAGCTCAATGGCACACACTAGAAGTTAAAGTGCGCCCTTCTTCAATCCAAATTCATGTGTAATAAGCGAGCAAAATATAGATGTGTGAAAAGTAAATAAATCGCGTAGAATAGTTCCGGTGACTGTTAGAAATAAGTACTGGCAGGCTCCAGGTGAATGCGCTACTGGCATGAATAAATTGAGCAATGGAATTATAGTGAGGGAATCAAATAGGTAGCGGCAAAGTAAGGCCCACTATACAGTCACGTGGTAAATAAGAGTACAGATTGGTCACCCTCATTTTTCAGACGTGTTCCCTGAACCCATGCCTAATGAATATCCCCGACACCCGGGCTTCCCGCCCCTCCCGTGCCTTTAATACTCACTGTAGGGGGCGGTCCGGTGCCCTGCGTCCCCAGCCGAGCATGAGCAACAGCTAGCGGGGGTGGCGGCAGTGAGGGGCCAGGCCGGCCTCTGACCTCATACAGCTGCTCATAAAGGAGGACTGACATAGGCTGCTGCAGTGTCACCACCACCAACACCCCCGCTAGTTTGGCTTCACGTGGTGGATCGTCTCTGTCCCGATGAGCAACGCCGCCTCGCGCGCCATATTCCCTGCACCGCTCAAAGTGGATTGGGCGCGCGCAAGGCCTGACGCAGTGGCAGGCGCGCGCCATCTCAATCCCGCCTCCCTGCTCTCCTTGACTTCGACGGCGCAGTGCCTGCAGCCCTATACAGACCACCGGTTCCCCGGTCCCAGCTGTACGGCTCACCTACTCCGTCGACCTCCTCCTGCCGCCTCCTCCCTTACGCTCCCCCTGTTTCCTGGCTCCCACGGGCCTCCTCCCTTCTCGCCCTCTCCCTTTCCCCCTGATCCCCCTTCCGCTTTGCACACAGCTCCAATTGCTGCGACCTAACCAATGATCTTCCAAAACGAAGAGACGACGTGCGTCGGGTCTTGACCAATCAGAGCAGTGGTATACGTCCAGCCCAAAAGAATGCCCAGAACTCGTTCTACGGGCAGGGATTCCGCCTATACCATAACCAGACGCTCGTGCGTCATGGCCTTTTCCCCGCACCGCCGGCATGTGTTTCCAATTATCGCACACGCGTCTGGGCACGATAATGGGAAACAGATGTCGGCCGCGCGGGTAACCGCCCGAAAAAGGCCATGACGCACGAGCGTCTGGTCAGCTTTTGGAATCCCCTACATAATGCTTCGCCAGAAGCAGCGCTTGCGCGCTACTCTAGGCTCAACCTAAAAATAACTTATAGGTTAAAAGCACATTCTGCAGAGTTCCAAACAACCATAAAAATATCAAGATAACTCTGGTGATTAATGTTCCTGCTGCAGAGAGGGGAGGTTTGTCTGGTGGCAGTTTTGACTCATCATAAAGTAGTGCAGTAGGTTAATGTGCCTGCTGCAAAGAACGTGTACCATGCTGTTCACAGAACTAAGCATGAACGAACTATGAGTAGAGCTAAAAACAAAAATGAAATGCATGTCAGAGAGGGGCTATGGAGAGATGAGGGGCACTGTTAGGTTGGAGGGTGGTAGTGAGGGAATTTGTGGAGAAGTAGGTCATGGGGAGTGCCACAAAAATTGTTGTGCCAGGCTCCACCAGCCCTAAAGTCCGCCCAGAGTGCAAATATGTGGTCCTGGGAAGGAAAGTGGAATATAGGGTACCCTGGCCCTCTCCCATTTACTCTTCAAAGGAAATTATTAGTGTTTCAGCAATAAAGACATTTCACTATAACTCAAAATTAATATTAGTTGTATCCCAGTCGACTAGCCGGAGATCTGTAACAGACCCTGCATTCGACTATGGGACTTGATGCATTCTCCCGTGAAGGCTCGGTCTACCGGTTGACACCAAATGACCATGACACCTCACAGTAGAGGAGAGCGAGCCAATAAATGAACAGGGAGCGCCCAGGGAGAGCCGAGCCAGAGCCGAGCCAGAGCCGAGCCAGGGTCTGGCTTGGCTGTCCGAGCTCACGCACAAGTCGAGCGCTGAAAATGTTTGCTATGTAAATCCTACAATAAACATTACGTAAAATATGATGAAGACTCTTAGAAATGTAAAAAAAAAGTGTATTTCTTTAACATGTGGAATGTTTGACATGAATACGTCACATTATAGCACCGCAATGAGAAGAACTTATTAAAAGTGATAGTTTTTAAACATGAATCATCAGTGAACCGGAAGACAAGACAGTTGTTATGTAAACCCTGTACTGGAACAAATTATTATAGAGCAACATTATAGTTTATTAAATCAAACACAAAATATTTTTGTACAACTGGCATTCTGAATTCACTTATTTGAAAGTGCTCTTTATTACGCGATAATGAAGAAATAGGAGTTTTGGTAAAATAAAATGTTTGCCTAAAATCACTCAATTTAAATGAGGAGGCTGCATTTTTTTCCAGGTTTTCTGGTATCGCTTTGTACAAATCAGCCACTAAATGCGTATCTATTTGTAGGGGTGTAGCTTCAGGGGAGTGTTTGGGGTGTTATACCTCCTCAAAAATGTATTATTTAATAAATAATTGGGTACAGGAGCTTTCAGTTGGGTATGGTAGATGTCTGTTGGATTTCACCTGGGATTATTAAATACTCACTCAGACTAAAACACACTCTCGTTTCCGTTTTGAAGCTCTTAAAACATGGTTATTTCACAAAATGCTGTGTTTTAAGTACCTCTCATAATCGACACTCCTTTCCCTTTTCATTGGCCCTTAAGGTCCCCTCATGCGCTGCTTCTCATATAATGATTAACATGGTATGCCAGCGTGATTGTCGAAAAAAATGAATCTCACTCTCCCCAGTCTTATTGACCAAGCTACTCTCCTGTCTATTTGTTTTTCCTTTTCATATTAAAGCTTTGCTTTTACCCCATATGTTAATTTTTCTGCAGTTTTTTTATGTCACAAACGCGACCAAAGGTACTGCAGCACTTTACATGAGCACCAGTTATATTACACAAGGCCACATCCATTTTTTTATGTACAGGGAGATTAATTGATTTGCCCCAAATCACAGGTTGTTGAGCCGATGCCAAAACTGGAACTTGGGTAGAGGAAGGGATGCAAGCAGAAGCCACATGAGAGCTTGGCTTGTTATGAGGAGCTCGAGGTTCCAACAAGACCACGAGCTGAGCCAGAGCCAGGATTCAGGCTCTAGCTTGGCTCGAGCTTTTAGCGGCTCGCCCATCTCTACCTCGCACACACCTATGGAAGCCTCAGTTGGTATCGGGATCGGCTCCTGTCACCGGTTTCCATCTCTGCTACCTACTATCCAAAGGGAACCTGCGCCACCATACACTGGCGCTCAGAGTTGTCTACAGCAACTACTTGGTGGAATGCCCCTGGGACTACCTGCTTCTCAGAGACCAGGTGACACCGGACTGAGGTCACACTGGCTCCAGTATCTCTGAGAGCCTCTACCCTGTTCCCATTGATGGTCACCCAGGTGATATATTTCTTTGTGTTAGGGGGCACCTGGTTTCCTGGGACCATCTCACTGTCCCCTAGTGAGACAAGGGTCATTTCTGCGGGATCCCCACCCTCCTGTGGGCACCCCTCCTCCCCAAGCGCTACACTAGCCAACACTTTGGACTGTCCACCGGTGGGTGGCTGTGTCCCCTTTGGGCACTTGGGGTCCCCCTTAAAGTGACCTACCTGGTCACATGCATAACACTTGCGGGGGCCGGTCTCAACAGGCTTCCCTGTAGAGACCCCTTTCTTCTTATCACCGGGGGCTGGGAACCTTTACCCTGGGTACTAGTTTGGGGCCCTTTAGAGAACTCCTGTGCTTTACCCTTGTCCCCCCACCTTTCTGCTGGGGACCCTGCCCACCTTTGGCTGAGTCTCCCCCAAACGCTTTCTTGTGGACCCTGGTACTCACCCAGCGGTCCGCTTCCATAGCAAGCTTCCTGGGGTCAGTTAGCTTACTATCCACTAGGTGCTGGCGTAGATCTGCAAAACATAGACTAGACAAGTGCTCCCATGCAATCAAGTTGTAGAGCCCCTGAAAATCTGTTACACTACTGCCCTTCACCCAACCATCCAGCGACCTGCAGAACACATCCACACATTCCAACCAAGTGTTGGCATCAGACTTCTTACTGGACCTGAACTGATCCCTGTACTTTTCAGGAGTAAGACCATACTTAGTGAGAAGGGCATCCTTCATGTCAGCATAGGTGAGGTGATACCCCTTACCCAAAGCTATCAGAGCATCCCTTGCTTCTTCAGGGAAAAGTGGCCACAATCCTGCTCCCCAATTTTCCTCAGGGACCCCATTCATGTGTATGGCTGCCTCATAACCCTGAAACCACCTTTGTATGTCATCCCCCTTCTTGAACTCCTTGCCTACATTCTTGGGAATGTGCACAATCCTGTCTGCCTTTCTGGACGAATTGCTGCCACCATCTGAGCCTGACTTACTCCTAAGTTCTAGCTCCTTCAGTTCTCTCTCATGCTCTAAGAGCATCTTCTTCTCCTCCATGGCCAATCTCCTCTCCTCCCTCTTCTCCGCCCGCTCACCCTCCAGCCTGAGCTTCTGCAGTCAAACTGTCTTGCCTCCCGCCTGTCCTCCAGCTCCTCTGGGGACAGACTGCTGCTGCCTGACCTGGCGGGTTCCCCCTCACCCAAAAGCACATCCACCCTGGAAATAGGCTCTCCACCTCCTCACTGAGATTACCAGGCTGCCCACTGGCATGTCTGGCTGCTACCCAGGCCCTCAGCGCCTTCTGTAGCTCCTCCTTCCTTGTGAGGCCTTTAATTTGGACTTTCAGGTTTTTACAAATTGCTCGTAGCTCCTTTACGGCGTAGGTTTCCAACCTATCCTCCTCAAAGATAACTTCCAGAGATGCAACGGATGATGCAGCTGATTCAGGCATGACAAAAGTAGTGAGTTGAAAACTGGCAAGATCAAAAATAGGCCAAAGAAAAAGAACCAGTATGTGGTACGTAATGGTCTGCGGTATGGTAGTAGTGCACACCAATCACTGTAAGTCAAGTGCAAACACAAGTCCTATCCTCACCGCTGACAACCAATGTTAGAAATGGGATCTCTAGTTGGCAAGGGTTTGCACCTTTGTCCAAGTAGGGACCCTTCTTCCTAGTCAGGGTAAGGGAGTTACACTCCTAAAATAACCCCTGCTCACCCCTTGGTAGCTTGGCACGAGCAGTCAGGCTTATTCTAGAGGCAGTGTGTAAAGCATTTGCACATAACCAACAGTAATACAGTGTAAGCACTACAAACGGACACCACACCTGTTTAGAAAAATAACCAATATTTTTATATACTCAAGACAAGACCAATTACGACAAAAATCCACAATACTATACTTTAAAAATGAATGCTTGATAAGGTAACTTCTTCTTTGCAGGAATAACACAAAAGCAAAGTTCGTACGAGTCGGTAGCCCCGTCCGGGTCTACCGCAATGCTGAATTACACAGAGTCCAACAGTTCCAGCCGACCGCGTCGCTACGGGCCAGCAGAGTCGTGAACAGACTCGGTCACAGTACCTTTCTCGTTGTGGCTGGTACGGAGTGTACGAGCCGGTCGGCGTTCGTCGCGGTTGCGGTGCAAGACGGAGCGATGCAAGGTGCGGTGTCCCTCGATGCGGTGCAGGCAGCGGCTCGATGAGCGTCGTGCAGACGGAGTCGGTGAGTCCAAGGCGTGCGATGCAGGGTGAGACGATGCTCGATGCGGTGCTGACAGGTTGCGATGCAGGCGACCAAGCCGGAGTGCGGGAGCTGGCGTCGGACAGCGGTGCGAGTCGGAGCGGTGCGTCGCAAACGTGCGAGCGGTGCCCCAAATGCGATGCGGTCACGACTGTTGAGCCAGTTGCAGCGTCCGCGTCGGTCGGGTCCGGCTGGTTCAGTGAAGCGATGCGATGCGAACTGCGGTGCCCACAGGTCACGGTGCAAGCAGCGGCTCGGTGTTGGCGGCGTCGGACGTCGCCCACGGTGAGACCAGGGTTGCGATGCGAAGCGGGGCGATGCGGTCTGCGGTGCAAACAGGTCACCGGTCAGGGATGGATTCGGTTGACGGAGTCGGTTGCAGTTCCCTTCCTCTGTGGCGACTGAAACAGCGTTCCAGAAGCGGTACCCAGAGGCTTGTGAAGTCTTTGTAGTCCCTGAGACTTCTTAACAGGAGGCCAGCTCGGTTTCAGGCCCTTGGAGATACTCAGCACAAGTTTGTAGAAAGTTCAGTCTAGTCCTTTCACTGCCCAAGGCAGAAGCAGCAGCTGCAGGCCAACCCAACAAAGCAACAACACAGCAAAGGGGCAGTACTCCTCCTGGCAGCTCTTCCAGCTCTTCGTCTTGGCAGGTTCCTTAATTCCAGCGAGATCTAAATTCATGGGGTCAGGGCCCCAATATTTATATCCCAAATTCCTTTGTTCTCTGAAGGCAGAGAGGCCTTTGCCTAGTCCAAACCAGTTCTGGAGCACTTTGTTGACAAGTCTCCGTCCCTTCTTTCAGAGAGTAGGCCAGGGACATCAGACGCACCACAGGAGGTGGAGCCAGCATTGTGGAGGGAGGGCACTGTCCTATTCAGGGCCCAGGTGCAACTCCTCCCACCCATCTACATGTAGATCTTGCTATTCAGCCCTGTGCTGACTCACCCTGTCTCCTGGCATCCCCCAGCCCCTGTCACTCATACTCCAGAAAAGGAATACATAACCTCGCAGAGGCAGGCTTGGATGGTTAGACAAGAAAATACCCACTTTCTAAAAGGGGTATTTTCAAACACAGAATGTTAAAACCAACTTCACTAAAAGATGCATTTTATCATTCTGAGTCCAGGCATACTAAACTCGAATTTCTACCATGTTCCCGGGGTCAGTTAGGATTATAAGCTGTAATAATCAAAACTGCCCGTTCTGGCCTATGGGGAACAGGTAGCCTTGCAATAGTGAAAAACGAACTAGGCTGTAATTCACTATCAGGACATGCCACACACACCAGGGCATGTCCTACCTTTGGCATACAACGCACCCTGCCCACAGGGGTACCTTGGGCCTACCTTAGGGGTGACTAACATGTAGAAAAGGGAAGGTTTAGGGACTTGCAAGTGTGCGCACTTGCCAAGTCGACATGGCAGCCCCAGGCTGCGCACAGGCTCTGCAATGGCAGGCCCGAGTTACACTTTACGGGCTGTTTGCGTGGGTGGCACAATCCAGTGCTGCAGCCCACCAACAGCATTTGGTCTATAGGCCCTGGCACTCGCAGTGCACTTTACAAGGGACTGACACATAAACCAAATAGGCCAATCATGAAAACGCCAATCCGTAACACATTTTATACAGGAGCACTTGCACTTTCCCACTGGACAGCAGTGAGGAAAGTGCGCAGAATCATTACACCAGCAAAAACAGAGTCAAAACCGGGAGGTCAGAAAGCAAAAAGTCAGGGGAAACACGCCAAAAGATGCCAAGTCTAACACCGAGGCAAGAGCAATTTGTAATGGGGGCGGGGGGGGGGGAAAGAAAGAAGAAGAACACAGAGATAAAAGGAAAAAAGAAAAAAAGAAAAACGAGGATGATTCTCCTCAGTACTCGTTTTATCCTGTTTCCTCACGAAGTACCCTTTAACTAAAGACAAGGAGTCACAATTTTCCCCAAACAGCCTTTTTACTATCTTCAGGATCACTATGCGTGCTTTGCTATGATCTACTTCTCATTGGCCGTTTTCGAACATACCAAACTTAACTTGCGGGACCGGAGAGTAAAATCATTACTTCTATTATTGCCTCCTCCCCCGCCCTGTTCCTCCTTATGCCGGCCTCCCTCCCATAGCTTCTACGGCCTCGAGGTATGAACCCCTTATGTCCGCCCCAGTACTGGCTTGTTCACTTACCGCCGGGGCCGCAGTTCTCCAGAACTGTAGCGGCAAGCAGGCGTCTCCTGGGGGACTCCACCAGTCATCACTCCAGACTTCTGTGTCGTCTTCCCCGTCGGCGGTGTCCTCTCCTTCTTTTCCCTTCCTCCAGCCATCCGCTGTCTTCTCTCACCTGGGATCCGCTTCCCGCACTCTTGACTCCGCGTCCACGTCTCTTCCACCGCTTCCGGGTTCCTTCTCGCTCTCCCCCTGTTCTCGCGAGATATTCCTTTTCCCGGTCTCCTTGGCTGCTGGTTGGTTCCCGCCAAGGGCGGAGACCATGACGTTCTGTAGGGAAGAGGAGACGGCGAAAGGTTTAACCCCTTGGTTACCTCCGCCTCCGTCTCCTAAAGTATGCTCATCTGGCAGGATGCGTTCGCACTCGTCATCCGCCCCCTCCTGACTAACCCTGGGCAAAGCACTACGCTACGCTCGCGTAGTTTGCGAAGTTTGCGCTACTTCGCACAACGCGAATTGCACGTAGCACAGTGCAAACACGCGTTGCGTAGCGTAGCGTAGTGCAGCGGTCATTTTTTGCTTGCTCGCGGTCCTCAACGTCAAGTTGGCGACCGCGAGCAAGCAAAATGACATCCCGGCGAGACTTTTTCTCGTTCGCGATCAGCAACATCAAGTTGCCGATCGCGAGCGTGGAAAATAAACCTCCCGGCGAGATTCTCAACGCGGGAGGTCAGGTTTCTCATTGCGAGTGGTCACGTATGCTCGCGACCGCTCGCGATGAGAAACTACCAGTCCGCGTTGAGAAAGCTGCTGCTCGAGTAAAAATCTACTCGAGCGGCAGTAAAAGACAGCTCGCACTGTGCAAGATGCCGTTTTCAATGATTGCATAGTGCGGACAAGCATCCGGCACTGTGCAATCATTGCGAACAGTGCACTACGCAGTTCGCGTAGTGCTACGCGTAGCTCGCGTAGTGCGAACTGCACTTTGCGTAGCTTCGCGTAGCGCTACTTCGCGAACTACGCCCAGGCTTACTCCTGACAGGATCACTGAAGAAAATGGAAGAAAGAAAGGCGTGAAAAACAGATACAGAAAGATGCTGAGAGTGACAGAGAGAAGGTTGAAAAGAGTAAAAAGGTAGAGGAGGATATAAAATGCGATGTAGAGGGAACAAAGAGAGAGTATGTGGTGATTCAGAGAGGCACTGATGAATGGCAAAGTAGTAGGAGAGAAGTGGGAACAGATAGAGAAAAGGGATTTGAGAAAGGAATAGAGGTTAAAGAGGGTGTGAACAGAGAGAGTATGTGAAGGTTCATTTTCTAACTTGCATGTCAGAGCTTTCGTATACTTTGCTAGGGGAGCTGAGAGGGATAGTGAACATGTTGCTGATATCTGTGCTGAACGGTGCCCTTCTGTCAGGTAGCAGTTACATGAGTGGTACATAGGTGTCCCTGTGCATCCACCTATGTATTTTGATGTAAACCCACGAAGAGTTGTAAACATGGGTTTAAGCCAATGTGGTGCGCCTGCCTGAGGAGAAATATCTTTACTTCTCCTTGTTACTTCCTCTTTGCATGTGTGCTGCACATACAAATAGGAAATTGCCTCAAAGGATAGCTTTCCCTTCCTGCACAGGAAACTTATCTGACCTGCATTGGTGCGTGGAAGCCACAAGTGCTCCAGTGCTAGGATAGACTTCACTCGCTGTGTTGTGTTGTGTGAAATGTTTCTAAATAGGACCATCAATAATTTCCAGACATAAATGTTGTCTTAGGTCTTTTACAGTGCCCTGCTGCCATTTGACTAGGGTTGCGCTATAGAAATAACATACACATACATACATACATACATACATAAGTGCATACAGAGGGAAAATCTCTGTTAAGAAAGGCTATTTTTCAAAGAATGAGGGAGAATACCATCCAAAGCTCCAGCTCAGAGCATTTATCTGGCAGGTTACAGTGTGGAACTACAAGAATTTGTGACTAGTGCATACCGGTCATGTTATATTAGGCATTTCTACCTGACATGCAGGTGCTCTTCATTCTCCACTAACTTGAAATGTGGAAATAAAAACTGTACAGAAAAAACAAATCCCTCCGTTCATATGCTAAGCCTTCCTACCAATCCGTACCACAATCAGCTCCTGAAGTGCTTTTGTCGAAGACTATGCGGCACTGCACAAGCTGCAGGAATGAAAGCAATCGGCTCTAGTGCTGGAGGCACCCGGTGTGACAATCTCTGTCCTTCTCCGTGGATTACCACACTACCACCCTTCAGTGGTGCCCTCGTCTCTACATAGACCCTCTCTCATGTGTGTTTAATTTCATTTATAGAGCAACTCATCCCAATGTACGGTTTCGGAGTGCTTTACTTCACATATATATCTTATAGACACGATGACTAATATAAGTGTGTAAGTCAATCTATAGAAAATGTTACTTGAGACAATGGGGACTACAAGGTGTAGGAGACATGTCATCTATACTGGTAGGCATTATGTTTCAAGAGTGCTTGTTCGGGAGAAGCACAAACTCAGGATTTAACATAACTCAATGGTTGGGGTTGTCATTACTAATAAGTATTTATTATTAATAAAAAGAACCCCATTTAGAAACATCATAATAACGAAAGATTGTGGTAAAAACAATAAGGTTCTAAACGCATGCCTTGCAGTTTCCATGCTGCTTTTTTATTCTGGTTCATAGCTCACTGTGCTATATTAGGGTTATAATTTATGAACTGCAAGTAACAAAAGGTACTCTATTACTGTTATAACCACCTGACCTATCTACATAAAAAAGCAATTCTTTGATCTGCATGTTACACACACACTGAGCTTTGCTGGAGGTACATTATTCCTCTGCGCTACTTTATGATGAGTCAAAACTGGGACTAGACAAAACTGGCACCTCTCCAACAGACCGTAGTCAGAGAAAAGATCCCCTTTGGGCTAATTACTACAACCAAACACACACACTCATCCAAACAATTATATCAAGACAATGATGTCCAAACAGTTATATCACCAGAACATAACACCACCACCTTCAAGGGCCAAGTGTTTACAATCATAAAAATGTTTTATTAAAAAATACACCAATCATAAAATCAGAATACATTTAATTAATTAAAATTGAATTATAAACATACTGACATATTTGACATACAATATATTACAGGGAGAACCTGCAAGAATTTTTTTTTCTCATCTAAAATCAAGGAACGTACATTAGATCTAAATCATTTGTTCAGTATATGATCTATATACAAACCACTTTCGCAATAAATGTTACAAATGTTCACACAATCTACAGTACGCCTTTAAACAGTTGCGTCGACGCGTTTCGGTGGGTTTCGCTGCTTAACACACCACCTTCCTCAGGACAAGAAATAATACCTCCCAAACGACAATATGAATCTGTAACAATATCAAAGAACCAGCCCTGTGACGGCTGCGGTCTATGTATCTTGCAATCCTATAGCGAAAATGGGCCAATCTCTCACCTAGGCCTCACTCTGAATATCATGGGTTATCTTCCACCTGTATATTTATTTGCTCTGGGAATTTATGATGAGGAAGAGGGCCACTTTCCCCTCTTTACGATGATAATGCTGTTTGTGCAGTTCGAATTTCAGTGTTTAAATTCTCTGCAGAGCTCTAGCATCCCTCTCCAATATTTATCCCAGGTAACCTTAATCCACTGGCAATCAGTGTTATGTCTTATTTCGAACAAAAGACGGCTTCTTACGGGGTGCCACACGCCTCCGTGAGCACGATCCCTACAGTGAGTGCTGCAGACCTGAGGCTTCTTGCAGGGGAACAGCACGCCTCACTGCACTCTCCAGAACTACAAACAAAAGGCGGCTGTAAGAGTGATGGTGACGGACAATGGACGTGACACCCAAATAACAAACAATCCGTGAAATTTATGGATGGGTGGGCACCCTATTATTTACCAATAGAACATATTTTCCCTCCCAAACCTTTCATAAATACAAGATGACCCCCCACACGTTTACCGTGATCAGGGCCATCAAAGGCAGGAGCTGCTCTGGAGTTGTGGGGCCTCACAGCTTGACCGCTAGCAACCGCAATGTGGTGGAGGTGATGACTGGTCCCTTTTTTGGAAATGGCTTTCTTTCTACACTTCCCACATGGCAAAGCTGAAAGTCCAATTCTCCAGAATGCGCGTTTGGGGTATGTGTCTGAGGTAAGGCACGCGAAGCAGTCGATTAGGTAGGTGTGAGGGAGAGAAGGAATCATGCATCTCCGCCTGGAGGGGAAGGTCATTACTATGGTAGCAACAGAATGACAGAGGAAATGCCAAAACATTATTATCCACTTTTGGGGAAACCTCCACAAATTAGAGGAAAAATGTTCAACAATCTTTAACATAAACACCTGATGGAGCAAGGTTTCATAAATGAAACTTGCTTGTATTCAATCCTCCTCACAGTATTAATTTATTAAACTTGTATTGTTAATACTAACCTTTGCATTCAAGACACAAAAGAAAAAGATGCTTGCCTATGTGTTTTACTAATGAATAACGCTTGTCTGTAATCCAAAATGGCCGCTATGCGCGGGAAAGCTCAATGCGCATGTCGCAACCATATCACATGGTGTGACGTCTTTCTTTGCTTGGTGGGAAACTTCTGCGCAATGTTCTTTAAAATGGCTGCTTGATGTTTTCACATGCTTCAGCTTGCTCTCATGTCATTACTAAATTGTCATTTCCTAACGCTACTAACGCGGGTTAGAATATCTAATTAAATGGGAATAGAATAGAAATAGTGGGTATACAGTGAAACATTTTATTTGTGATTCTAATATTTTCTTCTTGCACTTTTATTAGTTCGTAAACTTGGGCCTGGGTTGGTGTTCTGAAACTCGAGAGGCAACTGGTTCCGCGCATGTGTCCTGTGTGCCTGCCAAATGAAGTCAACCTGGACGAAGTCCAAGACCGTAACCTGATGGCCAAAGATGTTGTACTAGTGCTTTCCTGTCACACATCGATACATTGTTTATGAAAATTGGTTTACATTTGTCATGAGACGGGTGGGAAATAAAGCGAATGTATTAATTTGAAGGGGTGGGAACGTAAAGACAATAGGCTTTACAATTTAGGCCAAATCAATATGGTGCGAGAATCCACCTCCTGTCCCTGTCCAATCAGAAGTAGTGGCCCCATATTTTAGTAACATTAAGGGGAGGTACATGGGCGTAGAACGGTATAATAGAATATAGCATTAGTTAATTAGAGAGAGAGCATGCGTTCATGAAGAACAGGCGTCCATGCTGCCAGAACGCGCTTAGCTCCAGATCGCCAAGCTGACCGATTGCAGACCGAGTCCCTGTCCAGAAGAGGTCCTGAGGAGGGGGCGACGGAGTCCATTAGAAGGAAGGCACGGGAGAATCGAGAGAAGTCGAGTATCAAAGAGGGGAACGACGCAGGCGTCGTTGTAGAGAGGTCACCGGTCCTGTCCTGATCCCGGAGGAAGTCCTTGCTCTTCATCCTTCCTGGGTCCTATTCTTTCAACTCCTTGGCTAAGGGGTTTGGTTCTCGCACTTAGGTAATTATAATGCAAACTTTAGTTGCGCTGCTGTCTCTATCTTCTCCTCTTCTTTAAACACCGTCATTGATTAGCAATAATCATTTCTATGCTTAATCTTGGGTATTGCGATTAAGTACCATGTGGCTCTGTATTTTACTCTGCTAAATCTTTAGATAAACATTTTTAAAACTTCCTGACTCAGTGGTTATTTCAGGATTATGTACTATAATGAATGTCACTCATTTTAAATTTCCCAATTAGCAAAGGATTCATTGGTAAGTCATTACTCTTCAATCAGAAGGTAATTGGTAGCAGGGATTTTGATAGAGAGTAACAACTGATAAACCCAGCGTAAGTATTAGCGTAGTATGAATGTATGGGCCCAAGTGAGTATCTGGTGTATGAATGCTGTTTGCTGATATCGCGCTGGATCAGTTTTCTGGTTATCAGAGGATGGTTACTCTTTGTTAATTGGGTAATGAGAATTTTTATTTGTATTTTTATGAACTAACATCCGCTTAAATTTTGAGTTTTGTTTTATGTTGTCCAGAATACCCCGGGGTAAAGAGAATAGCGGGTGGCAAGTGGAAGCCATAGTGCAGTGAGGTTATCTGTCAGGCAGAATTAGTACTGAGAAGTTAAGCAGGACTTTCAGTACTGGTTAGGGATTCTAAGAGTGTGAGTAATAGCAAAAGAGTACGCTGGTAAAAATTTGATGTTATATCACCTAGAAAGGGTAACATTGGAGAAGTAACAGGTACTTCTGGAGCTTGCGTGAAGAGTAGACGGAAGTGTTTTACTTGGAGTGTATGTTTAGTAAACGGAAAGGTTTTACTAAGTGAGAGAGAAAAACTATCTTTCCTATTTTAGAGAAACTGGCACGATAGCGAATGTTTTATGTTGTTACTGAAATTTAATTAAGATTTATAGAGAAAATAAGTTTGCGTAAATTTTTGTAAAGGGAGGGTCAGCTGCCGGAGAGGGAGCTGACGTCACTAAACGCCGCGCTGGGATTGGTTGAATCAGCGGGTGTGGAAAAACCCTTGTAAAGGAGGGGTCAGTAGTCAGGAGTAGTACTGACGTCACAGGTGCCGCGCTGGGATTGGTTAAACCAGCAAGGACAGAAAAGAGCAGATTGTAAAGGAGGGGTTGACAGATAAACGTCACCAAAAGGCCGCGCAAGGATTGGTTCAGAAATAAAAGTTAGCAGAGACTTGATTGGTTGATATTTTAGAAACTAAAATCTTAGTGGATAAGGATTGCATGTTAAAACGCGATCCGACTTTAACAGGAACTCGTCCGGATAGGAGATTCCTAGGTTTTGCAGAATATAATTTTGTACACCGAAGATTAGATAGAATGTACGGAGAGAAGAGAAAAATGTCCTTTCTGCAAAAGATTTTGGGGCATATTAGCAAGACCGGCGATAAAATTATCGCCGTTTTAGCGGCAGGAAACTGCCGCTAAAACGGCGATAATGGGCTTGATAATATGCGTTATGGAATTCCAATAGAAGCCCAGGTTAGATGTCCTGCACATCTAACCTGGGCTTCTATTGGAATTCTATAACGCATATTAGCAAGTCCATTATCGCCGTTTTAGCGGCAGTTTCCTGCCGCTAAAACGGCGATAATTTTATCACCGGTCTTGCTAATATGCCCCTTAAGAACTATTTTAAAAAGGATAAACCACTCAAAACTAGAGAAGGGATTATTATTCCACCAGCTAAAACGCCCGCTTCATTCATGATGATGGAGAGAGGTTATCATACTTGTGTATGGATGGAGAATTGGATAGAATATACCAAAAATGATGGAATATTAGCATTTCCCGAGAATGGCACGTTCAATGGGCGAATTCTTCAGAATTTGAGACTGAGGATGAATGACTTAGAACCCAGACCTAGATTAACTCAGTACGAAGCTCTAGAGGAATGGGAAACCGAGGCATTTGAGCGGGACCGATCTAGAAGTAATAGGAGTTATCCAGGATTCTTTCCCAGATATCTACGTGAGTCTAGGGACGGTCAGATGAAACAATGGAGAAGGGCAATGATTACTGAAGGATTATATCCATTGTTCTCAGCAGAGGAGAAATTAGGAAGTAAGTGCACAGAAAAGACAAAACATTTAATGAGAAATGAGGAGTCTTAAGACGAATTTATGGAGGAAATGTTAAGAAATCCCCCACCATATCAGGAAGGGACAAGTGGATGCACCCCAAGTGCACCACCGAAAACTCCATTAGTGCCACAGGTAATGCATGAATTCACCCCGAGTAGAATACTACATGACAAAGAAAAGGAAGCCCTAGAAAAGACCAGAGCAGAATTAATACAGAAAATAACCCAGATAAAAGTACACCCTGATTCGTTGACCATACCAGTAACAATTGGTCCAGTAGTTCCATTATATGGTACTCAGGGAAGCTGTCCTCCACCGATACTTACACCTACTGCTGTGAATAATCCCAAACCTGAAGCTCCAGTTATAATTGAGGATCAATTTAGTGACTGTGAATCCACAATATCACTCATGGACTTCCCTATTCGAGGTTCTGTAAATAGCACTCCCAGAAAAGATGCACCTGGATGTTCAAAAGATGTAAGTTTAATAACTTCATCGGGAGCAAAAAGTGCTACCATAGTAACACCTGAAGATCTAGAAAGATGGGTGCAAGGGTCAGTTAAACAGTGCACACCTCCGAAAATAATGGACATTCAAAAATTGAAAGTCGAATTAGAAGAAATAATAGCAGGAAATGTAGGACTAGAACGCTTAAATACCTATGATGAAGAAGAATTATTGTTCCTGTGCAGGAGTATCACCAGAAATGTAAGGTTATTTCATGAAAAATTATCCAATTTAGCACTACAGATGGGAATAGAAATAGGGAGATCAAAGGTACTACAAAAACCCTATAGAGCAGAATTTTCGGACAAAGATTTAGAAAATATGAATGCCTCTGGAAGAAGATTACAAATAAGAGAATTAATGTTAGTTTTGCAAAAATGGGGAGATCTAGATAAATGGAAAACTAGGTGGGCCAAGAAAAAGGAAGAAGCACGAACAAGTAGAACAGCATCAGAATATGTGATGAAGGAAACAGGGAAAGCAGATCAAATGTATCCCATGCGAGAAGTTGCGGGAGGAGGATATGTACATGTCCCATGGAGCAGACAGGATATTTTGTCTTTTACGAATGATTTTCCAAAATTGAGAGAAAAACCAATTGAATGGTACAAGCAGGTTGACAGGTTTGTGAAGGTGTCAAAGGTATTGTTGAAGGATTTAGATGGTTTGTTTGACATAGTGGACCCTGCCGATTTATGGACAGATTGTAAAATTACAGTCGATTGGCCTAGTGATGAATATCCTAGAGATCCGAAGACAGGTGCCCCGTCAAATGACGTGATGAAAAAGTATCAGCAAGTGATAACTTACCTGAAAGGGAAAATACCACCGAAAGAAACATATTGGGTAAAAATAGATCGAACTACCCAAGAAGCTAATGAATCAGTACATTCCTACTATGAGCGTCTATTGCAGGTATTTAAATAGTATAGTGGATTTGAGGACATTGGAGACAAAAATATGAGTCAGTTTGTGTATCGATTTGTTTATGGTTTAAAGCCAGAAATTTGTCAGATGATTAAACAGCATATGCTGTGTTGGCAGGGAAAGCCCATAGATGAGATTCTGAAGTATGCAAAATATTGTGGAGACGATATTGAGGATAGACACAAGAAATTGCAGGAAAAAATGATGTGGGCTCAGGTGAAAATGGCTGAGAAACAGGGAATTAATTTGGAAAATCCGAGTGAAAATCCAGGAAAGGATTCTGGAACGAATGGTGATACTGGGAATGGTGGAAAGTTTAGAGGACGAATGAGTAGAGAAGAAGCTAAAAAGAAATTTCCTTGTCATGGATGCGGAAAATTGGGGCATTGGAAGGATGAATGTAAAAAGATTCGGAATAATAATGGCCCAAATCAAAATTTAAATCCACAGACGCAGAATGACTCACAGCAAGGTGCAAATCCTCAGAGTCAGTTGCCACCTGCACCTATTCAGGGTAATGTAAGCAGAGCAAAGCATGGTACAGACATCGGATATCAAGGAGGAAGTGGTAAGAATGATTATATGACATCCCAATTTCTTTTGCAGGACGATTTCTGTCAATACAGTCCATGACGGTGCCTAGGAGAGGGGAAGAAGGAGTGCATACTTGGCGCATCCTTACAGGTAGATCAGTCAGGTCCATATGTTGAAGGGAATGTGAAAGGTAATAATATTACTTTACTTTTGGACACTGGTGCTACCCGGTCTACTGTGAGAACAGCAGACATTCCAAACCTTCCTCTCTCTGGTGAAAATATCCAAGTAGTGGGGGTAGCTAATCAGCGGATTAGAACACCTCTTACCGAACCCATGGAAGTTAAAATCGGAAACTTCAGAGAAATGCATCAATTTGTAGTATGTGATTCCAGTCCAGTAAACTTATTAGGTAGGGATTTGTTGTGCAAGATGAATTGTACCATTTTCTGCACACCGGATGGTGTGGCAGTTCAGTCACCAGATGAAGACCATGTATATAAAATTATGATTGCAAAACAAGGTACAGAAGTGGATGAAATGTTTTCGTTAATAACAAAAGATGAGTTGCCAGAAGAATTAAAAGGTACAGTAAACCCCATAGTATGGGATTTCACCGGAAAGGAAGTAGGACTTATGGCTAAAATAGATCCAGTTAAAATTACTGTAAAGGAAGGTGCAATTTTCCCAAATACCAGACAGTACAAAATGAGTGCAGAAGTAAAAGCAGGAGTCATTGAAGAAATAAATAGAATGGTAGAACAAAATATCCTAAAAGAAGTAATGAGTAGCCCATGTAATTCACCAATAATGGGATTAAAGAAACCTAGTGGAAAATATAGGATTGTTCAGGACCTGAGGAAAATAAATAAGATTGTAGAACCATGTTGTCCCATAGTACCAAATCCTGCAGTAATTCTATACCAGATCCCTTGGAATGCAGGGTGGTTCACAGTAATTGATTTGTGTCAAGCGTTCTTTTCAATACCATTACATCCAGACAGCCAGTATCTTTTCTCATTTAAATTTGAAAACAAGGTTTATGTGTGGAATCGTGTTCCTCAGGGGTACACAGAAAGTCCTTCTATTTTCAATCAGATACTGAAAAAGTGCCTTGAAAAACTAGTGATGCCAGGAAGCTCAGTCTTAGTCCAGTATATCGACGACTTATTGGTGGCATCGAACACCAGAGAGGACTGTGTTGTTGATTCCATAGCATTGTTAAATCTTTTGGCAGAAGAAGGACATAAAGTCTCACCTGAAAAATTGCAATTCAGTACACCAGCTGTTAAATATCTGGGACATCAAATTGAGAGAGGAAAAAGAAGAGTAACAGCTGAAAGAGTAGCTTTAATAAAGAAAATGCAAATGCCTGTAACACAAAGACAAGTGAGAATGTTCCTAGGAATAGTAGGTTACTATCGACAATGGATACCAGGATTTTCCATGTTAGCTAAGCCCTTAATTAACATGACAAAGAAGAAAGCAAAGGACTCTGTGGAGTGGGAGGATGAAAGTGTAGAAGCTTTTGTAAAATTGAGAAATGCCCTATGTTCAGCACCTGCCTTAGGCATGCCTGACTATAAAAGAGAATTTGCATTGTTCTGTCATGAGAGAGAAAATTGTGCACTTTCTGTCCTAACTCAAAGACATGGACTAGAAAGACGTCCTATAGCATATTTTTCTGCTACATTAGACCCAGTAGCAGCCGCGTTGCCAGGATGCCTAAAAGCAGTGGCGGCTACTTGTTTGAGCATTGAACAAAGTGAGTCAATTGTGATGGGACACCCTGTAAAAGTGTATGTTCCACATGCAGTTGTCATTCTGTTGACAAGAACCCGAACTCAGCATCTTACTCCTAGTCGGCTGACTAAATATGAAAGAATAATAATGGGAGCTGAAAATGTGAACATGGTAAGGTGTACTATAATAAATCCAGCAACCTTACTACCAGACCCACGTCATGAGAGAATTAAAAATGATGAAGACGATGAACATGATTGTATACAAATTACAGAATTATGCACAAAACCACGCCCAGATATAGAGGAACAGCCTCTTAAAAAGCCAGACAGGGAGCTATTTGTTGATGGTTCATGTCAAAGACATGAAGATGGTAAACTAACTGCTGCCTATGCGGTATGTGAATTAACTGGAATAGTTGAAGCATCCTATTTGCCAGGAGTCAAATCTGCACAAGTAGCTGAATTGATTGCGTTGATAAAAGCATGCAAAATTGGGAGGAATCAGAGAGTAACCATATTTACAGATAGCCAATATGGTTACGGGGTTGTGCATGGTTTTGGCCAACTATGGATGCAGAGGGATTTCATGACTTCTTCAGGATCCCCCATTAAAAATGGACAATTTGTAAGGGAATTGCTAGAAGCAATACAATCACCAAAAGAATTGGCTGTGGTGAAATGTGCCGCACACCAGTCAGGAGATGACTGGGTGGTAGTCGGCAACAGATATGCCGATCTGGTGGCTCAACATTGTGCCAAAACCAGAATGTCAGTCAATAAGAGGGTGGAAAGAATGGGAATCAGCTGCCAACTTATGCTGTATATGCCACCTGAAACTTGGAATGAGGTGAAAAAATTGCAAGATGAGGTTGATGAAAGTGAGAAGAATTTGTGGATCAAAGTGGGTTGTTCCCAAAGAGGAGATGATGAAGTGTGGATCAGTGCTGATGGCAGACCAGTCATGCCAGACTGTTTACTCTCACAAATGGCTAGAATGCATCATGGAGACACACACATAGGAAGAGATGCAATGATTAGGCTGTTCAGACAAAATTGGTACAATCCCAAATTCAGAGCTGTTGCAGAGAGTCTTTGCCAGAGATGTCTAACTTGCCAGATGCATAATCCGGGGAGGAAGACAGTAATTGGATTTGGAAAAATTGGAAAGGCAGAGGGTCCATTTATGAGACTTCAGTTTGATTTCATACAGTTACCACCATGTAGAGGGCTGAAATATGTACTAGTCATAGTATGTCTGTTTTCAAAGTGGGTGGAGGTTTACCCTACTAGGAGGATTTGACAGCATTACAGTTGCAAAACTGTTGCTACGAGAGCTCATTCCTAGGTTTGGTTTTCCAGTAACTTTGGAATCAGATAGAGGAAAACATTTTAACAGCGAAGTGATTCAAATAATCTGTGAAGCATTCCAAATCCAACAGAAACTGCACTGTGCATATCGTCCAGAAGCTTCTGGAGTGGTTGAACAATTGAATGGCACTATAAAGTCAAGACTGGGAAAAATGTGTGCGTCAACATCATTAGAGTGGCCAGATGCATTACCACTTGTTCTAATGGGACTCAGAAGTATACCTGACAGAAACACAGGATTGAGCCCCCACGAAATAATGATGGGAAGAGCAATGAGACAAACACATGTTCCCACAAACAAACTGGTGAATATATCTGATGATATGGTTTTGGACTATTGCAAAGGATTGGCTGACCTAGTGGGTTCTGTCTCTCATCAGGTTGGAGAAGACGCAGTTTCCAGGCAGCCTAAACAAGAACATGATCTGAATCCTGGTGACTGGGTGGTAGTGAAGGATCACACCAGAGAAACGTGTCTATCACCTAGATGGGGCAGACCGTGTCAAGTCATACTGACAACGAATACAGCAGTGAAGTGTGCCGGATTTCCTAATTGGATTCATGTAAGTCACACCAAGAGAGTACCAGATCCCGAGGAAGAGAATCCTCAGACAACGCCAATCACTGAAGAGGCTGAAGGTTGCCCAGCTGTAGGATCTCAAGTTTGAGATTCCAGAGAAGCTGAAGAAGAACAACCGAGCACAAGTCAGGATTGGATACCAGTGGTAGAAGTTCCTGAAGTATACCACAGAACAAGAAGTCAAGCGAAATTGGAAGAAATTGAAGACGATCAGATAGGTGAAGAAGAAGCAGTTCAGGAACAAGAAGAAAAGACATTAAGAAATCCTGAACAAGATCAGATAGGGAAAGAAAACTGGAATCAAAACAGTGAAGACCTAATAGACTTTGATCAGGGACAGATAGGTCTAGAAGAATCCGGTCAGGCTGCAGAAGTTCACAGTGCAATAAGCCCTGATCAGAACAAGTTAGATCAAGAAGAGTGCACAGAAGAAGAAAACCTTGAAATACATAAACTTGAAGAAGTAAATAAAGAACAAGGTCAGTTATTGGAAACTCACAGTGGAGCTGTTACAGAGAAACCAATCAGACCTGAAAAAGACAAAGCAGAAGAAAAAGTGATCAAAGAAAACAAAGCAGTAATAAGCAGTGAAATTAAAGAGATCGCTGAAGACGAAAACAAAGAAACGGTGCCAACAAAGAAAACAAGAAAAGGAGATCATTGCCCGAGTGTCATTAAAAGAGTGAAGTACCACATAACAACCAGAAGTGAAGATCCAGATCAAGTGAATGAAGTAACAAGTCAAACTGAACAAGAAAATAAAACTGCAAAAAGAAGAAGTAAAAGACTGAAACTTGTGAATAACAAATTCAAGGGTCCTGAATGGATTTATATCATCCTTGAAGATTTTGAAAGCTCAGAATCAAGTGACAGTGGTGGCGAAGGAACAAGTGCAAAATTGACGTACGAAGAAGAAACAAGACCACCCTGACTAAGCAAAAGAATAAACTAAAGAAAAGAAGAAGAGATAAGAAGAGCAATCTTCCTTGTCGAAAAATGCCTGACGATAGAGTTGCTGGGAGACCAAAACAGAAATGTTGTAGAAGATGCTGTGCAATATGCATATGTAGTCTAGTAATGGTGCTTATAGTATGGTTAGTCCTGATTGTAGCAGTTCCTTACCTTATGATAGTAGATAAAAAGATTAATAATGAGACTAAAGGAAGGACAGCAAACATAAAGGGCAATAGAGTAGAACTAATGGCAGAAAGTGAACCAGAAATTCATCATGAAGTAGCTGACAACAACACTAGTTTAAACGTTTTCACAAAGTTATTATTTCAATATGTAGATACCATGGAAGTTAGTAATTGTTACGTCTGTATGAAGTTACCTGAATCAGTAGCAGAAGGATTAACATACCATCACTTACCACTGACATATGGTATATCATGTAGTGTTTTGTCTAGTTTATTTTATAGAACAGGGAGACTTCAGTATTATTATTCAAACTTAGATGTGATATTTTCTGAGGTTCCGATTCGCAAGAGTATGAACCCAGTGCTTAGTAGTCAAGACGCACAGTTTATGGGAGAATTTTTCTTAACAATGAAATCAATAGACATAACACATGCACATAGACACAATCTAACATGTTCTTTACTTGAAGAAGAAAAGATGTTTTTGAATTTAGTAGAAGATAGAAGACAAGATTTTCAAAAGAAAGCTTCTGAGCATAAGGCTCATTTACCACCTTGGGCTGAGAAAGAAGGGAGTTACACACCTGGCAAGGCTCAAGCTGCTATGGCTCTGGATTTTGTAAAAACTGGAAAAATTTGTCTTCATAGGTTAAAGACTGATTATAACAATGTTTTCATCGGTACCAGTGAATGTGAACACAATTTTTTTATTCTTGGAGGTTGGGGACTCAAAGGAGGAACAGATTCAGTTTTTCCTGGAATCTATTATGTGTGTGGGAATAAGGCTTACTTTAGGCTTCCTCCACGGTGGTATGGAAGTTGTTATTTTGGAATAGTATTTCCAAAGATATACCACGTAAAAAGAAACACTGAGAGCAATGAAAACAATAACGAATTAATACGTAGTAAAAGAGCTGGTTTTTCTGAAATTATAGGTGATATATTTGGTGCATTGATACCTTCAGTGGGAATAATTCTGAACTCAAGGAAAATATGTAAATTGTCTACAGTAGTTGATCGTTTATCAACGGATACTTCTGGAGGGTTTCTAATGATTAATGCGGAAATGGTTGCGATTAGATCTATGGTTATGCAAAATTGACTTGCTCTTGATATTATATTGGCAAAAGAGGGCGGAGTCTGTAAATTATTGAAGACGAAACATTGTTGCACTTATATTCCTGATAAGAGTGCAGAAATTGGAACGTACATACAGAATATAACTAAACTTGAGAAGGAACTTAAACCACTGGAAGTTGATAGTGTATGGGAAAGATTGACAAATAGTATCTCGTCAATTGGAACCTGGTTTGCTAATATAGGGAAAGGACTTATAGGTCAAATATTAGTACCCTTAGCAGGGATAGCAATAATAATTTTGGCAATAACAATATGGTGCAAATGCTGTAAAAAGAATGGAACATATAAGGTGACAGGAAGAGGAAAGAAACGAAAGGTAGATGAAATCGAACTTGAAGAATGGAGAAGTGAATTATACAAGAAATTAAAAGGAGATTGTAAAAATAGAAAGAGTAGAGATGAGAATGAAGTAATTTGCTAGAAGTTGGCATCTGATTGAGGGTAATGTTTTTGATGGCTCAGAAACGCCATCAGAGAGGGGATTGATGGAGCAAGGTTTCATAAATGAAACTTGCTTGTATTCAATCCTCCTCACAGTATTAATTTATTAAACTTGTATTGTTAATACTAACCTTTGCATTCAAGACACAAAAGAAAAGATGCTTGCCTATGTGTTTTACTAATGAATAACGCTTGTCTGTAATCCAAAATGGCCGCTATGCGAGGGAAAGCACAATGCGCTTGTCGCAACCATATCACATGGTGTGACGTCTTTCTTTGCTTGGTGGGAAACTTCTGCGCAATGTTCTTTAAAATGGCTGCTTGATGTTTTCACATGCTTCAGCTTGCTCTCATGTCATTACTAAATTGTCGTTTCCTAACGCTACTAACGCGGGTTAGAATATCTAATTAAATGGGAATAGAATAGAAATAGTGGGTATACAGTGAAACATTTTATTTGTGATTCTAATATTTTCTTCTTGCACTTTTATTAGTTCGTAAACTTCAGCCTGGGTTGGTGTTCTGAAACTCGAGAGGCAACTGGTTCCGCGCATGTGTCCTGTGTGCCTGCCAAATGAAGTCAACCTGGACGAAGTCCAAGGCCGTAACCTGATGGCCAAAGATGTTGTACTAGTGCTTTCCTGTCACACATCGATACATTGTTTTTGAAAATTGGTTTACATTTGTCATGAGACGGGTGGGAAATAAAGCGAATGTATTAATTTGAAGGGGTGGGAACGTAAAGACAATAGGCTTTACAATTTAGGTCAAATCAATATGGTGCGAGAATCCACCTCCTGTCCCTGTCCAATCAGAAGTAGTGGCCCCATATTTTAGTAACATTAAGGGGAGGTACATGGGCGTAGAACGGTATAATAGAATATAGCATTAGTTAATTAGAGAGAGAGCATGCGTTCATGAAGAACAGGCGTCCATGCTGCCAGAACGCGCTTAGCTCCAGATCGCCAAGCTGACCAATTGCAGACCGAGTCCCTGTCCAGAAGAGGTCCTGAGGAGGGGGCGGCGGAGTCCATTAGAAGGAAGGCACAGGAGAATCGAGAGAAGTCGAGTATCAGAGAGGGGAACGACGCAGGCGTCGTTGTAGAGAGGTCACCGGTCCTGTCCTGATCCCGGAGGAAGTCTTTGCTCTTCATCCTTCCTGGGTCCTATTCTTTCAACTCCTTGGCTAAGGGGTTTGGTTCTCGCACTTAGGTAATTATAATGCAACCTTTAGTTGCGCTGCTGTCTCTATCTTCTCCTCTTCTTTAAACACCGTCATTGATTAGCAATAATCATTTCTATGCTTAATCTTGGGTATTGCGATTAAGTACCATGTGGCTCTGTATTTTACTCTGCTAAATCTTTAGATAAACATTTTTAAAACTTCCTGACTCAGTGGTTATTTCAGGATTATGTACTATAATGAATGTCACTCATTTTAAATTTCCCAATTAGCAAAGGATTCATTGGTAAGTCATTACTCTTCAATCAGAAGGTAATTGGTAGCAGGGATTTTGATAGAGAGTAACAACTGATAAAACCCAGCGTAAGTATTAGCGTAGTGTGAATGTATGGGCCCAAGTGAGTATCTGGTGTATGAATGCTGTTTGCTGATATCGCGCTGGATCACACCTACTGTTTGGAGACTTTATTATCCACTGGAATAGCCATTGGAATGATAAGAACGATAATTCTGTGAGAGCTCCTTTCTCATTTCTAATGTCTCATTGGAACAAGGTAGTGTACGTTCATCTTTGAAATAACATTATCAAACCCATGTTAAAAATCCGAAAGCTGATTTGGACTCCATCAAAACATACCATCCCTTCTTTGGGATTGCCTTCCTTACCAAAATTAAGGGAAAATTATATTGCAAAACATCTAAGCTAATATTTCAATGAAAAAGAACTACTACACAATGATCAATCTCGTTTCGGGCAGGACACAGTACTGTAACCGTGATGTTCAAGAACGGGGATAACATAGATGAGATAATAAATAAGAGTGAAGCATGCTTACTGGTCCTTCACAATAGTGTTCGATAGAGTTGACCACAAGTTTATTACTTAATCTATATGATTCAGTGCATAAGGAATAGTAATAGAGTAGTTCAAATCATATATTCATTAAGAATGTCAAACTCTTAAGATAAAAAACACCTACTTACTTCAAATAACCACTGCAATAAGGATCAGCACTAGGTCCAATACTTTCCAACTATATGTGTGTTGAGATGGAAAAGTCCCTCGCTTGGTAATAGACGTGTAACCCTGTCCTGAGTGCTCCAGCTGCGGTGATATCTGCATCCTTGGTAACAATTTGTGGACAGAGGCGAACACGAATGATGCTTGTGCGCCATGACCTAAGCCTGTCGTACGGATTGCGGTCTGGTTAGACCGAGAGGGGAGCACAATGCACTACCCTCAAATGGTGAAGTACCACTACCTCTACCAAGATCTAAGTAGCACGAGCATAGTGGTGGCAGCATGCCGTTTTGTGATGAATAATTAGAAACATTGGCAGGATGATTTACCTGCGTCATGGGAGTGGCCCTACTGGCCCATTCAATTGAAATTCCATTGCTGTGTGCTTAATTCACCCTTGGCCTACATCAGAATGGATGAAGTGCCGGAAAGGTGTGTGCTTTTCATGGCTCTCTGTTATGTATGTGTACATGTGGCAGAAGTGCATGGAGGCCTGCACTTGTCGTTACATGCTGCACAGTTATGTATGTGTTCCCATAGCAGTCGCACAGGGAAGCTTACGTTTGTGTCCTTACACAGCGCACTGTTATGCAGCAGGACATGGTAAGCTACACACTGGTTTGCGTGCAGTGCTAAGGATGTGCGAATGCCTATGAGTGGTACAGTGCATGAAGCCTGTAGGTCCGGACCAGTCACTCCACAACTTTCTGGAGGAACATGTGGAGATAGAGGATTCCCCCAGACAGGTTTGTGGATTGATGCATTTCTGAGAGCTGGGTGGGAAACACACTGGAGGAAGGAAGAGCCTGTGTCTTCAGTATACGTCAAAAGGGGCTCTTTGCTTCTGAAAGAGGTCACTGGTCAGAGGGGCCTGTGCAAATCTCAGGAAGGGGATGGGGCTGATAAAGGAATCATAAAGAGTAGGGCCGGGGCCCTTTGATAACCTATTGATTTGCATATCACTGCAGCTGAAATCCAGGTGTGAACCTCTGGTCATGCCCACATCCTGTGTTTTGGGCTTTCAAGGTTGGAGACTGTCCTGCAGAGACAGACTGTTCTTCTGGAGGAACAGTACAATAAAGGAGTGAGCGCTCAATGTGGTCAAACCTGAGAGCACGAACTTCAAAGACTGAGACACTAAATCACATTTGCGCCTGGAAATGTATTATAAATTGGGAAGCTTGAGTCTCCCAATCTGTCAACCTGAAGCTTTACAACAGCGTGGAGAAGCTCAGCATGGATTCTGCGTGTTGTGACCAGGGCTGGGGTCTACGGGTCTGCCAGTCTCCCATGCTGGGTGAGGGGACATCACCCAGGAGAATCAAGAACACTTGCCTGGAGCCCGGAGCACCAGCTTTTGCCTGACCCAAGGATCCTCTGAGGAGGAGGAAATCGCGAGTTCCAGTGGGAATCCTGCCATGTGGATCCTGGGAGCAGAGTGCGAGATTATGGTCTATCGGGAATGCCACACTGATCTGGCTTTCTGCCTGTGTGCACTGTTGTGACCCTCATATGCAAAGTGGGGTCCACAGTGATGAATAAGGGTTATCTCCCTTGGTGACGGGTTGTGACGAGGGAAGGGCCTCCACCCTGTTCAGCGACACGAGCTGAAGAGGGCTGCTGCCTTATTGGCATAGCTTGTGGCTCCATATGCCAGGAAGAGGCCATGGAGAAAATTGAGAGACATCAACCTGATGCATCACTGTGTCTAGAGAAGGGCTTTCACCCTGTGGCCACTGTTCATGATCGCCGGTAGGCCAGAAGGAGAGTGGGCCATGGAGAAGTGAAAAGGGCCATTGCCCTGAAGCAATGTGTTGGTGTGAAGGAGGAGCGGGCCGTGACCCGCAAAAGATGACCAACAATTGAACTACCTGAATCCAGGAGAACTCAAGACCTGCTGCCAGATTCAAGAGGACTTACTGTGTGAACGGAGGAGTGCCGTGGATGCATTCCGTCCTGGCCATAGCATCCAGACGTCTGCACAACACTGGGCGGCAGGTGCACACTTGGTAACTCCGCACTGCCACTCCAGCAAGAGCGCGAAAGACTGCATACAGGGCCTCCGTCCCCCCAAGGCCTAAGGGCGAACTTGCTCTGACTTATGAATTACGACGTGTGGTGATGCTTTCACTTTTGCCAAGCCATTGTGGAACTTCTAAGACTTGAACTCATTAGCAGAACTTAGCTTGGATGTCACCTTAAGTAACTGAGGACTTGAGAAGCTTACTCGGGGAATGATAGTAGTCCTGCCTTGAGAAGAATGTGTGTATTATTTTTTTTTTGCAGTTTTATACAGCGTGCCCTCGACTCAAAGGTATTGCATCGCTTTACATGAGCACCAGTTACATGTCACAAGGCCAGATTTTATGTATTGAGGCTCCGGGATATTAAGTGATTTGCCCAGAATCACAGGATGTTGAGCCAACGCCGAGACTCGAACCTGGTTCCACAGTTCCAAAATCATCAGCTCTGGCCGAAATGCCTCAGCTTCCCCCTGGTGTATTATTATTATTTGTGGTGTGCCGTATACTTCGTGTTTGTATATAAATGCTACCCTTTCCTTTTTCTATGTGGCACAGTAATATAGCTAAATCAGTTTATGATGCCATCTCATCATCGCTCACCCCCATGATCTCCATATCAGGTGACCAGACAGTAATTCTATGTGATGTCTGATGAAAGTTCATGTGAGCAGTGCTTAATTTGACCTGGTGGCTTCCGGTGCTCAGCCTTGCACTTAATTGTCAGCACAGGCACTTGTCACTACCAACACTCAGACAAACAGTGCCACCATGTGGCAGACTTCCCGAATTTAGAGATCAGCACAACAACATTTGTTTATTAATTCGAAATGCATTAAAAATGACTGATACCTGTGGCACAAGCCATTCTTTTTGCTATGGGGGCCTAGAATAGTCTGAATTGTCACACTGCTAGGTGTGTGGTGGTTAGTATCTGTGTTTGTACTGTTACTAGCATCGCTGGTAGGAGCAATGGGTGGTGCAAGCTGCAGTGGCCTCCTGAGGAGAGCACTGGCAGTTATTATTTTACAAATTAAGCGCTGATGTGCTGTCACTTCCTGTGGCGTCCTCATTATGCTAATGAGCATTTTTTAAACCTAAAAAACCCTACCTCGATTTGATTATAGAATGTTGTCAAGTATACCACGTATAATCTTTAAGGCCCTAAACTTAGGAAAAATTCACACTACCTGAAAAATAAACAGGCGCAGACCAAATCAGGAAAAAAGGAGACAACTAACCTGCTCCTAAAATCCAGACTACTCCTTAAAACAATTTGATATCAACCAGTCTACTACTTCGCCACACTGTTGTGAAAAACTAAACTACACACTGCGCTTTCCCTTCCCCCTGTTGCAAATGAACGCTAACTACACCGCTCTCCACCAAATAACAATCTCTTATACTGCTTGGCTAAAGCTCCTGGCGCAATGTCACTCCAAAATAATGATCTGCTGCCATCGTGTGGCTATTCTAAGAAGCACATTTACACTCAGCCTTTACCAATCAACCCTAGGCTTAGAGCTAAGGAATGGCAAAACCAATAGGTCTGACTTTAAGTAAACACAGATATACACAAATGTGCACCAGTGCATGCCTGTATTTGCATGCCATACTGCATGAAAACCATAGCTACTGCATTTGTCATTTATTTTGTATTTGTTTATTTCTGACAAACCTAATATGGGCTTGGTTTCCAACGTCTTAGTACTTATTCCAGGACTGTTTACCATAATTCGTCACCAGCACCATGATATACTAAGAGATGGACAAACAGAGCTATTGGTGTGAAGACTCCATGAGATTTGCCTATTGAAAGTAAACTAAACAAGCACTGAACAATAAAACACAAGAGAACTATGCCAATATCACCAGTTTAAAATGGGAGTGTGAAAAAAGCTATTTACTCTTGTTCACCGTTTACCTGAATCATTTCACAGGAAAGGCACATGAAATATTGTTTATATGAAGTAGGGTCGAAAACGTCAAACTCGTTAAACATCGTTGAAAAGACTTGATTCCCCGCAGAAACCTGTGAATATTGCAGAGACCTGGCTATATCCAAAATGTTAATTGAAATGTGTACCATAGGGCAGTTGGACATCGCCCAAGAAACTTGTCAAAAGGGAGTCCACGCTTCACTCACTTCACCACACACACACAATTCATGCTGAACCAGCAAAGTACCGAGAACCAAAAATTGTTGACTTTTCTACTATGGGTAGTTTTTCACAGTTCATCTATTTACAGTACACCAATCGTGTTCTTACTTCACGCTCAGAATTAAACGTTAGCCAACATATACCATATACATCACGTCATAAAAACCATCTCCCAACGCAAATTTCAATATATTCACCCTGCCTCAGCCAATCGCATAATGAGTGTACGTCTAATTATAATACGAACATATAACATTAAAACACATTTCAAAGAAACACTTTTAATATTTTTATACATTTCAGATATTTTGGCGACACCGCTCTTCTAAGTTTCACTGGGAAATGTTAGCTATTTTAATGAAAGTTATTTCGTATTTAGACCGTCTAGTTGCAAAAGAAACTGGGAGGAACACAGCAAACCGAGTTTTCCCCTTATAAGTGAACCTAAAAAGATGTGTTCGAGTCCCATTAAAAATGCATTTCTCCAAGGAGTTTGGGTGCACAGCTCGGCTAAGTGGAGAAATTATGAACGCCGATGGGAAGTACGATTGGAACAAACAGAAAGCGCCTTGACTGAAAAGCGTTTACATATAAGGCAACATCAGGAAATCTTCCATCAATGGAATAGCATGTAGAAACAACACAAGTTCAGTTTAGATTTCTCCACAGGCCAGCACCCTCTACTAGAGCGCCAAAGATTGCCTCCAGTATAACAGAGACCCCCACACGCGTGTTTTGGAGCTCTGGAAAACATGCAAGACCAAATGTACTCATTTTTCATGCAATGCAGCATAGCAACCACATCTGCTGTGCTACGTTGAACAAGAGGGAAAGCAACACACAGAGCTGTGTTCACTAAGACTGGCCTGCTGCTGATATCACCCCTGCGCTGGTGCACAAACAAGCTGCCCCAGAGCCTCACAACACGGCAGGGAGGCAAGCATGCCCTGGCTAGCATAGGATGTATAATGGAAGCATACCTTGCCAGTACACATTCATATGCCTACACAAACTCAGGAAAATCCCACGCATTGGATGTGTGTTGTGCACTGCAGAACCCAGGCAATGCATTCTATTTTGGGAGAAATTAACTAATTTCCGCAAGCTTACACCTGTTTCCAGTAGGAGTTAATTTTTTACGCAAAGCCCAATCCAGTCCAGACAGTGGTGCTGGAACAATTTTCAGAGTGGGGGGGCTGCCATCCATGTTACATCACTGAAGTCATAGGTATAGTGAAAAATCCAAGTATCACACAAAGAACAAATGAAGCAAATGTCCCACGCCCATTCAGCAGCATTGGTAAGGGTATGCTACGTAGCCGGTGGTCCATTTTAAAGCATACTGTCGCAAATCGCTTGCTTTAACAAACAGCAAATTTTCCATGGAAATGGTCACAAAATTCGCATTGACATGCAGTGTAAACCATAGGACATAAACGATGTAAGAAAACTAGGTTTCAGCAAATATTCATTATTTGCACACCACTAAGGGTCTGATTTTGAGTTTGGCGGATGTGCTACTCTACCACAAATATGGCAGATATCTTGTCCGGCGCATTACAATTGCATTATATCCAATGGCACTTGTAATACGACGGACGGGATACCCGGTATTTTTGTAGCGAGTAACCCGTCCGCCGAACTGTAAATCAGGCCCTAAGTGTCTCAATGTGTTTCAATCCTATTAAAATCTTTGTTTTCATCAAACCACAGAATTATAACATTTTTAGATTTACATTTTTGGTTCCCTAACTTTTGATATATTTTGAAATATTTGTATAGTTCATTTACAGGTCTTTAACTTTTATTGTGTGTTAGAAAAAACAATGATATTCTGTGCAAGAAAGAAAAGTAAACACCAGTCTCCTTCTGAAAAGAATAAGCAGCAATTTGCCAGAAGACATAGCCTGACATTTCACCTTTGTCTTTGAACACCTCACAAATGTGAAAAGATGAAAAAAAATTAAAGGCATCTTTATTGCTTTTTCACCTTCTGAACTCCAGCATGGTTATTTTTGGGGCACTGCAGCACCCCCAGCACACTTACTTCCAGTGCCTGCGAGTCCAATTATCTTAGTAAATACTCCTTTATGTTAAAACCTATTGTATTTGTACTGATCCACCCTAGCAACACCCCCATGATACAAAACAGTACAAAGTGTTTTTGCACCGAGAAAAGGGCCCCTTCCCAGTACAAAACACCCTTTGCTTTGGATAGTAAAAACCTAACTCATATATGAATTGAGAAACAAATGTGGTGTAGCATGGGGATATTCCTGGTACCCTAGTCCATGCCATCCTAAGGGGCATATTTAGCATACTTTCACGCAGCACAATGCAATGCAGCAAGCCACCTTGCTGCGCGAAAGGGCAGGAATGCACCATATTTAACATCATACAGCACATTCCTGTCCTTTCCTTGCGCTGGCGCAGTTTTGGCTGCCTAGCGCCAATGCAGGCCAGCTGCACCATGGTGCACGGGTGCCTGCATTGTCAGCAGGATTGTTTTTGTGCAGGAAGGAACTACTTCCTACACAAAAACAATCCTGCAAGGTATTTTCCTCTTTCTATGTGTGCTGCAAAATGCAGCACACATAGTAAGAGGAACAAACAAGGAGAGATATAGATATTTCTCCCCATTACGCCTCCCCTGGGGAGGCGTAGTATTTTGACTCATTCCCAGGTCTCCCACTAACAGTAAATCTGGGAAGGCTTCAGAATCCATGGGTGGATGCTTGGGAACACCCACACTTAACCTATGGAATGCCTTCCTAGGGCAGAGGAACACAAGGCAGCGATTTGCCCTGCCTTGGGTTACTCCAGGTTTATCAAGCCATACAGGGCCACACAAGGTGGCCTTGTGTGGCTTGATAAACCTGACTTTAGAAGCCCGTAAACTCAGCCGTGAGGGGAACGGCCAGCGCCAGCAGTCCAGCGCTGTGGACTACATCGCCCAGGAGTCTGTGGGGCCACCAGTGACGTCTCTTCCCGCGCCCGGAGGCGCGTTAAAATAAGCGGCGGGCTCCCGCAGTGCTGGAAGCCCGTAAACTCAGCCGTGAGGGGAACGGCCAGCGCCAGCAGTCCAGCGCTGTGGACTACATCGCCCAGGAGTCTGTGGGGCCACCAGTGACGTCTCTTACCGCGCCCGGAGGCGCGTTAAAATCAGTGGCGGAAGCCCGGGCCAAGGGCGGGTCTGCCTGCGCCCATCAGCGGCAGGAAGTGGCGGGGCCTGGCCTCTTGGCTCCTGTACTTTGGACTCTGGTCACTTACTCGCCCATACTACTGGCCTGCTCCCCCTGCACAAGTAAGCATATTCTTCTATGTAATTTTATCCCAATGGTATGGCGGTAAACCTGAAATCACTGGGGGGGAAGGCAGCCACGCCAAAATCTCTTTCTAACTCTACACTTGACTGTTTTTTACTTCGGGCTGCAAAAGTCATTGACAAAGAGATCCAGGTTGCAGAACGTCGGTTATCTGTGGGAGGAGGCCCGGTTGGTCCTATTATTGACCGACCTGTCATGGTTGATGTGCAGGCTGCCCAAATGAATGACACTGGTCAAAATAACTATGCATTCACGAGAAGCTCAGTGGTCTCATCTCCTGCCCAACAGCCCTGTTCACCACCCCCAATCTCACCAGCATGAGACATGTTAGGTAAAAGGAAAAAAAAGGTAAAACATATGGAGCCCACACGGTGTACACGGACCAGATCTAGGAAAAAGCTTCAGGCTCCAAGCCCAGAAGTCCCTGCAGAACTTCTACAAGGATCACCCACCAGGAATGGCTCCAATTTACCATTGCCCTCTCACACCGAGGCAATTTCCCCGCAATTCACTGTGGTGCTAACGTCCTTTTTAGAAGACACAATTACCAAGAACTTTTTACCAATTTTAGCCAGACTTGATAAACTGGAGTCAACTGTGGAACTAATGCATTCTTTGGTTATTGATATATCACTAGGGGTTGGGGTAAAAACGAAAGCGCTGGTTGGGGGACCAGATCATGGGGAAGCACAAACCCCGTTGAGGGGTCCTCAGTCACATGCGATGATCTACTAATCTGCTCTGTGAGCAATGGTATTCCTAGAAATGTTACTAGTGTAGCAGCACAAAAGCATCAAGGGCCCGCTTGCACCAGACACCAGGGCAAAACATGCACGCCCCTTAGCAAAACTAGGCCCAGTCCCCCAACCGTACCTACTATGGGGAACAGTGTAGGCACTAACCAACAAATACCTTCATTATTGCCTCACAAAAATGGATTAGCTAATCGAGATGATAAGGTGATTCTCCATATCCCACCTGAGTGTTGTCCCTATGTGGCAATCCTCACCAATGTTCCCCCCCTGCAGGAAAACCAAAATGAATCCCAATCAATCAATCAATCAATCACAGAATTTGTAGAGCGCACTACTTACCCGCGAGGGTCTCAAGGCGCTGGGGAGAAAAAAAGGGGGGGGGTGCTGCTACTGGTCGAACAACCAGGTCTTGAGTAGCCTCCTGAAGGTCAGCAGGTCTTGGGTCTGTCGTAGGCTTAGTGGAGGGGTGTTCCAGGTCTTGGCGGCGAGGTGGGAGAAGGATCTGCCGCCGGTGGTTGTTCTTCGAATGCGAGGGACGGTGGCGAGGGAGAGGTCGGCGGAGCGGAGCTGGCGGTTGGGGACGTAGAAGAGGAGTCGTCTGTTGAGGTAGGCTGGGCCAGTCTTGTGGAGTGCCTTGTGTGCATGGATGAGGAGTTTGAAGGAGATTCTCCTGTCGACGGGGAGCCAGTGCAGGTTCCTCAGGTGGGGGTGATGTGGCTGTGGCGTGGTACATCGAGGATCAGGCGTGCGGAGGCGTTTTGTATGCGTTGCAGTCACTTGATGAGCTTGGCCGGGGCTCCCGCGTAGAGGGCGTTCCCATAGTCAAGTCTGCTACTGACGAGGGCCTGGGTGACTGTTCTTCTTGTATCTGTCGGGATCCACCTGTAGATCTTGCGAAGCATGCGGAGGGTGTTGAAGCAGGAGCAGGAGACTGCGTTGACTTGCTTGGCCATGGAGAGCGTTGAGTCGAGGATGACTCCCAGGTTGCGTGCGTGGTCGGTGGGTGTCGGGGCTGCTCCCAGTGTCGTTGGCCACCAGGAGTCGTCCCAGGCTGAGGGGTTGGAGCCGAGGATGAGGACCTCTGTCTTGTCCGTGTTCAGTTTTAGTCGGCTGATCTTCATCCAATCGGCGACGGCCTTCATTCCTTCATGGAGGTTGGATTTGGCGGCGAGGGGTCCTTGGTGAGGGAGAGGATCAGTTGAGTGTCGTCGGCGTAGGAGATTATGTTGAGGTCGTGCTGTCTGGCGATGCGTGCGAGCGGGGCCATGTAGATGTTGAACAGTGTTGGGCTGAGGGATGATCCCTGGGGTACGCCGCAGATGATCTCAGAAGCTTCGGATCGGAATGGTGGGAGGCGGACTCTCTGGGTTCTGCCGGCGAGGAAGGAGGTGGCCCATTCCAGGGCCTTGTCTCGGATCCCTGCGTCGTGGAGGCGTGCGCGTAGAGTGCGGTGGCAGACAGTGTCGAAGGCGGCGGAGAGGTCCAGCAGGATGAGGGCTGCGGTCTCACCGTTGTCCAGCAGGATCCTGATGTCGTCGGAGGCGGCGATGAGGGCAGTCTCAGTGCTGTGGTTGCTGCGGAACCCTGATTGGGATGGGTCCAGGATGCTGTTTTCTTCGAGGTATCGGGTTAGCTGTTTGTTGACGATCTTCTCGATGACCTTGGCTGGGAACGGAAGCAGGGAGATGGGCCGGAAGTTCTTGAGGTCTCTCGGGTCCGCCTTGGGTTTTTTGAGTAGGGCGTTGATCTCTGCGTGTTTCCAGCTCTCTGGGAAGGTCGCGGTCTCGAAGGAGAGATTGATGACGTTGCACAGGTGGGGTGCGATGGAGCTGCTGGCTTTGTTGAAGATGTGGTGCGGGAAAGGGTCTGACGGGGAGCCGGAGTGTATTGTGCTCATGGTCTTGATGGTGTCATCGATGTTCACGCTGGCCCAGGCTGGCAGGGGTTCGTGGTCGATGGTGTGCGGCGGGTCTGGTGCATCGATCTTAGTTGGGGCTGTCTGGGTGTTGAAGCTGTCATGGATGTCGGCGATCTTGCGGTGGAAGAAGGTGGCGAGGGAATCGCAAGGGGCTTGCGACGGCGGGATGTCGTTGGTGTTGGAGCTGGGGTTGGAGAGTTCCTTAACGATGTTGAAGAGCTCCTTGCTGTTGTGTGCGTTGTTGTCGAGGCGGTCTTTGAAGGAGATTCTCTTGGCGGACTTGATGAGGTGGTGGTGGTTGCGGATGGCGTCTTCGTGGGCTGCGTGGCTGTCCGGTGTCTTATCACTGTGCCATTTCTTCTCTAGTTTCCGGCAGGTACGCTTGGAAGCTAGGAGTTCCGAGGTGAACAAGCTGGCTCTTTTGGTGGTGTCACAGACCCAGCTGAAGAATAAAGTCTGCTACTGGCTTTCACAGAATACACATTTTTTTAACGCAAATTATCATGACATTTTATTTGTAAGGCGGGTTAGCTGGGTTGGCCCGCTATGCAAGTCCCTTCCTGGTGACTGTATTGTTATAAACTGCAGATCTCCAATTCTAGCTAGCCAGCTGCTTGGTTTGGGGCCTTTCCCAACAAACCAGAGGTTGGGCCTAGAGATTGAAATTTTACCACTTGGGTTCTTCTACAGGCATCTTGAATGCAGAGGGAGGAACACCCTGGCCACTAAACCACCTAGTATGATGCCCCCTATGCACCAGGAGGCTCCCCCCCTGGAAACAAGAAATAGATACCATCTTTTGTGCGATTTAGATTCCCAAGATTGACTACCCATAGCATCTTCACTTTCATCAGTTTCTCTTGAGGAATTATCCGCCATGCAGTCTGATGATACACCTATGTTCCTCACTAACAGCGATCTTGTCCTAAGCGACCCAGCATTTAAGAATCGCCACCACTGCCACCAACTAGAGTCCGAGGGAGTAATTAACAACATAGAACATACACAGGAACCTTCTTTAGAACTCCAGGATTTGAAAATCCTATCCTGGAATGTTGCAGGCATAAAGTCCAAGTTTATTGACCCCGACTGGTGCAAGCTAGTGGATGATTTCCATCTATGCCTACTGCAGGAAACCTGGGCAGTAGGACGTGTCCACAGGGTGGGTTACACCACATATAGCATTGAAGCCAAGCAGTCAACTGTTGGCCGCCCAGCGGGTGGCCTCCTAATATGGGTCAAAAACACACAAGCCTGTAAAATTAAGGTTCTACACCTCGGCTCAGAGGAAATTCTTGGGCTGGAATTATCTTCTGGTAATGGGAACACGCAAGTTAGGTTATTTAATATCTATAATCGTTTTAATAGTCCCCACAGGTTGTCTGGCACAATAACAACGTTAACTAATTACCTTGATTCTGCCATGGGGAATCACCGACTCATAATTGCAGGCGACTTCAATACAACTTTTGAACCTGTTGACTACATACAGGATCTTATTTCAGATGGAGATAAAGCTAGGGGGATTGCAAAACTCCAGACACCACCCATTAAGAAATGTACTAGGGTGGGGCAACAGGTTCTATCACTTACTATTACATTTGGGGTCCGAGCCTGCAATGGCTGGACTGATTCTGACAGAGAAGCATGCCACACGTTCAAGAGGGGGGCAACTAAGACTAGGATTGATTATATCCTTGTCGATCTTGAACTTTGGTCGAGTGTTAAAGACATGGCCGTATTAACTCGGGAAGATAGTGACCATAATGCTCTGGCTCTTACGCTGTCCGGTATAGTTCTATTGTATGGACATCCTTGGACTGAGAGCGCCCCGGTAATCACCATCAATAACAACAAAAGAGTGAAATGGCCCATGATACTGGCTGATCCAACTGCTCTTCCCAAAATATATTCAGAGGTAGAGCTGACCCTTTTAGATCTGAGTAATATTACTACTGGGCTTGACGACATTATGGCCACATTCCTGCAATTGTCCACCACAATAAGACCATTCTTTTATAAACAATGTAATCAATCTAAGCGGAAAATAGCTCCTTGGTTTAACAAGGCCTGCAAAAAAGCCAAGGATGATCTAATTGTGGCGGTGAAGTCGAAATCTCCCATATACATAAAAAATAACAGGAAGCTATACAAACTGGATCAAACTAAGGCAAAAAGGGACTGGGAGTCAGAAAACTGGTGCATGCTTCTAGAAGCCTCGAAGCGAAAGAATAGCCAACTCTTTTGGCACCTCCTGTCAAAAGGGTCTCCCAATATGGAAATAGAAACCTACTATTATATACAGCCCCAAGTGTGGGAGGAATACTTTGGGCAGTTATATGCAGGACAAGGGGTTCTATATGACCCAGGCCCACAAACGAGTCTTCTTGATTTAGTAACATCCGAGGAGACTACCATCACATTAGACAAAACCATCCTAGCCATAAATTCATCACAGAATGGGAAAGCCCCGGGCCTTGATAAGCTCCCAGGAGACATGTACAAGGCTGAACCTACAATATGGGGACCCCTGCTACAACTAGTTTTCAACACCATCATGTCTGGTGGTGAAATCCCGGCGACCTGGAGGGGCTCCGAGATTATCCCAAACCATAAAAAGGGAGATAAAGGGTCCCCCGGAAACTATAGGCCCATCAGCCTTATAGATGTCTCACAAAAAAATCTTCTGTAAAATTATTCTAACCAGAATCCAAAATTGGATTGAAGAAAATAATGTTTTGTCAAACTTACAGGCAGGATTTAGGGCCTCCACAAGTACCACTGATCAAGTTTTTAGATTCCTTTTGCTAATATGGAAGGAAGTGACCATTAGAGGGGGCCACTTGTATGTTGTATTTGTGGATTTAAAAACGGCCTTTGATTCTATAGATCTTACCCAACTTTGGCTAGCCCTGAGTGAACTAGGACTCCCATCTTACATACTTAAAATCCTGATCCGGTTACATCATGACACATACGCTAAGGTCAGGTGGAATTACGATGGTAGTCTCACAAATGATATATCGGTCCGGAAAGGTGTTCGCCAAGGTTGCGTCCTTGCCCCAACATTATTTACCCTCTACATTAATGGCCTAATAGGAGAGTTGTATAATTGTGGTGGTGACCCCCCGAAATTGGCAGGCAGTGTAGTGCCCTGTCTGCTTTTTGCAGACGACACACTACTCATTGTTAGAACACCTAGAGGGATCCAAAACCTTTTGAATAAATTTGATAAGGCCTGCAAAGAGAGGGGTTTAGAAATAAATTGCTCCAAAACCAAATACATGACTTTTAATCCCTATAAACCCCATGAGGGCAAACCCATGCTAGGCACGCAAACCCTTGAGCAGGTCAAGTCTTTCGATTATCTGGGAGTACGTATCAGCGATAGGCTGGTATGGACACCGCAAATAGAAAAGAGCACACTGACCCTCCAACATACCGATTGCGCAATAGTTCGAAGGGCCAGGGCGTCTCCCTACCGGCCAATTACACCTATTCTAGAACTTCACAGAGCAAAAGGTCTAGGAGCAGCCCTTTATGGGGCTGAGTTATGGGGGTTGGAAAATCTGTCGGACTTAACTCTTGCCGAAAATAAATTTATTAGAGCTATCCTGACCTTGCCTGTGAATACTCCCCTCTTGCCGTTAAGACTTGATCTTGGTTTAAAACCTATAGACCACTTTGCTATCCTCAGGGCACTTCTGTTCTGGATTAGGGCATGGACTAGTGACACACGGGTCCCGGTGAAGGAGGCCCTGGGTGAACTGATTGCTCTGCACAAACAAACAGGTCGCATTAAGTGGTTCAATAAGATCAAGGAGTGGTTTTTAAAACTAGGGTTGGGGTGTATCTGGGAGGAGCCAGGGTCCATTGCAAAATCCATGGTTCCCCTTCTTAAAAAAAGGTACTGGGAGTTTATGGACTCAAAAAGTTTAGAATGTATTGCACATGGCACTTTAACCGCGAGTTTTTTTAAATTTTAAAGGAGGGTTTGGTTTTGAATTGTTTCTGGATGACATCGAACCCCCCCAGGCAAGAGCCCTGTATATTCAATTTAGATACGGAGCTCTCCCCTTAAATGCAAGAAGAAGTACCTGGGAAAATGCGTTTGTTACACCATTGTGCCCTACATGTCACACTTTTCCTGAGGCCCTTGATCACTTCCTCTTTTGTTGTCCCTCCTATGTTGACCTTAGGAAAACCTGGATAACCGCAGTCTGCCGCTTATTATCTTTTAATCGCCCGAGTGAAGCCATACGTATTCTTAGATCAGATACCACAAGGTGGCTTGTGTTTGCTATCTCGAGATTTTTGCTTCTTGCCTGGTGGAAGAGGTCAAAAATGATTAAAACTGCCTCTGAGAATTTGACCAGTTAATACATCTTAATCTGGCCTTAGGGTACAAACTTATGTATTATACATTTATATTGGAAGATGTGTAAGTTTGTCTTATCATATGAATTTTTTAAGAAATATTGTATTGTAATTTTAACTGTTTTTATGCTCATGAATTGTTTTTACGATGTGAATGGTCATATTTTTGATCGAATAAAGAATATATATATATATATATACCTGACTTTAGTGTTGCGTCACCCTTGCGCCCCCTTTCGTGGCGTTTGGGCAACGCAACACTATGATAAATATGGGCCTAAGTGTCTCAGGCTGGGAGGGAGACCCACTCATGCTGGTTATTTCAAAGGCTTGGCTTGTAGCAAGAAACAAGATGTGCTAATGTGGGGCTGAAGACTCTTGCTGCCAAACACCTGACCTTCCTAACTAGCAATAGTGGAACCTTTCTTAAAACCTTGTGTACAATATTAATTTGGTTAAAAATATCAGATCTCTTTGATAATAGGTTGTGACTCTTCCCTCAGTGGGACATGTAAGCACAGAGGCAAAGGAATACAGAGCAGAACCATCACTAGATTGCAGAACCATCACTAGATTGCAGAACCATCACTAGAATGCAGAACCATCACTAGATTGCAGAACCATCACTAGATTGCTTTAATTGCATGTTTTTGGAAAGAGAAAAAGAGGTAGCAAGAAATTATAATTTAGGACCAGGGAGACTGAAATAAAACAGGAAGGAAGAGATACACAGAGCAGTTAAAACAAATTATCTCTGCATGAGGCAGATGTCAGCAGAGCTATCCAAACCAGAGTTTAAGAGCCACAATTCAAATGTCCCGGGAGTAAAGAAAACACTCCGAGCTGACACGGAGCAGAGGAAGGCATCGGAGACCTTTGGAGCACCAGGGCTTTCACCACCAAAGCTCCCTGTAGTATCCCCATTACCTCCATGTCTGCACTGGTGTCTGGAAGGCTGAGGGTGAATGATGTAATAGAATATCAGTGCGTGGTCTGTAGTGGAAGCTAGGAGTGATGGACAGCTGAAGGGAGGATAGAGGCCTGACAGGACCTACCTGATGTTGCTGAAACCCAAGAGCCTAACATGACATAAAGAACTTACGTCCAACCTGAGTGACTCCAGACTCTTGTATGAAGACCCGCCCTCCAACTACACATTCCCACCATCTGGGCCTCCTGAAAGTGCCTTTATGTCTATGGAAACTCTGAGAGGCATAGAAACACCACAAAGAGCTGCTCGTGCTGCAGTGAGGAGAGTAGCTATTGGGCAGACATGGGGTGGAGCGAGGCAGCAGAGCACCATGGAGCAGTGGCTTCTGCGCTTCTGAGTGCTTTGGATATATCTATGGTAACAGCTTTTGGAGCAATTGGTGGAGTCCTACTTGGGGTTGGCAAGATACTTTGTCTTGCCAACCACGGCTCCATGCTGTTGCTGCCAGTATCTTGCTCCCCAAATCGTTGTACGGGACACATATAAACAAATTAATATCAGTGTGACCAATTCATCTATGTGCGTTATCTACGTATATGGGTGAACCTCAGGAAGAGATAAAGTAATGAAACTCTTCCTGAGCCAGCCGTGCCTGAAGATGGCCGCTCACTGAGAGGCTCTGCAGACTACGAGCTTTCCTGAGGCTTAGTCCCATTCTACACATGTACAGGAGGTGATGATCCCACCGCTGAACAGGGAAAGCGGAACTGCACAGAATACTGACGGTAAACCCTGACATGTGTGCTTGGTGGCACAGTTTGAGAGTTGGACCGGATACTGACCCCACTCCCAGCCAGTTGTTAGTCAGAGGACATCTGGCATGCTACACCAGTGTGCTGATCCCCTCCTTGCCAGTCCCTGACAAACACGCTGTGCCTATACCCCTGGGCTGGTATGAGTACACTGGTTGACTCACAGTCGAAATGGGACACCACAGACCTATATCTTGAGGGGTTTGTTGCACTTTTGGGCCAGAAGATGCAGTGGTTGCCTTTACGTAGGCAAACCCCTGCTACTTGTAAGCCTTCTCTTTGAGCTTCTTTCTGGACTAATACCCATCGTGGGGGACAGTGGACCTTGCAGTACCCAACCCTTCACATATCTGGCAGGCCTGGACGCTACAGAGCACACACAAAATTGCCCCTGACTGGCCTGCCTTGTCCGTGTTTTTCTCTCCCACATATGAACCCGGACAAAACACACTGGCTGCATAACGTGTTCTGGGGATGTCTGTGATACCTATAGGTGGCATGACAACAACAGCTGGGGTGCTCCAAAGTGCTATAGAGTACTTGGCGAACCTCATAGTGGCAAATAACTGTCGGTGACTTATTGCTATGTGTGGTGGTGTTCTGCAGCTAGGGGCTGGAGGCCATATATCCTCGCGCAAGACACATTGCTTACCCAGTGGAGATGTCTCCTTTCCATAAGCTCTTGGCAGCTCTTGGTAAAACAACCACACTTACCTCGTTTTCTTCCACACTTCTTGAATCTCACAGCACCTGAGCCCATCAGACAATTGCTCTTCTCCTAAGCCTTGCAAGCCTCCCATCTCCCGCCTGCAGTCTAAAATGTCTGAGGTCACACTGACCACTTTAATGAGGAAAATCTCAGCCATCAGTGCCAGGATACGGGCAATGCATACTACTACAACCATAATGTCCTCTGAGTGAACTCCCTGCATACGAACCTAGACTCCACTGAGAAGTATCTTGGGGAAGTGTATGAGAGACTCGATGCCATACCTGACTGGTAGCTGGAAACATGGTAATTTCAATAGAAGGTCACAGACCTAGAGGAGCACTCCCAAAGAGATAAAATCTGTTTTATGGCATCTTTGAGTGGGTAGAAAAGGATGATATCCTTGCCTTCCTACAGTCCCTGGATCCCCACTTATTAAATAAGGAGTTCTGTCAGGCACAAGAATTTTAAAGCGCTTATACAACCCGATCATGCAAACAGATGAACACTGAAAGACCCCATCCTGTGACTGCATGTCTTCTTCGACCCCACATGTTTCCCTGAATGCTGTAAGCAGCTAAGAAAAGAGATGGCTAAATTCCGGATTAATGATCAGTCGGTATGTTTTACAGCAATTTACTCCCAGGACACCAATATCAAGAGGAAAACATTCCTGACAATGCACACAAGTTTGTGACAATGGGAGATCAAGTTTGGGCTCCTGGAACCAACAACGTGAGGAGTATGACTAACGGCAAGACTACTGAGTTTTACGAAGCTGAAGACTTTTTGGATTCCTTTGAGGCTTTGCCAATTGAGAATATGGTTGCACATCTGGATCAGAGTGCCAGCTAGAAAGGACTATGCCCCAATGACGTTGATTTAGTATGACTGACCACAACACCAAAGAATTGACTAATCCACGGACTTTCAGAGAGGGAGGAACTGCATCAGGTGATTAAAGCTCTTTTGAGAGACAGGCACAAATCTAGCTCCCCTCTTAAATCCCCCACCGTTGGTGATGGCCCATTCGATAAAGCCATATCACCTACTCTGTGATGTGCTTCATCTTCACTCTTCCACAGCCTCACTAATTTTATATGTGCCTCATCTATCTGTAGTGCTAAGTACATGTATTTTTGTTTTCATTGTTTTCTGTTATACCTGTTATATTACTTGGTTGTCCTGGGCCCTTCTGTGCCCCACTGTCTAGATTCAGACTAGGCGACAGGCACACAGGGGCTGTAAGTGCTGGAGAGCAGGACTGTGGAAGCTTAGATGGGTGATAACACTAGACCGCTAACCTTCAGTGGACTCACACAAACACTTGTTTCCTGGGTTGGACTCATTTCCAGATCATGAGGGTAGATCTCTGTTTAGACTACTTGAGGACCTTAGTTTTCTGCCTGACAATGTGTCGTTTGATGGCACTGGTTTTTCCAACTCTTGTTATAGTTCACACCCATTTCGCATCCCTAACAGTTCATTTTTCCTCTTGTTCCCTCAGTTCCAGTTAGTCCCTTCCTTGCCTTATTGTGGTTTTGCTGTCTCTTTTCTATTGCTTGTAGAGACTAATCTGTGGGGCTTATTTACAAGCCCCTTGTGCCGCAGGTGCATAGCTTTTAATATGGGAAAAAGTGACATATTGGCAGCACACAGGGCTTGTTAATAAGCCCCTGTGTTCAGCAGTGTCGAGGGGCCCACACTGGATTCCTGGTCAGCACCTGAGTCGCCATGGCACCATCTGCTGCTTGAAACTGGTAAGCCTTGTTTCAGTCACTCGTTCTTTGATACCTAGCTGCCCTCTCTCTTCCAGCTGGTCAGATCTACATAGCATTAAGATAGAATCGAGCCATCCTTTGGAACAGACAAATACCAAGAGAGTGGGCTCCGTCCAGGACTTCTTTCTTACTCTCTGTGTGTCTCCCCCAAGTTCTCTATCTGGTAATATGTTCCATTCTGTTCACCAGCACAGACATTCAGGGATGGCAAGGGCTTTGGACGGGCCTGTGATTCAGAAACATGAGACCCCCCGTGCAACAAATTGACTAACCTTCTTGTGCATACATACTGTTTGCGCAAGCGCCACCTTTATGTACACACCTCAGTGCCTGCTCCCTGTTACCACTGCACAACTCTTTCCAGCTGTAAATATGAGGCTCCCCTTGACAGCTTCCAGTACCCACACCTGCCCTCTTTTCACATCTGTATTTGCAAGGACTCTCAATCTGTGTGAGAGGAGCTTGGCTCGCAGTTTCAAGTTTTTGCCTGGGTTTGCAGATAGCCACAGTTTACTATCTTGCTGCCTTCTATATTTTTCTGCGGTGTTCACTACTTCACACCTCACTACCCACGGGACATAGTCCATAGTCACCCTAGATCTCACTAGAAGGCTTCAATCTCCCCAACCCTGTATCTACACCCGTTCTATCATGTACGACCTGAGCGATTGGTCATTACTTACCCTCCCCTGCGTTAAGTGATCCACTGTAGTCGCTGCTATGGCACTACGCCAACATCACAGCAAACCAATGGGCATCATATCCATGATTGTGAATGACATGACACATTATAACAATAGGAAGATAGACCTACGCTAGTTTAGCACCAAGAAAGCGGAAGTAGCACTCATAGACGATGCTCACCCATCGGCCACTGCCTCAGACAAGCTTAAGTGGAAATGGGTAGAGAGGATGGTCAGTGGATGTCATAGAGTTACTACTGCAATACTCCACCTCTAGACACCAGGTGCTCCAGGAAATGTGGCTTAGTGGTCCTTATTGGGAGATATCCTCCACACACAGTAGTGAACACTTGGTCATACCTGGAGGGAAGATATGTCTTTGTCAAACTGAGGACCATGGGCATATGCTGATATCAGGGCACATCTATGGAACCATGGTTCCTTTCCTGCTTCTCTTTACTACTAACAGAATTTAGCAAACACAAGAGGATGATGGACGGGGCGCTGAAACTTTTCAGACACTCACCCCCAGTCACATATCTGGGTTAAATCCATCATCGTTCTTTAGCTCACTTTGCCACCCCAGTTCAAACCCAGCGATATGCAAATCAGTCTTGATCCTGTGCCTCATGAGAACAGTCCAGCCCGAACTGCCAAGCCAGGTCTTCCCTGGATCAGAAACAAGCATCCTGGGACTGGTTTTGGGGTAATACCCCTTATCAGCCAGGCTAGCTTGAATCCAGTGGCAAAGTGAGCAAGAGACCCACGTCTGGGCATACCCTGCCAACTTAAGGCGAACAAAGCAAATACAAGAGATGATGGACGGAGCGTTGAAACTTTTCAGATACTCACCCCCAGTCACAGATCTCATGCTAGCCTGGCTGATAAGGGGTGTTACCCCGAAACCGGTCCCAGAATGCTTGTTTCTGGTCCAGGAAAAACCTGGCCCAACAGTTTAGGCTGGACCGTTCCCATGGGGAACAGGGTCAAGACTGATTTGCATATGTCTGGGTCTAAACTGGAATGGCGTGGAGTGCAAAAAATAATGGATTTAACCCAGATCTGTGACTGGGGTGAATGTTTGATTAATTCAGCATTCCATCCATCATCTGTTCTTTTTGCATTTGTCGCCCTAAGTAGGAAGGGTATGCCCAGATGTGGGTCCCGTGCTCGCTATGCCACCAGATTCAAGCTAGCCTGGCTGATGAGGAGTGTTACCCCGAAACTGGTCCCAGGAGGCTTGTTTCTGGTCAAGGGAAAACCTGGCTAGGCAGTTCGGGCTGGACTGTTCCTATGGGGAACAGGGTCAAGATTGAGTTGCATAAGGCTGGGTCTAAACTGGAATGGTGTGACGGGCAAAAAAACGATGGATTTAACCCAGATCTGTGACTGGGGTGAATGTGTGATTGATTCAGCATTCCGTCTATCATCAGTTTTTTTTGCATTCGTTGCGCTAAGTGGGAAGGTGTTGGAAAGTGGATTATTGGTAGGGGCAAATGTAGGTCTGCCACTGGCAATAAGGCCACTAACACAGTATAGGGCTCAGAATAGGTCTTAGAAAATTATTCCTATGCTCAACCCTTGGTAACGTGGCTGCGAGCAGACAGGCTTAACTTTAAAGACAGGTATGTAAAGCATTTATAAACACCAATTCAGTAAATAATTAAGACACAACACATAATAAAAATCCAACACCAATTTATAAAAATAAGAAATATTTTTATCTTTAAAATGACACCAAAATGACAAAAATCCAATGTAGGGAACCGGAGATATGAATTTTCAAAGATTTAGCATTATATAGCACTTGGAAACATATAGCGCCTTATTGGGATATCTGGTCGCGATAGACCGGCTCAAAGTCAAAGTTTCAGGCCGACTGCGATGGAGCCCTGAGCGGCTACCACTCGCGGTAGGTCCCGGTCACAGTTTTTACCTTCGGACTTAGAAACTTTTCTGGAGCTTTTCTTCCCGGGGTCCCTCGAAGCTCTCAGCCAGTCTGGATTCGGTGAGGGTTCGCCGGATTGCCTTGCGATTAGCTCCCGGTCAAACTTATGGAAGTCCGACCTCCGGAGCGTTCCAGCGGAGCAAACCCAGGATCCAGGCTGACACGCGGTTGAAGGCAGGCGGCTTGGCTTTCGGGGTTGCTCCCGGTCACCTTTTCTTCGTTCGGACTTAGAAACTTTTACGGAGCTTTTTCTCTCGGGGTCCCTCAATGCTCTTCACCAGGCCGGATTCGGTGAGGGTTCGCCGGCCTCGGATTTCTTCTACTCCCGGTCAAACTCTGGAAGTTGGACCTACGGAGCTTTTAGCGGGACAAACCTGGGTGGCTTGGCCGGCTCGCGGTTGAAGGCAGGCGGCTTGGCTGGCCAGGTTGAGTCGGTCCCTCTATGGAGCTTTTTTTAAAGTTGCTCCAAAGTTCTTGAACTTCTTCCTGAAGTTCCTCAAGGGGTCCCAAAGTGTCTCAAACTCATTACAAGGGTCTGGAAGCTCCAAGATGGTCCTTGAAAGTTGAGGACTTCAGTTCCCACAATCCACTTGGACAAAACCCTTACAAATCCACTGGTAGTTCTTCCAGTTGAGGATCCTTGGTGGTGATGGTCCAGGTGAGCTCTGTTAACCTGTAGCTTGCAGGGAGTCCACTCTTTAGTTCTTTTACATCAAGGTAATCCACAGGGCTGTAGTTTCAGCTGGTGCAGTCTTCAGAGGGCAGGCCTTAGAAGTTTGCACCCCCAACTTCTCAGCATAGCAACGTCTTGCTTCCTTAAGTTTCAAGCAGAAGATCTGAGAGACTCTGCCCCTCTCAGATACTTATTCCAAGTTCTCTGGGTCAAGCAGGAGGTCACTGCTGACCAATGGGAGCAGGGCAACTCCCCAAGAATATGACCACACCCTGTAGAGTGTGGCATTATTTTGTCCCAGAGTACACCAAATCCTCCAACTTCATAATGGCTGATTTTCCAGCAGGGAGGTAAGAGCTGGCTAAACACACCCCTAGGATGGCTAATTTTCATAAACTCTCCCCCTTGCATCTGTGCATTCCTTCCATAAGCCTAGCTCTGGCTGAGGTGAAAAGTTTAGAGTTGTAAATGACACTAAGGCCTCCTCTTCTCTTTGAAGACCATGGTTTACGACTCCTCCCCCTGCTCTGGCATTCCTGTGTAGCAGCACACTGCCCTCCCAGCAGAGCTGGTTAACCCCAGGGGCTCTTTATCACCTCTTCAAGGCAGCCTGGCTAATCCACTTAACTCTGACCAATCAGGACAGACCACTGGAAGGCTGAATCTGGACTTACAAACAAGAAAGTCTTATAACTTCTTGTATGTACACTTTAGCAGAAATTCAACCATATCATATTCTTGAATTTATTAATACCATTCGGGGAAGCCTTTGAATGGCACTTCTAGCCCTCTTCTATCAAGAGTTATTAGTTAATAACTTCCTACCATGTTAACCTATGTAGCAGGGGATTTGCAATGGGACAAATGACTTGGGCCATTTTTCCAGCACCAGGACTTACAAAAACATATTTTATAAGTACTTTGCTTATATCTACAGGACCCCCACCCCATGGGACAACTAGGGGAGACTTTAGGGGTTCTGAATCTGTAGAAATATTGCAGATCCTCCCTCCACAGGGCTCCTAGCATCAAAGTCGAATTTGGGCAGCACTTTATCACAATGTGGGGAGTGAAATGCGGAATTTCGCTTAACCCAGGGCATATAAAACTCATTTTATAAGGGTCTACCTTATAAATACCTGACCCCCCACCCCTGGGACACCTAGGGGAGACCCTGGGGGTTCGTAATATGCCAAAACATTGTAGGTTATCCATTTTTAAGTGCCTCAAACCCCAAAGTCGAGTTTGAGCACAATTTACTTTTTAAAAGCAGTCCTGCCACCCAGGGCTACTTTTAAACTGACCCCAGGCCTCAGCAGTGCACACATGCAATTGCAGAAAAGCTGCTGGCCTCCAAACTGCCATGCCCTATTGTGGGCTAGGGACTTCTAGGTAGTTTTAATCCCCCTGCCCTAATATTTAATAGGGCCTGATAGGGTAGGTCATGCCAACCACAGGGGTACCCCAACCCTTAGTGTACCCTAGTGTATGTAGGTGTTTTCACTGTATTCTAAATTTGTCTCTTTCAGCATAGCACTGGCCCTGGGCCTGGTTAGGCAGAGCCCAGGGTCAGACAGAGTCAGTTACCACCAGTACCATTCAGCAAAATGTTGGGGGGTGCCCAGGGCACAGGATGACTTTGCAACAGAAGGGTATGCCCAAACGTGGGTCCCGTGCTCGCTACGCCACCAGCATCAAGCTAGCCTGGCTGATGAGGAGTGTTACCCAGAAACCGGTCCCAGGAGGCTTGTTTCTGGTCCAGGGAAGACCTGGCCTGGCAGTTCGGGCTGGACTGTTCCCATGAGGAACAGGGTCAAGACTGATTTGCATATAGCTAGGTCTAAACTGTAATGGTGTGGCATGCAAAACAAACCCGATAGATTTACCCTAGATCTGGGACTGGGAGTGAATGTTTGATAAATTCAGCATTCCGTCCATCATCTGTTCTTTTTGCATTTATCGCCTTAAGTGGGAAGGGTATGCCCAGATGTGGGTCCCGTGCTCGCTACGCCACCAGATTCAAGTTAGCCTGGCTGATGAGAGGTGTTACCTGAATACCGGTCCCATGATGCTTGTTTCTGGTCCAGGGAAGACCTGGCCTGGCAGTTCGGGCTGGACTGTTCCCATGGGGAACAGGGTCAAGATTGATTTGCATATGGGTGTGTCGAAACTGGAATGGCGTGGCATGCAAAAAAACGATGGATTTAACCCAGATCTGTGACTGGGGGTGAATGTTTGATTAGTTCAGCATTCCGTCCATTATCTGTTCTTTTTACTAATAGAATTTGGCAGGACCTTTGTCGTCATAGGGTGAGACTGAAAGTTAGCCATTGACCTGATCCTGGATAGGGCAGTCCCTATTGACAAGAGCAATAATTCTGACAGAGCTGCGCTTCGAGAATTTATGTCTGACCACGGTGTGGTGGATGTATGGCGACTGGCCGGCCCCCAAGACAAAGACTTTACGTACCTGTCCCTTGCATGGCATGACATCGTCTGCTGATGCAAGGTGCTTTACTACAGTTGATTTCTCAATGTAACATACTACCAGGGAGTATTTCAGACCATTCCTTTGTATTATTGGATGCTGACATGGAGCACATGAGCCTGGCCCCAGCTTTATGGATGATGCCAACATAGGATAGGTACAGGAAGACTCTTGTCTCGGATGTGAAATGATACATGGCGGAGAACCAGGCTCTGTTTCATCTGCACAGGTAGTATGGGTGACAGGCAAGGCAACCTAAAAAGGCTTATTAAAGTGTGATCGTTTGTTGCAAGGAAAAAAGTAACCTCACTCTGAGCAATCTAGACTGGAACTCTCTATTGCATCGCCGACAGCTGAATGTGGGTCCATTCCATCCCACGACCTTCATTGGCGACTGGAAACTGAACATTTATGATTAGTTAATTTTTAACTTCAGCCATTGAAGGGGTTTTGACACAGTTGAAATTGCAACTCTGCAAAGAGGCGCGAAGGCAGGCAGACTTCTTGCGTTTCAACTCCGGCAAATGGCCATTCTTGCCACCAGAAGGACAAATTGTCCAATAAGGGCAGGTTAAAGTACTCATGATATAAAATCATTAACAGCAGGTACTGGACCCACATAAATGTTTGAGAAGCGGGGCTACTGGAGCACTGAGAGTGGTGGCACTGCTAGCAGACTGGCTCTGACGTCACTCATATGGTATGGCACTGTGCTTGTATAGCGCTAGATTTTACAGCATTATGGGCCTCTATCCTGCCCATGAATAAGAACACCTTTACCCCTTCCATAAGGTTAGCCATGCTTCACCATATGTCAGATATTTCTCATCCGCCTCATCGTATGCAGAAGTGGATGGCGACCGCGTTAGCTGGCGCAAAGATCTAACTCTTGCGCCACTGCAGGAAACCCACGGTCCCGACTTTGGAGGAAAGGATGATGGAGTTGGTGAGGGTCCCTCCTGTGAATATATGATGTACAAGGGGAATAGCCAAATGGCAACCACTGTCCTCATATGGATACCCTTCTTCTGCACCCCTTAGGGCCCTGGTACCCCCTACATGCTTTGCACTACTGCACCTTGAACAGTAACGTGAAAGTGCTGTGCTAAAATGATGATGTGTCTTTCACTAGCCGCCTGGCATGTTGGGTCCCAAGAAACTCTGGGTTGTGGAGTTCATTAATTCCTCTTGTTTTTAACGATGCCAAGGCTGCTGATCACCATTAAAAATACATTTTGAAACCTTAGGTTTTTTTAAACGTCTATTTTTTTAAAGTTCCTGCGTTAGAACATTTATGGACAACTTATTTAAGTGCTCCTCCCATAAGTGGGGCTGAGCCCACCCGGTACTAGAATACCTGTACCGGGTGAGGACTCGGTGATGAAGTATGCCACAAAGCAATATGTGGGTGAGAGTCTGCTAAAAAACAGGAGTTCTGCCATATGCTAGGTTTTTTAGAACATATAGGGCTGCCTCTCTTTTGTTTTCAGTTCCCAAGAGACGCCATCTTTGCTTGAGGACCGATGCTTCTATCAAAGTCTGATGTGGAGCAGTATTGTTGATTGCGGGGTATGTCTTCTAACCGGTCTCCTCTTCAAGGGAGAGTTCTCCCTGGATGATATCCGCTTTTGGAATATGTACATCTGTTGTATACATTATTCTTTCACTGTTATACCTTACAACGTGCCCTACACTTGTCTGTCACTCCATGCAAGTATAGTTATATGCTTGTTGGTTCTCTGTCAATTTACTGGGTGGATCTTGCTGCTTGCACTCTGTGATTCCGTAGTAAGAGCATGCTTGAAATGGCTTTGTCTCTATTGATTTCCAGAGAAGGTAGGTAAGCGAGTACTGCTATGTACTATCAATGTAACATATGCCATGGATCATTACTTTACCTACGCATTTGTGAAAAGGTTAATAAAGATTTGGTGCAAAAAATTGGGCAATGGGAGATACGTTATTTTTACTGACCACCAACACCACTGGAAACCAAAGTGCAGTAAATGTAAACATCCGTGAAATGCTTAAGGGAAGTGCTTAATTTGTAAAAGAATAAGTGCCAGGGCTCTCTCTGGAGGCCACTGCAGCTCGCACCACACATTGCCCCTGCCATGTTGCCAGTGTTAGTAACAACACAACTACTAACTCTCATACTCCTACAAGTGTGACAGTTCAGACTATTTCAGGCCTCCAAAGCTATAAGAATGGCTTGGGCAGCAGGTATAGTAATTTTTTATGTACTTTGAATTAATATTTACCTATTGTTGTGGTCATCTCCTAAATAGCCAGATAAGCATCACCTTTTGGCAGGCTGTCACAAACGCCAGTGTTGACAATTAAGTGCGGGTGCTGAGCCCCGGAAACCACCAGCTCAAATTAAGCACTGCTTAAGAGGGGTCTCAAAATGTGACGGGCAACCCAATAAGCCAGTTTGTGAAGGGTTCTTGCCCAAGTCAATCAAAGGTTGAAGGGGGCTCACCCAAAACCCCTTTGTGAATATATATGTGTATGTGGGTGATTTGTATTGTGTGTAGTGGTGACAATCAGTCTTTCCAGATAGCTAGTCTGTCTGTAGCCAGACCTAACATAGTACTTTCCTAAGTGCCTTTACATTTTTTTCCTACTGTACAGTGCATACTTTGTGCATATGGTGTGCACCAGCTCTGATTTTTGGGGACCAGGACTTATTTCCCATCATCAGACTTTGACCTAGGCCAAGGGAAAGAAGAACAAAAATTGGGAAAAGGAGGAGGAATATAAAGATAGGAAAACAGTGACAAAGGGAGAAAACTGGAATGAAAAAGAACCTGCAAAAGGAAAGTAAAGAGAAATCAGGGATCCGTAGTATTCAACAACCATGACATTCGGAAGCACTGTTGATGGCTACTATGAAAAACTTTGGGTCCCTGAACTTAATATTACTTTTTTATTTTTTACAAATTAAGCAATAACGCGTCTCTCACACTTCATGTCCTCAAACAAAACGTCACTGCAGTCACTCCCATTATCTTTCCAGTCTTCATTAAGGTGGTCCTTCCCATTTATTTCCAGCCGCGGCCCGTGCTGGTTAGAGTGGTGGGGCCGGGTGGTGGTGGTGGGAGGGGATTTTGATGGACAATGACGAGGGAAAATTAAATAAATAATGAATTTTCCCTCGTTGTCGTCTGTCGAAATCTCCCCCAACCGGCCCCACCGCTCTTACCTGCACGGGCCGCAGCTGTTTATTTCATCTTAGTGAGAGTACAATATGCAGCCACAAGACTCCTAGTTCATATGAAAGCCAGGAAACTCACCATACCAGCCTTAGAAGACCTTCACTGTCAATCACAGACACATCATATCATATCGCTTTTAAATCTCTGTGCAATTTCTTAGCTCCATATCAATATGTACAGGTTTATGGGCAACCTTGGGCCAAGGACTGGAGTTCTCCACCCATCCCTTGCTACTATGGGGCTAGTGTAGGCGGAAGATCCTTTTCAGCCAAGTCAGCAAAACTTTTAAACTGTTCACCAAACACATCTGCCTCACAGTCAGACATCTTGTTTTCTGTAAAACACAAAAATATGTCTCCTTCCCTAAGTATGACAACGAACCTCACAACAGGTGACGTAAAGAAACGGATTTCCAAAACTTAATATCCCCCTTATGACTAACAATAAACAGAAGACTAACATAACGTAGCAGTTGTAAACCTAACACAGACCAGTCTGCTACTTTTAATTTAAGCTTAATTTATCACACTGATGTTATACAGTGCCAGCGGTACAGATCTGTGTTACGTAGCGTACGCGGAGTACATCAGACAGAAAAACATACTGCATTATAGTCATGTTCTCACTCATCGACTGGGATGTTGTCTTAAGTGTGTGTCGTGCCCAGCAAATTACGCTTTCATTCTGACTGAGCAATGGTTCTCGGGAGCTTGGTGCATCGCCTTCTGGGATTGCTATAGCATTTGCCATATGTGTTCTTAAGGGTCCCCATATACCTTTCAGTCGGGATGCTGTAGGTAGTAATTTACTGTATGTTTCAGCATGTGCGTGGTATGTGACCATGTCTGTAATCCAGACTGCCGTTGGGGGTGTCCTGCCTCTACCCCAGTGCCTGGCTACTCTTTGTTTGCCCATCAGCAGCGCCAGCTCCACAAATTTCCGCTGACTCTTTGGGACCTGGTTGACATATCCCAGCAACGCCATCAACAGATCCTCTCTGCCACTCTTAAGCCCCAAAACAGGCCTGACATAGTGAGACAAGTGGGCAAACTCATTTAGGGGTTGACAGGGGTTGCAGTTGCGACCCCTTGATTGCCCTTTGTGACTCCTGGCACTGCCTTTGCTACACCTGGCCTCAGAGATGGCAAAATCAGTGCCAAGAAAACAGGGGCGGCACAGCATTCCTTATCATCTGCCCATTTTTATTATACTAACAGTGATTAATAGTCTATTATTCACTATTAGTGTAATAGAAAATGAAGCACACTTAGGTCATAAATATATATTGTATGCAAGTTAGATGGTGAGAGTGTCTTTAAGTGAGAGAGCGTGTGTATGTGTGAGCAATTGTGTCTGTAAGTGTAAGCATGTGCGTACGAGTAAATGTAAATCCGTATTTGTAAAGCGCGAGCTACTCACCCTTACGGGTCTCAAGGCGCTGGGGGCCGTCGTGGAAATTAAGTGAGCTATTGCCCAGAGTCACATGGTGCTGAGCTGAGCTGCCGCCGGAGCCGGGGATCGAACCGTGAGCCCTGTGCTCCGAAGTCAGCTGCACCTGGCCGCTGCACCACACCTCTCTAGCGTCTAGTGACAGGTAATGAGTGAGATTGCAGCCCAGATTTTCTATTCTTCGACGCAAGGCAAAGCTGAACCCAAGTTGCTCCACTGTCCTGCATTGACGGGAGAGAGAAAGAATGCACCATATCTAACAGGATACAGTGACTTTTTGCTCTCCTCATGCACTGGCACACTTTTGGCTGCCATGCGCCAACTCACACACCCTTGTGCCACAGTGCAAGGGTTTGTGCATACTCTGAAGCATAGCTTTGTATTGGAATTGGTCACTTCAAGCACAAAAAACTATGCCTTAAGGCTTTTCACATTTTGTATATGTGCTGTGCAATGCAGCACACATGCAAAGTTGGACAAAGGAGGAGAAATAAAAAAAATTCTCCTACTTTCACCTGCCTCGAGGAGGCATAAGAATATAGTGCAAATTCCTGTCTACCAATGTTTGTAGATAACACATCGGTGGTTGCATGGGAACTCCCATGCACCACCCATTAAATGCCTTCCTTGATACAAAATAACACTAAGCAACACATAACGTAACTGCATTATTTTGGGATACTATCCAATGCAAATCCTCATTTGTGGTCATGGTAGGGACATATGGTATGCCTTCCTGGAAAACATCAGGGTCAGAAATCATATGATGTGACCCCTGGTCATGTCATTAAGGTCAAAGGGTACGTGATGGCTCTTCTGCTATCACTGGCATTTTTGTGAATGGATGCCCATGTGTAACCCTGAGAACGCTGATCCTTATCTTATCTTTTCTAAGGATCCTCAGGTCACCAGGATCTTTTTACCTGCTGAATAGTGTGAAGGGAAGAAAATCTTTTCAGTTATGCAATCATTTATTTAGAATCTAGTTCACCTGCAAAGACCACTGACTCCGTATTCAGTTTGGTGGGTTTATTACAGCCAAGAATAACTGCACGTGCAAGCACCTCAACACGAGGTTAAAGAAATAAATGGGCACTAATACAAATAGCATCCTACGCAAGAGTCTCATCCGACTCAGGATGAGAAGAATCGTTAGCTCCAGAAGTATTAGGCAAGCAATAACAGCTCCAATCTCTACGTTATTCCTCATTTATCTAAACCAGCATAAAACCCATTGGCTGTCCCTACACTACTTCTAAGATGACATACCTACTTAACGAACTTCCCAGGCAAGAGTAAGTAAAAGGTGTCAGTTGTGAAGACTTCCTAAGAAGTACACTCACATAGTACTTAAGCTCAATTTCTAGATGCTCCTTCACCGAATCCTTCTATGTCCTCTTCTCTGGTCTCCCCTATCTCTACTCTACCCTCCACCCTCGGGGCACTGACCCTAATACAAAACCCAAATACAATTGAACACGCCTTTTGTCACGCCTCTTTGGCCAGGTCTTCCTTCTTGTACTTTTCCATCGAAACTCTTACTTCATCCTGGACGGTTGCGGTGACCTTGAGTCCCAGGCACCTTCTCCGCTGAAAGTATCATCCCTAAATTCCATTGCACTCCCATTTCCATGTCTCCCATCGCCCTAACTCGTGAAACAAAGAGCCGGTCTTTAGCTAACGAGGCATGTGTCCTTGCACCTGCAACAGAAGATACGTTCAACAGAAACCCTCTACTGTGCTAATTAAATCTACTGTCGGTGCCCAGAGAGCCTTTCCAAGAGAACCTTCTCTGCCTGCAAAGTAAGCTAACATAAGAACAAACAGGCCTTTCCTTGGCGTATATGCAGTCAGGCCTTTACACAATTTAAACACACAAACCTTAATCACTTCTATAAGCATTGGTTCATTACATTTCATATGCAAAAAGTGAACTACACGTGCAACTTAATATCGTACACGGTTAAACTACTGCATCTCGATTACACATGGGCTGATTCATTTATGCATTATTTTAAACACGATTCAGTTAAGCATTACATTTGTATGATTAAAATAGCACAATTACGCTTCTCTTTACTCTAATAACTGCGGTTTAGAACTACATCATACTGGCCATTCATTGATATATATCTGGATATATGCGGGTGCGAACTAACGGTGATTATGATGCACCCCTACAAATTTCACGAGAACATGGTGCTCTATCAGTTCCCCCCTTTGATGACTCCTGTCATCACATTTTATTCAACTCCCTTGGAGAAAGAACCGACCTAAACAGAACTCGTTGCCATTCTCCCTGGTCTGTGATTCTCCAATCACTTGAGTCTTTGATATTGACTGTCCTGCAGTCTAGCCATTCTCGTCTCATTTTCTCTCAGGGCTCTCTCAACTCTGCCTGCTCGATACCATTTGTATGCTTTAATCAGACCCCACAGACAAACCACGCAAACTACCACAATAAGGAGAGGTCTCAGAATATAGCCAAGAAATCCCTTCCCCAAATTCGCAAACCAGCTCCCCACTTGCCCAAACCCTTTTCCAACTTTTTCCCAGGCTCCCTCTTCTGTCAGGTCCGTTATCTTCGTATGAATAGTAGTGATGTTACTTATATATTTCTCCAGATCCTTGCTGTGGTCTGGTATATAAGTACAGCACTCTTGAACCTTCAATAATTTACAGACTCCGCCCTCTTTTGCCAATAAGACATCCAAAGCAAGGCGATTCTGCAAAACCATTGTCCTTATCGACAACATCTCTCCCTCTACAAGTACTAACGATTTTGCTGTATTCATCGATAGTTCGTCTATCACAGTCGCCAGTCTCCGGATCTTCACATCATTCAAGATCACTCCCAAACTTGGTATCATAGCTCCAAAGATATCTCCCACTACGACCCCTGCACTCGCACTTCTCCTCACTTTCGAATGCTTTCCACCTTCCAGAAGTTCCAAATCCTCTGTATGGTAAATCTTTGGAAATATTATTCCCAAATAACATGTACCATACCAGTTCGCAGGCAATCTCACATATGCATTCCTTCCACACACAAAATACACCGAAGGTATCACTTGTACAGGACCTTGGAGAAAATTCTTTGCTGCATCTGCCATGGTGAAAACATGCAAAAACAACAGTTGATGGACAGAATGCAGAACAATGTCATACATTCACCCCAGTACAGAGATCTGGGCCTAAATCCATCGTTTTTTTGCTCACCATGCCATTCCAGTTTGAACCCAGCCATATGCAAATCAGTCTTGACCCTGTGCCTCATGGGAACAGTCCAGCCCGAACTGCCAAGCCAGGTCCTCCCTGGACTGGAAACAAGCATCCTAGGACCGGTTTCGGGGTTTCACCCCTCTTCAGCCAGGATAGCTTGATTCCAGTGGCATGGAGAGCACGGGACCCACGTCTGGGCATACCTGTCCCACTCGGGGTTACAAATGCAAAAACAACAGTTGATGGACAGAATGCAGAACAATGTCATACATTCACCCCAGTACAGAGATCTGGGCCTAAATCCATCGTTTTTTGCTCACCATGCCATTCCAGTTTGAACCCAGCCATATGCAAATCAGTCTTGACCCTGTGCCTCATGGGAACAGTCCAGCCCGAACTGCCAAGCCAGGTCCTCCCTGGACTGGAAACAAGCATCCTAGGACCGGTTTCGGGGTTTCACCCCTCTTCAGCCAGGATAGCTTGATTCCAGTGGCATGGAGAGCACGGGACCCACATCTGGGCATACCTGTCCCACTCCGGGTTACAAATGCAAAAACAACAGTTGATGGACAGAATGCAGAACAATGTCATACATTCACCCCAGTACAGAGATCTGGGCCTAAATCCATAGTTTTTTTGCTCACCATGCCATTCCAGTTTGAACCCAGCCATATGCAAATCAGTCTTGACCCTGTGCCTCATGGGAACAGTCCAGCCCGAACTGCCAAGCCAGGTCCTCCCTGGACTGGAAACAAGCATCCTAGGACCGGTTTCGGGGTTTCACCCCTCTTCAGCCAGGATAGCTTGATTCCAGTGGCATGGAGAGCATGGGACCCACGTCTGGGCATACCTGTCCCACTCGGGGTTACAAATGCAAAAACAACAGTTGATGGACAGAATGCAGAACAATGTCATACATTCACCCCAGTACAGAGATCTGGGCCTAAATCCATCGTTTTTTAGCTCACCATGCCATTCCTGTTTGAACCCAGCCATATGCAAATCAGTCTTGACCCTGTGCCTCATGGGAACAGTCCAGCCCGAACTGCCAAGCCAGGTCCTCCCTGGACTGGAAACAAGCATCCTAGGACCGGTTTCGGGGTTTCACCCCTCTTCAGCCAGGATAGCTTGATTCCAGTGGCATGGAGAGCACGGGACCCACGTCTGGGCATACCTGTCCCACTCGGGGTTACAAATGCAAAAACAACAGTTGATGGACAGAATGCAGAACAATGTCATACATTCACCCCAGTACAGAGATCTGGGCCTAAATCCATCGTTTTTTAGCTCACCATGCCATTCCAGTTTGAACCCAGCCATATGCAAATCAGTCTTGACCCTGTGCCTCATGGGAACAGTCCAGCCCGAACTGCCAAGCCAGGTCCTACTGGAACCTTTTCATAGTAGGTCTGATAACGTCTCACACACAGCTTTCCCCTCTGCTCTTTGTCCAAAGCTATAGGACCATAACTTCCCTTTGTCCGGTGCAATTTCTCCTCCTCTGTCCAATCCACCGTACTATGCCCTGTGTCTCGTGTCAGTGTTAGTTTTCTATATCTGTCTTCCACCTGATCCACAAACTTTTTCTCTACATCTGATAATGAGCACGTCAAATTATGTCGGTGGGCATATGCTGTGTCCAATTCCAGAGACGGTATGAAGAACTTCCTAAGTCTATCCTCCGTCTTATAGTAATCATACTTATTCAAATGTTTATAAGCGGGGACTTCAGGAAGCACTGCATCGTAATTGGAAAAGAAATACTCAAACTGATCTCTTTCATAGAATATACTAAGCAACAAGCTTCATGTAATTCCATATGTCAGTGGAAGATGGTGATACCTAATACCCTCATCCACTGAAGCAGGCAACTGCATACACACATAACAATCCTTCGCATCCATCGCATCCATATACTCGTATAACAGCTTGGCGTAAGCATTGAGCTTAAAATCACTTCTAGACAAATCTACATGCAATCTACGACTTTCTTCTATCAGCAAAGCTTTGTCGGCTCCTATGTTTACCTCTTGTTGGCTAGGTGTAGTAGGTGTAGGAGTCCCTGGCACCCCCTGCACTGCTAGCTCGTGTGGAACTGTATATGAAACTACAATTACTATGATTATAGAAACTATCACACCCCCTATAAGTATGCCTACAATCAATTTAGATCTACGATTTGGATCTCCAGTCTCCATGATTTCGAAAGTTCTCAAAAGTTCTTGGTTTCAGCAATGAACACTCAAAAAGTCTTTGTTTCCTCCACTCGTGACTTGCTTAACCAGTTCGAGCAATACTTTGAAACCTCTGGAAATCCCCTTTTCAACAACAGTCTCTTATTTACATAGCCCAGAAAAAGACTTCCCTAGGTTTTCGTTCCTCTTCTGTGGAAAGTCCCTAAGTTTATTCTTCTTCCACTCGGATCTAGGTTATCTTCTTCTTTAGACTTTTTTATTTACAGCAGGTTATATTTCATCCACCATAAGATCCTCTGCAAGCGCTTCCAAAACGTGATACAAAAGTTCAAGACGAAGAATTACCATTTCATGTGAATACGGCTCAAATCCAAAGGACGGAAATTCGAGTCGATGCAGAACCAGTTCTCGAACTTTACTCAGAAGCGGGGGATTCGGAACGGTGAGGGTCAGTATTCCTTCGACTTCGAGCCCTGGCAACAACAGCACCACCTTCACTACCACATTCGGGCTCTTGCTGACCACCTGCACAGACCTCAGTCTCCCCGTACTCACTACCCCCTGCATCAGTCACTGTGTAAGTCCACTCAGGGGTAGAGTAACTCCGGCAGGGTATTCTTGTTCTTTTCGACCTTCGCCGACCCTCTTGAGTCTGCTCTTCGTCACTTGCTTCTGTTTCAGACGTTTCAGACACTGGAGCAAGATCTCTTTCGGGTACCAACCTCAGATTCAGTCGCCTCTGTCTTTCAGGCCAACCTTCCTCGATTCTGGTCGTTCTTCCGCCTTCCCCTGCTATACCCAGTGCACCACTTCCTCCTTCTGCTGAATCTGACTCTACTCCACCCACTGCACCACCTCTGCCTTCTGAGTCAGAGTCGAGGTTCAGGCTGTCGAAACCCCCTTCAGCTTGTTCTGGTGCACCACCAGCTGTGTCAGCGACCCTTACAGCTTGACTTGTCCTCTCATGTGGCCCTGCCACATCAGCTGGATTTTCGTTTACGAGAGGAGCTGTTTCTTCCAAGGGTGCTGAAACTCTGCGGGTATGGGAGGCATGTACCCAGTTTGGTAATCCTCCACACTTCACTGCAGTATTCGTTACCAGTATCACCTGGTATGGGCCTTGCCACCGAACATCCAAACAGCTCTTCCTCACGTGCTTTCGGACAAGCACCCAGTCGCCTGGACACAGGTCGTAGCACAGATCACTCGAAGCTGGAACGGCTGCAGCTTGCACTTGCTGGGACACAGAACGGACCACATCAGATAGTCCTTTACAGTAATCGAGAATCAAGTCATCAGTGATGCTTATCAAAGCTGTAGCTGGTACTGCTGGCAACCACATTGCCCTTCCCATCAATATTTCATGAGGGGACAACCCGGTCCTCCTATCTGGGACACTCCGCATGCTCATCAGTACGAGCGGCAAAGCGTCAGGCCATTTCGGGGACGTTGATGAACACATTTTTGCCATCCGGGCTTTCAAAGTTCCATTGACCTGTTCCACCATCCCAGAAGCCTCTGGTCGGTAACTGCAATGGAGTCTCTGATCAACATTCAATGCGACACAAAGCAACTTCATGATTTCACTGTGGAAGTGTCTTCCTCTATCTGATTCCAAAGAGGTTGGAATCCCGAATCTCGGGATGAGCTCCCTCAACAATAACTTAGCCACTGTGAGGGTGTCACACCTGCGCGTTGGGTAAGCCTCCACCCACCGTGAGAATACGCATACCAGCACCAAGATGTATCGCAACCCATTGCACTTAGGCATTTCTACGAAATCTAGCTGTATCCTATTGAAGGGCCCTCCTGACCTCCCAATGTGACTCAATGTGACTACTGTTTTCTTTCCAGCATTCATCTGCTGACACGTGACACACCTCTGACAAACTGCTTCAGCAATTGCACGAAATCGTGGGTTATACCACGTTTGTCTAAACACACGCATCATTGCATCTCTACCAAGGTGTACCGGTCCATGTATTAGTCTCGCCATCGGACTCAGCAGGTTTTCTGGCAACACAGCTCTCCCATCACTGGAGACCCAAACATTCACATCCCCTCTTTCACACCCTGCTTTGACCCATCCGTTCCGTTCCTGATCTGAAACTTCATCTTGCAGTCGCTTGAGCTCCTCCCAAGTGTCTGCCATGGTCAACATCATGTTGAGCTCGGTTCTTTCTCGGCTCTCTCCTGTGTAACCCTCTGTAAATATGCATCCTTGTTCAGCACAGAAGCGGGCGACTTCGTCCGCATAATTATTTCCCAAAGACACAAAATCCTCTCCCTTCACATGTGCAGTGCACTTGACAACTGCGATTTCCATCGGATATTGCAATGCATCTAACAGTTGTCTTACATGTGCTCCATCCCTAATGGGTGAGCCAGATGATGTCAAAAATCCCCTCTGGGACCACAGCTGTCCGAAGTCATGAACCACACCAAACCCATACTGACTGTCCGTGTAAATCGTGATTCGAATTCGATCAGCGGCCAAACAGGCACGAGTCAAAGCAATGATCTCAGCTACCTGCGCGGAGCGTACTCCTTCTGGGCAAGCAGCCTCAACCACCCCGGAAATGGTACATACAGCAAACACTGCTCTTAGTTGACCGACACTGTCTCTTAGACATGAACCATCGACAAAGAAAATTTCATCTGGGTCCGTCAGTGGTTCATCGACAATGTCAGGTCTTGGTTTGGTGCAAAGTTCAGTCACGTCAAGACAATCATGGTCCGCACAATCTTCATCATCTACATTCGGTATGGGCATTAATGTCGCAGGGTTTAAGACGGAGCACCTTTTCAGAGTCACATTCTCTGCGGCAAGTATGACTTGCTCATACCTTGTTAACCTGTTATTCGTTAGGTGCTGAGTCTTAGTCCTGGTCATCAACAATTCAACCGAGTGTGGCACATATACAGTCAAAGGATGACCCATTACAATGCTTTCACATCTTTCAATGCTGACACCTGTTGCAGCAACGGATCTTAGACATCCGGGCAACGCAGAGGCTACTGGATCTAGAGTAGCTGAAAAGTAGGCAACTGGTCTACGGACACCTCCATGGTTCTGAGTTAAGACTGCTAATGCACATCCTTCTCTCTCACAACAGAACAATGAAAAAGCCTTGTTGTAATCAGGCATTCCCAAAGCTGGGGCTCTACACAACTCCTCTCTCAGTTTTAGGAATGACACTAAGCACTCCTCGTCCCATGGTACCGGATCACTCACATCTTTGTGCGTAAGCCTCTGTAAAGGCTTTGCTCTCAAGGAAAAGTTGGGTATCCACTGCCGACAATAGCCGACCATTCCCAAAAACATCCTGACTTCTCTCTGAGTGGTGGGCACTGTCATGTTCATTATTGCCTCAATTCGATCTGGTGACACCTTCCTCTTGCCTTTTTCTAATCTGTGTCCTAAGTACTGCACCTCGGTTAGGCAGTACTGTAACTTGTTTGGGGACACCTTGTGCCCATTCTCCGCTAGATGATTCAGCAAGGCTACTGTGTCAATCCTGCAAGCATCTTCCGTTTCTGAGGCAACCAGCAGGTCGTCTATATACTGCACAAGAACCGAGTTCTGTGGCAATACCAGACTCTCAAGATTCTTTTTCAAGATCTGATTAAAGATCGATGGGCTTTCCGTATACCCTTGAGGGATACAACACCATGTTAACACCCGATTTTCCAGCCGGAATGCAAAAAGAAATTGGCTTTCCTCATGGAGCGGTATCGAAAAGAATGCTTGACACAAATCAATGACGGTAAACCACTCGGCTTCGCATGGAATCTGAAACAGTATCACTGATGGATTCGGTACCACTGGAAAACAAGGGACCACTATCGTGTTGACCTTTCGCAGGTCTTGCACGATCCTGAATTTCCCGCTCGGTTTCTGTAGTCCCATAATAGGTGAATTACATGGGCTACCTCTGATCTCCTTCAGAATACCTTGGTTGATGAAAGACTCGATTACAGGCTTAATCCCTGCGATCGTTTCAGGTGACAGGTTGTACTGGGGCGTTCTAGGGAACTCAACATTCTGTTTCACCTGGATCTGCACCAGTTCAACCCCTTTGATTAGCCCTAGCTCTTCTCCTGTGAAGTCCCACACCTCGGGTGACACAGTATCTCTCAAATCCGGTGGAAGTTCCTCCACGGTCACCATTGGATACAAGTCTATACACAGATGCTGATTAGCAACTTTAAAAGTAGCATCATCATCCCTCGTCTGAACCTCCACTCCCCTGGGTGTGCAATAAATTGTGCAGTTCAATTTACATAACGGATCTCTTCCTAGAAGACAAACTGGACTCGTATCGCACACCACAAACTGATGTCTAGTTTGGAAAGAACCTATCCTTACTGGAATTGGTTCGGTCAGTGGGCTGTTTATTCTTTTGTTCGCTACTCCAACAACTTGGATTGATTGTCCCGAGAGGGGTAGGTTGGGGACTACTGCTGATCTTACAGTAGACCGGGTAGCACCAGTGTTGACCAAAAGTGTGGTAGGATGACCATCAATGTCTGCCTCCACAAAAGGTCCTCTCTGGTCTACCTCCAAGACTGCTCCAAGGGTGCAGTCTTCCTCCCCCCTCAGGCACCGTCAGGATGTAGTATCTGGGCTGTACTCATCATACCCTTCGAAAAGGGGCATCTGCTGGTAAGTCCGTATTCCCTGCGAGATCCTTGGTGGCTGTGGGACCTGTACTTGTGGATTATACGTCCCCCCTTTTATTGGTCTGGGCTTCATCACCGTGTTGACTACCTCCGGCACAGGTGCCTGAACCCCTTCTCCCTCCTGTTGTACTTGGTTGGCTGGGTTCAAGGGGCACTCGCGCTTCCAATGCCCGATCTGGTGACAAAGATGACACGCAGTGGTCTTCTTCAGTGTCGCCACATCCACCCCCGTCTTGGGATCTATGGGTTTCCCCTTTCCCTGGCCTTGCCCATTCTGGTTCCCTTGGTAATTTCCTTGTCTTCTTCCTAAGGTCCCTCCATTAGGCTGGACCTGAGCTGTCTGCATTTGAACGAGCATCAATTTGTCTTTTAGCTTCCGATGCTTCGAGTCCACTTCATCGCTACAATACCTCGCATACCGCAAGATTTCATCTACCGGCTTGTTCTGCCAACAGATCAAATGGTGCTGTATCATGAGGCTGACTTCTGGTCTCAGACCTAGCACAAACTTTGAGACAAACTGTCCCATATCCTTGGGGTCTAATGCATCTAATCCGCTATACTGTTTAAAAGCTTGTAGAAATCTTTCATAATATTCGTGCACCGTCTCTTTAGGTTCCTGCACAGTTCGGTCTATCTTAACCCAATCTATATCTTGAGGAGAAATCTTCAGTTTCAACCATGTAATCACTTGCTCAAATTTTTTCATAACGAGGGGTGACGGACCATTCGTGACAGCATCCCTTTCAAGTTCAAAGGTTGGCCACTCGACGGCGATTTTACAAGCTGTCCACAAATCTCCCGGCACCACTATGTCAAACAAGGTGTTCAAATCAGTCCACAGCACCTTCGAAATTTTAACAAACCGCTCAACCTGTTTGTACCACTCTACGGGTTTCTCCCTCAGCCGAGGAAAATCATTTATAAACGCAGCCAAGTCACCTCTACTCCAAGGCACATGTACGTACCCTCCGTTCTGTACTTCCCGTAAAGGAAAGTTTCCAACGCCCGTCGCCCCTCCCCCGGAGGCGGCGTTTCTCCCACTATTTTCTTCGCTATTTTCTTCTTTGACCACCTTTCCTCCCATTTGTCCAACAAGTTCCATATACGCATCCCTACAATCAGATCTTTAGTATGCGTCCTCAATCCTGTGATCCTTTTCTCCTCTAGTTCCTGATCACTATATTGCAACCTATGCGGTCCTTGCAACGTTTTTGTTTTATTCAAGTCTACGTCATATCTCCTGGCTAATGCTGTCAATTTCTCATGTGCTATCCTGGCTTTCCGAGTTACATCTTTTGCTATGAAAAGCAACTCATCTGACCCATAAATTTCTATTCTTTCCAAAGGCAGGCTTCCGCTAATCATTTCGTCTACCTCTGCTTTTAACCTTACTACGTCCAGCAACCTTGCCTGTACTACACTCTTTAGTATTTCTCGACAAGCTGCGCCATTCTGCTCATCATAGTCACCACTTTGTTCTTGTGACTTGCTCTCTTCTATCGTATTCCTGAAGCTTGATCTGGTTTCGGAAATTTCTCGTTCCCTATCACCTGGCATTCTATCACTTTGGTTTCTTACTGTTGGTGTCCACATCCTCAAAGCTGACTTAGATTTGTGTAAAGATCTTGGTCTGACCGGTCTCTCATCCTCCTGCCTAAAAGAGGAGTCTGCCATGGCTGGTAATGGCGTGCTTGTTTCTAATGGCTTCAGGAAGTGGATCACTTGTATGCCGAAACCATTGCCACCAGCACTGGTTCCCTCTTCCCCTGTCATCTGCTTTGAACTTCCTTCTCTTATTCGGTCTGGGTCATATACCGGTACTATAGGACCAATGGTAACCGGTACCGTCAAGGAGTCCGGTAACCGGATATTCCCGATGGAAGGCGGTGTTCCTGCTCCCTCTGTTCCTGTAGAAATTTTTCCCACTACCCTCATATTAGTCTGATTCTGCGTCTCGCCAGTTTCTACTGCGGACGTTGATTTTCCCTCTTCTGAATCTGGATTAAATGGAGGTGGTCTCTCTGCTAGCAACCTATCTAACAGGCTGTCATCTGTATCACTGTCGTCCTCTTCAACCCTTGTTATTTTCCCATCTTTTATTAGCAGTGGGTACAACCTATCTCCTTCGATCGTGTCCACCCTCCACCTTTTCTCCAGTGCATCCCATCTCGCATCTTGGTATGCCCTTATCGATTTCTTCACCCTTTCCTGGCTTTTGTCTCTTTTCCTGTCGTACGCTGCCCTAATCCATGCATGTAACGCCTCAAACTGCGTCGGTCTAAGCAGTGGTCGTAAAGAAGCCATTATAGTCTTTAGCTGGTACAACACTTCCAACCTGAAAGTGCCATAGCGTGGGAAAGTTAATTCTCCTTCCCCTTCTGTCATTTTCTGCCAGTTCTCAAGCCAAATTATAGTATGCAATCCTACATTCGTAGCCATGTAATGTGCCGGCGTATCCTCGGGAGGGGCTTCCTCTCCACCCCGAGTAACCACATGTCTGTCACCTCTGCACAGTTCTCGTAAAACTTTAAAACATTTCATGGTAAAGCAGATATCTGTTCACCCCCAGTATTTCGTTTCTGCTTCCTGATTCAATCCACCAATGCCAGCGCAGCTCACACCAACCGGCCTATCGCAGCGCGTCACTGTCTGACGTCACTCTTCCTCCGCTCGCAGCAGTTCCCCTCTTTGCTAATTCTCTCGTTCTCGTTCACACGTGTCCCAATCACACTCTGAAGCAATGGTCCGTACTACCGAACAATTACCTCTCTGACTGTCGGTCCTCCAATGACCGATCAGCCTCTCGAAATTGTTGACCTCAATCTGGCAACTGTCTGTCCGCGACACGACCGGACAATCACCTCTAATACAATCGATAGGATTCAATCGCCCAATATTCTGCACACAACAACCTACGACCAGCGTCGGTTATTCACACACTCACACATGTACTCCCTATCTTCGGTGGTTTGATCAATGACGTCTCATGATCCCCACAATCTCTGGTCAACGCTCTCAATTCTGGGTGTCTTCTACACCACAATATCTCTCGTCCCCGCGCGCGCTCACGGTCCGATCCTCAGTCACACGACTCTCATTCCAACTCCGCAAGACATTACACAACAATCAAACACCGCAATCTAACAAACATCACCCTGTTCATACTCACTCTACCACGAACTGCTACTTCCGTCGCACCATCACTCTCCGTCTGTTTTCAACGACCGCCGACGTCCTCTTCTTACGATCCACTGGATCACCATCACTGGGGTTCTATGGGGCAACTAATCTCTTATCCTAATCTAGATCTCCCCTTACTATCAGAGGAAACCATCCTACTCTGCTACCAACTGAGAACGCTGATCCTTATCTTATCTTTTCTAAGGATCCTCAGGTCGCCAGGATCTTTTTACCTGCTGAATAGTGTGAAGGAAAGAAAATCTTTTCAGTTATGCAATCATTTCTTTAGAATCTAATTCACCTGCAAAGACCACTGACTCCGTATTCAGTTTGGTGGGTTTATTACAGCCAAGAATAACTGCACGTGCAAGCACCTCAACACGAGGTTAAAGAAATAAATGGGCACTAATACAAATAGCATCCTACGCAAGAGTCTCATCCGACTCAGAATGAGAAGAATCGTTAGCTCCAGAAGTATTAGGCAAGCAATAACAGCTCCAATCTCTACGTTATTCCTCATTTATCTAAACCAGCATAAAACCCATTGGCTGTCCCTACACTACTTCTAAGATGACATACCTACTTAACGAACTTCCCAGGCAAGAGTAAGTAAAAGGTGTCAGTTGTGAAGACTTCCTAAGAAGTACACTCACATAGTACTTAAGCTCAATTTCTAGATGCTCCTTCACCGAATCCTTCTATGTCCTCTTCTCTGGTCTCCCCTATCTCTACTCTACCCTCCACCCTCGGGGCACTGACCCTAATACAAAACCCAAATACAATTGAACACGCCTTTTGTCACGCCTCTTTGGCCAGGTCTTCCTTCTTGTACTTTTCCATCGAAACTCTTACTTCATCCTGGACGGTTGTGGTGACCTTGAGTCCCAGGCACCTTCTCCGCTGAAAGTATCATCCCTAAATTCCATTGCACTCCCATTTCCATGTCTCCCATCGCCCTAACTCGTGAAACAAAGAGCCAGTCTTTAGCTAACGAGGCATGTGTCCTTGCACCTGCAACAGAAGATACGTTCAACAGAAATCCTCTACTGTGCTAATTAAATCTACTGTCGGTGCCCAGAGAGCCTTTCCAAGAGAACCTTCTCTGCCTGCAAAGTAAGCTAACATAAGAACAAACAGACCTTTCCTTGGCGTATATGCAGTCAGGCTTTACACAATTTAAACACACAAACCTTAATCACTTCTATAAGCATTGGTTCATTACATTTCATATGCAAAAAGTGAACTACACGTGCAACTTAATATCGTACACAGTTAAACTACTGCATCTCGATTACACATGGGCTGATTCATTTATGCATTATTTTAAACACGATTCAGTTAAGCATTACATTTGTATGATTAAAATAGCACAATTACGCTTCTCTTTACTCTAATAACTGCGGTTTAGAACTACATCATACTGGCCATTCATTGATATATATCTGGATATATGCGGGTGCGAACTAACGGTGATTATGATGCACCCCTACAAATTTCACGAGAACATGGCGCTCTATCAACCCCACCGCATACAAAGACAAATCACCATTCTATATTGCGTTTTCGGCAATCCACCCTCAACCTCCTAAAAGCTCCAAGGAATCTGCTTTCCACTGGAACCTGTCCCAATTCAAAAACAACAAAAAATCAATTGATGATCGATTTGCCTTGACAGAGTTGGCCAACCTTTCCACGCTGGCATACCCATGCAGTGGCATAACGAAAGCTTAAGGGGCCCCATACACTTACCATACCCATTTTACTAGCCAAGTGGCAAAATGGAACATTGAAGGCCAGTTTAAGTAGAACTGATTACAAAATGGCTGTTTACAGTCTCACTGGGCATTTCGCTCACATGTCAGAAACTCACCTCAAAGAAGCCCTTAAAGAAAAGAATCTCTAGAGGGCACTCCCCCCCCCATCCACCCTCCCCCTGAAAGAACATGAGAGAAACTGGAATGTATGTTGGCTTCTGCAGCACAGTGTTCACTAGAAATGAGTTAGTAAATCTAAGGCCTTGGAGTCTGTCCTGCACGAGAGCTCCCAGAGTATTCCAATACTTCAGGTTCTGCCTCAGAACCCAGAACACCTATTTCTTTGCAGCTGCAAATCATGTGTATGCCAACTAGAAACAGAATTCACATATGACAGATACCTCTCCCACAACAGAAGCTGTATTTGATAACGTTCCTATGTTATTTTTTGTGTGCCAATTATTCGTCCATCCAAATGCATATGTCAGAAAATAAAATACCAGCAGATTGTTTATTTTATGGTATAATAGCAGCAAATCAATATATTTTTTTTAGCAATCAGGTTGATATGTAAGTCCGCTACCATGATATCCATCTGTACTTTCAATAAATATGTGTATGGTACCTGAACATTCCAGACTGCTGCTCAAGTATTCAGGGGTGTTGGCATTAATATAATGCATGTTGTACCAATCAGCCTGCCAACGATTTTCCTAATTGAGCAATGAAAGCCCATTGTGTCATCAGCTCTGCTGAAATATCTCAGGGCTGCTTATTTTGCATGAGCTGTTAAGAATGTCATGACTAGTTATTGTTACACATTAAACATGTGTTGCAGATTTACATGGTTGTCAGCAGTGTTATTCCCTGGGTTCTTTATATAGGGCATGATGCTAGTTTACGCAAAACCCCAGTACAACACACGTTGTCATGTAGGCTGCCACACTGCACATCAAGCACTTGACATGGAAAAAAGATGCACGCACTTAAACAGCTCACAGTGATGAACACAACACAGGTACTTAGAGATCCAATTAACTACAAAATAAACACTTCACACCCATGTAATTGGACAATTTGAAACATACAATATATCTATTTACAGAGGTGAGGTATTTCCTTGCTCAAATAGTGTGTGTTTTGCAATAGGATTTGGGCAGGAGCTCCATAACACAAACGGAACCTTATTTAGTGCCTCTGCTGGAAACAGGTGGGTCCAACTTCAGTCTCCTGGTCGAGGAGCTATGCACAACTGCACAAAAGAGTATATTCATGTGAAGTGCAGGTACATATAGATCGATAGATAGATAGATAGATAGATAGATAGCGCTTTAACCACCTAAGAGAGGTACAGCATATGTGAGTTACCTCTGTGTAGTTGCAAAGTACATTTTCACTGCACCTATACAGTTTGTGTGAGAAGACCTCTCTATCACATTTCTTATGTCCAGCTCTCTTAGTGCCCATCATACGTGTATCTCTGTTTCTCCGCTCATTATTTAACCACCCGAGTGTAGCTAGCATTGCCACTTCCTGTGCTGTACCAATTATTTAGTAATACAGCCTGCACTGCTGCTACCCATGCTATACCTCTTTTGTGTGAGGGAGCATGCACAGTTGCTTTCCAGGCTCCACCTGGTTGCGAATTCAGTTCACACTACTATTGCCCGTGCTGTTCCTGTTTTGAGTGAGGGAAGCCTGCATGTTTGCTTTCGTTACTGTACCTCTTTTGTGAGGGGCTCTTGTACTTCTATTTTCTGCAGTGTATCTCTAATATGTGAAGTTGGTTTTTATAGTTGGTGTCCATTCTGTGACTGTGTTGTGTGTGGCAAGCATTCACTTCTGTTGCACCTGCGGTGCTTGATTCGCATAGAGGAAACTTGTGCAGCTGCTCCATATGTTGTCCGTGTTGATTGAAGGACACTTCACTGTTGAAGCTGAACCTGTCCTGTGTGAGGGAATCTTACAAGTTTGTCTTTGCTGTATCTCATTTGTGTGTGCATTCATTTCCCAGTACTACTTCCCATGCAGTACCATTTGTATGTGTCAACAAACGTGTACTGCTGTTGCCTGTGCTCCATCTATTCCTTATAGGAGAAACCTCTTGCGGTGCATCCTGGAGTTACCTCTGTGTCCTCCTGCCCCCACCACTTCGATCCCAGTCATTTCTACTGGCTTCCTTTCTGTCCTGGACCATCATGCAAAGTATGGTAAAAAAAGCTCTTGAAATTTCCCCAACTTCCCCCACATAATGTGCTCTGAGCACATGATGGGTATTAGTTACTGGAGCACTCCCTTTTTAGTCATAGAGAACTTGGAACTAGAACAACAAGTGGGTCCCACATTTTACAGTAAAACAGGCAGATGATGTGGATCCCCTGTCTGCGCTTCATAAATTGGTATGGGTTGTTTTAACTTTCAAGTGTCCTTTCCAGGCTGCTCTGCAGACACAGCCTTTGAATAGAGTGATGCTCCTTATAGCAGTGTAGTCTCCAGACTAGAGGTGTAAAGAGGTGTGATCTTTCTGACACAGCTGCGATCAGGTGAAAGGCAAAAGCTAGCTACACCTAAAGCATCCCTTTCACCTTGAAAAACAGAGACTGCAGGTCCACACATCACCCTCTCCATCTACCACATGACCGTGCTACAGTGATACTAATCAGCAGCTCTTCTCATCAAAAGGCCTGATGGAATCACTAAAGGAGATCCTTATCTACCCACTTGTGTGTCTAGGTCTCCTTCCTCCAACTTCAGGAATGCTAGCAATTCACTTCCACCCTGTAGGAAAACAATATTACCTCCATCTTGCGCACACGGCCAGGCCAGGAGAATCCAGAATGGACCACACAGGCCTCCATATACTCACTCATACACACAATGCATGTGCAATGCTGGCCACATACAGAAAAACGCACAACATATACTTGAGATATTAGCGTTAGGATGGAGGTTAGAAGCAGATTACTACACGAGTGGGCCAGTAAGTCTTTACTCAGGTGACACAGATAAAAATGTCTAGTCACAACTACGGATTCACATAGCACGGAATGCTGCCACCACCATTCTATTGATTATATGGACATTCCATAGAAGGGAGGTAGTCCACTGTCAGTGCAATGAGGTCACACTTGGTGTGCCCTTCCAGGACACAGGGCAGATCCAGCACCTCACTCATGTTAAGGGACAGGCCTGTTCCCCTGCACATGCAGTAGATTGGATTGAGGTTGAGGCCATGGCCAAAATCAAAAAACAGAATACCAGATACACAATCAGCGCTCAGAGAAAGGGAACATTTGTATTTGTATTTTGGTATTTGTTAAGCGCATGTATCACCCGTAGGTCTCACAGCGCCAGCAGATACTCAGAGAACCAGGAGAGATGTCTCGTCAGAGCTAGAAAAGCCAGGTTTTAAGAGTTTTGCGGAACCTCTTATGATCGGGCTCCAGTCGGAGATGTAGAGGCAGGGTGTTCCAGGTTTCAGGGCCAATTTTGGAGAAAGATCTGCCTCCATTCCTTACTGTACGCTATTTTGGTACTGTTAGGAATTGTTTACTGGTGGAGCGCAAGGTTCCGATTGGTTGGTATTTTATCAATTTTTTGGCTAGATATTTTGGCCCTTTGCCGTTAAGGGTTTTATGGACCAAACAGCATAGTTTGAAATTGATCCTCTTTTTTATGGGGAGCCAGTGGAGGGTTTTCAGACTGGGCGCAGAGGGGTGCGGGGAGGGAGGTTTAGGACTAGTCTGGCCGCAGTGTTCTGTAGGACCTGAAGTTTTGACAACTGCTCTTCATTTATGGAGGCCAGCAGTGCATTTCCGTAGTCTAGACGGCTAATGATTAGTCCCTGTACTAGGGGCATGCGGGACGATAGGGGAATCCACTTAAAGATTTTCCTGAGGATACGCATTAGACCGAAGCTGGTATGTACCACATTATTAATGTGGTCCGCCATGGAGAGTTTATTGTCTATTATTATACCCAGATTTTGGGCTGTGGACTTGGGTGAGGGGCAGGATCCCAGGGAAGGCGGCCACCAGTCATCTGTCCACAATTTCTGTGCGTCACCGAAGAGCATGATTTCAGTTTTGCTTGCGTTGAGTAATAAGTGGTTGCTTGACATCCAGCCGTTAATGGACATCATGCACTGTTTAAATCTAAATTTGGTATCAGTGGGATCTGGTCCAAGGGTGATTAGTAGCTGCGTGTCTGTACACCATGGAGATGACATTCCAGTCCCAACAGTAGCTGTGCACACCACATCATAAAAACAGGTTCAGCATAGGAAATGGCAGTGAATTATGTATTATCATCCAGGCGCGGCTTTGCTGTAAGGATATGTAGGTCTCCCTTACGCAACACAGGTAACAGTAGGGTAGGGGCATTGAAAACCTTGTTCATGCCAATGGCATAGAATAGAACAGAACAGAACAGAGTTTCATCATACAAAATAGGTACAGTGCAGGGGCCACAAAATAAATACATCAGTGTCAGTTGAATCAATTAAAACGTAGTGAAGGGATGATGTGCACAGCTGGCAAGTGGACCCTGCTTCATTTGACACATTCAGACAGTCTTTTCTATGCAAAACACTTTGCAAGTGTTAGAAATGGGGGTCTCTAGTTGGCAAGGGTTTGCACCTTGTCCAAGTAGGGACCCTTCCTTCTAGTCAGGATAAGGGAGTTACACTCCTAAAATACCCCCTGCTCACCCCCTTGGTAGCTTGGCACGAGCAGTCAGGCTTATCTTGGAGGCAGTGTGCAAAGCATTTGCACATAGCCAACAGTCACAGAGTGTAGGTGTAGGAAAGTAGTATCTGCTTCTTATGGTTACCCCCACTTTTTGCTGATGTCTCACTGTTTTTGGACTAGTCTGACTGGGATCCTGCTATCCAGGACCCCCGTCTATCTGCTTTCTCCCTTAAATTGCTATGTAGGTACTTTAGGTACACTCCAGATTGAATACTGGGGTATCCTTATCAGTCCCTAGTATATGGTACACCATGTACCTAGGGCATAGGTACCCCGGAGGCCTCCCATGGACTGCAGCATGTATTATGCCACCCATGAGAGGCCATTCAAAATGACACAACTGGTCTGCTACAGCAGCCTGTGTAAGCTGGTGCTTGCACCACTTACTTAGATATAGGTTCACTATATCTATCTAAATCACTACACTTAAAAACCTATCAGTCACCCCTATGGCAGGCATTATCAATCCTGAAGGCAGGGTGCTGGGTTTTACGTGAGAGGGTGCCCCTGCATGAGCAGAGCCCCTCTGCAGCCTTCGGAGACCATTCTACGGGGTTATCTGTGATGCAGCCAGACATATAGGTTAAGTTGCATTATAACCTCGCGGTAAATGCTAACTTTAAAACGGCTGCTTAGAAACATGTCGTGTTTGGTGTCAAACACCTTGGAATCATACCTCCACACCAGTAACTGGTGTGGGAGGTATGATTCCACCCTTCTGAAACCACTACTGTGGGTCACTGGTCTACCCGGTGCCAGCTTTCTCGTCCCGGGCAGCACAAAATGGACGCTGCCAGCCACAGACACGATTCTGCTCTCCTGCTGCTGAGCCAAGCTCGAGCAGAAGAAGGCATGACAATAGGCATCCTGTCACAGGGAGGTGTGGCCACCTCCCAGACAGGGTTTAGTGTATTGGGGCTGGGTGGGTGCACTCTGAGAGTGCCAGAAAGTCTGCACTGGGGGCACATTTGGTGTCCCTGTGCATAGTCCAGCTCAAACCAGTTCTGGAAGCCATTGGCTCCTGCTCTGGCGTGAAACTGGACAAAGGACATGGGTGTAGCCACCCCTCTGTCCTGCCCCTCCCCTAGGAGGGTCCCCTGAATCTGTCCAACCCTATGGGTATAAATGGGTTACCTGGCTACAGGACTTTAGATTTTACCTGGACAAGATTCTAGTAAGAAAAAACCAAGTACTTCGACTGTCTGCACAACGCTGGACGACTGAAGAATCTCCCTTGGAGTAAAGGAGTTACTCCCCTGCACTAGCAGGCACCTAAGCGGATCTGACCGGCTTGCATCTCCCAAGCTCCTGAGGACTCCGAAGATTTCAGCAACACAGGAGGTGGGTTTCTGAAGGTCCCTGAGATTTATCTGACCTTTCAGCAATTCTGAGACCAGTATCCCTCGTGGGGGCCTTGTAACCCAAACCCCTGTGCACCGCGTACATTTGCAAATGCATATGCTTGTTGGCGATTCCTGAGCTTGTGCATTGGACTCCGAGTAGTCCTAACCCTGCGTAGCAACTGCATTGAAGAGATCCGGCCTCCTCACACTGAGTGCTCCGTGGGCTGGTGCTTTGCAAACTTGCTTGAGGTCTCCTTGCAATCCCTGGTCCGTTGGCCTGTGGGTCCTGGCGAGGGTCACCTTGTTTGTTCTTGGGCTTCCCTGATTGCTCCAGATGTGCCCTGACTCCCCATTTCTTGGAGAGTCCCCTGGACCTTGCTGGTCCACACCGTAACCTGTTTGTCCTTCCTGCAAGGGTTGCATTTGCCAAGGCTTGTTGGTGCTCCAGCCGGACATCGACCCCTCAGCACTCGACATCCTTTGTGGGACAGCTCACCTCCGGATCCTGGTCATCCTCGACATCTCCTGGTCCCTGTGGCTGCAGAGTCAAGCATCCCTTCTTCACACCTGAAGCACCCAACATCGGTGGGCATTCGACTACCGAGCCCCTGGTCACCTGAAGTGACCCAGACTCTGTCCCCTCTGCTTTCAGGTTCCTCTCACCTAGAATCCAGGCTTGGATTCCACCGGACACTCTTCGCCTTCCCGGCAGCAGTACTTCTTTACAGCACTCCATTGAAAACGACAAAGGTTTCCGACACCACTTGACCCCTATGCACCCGGCTCCTCTGGGATAGGTGACATGGGTACCTTGGTACTCATTGGTGGGTTGGCTCTAGAACCTCCTATGTTCCAAAGGGTTTGCTCGAAGTCCTCATAGAAGTGTCCTTAAACTATAACTTTGTAACCGCGACTTTCCCATAGAGTTGTACGGAGCACGTGGTCGTGTTTCCTCACTGCACACGTCCTCCGTGGGCTCCCTGTGTCACTGCCTTGGGTGGTTCCTTAGGGTCCCAGCGATTCTACGTGCTCTAGGCACTGTGTCTAGTCAAGTCGTGATTGTTATACCATTTTTTTAGTATATGGTTCGGTCTCCCCCTGGAGCCCGCTGTGTATTGTGCTACTTACGAATGTTCTATTGATTCAGTATTATGTGCTTTGTGTTCCAATCTCGTGTAGAGATTAGTAGAGAGTGTTATATTAATCAATACATATTTTTATATAACTACTGTGTGGTTCTCCTTTCATTTGGTCATTCAGGAGGTGATATTCTGGTAAAACAAGCTGCTTTACATTCCTTCAAGATTAAGCCTGAAGGCTGCTCTCCACAGCTACCACTAGGATAGCTTTCTAAAGGTTATCTTTGACCTCATACACCATAAGGGTCGTGTGGACTGGTACAAGGTGCCCACTTTAATTAGTGGACAGCATATACCAGGCCACCTTCTCACAGTAGGCACTACAAAAGGACACCACACCAGTTTAGAAAAATATCCAATATTTTTTATATACTTAAGACAAGACCAAAAACGATAAAAATCAACAATACGGTACTTAAAAAGGTATACTTTGCAAGAATACGTGAAAAACCCAGTTCGTACGGGTCGGTAGCTCCATCTGGGGCTACTGCGATGCTGAAAACAACAGAGTCTAACAGTTCCAGCTGACTGCGTCGGTACGGGCCAGCGAAAGCGTGAACAGACTCAGTAACAGTACCTTTCTCATGCCAGCTCACACGGTGGTGTGAGCCGGTCGTGGCAACCGTTGCGGTTGCGTTGCAAAATGGAAGCGGTGCAGGGTGCAGCGTCCTCTCGATGCGGCTCAGTGACGATCGTCCAGTTGGCGTCGGTGAGACCAAGGCTTACGGTGCAGGGCGAGATGGTGCTCGATGCGGTGCTGGCAGGTTGCGGTGCAGGCGACAGAGCCGGTTGTCGGGAGCTGGCGTCGGTCGACCCAGACGGCTGTGTGGGACGAGGCAGTGCGTCGTGAAACTTACGAGCGGTGCCCCCAGCCACGATGCGGTCACGGGTGTCGAAGTCAGCAGCAGCGATGGCGTCGGTGAGACCAGGTTGGCGAAGTGAAGCGAGGCGGTGCGGAGTACGGTGCCCACAGGTCACGTTGTAAGCAGCGGCTCGGTGGCGGCGGCTTCGGTCGTCGTCGGTGAGACCAGGGTTGCGGTGAGAGATGTGGACGGTGCGGTCTGCGGTGCCGTCAAGACACAGAGCCAGCGACGGAGTCGGTGACGGAGTCAGTTGCGTTTCCCTTCTCTGTGGCAACTGAAACAGCGGTTCCAGAAGCGGTACCCAGAGGTTGGTGAAGTCTTTGCAGTCCCTAAGACTTCAGAACAGGAGGCAAGCTCTATTTCAGGCCCTTGGAGATACTCAATAAAGAAGTTGCAGAAAGTTCAGTCCAGTCCTTTCACTGCCCAAGAAAGAAGCAGCCACTGCAGGCCAACACAGCAAAGCACTTAGCAAAGTGGTAGTTCCTCCTCACAGCTTCTCCAGCTCTTTTTCTTGGCAGTCTTCTTGGACCAAAAGAGTTCTAAAGCCCTGGGGTCAGGGCCCCAATATTTATACCACCAAATCCTTTGTTCTCTGAAGGAAGAGAGGTCTGTACCCAGCCCAAACCAGTTCTGTCCTCACTGGTGCAGCTTCCTGGCAGGGGGTGGAGATGGCATTGTGGAAGGCAGACCAGGCCCATTCAGGTGCAAGGAAATCTCCTCCCACTACTCTAAATGCAGACCAGGTTATTCAGCCCAGCCCTGACCCATCAGACTCTCTGGAGCCACTGGGCCTCTCCAGCCCCTGTCACCCCAAAACCAGACAGCCAATCCACAACCCCAGCAGAGGCACACAGGATGGCTAAGCAAGAAAATACCTACTTTCTAAAAGTGGTATTTTCAAACATAGAGTTTAAAAGTCATCTTCACTAAAAGATGCATTTTAACATTCTGAGTCTAGGCATACTAAACTTTATTTTTCTACCTTGTTCCCAGGGGCAGTTATGTTTATAAGATGGTATAAACATACTCCCCATTCTGTCCTATGGGAGCAGGCAGCCTTGCAATGGGGAAAAACGAAAAACACTGTAATTCACCACCAGGACATGTCACACACATCAGTACATGTCCTACCTCTAACATACACAGCACCCTGCCCACAGGGGTTCCTTGGGCCTACCTCAGGGTGAATGAAATATAGAAAAAGGGAAGGTTGGGGCCTGGCAAGTGGGTGCACTTGCCAGGTCGGCAAAAAGACTGGGGAAACACGCCAAAAGATGCCAAGTCTATCACATGTCCCCTCCAGCTGAAAGTAGGGAGAACTACCCAACCTCCTGGGAGTTCTCTTCACTAAGGCGGAAGAACCTGGACAGACCATCCGCATTGGCGTGTTCTGTGCCAAGGCGGTGTTCCACCGTAAAGCCCATTCCCTGTAGGGAGATGGACCACCTCAACAGTTTTGGATTCTCACCCCTCATTTGCTTCAACCATCTGAGGGGCCTGTGGTCTGTCTGAACTCGGAAGTGAGTCCCAAACAGGTAGGGCCTCAGCTTCTTCAGTGCCTAGACCACAGCAAAAGCTTCCCTTTCTATGGCACTCCACCTCTGTTCCCTTGGGAGTAATCTCCTGCTAAGGTAGACTACAGGCTGGTCTAGGCCCTCTTCGTTCATTTGTGAGAGCATCACTCCCACACCATGCTCTGAAGCGTCAGTCTGCACGACGAATTCCTTGGAGAAGTCGGGTGCCTTGAGCATGGGCGCCGTTCACATGGCTGTCTTCAGGGCATCAAAAGCTTTCTGGCAGGACTCAGTCCAGATCACCTTCTTGGGCTGCTTCCTGTAAGTCAGCTCTGTGAAGGGGGCAACAATGGTGACATAGCCCTTAACAAATCTCCTGTAGTAACCGGTGAGACCTAAAAAGGCTCTCACCTCTGTCTGGGTCTTGGGGGGCTCCCAAGCCAGAATGGTGTCAATCTTGGGCTGTAGGGGCGCAACCTGGCCGCTTCCTACCTGGTGTCCCAAGTACACCACCGAACCCGGCCCGATCTGGCACTTACTGCCCTTGATCGTGAGGCCTGCCCTCTGCAGAGCCCTCAAGACTTCCCAGAGGTGCTGCAAGTGTTCTTCCCAGCTGGAACTGAACACTGCAATGTCATCCATGTAGGCGGCACTGAAATCCTCCAGTCCAGCCAACACCTGGTTGACCAACCTCTGAAAGGTGGCAGGGGCATTTTTCAACCCAAAGGGCATCACCCGGAACTAGTAATGTCCTTCTGGGGTTGAGAATGCTGACCTCTCCTTGGCCCCATCGGTTAAGACAATCTGCCAGTAACCAGATGTTAAATCAAACGTGCTAAGGAACCTGGCAGCTCCCAAACGATCAATGAGCTCATCCGACTGGGGATGGGGTGTGCGTCAGTCCTGATGACGGCATTGAGCCCACGGTAGTCCACGCAAAACCGCAATTCTGGAGTGGCACCGAGTGCAGCAGCCTTTGGGACCAAGACCACTGGGCTGGCCCAAGGACTGCTGGAGGGCTCTATCACCCATAATGCCAACATCGTAGAGACTTCCTGCTTGATGCTGATCCTGACCCGGTCAGTCAACCTGTAAATCTTGTGTTTTACAGGAGGGCTGTCACCAGTGTCCACGTCATGGGTACACCAGTGAGTAACACCTGCGGTCAGAGAGAACAGTGGGGCAAACTGTCCCAACAACTGGTGACAGTCACTCTGCTTCTCTGGGGTCAGTGTAGTGGAGAGGATCACACCTTCCACTGACCCCTCGTGCTCCTTGGTAGACAGGAGGTCAGGGAGAGGCTCACTCTTCTCTTCCACCCCATCATCTTGTCGCCAAGAGCATGCTCACTTCGAACCTCCCAAAGTGGGGCTCGAGGCGGTTCACGTGGAGAACCCTCAAAGGGTTCCTGGGAGTCTGCAAATTCACCAGGTAGGTGACATCACTTTTGTGCTCCACCACCTCAAAAGGCCCAGTCCACTTGTCCTGCAAGGCACAAGGTTCCACTGGGGCCATGACCCACACTTTTTGCCCAGGTTGAAATTCGACCAGAGTGGCATTCTGGTCATACCACTTTTTCATTTCTTCCTGACTTGCTTCCAGGTTCGCCTGAGCGAGTTTCCTGAAGCGGGAAGTTTGGTTTCTGAAGGCCAGCATGTAACTAAACACATCCTGGGGAGTTTTCCTGGGAGGTGCTCCCAGCCTTCCTTCACCAAACTCAGAGGTCCTCTCTGTGAGAAAGTGCCCTCTTTCTGCATGGTTGCCCCCATTTTTTGCTGAATTGCTGATGTGCTTTGACTGAGTGTGCCCTGGGCTCCTGCTAATCAGGTACCCAGGGACTATGTTCCTTCCCTAAAACCGCATTGAAGCCTAAACCCAATTGGCATCTCTGGCCACAGGTCAGCCCCTGGTAATTGGTACCACAGGTACCCAGGGCACTGTGACCAGAGATGGCCTCTAAGGGCTGCAGCACTTATTGTGCCACCCTTAGAGGTCCTGTACCATTACACTCACACACTGCCTTTGCAGGCTGCATGTTTTGGTGCAGAACAAAGTGAAGAGTCGACATGGCACATATCTCTGTGTGCCATGCCTACAACCCACTGCCCTGGCATATATCAGTCACCCCTATAGCTGGGTGCACTGTACCAGTGGTGAGGGTACAGGTGCATGAGCCCTGTACCCCTACAGTGTCTAAGTCTATTCTTAGACATTGTAAGTGCAGTGCTGCCATTAAGAGTATATGGTGCTGGGAGTTTGTCATTACGAACTCCACAGCACCATAATGGCTACACTGAAAACTGAGAAGTTTGGTATCAAACTTCTCAGCACATTAAACCCACACTGATGCCAGTGTGGGATTTAATGAAAAATGCACAGAGAGGGCATCTTAGAGATGCCCCCTGAAAACTAACACACCACTAGTGTCCAGGCTGAGTGGCTGCTTTCAGCTGCCACCACCAGACATGTTTCTGGACCCTTGGGTCCAGAGCCTGCTGCTCTCTGGGGCCTGAAACAATGCACATCCTGGGACGAGGTGTCAAGCCTCCTCCCCCAGGATGGGAAGGGTTCACGAAGGGGAAGCTTCAAAGGCTTGCCACCTTTGTGAGCTTCCCCAGGCCACTTGCTGCTTTCAGGAACTGGTCCCCACTGGTTCTGACCCCCACTTTGGGCGGGAGAACCGGTGGGAAAAACAAGTGAGGAAGAGAGGTGTGCCCACCTCTGCCAACCCCACCCCTCAGGTGGGGGAGGTAAAGCACAACTCCCAGTCCCCACAATCTTGCAGATGGGGGGACTCAGCCAACCAGGGACAGGCTCATGCCCCCCTCCCACTGGAGGGTGGCATAATAGGGGGTGTACCCACCCCCAGGGAAGGGACCCATTGGTCCCTGCATTTTACCTACCTGTAACGCCCCTAAATCCAGTATTTAGGGGCACCCCTGAACCTTGCTTCCTCAGACAAGAAGAAACTACAAGAAGAAGAAGTAGGACCGAACAACCGTGCAGCAGCTAACAAGAGGAAGACGCCCACTGACTTGGCCCCAGCCCTCCCGGCCTGTCTCCCCCTCGTACCTGCTCCTGTGAAATCCCGGTGTGTCGTGCAGCCAGCAACCTCGAAAACCCCGGAGGACCTGCCTGCCTTCAACCACAAAGACTTTGTCTCCCGTGAACACCGGATTTGTTCATCTGAAACCTCTGGCTCCGGCCGGACACCGCGGATCCGCCCCACTCTGCACCCGCCGTCCACGGCCCGAGCTCGAGTGGGCAAACACCACGAGGAGGTCCCCCGGCGATCCTGACCCGAGATCTGGTGACTCCTGACCTGCCTCAAGCCTCCAGCCGACGCCTGCAGCCTAAATCCGGAAGGTCCCCCCAACCGCGACCAAGAGCTGGTAAGAAGATCCGACCCCAAAAGGCACCCCTGCACCCGACGCCCCACGGCCTTGGGTGCCCAAACCGACGGTGCCTAACCAACCCCTAACTTCCCAAATTACCTCTCGAAGTGGTGGTCGCAGCCAGAAGACCTTCGTCCCCAAGCCTGCAGTGCCTTTGCAAACTGGGGGTTCCCTAATGAAAACAACAGGGCGCCCGACGTCGAAACAGCACCCTGCACCCGGCCGCCCTAGTGCCGCTGAGGGTGCACCTTTGGTGCCACTTTGTTTCCCCATTTGCCCTGAGCTAAAATCCAGGAGCTTTGCTCCCACACCCAAGTGGCCTGCTTGCCAGCAGCCACCAACCGGAGGCCCCCTATCCCCCATTGGATAACATTGGGCCTCATCAGGACCCGTCAGGATGCTGCTGCTTACAGTGATCAAGTGAGTCAACAAAAAAGGATACAGAAATCGAGTATGTTCTTGGTGGAATTTCTTGGCCTGTGGCCACAGGCTCATATCGCACGGAGTACCGACGGACAGAGCGGTGCCTCCATCCTGAGCGGTTGCCAGGTTGAGGTAGAGTGCCTTGCCCAGCAGGAGCGGGTAAGATGAACTGGTGAAGAAATTCCACCAAGAACATACTCTATTTCTGTATCCTTTTTTGTTGACTCACTTGATCACTGTAAGCAGCAGCATCCTGACGGGTCCTGATGAAAGCCTCGCTCAAAGTTAGGGCTGATAGGCTGAAACATGTCGACCATCACTTTTCACCATATTAGCGCGGTTTAAACCCATACCGCTAGTGCACTGTTTTTTTAATCCTGACAAGGGGGTGCGTTTTGAATAAAACAAAAATGTTTTGCACCTCTTAGCCAGTTTTAATAGCACAAATCACTAGAGTTTTTTTCTGTTGCGCTGCGCCTCACTCAGAATAGCTTGCTCATCCTATGGGCATTTAGTGATACTCTTTCATGAAAACATCCCTGAGCTCCTCCCTCTCAGAGAGGGGGTCGTAGCCCTCAAAGGAATTAGTATTTCCTTTGGGAGGAGAATCCCATATGATGAAGCATGTCACCTTTGGTGAGTGAGGGATTTCGTCCTGAAAAGGGAATTTCCCACAGCCAGGAACGTGGGATATAGTTGCTAGTAGCTTGATAGTGTTTTATCTTTTGACACATCTTTCATCTTTCTCTAATATTAGACCCTAGGATCTCTTTTTTGTATTAGTAGTTCAGTCAGGGGACGTGATTCCTAGCAGGTCTTTAAACTTCCCTTGGACCCTCTCTGCCGAAATCGGCTTATGGTTATAGTATGCTAAGGACCACCCATCTGAAAATGGTGAAGACCAGTCAGATGAGGAAGGAGAGGAAGGGGGTGACCTGGTAGATCAACCCCCTCCACTTCCTAGGGAGAAAAGGGTCCAAGTACCCTTGACTCCAAGAATCCACCTCTCAGTACCTAGATCCGACACAGGTGGATCAGGTACCACTGAGGACATTGAGGACAGCCTCAATGAGGAGGACAGCCTTTTAGTAAGGCTGACCAAAAGACTGGATCTAGAGACCAGGTTGCTGGCTCTAGAAAGAGAGAGAGCAGAGATGGGCCTAGCACCCATCAATGGTGGCAGCAATTTACTTAATAAGGATAAAGAGCAATCTTATGATCCTAAAATCCCCAAAGGGATTGTCCCTAAATATGAAGAGAGTGATGATATCACAAAATGGTTCACAGCCTTTGAGAGGGCTTGTGAAATGAGAAAAGTGAAGAAGTCACACTGGCGGGCACTCCTTTGGGAACTGTTCTCTGGTAACTGCAGAGACAGGCTCCTGACCCTTACAGGGGCAGATGCTGGGTCTTATGACCTCATGAAGAGAACTCTGATTGAGGGATTTGGACTCACAACTGAGGAATATAGAATTAGACTCAGGGGGGCTCACGAGACCCAAAACCAATCCTGGATTGACTTTGTAGGGGAAACGGCCTGAACAACGATTTTTTTAACAACGAGTGGCCTTAACAACGACTCATAAACAACGACCTGGAACTGAACCACGACCTCCTCAACAACTACTTCATTAAACAACGAGTGGCCTTAACAACGACTCCGACATTTAATAAATAATCTTGAACAGAGACAGTTTTAATTTACCTTGTGAGGACAGTAATTGGCACTGTAAGCTTGTTTTCAAATGATGTTTTTATGCTGACTTGTATTTTTGTTTAATCAATCTCTCGCATTTTGCACTTTTTTTATTCAGATTCTATAACTCAGTGCTTAGAAATAAAGTAAGTTGATGTGGCCTGCTGCATCAAGCAGCTACTGGAATATATATTATAATTTTAACAGACCACCCAGCACTTCCTCTTTCTTTATCTGATTCTACCATGTTCTTTGTCATCACTACGATCGCCCTTTTCACGGGTTTCCTTACTTTCTTTTCCTCCATTCTTCTCTCTTTTGTACCATTATTTCTTAAGGTCTAGGAATGCCTACTGTACGAGTATTTTCATGTTCGATGACAACATCCTAAAACAGCGTGGCCAAGTACGCAAAGTGAAACGAGATTTTCCGTAATCAAACGTCAATACTAGCAATATTTTTCTTTAATTCAAGTCTGGAGATTAACGCTTAGTAGCATTGTAGATAATCCCATTAAAATCTGAGGTAAGCGTCTACGTGTAAATATTAGTATTGTTAAAAAAGAAAAACACTGTAAGAGTGGCATTTTCAAAGATAGCAGGTTTTCATTTCCACCAGTTTAAAAATATTGTTTACTGAAAGCGACGGTTGGACTGTAGCAGGGCAAGATAGTGATCAGGGCCACCTGTCATTCATGCCACAAATTTTGTTTTGTAGTTTTATATAGCATGGTAGAATCGGTTTGCATGTTAATAGAATTTTTTTCGTGGTTCAGTACGTCGTGGTTCAATACTTAGTGGTTAGGATTTGGTCGTTGATTAGCATTTCGTGGTTTAGGCATTCGTGATTTCAGAGGTAGTTGTTTAATCATACAACCCTTTGTAGACTACTCAGTTAAAACACTAGATGGTTGGTTAACTGGACACAATGTGCATGATTTCAATGGACTTTACAATCTGTTTATGAAAGAACATATTTTAAGTAATTGCACTAATGGAAAGTTACTCAGCATTTGGTAGACCTAGGTCTAATTTCTCCCCAAGAATTGGGAAAGAAGGCAGACCACTGGGTCAAGACTAGGGTGACAAAAACAACCACTGGGGGTGACCAAAAGAAAGGGGTTACAAAACCTCCCCAGGGGAAAGGTGGTGAGAATGCCCAAGATAAAAAGCCTGAGTCTTCTAAAGGGCCCCAAAAACCTACACAGTGGGGTGGGTCCCAAAACTCTTCCCAGTCCAATAATAGGTATAGGGGAAAGAACTTTGATCTTTTAAAGGCCTGGTGTAACAACTGTAAGAAGTTGGGACCCTTAACTGGAGATGCTGCTTGCCCAAACAAGAAAGCCCCTAGTCCTACTACAGCTACTCCTGGGGAAGCAAGTCTCCAGATGGGATCAACAGTGTGCCAAGAGCAAATCGGGTTGCACACTGAAGCAGTTCTAGTTTCAGAAGGGGAAGTTGAGTTTGCCACTGTAGCTGTGTGGCCACCCAACTTAAAAAAGTACTTACAATACCCTTGGATTAATGGAACTAGGATAGAAGCTCTGACGGATACAGGTGCAAGTGTCACTATGGTGAGAGACACACTGTTTTCCCCTGAGCAATACTTGATTGGGAGAACTTACCTAGTCACCAATTCTGACAGTGTTACCACTAACCATGCAATGGCTATGGTGACATTAGACTGGGGGGGGGGGCGTTACTGGCCTGAAACAGGTAGTGGTCTCTCCAAAGCTACCAGCTGCATGTCTGCTTGGCAATGACCTGGAAACCTCAGCATGGGCTGAGGTTGAACTGAAAACCCATGCAGCAATGCTGGATATCCCTGAATTGGTGTGTGTAAATACAAGAGCACAAAGCAAGAGACAGGGTGAAAAAGAAGTGTTGGAGCCTGAAAGTATGGCCCAACCTTCCAAGAGAAAAGGTAAGAAGACTGGGGAACCAGCTTCTGTACAGCAAAAGGATCAGGACCCTTCTCCTCAGGGAGAGGACTTGGACATCTCAGAGGGAACTGAGCCCATGGAGCTTGACCGTTACCAGGTTGAACTCTTAGGCCCAGGGGGACCCTCTAGGGAAGAGCTGTGCCTTGGACAGCAGGACTGTCCAACTCTTGAAAGCCTGCAGCAAGCTGCTGCACAGGAAAAGGGAGATGTCAGTGGTACCCACAGAGTTTATTGGGAAGAGGGACTACTGTACAGGCCAGAGACCCCAAACCTGGAGCCACTAGGAGAGTGGTAGTGCCTGAGAAGTATAGGGAGTTTCTCCTAACTTTAGCTCATGACATCCCCCTAGCTGGACATCTGGGCCAAACCAAGACTTGAGAAAGGCTAGTTAGCCACTTTTACTGGCCCCAGATGCACCAAAAAGTAAAGGAGTTTGTCGGCTCCTGTGTCACCTGTCAGGCCAGTGGCAAGACAGGTGGCCCCTCTAAGGCCCCCCTGATACCACTACCTGTGGTGGGGGTTCCCTTTGAAAGGGTAGGTGTGGACATAGTGGGTCCACTTGAACCTCCTACAGCATCAGGGAACAAATTCATTCTAGTGGTAGTGGATCATGCCACTAGGTACCCTGAGGCAATTCCCCTTAGGACTACTACAGCTCCTGCAGTAGCCAAGGCCCTCATTGGTGTCCTCACCAGGGTAGGGTTTCCTAAGGAGGTGGTTTCAGACAGAGGTTCCAACTTCATGTCTACTTACCTAAAACACATGTGGAAAGAGTGTGGAGTGCAGTACAAGTTTACTACACCCTATCACCCACAAACCAATGGCCTTGTTGAGAGATTCAACAAGACATTGAAAGGCCTGATTATGGGGCTCCCTGAAAAACTCAAAAGGAGATGGGATGTCCTCTTACCATGCCTGCTTTTTGCTTACAGAGAGGTGCCACAGAAGGGAGTAGGGTTTTCCCCATTTGAACTTCTGTTTGGCCATCCTGTAAGGGGACCACTCTGTCTTGTACAAGAGGGTTGGGAGAAGCCTCTCCAAGAACCCAAACAAGATATTGTGGACTATATGCTTGGCCTAAGGTCCAGAATGGCTGAGTACATGGAAAAGGCATCCAAAAACCTTGAGGCCAGCCAGGAGCTTCAGAAGCACTGGAATGACCAAAAAGCTGCACTGGTTGAATTTCAACCTGGGCAAAAGGTGTGGGTTTTGGAGCCAGTGGCACCAAGGGCACTCCAGGACAGATGGAGTGGCGCTTACCCTATCCTAGAAAAAAAGAGTGAGGTCACCTACTTGGTTGACCTGGGCACAAGCAGGACACTAAAAAAGTGTTATCCATGTGAACCGCCTGAAGCTCTTTCATGACAGGGCTGACATCACCATGCTGATGGTGACTGATGAGGATCAGGAGACAGAAAGTGAACCTCTCCCTGACCTCCTCTCATACAGCTCAAAAGATGGGTCAGTGGATGGAGTTGTCTTTTCAGACACCCTCTCTGCCCAACAGCAGACTGATTGCAAGCAAGTCTTGCAGCAGTATGCAAAGCTCTTTTCCTTGACCCCTGGTCAGACAAACTGGTGTACCCATGATGTAGACACTGGTGACAGTTCACCTGTCAAAAACAAAATCTATCGACAGTCTGATCAAGTCAAGGAAAGCATCAGAGCTGAAGTCAGCAAGATGCTGGAGTTAGGGGTTATTGAACCCTCTGAGAGCCCCTGGGCCAGCCCAGTGGTTCTAGTCCCCAAACCTCATCCACAGGGTGGAAAGAGAGAAATGAGGTTCTGTGTGGACTATAGAGGGCTCAACTCTGTCACCAAGACAGATGCTCACCCTACCCCAAGAGCAGATGAGTTGATAAACAAATTGGGTGCAGCCAAATTTCTAAGTACCTTTGACTTAACTGCAGGGTACTGGCAAATTGGCATGGCCCCGGGAGCAAAAGAAAGGACAGCATTCTCCACACCTGATGGACATTATCAGTTTACTGTTATGCCCTTTGGTTTAATGAATGCCCCTGCCACCTTCCAGAGGTTGGTGAATCAAGTCCTTGCTGGATTGGAGTCCTTTAGTGCAGCTTATCTAGATGATATTGCTGTCTTTAGCTCCACCTGGCAGGATCACCTGATCCACCTTAGGAAGGTTTTAAATGCCCTGCAAACTGCAGGCCTAACTATCAAGGCATTCAAATGCCAGATAGGGCAGGGAACTGTGGTGTACTTGGGCCACCTTGTTGGTGGAGGCCAGGTACAACCCTTACAGCCCAAGATCCAGGCCATCCTGGACTGGGCAGCTCCAACAACCCAAACCCAAGTCAGGGCATTCCTTGGCTTGACTGGGTACTACAGGAGGTTTGTGAAGGGATATGGGTCCATTGTGGCTCCCCTCACAGAACTCACCTCCAAGAAGATGGCAAAAAGGTAAACTGGACAGTTAGTTGTCAAAAGGCTTTTGACACCCTGAAAGAGGCTATGTGCTCAGCACCAATTCTCAAAGCTCCAAACTATGCCAAGCAGTTCATTGTGCAGACTGATGCCTCTGAGCTAGCGATAGGAGCGGTCCTATCCCAGACCAATGATGAAGGCCAAGACCAACCTGTTGCTTTTATAAGCAGAAGGTGTAGGAAGGTGGAATCTGACTGCATGGTTGCCCACACTTTTTACCTGGTGTTTTGCTGGTTTTCAACTTAGTTTGGCTGGGATCCTGCTATTCAGGACCCCAGCCTATCTGCTTTCCCCTTTAAATTGGTTGCATGTACTTTAGGTACACTCCAGATTGGATTCTGGGGTACCCTTATGAGTCCCTAGTATATGGTATACTATGTACCCAGGGCATAGGTACCCCAGAGGCCTCCCAGGGGCTGCAGCATGTATTGTGCCACCCCTGAGAGGCCATTCAAACTGACACCATAGGTCTGCTACTGCAGCCTGTGTAAGGTGGTGCATGCACCCCTTACTCAGATATAGGTTCACTATATCTATCCTGATCACTGCACATATAAGCCTATCAGTCACCCCTATGGCAGGCCTTATCAATCCTGAAGCCAGGGTGCTGGGTTTTATGTGAGAGGGTGCCCATGCATGAGCAGAGCCCCTCTGCAGCCTTCGGAACCACTATTCCGGGGTTTTCTGTGATGCAGCCAACCATATACTCTTAAGTGCATTATAACCTCGCGGTAAATGCTAACTTTAAAATGGCTGCAAGGAATTATGTCGTGTTTGGTGTCAAACACCTTGGAATCATACCTCTGGTATGATTCCTCCCTCCTAGAGGGAGAAATATGACAGCACCGGTACACCCGGTACCAGCTTCACAGAGCCCTGGCATCACAAAATGGATGCTGCCAGCCACAGACACGAGTCTGCCCTCCTGCTGCTGGATGAAACTCCGGCAGGGGAAGGCTTGACAATAGGTTTCCTGTCACAGGGAGGTGTGACCACCTCCCAGACAGGCTTTAGTGTATTGGGGCTGGGTGGGTGCACTCCAAGAGTGCTTTGATGTCTGCACTGGGGGCACATTTGGTGTCCCTGTGCATAGTCCAGCTCAAGCCGGTTGCAGGGGCACTCAGCCCCTGCTCTGGCACGAAACTGGACAAAGGACATGGGTGTAGCCACCCCTCTGTCCTTACCCTCCCATAGGTGGGTCCCCAGAGTTTGTCCCACCCCTTCCTTGGGTATAAAGTAGGAACCCCTGGCTACAGGACTTTAGATTTTACCTGGACTAAACTCTGCAACATAAACCAAGTACTTCGACGATCTACACTACGCTGGATGACTGAAGAATCTCCCTTGGAGTAAAGGAGTTACTCCCCTGCAAGGCAGGCACCTTTAACGCAACTGACCGGTTGGCATCTCTGAATCTCCTGAGGACTCCAAAGAATATTGCCACACAGGAGGTGGGTTCCCAAGGTCTCTGAGGTTGATCTGTGCCCACAGCAAGTCTGAGGCCCGTATCCCTCGTGGTGACCGTGCAACCCGAACCCCTGGACACAGGGTCTATTTGCAGAAGCATCAGCTTTCCGGCAACCCCTGAGGCTGAGCTTTGGGTTACTTGTAGCCCTGACCCCGAGCAGTAATTACACTGAAGATTGCTGGCCTACACTCAACGAGTGTTCTGTGGGCCACCATTTTGTGATTCCTCTCGAGGTCCCTTTGCGATCCCTGGTCCGTTGACCTGTGGGTCCCTAAGAAGGCAACTCTAACTTTCAATGGGCTTCCCTGGTTGCTCCAGACGTGCCCGGACTCTCCATCGCTTGGAGAGTCCCCGGGACCTTGCTGGTCCTCACAGAAGCATCATTACTCTGACCGCGTGGGTTGCAGTTGCCAAGGCTTGTTGGTCTCCAATCCGGAAACTGACCCCTCAGCAATCGACATCCTTCGTGGGACAGCTCGCCTGCGGAATCTGGTCGTCATCGACGTCTCCTGGTCCCCGTGGCTGCAGAGTCAAGCTTCACCTCTTTGCACCTGAAGCACCCGACATCGGTGGGCATTTGATTGCTCCGCTCCTGGTCACGTGAAGTGACCCAGACTTTGTTCCCTCTGCTTTCAGGTTCTTCACATCTTCGATCCAGGCTTGGATCACACCGGACACTTTTCTTCTCCACTGCAGCAGCTCTTCTTCGCAACACGCCATAGAAAACTACGAGGGTTTCCGACACCACTTGACCCCTATGCACCCGGCTTCCCTGGGCTAGGTAACACGGGTACCTCGGTACTCACAAGGGTGCTGGCTTTTGAACCTTCTAAGTTTAGCTGGGTTTGCTTGAAGTCCTCTCCGAAGTGTCCTTAAACTCTAAAATTCCAACCGCGACTTTCCCATAGAGTTGTACGGAGCTCGCGTCTGTGTTCCCACACTGCACCCGTCCTCTGTGGGTCCCCTGTGTCACTACTGTAGGAGAGTAGGATCTGCTTCACATGGGTACCCCCACTTTTTGCTGATGCTTCACTGTTTTTCGACTTTAGTCTGGCTGGGGCCCTGCTAATCAGAACCCCAGCCTAGCTGCTTCCTCTCTAAAATGGTTTCCATGTGCCTTAGGCACATCTCTGATTGGAATCTGGAGTGCCCTTATAAGTCCCTAGTATATGGTATACTATGTACCCAGGGCATAGGTACCTCAGAGGCCTACCAGGGGCTGCAGCATGTATTGTGCCACCCCTAGAAGGCCATCCAAAATGACACCACAGGTCTGCTACTGCAGCCTGGGTAAGGTGGTGCATGCACCCCTTACTGTGGTATAGGCTACCTATATCACTACCATTGCACACACATATAAACCTATAAGTCACTCCTATGGCAGGCCTTACCAATCCTGAAGGCAGAGTGCTTGGTTCTTATGTGAGAGGGTGCCCCTGCATGAGCAGAGCCCTCTACAGCGTTCGGAGTCCCTCCTCTGATGCTGTTTGTGGTACAGTCTGACCATATACTCTTAAGCGCATTATATCCTCGCGGTACAATGCTAACTTTGGACTGGCTGCACCAAAACATGTCGTGTTTGGTGTCAAACATCTTGGAATACTACCCCCCGCCAGTCCTGGCGACGGGGGTAGCATTCCACCCTTCTAGAGGGAGAGACATGTACACACCGGGCTACCCGGTAACTTCTTTCCAGAGCCCTAGCATCACAAAATGGATGCCGCTGCCACAGACACGGGTCTGGCCTCCTGCTGCTGACTGAAACTCCGGCAGGGGAGGCCTGGACAATAGGTTTCCTGTTGCAGGGAGGTGTAACCACCTCCCCAGACAGGATAATGTGTATTGGGGCTGGGCGGGAGCACTCTCTGGTGCTCAGAAGTCCTGCACTGGGGGCACACTTGGTGTCCCTGTGCATATGCCAGTTCAAACCGGTTGCAGGGGCTACCTGCCCCTGCTCTGGCGCGAAACTGGACAAAGGGAATGGATGTAACCATCCCTCTTCCCTGACCCTCCCATAGGTGGGTCCCCAGAGTATGTCCAACCCCCTAACTTAGTATAAGTATGGGACCCCAGTCCTTAGGACTTTAGATTACCCTGGACGAAACTCTGACACTGAAGCCTGGACCTTCGACGCTCTACCTGAAGATTAGAGGACTGAAGAATCTCCCTTGGGGTCAAGGAGTGACTCCCCTGCTTGGCAGGCACCTAAGAAGCAATTGTCCGGTCTGCATCGCTGAAGCTCCCGCCGGATGCCGAAGTCTTTGCATCACCAGAGGTGGATTTCCAGACTTCCCCGAGGCTGCCCTGAGTCTCCAGCAAAGCTGAGGCCCGTAGCTGTCGTGGGTAACGTGGAACCGTGACCCCTGGACACCGAGAACTTTTGCAAGTGCATCCTCTTTCTGGGCTCCCACGAAGTTGTGCTTTGGGCTCCGAGTAGCCCCCGCCTCCAGCACCGACTGCACCGAAGATCACTGGCCTCCACTCCACGAGTGTCCTGTGAGCCAGCTCCAAGTGCGTCCACTCGAGGCTCCTTTGCGGTCGCCAGTCCGTTGGCTAGTGGGCCCTCCCGAAGGCAACTCTTCTTCTGATTGGGTTTTCCTGGTTGCTCCAGACGTGCCCAGACTTACCCTCGCTGGGTGAGTCCCTCAGACCTTGCTGGTCTGTACCACCGTCCTTTTTCTATTTCCACAAGACTTGCCGTTGCCAAGGCTTGTTGGGTCCAATCTGGTCGCCGACACCCCTGCAATCAACAGACCTCGTGGGACAGCTCGAATCCAGCTCCTGGTTGTCGTCGACGCCTCCTGGACCTCGTGGCTGAAGAGTCAAGACGACCGTCAACCTACCTGAAGCACCCGACATCGGTGGGCATCTGCTCATCGCCTTCCTGGTCACTGGCTAGTGACCCAGACTCTGTCCCCTCTGCTTTCAGGTTCTTCAGATCTTCGATCCACCTTTGGATCCACCCGAACACTTTCGACTTGGTCGCCAGCATCACTTTGCAGCAGATCGCCATTGAAAACAACGGCGAAACCCGACCCCGAAAGACACCTATGCACCCGGCTTCCCTGGGTGAGGTAACTCGAGTACTCCGGTGCTCCCGTGGGTATAGACTCTAGAACGACCTAGTTCTAAAGGGGTTTGCTCCAAGTCCTCCTCTAAGTGTCCTTTTTCTTTAAAACTCCAACCGCGACATTCCCCATAGAAGTCAACGACGGCTCGCGGCTGTGTTCTCGCACTGCACGCGTCCCCCGTGGGTCCCCTGTGTCACTACCTTGGGTGGTTCCTTGAGGGCCAAGCACTTCTACAGGCTCTAGGCCCTGTGTCTAGCCCAGTCGTGGTTCTTATACCACTTTATTGGTATATGGTTTGGTACGCCCCTTGGGCTCAAACGTGTATTTGTGCTATTACTGTTGATAACTGACTTGTAACTTATGTACTTCAAACTCTAGCCTCATAAAGAGACTAGAGGGGTATGTTTAAGACTAAATACATATATTTTGAATATATACCTGGTGTGGTCCTCTTTCATTTGGTCGCTCAAGAGATTATAGACTGGTAAAACAAGCTGCTTTACATTCCTTCAAGACTTAGCCTGAAGGCTGCTCTCCATAGCTACCACTAGGATAGCTTTCAATAAAGGTTGTCTTTAACCTATCTCCAATAAGGGGTTGTTTGGACTGGTGCAAGGTGCCCACTATAATTAGTGGACAGCATATACCAGGCCAACTTCTCACATTGGTGTGCAGCGGGTGGGATTCCAGCTTGCTATTGTTTTACCAGATAATCTCAATTGAATTGATGAACTGAAAACCACTAAGGGTACCTTAGGTACATATAAATCAAGCTTAGGATACAGTAAGTTCTACTGAACTTAGAGTTGTGTGTTAAGGGATAGCACACCCTTTCTACAACTCAAGAGAGTTTAGTAGGCCACACTAGAGTAGGTAGTGCATACACCACACCACACTAGTAATGTCTTTAGGGCCAGGAACCAGTGGGTCCCAGCCAGAAGCCAATGGGCTTCTTCCCTCCAAGTATGATAATCTCCCATTCTTGGAATTGAGAGCATTAAGCACTGCTAGGAAACTAAAGACAGGCAAAAGTGCCAACACCCAACGCCTCATAGAGGTACTCCTGCTGGATGATCTCAGAAGCCTACCAGGGTCTGAAGGGGTAGGCAGAGAGGGTGGGGCAGAAGATGAGGAAGGGGCCAGGGGTGAAATCACCCAGGACCCAACCTCTGAAACTGGCCAGGAAGGTGACAATGACCTTGACCTGGAAAATGCAGCTCCTCCTGTGGATGAGGAGGAGGATCAGAATGACCTCCCTTTGTCCCCCCAGGAAGAATTGTGAGTGTGCCCAGAAGGCCTAGATCTCCTTCTCAGGAGTCTAACCACTCTGACACCTCAATAGGGACCTCTGTTTCCTCTCATAGGAGGGAATCCTCTCATGAAAGGAAAGAGAGACTGCTCAAGTATGGAGAAGCTCAGTTGAGAATCAGAAGAGAGCAGTTGGCTATAGACAGGGAGTCCCTAGAGCTTGAAAGGCAAAGAAAAAGATGGGACTAGAGTCCCATGGTGGCAGCAATTTCCCCAGAGATAGGGAAAGGTCTTATGACCATAGAAACCTGAGCAAGATTGTCCCTCCCTACCAGAGTGGGGATGACATCCACAAATGGATAACTGCACTGGAGAGGGCCTTTAAAGTACAGAGGGTCCCTCAGGAGCAGTGGGCAGCAATCTTGTGGCTCTCCTTTGCAGACAAAGGTAGAGACAAGCTCCTCACTGTTAGAGAAGGGGATGCTGACAATTACAAAGTCTTGAAGAGTGCTCTGATTGATGGGTTTGGCCTAACAACTGAACAATACAGGTTAAAGTTCAGAGATACCCAAAAAGCACAGACTCAAGACTGGGTGGACTATGTGGATTGTTCTGCTAAGGCTCTGGAAGGTTGGTTGATGGGCAGTAAGGTATGTGACTTCACAGGATTGTACAATCTTATCATGAGGGAGCAGATTCTTAATAACTGTCAAAATCAGCTGTTGCATCAGTACCTGGTGGACTCTGATCTGACCTCTCCCCAAGAATTGGGAAAGAAGGCAGACAAATGGGTCAGAACCAGGGTGAGGCAGAATGTACAGAACCAAGGTGGTGACCCTAAGAAGCAAGATTCTAAAAACTCTGATAAGGGTGGGGAGAAGGGTAAAGACCAGAAGTCTTCACAAGGCCCCCAAAAATCTTCTTCAGGTGGGGATTCACAGTCTAACAAGGGAAAAGGCCAAAAGAAACCATGGTGCAAAGTCTGTAAGCAAAAGACACACTGGACCAGTGATTGCACCAAGTCCAAAGACTCTATTCCAGCCCCCACAAATGTCCCTAAGGCACCTGTTCCCCCTAGTGCAGTTACAAATGGTGGTGGGAGTACACAGGCCAAGGGTTTAGTAGGGTTGACCCTGGGTAATGAGATGAGCTCTGGCCTAGTCAGAGAACTCACTCAGGCTGTCCTAGTCTGTGATGGAGGCATGGATGTGACCTCCTCTGTGAGTCCCAGTAATCTGGGCAAGTACAGGCAACAGCCCTTAATCAATGGAAAAGAGGCTTTGGCATTTAGGGACACAGGGGCAAGTGTCACCATGGTGACACAAGACCTTGTGGATCCTGGGCAGATTATACTTGGTGAAATGTACCAAGTGACCAATGCTAGCAATGTCAGAACAGACCATACTCTGGCAGTTGTTAACTTCTCCTGGGGAGGGGTAACTGGCCTTAAGAAGGTTGTGGTGAGTGCAAACCTACCAGTGGAATGCTTGCTTGGCAATGATCTTGAAACTTCAGCTTGGGCAGAAGTGGAGCTCAGGACCCATGCAGAAATGCTGGGGATCCCTGCAGATGTGTTTGCTGTGACCAGGTCACAGAGCAAAATGTCTAACACTGAACAGGCCTTGGATCCTGAAACCATGGACCAAGTGCCCTCCAAGAGGAGGAGTAGTAGGGTTAAGGCAGTGCCTTCCCCCTTGGCTCAGAAGGAAGATCAGTGGAGATGATCTCAGGCCTGAGGAAGGAACTGTCCCAGAGGAGCTTGAGCCTGATCAGGTTGAGGCCCTTCCAGGGCAGACCTGAGCCAGGAGCAGCAGAGCTGCCCCTCTCTTGAACCCCTCAGACAGCAAGCTGCTGCTGAGGCTGCTGGGAAAGCTAGTGGTCCCCATACTGTGTATTGGGATGATGGACTCTTGTACTCAGAGTGTAGAGACCCCAAGCCTGGTGCCACCAGGAGGTTGGTTATACCTCTGAAGTTCAGGGGCTTCCTATTGACCCTAGCCCATGACATTCCTTTAGCAGGTCACCTGGGCCAGAACAAGACTTGGGACAGAATTGTCCCTCACTTTCACTGGCCCCATATGTCTGAAGACACCAAGGAGTTTTGTCGCTCCTGTGTAACCTACCAAGCCAGTGGAAAGGCAGGTGGCACCACAAAGGCCCCCCTGATACCACTACCTGTGGTGGGGGTTCCCTTTGAGAGAGTGGGGATTGATATTGTTGGTCCCATGGATCCCCAAACAGCATCTGGGCACAGGTTTATCCTGGTGGTAGTGGATCATGCCACCAGGTACCCAGAGGCTATTCCCCTTAGGACCACTACAGCACCTGTAGTGGCAAGAGCCCTCCTGGGAATTTTCTCTAGAGTGGGCTTCCCTAAGGAGGTTGTATCAGACAGGGGTGCAAACTTTATGTCTGGATACTTGAAAGCAATGTAGAAGGAGTGTGGAGTGACTTACAAGTTCACCACACCCTATCACCCACAATGCAATGGTTTAGTTGAGAGATTCAACAAAACCTTGAAGGGCAGGATTAAAGGGTCTCCCAGAAAAGCTCAGGCGAAGATGGGACATACTCTTGCCCTGCCTTTTATTTGCATACAGGGAGGTGCCTCAAAAGGGGGTTGGCTACAGCCCTTTTGAACTTTTGTTTGGTCACCCTGGCAGGGGTCCATTGTGCTTGGTGAAGGAAGGATGGGAGTTACCTCTCAAGCCCCCAAAGCAAGACATAGTGGACTATGTACTTGGTCTCCGCTCCAGGATGGCTGAATACATGAAAAAGGCAACTAAAAACCTTGAGGCTAGCCAGGAACTGCAAAAAGCCTGGCATGACCAAAAGGCTGTACTTACTGTTTACCAGCCAGGACAGAAGGTGTGGGTGCTGGAGCCAGTGGCCCCAGCAGCTCTCCAAGACAAGTGGAGTGGACCCCATACCATTGTTGAACAGAAGGGTGAGGTTACCTATTTAGTAGACCTAGGAACACCCAGGAGTCCCCACAGGGTTCTCCATGTCAACAGATTAAAGCCATATGTGGACAGGGCAGACATGGGCTTGCTCATGGCTTCTGATGAGGGACAGGAGGAAGAGAGTGACCCACTCCCTGACCTGCTCTCACAGAACCCTGATGATGGGTCAGTAGATGGTGTAGCCTTGGCAGGCAGCCTCACTGCTCAGCAGCAAACTGATTGTAGACAAGTGCTCAATCAGTACAGACATATGTTCTCTCTGACTCCAAGTCAGACCACCTGGTGCACTCATGAAGTGGACACTGGGGACAGTCTGCCTATTAAAAATAAGATTTATAGGCAACCTGACCATGTCAGGAACTGTATCAGGACAGAAGTCCAGAAAATGTTGGATTTGGGAGTTATTGAACCCTCAGATAGCCCTTGGGCTAGTCCAGTGGTCTTGTGCCAAAACCTCACACCAGTGGTGGGAAAAGAGAGATGAGGTTTTGTGTGGACTACAGGGGTCTCAATGCAGTCACTAGGACTGATGCCCATCCAATACCCAGGGCAGATGAGCTAATAGACACTTTGGCCTCAGCCAAGTATCTAAGCACATTTGACCTGACAGCTGGCTACTGGCAGATCAGACTAGCTGATGACGCAAAGCCAAAAACAGCATTCTCAACCCCTAGTGGACATTATCAATTTGTGGTAATGCCCTTTGGTCTGAAGAATGCACCTGCCACTTTTCAGAGGTTGGTGAATACAGTCCTTACAGGTCTGGAAGCCTATAGTGCAGCATATCTAGATGATATTGCTGTCTTTAGCTCCACCTGGGAGGATCACCTGGTCCACCTCAGAAATGTTTTGCAAGCCCTGCAGAAAGCAGGCCTAACTATCAAGGCCACAAAGTGCCAGATAGGGCAGAGTCAGGTTGTGTACCTGGGCCACCTTGTGGGTGGAGGCCAGGTTCAACCATTGCAGAGCAAGATCCAGACCATCATGGACTGGACTGCTCCAACTACCCAGACTCAGGTGAGAGCCTTTTTAGGCCTGACTGGGTACTATAGGAGATTTGTCAATGGGTATGGATCAATAGTGACACCCCTGAATGACTTAACTTCCAAGAAAATGCCCAAAAAGGTTCAGTGGACAGTTAGCTGTCAAAAGGCATTTGATGACCTGAAGCAGGCCATGTGCACTGCTCCCATTCTCCAGAGTCCTGATTACTCCAAGAAGTTTATTGTCCAAACAGATGCATCTGAATTGGGGGTAGGGGCTGTACTGTCACAATTGAATGATGAAGGTCAGGATCAGCCAGTAGCTTTTATTAGCAGAAGGCTGACCCCTAGAGAGAAACGTTGGTGAGCCATAGAGAGGGAGACCTTTGCTGTGGTTTGGGCTCTGAAGAAGTTGAGGCCATACTTGTTTGGTACTCACTTCCTTGTTCAAACAGACCACAAGCCCCTCTTATGGCTAAAACAAATGAAGGGTGAAAACCCCAAACTGCTTAGGTGGTCCATTTCCCTACAGGGGATGGACTTTACAGTGGAACATAGACCTGGGAGTAACCATGCCAATGCAGATGGACTCTCTGGGTACTTCCACTTAGAACATGAAGACTCAACTGGTCAAGGTTAGTTTAATGTCCCTACGTTTGGGGGGGTTGTGTAGGAGAGTAGGATCTGCTTCACATGGGTACCCCCACTTTTTGCTGATGCTTCACTGTTTTTCGACTTTAGTCTGGCTGGGGCCCTGCTAATCAGAACCCCAGCCTAGCTGCTTCCTCTCTAAAATGGTTTCCATGTGCCTTAGGCACATCTCTGATTGGAATCTGGAGTGCCCTTATAAGTCCCTAGTATATGGTATACTATGTACCCAGGGCATAGGTACCTCAGAGGCCTACCAGGGGCTGCAGCATGTATTGTGCCACCCCTGGAAGGCCATCCAAAATGACACCACAGGTCTGCTACTGCAGCCTGGGTAAGGTGAGGCATGCACCCCTTACTGTGGTATAGGCTACCTATATCACTACCATTGCACACACATATAAACCTATAAGTCACTCCTATGGCAGGCCTTACCAATCCTGAAGGCAGAGTGCTTGGTTCTTATGTGAGAGGGTGCCGCTGCATGAGCAGAGCCCCTCTACAGAGTTCGGAGTCCCTCCTCTGATGCTGTTTGTGGTACAGCCTGACCATATACTCTTAAGCGCATTATATCCTCGCGGAACATGCTAACTTTGGACTGGCTGCACCAAAACATGTCGTGTTTGGTGTCAAACATCTTGGAATACTACCCCCCCACCAGTCCTGGCGGCGGGGGTAGCATTCCACCCTTCTAGAGGGAGAGACATGTACACACCGGGCTACCCGGTAACTTCTTTCCAGAGCCCTGGCATCACAAAATGGATGCCGCTGCCACAGACACAGGTCTGGCCTCCTGCTGCTGACTGAAACTCCGGCAGGGGAGGCCTGGACAATAGGTTTCCTGTTGCAGGGAGGTGTAACCACCTCCCCAGACAGGATAATGTGTATTGGGGCTGGGCGGGAGCACTCTCTGGTGCTCAGAAGTCCTGCACTGGGGGCACACTTGGTGTCCCTGTGCATATGCCAGTTCAAACCGGTTGCAGGGGCTACCTGCCCCTGCTCTGGCGCGAAACTGGACAAAGGGAATGGGTGTAACCACCCCTCTTCCCTGACCCTCCCATAGGTGGGTCCCCAGAGTATGTCCAACCCCCTAACTTAGTATAAGTATGGGACCCCAGTCCTTAGGACTTTAGATTACCCTGGACGAAACTCTGACACTGAATCCTGGACCTTCGACGCTCTACCTGAAGATTAGAGGACTGAAGAATCTCCTTGGGGTCAAGGAGTGACTCCCCTGCTTGGCAGGCACCTAAGAAGCAATTGTCCAGTCTGCATCGCCAAAGCTCCCGCTGGACGCCGAAGTCTTTGCATCACCAGAGGTGGATTTCCAGACTTCCCCGAGGCTGCCCTGAGTCCCCAGCAAAGCTGAGGCCCATAGCTGTCGTGGGTAACGTGGAACCGTGACCCCTGGACACCGAGAACTTTTGCAAGTGCATCCTCTTCCTGGGCTCCCACAAAGTTGTGCTTTGGGCTCCAAGTAGCCCCCGCTTCCAGCACCGACTGCACCAACGATCACTGGCCTCCACTCCACGAGTGTCCTGTGAGCCAGCTCCAAGTGTGTCCACTTGAGGCTCCTTCGCGGTCACTAGTCCGTTGGCTAGTGGGCCCTCCCGAAGGCAACTCTTCTTCTGATTGGGCTTCCCTGGTTGCTCCAGACGTGCCCAGACTTACCCTCGCTGGGTGAGTCCCTCAGACCTTGCTGGTCTGTACCACCGTCCTTTTTCTATTTCCACGAGACTTGCCGTTGCCAAGGCTTGTTGGGTCCAATCCGGTCACCGACACCCCTGCAATCGACAGACGTCGTGGGACAGCTCGAATCCAGCTCTTGGTCATCGTCGATGCCTCCTGGACCTCGTGGCTGAAGAGTCAAGACGACCGTCAACCTACCTGAAGTACCCGACATCGGTGGACATCTGCTCATCGCCTTCCTGGTCACTGGCTAGTGACCCAGACTCTGTCCCCTCTGCTTTCAGGTTCTTCAGATCTTCGATCCACCTTTGGATCCACCCGAACACTTTCGACTTGGTCGCCAGCAGCACTTTGCAGCAGATCGCCATTGAAAACGAAGACGAAACCCGACCCCGAAAGACACATATGCACCCGGCTTCCCTGGGTGAGGTAACTCGAGTACTCCGGTGCTCCCGTGGGTATAGACTCTAGAATGACCTAGTTCTAAAGGGGTTTGCTCCAAGTCCTCCTCTAAGTGTCCTTTTTCTTTAAAACTCCAACCGCGACATTCCCCATAGAAGTCAACGGCGGCTCGCGGCTGTGTTCTCACACTGCACGCGTCCCCCGTGGGTCCCCTGTGTCACTACCTTGGGTGGTTCCTTGAGGGCCAAGCACTTCTACAGGCTCTAGGCCCTGTGTCTAGCCCAGTCGTGGTTCTTATACCACTTTATTGGTATATGGTTTGGTACGCCCCTTGGGCTCAAACGTGTATTTGTGCTATTACTGTTGATAACTGACTTGTAACTTATGTACTTCAAACTCTAGCCTCATAAAGAGACTAGAGGGGTGTGTTTAAGACTAAATACATATATTTTGAATATATACCTGGTGTGGTCCTCTTTCATTTGGTCACTCAAGAGATTATAGACTGGTAAAACAAGCTGCTTTACATTCCTTCAAGACTTAGCCTGAAGGCTGCTCTCCATAGCTACCACTAGGATAGCTTTCAATAAAGGTTGTCTTTAACCTATCTCCAATAAGGGGTTGTTTGGACTGGTGCAAGGTGCCCACTATAATTAGTGGACAGCATATACCAGGCCAACTTCTCACAACTACCTTGGGGTCCCAGTGATTCTACGTGCTCTAGGCACTGTGTCTAGTCAAGTCGTGGTTCTTATACCACTTTCTTAGTATATGGTTTGGTCTCCCCCTGGAGCCCACTGTGTATTGTGCTATTTACTGTCGTTCTAGTACTGTGTAATTGTGTGCCTTGTTCTCTAATCTCATAAAGAGGTTAGTAGAGAGTATTTAGTAATAAATATATATATTTTATATATACCTGTTGTGGTTCTCCTTTCATTTGGTCATTCAAGAGGTTATATACTGGTAAAACAAGCTGCTTTACATTCCTTCAAGACTTAGCCTGAAGGCTGCTCTCCACAGCTACCACTAGGATAGCTTTCTATAAAGGTTGTCTTTAACCTAATCATCAATAAGGGTCGTTTGGACTGGTGCAAGGTGCCCACTTTAGTTAGTGGACAGCATATACCAGGCCAACTTCTCACATTGGTGTGCAGCGGTTGGGATTCAAGCTTGCTATTGTTTTACCAGATAATCTCAGTGAGTGACTAACTGAAAACCACTAAAGGTACTTAGGTACATATAAATCAAGTCTAGAATAAAGTAATTTCTACTGAACTTAGAGTTGGGTGTCAAGGGCCTAGCACACCCTTTCTCCAACTCAAGAGAGTTTAGTAGTTCCCACTAGAGTAGGTAGGTGCATACACCACACCACACTAGAATGTCTTCAAGGCCTGAAGTCAGTGACTCCTTGCCAACTAAGTATGACACTCTCACATTCCAAGAATTGAGAAACATGGGTGCATCAAAGAAACTGAAGACAGGGAAAAACCCAAACACCCAAAAGCTCATAGTGACTTTGCTTTTAGATGACCTCAGAAAGACCCCAGGGTCTGATGAGGCAGGCAAAGGGGGTGGGACAGCAGAAGAGGAAAGGCCAGGGAGTGAAAACCTCAATGACCAGGACTCTGATGCTGGCCAGGAGGATCAAAATGATTCTAACCTGGAAAATCCAATTCTTCCTGAAGGTGAGGAAGGAGACCCCAGTGGGTCTCTCTTTACCCCACCTGGAAGGGTTAACAGTTTACCGAGAAGATCTAGATCTCCTTCTGTGGAATCTAATCGTTCTGGTACATCTGTAGGGAGCTCTGTTTCTCATAGGACTTCTTCTCATAAAAGGGAGTCCTCTTATGAGAAGAAGTGCCAACTGCTTGAGTTTGAGAGAGCTAAGCTCAGGATCAAGAGAGAGCAATTGGCCTTAGACAGGGAATCCCTGGAGCTTCAGAGAGCTTCTCAGAAGTTGGGGCTAGAGCCCCATGGTGGCAGCAACAGTGTCCCTAGGAGTAGAGAAGATACTCATCACCATAGGAACCTGAACAAGATTGTCCCTCCCTACCAGAGTGGGGATGACATCCACAAATGGATAACTGCACTTGAGAGGGCCTGTAAGGTACAGAGGGTCCCTCAGGAGCAGTGGGCAGCAATCTTGTGGCTCTCCTTTGCAGACAAAGGTAGAGACAAGCTCCTCACTGTAAGAGAAGAGGATGCTGATAATTACAAAGTCCTGAAGAGTGCTCTGATTGATGGGTTTGGCCTAACCACTGAACAATACAGGTTAAAGTTCAGAGATACCCAAAAGGCACAGACTCAGGACTGGGTTGACTTTGTAGATTGTGCTAATAAGGCTCTGGAAGGTTGGATACATGGCAGCAAGGTGCATGACTTTTTAGTATTGTACAATTTGATTATGAGGGAGTAGATCCTTAATAATCGTCAAAACCAGCTTTTACACCAGTACCTGGTGGACTCTGATCTGACCTCTCCCCAAGAATTGGGAAAGAAGGCAGACAAATGGGTCAGAACCAGAGTAAAGCCAAAGAATCAGGGTGGTGACCAGAAGAAAGATTCTTCCAAAAACCAAGAGAAAGGTGGGGATAAATCAAAAGATAAATCCACTACAGGGCCCCAAAATTCCTCTTCTGGGGGTGGGTCCCAAACTCCTTCCTCCCCTGAAAAGAAACCTTTTTTGCCATATATGTAAGAAGCCTGGCCACTAGAAAAATTACCCCAGTTGCCCTAAGGCCAGCAATAAGGAAAATGTTCCTCCCAGCAATACTGCCACTCCTCCTGGTACTACAAGTAGTAATCCCCCAGGTGGTAGTAATGCACCCAAAAAGGTAGGTGCATTCTCATGGGGAACTGAGGGGGACCCCAGCTTATCAAGGTCCTCCTCCCAGGCCTCCTTAGTCTGTGATGGTGGCATGGGATTTGCCACTTTTACTATGAGTCCCAATACTTTGGGCAAGTACAGACAGGAGCCCTTAATAAATGGTCAGAGAGCTGTGGCACTCAGGGACACAGGGGCTAGTGTCACCATGGTGACAGGGAAACTAGTCCCCCCTCAACAGCTTTTACCTGAGTTCAAGTACCAGGTGACCAACATTGATGGTATCAGAACAGATCAACCCATGGCCATAGTCAATCTCAGCTGGGGAGGGGTCACTGGCCCAAAGAGAGTGGCAGTGTCCCCAAACTTGCCTGTAGATTGCCTGTTGGGCAATGATCTAGAAGTTTCAGCCTGGGCTGAAGTTGAATACCAGGCCCATTTAAAAATGTTGGGCCTCTCTGAGAAGGTTGGTGGGGCTGTTAGGGCCTCAGCCCCATCCCAGGGAAATTTTGGAGAAGTGGAGCCTGAAAGAATGGCCCACTCTACTCCACAAGAGAGCAGAAGGGTTGAAGAAAAGTCTTCTTCCCCCCAGACTATAGGTAAGGGTCAGCTTCCTCAGGGAACTGATCCTACCCCTAGTGAAGGAACTGCCCCAGAGGCGGTCAGGCCTGGCCTGGCAACACCCCTGATGGCAGGGGACTCTTCCAAGGTGGTACCTAGTCTGGAGCAGGTAACCTGCCCCTCTCTACCCTCCCTCTGTCAGCCCAGGGCTGCAGAGGTCAGGGAAGTCAGTGGACCCCTAAGGGCTCCCTGTCCAGAGGAACCAACTCATCCACAGATTAGGGGCACCCAGTCTAGTAGCCCTAGCCAGGTGAAAATTCCTCAGCACACTGAGGGATCCCTCTTACCATTGTGTAGGGACCTCCCCCAGATGGACTCTGTTGGGCAAAGGCAAACCTGGGACCAAGTGGTTCCAAACCTACCATGTCCCTCCATTGTTCCAACCAAAGGGACCCAACCCCCAGCTGTAGGCTGCCAGAGGTTGACCCTTAGGGCCAGATACAACTCAGTCCTGGAAAGAAAGGCCTCCATGGTGACCAGTGATCTGAGGAAGCTGAGACCAACTTTATTAGGGCCTCACTTCTCCACTCCGACACCCCACCAGCCTTTTATTTTGCCAAAACACACTACAGGTAGTAATTCCAAATGGTGGAGATCATCCAATACCCTTGGGGTTAGGAATTGCTTAGTGGACCATAAGACAGGGGGTAACCATGCTAGTACAGGTTCTTCCTTATATGGCCACTTAGTCAATAAAGGCTCAACTGGGCAAGGTTAGCCTTATCTCCTTTTGTTTGGGGGGGGTTATGTAGGAAGGTGGAATCTGACTGCATGGTTGCCCCCACTTTTTTCCTGGTGTTTTGCTGGTTTTCGACTTAGTTTGGCTGGGATCCTGCTATTCAAGACCCCAGCCTATCTGCTTTCCCCTTTAAATTGATTGCATGTACTTTAGGTACACTCCAGATTGGATTCTGGGGTACCCTTATGAGTCCCTAGTATATGGTATACTATGTACCCAGGGCATAGGTACCCCAGAGGCCTCCCAGGGGCTGCAGCATGTATTGTGCCACCCCTGAGAGGCCATTCAAACTGACACCACAGGTCTGCTACTGCAGCCTGTGTAAGGTGGTGCATGCACCCCTTACTCAGATATAGGTTCACTATATCTATCCTGATCACTGCACATATAAGCCTATCAGTCACCCCTATGGCAGGCCTTATCAATCCTGAAGCAAAACCAAAGGGGATGATGGACGGAGTGTTGAACATTGCACAGGGTCAAGACTGATTTGCATATGGCTGGGTTCAAACTGGAATGGCATGGTGAGCAAAAAAACGATGGATTTAGGCCCAGATCTCTGTACTGGGGTGAATGTATGACATTGTTCTGCATTCTGTCCATCAACTGTTGTTTTTGCATTTGTCACCCTGAGTGGGACGGGTATGCCCAGACGTGGGTCCCGTGCTCTCCATGCCACTGGAATCAAGCTATCCTGGCTGAAGAGGGGTGAAACCCCGAAACCGGTCCTAGGATACTTGTTTCCAGTCCAGGGAGGACCTGGCTTGGCAGTTCGGGCTGGACTGTTCCCATGAGGCACAGGGTCAAGACTGATTTGCATATGGCTGGGTTCAAACTGGAATGGCATGGTGAGCAAAAAACGATGGATTTAGGCCCAGATCTCTGTACTGGGGTGAATGTATGACATTGTTCTGCATTCTGTCCATCAACTGTTGTTTTTGCATTTGTCACCCTGAGTGGGACGGGTATGCCCAGACGTGGGTCCCGTGCTCTCCATGCCACTGGAATCAAGCTATCCTGGCTGAAGAGGGGTGAAACCCCGAAACCGGTCCTAGGATACTTGTTTCCAGTCCAGGGAGGACCTGGCTTGGCAGTTCGGGCTGGACTGTTCCCATGAGGCACAGGGTCAAGACTGATTTGCATATGGCTGGGTTCAAACTGGAATGGCATGGTGAGCAAAAAACGATGGATTTAGGCCCAGATCTCTGTACTGGGGTGAATGTATGACATTGTTCTGCATTCTGTCCATCAACTGTTGTTTTTGCATTTGTCACCCTGAGTGGGACGGGTATGCCCAGACGTGGGTCCCGTGCTCTCCATGCCACTGGAATCAAGCTATCCTGGCTGAAGAGGGGTGAAGCCCCAAAACCGGTCCTAGGATACTTGTTTCCAGTCCAGGGAGGACCTGGCTTGGCAGTACGGGCTGGACTGTTCCCATGAGGCACAGGGTCAAGACTGATTTGCATATGGCTGGGTTCAAACTGGAATGGCATGGTGAGCAAAAAACGATGGATTTAGGCCCAGATCTCTGTACTGGGGTGAATGTATGACATTGTTCTGCATTCTGTCCATCAACTGTTGTTTTTGCATTTGTCACCCTGAGTGGGACGGGTATGCCCAGACGTGGGTCCCGTGCTCTCCATGCCACTGGAATCAAGCTTTCCTGGCTGAAGAGGGGTGAAACCCCGAAACCGGTCCTAGGATACTTGTTTCCAGTCCAGGGAGGACCTGGCTTGGCAGTTCGGGCTGGACTGTTCCCATGAGGCACAGGGTCAAGACTGATTTGCATATGGCTGGGTTCAAACTGGAATGGCATGGTGAGCAAAAAACGATGGATTTAGGCCCAGATCTCTGTACTGGGGTGAATGTATGACATTGTTCTGCATTCTGTCCATCAACTGTTGTTTTTGCATTTGTCACCCTGAGTGGGACGGGTATGCCCAGACGTGGGTCCCGTGCTCTCCATGCCACTGGAATCAAGCTATCCTGGCTGAAGAGGGTGAAACCCCGAAACCGGTCCTAGGATACTTGTTTCCAGTCCAGGGAGGACCTGGCTTGGCAGTTCGGGCTGGACTGTTCCCATGAGGCCCAGGGTCAAGACTGATTTGCATATGGCTGGGTTCAAACTGGAATGGCATGGTGAGCAAAAAAACGATGGATTTAGGCCCAGATCTCTGTACTGGGGTGAATGTATGACATTGTTCTGCATTCTGTCCATCAACTGTTGTTTTTGCATTTGTCACCCTGAGTGGGACGGGTATGCCCAGACGTGGGTCCCGTGCTCTCCATGCCACTGGAATCAAGCTATCCTGGCTGAAGAGGGGTGAAACCCCGAAACCGGTCCTAGGATACTTGTTTCCAGTCCAGGGAGGACCTGGCTTGGCAGTTCGGGCTGGACTGTTCCCATGAGGCACAGGGTCAAGACTGATTTGCATATGGCTGGGTTCAAACTGGAATGGCATGGTGAGCAAAAAAACGATGGATTTAGGCCCAGATCTCTGTACTGGGGTGAATGTATGACATTGTTCTGCATTCTGTCCATCAACTGTTGTTTTTGCATTTGTCACCCTGAGTGGGACGGGTATGCCCAGACGTGGGTCCCGTGCTCTCCATGCCACTGGAATCAAGCTATCCTGGCTGAAGAGGGTGAAACCCCGAAACCGGTCCTAGGATACTTGTTTCCAGTCCAGGGAGGACCTGGCTTGGCAGTTCGGGCTGGACTGTTCCCATGAGGCACAGGGTCAAGACTGATTTGCATATGGCTGGGTTCAAACTGGAATGGCATGGTGAGCAAAAAAACGATGGATTTAGGCCCAGATCTCTGTACTGGGGTGAATGTATGACATTGTTCTGCATTCTGTCCATCAACTGTTGTTTTTGCATTTGTCACCCTGAGTGGGACGGGTATGCCCAGACGTGGGTCCCGTGCTCTCCATGCCACTGGAATCAAGCTATCCTGGCTGAAGAGGGGTGAAGCCCCAAAACCGGTCCTAGGATACTTGTTTCCAGTCCAGGGAGGACCTGGCTTGGCAGTACGGGCTGGACTGTTCCCATGAGGCACAGGGTCAAGACTGATTTGCATATGGCTGGGTTCAAACTGGAATGGCATGGTGAGCAAAAACGATGGATTTAGGCCCAGATCTCTGTACTGGGGTGAATGTATGACATTGTTCTGCATTCTGTCCATCAACTGTTGTTTTTGCATTTGTCACCCTGAGTGGGACGGGTATGCCCAGACGTGGGTCCCGTGCTCTCCATGCCACTGGAATCAAGCTTTCCTGGCTGAAGAGGGGTGAAACCCCGAAACCGGTCCTAGGATACTTGTTTCCAGTCCAGGGAGGACCTGGCTTGGCAGTTCGGGCTGGACTGTTCCCATGAGGCACAGGGTCAAGACTGATTTGCATATGGCTGGGTTCAAACTGGAATGGCATGGTGAGCAAAAAACGATGGATTTAGGCCCAGATCTCTGTACTGGGGTGAATGTATGACATTGTTCTGCATTCTGTCCATCAACTGTTGTTTTTGCATTTGTCACCCTGAGTGGGACGGGTATGCCCAGACGTGGGTCCCGTGCTCTCCATGCCACTGGAATCAAGCTATCCTGGCTGAAGAGGGGTGAAACCCCGAAACCGGTCCTAGGATACTTGTTTCCAGTCCAGGGAGGACCTGGCTTGGCAGTTCGGGCTGGACTGTTCCCATGAGGCACAGGGTCAAGACTGATTTGCATATGGCTGGGTTCAAACTGGAATGGCATGGTGAGCAAAAAACGATGGATTTAGGCCCAGATCTCTGTACTGGGGTGAATGTATGACATTGTTCTGCATTCTGTCCATCAACTGTTGTTTTTGCATTTGTCACCCTGAGTGGGACGGGTATGCCCAGACGTGGGTCCCGTGCTCTCCATGCCACTGGAATCAAGCTATCCTGGCTGAAGAGGGTGAAACCCCGAAACCGGTCCTAGGATACTTGTTTCCAGTCCAGGGAGGACCTGGCTTGGCAGTTCGCGCTGGACTGTTCCCATGAGGCACAGGGTCAAGACTGATTTGCATATGGCTGGGTTCAAACTGGAATGGCATGGTGAGCAAAAAACGATGGATTTAGGCCCAGATCTCTGTACTGGGGTGAATGTATGACATTGTTCTGCATTCTGTCCATCAACTGTTGTTTTTGCATTTGTCACCCTGAGTGGGACGGGTATGCCCAGACGTGGGTCCCGTGCTCTCCATTCCACTGGAATCAAGCTATCCTGGCTGAAGAGGGGTGAAACCCCGAAACCGGTCCTAGGATACTTGTTTCCAGTCCAGGGAGGACCTGGCTTGGCAGTTCGGGCTGGACTGTTCCCATGAGGCACAGGGTCAAGACTGATTTGCATATGGCTGGGTTCAAACTGGAATGGCACGGTGAGCAAAAAAACGATGGATTTAGGCCCAGATCTCTGTACTGGGGTGAATGTATGACATTGTTCAGCATTCTGTCCATCAACTGTTGTTTTTGCATTTATCATTCCTGAAGGCAGGGTGCTGGGTTTTATGTGAGAGGGTGCCCATGCATGAGCAGAGCCCCTCTGCAGCCTTCAGAACTACTATTCCGGGGTTGTCTGTGATGCAGCCAACCATATACTCTTAAGTGCATTATAACCTCGCGGTAAATGCTAACTTTAAAATGGCTGCAAGGAATTATGTTGTGTTTGGTGTCAAACACCTTGGAATCATACCACCAGTAACTGGTGTGGGAGGTATGATTCCTCCCTCCTAGAGGGAGAAATATGGCAGCACTGGTACACCCGGTACCAGCTTCACAGAGCCCTGGCATCACAAAATGGATGCTGCCAGCCACAGACACGAGTCTGCCCTCCTGCTGCTGGACGAAACTCCGGCAGGGGAAGGCTTGACAATAGGTTTCCTGTCACAGGGAGGTGTGACCACCTCCTAGACAGGCTTTAGTGTATTGAGGCTGGGTGGGTGCACTCCAAGAGTGCTTTGATGTCTGCACTGGGGGCACATTTGGTGTCCCTGTGCATAGTCCAGCTCAAACCGGTTGCAGGGGCACTCAGCCCCTGCTCTGGCGCGAAACTGGACAAAGGACATGGGTGTAGCCACCCCTCTGTCCTGACCCTCCAATAGGTGGGTCCCCAGAGTTTGTCCCACCCCTTCCTTGGGTATAAAGTAGGAACCCCTGGCTACAGGACTTTAGATTTTACCTGGACTAAACTCTGCAACAGAAACCAAGTACTTCGACGATCTACACTATGCTGGATGACTGAAGAATCTCCCTTGGAGTAAAGGAGTTACTCCCCTGCAAGGCAGGCACCTTTAATGCAACTGACCGGTTGGCATCTCGGAAGCTCCTGAGGACTCCGAAGAATATTGCCACACAGGAGGTGGGTTCCCAAGGTCTCTGAGGTTGATCTGTGCCCACAGCAAGTCTGAGGCCTGTATCCCTCGTGGTGACCGTGCAACCCGAACCCCTGGACACCGCGTCTATTTGCAGAAGCATCAGCTTTCCTGCAACCCCTGAGGCTGAGCTTTGGGTTACTTGTAGCCCTGACCCCAAGCAGTAATTACACTGAAGATTGCTGGCCTACACTCAACAAGTGTTCCGTGGGCCACCATTTTGTGATTCCTCTTGAGGTCCCTTCGCGATCCCTGGTCCGTTGACCTGTGGGTCCCTAAGAAGGCAACTCTAACTTTCAACAGGCTTCCCTGGTTGCTCCAGACGTGCCCTGACTCTCCATCGCCTGGGGAGTCCCCAGGACCTTGCTGGTCCTCACAGAAGCATCATTACTCTGACCGCGTGTGTTGCAGTTGCCAAGGCTTGTTGGTCTCCAATACAGAAACTGACCCCTCAGCAATCGACATCCTTAGTGGGACAGCTCGCCTGCGGAATCTGGTCATCGTCGACGTCTCCTGGTCCCCGTGGCTGCAGAGTCAAGCTTCACCTCTTCGCACCTGAAGCACCCGACATCGGTGGGCATTTGATGCTCCGCTCCTGGTCACGTGAAGTGACCCAGACTTTGTCCCCTCTGCTTTCAGGTTCTTCACATCTTCCATCCAGGCTTGGATCACACCGGACACTTTTCTTCTCCACGGCAGCAGCTCTTCTTCGCAACACGCCATAGAAAATGACGAGGGTTTCCGACACCACTTGACCCCTATGCACCCGGCTTCCCTGGGCTAGGTAACACGGGTACCTCGGTACTCACAAGGGTGCTGGCCTTTGAACCTTCTAAGTTTAGCTGGGTTTGCTTGAATTCCTCTCCGAAGTGTCCTTAAACTCTAAAATTCCAACCGCGACTTTCCCATAGAGTTGTACGGAGCTCGCGTCTGTGTTCCCACACTGCACCCGTCCTCTGTGGGTCCCCTGTGTCACTACCTTGGGTGGTTCCTTGGGGTCCCAGTGATTCTACGTGCTCTAGGCACTGTGTCTAGTCAAGTCGTGGTTCTTATACCACTTTCTTAGTATATAGTTTGGTCTCCCCCTGGAGCCCACTGTGTATTGTGCCATTTACTGTCGTTCTAGTACTGTGTAATTGTGTGCCTTGTTCTCTAATCTCATAAAGAGGTTAGTAGAGAGTATTTAGTAATACATATATATATTTTATATATACCTGGTGTGGTTCTCCTTTCATTTGGTCATTCAAGAGGTTATATACTGGTAAAACAAGCTGCTTTACATTCCTTCAAGACTTAGCCTGAAGGCTGCTCTCCACAGCTACCACTAGGATAGCTTTCTATAAAGGTTGTCTTTAACCTAATCATCAATAAGGGTCGTTTGGACTGGTGCAAGGTGCCCACTTTAGTTAGTGGACAGCATATACCAGGCCAACTTCTCACAGAAGGCTTTTCCCCAGGGAGCAGCGTTGGAGTGCCATTGAGAGGGAGGCCTTTGCTTTGGTTTGGTCCCTGATGAAGCTGAGACCATACTTGTTTGTTACTCACTTCCTAGTTCAAACTGATCACAGACCTCTCAGATGGCTAATGCAAATGAAAGGTGAAAATCCTAAACTGTTGAGGTGGTCCATCACCCTACAGGGAATGGACTTTGTAGTGGAACACAGACCTGGGACTGCCCATGCCAATGCAGATGGACTTTCCAGTTTCTTCCACTTAGAAAATGAAGACTCTCTAGGGAAAGGTTAGTCTCATCCGCTTTCGTTTCGGGGGGGGGGGGTGGGTTGTGTGAGAAAGTGCCCCCTCTTTCTGCATGGTTGCCCCCACTTTTTGCTGGATTGCTGATGTGCTTTGACTGAGTGTGCCCTGGGCTCCTGCTAATCAGATATCGAGGGACTATGTTCTTTCCCTAAAACTGCATTGAAGCCTAAACCCAATTGGCATCTCTGGCCACAAGTCAGCCCCTGGTAAATGGTACCACGTACCCAGGGCACTGTGACCAGAGAAGGCCTCTAAGGGCTGCAGCACTTATTGTGCCACCCTTAGAGGTCATGTACCATTACACTCACACACTGCCTTTCCAGGCTGCGTGTTTTGGTGAAGAACAAAGTGAAGAGTCAACATGGCACACATCTCTGTGTATAAGAAAAAGAGGGGGATGAGATGCACTCCAGTGTACTCATTGCTTAACTTGCTCAACATCGTCACCATACTGCAGGCGTGCAAGTTTTCTCCGCGCTCCGCCCTTTTGCGCTGCGGTCTAAGTGAAACACGAAAGAACCGAACTAGGTTCAAATCAAACTGCACAGCCAAACTCAAATGAATCCAATCAATCAAATCATCAAATTTCATCTTTGTTTTCCTCTGACTTTACTCCATTATTAATGCTTTCTTTTTCCTCGTTTATTTCGATTCATTTTATTCATCCAGGTATGCTTGGCGTAAGTAAAACGCAGGAGACATAGAATCAATCCACATGTCACCATTTATTAAAAAATGTCCCAATGCATTTCGGGAAACTTCCCTTCGTCAGGGGACTCTAAAATACAAAAGTAACAAACACCACCATCAACGTCATTGTCACACATTTCACTGCTTTTTTTTTTTTACATTTTTTATTGGTTTTGTGCAATAAACATACATACATTGCCAACTTACATTCCATTAATAATGAAGCACAGTTTGTGGCACTTAAATTGGCATCGAGTACTCAACAACGTAATATATCAAATTTATAAATTTGCATATAGGTCATAGGTAACCATACAGCGTTGCATAAATACAGATAACGTAAGAGCATGTTGTTATAGCATTGTGCGTTACTCACATACAAGTGCCTCCGTGCCTATCACAGTCAGCTTATGTCGTTCTAATTTACAAACGTATTGTCTTTGCTCGTGATTAATAATAACAACAAACCTCCCACCCTTCCCACCCCCCTTGCAGTTCAACCCTCGTCCTGGCTAGTAACATATTCACATGTTCGATCTTTCCTCTGTGTGTTCATTACCACTATATTGCATTTCCTTTTCCTTCCCAATCTCAGGGGTGAGAGAGCAGTCCTGACTTATCTCTCGTAGGCGTCCCCAGTCTCTGGGTAATTCAGAAGAAAGGGCATCCTTACTCAATCAGTATGATAGTATATCTAGTGCAGTGCATTCTTCCATCATCATATTCCAGGCCGTAGATATCGGTGTCTTGCGTAATCCCCTGTATTCCTCTCTTTGTAATTCGGCAACACATTTCACTGCTTAGTTTAAAAAATATTCATCTCATTGAATATTCCTTGTTTTTAACGTATATCAAATACCCGTAAAACAGCATTTCGTGATGGCTAACTCTACATAAATAAATCATACTGAGAATTGCACTCATTAATCCTACCCAAACCGTTTTCTTCTATCCCCAGGAGTCTCCCATACCTCCATTGCACCCTCCTCCCATGTGCTCAAAACGCTGCGTCATCTAACTGATAGTTTATCAGCTGTGGGCTTACCGTGACCCTCTTTCTGCATGGTTGCCCCCACTTTTTGCTGAATTGCTGATGTGCTTTAACTGAGTGTGCCCTGGGCTCCTGCTAATCAGGTGCCCAGGGACTATGTTCTTTCCCTAAAACCGCATTGAAGCCTAAACCCAATTGGCATCTCTGGCCACAGGTCAGCCCCTGGTAAATGGTACCACAGGTACCCAGGGCACTGTGACCAGAGATGGCCTCTAAGGGCTGCAGCACTTATTGTGCCACCTTTAGAGTTCCTGTACCATTACACTCACACACTGCCTTTGCAGGCTGCGTGTTTTGGTGCAGAACAAAGTGAAGAGTCGACATGGCACACATCTCTGTGTGCCATTCCTACAACCCACTGCCCTGGCATAGATCAGTCACCTCTATAGCTGGGCGCACTATACCAGTGGTGAGGGTACAGGTGCATGAGCCCTGTACCCCTACAGTGTCTAAGTCCATTCTTAGACATTGTAAGTGCAGTGCTGCCATTAAGAGTATATGGTGCTGGGTGTTTGTCATTACGAACTCCACAGCACCATAATGGCTACACTGAAAACTGAGAAGTTTGGTATCAAACTTCTCAGCACATTAAACCCACACTGATGCCAGGGTGGGATTTAATTAAAAATGCACAGAGAGGGCATCTTAGAGATGCCCCCTGAAAACTAACCCACCACTAGTGTCCAGGCTGAGTGGCTGCTTTCAGCTGCCACCACCAAACATGTGTCTGGACCCCTGGGTCGAGAGCCTGCTGCTCTCTGGGGCCTGAAACAATGCACATCCTGGGACGAGGTGCCAAGCCTCCTCCCCCAGGATGGGCAGGGTTCACGAAGGGGAAGCTTCAAAGGCTTGCCGCCTTTGTGAGCTTCCCCAGGCCACTTGCTGCTTTCAGCAACTGGTCCCCACTGGTTCTGACCCCCACTTTGGGCAGGAGAACCGACGGGAAAAACAAGTGAATAAGAGAGGTGTGCCCACCTCTGCCAACCCCACCCCTCAGGTGGGGGAGGCGTGGTGAAGCACAACTCCCAGTCCCCGCCATCTTGCAGATGGGGGGACTCAGCCAACCAGGGACAGGCTCATGCCCCCCCCCACTGGAGAGTGGCATAATAGTGGGGTACCCACCCCAGGGAAGGGACCCATTGGTCCCTGCCTTTTACCTACCTATAACGCCCCTAAATCTAGTATTTAGGGGCACCCCTGAACCTTGCTTGCTCAGACAAGAAGAAACTACAAGAAGAAGAAGAAGAAGTTCCGAACAGCTGTGCAGCAGCAAGAGGAAGAGGCCCACTGACTTGGCCCCAGCCCTACCGGCCTGTCTCCCCCTCGAACCTGCTCCTGCGAAATCCCGGTATGTCCTGCAGCCAGCAACCTCGAAAACCCCGGAGGACCTGCCTGCTTTCAACCACAAAGACTTTGTCTCCCGTGAACACTGGATTTGTTCATCTGCAACCTCTGGCTCCGGCCGGACACCGCGGATCCGCCCCACTCTGCACCCGCCGACCACGGACCGAGCTCAAGTGGGCAAACACCACGAGGAGGTCCCCCCGGCGATCCTGACCCGAGATCCGGTGACTCCTGACCTGCCTCAAGCCTCCAGCCGACGCCTGCAGCCTAAATCCGGAAGGTCCCCCCAAACGTGACCAGGAGCTGGTAAGAAGATCCGACCCTAAAAGGCACCCCTGCACCCGACACCCCACGGCCTGGGGTGCCAAAAACGATGGTGCCTAACCAACCCCTAACTTCCCAACTTACCTCTCGAAGTGGTGGCCGCACCCAGAAGACCTTCGTCCCCAAGCCTGCAGTGGCTTTGCAAACCAGCGGTTCCCCGTTGAAAACAACAGGGCGCCCGACGTCGAAACAGCACCCTGCACCCAGCCACCTTAGTGCCGCTGAGGGTGCACCTTTGGTGCCACTTTGTTTCCCCATTTGCCCTCAGCTAAAGTCCAGGAGCTTTGCTCCCACAACCAAGTGGCCTGCTTGCTAGCAGCCACCAACCGGAGGCCCACTATCCCACATTGGATAACATTGGGCCTCAGCACTCTGCACCCGGCCGCCCTAGTGCCGCTGAGGGTGTAGCTAGAGTGCATCCTTGACCCTGGGGGACCCCTGAGTCTACCCCCAGAACCTCAACTCCCACTACCAAATACTTACCTCAAAACCGATAACACTATTTTCCTCCATAGGATAACATTGACTGTTTTTCTATGAAAAGTTTCTAAGTGTGGAATTTGAAAACCTAAAGAAGTTCTTTAAAATTGTACTGTTTAACAAAAACGATTTTACTTACCTGTTTACAGGAAATGTCCCAGAGTAGTATCCAGGTATACTACTCTGAGTAAAAAAAGTAATCCAAAAGTAACTTACCTGTTATCTTACTGAAAATCCCATTCAAAGTATATGTACTGTATTCTGAAAAGCATTGCATTATAAGTAACACATCAAAGTACATTTACAATTGCAATCCAAACTGTGTTACAATCTGTATATTTACTGCAAAGTACTTATCACTTACCTGTGCCAGGCTTGCTTGGTTCTAGGAAATAAAATACCTAAAAGAATATTTTTGATACAAAACAATTGGTCTGAAGTTCAGTCTTTGAGTGTGTGAATTCATTTGCTGACTGAGTGTGTACAACAAATGCTTAACACTGTCCTCTGATACTGCCTTACTGCTCGACCACACTACCACAAATAGAGAGTGATGTGCTATCTATCTTTACCTCTGCCTACCTTTGAGGTTCCACTGGACTCTGTGCACACTATACCTCACTTTGGTATAGTATATACAGAGCCAGCTTCCTACACTCTCACAGGGTGACCGTACAGGAGCTCAAAGGGACTGAGCCCAAGAGACTTCTGAGGCACCTCTCTGTATGCAAAGAGAAGGCATGGCAAGAGGACTTCCCACTTACGCCTCATGGTTCTGTTAGATCCTTAATCATGCCCCTTAATCATGCCCTTCAAGGTTTGGTTGAATCTCTCCACCAAACCGTTACCTTGTGGGTGGTAAGGGGTGGTGAACTTGTAGGTTACACCACACTCCTTCCACAGGGATGTCATATACTTCGATATGAAATTGGTTCCACGGTCAGAAACCACCTCTCTGGGGAAACCCACGCAGGAAAAGATCCCCATTAACGCCCGGCCCACCACTGGTGCCGTCGTTGTCCTGAGAGGGATTGCCTCTGTGTACCGGGTGACATGGTCCACCAAGACCAGGATGTACCTGTTGCCCATGGCTGTATTGGGATCCAGTGGCCCCACAATGTCCATCCCTACCCTTTCAAAAGGGGTTCCAACAACTGGGAAAGGTTGGAGAGGAACTTTGACCTTCCTCCCACTCTTACCACTTGCTTTGCAAATTTGGCAAGACCTGCAGTGTCCATCTGACTGCCTTCGCATTTGGGGCCAGAAGAAGTGGGTGACAAGCCAGTCAAAGGTCTTGTCCCACCCCAAATGTCCTGCCACATCCAGTCATGTCGTGCGCCAGACCCAGTAGGAAGGTCCTGAAGCGCTGGGGTACCACCAGCACACGGGCTGACCCAGGCTCAGCGACATTAGGCTCGCTATACAGGAGACCATACTCCCAGTAGATCCAATGTGATCCACACTGATCACCAGCTGCCTGGTCTGCAGCCTGCCACCGCAGACCCTCCAGAGAAGGGCACTCCTTCTGCTCCCTGCAGAAGTCTTACCTGGTGGGACCACCTTCTTGCTGCCAATGGGTCAGCTCGGAGATGTCCCCCAGTTCAGCTACCTGCTCCCCTGTAGGTACCGGGGCGTCCCCCTCAAGGTCAGCCTCCTCCCGGTCTGTGGGAACTTCAGGGGCCGGTTTCCCGTGACCCCTGCCCTTTCTCTTGGCAGGGACCTGGGCCACTGTATCAGGCTCCAGGTCCTTCTGATCACCCGTTCTGGCCACCATTGACCGAGTGGACACGCATGCCCACTCTGGCAACCCAAGCATCTCCAAGTGAGACCTAAGCTCAACATCCTTCCACAAGTACTGTTCCAGGTCGTTACCTAGCAGACAATCTTCAGGCATGGTAGGGCTCACAACCACCCTCAAGGGAACTGAGACCCACCCCCATTCAAAGGGAATCTGCACCACCCTACACTGGCGTTCCGAGTTGTCTACCGCAACTACTTGGTGGAATGCCGCGGGGACTACTTGCTCCTCAGAGACCAGGTGACACCGGATTGAGGTCACACTGGTTCCAGTTTCTCTGAGAGCCTCTACCCTTTTCCCATTGATGGTCACCCAGCTGCTATATTTCTTTGTGTTAGGGGGCACCTGGTTTCCTGGGACCATCTGACTGATCCCCAGTGAGACAAGGGCCATTTCTGCGGGATCCCCACCCTCCTGTGGGTACTCCTCCTCCCCAAGCGCTACACTAGCCAACACCTTGGTCTGCCCACCAGTGGCTGGCTGTGCCCTCTTGGGACACTTGGGGTCCCCCTTCAAGTGACCCACCTGGTCACATGTAAAACACTTGCAGGGGACGGTCTCAGCAGGTTTTCCTGAAGAGACCACTTGTTTCTTATCTCCTGGGGGATGGGAACCTTTACCCTGGGTGTTAGTTTGGGGCCCTTTAGAGATCTCCTGTGCTTTACCCTTGTCCCCCCACTTTTCTGCTGGGGACCCTGCCCACCTTTGGCTGAGTCTCCCCCAAACGCTTTATTGTAGACCCTGGTACTCACCCAGCGGTCCGCCTCCATAGCAAGCTTCCGGGGGTCAGTCAGCTTACTATCAACCAAGTGCTGGCGCAGCTCTGCAAAACATAGCCTAGACAAGTGCTCCCATGCAATCAAATTGTAGAGCCCCTGAAAACCTGTTATAGTACTGCCCTTCACCCAGCCATCCAGAGACCTGCAGAACGAATCTACACATTCCAACCAAGTGTTGGCAGCAGTTTTCTTGCTGGACCTGAACTGATCCCTATGCTTCTCAGGAGTGAGACAATACCTGGTGAGGAGAGCGTCCTTCATATCAGCATAGGTGAGGTTCTGCCCCTTACTCAAAGCTATCAGAGTATCCCTAGCTTCTTCTGGAAAGAGAGGCCACAACCCTGCCCCAATTCCTTTCAGAGACCACATTCACATGAATAAACGCCTCATACCCCTGGAACCACCTTTGTATGTCATCCCCCTTCTTAAATTCCTTGCCTACATTCTTGGGGATGTGCACAATTCTGTCTGACTGCCCTGACGAATTGCTGCCACCACCTGAGGTGGGTCTACTCCTTAGCTCCAGCTCCTTAAGACTTTGTTCATGATCTAAGATCATCTTCCTTTCCTCCATGGCTATTCTTTTATCTTCCCTTTCAGTTTCTATCCTGAGTTTTTCCAACTCGAACTTCCTTGCTTCCCGCCTATCCTCCAGCTCTTCTGGGGACTGGCCACTTCTGCCTGGCCTGGAGGGTTCTCCCCCTCCCAAAAGCACATCCAGCCTAGGAATAGGCTCCTCCACCTCTCCACTGAGATCTCCACACTGCCCACTGGCATGTCTGGCTGCTACCCAGCGCCTTTTGTAGCTCCTCCTTCCTGGTGAGGCCTCTGACTTGGACCTTTAGGTTTTTGCAAATAGCCTTCAATTCTTTCACATTGTAGGATTCTAACCTATCCTCCTCAAAGGCCACTTTCAAAGATGCAGCAGATGATGCTCTTGATTCAGGCATGATGAAATAGCAAGTTCAAGTTCTCAGAAAAAACTGGCAAGATCAAAAATAGGCCAAAAAGAAAGAGAACCAGTATGTGGTACGTAATGGTCTGCGATATGGTTGTAGTGCACACCAATCACTGTAAGTCAAGTGCAAACGCAAGTCCTATCCTCACCGCTGACAACCAATGTTAGAAATGGGGTCTCTAGTTGGCAAGGGTTTGCACCTTGTCCAAGTAGGGACCCTTCCTTCTAGTCAGGATAAGGGAGTAACACTCCTAAAATAACCCCTGCTCACCCCCTTGGTAGTTTGGCAAGAGCAGTCAGGCTTACCCTAGAGGCAGTGTGTAAAGCATTTGCACATAACTAACAGTCACACAGTGTAAGCACTACAAAAGGACACCACACCAGTTTAGAAAAATATCCAATATTTTTTATATACATAAGACAAGACCAAAAATGATAAAAATCCACAATACAGTACTTAAAAAGGTATACTTTGCAAGAATACTTGAAAAACACAGTTTGTACGAGTCGGTAGCTCTGTCCGGGGCTACCGCAATGCTGAAAAAACCCAAAGTCTAACAGTTCCAGCCGACCACGTCAGTACGGGCCAGCGAAAGCGCGAACAGACTCGGTAACAATACCTTTCTCGTGGCAGCTCACACGGTGGTGCGAGCCAGTCGTGGCAACCGTTGCGGTTGCGTTGCAAAATGGAAGCGGTGCAGGGTGCGGCGTCCTCTCGATGCGGTGCAGGCAGCGGCTCGGCGACGATCGTCCAGATGGCGTCAGTGAGACCAAGGCTTACGGTGCAGGGCGAGACGGTGCTCGATGCGGTGCAAGCGACAGAGCCGGTTGGCGGGAGCTGGCGTCGGTCGGCCCAGACAGCTGTGTGGGACGAGGCGGTGCGTCGTGAAACTTACGAGCGGTGCCCCCAGCCACGATGCGGTCACGGGTGTCGAAGTCAGCAGCAGCGACGGCTTTGGTGAGACCAGGATGGCGAAGTGAAGCGAAGCGGTGCGGAGTGCGGTGCCCACAGGTCACGGTGCAAGCAGTGGCTCAGTGCCGGCGGCGTCGGTCATCGTTGTCGGTGAGACCAGGGTTGCGGTGAGAGATGCGGACGTTGCGGTCTGCGGTGCCGTCAGGACACAGAGCCAGCCATGGAGTCCGTGACGGAGTCGGTTGCGTTTCCCTTCTCTGTGGCAACTGAAACAGCGGTTCCAGAAGCGGTACGCAGGGGTTGGTGAAGTCTTTGCAGTCCTTGAGACTTCAGAACAGGAGGCAAGCTCTATTTCAGGCATTTGGAGATACTCAATAAAGAAGTTGCAGAAAGTTCAGTCCAGTCCTTTTATGGCCCAAGACAGAAGCAGCCACTGCAGGCCAACACAGCAAAGCACTCAGCAAAGTGGTAGTTCCTCCTCACAGCTTCTCCAGCTCTTCTTCTTGGCAGTCTTCTTGGTCCAAAAGAGTTCTAAAGCCCTGGGGTCTGGGCCCCAATATTTATACCACCAAATCCTTTGTTCTCTGAAGGCAGAGACTGTCTGTACCCAGCCCAAACCAGTTCTGTCCTCACTGGTGCAGCTTACTGGCAGGGGGTGGAGACGGCATTGTGCAAGGCAGACCAGGCCCATTCAGGTGCAAGGAAATCTCCTCCCACTCCTCTAAATGCAGCCCAGGTCTATTCAGCCCAGCCCTGACCCATCAGGCTCTCTGGAGCCACTGCCCCTCTCCAGCCCCTGTCACCCCAAAGCTAGACAGTCAATCCACAACCCCAGTAGAGGCACACAGGATGGCTAAGCAAGAAAATACCTACTTTCTAAAAGTGGTATTTCCAAACACAGAATGAAAAAGTCATCTTCACTAAAAGATGCATTTTAACATTCTGAGTCCAGGCATACTAAACTTTATTTTTCTACCTTGTTCCCAGGGGCAGTTATGTTTATAAGATGGTATAAACAAACTCCCCATTCTGTCCTATAAGAGCAGGCAGCCTTGCAATGTTAAAAGCAAAATGACAATTATGCTCAACCTCAGCGCCACTTGCTGCCACAAACTCGTTTTTTCTCTCATCCCTGTTTTCAGACAAGCTTTTGGACGCTCTACCCCTCACTACACCTAGTTACACAAACAGGTTCCAAACACCAAAGACTCTTGCAACATGATTTATTGCACTGCAAACAGCAAGACTTGTTATTACCAACAATGGGACCTGTTTTTATCAACAGAACGGACTCTTAGATCTGACCGGTCTCACATGTTTTAGACCCTGAAGCAAGGTCCAGCTGCAAGATAAGATTGTCTGTTTGACCTGGGTGGGAAGAGAATTACTGTTGGGCTTGTGTGACAACCTGCCCGGGCGGGGACCCTAAGCTTTTGTAACCATGTTGATCAAACAAATGCATTGTGTCAAACCTGTATAAAAGGAAGAGCCAAGGGAGTTGTCAGCAGAACACCTCCCTGAGACATCCCGGTGTCTCAGTTGACGCGATCTCCTCATGAGAAATAAACCATTTTCTTCTCTTCCAGTTTCCAGCGCCTTGCCTCATTATTTTGATAGCGAACCCAAAGTGAATTAGAGGTGGAACCCTGCACCGGGCAGCATTGAGGGTCTTAGAAGACTCGCTGCCTTTCACAGCAATGGTGAAAAACAAAATACACTGTAATTCACCACCAGGACATGTCACACATATCAGTACATGTCCTACCTCTAACATACACAGCACCCTGCCCACAGGGGTACCTTGGGCCTACCTTAGGGGTGACTGAAATGTAGAAAAAGGGAAGGTTGGGGCCTGGCAAGTGGGTGCACTTGCCAGGTCGACATGGCAGTTACAAACTGCGCACAGACTCTGCGGTGGCAGGTCTGAGTTACCTTTTCAGGGCTACTTCTGTGGGTGGCACAACCAGTGCTGCAAGCCCACTAGTAGTATTTGATTTACCATCCCTGGCACTCTCAGTGCACTTTACTAGGGCCTCACCAGCAAATCAGATATGCCAATCATGGAAACACCAATCCATAACATAATTTACAACAGGAGCACTTGCACTTTAACACTGAACAGCAGTGAAAAAGTGCGCAGAGACACTAAACCAGCAAAAACAGAGTCAAAACCGGGAGGTCAGAAAGCAAAAAGACAGGGGAAGCACGCCAAAATATGCCAAGTCTCACAGTAAGTTTTCAATTTTGTTTTCTTAGAAACAAGACTTTGAGCCCCAGAATGCAAAGTAATGTTGGCTAAAATGTTAGGTTTCACCAAACATCTCACATATGACATTGGGCCAATTGTCAGATGCAGGAGTGGCTCCTCTATTAGAGCGGAGGAGTGTCACCCCACTAAAAAATGCCCTCAGAAAAGCCGTAGAGATGAAAAATAAAATGGTAATAAAGTTAATTTAATACCATTTTATTTTTCACCAACCCATCCCGAACCGAGTGTCAGGACGGGGCAGGTCCACTGCTGCTGAGTGGCAGCAGCGAGCTGTGCACTTAAGTTTAAAGTGTGCATGTCACATTGGCCAACGAGCCAGCCAGATATGCGCGTTTTAAACCTCTCTAACCCAGCTGTCTAAGACAGATGAGTTGAGAAAAAGCACAGGCTCTAGTGCTCTTAAGAGCGCTGAGATTGGCTGCTCCTTCTAATCCTGGTGCTTCTCTCATTTATTTATTTAATGCGATTTTATATAGCGCGAACATTACCCAAAGGTGTCAGAGCGCTTTACAAAAGAACCAGTTGCGTTACATAAGGACTTTGAATTACATGAGTTACAAAAGAAATGCGAACATAGCGAACATTACCCAAAGGTGTCAGAGCGCTTTACAAAAGAACCAGTAGCGTTACATAAGGACTTTGGATTACATGCGTTACAAAAGAAATACAAGCAGAAAAAAAATTGCAAATGTACAAGTTGCAAAGTCACTCAAGGAAGAGATACAAACGGATAAACGCTAAACTCCTAGGAATGGTAGTAAGTACAAAGGTCTACTACATATACTAGTGGTTAGAGTTAAATCTAAGCATATATACACAAATAGTGACTTTACTCATGATTACATTTTACCAGCGATTAGGCTTGGGCAACTCAAAATTACATATTTACAGAGTGAACGGCGAAATGAAACATCAAAGGGGGTAGAGAGCGGTGGGGGTGGGAGGGGGAGAAGAGTCGGAGGCTGAGATTGGCGAGAGGGGGACCTGAGGGGGAGAAAGAGATAAGGCAGTCCAGCAAAGAGAAATGTCTGAAGTTCGGCACCCTCCCCCCCTGCGTCAGAGGGCTTTACAAAAGAACCAGTAGCGTTACATGAGGACTTTGAATTACATGCGTTACGAAAGAAATACAAGCAGAAAAAAAAGAAATTGCAAATGTACAAATTGTAGAATCACACAAGGAAGAGATGCACACAGAATTTTTTTTTGCAAATGTACAAGTTGCAAAGTCACTCAAGGAAGAGATACAAACGGATAAACGCTAAACTCCTAGGAATGGTAGTAAGAACAAAGGTCTACTACATATACTAGTGGTTAGAGTTATATCTAAGCATATATACACAAATAGTGACTTTACTCATGATTACATTTTACCAGCGATTAGGCTTGGGCAACTCAAAATTACATATTAACAGAGTGAACGGAGAAATGAAACATCAAAGGGGGTAGAGAGGGGTGGGAGGGGGAGAAGAGTCGGAGGCTGAGATTGGCGAGAGGGGGACCTGAGGGGGAGAAAGAGATAAGGCAGTCCAGCAAAAGAGAAATGTCTGAAGTTCGGCAAAACGAGAGCTGGAGGTCCTCTTGAGGTCAGGCATAGTCCAGGGAGGGATGAGTAGGTAAAAGTTCAGCACGGGGGAAGGAGTCACCAGTGTCGGCCATGTTGGGGTCAGGCATCCTGGGCCCCTTTTCCAAACCGAGAGTGAGCCAAGTACGCCAGAGCTTTGTGGAAAGGGAAGGGTCGGACTCACCCCCGGTGTCCCTAGGCTCTCGAGGCGCACGCAGACCCCGAAAGGGCGCTGGGGCACAACACCCACCACGGTGGGCAGCGCTGTGGGAGCCGCCATTTTGCCTTTTGCCTCGCGCAGGGGGGGGGGCCGCTCACCTCGATCCTCAGCAAGCACGAGTCTCTAGGCTCAGGGCAAACTCTGGTGGGTGACGGGGGAGAGAAAACACCTCTCACTGAGCTGCATTGACGGCACCCCCACCCCGTACAGGTGACAGTAAAGCACGTCGAAGCAGTAGCAGCACATCTCGGCCGACACCACCATCTTGCGGGTTCCGGGGCTGTGGTTGGCGGGGGAGAGAGAAGTGCAGTCCGCCGCCGTTGCCAGCCGCCGTTACACCGCCCCCGGCGGGGCCGCCCAGCCCCAGCTCGCCGCGGCACTGCCGCTCCCCGCCGTTGCAGTGCCGGGGGTCAGAGCACGTCCTCCCGGCTGCCAGGATCCCGCCGGCTCGGAGAAGGTTGGCGAATACCACAGCTGCTTGTCATGAATCCCCGTGTGTGGGAAGCAGCAGTGCTGTTGGGGGCTGCCGAGGGGGTTCCCAGACTCGGCCGTGACTCACTCACTGTGTGATCTGCTGTCCTGTGGGGAGACCCCGTCCGGCGCTGTGACCCCCGAGAGGTCTGTGTGGGCAGCTCTCCCGAGGTCCCGGGGCGTCTTGCTGATCGCGGTGTTTCTGGTCCTTACGCCGTGATACGCTCCATGGAACAAAACCATTCAGACACGGCTTAGGGTAAACCTTATTCAAACCTATTTCTCCTTCTGGGCCTTTCACGAGGAGATGGTCCGGAGACTTCTGGAGACCGCCCTCCCCTTCCGTGTCCCCAGGTAAGGTCATGTAGGGATCACTGGATCCCTACTGATCGACACCGATGCAATGGATCCCTCGGGAGCGCGCCTGGCTCCATGGAGTCAGCATTGTACAGGGACAGCCGCCCCCCCTCATAGTCCAGATACACCCCCAGCTTCAGGGGCTTCTCACGAGGGGACAGAGGGGTCTGAGGGGAGGTGAGAGCCGAGTACTGACCATTACACCCCCGCAGGGCCCAGACTCCCCCCTCAGGTGAGCATGTGAAGTCTCCCTTCCTGTTCACAGACTCTGCTGCGACCCCCACATACCCCTCCTGCAGCAGCTGCACCTCCCAGTAATGTCTGCCGGAGGTGAACCCCTCGCTCCCCAGCACACAGTAGTAGTGGGTGAATCTCTTGGGGGTGTCCGGCAGGGGCTGTGCTGTGTCTGTCCATCTCACACATCTCCGCCCCTCAGACAGGAGGAGCTCAGGATGAGCTGTGTCAGGATCCAGAGTCACCATCACTTTATAACTCTTCACCACCTCTGGGCTCTGAATCTTCACATTATTGCACCTGCTTAGGGTGCTTCTGACATCCTTCAGGAGTTCCCACGCCGGCGCCTCACACTTCTTTTCTATCTCCGTTATCACGGCATTGAGAGAGGTGATTTGATTGGACAGTCTGGTGATATTTGAATTTTCTACCATGGTAATTTTCTTCTCCATCTCGTCCAGTCTCCCGTGCAGTGTTTGCTCATTTTCTTTCAGGAGTTGCCGCAGTTTTTCATGAGAGCAGCGCCAGGATTGGTTAGGGGAGTTGGATGGGTCCCGCGCTGGAGCCTGGAGGAGAGAAGACCAGAACACCAGACCGGAGCAAGAAGGACACGTCGTGCAGCAAGCAAGGAAGGTAAGTGCCTATTTCTTTTATTTATTTTAGTATAGGCACCTTACTTGCATGCACCCATCCACCATCCATTTGCCAGCCTGATCACTCTCCGTAGTTGCCAGCTGCCACTGGTCAGACGAATGCATTCACTTGTGCCAGACATTCAACCTTAAAATGTGTTAACTAAGCTTCAACACCAAACATAGACCCTCCCAAAGTAACATTTGGAGCAGTTAGATTTTAATTTTGAAAGTGCATAGTTTGAGGTCAGATAGACTTACATAAAAGCTTCTGACTTGCAGGTCTAAATATGTAATTTTTTAAAAGAATATCTACATATTTATTTTTGCAAAGCTGGGGCTTGGCTATCTTTTAGCCATGTTGTCCAGCACCACATCTGTTGTTCAACATGGATGAAAGTCACTGAAAAAGTGCTAAGATGCGACCACAAAGACCACGTCATAGCTCTTTTTTGTGTTAGGAGGGGCAGGACAATAAACTCAACATGGGGGGCGAAGAGACTCAGCATTGTTTCAACATCCTGTGATTCTGGGCTTTCAGTGACTTTCAGTCATGTGGGGGCCCCCTTCAGGTGAGGCCACTTACCTGGTAAGAGCAAGCAGTGCGGCTCTTCCTGCTGCAGTTTCACTTGTTGCACAAACAGTGAAATTACGAGCCTAGCAGAATGTATCACTCTGTCTTCCTGTAACCTGCTTGGAATAGCCCCATCTGTGCCCAGACTGAAGTTTGTTTTACTTCCCCTCGGTGACCTTCTGACATTCACAGGGCAAGCTTAAAGCAAGTCTTAAAATTGTCAGAGATTACAGACCCGGCTTGCCTGCGCAGGCTGGACTGTTCCCATGAGGCACAGGGTCAAGACTGATTTGCATATGGCTGGGTCGAAATTGGGGTGGCGCAGTGAGCAAAGAACAATGGATTTAACCCAGATCTCTTGACTGGGGGAGAATGTTTGATTTATTCAGCATTCCATCCATCATTTGTTGCTGCAGCACTTTTCGCCCAAAGAGGGATGTGTATGCCAGAAGTAGGTCCTTTACTCGCTGTGGCACTGGATTTAAGCAAGCCTGGCTGAAGAAGGGTGATATACTCCGAAACCCGTCCCAGGATGCTTGTTTCCAGTCCAGGGAGGACCCGGCTTGGCAGTTCGGGCTGGACTGTACCCATGAGGAACAGGGTCAAGACTGATTTGCATATGGCTGGGTCCAAACTGGGATGGCGTAGATTTATATGTTTGATTTATTCAGCATTCGGTCCGTCATTTTTTGCCGCAGCACGCTTCTTCTAAAGGGTCGCTGCTGCAACACTGTTCAGGGTCACTGATGCAGCTGGGTATGCAGGATCACTGCAGCATCTTTTTGAACGAATACTACTACATCTTGTTTTGCAGGATAATTTATGCAACTCATTGTGTGGCAGTCATTGCTGCAGCTCTTTTTGAAAGGCTTATGCTGCAGCTATTTTTGCAGACTCACAACCACAGCTCCCTTTACAGGATCTCTGCTGCAACGCGTATGTAAGGATCACTCCTGTCGCTGTATTTGCAGGATCATTGCTGCATCTCTTTGTGCAGGATCATTGCTGCATCTCTTTGTGCAGGATCACTGCTGCATCTCTTTGTGCAGGATCACTGCTGCATCTCTTTGTGCAGGATCACTGCTGCATCTCTATGTGTAGGATCATTGCTGCATCTCTTTGTGCAGGATCATTGCTGCATCTCTTTGTGCAGGATCTCTGCTGCATCTCTTTGTGCAGGATCTCTGCTGCATCTCTTTGTGCAGGATCTCTGCTGCATCTCTTTGCGCAGGATCACTCCTGCATCTCTTTGTGCAGGATCATTGCCGCATCTCTTTGTGCAGGATCTCTGCTGCATCTCTTTGTGCAGGATCACTGCTGCATCTCTTTGTGCAGGATCTCTGCCGCATCTCTTTGTGCAGGATCACTGCTGCATCTCTTTGTGCAGGATCTCTGCCGTATCTCTTTGTGCAAGATCACTGCTGCATCTCTTTGTGAAGGATCTCTGCTGCATCTCTGTGTGGAGGATCTTTGCTGCATCTCTGTGTGGAGGATCTCTGCTGCATCTCTTTGTGCAGGATCACTGCTGCATCTCTTTGTGCAGGATCACTGCCGCATCTCTGTGTGGAGGATCTCTGCCGCATCTCTGTGTGGAGGATCTCTGCTGCATCTCTTTGTGCAGGATCACTGCTGCATCTCTGTGTGGAGGATCACTGCTGCATCTCTGTGTGGAGGATCACTGTTGCATCTCTTTGTGAAGGATCTCTGCTGCATCTCTGTGTGGAGGATCTTTGCTGCATCTCTGTGTGGAGGATATCTGCTTCATCTCTTTGTGCAGGCTCACTGCTGCATCTCTTTGTGCAGGATCACTGCTGCATCTCTTTGTGCAGGATCACTGCTGCATGTCTTTGTGCAGGATCACTGCCTCATCTCTTTGTGCATGATCATTGCCTCATCTCTTTGTGCAGGATCACTGCGGCATGTCTTTGTGCAGGATCACTGCCTCATCTCTTTGTGCAGGATCATTGCCTCATCTCTTTGTGCAGGATCATTGCCTCATCTCTTTGTGCAGGATGACTGCTGCATCTCTTTGTGCAGGATCACTGCTGCATGTCTTTGTGCAGGATCACTGCCTCATCTCTTTGTGCAGGATCATTGCCTCATCTCTTTGTGCAGGATCACTGCTGCATATCTTTGTGCAGGGTGGAGAGGTGTGGTGCAGCGGCCAGGGCAGCTGACTTCGGAGCACAGGGTTCACGGTTCGATCCCCGGCTCCAGCGGCAGCTCAGCTCAGCACCATGTGACTCTGGGCAATAGCTCACTTAATTTCCACTCCGGCCCCCAGCGCCTTGAGACCCGTAAGGGTGAGTAGCTGCGCTATATAAAAACGGACTTACAGGATCACTACTGCATGTCTTTGTGCAGGATCACTGCCTCATCTCTTTGTGCAGGATTATTGCCTCATCTCTTTGTGCAGGATCTCTGCTGCATCTCTTTTTGCAGTATCACTGCTACAGTTCCTTTTACAGGCCCACTGCTACACTTCCCTTTACAGGCTCACTGCTGCAGTTCCCCTTACAGGATCACTGCTGCATCTCCTTTGCAGGATCGGTGCTGTATCTCTTTGTGCAGGAATGGTGCTGAATCTCGTTTTGCAGTATCACTGCTGCAGTTCCTTTTACAGGCTCACTGCTACAGTTTATTTTGCAGGATCACTGCTGCAACTCTTTGTGCAGGATCACTGCTGCATCTCTTTGTGCAGGATCACTGCTGCATCTCTTTGTGCAGGAAGAGTGCTGCATCTCCTTTTGCAGGAGCACTGCTACAGTTCCACCGCTACAGTTCATTTTGCAGGATCACTGCTACAGTTCATTTTACAGGCTCACTGCTGCAGTTCATTTTACAGGCTCACTGCTGCAGTTCATTTTACAGGCTCACTGCTACAGTTCATTTTACAGGCTCACTGCTACACTTCCCTTTACAGGCTCTGCTGCAGTTCTGTTTTCAGGCTCACTACTACCGTTCATTTTACAGGCTCACTGCTGCAGTTCCCTTTACAGGCTCCCTGCTGCAGTTAATTTTACAGGCTCACTGCTGCAGTTCCATTTACAAGCTCACTGCTACAGTTCATTTTACAGGATCACTGCTGCAGTTCTCTTTACAGGATCACTGCTGCAGTTCCCTTTACAGGCTCACTGCTACAGTTCATTTTACAGGCTCACTGCTGCAGTTCCCTTTACAGGCTCACTGCTGCAGTTCCCTTTACAGGCTCACTCGTACAGTTCCCTTTACAGGCTCACTCCTACAGTTCCCTTTACAGGCTCACTCCTACAGTTCATTTTAGAAAATCACTGCTGCAGCCCCTATTTAAGGATCAATCCTGCAGCTGTAGTTTGCAGGATCACTGCTGCATCTGTTTCTGCATGAATAATGCTGCAGCCCGTTTTGCAGGAACACTGCTGCAGCTGCTTGGTCTGATCCTTGCTACAGGTCAGTTTCAGGATCGCCCCATCCCTTCACGCGCTCTGTTCCTCATCCCAGGATCCCCTCAGACTCGCAGGTCTGCTCCAATCAGGCCAAGTGATCCCAGCCGGCTTCAATCTCCTCGAGCCCGGCAGCCCTCGTCTCTCTCTCGCTTTAATTGTCAGAGCCCCCGCGCCACCCCCGGCTGCCCTGGGTGGGAGGGGGCCTCGCAGCTGATGGAGTCCTGAAATGTAGAGCCAGCCTCCTGTTACCGAGCGCCCATCAGAAGGAGTCTGCTTCCTGAAGGGCTTTTCTTTTGTTCTTTCTTAAGTTCTTCCTGACCCTGGTTAAACTTCTCAGCGGGTCTGGTCGCTAAACGGGGGTTCTGCGCCTATACTTGGATCTGGGGGGTCCCCGACACGCTGCTGGACCCTGGGGGCAAGGGTGCGCGTCGGTACCTGGCAGTGTGGGGGCACGGAGCTGCTGTCGCATGAACTCTGACCTCTGGGGAAGGTGCTGAGTGGGCACAAAGCTGCTGTTACATGCACTCTGACCTCTGGAAAAGATACTTAGGGGGCACGGAGCTGCTGCCCTTTAATTCCCGGCGTGGGGTGTGTTCAGCTGCTCGGTACTGTGGGGGCACGGAGCTGCTGCTCCTCAGGTATCCGTCCATGGGTTACCGACTGTCTCTCTGCTGCTACAATGGACGTGCCTAAAATACCATCGGAAACGTGTGATCCTGAACAAATGGTGCTCTTCTCTCAGTGACCAACTGCCTGGTTCTGAGAGGACCTCGGAGGTGATCGTGCGCCTGTAACACCCTGCTTGCTCCCAGCCCATCCACCCTTTCCCCCGTGTCTGCTCACTGGCCCCCTCCTGCTTGTACCAGCAGTCCTGACCCTGCGTACCGGTCACTGTGCCTGTATCCAAATCCTACCGTGCCTGCACCATTCTGCCTGGACACAGAGCCCGCACCCTGCTGCCTGTACGCGTTACCTGCACCCTTCTGCCTGGACGTGGTACTTTCATCTGCTGGCTGGACGCAGTGCCTGTATCCCTCTGCTTGGACGCGGTACCTTCACCCTGCTGCTTGGACGCGGTACCTTCACCCTGCTGCCTGGACGCGGTACCTTCACCCTGCTACCTGGACGCAGTGCCTAAACCCTGCTGCCTGGACGCGGTACCTGCACCCCTTTGTGCCAGCACCCTTCTACCTGTAGGCTTTGCCTGCACGCTAGTTGCTGTATCCTTAACTTGCGCCACCCCCTCCCCCTTTAAAGATGCAGTCGGTGTTGTCCCTGCTCTACTCTTGCTCCTTGCTAGCCCTGGTACTCGGCACCGGGTTCCTTTACCAGTTTCCGGCAGCGTCCACCTTGCAGCACACCTACCCGGAGCAAGCAGCGGCCCCCCAGGGCGGGGGATTCCACAGCCGCCGGTGAGTACTCAGCCCTGCCTGCTGCAGAGTCCTTGTTCAGCCAGTGACTGCGAATATGTCATTTCCTCGTGTATTTAAATCAAGTAATGTGGCCATGCTGTGGTTAAAAGTTTCTTTAACAACCTTTCGACGTGTTTTCATCCCAAATGGCAGGTACTGTTTTCCAGGTTGGGATGCCCAATGCCCCTGAGGCTTTGTTTTCATACTGTAGCTAATGTATTTCGCGTGTTTCCGAGACCTGGAGCTGCGGATCGGTTCCCTGTGTGTGCAGATCGCTTTTCTTCCCGGCTCGCTAAACATCGTTTTCATCTCAAACAGCTGCTGCCAAATGGTATCAAATTGCACGCTTGGATTTTTAGTATTGTTGGCGCCATATTCTATATGACCGCTTGGGGGCACTATTGCCCTTTAAAAGAAGTATAGAACATACGCTGTGTAGGTGCTTTAAACTAGAGTCTAGTAGACCTTCCTTCACAACAACGAGGGGATGTCGGTCAAGGTACCATCACACTCGCCTCTCACAAAATTGCCCATAGAATGCTCTCCCCAGCAAAGATTACTGTCTTTTATATCGAAGCTTCTTCTAAAAGTATTATTTATTTAAAATAGCAAACCACCTGGTTTTATGCACATGATGGTTGTCCAATTGTCTTCTCCAGCAGTAAATATGGGGTCTGACCAGCAGGCAGGCGAGCATCTCTTCATACGTCCGCCACGCCAAACTCATTGGAATAATGGGTTGTCAACCAACAATACCGTCCGAGTCCGAGCACGCCGAGGCTTGACGTTTAACTGCCACAGTAATAGTTTGGGACTACAAATCCCAACATGCGTATGCCTTGTCTTAAAGAGACACGACTTGACTGCAACGTACTCTTATGACACGGGGCCAGTTGACACTTGTAACTTTTACTAAGGCAAGTCCACATTCAACACCCCGAGAAAGAAAGTACCAGGGAGGGGGTTGATTGTAGACGTTGCTCTTTAAATGGTGTCTCGCTGTTTTGTCACAGCATGTTATTTGCGGAGTTTGAATTCTACGTTTTGTAGTCAGGTTTGCGCGATGCGGCGAGCGCTTTTTGTTTCGCAGTTTTATGTAGCGCGAACTCGACCCGAAGATATCAGAGCGCTTTACATGAGCGCCAGTTGCAGTACAGACGGACACATTAATTTAAGGCACGGGGGAATTAAGTGACTTGCTACGAATCACAGGGCGCTTCAACCTCCGCGGACTCGAACCTGGCTCTCCCGCTTCAAAGTCGCCTGCGCTAGCCGTTAAGCCACATCCTTTCACCTGTGCTCCACTTGTTTTGTATATTTTTAAGGTAGTTATATAGGACAGCAACTACAAGAACATTTTTAATAGTCGGTGCATGCAGCCCCTGGACAAGGAGGCGCCCAAAGCGGCGTGTTTTCTATCCGCCTGGGGCAGAAGATCCTCGTTCAACCCAGTTTACACTGACTATCCATACCGAGGGAATAGCGTGCTATTCGTAGACCGAAAGCACGTAGGCGCTACAGGTTTATGAAGTGCTTACATATGCAGTTACTAATGTAATGTCTCTGAATCATACTTTAAAATACCTTACCACCCATTCTGTACTTTCTCCTTATGTACCGACTCTTTACCATACCTGCCAACTTACAAAATCACTTCACTGTGTGAGGAGGAGGCGGGGCCTGGTGCGATAGCTTCTAAGAGGCACTCTGCCCCTCATCACGCACAAAGGGTCACGAGGCTGTCGCCGATGTCCTGGGGTGTTTTCACACCTCTTTAATGGATGGACATCGACTGCTGGCAGCCTCCGAAAAGTAGCTGAAATCCACAGTCTACAGTGGTTTTCAGCTCGTTTTCTCCGCCATCGTGTGATTTAGGAAGTGTTTCTGTATTTTTTTTCGTGTAGTGTATGCTTACTTCGAAATAAGTCCCATCAGGTGTTTATAAAGGGCACGATTGAGTTGTTTTTAAAGGCAGTGCGATTGTATACAAAAGTGTGGGTAGGGTAGCACTCTATGTGGGATTTTAGTTTATATGTTTAAGCCACGCCCTTAATTATATAGACCACGCCCCCATTGCGGACCCCCGTCCCCATTTCATCCCACTTAAAGCCTTGCCAATGTGCATCTGAATACTGGCCGTACAAGAAAGAATGTAGTGACGCTTCAGGGGAGGAAAAAAGGCTGTTCCTGCTGCTCCTCCTTTCACTCTATTGTTTCACTCTGTCATACAAGTCATTTACTCCTAAGTTTTTAGGCCTCGGTGCTCTTCAGATAATTCACCCTGGCTGGCTGTACTCAGTGCCAGGTTGTAGGTCACTCGCCCGCTACTCCAAGGGATCATAGAAAGCATCTCCCATGAGCGCCTGCGCCCAGTGCACGCGTGAGCTCCGCTTCTGTCGCTCCTGGGAATCATTAGCATCAGTCAATGAATGAATGTAAACTGCACGAGTTCCCTCAAGCGTGTTACTGCTGTTACACGCTTCAGTGCTGAGACCACAAACCAGGTAAGAGCACCCTCCCGGGCACTGACGCACACACTAGGCCCCGCCCACACAAACTACACTGCAAGCAGTTATACCTCTGCGGAGAAGGTACCTGTGCACTTTGGCATTCATATGAAGCGTATATCAATGCAACTACAATACAATTAGATTTCCAAACAATTGGAAAGACTTCCAAAATGAAGGCATTGAATTTCAAGAATTCTTCTCCCAAAATAGACCCTTCAGCTTTTTCGCTATTCTGGGTTTTGCAAAATGAATGTGAAATGTGCTGCAAAGTTTGATCCCCGCGACACTGGCCACAATAGAAGCAAACAAGCCCTGCATCCTGTTTACTGTGGTGCAAAGGCCAAGAGTGTCTTGAAAACCTCTCAGCACATTCTGTGTCTAATCTTCTGATGCTTGGACAAGGGCAGGAGCTGCCTGAAACTGGTCAAATCTTGAAACTCCACTTGTCCTTTACAGTGAAACTGAGCAACTTCAGTGCTTGGTAGTTAGCTGCTGCAGTAGGTTGTATGATGGAACACCGTATGTTTCAACAACGCATGCCTAAACCGCGTGGTCTCAACCAGGACCTCTACCTCGCGTCTTCACCACGTAAGCCTTTACAACGGATTTCATTGTAATGGCATGATTGGTAAAGGCATACGTGGTAAAGATCACACCCCAGCCACCCTGCCCTGAGCCCTAAAAACAGGTCCACAGAACTGCAATCCCCCATCCCTAAACACTACCCTGACCCCCCCCCCGCCCTGAACCCTAAAACCAGACCCTAGCCCTGCAATGCACCCCACCCCAGTCAAAGAAACGACCCCAATCCTTGCACCCCACCATGAGCCCTAAAACGGCCCCAGGCCAAAAAACTACCCCGACCCCTGCCCCCTGCCCTGAGTCCTAAAATGGACCCCAGCCCTGAAAACTGCCCCTCCCACCGCCCTGAGCCTTAAAGCTACCCCCCGCCCCATGAAAACTACTCTCCACTGAGAACTACCCCCCCAGCCCTCCTTACCAAGCAACATCCCGGTCCTTCCTCTCCCGACATCCTGTTCCTCTCCCATCCATCCTGTCTCTGGAACTAGACTCCTGACCGCTGACCGCCCTAACCAAGCATGTGCGTGGCTCAGGCATATGAGTAGTTCAGGCATATACATGGTTAAAGCAAGCGGTGTTCCGCTTGCGTGGTAATGGCACACGTGACTTAGCCCGCGTGGCAAATGCAGTTTCCCGCTGCACTAACCAGAGGGTAGCCTGCACAGATTCGAATCTAAGGATGCCTACTCAGCCTTTCATCCTGAAGCAGATAATAGAAGTGCCACAGGTGTAGATAATGTCAGTCCCCCCCCAGACTATGATAGTCCGTCATCAGCTCCAGTGTGTCTCACAGACGCTTCTGCACCCAAGCCATGCTGGCGTCTGTGGTAGTATTAGGAATGCTGAGGTTAGACTCCACAGCGGAGACATCTCACCCCTGGTAGGAGGGACAAGGGGACTCAGGAGCAGCCTGCTGCAGGAGATGCTGGGGGGTGGGTACCAGAGGCAATCTAACTGTTCTCTTTGGTCCATGAGCTGGAATACCCCGTCCATGGTTCTCTTTTTGAAGTTGCTACTTTTGTTTTTCATAGCAGAACAAATGTAGAGCTAAGAGGGGACTGACCCAAGAAAACCAGGTCTCATCCCTAAGAGAGTACTGACCCCGCACAGGCAGGATGAGCAGGAGACTCTGAACCCCATGAAAGAGGGGGTGTCCTCTCCAGTGGGCCAGTGTTCTGGGAGCGCACCACAGGCATGAGTGAGTGACAGGTCTATACGTGTAAGCCTTGGACGCAGAGTATATGGTGCTAGAGAGCTTCAAACTGCCATCTGGAGGGGAGCCGGCACTGCACAGACTGCTGGCTGAAGGCGAGGAGCGTAGGACAGCAGTGGCAGCGGGTTCCCAGCCTGGACCGACACTTTCTGCTGGGCTGAAGATTAAGATGGTGAAAGATGGAGCGAATGGGCTGTTGTGCTAGGTGGAATGGCGACAATCACATTTCTTAATGGGGGTCATGAGAGAGTTGAACACTTTAGCATTAGCAGACCTGGGCAATGAGGCTGTGTCCCATTGCATGCAGTAGGCGGTTGGTACATGGGTGGTTCATGCAGCAGTCCAATGCAACAGTGCGAAGGGACAGGGCATCAACTGCTCCGATGCAGAAGGAAGACACTAACGCTTGAGCCCAATCTGTAACTCTGGCAAAATCTGGGTGATTCTCCAGTTTTGCTTATAGTCCCAGGCCTGGAGCTCCAGCATTTATAGTGACTTGGTGGTTTACTTCAACGAAAGCTCAATCTTTAACTTGCATTAAAATGTTCCAGTGAGTGGTGGCCAAAAGCATCTTTCAGTGAATACCTGTGGAATGCTCCTGAATATTTGGTGGGTAGGTTTGTCTAACACTCCACATGCCAGAGGATTTTCACGCAGTCCAATTCATTGTAGCACAGAGGACGAGCAACAAAGGACATTTACACATTTATTTATTTTGTCCCTAGAAGGCAAGTCTACCCAGGAAGGTGTGGTGGATGCTCTAAACGTATGTGCAATTCTGGTTCCCTAGAGTATGTGTACTTGGAGGCAAACATCCATGCTGAGGAGGCAACCACTGGTTCGCGGGTACCTCTGCCTCCAAGGTCCCCTAGATCTGAAGGGAGTCTAAGAGACTTGTAGCGGGAGAGCTGAGACCTCGACCACTGGAAGAGGGACTAGAAATGAACAGGTCTTTGGACACACTTCTAGACGTCTTGTTTCACAGATTTAGTGAACACTACCTCTCCCTGCTGGCATAGATGTCACATGAGTCTAGAATAAAGGGGTCTGGATGTATGTAGCTGATAGAATTACAGCAACAACTGTTGTACCGGGAAGTCAAGGAAAGTACCTGACGTGTGAGTTTCAATGCACCGTTGGTGTACAATGAGAGGAGCTATTTCTTTGGCTACAGAGAAGGCCACAAGGACTAGAAGTGTTGCCATGTGCTCAACACAGCACTGGAAGAGAAGAGGCCGGGCTCTTTTTCTAGATCAAACTTAAATCAAAACAAAATGCATTTGAAAAGCGCAATACTGTCGCCCCTAGGGGTCTCTGGGTGCTGTGTCTCCGTCGAAGAGCCAGGTTGTGTGTCTTTTTCTGAAGTCTGCCAACGAGGGGGCAGTACGGAGCTGGAGGGGAAGGTCGTTCCAGGTCTTGGCTGCGATGTAGGAGAAGGAGCGGCCACTGCTGTGGCTGTGACGGATGTGGGGGGTGTGTGCGAGGGAGCGTGAAGAGGAGCGCAGGTGTCTAGAGAGTTGGTGGAAGTTCAGTCGATGGTTAATGTAGGTAGGTCCAGTTGGTTGTAGGGAGTACGCAGCAACAGCAAAGTGACGGAAGAGGAGGTATTGTGGTAAGAGATGGAACCTGCAGAAATATCAGACTAGAGGAGTCTGAAGTGACTGGTAGATGGTGTGACTGGGTGTTGGGGTCATTTGATAGGATATGGGGTGATGAGTGATAGGTTGAGGACAATAAACTGAGCCATCGAGTCAGGCGTTAAGTGGTTGTCGAGTTGGCAGACTTTGCTCAGCAAGAGAGTAAGCGGACTGACTGATAGTGTAACACGTGAGTACCTGAAGGGGTTAACTGGAGTGATTAGTGTGGGAGAAATTGCAGTGACATCTGGAGCAGTAAATAAGTTACTTGCTGATGAGGGTTAATGACTCGTAGGATAACTTAAAGGACCTCACTGAGAGAGGTCATGGGAGGGACCAGTCCAGCCGCCCAGCCAAGGGTCTCTCCTCGTCGGGGGTTCTTTGCAGAAACAACTTCTTTCCTCTTCAACAAGGTTATCTGAAACGGTTCTATCCTGCCGAACCGGGCTTTTGTGCACGCACTTTAGAAGTTTATTCATGCACCCACCCCGGCCGCTGCCACCACCCCAGAAACAGCCTCACCTGGGGTGATGGGGCGGATGCTGTACTCGGGTGGATTGGGGAGCACCAAAGGAGGTACCCTGGTCACCCAGCTACCGCTTGAATGTCAAACAGCAAGGAAAGGATGTCAAGCTCATTGGAATAGGGGATGCAGGGAGCAGAAGCAGCGTGCCAGGTACATGGGTCCGTGGGAGGGGCCATGGGCTTCAGGACTCTCACAATGGACATATTGAGAAGGAATAGCTCACTGAGCCATCTCAAAAAAGATGAATAAGACGAAAAACAGATAGTCTAATAATTAAACTGGTCTCAAAAAGGCCGCAATAAATCCAATTGTGTGCAACAACATTTCCTTTTTTATGCCACAAAAGTTTCAAATCAATGCTGCAATATCCGGGGGGAGGGGGGGAGCTAGAGGAAAGTATGTTGCATGTGCTCCACGCACACACTGTCTTCCTCCCTCTCTCATCTCAGCTCTCTCACCCTTCTCGTATCTGCTGCTGCTCTTCCGGGTACTTTCCGCTGGGATTCTGGGACCCTGCCCGGCTACAGTGACGTCACTGGCTCTAGCCGGGCAGGGCGCTGGCGGCAGATCCGGCACACAGCAGCTGCCCGCCCCCTGGGGGGAGGGAGGGAGGGGGCAGGTGGGAAAAGTAACTCATTCTGAGCCCCCTCTCCTTCTTTTCGTACTTCCTGCCGTCCAGAGGGAGCCCTCTCTTGGTACTGTTTTGTCACATGTGCTGTGAAGGTGTTCTGCTGCATGCAGCACTAGAAAGTGTACCAATAAAATAAAAGCCGCTGCTTTAACCTGCCGGTGGACTCTTAACCCCTTCAGTGCCCTATTGACATACATACATATACTTGTCATAAAAGGGTGTGCCTAATATGGCTTTATGACATATATACAGTATGGGCACGAGGCGCTAATGTTTAGGGAGCTGTCACTGCCAGCTTTGTATAATACCCGTGCACACTTTTGAACAGGTGTCTGGTGCACGAGTGCATAGGCACCTCAGCAGAGAAGGGACTGCCAATCACAATGACGGTGCCCACCTGCCCTGGCACCCCTGGGGCACTGAGCCTTGGCTGAGCATGGAACACACCTGGGCCCCCATTACCTGTGCAGAGACGTTTTAAGGCATGGGCAAAGTGGGCTCTGGCACAGGGCCAACCTTTCAGCCAACCCCCTCACCCCTCCCCCCCATAGAGCCAGCAGAGTGGCTCTGCAGAGTCTCGCCCTGATTGCTGTAAATAATTCTTAAACAGATAGTTTTAAATACCTTTTTCCGTTATTTGTAATGTGGGTGTGGAGTCTATTACAGACATTTTGCAGAGACATGTTGTTTGTGTTTCATGCAACATCATTAAAAAAAGTTTCTTTATGATTAAAAGAGGACCTCACAAATGAGAAATGGGGTGGGGTGGGGGTGGTCATAGAGATTATTTGCATTAATATTAGTGAGCTGCTGCTGTTGTGTTACAACATTGAAAACACACACCACTATCCCTGAATATAAGTTGTAAACACATTTAGAATTTGGATGAGTGTTCCTGTGCACTGTCAGTGACCTGGCTAATTGAGCATGAACAAGCTAAATTTGGACAATAAATTCAAAGCTGTCCTGAAGAGGGGCCCCCAAAATATGTTTGGCCCAGGGCCCCTAAAATCCTTAAAATGTCCCTGTACCTGTGGCCTGTTACAATCCCTGGAGTTCCATCCCACTCTGAATTGCCCTTAGCAGGGTTCCCAGTAACTTTGGAGGAGGATAACATGAGGATTATAAATTGTTGGGGCGCAGCATGCGCCCCAACATGACCTTCCCATGTCAATTCTCGCATGTTTTTCCCGGTATACCATCCGGAGACTTCAGGCTGTTGAAGCAGGTGAAGTCCCCGGATGGAATACCACTCACCGACGTGTACCGGTTATATTGATAAATTCCGATGGCCCCGGTAACTGTGTTTACTGGCCTCCGCGGAATGAATGGGCCATTTGTAATGAGGGCTTTAGACAAAAAGTGAAACCCACTGACTCATGGGGCAAACTGAGTGACCTGAAGCTTTTGCTGTGTTTTGTTCCACTTGGGAGGTGATGTTTACCCTGCTAGCCTGCAGTTAAACTACCTGTGCCAGCTGCTTGCAGTTGCTTATAATAGCAGTTGCCAGCCGTGCCAGCTGGCAGATGTGCCAAGGTCTGCAATGCCAGCTGTCTTCAGGGCAGTGGCAGATTTCCCAATATGCTCAGTAAAAGGGAGTACAGCACTAAACATTCTACAAATAAAAAAAGACATATATAATTGTGTAACTATACAATCAAAATGAAGCCTAAAGAGATGATTAAAAACTATTTTAATTGGTACTTATTTATTTCATTTAAAAGCAGTCACATGCTAAGAATCTGAGGCTATGCCTTAGTTGCGTGGTGCATGTGACGCGGCGTACTTGACAGGATAAATCGTCCAGTCCTGATAGGTAGTTGTGGCATTGCTGCTCGCCCACTCAGTCAAGGGATTTTGGTGAATCTGGGTAAGAGGTCCACACTGTTTTACAGATCTGTGGACAGTCAAGTGATATAGTCTCTCTTGTAAGCAAAAGTTAACTTCATGTGTTTGCAGGAGGGGTTCATATCCAGGTAGGTGGCCATTTTGGTAGTCTTCATAAAACCTATGGTGTTCCCAACAGGACACAATTAATAGGAGACGGATACAGTGTCACTTCGAGGGACAGTGACAAAGGACCACAGGGGGCGGTACCAGCCAGGATCTATGATGTCAACTTCCCACAAGGGTACACTGTTGTAGTTCTCTTTTTCAGTTGCTTGAGCTGTTGATGATGAGGAGAATGCTTAAGCATGGCTATCCCTTAAGGCCTTTGAGTTTGTGGGGAATGACCACGCCCCTTTGCTTACCCATAGTGATGGATCCGATCTAGTGAGACCAGCTTTCCCCTGCTTGTGTATATAAACAAATGTATGTTGCAACAGGTGTCCTTCCTGGTGACCCACTGGGTGTCACAGTCAGGGAGCCCTGGCGAAGTTAGGATGCCTTTGTTTGATTAGATTTTTTAATTTGTGTAGCGCACAAATACTCTAAGGCATCTTGGCGCTGCTTCTGAAAAAGAAGAGATACACAAGACAAAAAGTGTACAGAGTTCATTATTAAAAAGGCAGGTTTTTATGATTTCCTAAAAGAACATAAATTAGGACTATCTTTAGAGTGAGGGAAGCTAATTCCACAATGTGGAAGACAGATGAAGACACTACATGCACAGCAGCTTCTCTGAAGACACAGCTGCAGATACTACACTGTTTAAGTTCTGACCGCTCCTGTTCAGGTTTCTCATTTCCTTTTGGTGTAGGACACTGTGCATTGATGTTCACAGTCAGACAGAGGAAGGCAGTTGCCACAGTTGTGACAGTGATTGAATGCACAGCTTCAGCACCAACTCCGTACTCATCCACCTGCGAGCAGGACTGGAAGATGAAGGAATTGGATCTGGAAGGCCACACATTAATTCTTGGGGCTTCCAGTCTACAGCAGTAACGTTGGCTCAGCAGCAATTCTACCAGGGAAAAACAACAACAAACATTCTGCTGCAGGCCCAAGAACCCAGAAGATTATAACTTGTGGTGAGGCAGAGGGTATCAGCTTCACAACAGAGCGCCTCACATCAGAGATGCACAAGCCCATGCACAAGAGGGCTGGTGTTGCCCTTTCATGAACTTTGGAACGTGATGCTGGCTCAAACCTAGCAGGTTTCAAAGGATATATTTGTCATCCTAATTACAATGTTATCAGCCAGGACGTAGGCCCCACTATTGTGTACTTCCTAAAAATACATAGGACCTGCGCGTTTGTTGGACAACATAAACTAAGGGCTTGGTGTCAAGACTGATTCCGGACACCCCAGCAGGATATGTCGGCCTATGGACCAGCTAGCTCACAGTGCCACCATAAGCCCTCGAACCTTACCAAGGAGCGAATAGTTTCGGGCAACCACTGAACATGACAACCCTGGCCCCTCAGGGATCGTGGAAACAGTACAGTACTTTTCGCTCAGGCAATCGTGCTCACTTAGTCTCAGAATAAATGTTGGGGACGTTTTCAATAAGCATTTATTGAACCATCAATCAATCAATCACGGCATTTATAGAGCGCGCTACTCACCCGGGAGGGTCTCAAGGCGCTGGGGGAGGGGGTAAGTTACTGCTCGAACAGCCAGGTCTTGAGCTGCTTCCTGAAGGAGAGATGGTCCTGGGTTCGCCGAAGGTGAGTGGGGAGGAGTTCCAGGTCTTGGCTGCCAGGTAGGAGAAGGATCTTCCTCCGGCGGTGGTTCTGCGGATGCGTGGTACGGTGGCGAGGGCGTGGCTGGTTGATCGTAGCTGGCGTGTGGGCGTGTAGAAGGTCATGCGGTCGTTGAGGTACTTTGGGCCCAGGTCGTGGAGGGCCTTGTGTGCGTGGGTGAGGAGTCTGAACGTGATTCTCTTGCTGACGGGGAGCCAGTGCAGGTCTTTCAGGTGCACGGTGATGTGGCTGTGTCGGGGGATGTCCAGGATGAGTCGTGCGGCGGCGTTCTGGATGCGCTGGAGTCTCTTTTGAAGTTTGGCTGTGGTTCCGGCGTAGAGGGTGTTCCCATAGTCCAGTCGGCTGGTGACGAGTGCCTGGGTGACGGTCTTCCTGGTTTCAGTGGGGATCCATCTGAAGATCTTGCGGAGCATGCGCAGGGTGTTGAAGCATGAAGATGAGACGGCGTTGACTTGTCTGGTCATCGACAGGGAGGAGTCCAGGATGAAGCCCAGGTTGCGTGCGTGGTCCGTTGGCTTGGGCGCGGTGCCCAGGGCCGGGGGCCACCAGGAGTCGTCCCAGGCGGAGGGTGATGAGCCCAGGATGAGGACTTCCGTCTTGTCTGAGTTCAGTTTAAGGCGGCTGTTCCTCATCCAGTCGGCGACGTCTCTCATCCCGTCGTGTAGGTTGGCTCTGGCGGTGGTGGGGTCGTTGGTGAGGGAGAGGATCAGCTGGGTGTCGTCGGCGTAGGAGATGATGTTGAGGTTGTGTCGGCGTGCGATGGCTGCGAGGGGGCTCATGTAGACGTTGAAGAGGGTTGGGCTGAGTGAGGATCCTTGTGGAACGCCGCAGATGACTTCGGTGGCTTCGGATCTGAACGGGGGAGGCGGACTCTCTGGGTTCTTCCGGCGAGGAACGAGATGATCCATTCCAGTGCTTTCTCTCGGATTCCGATGTTGCTGAGGCGCTTCACTAGGGTGCGGTGGCAGACGGTGTCGAACGCCGCAGAGAGGTCCAAGAGGATGAGGGCAGCTGTTTCCCGTTGTCGGTTAGGGTTCTGATGTCGTCGGTGGCTGCGATAAGGGCGGTCTCGGTGCTGTGGTTGGCCCGAAACCCGGACTGCGAGGGGTCGAGGATCCATTCGTCTCGAGGAAGGCGGCAAGCTGTCTGTTGACGGTCTTCTCGATGACTTTGGCCGGAAACGGAAGGAGCGAGATGGGACGGTAGTTCTTGAGGTCGGTGGGGTCCGCCGTTGGTTTCTTCAGGAGGGCGGTAAGCTCGGCGTGCTTCCAGCTCTCCGGGAAGGTGGCGGTGTGGAAGGAGGAGTTGATGATGTCCCGGAGATGGGGTGCGATGGTGGCGTCGGCTTTGTTGAAGACGTGGTGTGGGCAGGGGTCGGTTGGTGATCCGGAGTGGATGGAGTTCATCGTGCGGGTGGTGTCTTCGGTGCTGATCGGGGTCCAGTTGCAGAGGGTGGTGGTGGCGGGCGTTGGTTCGGCGGTAGGGTGCGTTGTTTGTGCGTCGAAGCTGTTGTGTATGTCGGTGATCTTGCGGTGGAAGAACGCGGAGAGTGAGTTGCAGAGGTCTTGCGAGGGGTGATGTCGTTGTTTCCGGCGCTGGGGTTGGAGAACTCTTTGACGATGCTGAAAAGTTCCTTGCTGTCATGGGCGTTGTTGTCCAGTCGTTCTTTGAGTGCCGACTTCTTGGTGGCACGGATCAGCTGGTGGTGTTTGCGGGTGGCGTGCTTGAGGGCGGTCCTGTTGTCTGTGGTCTGGTCGAGTCGCCAGGTTTTCTCGAGAGTGCGGCAGTTCTTCTTGGATTCCTTGAGTTCGTTGGTGAACCAAGGGGTTTTCTTGCTTCCGGGTCTGCTGGGAGGGTTTTTAGTGGTGCGAGGTCGTCGGCGCAGGCGGTCAGCCACTTGGCGAGGTTGCTGGCTGCTTCGTTTGGGTCCGTTGTGTTGGTGGGTGTGTTCTGGCTGAGGGAGGCGGTGAGCTGCTCGGCGGTGATCTTGCTCCAGCTCCGGCGGGGAGCCTGTTGCGGGTGGTGGTGGGTCGCAGTCTTTCTGAAGCTGAAGTGGACGCAGCTGTGGTCGGTCCAGTGGAGTCCGGTGGCGTGGCTGAAGGAGATGTGCTTGCTGGACGAGAAGACGGGGTCAAGCGTGTGGCCGGCGTAGTGGGTGGGCGTGTTCACCAGTTGCTTGAGTCCGAGGTTGGCGAGGTTGTCCAGCAGGGCGGTGGTGTTTCTGTCGTTGTTGTTCTCCAGGTGGAAGTTGAGGTCCCTAGGAGGATGTAGTCGGCTGAGGGCATGGCGTGCGGGCTGATGAAGTCTGCGATGTCTTCGCTGAATAGTGTGCGTGGTCCCGGGGGTCTGTAGATGAGGGTGCCTCGGAGGGTGGTCTTGGGGTCAGTGTGTATCTGGAAGTGTAGGTGTTCGGCGGCGGAGAAGGTCTCGTCGGAGTTAGTCGAGATGCGGATGGTGTTCTTGTGTACGATGGCGATGCCTCCTCCCGTCTGGTTGACGCGGTCCTTCCGGGTGATCTTGTATCCATCCGGGATGGCTATGGCGATGTCGGGCGCTGAGGAGGCGTTCATCCAGGTCTCGGTGAGGAAGGCGATGTCCGGTGCTGTTGCGTCGAGCAGGTCCCAGAGTTCCACGGCGTGCCTGTGGACGGAGCGGGTGTTCAGCAGGATGCATTTCAGGTGGTTGCTGCTGTTGCTCGACTTGGCGGAGGTGGTGCACGTCCGGGGGCAGGTGAATCGGCAGGCTTGGCAGGCGAAGGGTCCGTGGGTGCGTCTCGGTGAGGCTCGGTAGCAGGCAGGGTTCCGGCCGGCATTGAGTGCGGTGAGTGTGGCGGCGTCGTAGGTCCGTCGAGTAGTGTTGCGTTGGTGGGTTCCAGGGGTTCTGGCGCTGGGCGCGGTCCAGTCGCGGACGGGCGCAGACGGGCTTGCCTTAGGCGCGCCTTCGGCGCGCCAGCGGCGCGCCCGCTGCGCACGTCCGCTGCGCGGCCGTGCAGCGGCCGCCATTTATGGGGAGGTGGGAGGGAGGAGCAGCTGGGAGGCGGGAGGCAGGGGCAGCGAATGGGCAGTCAGGGGGCGGGGCCGCAGGGAACGCAGCGGCGGGAGTGGCGAGAGGCAGCGGGGGCACAGAAAGGAAAAACAGGGGAGAGCAGACAAAATCACGGGCACAACAACAGTGGGGCAGCGAGGGGCACAGAAAGGAAAAACAGGGGGAGAGCAGGCAAAATCACGGGCACAACAACAGTGGGGCAGCGAGGGGCACAGAAAGGAAAAACAGGGGGAGAGCAGGCAAAATCACGGGCACAACAACAGTGGGGCAGCGAGGGGCACAGAAAGGAAAAACAGGGGAGAGCAGGCAAAATCACGGGCACAACAACAGTGGGGCAGCGAGGGGCACAGAAAGGAAAAACAGGGGGAGAGCAGGCAAAATCACGGGCACAACAACAGTGGGGCAGCGAGGGGCACAGAAAGGAAAAACAGGGGAGAGCAGGCAAAATCACGGGCACAACAACAGTGGGGCAGCGAGGGGCACAGAAAGGAAAAACAGGGGAGAGCAGGCAAAATCACGGGCACAACAACAGTGGGGCAGCGAGGGGCACAGAAAGGAAAAACAGGGGGAGAGCAGACAAAATCACGGGCACAACAACAGTGGGGCAGCGAGGGGCACAGAAAGGAAAAACAGGGGGAGAGCAGACAAAACGGGCACCGGGGCCACAAGCGGAGGGCGATCTTACCTACAGGAGCAGCGGGCAGACAACACAGGCGGAGCTGTGTGGTGGGGAGCGACCTACCTGGCAAGGTCAAGGGTCGCTCTCCTCACCGTGCAGCGGCCGCCATTTATGGGGAGGTGGGAGGGAGGAGCAGCTGGGAGGCGGGAGGCAGGGGCAGCGAATGGGCAGTCAGGGGGCGGGGCCGCAGGGAGACCCAGCGGCGGGGAGTGGCGAGAGGCAGCGGGGGGCACAGAAAGGAAAAACAGGGGGAGAGCAGACAAAATCACGGGCACAACAACAGTGGGGCAGCGAGGGGCACAGAAAGGAAAAACAGGGGGAGAGCAGGCAAAATCACGGGCACAACAACAGTGGGGCAGCGAGGGGCACAGAAAGGAAAAACAGGGGGAGAGCAGGCAAAATCACGGGCACAACAACAGTGGGGCAGCGAGGGGCACAGAAAGGAAAAACAGGGGAGAGCAGGCAAAATCACGGGCACAACAACAGTGGGGCAGCGAGGGGCACAGAAAGGAAAAACAGGGGGAGAGCAGGCAAAATCACGGGCACAACAACAGTGGGGCAGCGAGGGGCACAGAAAGGAAAAACAGGGGGAGAGCAGGCAAAATCACGGGCACAACAACAGTGGGGCAGCGAGGGGCACAGAAAGGAAAAACAGGGGGAGAGCAGGCAAAATCACGGGCACAACAACAGTGGGGCAGCGAGGGGCACAGAAAGGAAAAACAGGGGAGAGCAGACAAAACGGGCACCGGGGCCACAAGCGGAGGGCGATCTTACCTACAGGAGCAGCGGGCAGACAACACAGGCGGAGCTGTGTGGTGGGGGAGCGACCTACCTGGCAAGGTCAAGGGTCGCTGAACCAGCATCATTCTAGTATAAAACATATGTGCTGCAACAATCAGTAGACAGAAGCAAATGTAAGAGATTACAAGCACCAAAAGAGTGAACAGTAGATACAGTTCCACCATGGTGCTAAAGTAATGAATATATGCAGGCATATATAAAAAAACAGTAATCTTAGTGTGCTCCTACAATGCGGACCCTATTTAAGTATACCTAAATGTACCTAGCATTATGTGGGTGTAAAAGCATGTACGTGGGTGTAAAGCCAAGAATCCCTGGGATAAAACCAACCCCATTACCTGATGGGAGAGAATGAAGTACCCCGTCTTGGTCACAAGTTGGACACCCCGCAAGGGATGTCAGACTGCTGCGTGTTGAAGCTTCAGCATGCAGGGACCCCAGTGTCAGCATGGAAGCGTCTCCTCTAGTTACCTAGTGATGGTGCGGTTCTTTTATACCAAAAAGGTAGCCCGGGTGGTTCTACCTCAATTAATATGTTGTGAGTATGATTATGTAAATGAGCCTAAATCAATAATTGTAACTATGCAAAGTAGCCCTTTCTCCCAAAGATGAAAATAGTGATGACTTTTGTACAGAGTATGTTAATCCATTTTTGGCCGCGTCATATATAATAGGATTTTAGATTGGGCACGCGAAAACAAAATTCTAGACGTATGCCAATACGTTTTACGGGCTGGTATTGGCATGGTGGAGCAATGTTAAATTTAAACCTGATAATCGGCAAGTATATGGTGGCCAAATGGTCCAACCTTTACCTGTGATTCATGGATTTATCCATGTCCTTATATTGCATAAATCGAAACAAGCTTTGGCAGCATCTCCTTGGTACTGAAATGGATGGGACCCATGTCCACATACTTGCCGCGCTTGATGCTAATACCTCCGCCAGGGTACGGTACGGACAAAAAGGCGAATTGTCAGATACTATCAAGACTCACTGGGGAGTGCGGCAGGGCTGTGTGCTCGCACCGTTATTATTCATCCTTTATATTAACGATCTGACCACCAAGTTAGTAGCCAGCACCTTAGACATTCCAATGGCAAATGGTACTCCACTTCCCGCACTTCTCTACGCAGATGATGCGGTTTTAATGACTCGTACTCCAAAAGCACTAAGTACTCTAGTTAATACCTTTGTGGAGTTCATGTTAAATTTGTACCTCCTAACGAATTTTGGCAAATCTTACATAATGGTTTGTGGGACCAAAAGATGTGCGGACCTTAAAACAGCCGTTAGTCAAAACGTTTTGGTAAGCACAAAAACGTTCTTGTATCTGGGGGTAACTTTTAACAAAACATGATCCTGAGTGGCACATGTCCAGCAAAGTAGGGCGAAATTCGCCAGATTTTTGGGCTCACTCCTCAGTTTACCACACCCAGCCAGGGGTTGGCCTCTGGCCCCGATATTGCAAATTTACACTGCGCAGTGCTCTCCCACAGCTTCTTATGGGGCCGGCGTCTGGGGTTACACTGATTGTTCACTAATACAGAGGGAGGAAAACAACTTCTGTAAGAGACTGCTGGCTATACCAGGATCCTTTTCAAATTTTATTTGCCACAGTGAACTTGGGCTCCCTTATTTGAGAGACCTGATATGAACCAAACCAGTGTTGTTGTGGCTTTCTATCTGGTGGAATGAGGATGCTCTACTAACTAGGGCAATAATCAATGATTGTCTGAAATGGGATTGACATGCCTCTGTCTGAAATGTGACAGAGGCATGTCAATCCCATGGCTGGCCTACGTGAAAGGTCTCCTTGACGAGATTGGCTTGCCAAACGCCTTTTCTAATCCCACTTTATGTGCATCCATCAGCAAAAAGGAAGTTTCAATAACGCTATTAGCACAATTACAAAATAAGAGGGTTGTGGAAGAGTCGTGGAACGTAACGAACGAGAAATACCTTTCCTGGAACGTAGAGGCTACACGCGTCAGTTACATACAGAAACCTGTGAGGACTTGGGAGCGCTCCCTATTATTTAGGTTCAGAGCAGACGCATTAAAAGACTTGCTGTGTTTCCCAATAGGATATCAGACTAATCTCGATGGGATGGCATGCTCGTGTAGAGACGGTGCCACCCAGTCCATGAGCCACTCCCTCTTTTTTTGTAACGTCTATATGTTCTATACTAATAGTTTATTGGTCCTAGTAATGAAAGCGAGAACCATAAGATATACTGCTCAAGCCATTCTCTCATTACAAGGTCTTTTAGATGAAGAAATATGTCCTGCTTTAATTTGCTTTCTTCGTGCTGCTGTTCGATTGCGCAAAACTATGAATTTTATCTAAAACATGTGAGGTTGTGATTGCTGGTAGGGATTATAATTTAGAACGGTAATCCTGCAAAAATTACAAAGGATGAATTGCTTTTATTTTTTTAAATTTCTGTATCTTTTTAACTTTCATGGCTGTTCCATCAAATTTCTAGTTCTGAAATGCCCGGATTAATCAAGAGTAACAACAGGCAAATCAATTATTGGAAGGGTGGTTTACAAAGTAGACTTCTAATAACAGATTTAATTGCCTGTGTTGCAATACTCAAATCCACTCTGATTAGCCACCGGGGAGGGCTTTTAAGACACGTGATTTTGTTTTCAAAGTATTATATTTTTATCAATTTTAATGTAAGGTAATAATTGTATGTGATTTTTAACAATATGTACTTTTATGGTTTTCAACGTTTAACCGAATAAAGATGTTTTGATTTGATTTGTTAATCCTGTTTTGTACATCATGTGCAGGGGATTAGGATATGATGCTAAGAATCCTCATGCATAATAAATGAGGCTTGTTTAGAAGAAACCCCTCAACATTTATGCAGCACAAAACTAGGTAAAAGGTCATTGCTAGAACCGTTATGTAGAGCAAGGTAGGACAAATGTAGGTAAAAGGTCACTTTGCTACGTAGGCCTAAATTAGGAAACATAACATCCACTCCTCATCTGAAGGTCGACAAAGTCAACTAATGCTAAAACAAGCCTGCTAAAACAGCATAAAAACATTGTCATAAAATCAGTGTCTAAAAACATGTTGTATATAAAAACGGTAAAAAGATGCTATTGAAATTCAAAAGCTCTACAAGTCCACTAAAAGTCAATATATGATCAGACTAACTTAGCACATCGAAAGCCATGGTGCTCAGTGTGAGGAGAAGAAAAATAAAACAAAATATGTTTCTCATTCCATTTTGGCATGTTTTGGAAAAAAGCCCGAATTGTTCCCATTACACAGAGAGCCAAATGTTTATGTGTCCTGTGTGGGAGATGCAACCTTACTGTCGCTCGCATTTGCAGATGACGGTCCCTGTAACACCTCCTGTATCTGGTCAATGGAGCAAAGGTGATCTTCTCTTGTTTCCACAGCACCCACTGAGGAAAAACGTAACACCTGTGAGCCTGTTGTAGAGCGGTTGTCCGTTCTGCCAGGAGCTGAAGCATCCAGTGGAGGCTCTAAGAATGCCGTCATCAACATGGGAATATGCTGAGGATATTGATACATGTGGGCCTGTAAGGGGTCCAGTAGTACGTCTATGTCCGGTGGCGTAACCGATGGAAGGGTCAGACACAAGTCCAACATGCATTCGTATCCACAGAATAGGCAGCGGAACACAGGCAAGATGCAGTCAAACCAGACTGGTCTGAATGATATGAACCAATGCTCGCTCAGCTCCCGAAGCCGAGGTGTGCCCAGATGGAGCACCATGGTTTCATGACAACATCGCACCAGCGATGCTTTTTCCATCTCTCGATGAACTGGGACGTCCATTGCGAAGCAGGAAAATTAAAACCAGGATGCTCACTACAAGTAGTAGGACCAGCGGAAACCCTCCAAAAAGGCTTCCCAATACGGAGTGTATAAATGATGGAATTACTCCAAAGATTGTCTGAGAGGTGCTAACCAGTCCAGAACCCATACGTTTAAATAGGTGCATGATCCCCCTCGTATCAGACATGTTAAAGATACAATGAAGCATTTCCCCGAAATGGAGTGGGAAGTTCGTACGGACTGGTACCGTATCTTAGATGAAGAGCTTGCAACCTGGAGATCAAATGTCTCTTGGGCTGAGGTTAAGGCCACATCTTTCTGAAAAAGCATGGCTTTGTCTGCTCAGAATCAAACCGTATTAAGGAAACATTCAATGAAGGCCATAGCGTTGCCTCCCTAACTGTGTGGGCCGGTGGAGACAATACTTACATACAACAAGTAACCCTGGAATTTACTGTGACCAGTGGTCGAAGTGGGGGAAAAAAAGTAGGGGGACTGTGGGCGGAGAATCACGTATGATTGATTGTCTCTGTGTAATATGTGTGATGTAAAGTGCTCTGACACCCTACACTGGTATTAGTGGTGCTGTAAATGTTCTGATACTTTATTATTTTGACATTTTTACACATGCTAACAGTCTCTGCAAAGATTTTTCCTTATTAGTACCAGTGGAACATACAACTGCAGCAGTGAGAAAGGTGACCAGTCAACTTTTGCAAAGGGCCCTCCACTTCACAGCAGCACAAGTCACATTTTTTAGGAACTTTTGATCCGTATGATCTATAAACAATTTACTAGTTAAAATCGTCAGATTATGCAGCATATTAAGTGGCAAATATGGCAGAGCCATAATTATGTGGAAAACATTTGCAAACTAGGATATTTTGCCATTCATGTTTGAACTGCTCTTGTGGAAAAAGGGAGGAGAAGTGCTGATGACAGAAACTCCATGGCTGGGAAATAAATGGCTTGCAATTCCACTTTTAAGGATATTTGGGACATTCTGTGATTGGAAACGTATCCCACTTTGTGAATGTATTTTAATGTCAATAACTCATATTAAATATTAAATAAACGTGTATCCATTGGTTAAATTAAATAACGTAATAAGCTGTAATTGGTTAGTGAAATGGGAAACAAATACTAAAAATTGGGATATTTTGCTCTTTCTGCCACATCTCGTACTCCGCCCACTGACCCAATCCACGGGTTATTCCCGCCCTCTGAAAAAATGTCAGAAAAAGACGACGTTTCCAGCAAAAGTGTTTGTCTTTTTTGGATCCATTTCACAGGCGAGCAAATAAACGAAAGGAGGAAAGAGAAGATAATACCTGTTTCTTGAAGTCTCGGTTTTCACTAAATGAGGAGGAGCGAGACAGAAAGAGAGGGAAGAGGGGTAACAAAGGGGAGGGGGGAGGCAGCTGCCAGCGGCAGGAGAACTGGACACTGTCCTTGTCTTCTCTGGGCATGAAGGAAAAGACAGAGTCCTTTTCCTTCTCTGCCCGTTCCGCCCGTCCCCAAAAGCCGAGCCTCCACTATCGGCCTTGCCAATTTCTGCCGTCCGGGAGGCATGTTTAAAAAAAGAAAGTAGGGGAACGAACTCTATGAAATTAAAGCAGTAGGGGCACGCCGTGCCCTGCCGATCCCGCCCACTTCGACGACTGACTGTGACCAGATATGTGATGCCCGGTACCATGCCACAAAAGCCTTGATCATTCAGCGTCAAATAGCTCCCATTCGAGAGCAGCTCGAACACCGGATGAATCACAGCAGCTGGGGAACCCTTCAAGTGACAGGACTAGTTTGCAACCAAAGCATTACAGGCCCCGTGAAGCGTAATATCTTTGCAAACTAAGGACCCACTTAAAGCACATTCTGATAAGTTTGACAAGTCACATCCAAGTCGGCGTCTTCCATATTGTCTGCAGAAAGTGCACTCAGCAATGCGTTTTTAGGATCTGTTGGCCCCACCAGACACCGCATTATTGGGCATGATGGACAAAGGAGTCCGGTAGCAGCAAGTCAGGCTAGTCGGGTAACAGCTGCAGACATTGCATGCATGGTTTCTCTGAAGACACAGCTGTAGACACTGCATGCACAGCTTCTCTGAAGACGCAGCTGCAGGCACTGCATGCACGGTTTCTCTGAAGACGCAGCTGCAGACATTACATGCACGGCTTCTTTGAAGACACCGCTGCAGGCACTGCATGAACGGCTTCTATGAAGACACGACTGCAGGCACTGCATGCACAGCTTCTCTGAAGACACCGCTGCAGACACGGGATGCACGACTTTTCTGAAGACACCGCTGAAGGCACTGCATGCACGTCTTCTCTGAAGACACCGCTGCAGACACTGCATGCACAACTTCTCTGAAGACACAGCTGCAGACACTGCATGCATGTCTTCTCTGAAGACAGCGCTGCAGACACTGCATGCACACCTTCTCTGAAGACACAGCTGCACACACTACATACACTGCTTCTCTGAAGACCTCGCTGCAGGCACTGCCTGCTTGGCTTCTATGAAGGCACAGCTGCAGACACTACATGCATGGCTTATCTGAATACACCGTTGCAGGCACTGTATGCATGGCTTCTCTGAAGACACCGCTGCAGGCACTACAAGCATAGCTACTCTGAATACACCGCTACAGACACTGCATACATGGCTTCTCGGACGATATTGCTGCAGGCACTGCATGCACGGCTTCTCTGAAGACAAAGCTGCAGACACTGCATGGATGGCTTCTCTGAAGACACAGCTGCAGACACTGCATGCATGGCTTCTATGAAGGCACAGCTGCAGACACTGCATGCACGGCTTCTCTGAAGATACAGCTGCAGTCACTGCATGCACAGCTTCTCTGAAGACGCAGCTGCAGACATTGCATGCACAGCTTCTTTGAAGAAGCAGCTACAGCTACAGGCACTGCATGCACAGCTTCTCTGAAGACACTGCTGCAGGCACTGAATGCACAGCTTCTCTGAAGACACAGATGCAGGCACTGCATGCACAGCTTCTCTGAAGACACCGCTGCAGGCACTGCATGCACAGCTTCTCTGAAGACACCGCTGCAGGCACTGCATGCACAGCTTCTCTGAAGACACCGCTGCAGGCACTGCATGCACAGCTTCTCTGAAGACACCATTGCAGGCACTGCATGCACGGATTCTCTGAAGACACCGCTGCAGGCACTGCATGAACGGCTTCTATGAAGACACGACTGCAGGCACTGCATGCACAGCTTCTCTGAAGACACTGCTGCAGACAGAGCATGCACGACTTTTCTGAAGACACTGCTGAAGGCACTGCATGCACAACTTCTCTGAAGACACAGCTGCAGACACTGCATGCACACCTTCTCTGAAGACACAGCTGCACACACTACATACACTGCTTCTCTGAAGACATCGCTGCAGGCACTGCCTGCTTGGCTTCTATGAAGGCACAGCTGCAGACACTACATGCATGGCTTATCTGAATACACCGTTGCAGGCACTGTATGCATGGCTTCTCTGAAGACACTGCTGCAGGCACTACAAGCATGGCTACTCTAAAATAAATACACCGCTACAGACACTGCATACATGGCTTCTCGGACGATATTGCTGCAGGCACTGCATTGCCGGCTTCTCTGAAGACAAAGCTGCAGACACTGCATGGATGGCTTCTCTAAAGACACAGCTGCAGACACTGCATGCATGGCTTCTACGAAGACACAGCTGCAGACACTGCATGCACGGCTTCTCTGAAGACACTGCTGCAGACACTGCATGCACGGCTTCTATGAAGACACTGCTGCAGACACTGCATGCACGGCTTCTATGAAGACACAGCTGCAGACACTACATACACTGCTTCTCTGAAGACATCGCTGCAGGCACGGCATGTCCGGCTTCTCTGAAGACAAAGCTGCAGACACTGCATGCATGGCTTCTCTGAAGACACAGCTGCAGACACTGCATGCACAGCTTCTATGTAGACAGCTGCAGACACTGTATGTACGGCTTCTATGTAGACAGCTGCAGACACTGCATGTACGGCTTCTATGTAGACACAGCTGTAGAACTGCATGCACGGCTTCTCTGAAGACACCGCTGCAGACACTGCATGCACGGCTTCTCTGAAGACACTGCTGCAGACACTACATGCATGGCTTCTCTGAAGACACCCCTGCGGACACTACATGCACGGCTTCTCTGAAGACACCCCTGCGGACACTACATGCATGGTTTCTCTGAAGACACAGCTGCAGACACTGCATGCATGGTTTCTCTGAAGAGACCGCTGCAGACATTACATGCACAGCTTCTCTGAAGACACAGCTGCAGACACTACATGCATGGCTTCTCTGAAGAGACAGCTGCAGGCACTGCATGCACGGCTTCTCTGAAGACACTGCTGCAGACACTGCATGCACGGCTTCTATGAAGACACAGCTGCAGTCATTGCATGCACATCTTCTCTGAAGACACAGCTGCAGACATTGCAGGTACGGCTTCTCTGAAGACACCGCTGCAGACATTGCATCAACGGCTTTTCTGAAGGTGCAGCTGCAGGCACTGCATGCACGGTTTCTCTGAAGACACCGCTGTAGGCACTGCACGCATTGCTTCTCTTAAGACACTGCTACAGACACTGCAAGTATGGCTTCTCCGGAGACACCGCTGCAGACACTGCATAACCGGCTTCTCTGAAGACACAGCTGCAGATACTGCATGGATGGCTTCTCTGAGGACACAGCTGCAGACACTGCATGCATGGCTTCTCTGAAGACACAGCTGCAGACACTGAATGCATGGCTTCTATGAAGACACAGCTGCAGACACTACATACACTGCTTCTCTGAAGACATTGCTGCAGGCACGGCATGCACGGCTTCTCTGAAGACAAAGCTGCAGACACTGCATGCATGGCTTCTCTGAAGACACAGCTGCAGACACTGCATGCACAGCTTTTATGTAGACCGCTGCAGACACTGCATGTACGGCTTCTATGTAGACACAGCTGCAGACACTGCATGCACGACTTCTCTGAAGCCACCGCTACAGACACTGCATGCACGGCTTCTCTGAAGACACTGCTGCAGACACTACATGCATGGCTTCTTTGAAGGCACAGCTGCAGACACTGCATGCATGGCTTCTCTGAAGACACAGCTTTAGACACTGCATGCACTGCTTCTATGTAGACACCGCTGCAGGTGCTGAATGCACAGCTTCTATGTAGACACAGATGCAGACACTGAATGCATGGCTTCTATGAAGACACACCTGCAGACACTGCATGCACGGCTTCTCTGAAGACACTGCTGCAGGCACTGCATGCATGGCTTCTCTGTAGACACAGCTGCAGACACTGCATGCACGGCTTCTATGAAGGCACAGCTGCAGACACTACATGCACGGCTTCTCTGAAGACACAGCTGCAGACACTGCATGCACGGCTTCTCTGAAGACACTGCTGCAGACACTGCATGCACGGCTTCTCTGAAGACACTGCTGCAGACACTGCAAGCACAGATTCTCTGAAGACACAGCTGCAGCCACTTCATGCATGGTTTCTATGAAGACACAGCTGCAGACACTGCATGCACCGCTTCTATGAAGGCAGAGCTGCAGACACTGCATGCACGGCTTCTATGAAGACACTGCTGCAGACACTGCATGCACAGCTTCTATGAAGACGCAGCTGCAGACACTACATGCACGGCTTCTCTGTAGACACTGCTGCAGACACTGCATGCACGGCTTCTCTGAAGACACAGCTGCAGACACTGCATGCATGGCTTCTATGAAGGCACAGCTGCAGACACTGCATGCATGGCTTCTATGAAGGCACAGCTGCAGACACTGCATGCACGGCTTCTCTGAAGACACAGCTGCAGACACTGCATGCACTGCTTCTATGAGGCACAGCTGCAGACACTGCATGCACGGCTTCTCTGAAGACACAGCTGCAGACACTGCATGCACTGCTTCTATGAAGGCACAGCTGCAGACACTGCATGCATGGCTTCTCTAAAGACACAGCTGCAGACACTGCATACACGGCTTCTATGAAGACACCGCTGCAGACACTGCATGCACGGATTCTCTGAAAACACTGCTGCAGACACTGCATGCACGGCTTCTCTGAAGACACAGCTGCAGCCACTTCATGCATGGTTTCTATTAAGGCACAGCTGCAGACACTGCATGCGCGGCTTCTATGAAGGCAGAGCTGCAGACACTGCATGCATGGCTTCTCTGAAGACACAGCTGCAGACACTGCATGCACAGCATCTATGAAGACCCTGCATGTACGGCTTCTCTGAAGACATAGCTGCAGACACTGCATGCATGGCTTCTATGAAGAAACTGCTGCAGACACTGCATGCACGGCTTCTATGAAGACGCAGCTGCAGACACTACATGCACGGCTTCTCTGTAGACACTGCTGCAGACACTGCATGCACAGCTTCTCTGAAGACACAGCTGCAGACACTGCATGCATGGCTTCTATGAAGGCACAGCTGAAGACACTGCATGCACGGCTTCTCTGAAGACACAGCTGCAGACACTGCATGCACTGCTTCTATGAAGGCACAGCTGCAGACACTGCATGTACGGCTTCTCTGAAGACACAGCTTCAGACACTGCATGCACGGCTTTCTTTGAAGGCACAGCTGCAGACACTGCATGCACGGCTTCTCTGAAGACACAGCTGCAGACACTGCATGCACTGCTTCTATGAATGCACAGCTGCAGACACTGCATGCACGGCTTCTCTGAAGGCACAGCTGCAGACACCGCATGCATAGCTTCTCTGAAGACACAGCTGCAGACACTGCATGCATGGCTTCTATGAAGAGCTGTAACCATCCTCCTAGTTAATATCCTGACAGCAGAACTCCTTGTTCTCCAAAGTAATTCTATGAAATTATATTAGCAGGTTCCATCGTTGGGCAATGATATCTGTTGGAAATGCAGTGAGCAATGTCCGAGTGCCTCAGCACGGAAAAATGCCACGGAGTCTTGAACTTTTAACTCAATGAGTTCAACAAAATATGAATCTATTATAGGGAGACGATTTTAATGATATAATTAACCAGGTGAAACCCAGCAATAAACTGTACTTGAGTTCACATTAGAAGCACAATTTCCTTTTCTTTCTTTCTTAATTAATTTTTACATTACGATGCAGCTGACAGATATTCCACATCAGTCTGGTGTTTTGACAAGGGCCAATATTTCATTAAATCCTATTGAGGTTTCACAATCCACTCTAGAAGACCAACACGCAATAGGTATAGTTTTACAAGTAAAAATCTTTGCGTGGGAAGTTGAATATATTGCTTAGTAAAAGTAATGTACAATCAAAGTAAGGCACCCTGGGAAAAAAGAACTCTGACTGAAGCCGGGTTTAGCATATGGTTTAAGACAACTGAAGCTGTCTGTGCTAGCGCTCGTGAGTTATAGCGGCCCACGACATTTCACAGATGTTTACACTCTGACCTTGACTTTACATTATGGCTTTGGTGCAGTGCTTTAAATGAGCCGGTACTCACCGGTACCGAGTACCGGCACTTCTTATTTTTATCACCCTGAGTACCGGCACTTCTCTACGGCCCTGGAGAGTACCGGTACTTATGGAGGGTAGGCGCATTGGCCTCTAGTGGTAGTAGCCTGTCTCTTTGTTCAGCCAAATCACTTTTAAAGCCCTGAGCTGAGCCCCCGCTGAACTATTCAGCGTGGGCTCATTTGCATGATATCCCAGTGTTCGCCGTCATGCTGTGTTGCAAGGAATCGAGGCAGCCCAGTTACAGCACAATGAGAAAAGCCATGGGAGGTTAAAAGGGCTTTAATCCCACCTGATTCTTTTGTGTGAGTGTCTGCTTATGTGGGTCTGTTTGCCTGCTTGTGTGTGCGTGTTTTTGTGAGGAATATTACAAAATAAGGAAAGGTTAAAATATCACCGTTTGACTTTCATTTTGTATAAGGAATTAACCTGATTTGTTTACAAAAGACATTTCTCGTGTGTATTGCAACTAGTATATAAGCCGATAAACTTTGCATGTTTTGCATTTAGCCCCGCCCCTAGCCCCGCCCACTCACCACATTTAAATGAGTACCTGCACTATTTTTTTCCCATTTAAAGCACTGCTTTGGTGACATGGAATGTAGTTCCTTATTCCATTCTCAGCCAGCGCATACCTGCGAGGAGCTGTAAATGGCTCTACCTGGGCAACTTTCAGAAGTGCAACTGAGACATTTTGGCTTTGCCAATGCTTGCTGAAATACGACCTCCAAACAGATATGGCAAAGTCTGAGAATGGATTTACTTAGAAGGGGTCGCAGCTCAAAACTTTATAGAAACTTCGGTCTCTCCTCGGTGGTCTTATTTTTAATGTACACTGTGCTGTGTATTTGTTAATTATTTCTTTTTCAATAAAAGTCTTTCTTTCCAATGCAATCTCAGTGAAAATGAGAGATCTCGGTACACTTTTCTACATGGAAGTCTCTCCATCTTGGCCAAGAGAAGGTCTCATCGTCTGCTCCTCGGCCACAACTTACAAGATGGGGCAGAGGCAAACAACCTATCATTCGGATGGCAGAACCCCAACCTTTGCCAGCAGACAAAGTCCTACCACACTGGCATCTGGTGGAGGCACTTGCATGGAATTGACACTTGCCCAGGCACAATGGAAGGATGTTGATGAGGAGGTGGTGGCACTTGTAAGCTCCAAGATGGCGGACTTCCGGTGAGGACATCACCAGAGCTCATGGAGTCCTTGGATTTTTAGGTGTATACTGCAGAGAATAGGGAAGATCAGAGGGGTCTGTAGGGGCCCCTGGGAGGTAAGCAAACGTCTCACCTCACCATTCCCTGAGGCCCGTCAGTAGCTCCTAGGAATACTTTCCCCGCACTCTTCCACCTCCAGGCAAAATGGGAACTCTCAGGATGAACAGGGAAGGAATCCATGGGACTCTGCTTTTGCCAGAGGGTGCTTGACTAATCCCGCCTCAGGCAACGCCCCATTGTGAGCAACTTGCAGGACTGACCCACCTGCACCACAGCACATGCACATCTGAGTGAAACAGAAGGCTGGGGATCCACCAAGTCCTGGTGGTGCGCACTAATTTTCCACCATCTCTGTGTTAGCCAAGCGGCGTTACAGGGCCAGAGGGTGGAAGCTAAACACCACCATGATGACGCTGGCACCACCGCCATGCTGCGGTCAGTCCTGCTGATCTCCTGCTCTGGCCCGGCGACTCACCTAATTAAGGGGTAATTTCAGTGCTTAATTTGACCCGGTGGTTGCAGTTGGGGGGAGGGGGCACTGGCACTGCTGTTTGGGGATCAGCACCTATTTTTCATCATCAGACTTTCCCAGAAAGAGAAAGGCACAAACGAGGTAAAGAAGAGAAACAAGGAGAAAGCAGAGATGCAAAAACTGCAAAGGAGAGAAAATAGGCAGAGTATGTCTGGTAGTAAATGAAAGAGGCATGAGATGGAATCAAGACTAGATGGCCTTGGTGTTCGGCAACCCCAACATTCAGTAATGCCAGCCATGGGCTTCTGCAAAACACTTTGGGCCCTGGCACTTATTCTTACAGTGCTTAATTTGTAGAAGAATGGGTTCTGGTGCCCAAAGCTCTGCTCAGAAGCTATTAAATGTCAGTGCTGAATACTAAGGCTGTGTAGTCTTGTATCCACCTCCTGCCTCGTTAATCCACTACTAGACAATCCCTGCCCCTTTATCTCACTCTTGCTGGTCCCTGCTTTCTCCCTTTGTTATGGTTTTTCTGTCTTTCTCTCCCTACTTCTTTCCTTTTTCTGTGTTTTCCCTCTTGCTCTCTGCTCTTTTTGTGTGTTTTCCTTCTCTTGCTCTCTGATGAGGAAAAGTAAGTGCTGGTCCTCAAAAATGAGTGCTGGTTGCCTCCACCAGAAACCACCAACTCAAATTCGGCACTGCTTTTACAAATAACAACGGAGTAATCTCACCAGCGGCTGGGATGCAAGAGCATCCATATTGTAATCAAAGTTCAGAGGCCGTGGAGTATATTATAGGTAGGTTTATTGGATCCTAGTTACAAGTAAGTAAGATGATGGTTAAGCCCACCAGGAGCATCATCCTGCTGCTCAGCCCATCTCCAGCTGACCTCTATCCCACAAACTCCGTGAGGATGCTTAGCAACCAAAGCAAGTCACAACAGCCCAGCACAGGTGTTAGTTAGACTTTGTTAAGACAATGTCCCCTCCCTGGTTTTAATAGAGACCTCAGCCCACCTACACTAATGCATAAATTGAGAAACAAGAGGTATTCTAAAAATATTTTTTCTGTACTTTTTTTTCTTTTCTGACTGTGGAAAATGCTTTTGCGTAAAATGTTTTCACTGCCTCCACATCCTTTTGTGGAAATGGTGAACATTCGCTTCACGTTCCCACACCTATGGTTTCAGAAATCCCTTGAATCCCTGAGATGAGGCTCGTATTTGATCCTCAGATCTCAGACATCCGACAGAGGTCCAATAGGCCTGTTAAATCACTTGCATCTTACCTAGAGATTAAACTGTTTCTGCAAATCACAAAAGAAGTTTCACCCCTGCCTCGGGTCTTGACATGAGTACAGTGAGGACTATCAATATGTGCTATGTATAGGGAGTTACAGAACTTTGTGTGTGATTGTCTTCTGTGTGCGGTGAGCAATATATCACTGAAACATAACACTGGATCCAATGGTGCTGCCACAAAACACCGATCCAATGAAGATTGGATGTTGCTCAAGCCTGTGCAGTGTTCAGGGAGGGTCGATTAGCTCTGTAAGTAGCCAGGAGTCCACTATGTTGAAGGAGTGGCTACAAAGACACAGCTTGAGTTCTTGAGGGATGTTTTTGGGCATGAAAACTACCACATTGTGCTGGCCACAGACAGTGCCATTCAGAATATGATTAAGGAACTGGTAAGGTTTATATCACTCATGTAGAGATCAGTTGTTGGACCTGGCCCTTTTTGCAGGGTTACCTCCAAACTTTTTGCTTTCTCCGTCCATTTTTCTGACCCTCTTTTTGCTGGTTTTAGGACTCTGGGCACTTGACCACTGCTGACCAGTACTAAAGTGCAAGTTCTCTCTGTGTAAAATGTATTGGGATTTGGGTTCTCCATGATTGGCATATTTGATTTATTGGCAAGTTCCTAGTACAGTACTGTGTGTTCCCAGGGCCTGTGAATTAAATGCTACTAGTGGGCCTGCAGCACTGGTTGTGCCACCCACATGAGTAGCCCTGCAAATATGTCTCAGGCCTGCCACTGCAGTGTCTGTGTGTGCAGTTTTAAACTTCCATTTCGACCTGGCAAGTGCACCCTCTTGCGAAGCCCAAACCTTCCCTTTTATTACATGGGCCTTCCTGAGCTAGAGTGGTGGGAGGAGTTTACACTGACACCTGAATAGGGCTGTACCTGTCCTTACACAAGCAGTCTCCAGCCCTTGGAGTGTGTCTGGAGCCAGGGCAGGGAAAGGCAGGGTCTTGTGCACTACAAAGACTGTCCTTTAAAGTTTTCCTACTTCAAAGACTGAAATGGGAATAAGAACTGAACCTGTGACCCCATATCCTCAGAACACTTCTGGGTTGAGGACATTCTGCCAGAAAGAAGAGCTGGATAAGCTGTCAGGAGGCACTGCCACTTTGCTGTTTGCTTTGTTGTGTTGCCCGCTGCTTGCTGCTTCTGTCCTGGGAGTGAAAGGACTGGACTTTGCTTTCTACATCCTGCTTCCAAGGTTCACCAAGGGCTTGAGTTGAGCTTGCCTCCTGTTAGGAAGTTTCAGGGCCATCAAAGACTTCACCTGCCACTACCTGGGCCCTCCTGCCTGACTTGCCAAGTGGTGCCAAATCCAGTCCCTGGGCCCCTGAAAGTGAACTCTGATGCTTTCAAGAAGAAAATCCACACATCGACTCCCAGAGTCATTCCGAATCGACGCATCGCTGTAAAAACTCGATGCATCGCTCCAGCCAGCACCGGAGCATGGTCCCTGCTTACAACGTATGCCACAGCGTCCATCGTAGCGCGTAAGAAGAACAGCTGCTGCATGAGTTTTGTGCACCGCATCACCGAAGCCTGTGACGCACCGCTCTGACTCCCATGAAGCGCCTGCTTCATCACTGTGGATTCGACGCAGCACGACTGGATTTTTGACGCATTGTCCCTGGGCGCTGATTCCTTCATCTGCACTGCACGGCAGTAAGGAACAAAAGCATCCTGTCCGCAACCAACGCAACACCTCTCATGCAACAGTAGAGGAACCAATGCATCACCTCCCCTGTAGCAGTAAGTAACTGACGCATCACCTGCTCTTTCGATTCTTCACCTCCCCTGCGCATTGCCCTTGATTTTTGAAGCATCTAAGGTACCTTGTTCTAAACAAGCGAATATGCTGATTTAATGGACTAAACTTGCTTTAATATTTTAAAAGTGGTATCTTGACTTGCGTATGTTAGATTTTTGTTGTTTTGATCTTGTTTTATTCAGATAAATATTGGCTATTTTTCTAAACTTGTGTGAGTGTGTGTGTGTGTCACGTACACAAATACTTTACACACTGCCTCTGGGATAATCATGACTGCTCTGTGCCAAGCTACCAAGGGGGTGAGCAGGGGTTATCGTAGCTATGTGTCTCCCTTATCCTGACTAGAGTGAGGGTCCCTACTTGGACAAGGTACAAACCACTGCCAACTAGAGACCCCATTTCTAACATCGATTGATGGAAGTTTTCAATAGATTAGGTAAGAAAAATGTGCACTTCTCCCTGTTCAGTGGAGTGACCAATGGCAACGAGGTTCGGTGATGCTGGATCTCTGGTGGCCTGGCATATGAGGCATATTTCTAGTTCTTCTTTAACTTTTGGGCTATCTTTGGAGGCTGCATCAGGGCTTACAGATGGTCCTTAATCTTGGTCATGCTCTGTGTCTGTTGTGTGCCATTTGGACGGGTCTCTTCATCAGTGGAATCACTGTGAGCTGGTACCATACTGTCAATATAAGGTCTTACTGTGTTGTTCCGATCACACATGAAGTAATGTGGTTGGCTTCTTTTGGGATAAAAATGTCCCCTGCATGATATACAGTCATGCCCCCTGTTTTGCGTGTCCAAAGTGCATACTTGTGATCCTGGTATTTTGTTTTTTGGTCATGCCACATACCCACCCCATGTGCGTGCTTGGACCTAGGCCCAGTTTTTTGACAATGATAGATTCTGGTCCTAGTCCTGAATCAGGAGAGACGCACTAGGCAAGGGAGCTAAAGACCCATTGTTGTGGTCTCTTCTATTGAGTAGGCGGTACTCCGCGAAGTACTTGGTGACTACTACGCAGCTAAAGGTTGATGTTACACTCCCCAGCCGAAGGAGAAATGACTGGACTGTCCTGGGTGCCAAGATATCCTACCTATGAGCAAGGAAAGGATGTGGCAACCCAGCTGGAGGAGCAAATGGTGGAAGAGACTTCTGTAATTGACCCTGGTGCAGGGTCCATCTGACAGAGACTCAATAATCAAGTGCACAGACGATCCTGCGATACTCCCGGATCGGAACATGTGGCCTATGTTATTTATGTTGTAGCTGCCAGGCACGTAAAGAGGTGTACCCATGTGGTAGACCCGACTGAAGCCAGGAGAAGCTCCTGCTGTGGCTTATGTGCCACCAGATTTGCTGTCCCGAAGAATCGTCATCTGTGGGTGTTTGGTTGTCGGGCTCAAGGATAAGCACCAAGTTCTCACTGTAGTGTTGTAGTAAGCCCATAGGAGTGTGGAGTGATCTGCGATCTTCCGCTTGCCACCTGGAAGAGGGCCCCTGCCAGAATCCTGCGCATCTGCCAAGACCCTCCGAGTGACACACTGCACGACTATCTGCTGCACGGCTCCTGAGAAGATTGGTGTGTGCTGTCTGGAGGCTCCAGTTGCTGGTAAGTTCCCACTGCTGCAAGGGAGTCGAACATGGCACGATGCTGCTACTACAAACCTGGTGAGAGACTGAACGGGCCTTGGCCTGAGACTGCTAAAACTCAAACCTAATGAGGGAAGTATGGATCTGTCTTGAACGTTGAGGGTAAACGCGAGAGGCCAGAGATCGGGGGGTGGGGGAATGGGAATGCAGGAGTGTCAGGTGAAAGGCTAGTTGGCAGAAGCCCGTAGAGCCCAAAGACTTGCACCCTCGAACTGGATGTTCATGTATTATTGATTGTGTAGTGGGATTATGTATTTTCTGTGTAACAAAGTACTTGCCATTTCTACAGCAAGAAGCACTGGGCTGGGCATTGATCTTCTTGCGCTGCTGTGGGGTGGCATTGATACTTGAGCCTAAGTATCCCCCACACTTACCTCCTGACAAGCTGTTGACTGCTCACCCTCGCTACTACTGAGAGTCAAGTGCAGAAAGGCTGCACTTGGCCCAATTTGCAGAACCATAGCAGGGCAGGGCCAGGAACAGCAGTGACAAAAGGCCTCAACATCCACAGTTGTGGCCCAGTAAGGCCTGTTTACCCTGTGGTCTCATGAACAGGGTCTGACAGCATCCATTGCAAGGCTGGTGTGTGCTTCCCGTTGTCTTCTTAGTGAGTTCTTCTATTTATTAATTTGGTATATATTGGTCAATAGTTGCAGGAACCGCTCTCTGGCTGTCGCTTCTGCCTCATCTAGAATTATCGCTTTGGCTGCTTAGTTTCTACTACTATCCCCACATGCCGCTGCTCCACTCGTGTCTCCTCTGTCTCCCATTATGTGGCAGGTTGGGGATGTACATGTAAGTAATCAGTGGAGCTTTAAACTATCTGTTGGCACGCCGTCAAATACTGGTACTCCAGTAGCTGGGTTCCCGCTTCATGGTCTGGTGGAGGTGGGGTGGGGAGAGGTGCAAAGGGCTGATCCTGGGACAAGGGACACCAGCTGCTTGTGGGGGTTATTACTTGGAGGGATGTCCATAGATGCAACTATGAAAGTGCCTGCGGCCCCAGTGATTTACAACGGCCTCCTTTTCCATGGGTGAGTACCGCTGCCTTGCCTCCATTACCTCTCTGGTGCAGTATATAGTGGTGTGCATAGCACCACTCTTGACCTTTTGGAACAGGACTCTGCACAGGCCGCAAGGGCTGGCATCGAGACAGACTATCAGTATGCCACTCTCTTGGTAGCAAATGTCTGGTCTGAGGGCCCCTTGTGTAGTAAAGGTGTGACTCATACTTGGGCACGACGTCAGCGCTTCTTTGGATGTACTCTAGTTGGGGGTCGCAGTTGGTGCTACTATTCAAGTGCCATTACATTTGTCATTGCCCCAGCACTTGTCAAAGCGGCCATATTGAGAAACTGAATGGATACTTGCCACTACGGAGTGCCATTCTTAGATTTCCACCACACTGCACCACAGAAATTGTTGATTTCTTTGTTGCCCACCTACCCTGAGCTGCGGGGACGCTGGGTTTCCTTTGCCTGCACACATGTAAGATGGTGTGCGGAGAAACTAGAAAGTCACATTGTGTGGGACAGAAGATCCATGTCATAGGACACCTTGGAGCCTGTCACAGACATGTATTTACTGTAAATGTAATTGTATTTACACAGCGAGTGGAGTTTAAGCTCTTTATGTCGAACAACACTCTTCTCTGGAACCCATGGTTGGTGGTTAAGCCATTGGTTATTGTTTGTTGCTGGGATTAGCCTGGTGCATTCTGGGATTTGTAGCCTTGTCTTAGTTTGACCCATTGGAGTATCGCGCCTGAAAAAAACATGATGTGTAAAAAATAAAAGTGAGGGCTTGGAAAGTTTGTATTCTCGTTTTATGGCCGCTCTGCGCTCTTCGCTTTATTACAGTGGGGATCAGTCTGAGTGAAAGTGCACTAACAACTCAGTGAAACACATGTGGAAGGAAGGAAGGAAGGACAGCTAGAAACACTCACAGGGCCGGCTGCGAGCCCTCCCCTCCAGTGTGGGAGACAGAAAAGACATGTCTGCAGCAGCTAACTCAGGCCTCGTTTATTGTTCCCGCCTTTGTTTTGTCTGCTCCTGTGAGGCCTGTCGCTTTAAAGACCCGCTGATCCCGCCTAGATGGAGCGGTAATGACAGAATAACACTGGGGAATTAACGAGCAGCGTGTGCCAAAATATGGGAAAAGGGCTGTTATGGCGTCTGCTGTCTGATAAGGTCTCCTTTGTGTAATGGCGGGGAGGGGGTAACTGCTGAAGGACTTACCAGTCTTATCTGCTCCGTTTCCTGCCTACGACAACCTTTGTTCACACATCCAGTTCCTGCTCAGCTCTAATTTAATATGAAGGTAGTAGTGTATGTTCTTAGGATCAGGGACGGGAAGGGCAGGGTAAGGGCTCACATTCACAAATAACCAATTACAAGGGCTGCTACATCGAATTGTGTAAGTCCAAGTCGAACCTACTTCGAATCTAACGTGTAAAGTTTACCTTTGAAAAGTTTGTGCAAAGCAGCTGGTCCCATTTCACCGCGAGGGCAACTTTCAGCCAGTCCCGGGTTTTCATCCAACAACCCTAAGCATGCTGGGACTCGTATTTTCACTTTTTTCATTAGGTGTGTCAGCCTATAATTTACAACAAGTTTAGTGCTGTTGGTTGAACAACCAGGACACTACCCTCAGGATGACATGACCAGTGCTTAATTTTAGCCAGGCAGCGGCCGGCATCCCCCCCCACGCGCTCTTACCTGTGGCCGTCGCTGGACGGCGGCTGCAGGAGTCGCCAGCACCTCACCCCCCCCCCCCCCCCTCCCCCCTTAGATTCCTCCGCACGGGCGGCAAACGCCTAAGGCCTAGCTACGCGCCACTGCAGTTGTTGCATGTGGGGCCGACAAGCACTCATTTTTGGAGACCACCACTTACTTTCTTCATTAGACTTTGACCCACAGCAAGAGCGGAAAAAAAAATACGAAACGAAGATAAAATTGGAAAAAAATAACAAAGGACGAAAAGCAGGGATGAAAAAGAAGCTGCAAGAGTGAAATAAAGAAGCATGGAGTGTCTGCTGGTGGCAGAAAGAAGCCTGGGGGGGGGGGGGGAATCAAGACTAAGCAGACTTGGTATCTGGCAAACCTGGCATTCAGCAGCACCCGCTGCAGGTTCCTGAGAAGAACTTTGGGCACCGGCGCTGCTTATTGTACAAATTAAGCATTGGATATGGGGTGTTTTGACACCTATGTTGGGCAGCTGGTGCTTTAACCAACTGAACTGCCACTTGTTCCTCAATGTTTTCTTTGTAAAGGTGGAAGAATACTTGAATGCAAAAGAAAGGGTGGATAAGGTACTCAACATAGACAAGGGACAACTTCAGATCTGTGTCCCCTGAACCAGATTACACACTATTTTTCAGATGTAGTGGGATGCTTGTTGCTGTGTGCTCTGGTGGAAATGGCAGCATTTTACATCGTCCTGCTGGATATAGCTATGACCAGTAAGGGATAAGCTCACTGAGTGATGAAAACAGAAACAGCACAAAGTGTGTATCATGATGGAGGACAGTTTGTGTAGGTTTCCCTTCCATGGAATTGGATGCAAGAGCAGAGCATAGCTCTCCAGTGTCCCAGGTCAGTGTGTGAGTAGCTCATCTATTCCAGGTTTATTCTTTGCATTCTAGGAACTGTAGTCCTGACTATTTAATGGGACCAGCAATACTACCAATCCCATAAAGCAAAGAAAAAAAGAGAAAAACTGGACTGCATATGGTGCTCACGCTTGGAACTGGGAAACCTGAGAGTTACGGCAAGTTGTTTCCCATATCCAAAAATATATTGCGAAAAAAATAGGAAGAGTGTCTGATCGTATGGCTTTGCCGAGTGGGGACTTGCTGCCAATGGAAGGTTGGGCCCTGCAGCCAACCCACTCCCATGACCCCTCACTGTCGAAGGTTGTGTGCAACAGGCGGTACATACCTGTGGCAGAATGAGTGCAGGGTGTCAGGCCTGCAAAGTCCGTGTGCAGCAGGGGTTGGGCTCAAAACTTGTGGCCAACCCTTGCTTTGCATTGCTCTCAGTAACCTTAGGAGGAAATTGATATTTTTAACAATCACATTTATTTGGTGGTTAACCCCTTAACTGCTGGGCCTTTCCCCCCCCCAGTGCTGAGCCCTTTTTTGGCTATTTGGGGTCGTTCGCGCTTAGACCCCTGTAACTGTTTGACCACATAAGGTATACACGCCAAATTTGCATACTTTTCTTCCAACATCATGGGGATTCCAAAGGTACCCAGGGTTTGTGGATTCCCCTGGAGGGGACCCGGAAATTAGCCAAAATACAGCAAAATTTTAGTTTTTGGGGAAAAAAGTGCTGCAAATAAAAGCGTCTGTTTTTTTCCCTGCAAATGGTATCAACAAAGGGTTTGTGGGGCTGAAATCACCACTTTCCCAGCTTTCAGGGACTGACAGACATTTGTCAGAAAACGGACATTTTTTACACAGTTTTGGCATTTTACTGGGACATAGCCTATTTTTGCTATTTTTTGTGCTTTCAACCTTCTTCCAGTTAATGGTATTTTGACACCCAATGGGTATGAAAGCAATAATGGATCCTGGAAAGCTATACATTTTAGAAAAGTAGACACATTTCTGAATTCAGCAAGGGGTCATTTGTGTGGATCTTTCAAGGTTTCTTTATAGAAACTAACAGTTGAAAATAGGAAAAATTGAAAATGAGTTGGAAAAAACAGCCATTTGTGCCAACGTTTTTACCTGTAACTTCTTCTAATTATGACAGATGTTTGAAAGCAATATACCGTTACATCCGCTAGATCTTTCTGGTTGTGAGGATATATAGGACTTGTAGGTTTACCAAGAACCCGACGAACCCAGAGCCAATAACTGAGCAGCATCTTGCAATGGTTTTTTATTATGTACCGGGTATACAGCAATTAATTTGGGAAAATATATACAGTGAAAAATCGGGATGAAAGACACCTATGTATTTCTGAAATTGGAACAAAATATAGAGTTTAGAAACAGTAGCTATTTGCACATTTCCGAAATTGTGAGTACCCATACTAGCATGAGATTTATTTGACATTTTTCAAAGTGACTTTTTTACACATTGTCTTTCATTTGGAAGGCAGAAATGCATGGAAAGTCAATAGGTAATAACAGTTGCTCTACAACTCTGTGTTACCCCAAGTCTCCCGATAAAAATGGTACCTCACTTGTGTGGGTAGGCCTAGTGCCCGCGACAGGAAACGGCCCAAAACACAACGTGGACACACTTTATTTTTTCAGTGAAAACGGACCCTTTTTTTGCAAAGTGCCTTGCTGTAGATTTTGAACTCTAGCTCTGCCGACACCTAGGGAAACCTAGCAAACCTATACATTTTTTAAAACTAGACACCCAGGGGAATCCAGGATGGGGTGACTTGTCTGGCTCTCACCAGGTTCTGTTACCCAGAATCCCTTGCAAAGCTCAAAATTTGTCCAAAAAACACATTTTCCTCACATTTCTGTGGTGGAAAGTTCTGGAATCTGCGTGGATCCACAAAATTCCACCCACACCGCATTCTCCAAAGTCTTCCGAGAAAAATGGTACCTCACTTGTGTGGGTCGCCTAGTGCCCGCGACAGGAAACGGCCCAAAACGCAACGTGGACACATCACATTTTTACAGTGAAAACTGACCCTTTTTTTGCAAAGTGCCTAACTGTAGATGTTGAACCCTAGCTCTGCCGGCACCTAGGGAAACCTAGCAAACCTATACATTTTTGAAAACTAGACACCCTGGGGAATCCACGATGGGGTGACTTGTCTGGCTCTCACCAGGTTCTGTTACCCAGAATCCCTTGCAAACCTTAAAATTGGTAAAAAAAAACTACATTTTCCTCACATTTCTGTGGTGGAAAGTTCTGGAATCTGCGTGGATCCACAAAATTCCACCCACCCCGCATTCTTCAAAGTCTTCAGAGAAAAATGGTACCTCACTTGTGTGGTGGCCCAAGTACCCGCGACAGGCAAGGGCCCAAAACGTATTGAGGAGACATTAAAATTACCTATCACAAAATGACCTTGTTCTGCAAGGGGGGTCACCTGGGTTTTTGGCCCCGTGCTCGGCGGCCAGCTAGGGAAACCTACCAAACCCACACATTTCTGAAAACTAGACACCCGGGGGATTGCAGGGAGGTATGGCTTGCATGGATCCCCCAACGTTTTCTTACCCAGAATCCCCTGCAAACCTCAAACTTACCTGAAAAAATCACTTTTTCCACACATTTTTGTGTGGCAAAGTTGTGGGATCACCTGGCTGACACAAATTTCCTACCATCCAGTGTTCCCCCCAACTCTCCCGATAAAAATGGTGTCTCACTCGTGTGGGTGGCCCAAGTACCTGCGACAGGCAAGGGCCCAAAACATATTGAGGAGACATCAAAATTGCCTATCACAAAACGACCTGGTTTTGCAAGGGGGGTCACCTGGGTTTTTGGCCCCATGCTCGGCGGACAGCTAGGGAAACCTACCAAACCCACACATTTCTGAAAACTAGACACCCGGGGGATTGCAGGGAGGTATGGCTTGCGTGGATCCCCCAACGTTTTCTTACCCAGAATCCCCTGCAAACCTCAAACTTACCTGAAAAAATAACTTTTTCCACACATTTTGTGTGGGAAAGTTGTGGGATCACCGGGCTGACACAAATTTCCTACCACCCAGCGTTCCCCCAGGTCTCCCGATAAAAACGATACCCCACTCGTGTGGGTAGGCAGTGGCTGCAACAGGAAATGGCCCAAATTGTACTGTGGAGACTTTAAAATGACATCACAAAACAAACTGGTTTTGCAGGGGGGGGACCTGGTTTTTTGGCCCCGGGCTCGTGGCCATCTAGGGAAATCTACCAAACCCACACATTTCTGAAAACTAGACACCTTGGGGAGTCTGATGAGGTATGGCTTGCGTGGATACCCCAACCTTTCCCTACCCAGAATCCCTGTAAACCTCAAAATTAGCTGAAAAAAACAAATTTTCCACATATTTTTGTGTGGAATCACCGTGCCGGCACAAATGTCCTACCCCACAGCGTTCCCCTCAGTCTTCCGAGTAAAATGATACCTCATTTGTGTGGGTGTCCAATACAGAATTGGCTAAAGATGTATTTTAAAAAAAAAGTAGCGCTTAGAAGTCTCAGTGCTATATCCTTAATCCCTATGTTTTGGGCTCTTCCCAGTCACAGGCCCTTGCCCCACCCACACAAGTGAGGTATCCTTTTACTCGGGAGAACAAGGGGAACGCTGGGTGGTAGGACATTTGTGCCGGCACGGTGATCCCACGCAAAAAAGTGTGGAAAAAGTGATTGTTTTTCAGCTAAATTTGAGGTTTGCAGGGGATTCTGGGTAAGAAAACGTTGGGGGATCCACGCAAGTCATACCTCCCTGCAATCCCCCGGGTGTCTAGTTTTCAGAAATGTGTGGGTTTGGTAGATTTCCCTAGCTGGCCGCCGAGCACGGAGCCAAAAATCCAGGTGACACCCCTTGCAAAACCAGGTCGTTTTGTGATAGGCAATTTTAATGTCTCCTCAATACGTTTTGGGCCCTTGCCTGTCGCGGGTACTTGACTCTCCCACACAAGTGAGACACCATTTTTATCTGGAGACCTGGGGGAACGCTGGGTGGTAGGAAATTTGTGTCAGCCCGGTGATCCCACAACTTTCCCACACAAAAATGTGTGGAAAAAGTGATTTTGTTCAGCTAGGTTTGAGGTTTGCAGGGGATGTTGGGTGAAAAAAAAACAGTGTGAGCCACGCAAGTCAATCACCCTTGAACTTCCCTCCTTGTCTACTATTCAAAAATGTGAAGGTTTGCCTAGGTGACGACTGAGCTAGGACACAAAGTCCCCTGCTACCCATATTGACAAAAAAAAGTCTTACAAATGGCCATTAAACCACCACAAATATAACTCTAACACTAATTTGATAAAGCTAATCCACCACTTACACTGGTTGGTTTTAGCACCTCCAGAAACGCTGGCTTCAAAGCACAAATACTTATCAAAGTATATAAATATTGAATCCAAGCCTTCTGAAGGGGAGCCATAAAGCCACTTCAAGGCACCAACCACTTTATGGTCCATTCACACGCCATTCACGCACCACACACAAGACTTCCATACCGCCAGCCAAGGCCCAATCAACCAGATCACTTGCACTCACATAAACATACCGCCACCATGCAAGGGGCCATCACATTCATATGCCACAAGACATAATGAGTTTGACTACATTTTACCACCTGTAAAGTCTCCCCCTCCTTCTTCCTGAACGTTACCGAACACATGCCGAGTGAACCTTTACTAATGGCTCCCATGACAGCCACATGAGGCTCAGAAAGACATGTCTTTCATGCGCCTTTAGTGCACTCACTGTGCTAAATCCAACTCCTTCCAGTTTGTGGATGCAAGTTGGAGGGTGTCCGAGTATCCCTGTAGGCCATATCTCAAACTGAGCGAGCATATCTACCTTTGAAACTAAGGCAAACATGCTGGAAATTTTCAAAAGCTTTCTAAAGATAACATCATAAACTATGAAGAACGGATGAATGTGAAACACGGGTAGTCCGTGACAACGTAGCATATGTCCAATCCACCGTTATGTGCAGCACTGCCATACAGCAAACTGACCATCTACTAAGTTCTAATGGAGGATGAACATGGCAAGCAGCATTGACCCATAAGTACTATAGTAAATTCAGTGCGAGTGTGGCAGCAATGGATTTGAATCCATGGGTGAAGATGAAGTCATGACGTGTATCTATACTACCTTTACTATCTGCCTTCTACCTTTGCAATATTCCTCGGAAAGCGCACCTACCGTAAGATGTTCTAACCCGTTCGTGTGTCTGTCCTCATCAGAGTCCTGACTAATCCTGTCTAATTGTCAAGAGACCCTATACTAATGTCTTCCATCTCTAGCTACTTGAAGCTTGAGAAAACATTTCTGTCACGTGCTCTCAATGCTCTCACTGTGCTCAATCCAACTCCTTCCAGTTTGTGGATGCTAATTGGGGGGTGCCCGAGTATGCCGCAGAGTCATTCCTCGAGCTGAGCAAGCATTGCTACCTTTGAAACTAAGGCAAACATGCTGGAAATTTTCAAAAGCTTTCTAAAGAGAACAGAAACTATGAAGAACGGTTGAATGTGAAACACAGGTACTCCGTGACAACGTGGCGTATGTTCTGTCCACCAGTATGTGCAGCGTGGGGACTATAATGCACTTGTCAATTGGCGAACAGAACAACTACCTTGTTCTGAAAGCAGATAAAGGTGTTGAGAAGTCCATGATTTCCTAAAGTAGAGGAACAAATATTCTGCACCTGCTTGCGTAGTGAAGGAGTGGCCCACAGACAGTAGGTATACATCCACATCAATTGAAAGGTTTACCTATTGGCAGCTCCACCTCAGTCAATTTCCCAGTATTTTGCTTCAGTATGAAACAACATAAAGCAAGTAGGAAAACAGAAGGCAGGCTTACTTGGGCACTGGGGACAGTAAACACAAGTCTCCTGCCTCTTTCCCTACATCGAGCACACTTTACAACAACGACATGGTCGCTCCTTTTTGGGTGTTGCAGGAATTTTATCTGCAAAGTGTCACTCCTGCAGCCTTGCCACGTTCTCCAGAACACATGAAGTGGAGGCTGCTGCTTCTGTAGCAGTGAGACTTTCAATCACAGACAACTGAAAGTCAAGGAAAGACATGAGTCTTCCTGTGGTGGTCTGACGATAAACAACATACACATTGTATGTTGCCATCTGGATCAGGTGAGTAAACAGTTTCTTATACCAAGTGCGAGTTTTACGACTCGCATTGTATGGCTGAAGAACCTGGTCGTTCTTGTCCACTCCGCCCATGTACTTGTTGTAATCAAGCATACAGGTAGGCTTGTGGACTTCGGCCATCTGACCCCAAACCGTGACAGGGGAAGTGCTCTCAGCATGAATTGTAGTGAGCACGTACACGTCACGCCTATCTGAGAACTTGACTGCGAGCAGTTCATTGGAACGCAACGCAGTGCTCTGGAATTTCTGGAACTTCTTGCAAACAAGCTCCTGCGGGAATCCTTTGCGGCGACAACGAATTGTACCGCAAGCCACGGTGCCAGCTTTGTAGAGCTCACTGAACAGCTCTATTCCTGTATAGAAATTGTCCACATAAAGGTTATAACCTTTGTGAAAAAGTGGCTGGACAAGCTCCCATACGATCTTTCCTGTGACCCCTAGCGTGGGAGGGCAACCTACAGGGTTAAGAGTTGTCCTTCCCTGTATACACTCTCAAGCTGTACACATAGCTAGTCGAGCCCTCACACAGCATGTACAGCTTGATGCCATAGCGAGCGCGTTTGCTCGGAATGTACTGCCTAAACAGCAGCCGCCCTCCTTTATAAAAGATCAAGGACTCATCAATGGCTATATTCTTTCCAGGAGTATAAACCTCTGGAAACCTGGCAGACAAATGTTCCACGACAGGCCGAATTTTGAACAAACTGTCATGGTCTGGATGGTCCCGGGGCAATGCAGCAGAATTGTAATTGAAATGCAGCATGCGCTGCAATAGCAAAAAACGATCTCTGCTCATGTATGGTGCGAAGATGGGGGTTAACCAAACCGTGCGAGTAGACCAGTAGGATAGCAAGGTTGGTTTATGCACTACCCCCATTTTAATCGTGAGGCCCAAAAATATCTTTAACTCCCCTAAAGAAGTGGGAGTCCACTTGCGTGCCTTAGAATGAGGCCCAAGAGTGCCTCCATGCTCCCTCAGAAATTGTTCGGCACGCAAATTTGTTTGCTGCACAATTTTGTCAAGGAAGTCAACATCCAAAAAGAGATGGACGTAGTCAATTGGCAAACATTTTTCCGTATCGACTTTACATCCAGCGTCACCAGTGAAAGGCAGAATTTGGGGTTGAACTAAATTGGGAGGCTGCCAAGACAGCGCTCCATCTGTGCTTGCGGCTGCACATGCCTGCGCTCTGGGTTGCTCTAACCTGCTACTGGTGTCCCGCTGCACAGACTGTGCTGGCAAAGGGACAGCACGACTTACATCGTCTCCTTCAGAATCACTGGAATATGAGTCGTCGGATGGAACTGCGCCGACTGAAAAATCACTCCCAGATTCGGCTCCATTGTCCTCTCCCTCAGATGCTGACTCAGTATCTGCTGTCTTAGTCTCTGATCCTGCCTTGGAGCTGGACTCCAGAACCAGATTTAGGGCCTGGGCAGCATTCATCCAACGATACGCCATCTCTGCTAGTGCCTAAAACTATCCTTTTAAAACACTATCCTACGTAGAAGGCAGATAGGTTGTTGGTTTCAAAGTGTAGGTGGGTGTGTGCGTGAGTGAAGTGTTTAACAGTCAATAATGACGAAGTCACCTTACCTTTCCTTTGCGAAATCCGTATGCTCTCCAAAAAGACTAAGAAAGAGAGAAAAAAGACACAGTATTACTTTACTTTGCCACATACCCATCATCGCAGCCTTTTAGCTGGTGGAAGCCAGTTCGACCATCATTTTGGCGCCAAGATGCCTACGGGTGAACGTGTGCTTTACAATTGCACACTATGACCTCCTTTGATTCCCTCACTATCATCCTTGCAAACGTGCCCCTCATCTCTCCATAGCCCCTCTCTCACATACATTTCATCTGTTCTAAAAGTGTTTCTAATGCGTGGCTTTACTAATCCACTTAGCTATCCACATAATACAGATCTGTTCTTTCCAGCATGCCCTTTATGGCGTCAAAACTGCCACTAGACAAAAGTCAGATATCTCTATCTAGCAGGATTTTATTTTTTAACTCTGCAGAAATACCACACTTTACTGCCTTTCATGTAACTTCAAAGGGACTCATTCTAGTTCTTTCACAGTCTCATATTTTCAGCACTGAGAAATCTCTCTGTAAATAAATATATATATATATATATATATATATATATATATATATATATATATATATATATATATATATATGTAACCAAAAACGCCCAGAAGCTTGAGGCCGCACTATATATATATATATATATATATATATATATATATATATATATATATATATTACAACCAATTGATTCCCAATGTCAGCGCACTGAATACCTGGTGCAGGCAGCAATGGGTAGAATCCTTACCCGATATTTAAATTCAGAAACACAAAGGATGCTGCACTCCAGAGACAGGTTTCAGAGTTGCTTTATTTTCACCACCATTGGCCGACGCAAGCACCAAAAGGGTTAAACGAAAGATTCTCTTCAACTCCTGCGTACACCCCAACAAAGGCATGGAACCCCTGCTGCGCAAGACCATCGACCATGCTCAGTGGGCACATGCCCCAGGGCCCGACTTGTGGCCAGGACCTGCTCCAAACTCTTCATGGGTGGCTAACTTTCTACAAGTAGCCAACTCCCAATGTGCAGGCTTTAGGTGTGCATAGGGGAGATGGGCACAAGACTTGTAGATACTTGCATTTTCCCTAGTTTTATGACTGTGTTTTTACAGCAGGAAATCCCTACTGTACGGAACTGCACAAAAACAAGAACACAATTAAAACTGCCAACAACGATGTGCACAGACCGGAGATCCATCGGGGGAGCTAGGAGAACCAATTAGAGAACCACTCCTGCTCAGGGGTACCTCCCTCTTCACGCATGTCTCTTTGTAGATGGTGCAGTTCTTGGATAGCAAGAGTCAATGTTCCATTGTCCATATCATTCCATGAGATGAACATGCAGCAGGACTCACCGATCTATGCACACACTCCTCCCTCCATCGCGGTCATTAAGTCTAACACGTCGGTGCTGCATCACCATGAGGCGGACTGCTCTCAGTTCTTCCTTGATTGAATTAAGGCCGAGCTCAGTGCTTTTCAGCATTTTAAGCATCTCTCACCTGGTTATCAGTAACCAGTGGGCTTTCGCTTTTGTCTGTATTGTAAAGAAGGGTATAGCCCCTTCTTCCAGTACTTCTGTGTCTGTGAACAGTCTGCAGTCTTCTGAAATGTTCTTGTACTGAGACCAGCCAAAATAGTTCGCAGCTCTCTTTGTGAGCTTGATGAAGCAAAGTTGTCTTCTTCTTTAAAAGGTGCTGGTACAAGTCAGACAGTTCTTCTCTGGTAATGACAAGGGTCAGGATGTGTATGGTGACCAGGTAACAGAGTCAGTGCCATCCAGGGACGAGCTGAGTATAGGCAAACTCGCCGCACTGACAGTAATTATCCATCAGCATGGAGGTGCTCCATTGCATATCTAGTATTGTGCCGCAGTTAGCATTCGTGCCCAGTGGAAGCGTTCCTTTACCTCTGAAATATAAGGAATACAGTGTAAGTTTCTGTACAATTAGGGGTTGCCCAACCCTTCTAGCCAAGTATATCCATCCACCTCAGTATCCTAGATTTCCTGACATGGGGTGGTCATGCTCTCATTCAACCCTCCCCCATGTGACTCATTCCACTTTTTAGGTCGAGCATTCGAGACCTCTTGTATATACTTTAGTATATATACTTTAGTATATACTTGTATGTGTATGTACTTTGTGGGCTCTGGAGATCAGCCCTAGGACTTGTCTGCTTCCGCTTGGGGACTTTTTTTTCTGTTCAACTGCCTCTACTTAACTGTCTTGATAGAAAACGACCAGCAGAGGTCAGTAAAATACCAGAATTGCTTTCTGCTGAAGGACTTTATTTTTTTAATTTTTCTGGCAACTGCCTCTATTTAACTTTCTTGATAGAAAACGACCAGCAGAGGCCAGTAAAATACCAGAATCACTTTAGCATTCTCTAGATTCCAGTCTATTGAAATTGTCTTCCACGAGCACCCGTAGACAATAATATTTTTTTCAAGATGTATTTTCAGTGATATGACCACCGAAAGCACTGCTTTTACATTAAAAACAGAGCTTTGGACTATACCATTTCCTGCTGAAAGGCAATATTTCTCTCCATGTGATTCCATACCTGGCGTGTCACGCAGTTTAGTGCTTACTTTCACTCCATGTTAAAGAACAGTAGATGTTTCGGCACACAGGCTAATGTGCTGCATGGCTAAATACATATAAGGTCCTAAAGGCGAGACGGCGTGCATTGCAAATGCTTGTTATCTTTAGTTGGACGGTCCTACACAGGAACTCCACATCGGGGGATCCCTTGTTGTTAAAGAAAACTGCCCCAGATATGATAGGGCCACCTCGTCCACAAATGGATGCAGCAGCAGATGTGTTTGTGCATTGAGTTGGGGGTTTTACTACCTCCAAGAATCTCTTTTCTGGGAAGTTTTGGGGCGAAACAGTGTGCTCCCCTATGGTGCCCTTTCTACGCATCCTGTCCAGCTCGATTTGTATATCACTAGGCTCAGTGAAGAGGTGTAAAGCCATTGGGTTGGTTTCCTACTGGGTCAAATATACTACTACCCTGTGGGTTTTGCTTTGTTCGGTTTGATTTTGGCCCTAATTCTGCATAGATATAAGTGAAGAAGGCATTTTGCTTTTTCGGGGGCGACCTCTTGGGATAAGTAAAGTCTGTCTGTGCCTACTGCTTGTGGAGTCAATGAGCAGACGCAACATGACCTGGATGATGTTTGGGAGCCCACTGTGTTGATGTGCTGATACCATGTATTGCGCAAAAGGGCGCTTTGTAGTGCATGTGGGATACTGGTGTTTGGCTTAGTGTAATTGTAGGTGACATGGGCGAGATCCCTACGCAAGAGCTGTGATAATTTCTGAATAGACTCCTTTTGACTAGGCAATTCCTCAACAGTGAATAAGTGGGGTATCACCCATAGTAGACAGAGGGTACATAACAATACAATCACACGTAACTTCTCTCTTGACATTGCAGATCTTGGTATGGGTCCCCAAAGAGGCGTCTGTGATCCTCCGGTACTGTGGTTTCCCTTATCGTTTAAAAAAAAAAAAAAGTTTGCGGTGTTGGTTCAAAGTCTTGACTTGTACACTTCTTGTCCTTACTGGAGTGTTTGATATGGCAGTTGGGTGGTGGTGCACTTGAAGACTCTGTAGTTGACCTGTTCGGATAAGAACTCTGGTTCATTTGTTAATTCAGAAACATTACATGTGCTCTGTAATTAATGGTTTTTCGGGTTTCCTGGATTTTCTCTAACGGTGTGTGTTCCACACTCCACTGATCGCGATATGGGCATGAGTGCATCTGGTGTTCTGCCTTCGGAACACATCCTACTTTCTTTCAGTGCATATAAATCTGCTGTCCCTGAATTGTGGGTATGATCTCCTGATGAGCTGGTATGCTTTTGCCGCTTATTTTGGAGGGGAATGACACAGTGGTCAGACTTCGGAAATCTAAAAATCAGGGCTGGGACCACAAAAACATGAAAAACCCGGGGCTTTGACCCAAAAACTTTTGCTGAAGTCTGATGATGAACCGGAGCTGCCTCAGCAATTCTGAGATGCCTGGTCACCCTGGTAAACCCTCCAACTGACTCTACGCATGCGGGTGCCTTGCAGCTTACTGGCTTCCTGTGCATGCGCTGTGGGGTGTGAAGGGTATCCCCCATTCCAGGTGTATGGGAATCCTGGCTCCCACCACTGAGGACAGCTTTGTTTTAGAACTGGAAGGGGGCCTCCATTGGCTGAGGTGTCTAACTTTTTGGAGGCTGTCACGAGGCGGGTCCGACCCAGGGGGGTGTGAAAACGACTATGGACTGGTGGGGTGTGTCACCCACCGTTTCCCCTCCTCTCTTACCGCAGCAGGACGACTGGAGCTGCCCGGACATACGGGAATGCGAGGGTGATGAGGAATCTGGTCACGGCTCCTTTAATTGGGAGGACATCGTTCGAGGCCCCGCCCCGTTGGATGACGTCGACGGAACCCGGCCCACAAGAACCCGAGGAACACGGAAGCCGGTGTGTGTCAACACCGGAGGAGACGAGAGAGACGGACCGGAGAGGAGCGAGGAAGAGGAGTCACCGACGGAAGCGAGCAGAGGAGAGGCGACGGAGCGGTGGAGAGACGCCAGCAAGCCAGGAGGCCAACGTCCCCGTGGTTCGCCCAGCCACGTTCCAGGAGGAGCGTGGCTTAAACAGGTGCGCGAGCGTTTCGCGGGTTGGAGAGGAGGAAGGGAGGGACCCGACTCGAATGTTTAGAAAGTCCCCTATTCCCGCTGTACCCGTCCTGAGCACCTCACGTTCACTTAGGGTTGCAGTGAATACTCACCGTGTGCTCCCTCACTACCCCTCCCATTCACTCTGTGCCATTGCCCTCATACTGATACCTGGTATCTTTTCCTCCCTGCACCTCATCGCTTTGAGTACCTTCCTCACCCGAGCTGACGACCACGTGGGTGTACCCCGGACCGGATGAGGAAAAACTGGGTCTCATCGAGGGATCGGGACTCCAAGACCAAACCGCCAACATCCCCGGCGCCTTACAGGAAACCAGCAACAACAAAGAGACGTGTACTAAACCCAATAAAGCCTTCCTTACCCCTACCTCGACTCTGGCCCCTTACTACCAGCCCGCTACAAGTGGTGGAGAATACGGGCATAGACCCTCCCATCTGTACCCCCGCGATGGATACCCTTATCCAACACCTGGTGAAGGGGCAGGAGAAGTTGGAATGGGCCGTGGAGCGGCAGATGCCGTCGGCCCAAGCAGACAGGGACGTCTTCAAGAACACGATAACTGCGCAGCTCGAGGGGCTACAGAAGATGGCGTCTGAGCAACCCATCCCTGACTTACGTGAACCCCGTCCTGTACACCACAGTCCCTCGGGGGTCTCCTTGCAGAAATACGTGTCAGGGGAGGACCCTGACGCCTTCCTACTTAATTTCGAACGGGCGGCGAGGGCCTGCGGATGGCCAGTCGAGAAGTGGCCATTCTTTCTGGCGCCTCTTCTAACAGGGGAGGCTCAAGCCGCATATCAGGTGGCAAACGCCACCGGACATACTCCGTATGCGGATATTAAATCCTTGATCCTAGATCACTTGGGGCTCGACGCAGAAGCATACCGGGTGCGCTTTAGGAAGGAAAGAGGTACCCCGGGTGACAACCCCAAGACACTATTCTTTAGATTAAAAATGGCGGCCGATAAGTGGCTCACCCCGGCCACAAGCACCAAGGAACAGATAATGGATAAAATGTTTCGAGTGCGGGGACTGGGGACATATCGCCCGAATGTGCCCCCGACGAAGAGCAACGGAAGAACCCATGGAGGTGGGGTACATCCCCAAGTCCGTACTCTTTACCGCTGAGATGGGGAGCGCCTTCTACGTAAGTGTAAGGGTGAACGGGAAGACGTTAAAGGCCCTATTAGATTCCGGGTGTAGGCAGTCCGTGATGCAGAAGGGTTATGTACGGCCCGATCAGGTAATCCTAAACACCTCAGTACACATCAGGTGTGTCCACGGGGACGTCAAACAATACCCGGTGGCGGTAGTACCCCTTACACCCCCCAACGGTAGAACATATGTTATCCGAGTAGGGATACTAGAGGATCTACCTGAGGAACTCATTATAGGCACGGACAACCCTGAGTTTCTAGATCTTTTCTTACTGACTATGCAGAAGCAGGCCCAAAACGGGAGGGGGGGTATGACAGTGGATGTCCCTGTTCCTGCATTGATAATGACTGAGCCCTGGTTACTAGATAAAAGTTTCAGGTTCGCCCAAGCCAATGATGCCTCCTTGTTTAATGCATGGGAACAGGCACACAGGACCCAGGATAGTTCCTCAGCCCCTTTTCCCCGGTTCCTTATTAAAGATAGCCTGTTATACCGCCAGAGTTCCGTAGGGGAACCCCACCAGCTGCTAGTCCCCCTTTCCTTTAGGGAGCAGATCATGTCATGTTCTTTTCTCACTCACATTTGTTAGCAGGTCACATAGGGAGCGAGAAAATGACACAGAATGTTCTGAGACACTTCTATTGGCCTGGGATTTACCGAGATATAAAGTCCCACTGTCAAACATGTGAGATATGCCAGAAAAGAAACACCCATCGCCCTCCTCCTGTCCCTCTACAACCCCTTCCCATAATAGGGACCCCCTTTGAGAGGGTAGGGATGGATTTAATTGGACCTCTCCCCAAAACAAAAAAAGGAAACCAGTATGTTCTGGTAATAGTAGACTATGCCACACGATACCCCGAAGCATTCCCCCTCAAGGCCCCGACATCACGCCTCATATCCGAGAAGATCCTAGAATTGTTCTCGAGAGTAGGATTTCCGAAAGAGATCCTAACCGATCAGGGTACGCCGTTCGTATCGAGGCTGATGAAAGAGGTTTGCCATATATTGGACCTACGACACATCAGGACCTCTGTATACCACCCTCAAACCGATGGCCTCGTCGAGAGGTATAACTGAACCCTAAAATCTACCCTGAAGAAGATGCTCGCTGTGAACGGACAAGAATGGGATCAATTGCTACCCCTGGCGTTATACGTCATTAGAGGCCAAACCCAAAGCAGCCTGAGTTGTTCATCCTTTGAAATGTTATATGGCCGGCAACCCAGAAGTTTGTTAGAAATGACCAAAGAAGCGTGGGAGAAGGAAGAGGCGGAAGAGGCCAGGGGTATGCTGGATTACACGCAGGCCTTGAGGTCCAAGATAGGGAAATTGAGAGATCTGGCATATTCCAACCTGGAAAAGAACCAAGAGAGACAGAAAACATGTTATGACAGAGGGAAGAAATGGAGAAAACTAGAGGTCAATGATTGGGTGTTGGTGTTGTTGCCCTCATCCACAAGAAAATTCCAAGCCGAGTGGATGGGGCCCTACAAAGTAGTAGGTACTATTGGACGGACCAGTTATCGTATACAGATAACGCCCAGAAGAAACCAAACGTATCATATCAACCTATTAAAGAAGTGGTTAGGTGATCCTCCAACCACAGCCCACCTGGTGTTACCCACCCATGCCACGTCCACAGATACCTTGGAACATTTGGTGGTCAACGAGGACCTGAGGGAGCAAGAAAAGACCACTCTGATGAAGACGTTGTCTCCCTTTTCGTCCCTTTTTTCGGATAAACCCGGCAGGACGACCTTAGCTGAACACTGCATAGAGACGGTACCCGGAAAAACCGTAAAACAATGACCATACCGGATACCCGCAGCCAGGAGGGACGCCGTCCAGAAAGAAGTCCAGGACATGCTTGAGCTGGGAGTCGTAAGACCATCAAAGAGCGAATGGTCTTCTCCGATAGTTATGGTGCCCAAACCTGACGGCAGTACGAGATTCTGCATGGACTTCAGAGCGCTCAATGCCATCTCCTCTTTTGATGCCTATCCCATCCCGCGCATCGATGAACTCATCGAAAAGTTGGGGGAAGCCAAATTCATTACGACCTTGGACCTCACAAAAGGCTACTGGCAGGTTCCCCTACGAGAGGAAGATCGGAAGAAAACCACGTTCTCCACCTCCGAAGGACTGTACGAGTTCACGGTACTCCCCTTCGGACTCCATGGGGCACCTGCAACTTTCCAACGTCTTATGAACCTAGTACTTGGAACCTTCAGTCCTTCACCTCCGCATACCTGGACGACATCGTGATTTTCAGCCCAACATGGGAGACCCATATGGAACACCTGCAACACGTCCTTAAGGCATTGAGACGAGCGGGATTGCACATCAACTCAAGGAAGTCCCGAGTTGGCTACCAAAAGGTCAAATATTTGGGCTACGTACTGGGACACTGTATGATCGAGCCACAGATAGAGAAAGTCAGAGCCATAGCCGAGACCCCTTTTTCCAGCACTAAAAGAGAAATGAGAGCGTTTCTGGGGTTGATCGGTTATTATCGCCGTTTCATCCCCCTGTTCTCAGAGGTAGCCGCCCCTCTAACCGATACCCTCCGGCAAGAAGTGAAAACCCTGAGACTGTTACACCCCACGCCCCCAATGTGGACTGCATTTAATTCCCTGAAACGTGCCATAACCACCAGCCCCGTGTTATCCTCTCCTGATTTCTCACGACCCTTTCTCCTGCATACTGATGCCTCCGACTATGGTATAGGGGCGGTCCTGTCCCAGTTGTCACCTGAGGGAATAGACCACCCCATATTGTACATCAGTCGCAAACTCTTCCCACGTGAACTCAAGTACCCCACAATAGAGAAGGAATGCCTAGCCATCAAATGGGCTATCGATAAGTTGAGGTATTACCTAGAGGGCCGCCCTTTCACCCTTTACACTGATTATGCGCCCCTCCAGTGGATGAGTCGGAACATCGCGCTAAACCCCAGGGTTCTGCGTTGGTTCTTATCTCTTCAGCCCTTCTCCTTTACGGTGAAGCACACAATATATTTTTTCTGAGGCCATGGACAATGATCTTAAGAAAAAAAAACGTGGTAAAAACAAAAGAAATCATTATATGAAAATGTAAAAAGTTAAAAAAATATATGAAGTTCATAAAAAGTCGTTCAAAACTGTAAAAAAAAAAAGTTTAAAAAACGTTCAAAAACTTCAAACTAATAAAGAAGTTTAAGAAAAAGATGTGTAAAAAGAAGTAAAGTAAATCCTGCACCCAGTCTCATCTGCACACAACTAGAGTTTGTCAGAGGCCAGGCCTTAAGCCCAATCTCTTACTACACATATCCGTACACCTTGTGCATTGGGGTTCCCCACCTGAAGGAGTTATATTTTGAATATGATAAAGAAAATACTGAAATTTGCTGGAAAAAAACAAAAGTTACAGTGACATTATAGTTACATATAGAAATAAGACCTTAACTTATGAAAAGAAAAAAAAACATACATTCACTAAACAAAGTTTAAAGTGATGTTATAGTTAGGTGATGAAGTGAGACAACAACTAACATTTGAAATCCAAAGAAACACACAAAAATTTGCCAGTTATAGTTTGGTCACTAATAACTTGAGCCCTCCTCGAGCACTGCTTATAACATCACATATTACATGACTGATGCAAGTTAAATGGCATCACTGATGACATCACTGATATCTCAAATGGTTTTTAGGGTTCAGGGATAGGTAATGTAATGGTCATGTGTAATATGGTAATATGTTATTTGTAATGGCAGTACGCTATCATACCATGTATACTCGACATTACGCCTCTCCACGCCACTGCACGCTGCACACCTCCACACTGCAGTCTTCTCTGCATCATTCCACTCCTCACTACTCTACACCACTCAAAATCTATGCCAATGCACTCTACCCCCACACTACTCTACTATGCACCACTCTCCTCTTTACCACAAGACTCTACACCACTCTGCGCCACTCAACTCTATGCCACCCTACTCTGCAACACTGCACTCTATGCCAATGTACTCTACTTTACTGCACTCTATACCGATCTACTCTGCACCACTGCACTGTACACCACTGTACTCTACACTATTGCACTCTCTTTACTCTGTGCTACTTTACTCTGCACCACTCTACACCAATGCACTCTTTGCCACTGAACTATGTGTCACTCTACTCTGCACCACGGTAATCTAGGCCACTGAACTCTCCTCTGCACCACTGTATGCTAGTCTACTGCACTCTACGCAAATGCACTCCATGGTAATCTACTGTGCACCATGCACTCTATGACACTGCATTGTACAACACTCCACTCTGCACCAGTCCACTCTGCAACACTGCACTCTACACCAATGCACTCTATGTCACTACTCTATACCACTCCACTCTACCCTGCACCACTCCACTCTACCCTGCACAACACCACTCTACACCACTACACTCTACTCTGAAACAATCTATTCTACACCACCGCACTCTATGCCACTGCACTCTACACCACTCTACCAGTAACGGCTAGCAGGGAATGAGGGTGGAGGGGCGGGGAGAAGAGAGGGTGGCAGGGGACAAAAAAAAAAAAACACTTACCTGTTCCGGCAGCCGCGTCTCTCCTCCGCTTCTCGAGTCCCAGAACCAGGAAGCACTCAGGGTCTCCTAAGCCAATCACAATGCTGCGATGCAGCGTTGTGATTCGTCTGAGTGCCGCGGACCGGCGCTCAGATGGGGACTGGGGGCCTGGTCATGTTCCCCACCATGCTGTGTAATGCAGCCTGGCGGGGAACATACAAAGTGCGCATGACTTTGGCCAAGCCAAGACGTCCGACCAAGCAGTCATGGGCACTTGGAGTGTGCAAACCACTCTTCCCCCTGTGCCTCCAGCCCCGCTATAACTATGTTATTATCATTTTAGTTTTCCTGCTCAAAGAGCAGTGGGGTGACGCGGAGCCGCCCCTGTACACTCCACTCTACTCTTCACCACTGCAATCAATGCTGTGCCACTCTACTCTACACTACTCTACGCAACTGCACTCTATGCCACTCTACGCCACTGCAGTCTACGCTATGCTACTGAACTCTTAGCCACTGCACTCTACGCCAATGTACTCTACACCACTTTACTCAAAACCAATGCACTCTACGCCATTCTACCCTGTTCCACTGTACGTTATGTCACTTCACTCGAGGCCACTCTATTCAGCTCTCCACTCTAATACACTTCACTCTATGATGCTCTACTCCATTAAACTCTGTTCCACTGACACTCTCTCTATTCCACTCCACTCTACAGCACTCTACTCCACTGTATGCCATTCTACGACCCTACTCAACTCCCTCCATGCCATTCCATGCCACTTTACTCCACTCTATCCTGACACACTAGTCCCCTCTAAGACAATCTACTCTGCTGTACACCACAATACTATACAACACTCTACTCCACTCTACGTAACACCCTCTACGCTACTCCACTCTATGACACTCTACTCAACTCTGACACTGTGCTCCACTCTACACCACTCAATTCTACACCCTTCCACTCTACAACACTTTACTCCCTTCTTAATTGGCTACTGTAGGCTACTTCACGCCACTCAACTCAACAGTACGACACTCCATGCCACGTTATGCCACTCCATAGCACTCTACTCTACTCAACTTTATGACACTCCACGCCACTCTCTTTTAACCTACTAACTTTTAGCCATGCTGAACAGCAGCCACTCTGGTGTACAACATGGCTACAACATATTGGCAAAGCCAATAGCTCTAGCATAGGCTTTGCCAATGCTTGTTAGGTTTAAGGGATGGGGAAAGGTGTTTTAATTTATAAAAATACAGTGCATATTATTGTGTGCCCATGTAATAAGAGGTATATTGGAAGCACAAGTTTCCTAGTGGAAAAACGTATTCTTGAGCATTTCAGAGCTATTACTAACGGGGATACAAAATACCCAGAAGCAAGACATTTTAAACAATACCATGAGGCAGGCTGGACAGAAGCCTCATCTTGTTTTTAATGGTTTTGTCCTTCCATGTCGTTCTTTTTTCTCTCCATTTTTCGGAAACCTTCTACAAAGTTGCTTTCAATCAATCAATCACAGAATTTGTAAAGCGCACTACTTACCCGCGAGGGTCTCAAGGCGCTGGGGGAGAAAAAGAAGGGGGGGGGTGCTGCTACTGGTCGAACAACCAGGTCTTGAGTAGCCTCCTGAAGGTCAGCAGGTCTTGGGTCTGTCGTAGGCTTAGTGGAAGGGTGTTCCAGGTCTTGGCGGCGAGGTGGGAGAAGGATCTGCCGCCGGTGGTGGTTCTTCGAATGCGAGGGACGGTGGCGAGGGAGAGGTCGGCGGAGCGGAGTTGGCGGTTGGGGATGTAGAAGAGGAGTCGTCTGTTGAGGTAGGCTGGGCCAGTCTTCTGGAGTGCCTTGTGTGCGTAGATGAGGAGTTTGAAGGAGATTCTCCTGTCGACGGGGAGCCAGTGCAGGTTCCTCAGGTGGGGGGTGATGTGGCTGTGGTGTGGTACATCGAGGATCAGGCGTGCGGAGGCGTTTTGTATGCGTTGCAGTCGCTTGATGAGCTTGGCCGGGGCTCCCGCGTAGAGGGCGTTCCCATAGTCGAGTCTGCTGCTGACGAGGGCCTGGGTGACTGTTCTTCTCGTGTCTGTCGGGATCCACCTGTAGATCTTGCGAAGCATGCGGAGGGTGTTGAAGCAGGAGGATGAGACTGCGTTGACTTGCTTGGCCATGGAGAGCGTTGAGTCGAGGATGACTCCCAGGTTGCGTGCGTGGTCGGTGGGTGTCGGGGCTGCTCCCAGCGTCGTTGGCCACCAGGAGTCGTCCCAGGCTGAGGGGTTGGAGCCGAGGATGAGAGCCTCTGTCTTCTCCGTGTTCAGTTTTAGTCGGCTGATCTTCATCCATTCGGCGACGGCCTTCATCCCTTCATGGAGGTTGGATTTGGCGGCGAGGGGGTCCTTGGTGAGGGAGAGGATCAGTTGGGTGTCGTCGGCGTAGGAGATTATGTTGAGGTCGTGCTGTCTGGCGATGCGTGCGAGCGGGGCCATGTAGATGTTGAACAGTGTTGGGCTGAGGGACGATCCCTTGGGTACGCCGCAGATGATCTCGGAGGCTTCGGATCGGAATGGTGGGAGGCGGACTCTCTGGGTTCTGCCGGCGAGGAAGGAGGTGGCCCATTCCAGGGCCTTGTCTCGGATCCCTGCGTCGTGGAGGCATGTGCGTAGAGTGCGGTGGCAGACAGTGTCGAAGGCGGCGGAGAGGTCCAGCAGGATGAGGGCTGCGGTCTCACCGTTGTCCAGCAGGATCCTGATGTCGTCGGTGGCGGCGATGAGGGCAGTCTCAGTGCTGTGGTTGCTGCGGAACCCCGATTGGGATGGGTCCAGGATGCTGTTTTCTTCGAGGTATCGGGTTAGCTGCTTGTTGACGATCTTCTCGATGACCTTGGCTGGGAACGGAAGCAGGGAGATGGGCCGGAAGTTCTTGAGGTCTCTCGGGTCCGCCTTGGGTTTTTTGAGTAGGGCGTTGATCTCTGCGTGTTTCCAGCTCTCTGGGAAGGTCGCGGTCTCGAAGGAGAGATTGATGATGTTGCACAGGTGGGGTGCGATGGAGCTGCTGGCTTTGTTGAAGATGTGGTGCGGGAAAGGGTCTGACGGGGAGCCGGAGTGTATTGTGCTCATGGTCTTGATGGTGTCCTCGATGTTCACGCTGGCCCAGGCTGGCAGGGGATCGTGGTCGATGGTGTGCGGCGGGTCTGGTGCATCGATCTTAGTTGGGGCTGTCTGGGTGTTGAAGCTGTCGTGGATGTCGGCGATTTTGCGGTGGAAGAAGGTGGCGAGGGAATCGCACAGGGGTTGCGACGGTGGGATGTCGTTGGTGTTGGAGCTGGGGTTGGAGAGTTCCTTCACGATGTTGAAAAGCTCCTTGCTGTTGTGTGCGTTGTTGTCGAGGCGGTCTTTGAAGGAGGTTCTCTTGGCGGACTTGATGAGGTGGTGGTGGTTACGGGTGGCGTCTTTGTGGGCTGCGTGGCTGTCCGGTGTCTTATCACTGTGCCATTTCTTCTCTAGTTTCCGGCAGGTGCGCTTGGAAGCTAGGAGTTCCGAGGTGAACCAGCTGGCTCTTTTGGTGGTGTCAGCGTAGGTGGGTTTTTTCAGCGGGCGAGGGTGTTGGCACAGTCGTCCATCCATCTTCTGAGGTTGCAGGCAGCGTCGTCGGTGTTGGATGGGTCGGAGGGAGGGCTGAGAGCGAGGGTTGCCCGTAGTTGGTCTTCGGTGACTTTGCTCCAGCAGCGGCGTGGGATCTGTTGGGTGCGGTGGTGTGTGGTGGGTTTCTGGAAGGTGAAATGGATGCAGCGGTGGTCGGTCCAGAGGAGTTCCGTGGTGTGGCTGAAGGAGACGTGGGAGCTGGAGGAGAAGATGGGGTCGAGAGTGTGGCTTTCTTGTTTGATAATTGATCCAGGTGTTATTGAATAACCCACTTGGTTGCCACAATGAATACTATACAAGATGCCAATGGATTATGTTCTCTGATGTTTCAAAATAGAAACTGATGATAAAGTGAGAATTTTCTGGATGAAAATGTATCATATTCTAATGAAAGTTGGCAGATACTTTTAATAAAAACATAACTGATTTAAAAAATGTGTTACATAATGCTAGTTTTCTCCAGGTTTCCTCAAAAAAGCTGCTGCTATATTCGCAGCTTTTAAAAGTTTATGTTTATATATGTTTATATAGCGCTCGATTGCCGTGGCGTCTTGGCGCTAGAGTGTATGGACATGATCAGTGTACTGTGTTAACCGAGGACTTAGGCGGAAGTAAACAACCATGTTTTTAATCCTTTCCTAAAAAGCTGCAGGTTGGGTTGAAGTTTCATGGCCGTAGGCATTTTATTCCATAGCTTTGCAGCACGCTGTGATATCGCCCTGCCACCCCATCTTGCCCGTCTTGTCTTAGTGGTCCTTATAAGACCTAGACTGGCAGATCTAAGAGTGCGTGGGGGGATGTAGGGTGGAAACAGTCTTTTAATGTCCTCGGCACCGCCACCGTATAGTGCCTTATGCACAAGGCACAAAGACTTAAATTCCACCCGCTGCTGGACAGGAAGCCAATGTAGTGATTTAATTCCTGCTGTAGTTGACTGTCCTCTGGGAATACCCAGAAGTAGTCTTGCTGCAGCATTCTGTAGGGATTGTAATTTTCTCATCTGGGACTTGTCAATGTCCAAGAATAGGGCATTGCAATAGTCCAACTTAGATAGGAAAAGTGCTACCATCACCGTCTTTTGCAGCTCTTGTGAAATGAATGGAAAGATTTTCCTCAAAGTTTTTAATAGAAAAAAACAGGAGGAAGTGAGGCTATTTACCTGGGCAGAGAAATTCAATTGATCATCAAAGATGACCCCAAGGTTCTTGACCTTGGGGACAGGGCATGGGCATTCACCAGCCTCGGTTGGCCACCAGGACTTGTTCCATAAGGGGGGGCCCGGACCAAACTCCATCACCTCCGTCTTGTCGGTGTTAATTTTCAGGAAGCTATGGTTCATCCTGGACATGATCTCGGTGAGACAAACATGAAACCTGGTAGCTGTATTCTCAGGCTGATTAGTAATAGAGATGATAAGTTGAGAATCATCAGCATAAGAGACCAGGGCAAAACCATGCCTCCTGATAAGTCTAGCCAACGGGGTGACATAGATGTTGAACATTGTCGGGGATAGGGCTGATCCCTGCGGGACACCGCATGGAAGTTGGAAACTATCCGATTGCAGTCCATCCCAAAACAGCCTCTGCTCCCTTGCCTCCAGGAAGGAGGATAAGAGGGCCAGGGCGGAAGCCTCCACCCCCACATCCCTCAGCCGCTGAACTAACACCGCATGATTCACGGTGTCGAAAGCGGCCGATAGTTAGGAAACTAGTTTGGGATGAACAAGTATCCAAATTAGAAGAATATCAAATGTTTGAAACATTTATGCAACTTTGTAACCCTGAAAATGTATCTGTTGAAGTATTGTGTTAAAATACAAGAAAGTGGAACATGGTTAACTTTTGTCACTAAAGAAACAGAACCAAGTTGATATTTACTACGATATGTTCCTGAAAGAGTATACAAATTATATTAATTAACAAAGAAGAGAGTGTGGCCAGGCAAGAGAACAGAATATAATCTTTTGACTCAGGCTCCCGCCTCCCCCACTAGTCCTACAGACTCCTGACAGGCACTGTGTCTAAAAGATCCCACAAATACCCCCCATGACATGCAGAGATACTAGGAAACCACCAAAAGACAGAACCTTGAATGCTTGAATCGATAGCGGTGCCTGGCCTTCTCCATGAAGTCTGACACCCTCAGTCTCTTCATGTACAGCAATACACACTGACCAGAATATTGGAAACAGAGACGGCACTAGAAGGTGGTGGTGAGGAGCTAAATTATAGCGCCTAATTGGTGAGGAGTGCCTTCCTTCTCCTGGTCCTGCTCCAGGTACAGTGCTATTCAATTGGTGAAACTCTGTAGATCCTCTGCTGCCAGAGCAAGGTGCGAACGGAGAGGTACACTGACGAGGAGGACTGTGTGGGGTGGGTGCCCGCAGGAGAGAGAAGAACTTCGACCCTGTGAGATCTCTAACCTGATTCTTTGACCTCCTGCTGTGTGGTGAGTATACCCCCATCATGGTGCGAGATAGGCCTCCGCAGCCATAAGAGCAAACAAGCATTAATCAATACTCAGGAGGAACAAAATCAAATCTGACGAAATTAATGGCATTAAAGGAGACACACAGAAACCATTAGCCCCTAATGACGTAACGGGATTGCAAATATTGGCAACCATCGAAACTCGCAGTAGAGAAAACAATTGACACCATAGCTGTGGAAGTCAATCTCCTGAAGGTGGACCTTTGCAAAGTCAATCAGCGTCCGCTTAAAAATGGAAAAAAAACACAGTATCACATTTGACGATGGCGGATCTGCATCTTAGACCAAGCCCGGATCCTAGAGGAGAGGCTGAGGGCCGGTCGAAACAAACCAATCTCCGTTTCATAGAGTTCCCAGAAAGATCAGAGGGACACAGCCCTGAGCTTTTTCTCAAGCAATGGAAAGAGAGCACACGGCATCCATATGGACTGTTGCCCTTCTTCACGATAAAAGGCCCACAGAGCCCTGGCCCCTCTGCCTTTGGTATCAATTAACAGCCTAGTAAGTACTACTGGTGTAGGGGGGTAACTAACTGAGAGAACTTCACAATGGAAGGGATATACATGAAATTTTTTATTTCAAAATGAGTAGGGGGTGGTGGGGAATGGATGCATCAAACAAGTTTATGGAGCGGGGTGCCAGGTGGGAGAGGGGGACCACTTCATACTATGAATGCAATAGGAGAAATAACAAAGAATTTGGAGACTTGCTAAAATATTAGAATTAGGACACTAGAATAGGATTGCTGGAAGGCAGATTCTCATGTGGCCTATCGGTAGACTCCTCTAGCCTGACCAGGGAGTTGTTGCCTCCTTACGCAACACACTTAAGCTAGCACAGAAATAGGTCTCTGGTTTCGCAACCAAGCAATACAACTTTAAAGGTTCATTGTTCCTAACTCGGGGGAAGAAATTGGATGACACCATTTGCTACTCTTTCACAGTGTTTACTCAGGGTAGGGGAAAGGTTGGAGTTCATTTATTTCATTTTTATTTCATAATACTTCAGTCACAAAGACCATAAAAGCAATATAAAACAGGAAAGCACATCATAACAAAAATCATCACTAAACCAGTTAGATTACAGAACAAAAAACACACAAGAGTATAAAAAGTTTAAAATATAGCAGCATAGCCCTTCCCTAGGGTGGCATGCACCCGGCATACTGATTCCTACGCCCCAATACACTATAACACATACATGTCCACCACAATTCCATAAGTCATCCAGACTGAGTAAAGTGCAAGTGTTTCAAATGACAAACCTACATTAAAAGCAGGTTAAAAACCTTCTGTAACCAACGATAATGACCACAGTACAAATAATATGTTAGGTATGAAGGTGCTCATGCCAACTCCCCCGCATTAGGATACTCCAATCCGCCAATAGTATGCACAGGTGGGCCCCCCACTGAAATACGGACAGTTAGGCCCAAGCACGAGGACCCAAAAAGCCAGCAAGCCCAGACGCTTCCAGCACAGCCCAAGCCCCTTAGGAAGGTCCCCAAAAGCTTGACCCCCCCACCCCCCAACTACCATCCCCAAATCATAGGACCTCAAACCGCGCACGCATCCCCACTGGTCCATGCGAATATACACAAGTGACAGGGAGATTTGTGGCAGTTATAGACAATGATACAGCAAACAGAGGTGAGGAAGGGAGCCCCAGTTTCCCGGGAACTGATGATGTGGGTGAGGCTTAAGGGTTTGCCCTGATAGCTGAGGAAACGACAGAGAGTGTATTTGAGGGCAAAGCCCGGCCAAAAAGAACAGCGCATAGCTCGGAACGAAGGAGGCAACCTAAACGGGGCAAAGAAGAAAGGCGCAAGCTAAGACTAGAAAGAGAAAGAGCACACGCCCAGGAAGCAAAGCGAGAAAACAGAGCTGGCCGCCCCACATAAAAGCAAAGCAGGAGTAAGTACAGGACACAAAACAGGGAAGAATCAGAGGCAGAATTAAATGAGAGGCTTCTGGTAGGGATCAGAGCCACACTGATCAGTCAACATAGGAGAGGAGCTGACCAGGAAATAAGAGACAAAGGCAGCCTGGTAGTGACCCAACCAAGACACAGGAAAAATAAATTGCCACCTTTACTTACACACGAGGGGAGCAGAAGCAAGGATGTACACTGCTCCACCCGACCACACGACAAGGGCAAGTTAACCCAGGAGGAAATAATAGCAAGAGAAGAAGGGGAGATATCTGCACGCCTGTTCTGCCACCTATTAGTCTACTGGACAGAGGAAAGAGGCCAGTATGATAGACCTTGGCCTAAGAAAGGATCATTTGAGCCAGAGGACATGGCTATTACAGAGGACTGCATTCAACATGGAGGAGGAGATCCCAAGTGGAACTTTCCCTACATGCAGGAATGCCTAAAGAGATGGGAAAGCCATGTTAGGGAGAAACCAGTAGAGTCACTGGAAGTAAGAATGTACCCACTACTGCAGAGGGGCACAGCAGGGATCATATTTGTGCCACGAGCTCAGATGGATAAAGAGAGGTTAAGGACAAAGGTACCGTCATTGCTGGATAGAGCAGGGAAATGGATTTCATGCTTCGAAAAGAACGCTTCAGGAATAAACCTAGCAATAGGCAACATTAAATGGTCTGCCAAGTAGCCTTATCGAAGAGCAGACTAAAGCAGTGTTAGCCCAAGCGTGCATCTCAGCAATTACGCTGCCAGACACTGAGCATGACAGTGCTGCATTGAATTCATACAGGCACCGAATATGGACAGCCCTGAGAGATATGTTACCTGACCGCCCTGCTGTGTGAGGGTTAATGGCAGAGACTATGAATAGAATGAGGGAACAATGGGGACAAGAGACAGCACAGCTGTGGACCGATACGGGCCCACAAGTTGCATTCTTTTACAATATTCTCAAAAAGGGGTTACCCACTGTTAGAAATGGGGGTCTCCAGGTGGCAATGGTTCAGTTCAGTTCCCATGAGGCACAGGGTCAAGACTGATTTGCATATGGCTATGTCTGAACTGGGGTGGCGTGGTGAAGCAAAATAACGATGGATTAAACCCAGATCTGTGACTGGGGGTGAATGTTTGCCAATGTGCAGCATTCCATCCATCATCTTGTGTGTTTTGCATTTTGCCCTAAGTGGGAAGGGTATGCCCAGACGTGGGTCCCGTGCTCACTACGCCACTGGAGTCAAGCTATCCTGGCTGATGAAGGCTGATAGCCTGAAACCGGTCCTAGGATGCTTGATTCCGGTCCAGGGAAGACATGGCTTGGCAGTTCGGTCTGGACTGTTCCCATGAGGCACAGGGTCAAGACTGATTTGCATATGGCTATGTCTGAACTGGGGTGGCGTGGTGAAGCAAAATAACGATGGATTAAACCCAGATCTGTGACTGGGGGTGAATGTTTGCCAATGTGCAGCATTCCGTCCATCATCTTGTGTGTTTTGCATGACTGTCATTTCCATAAAGAGTCAAGAAACATCTTCATAGGAGATTGTATGCTTGCAAGAAACTATTACAGAAACTTTAGAGGGGAAAAGGTCAGACACATACGAAATCTGGGTCTAGGTCAACAGAAGAACCTATTTGGTGTAGTGATTTTATAGCCCACAACATTCCGCATCGCCTAAGTAGGTGGGGAAGAAAAACAGAAGGACCATAATGGAATTGCATTGATGTTGTAATGGAAAAGCATGAAGGTTCTCAGGGCTTTTGCAGGCCAGGGGGAACATGAATTCGGGGTATGGGAGCCTTGCAGAAGACATTAGAGTTCCTTAGAGAAGGTGGTGGGTGGTGTATCTCACATCACCAGACAAGTAATGGTGGAGGGTGAAGGGACAGGAAAACTCTAAAACTGCACAATGAGAACATAGATTTCCAAACGACAAAAAGCACTGGAGCCTGAAATGACACAGATCGGGCTCTTTCCAAACCTCTCCCAGTTTCCAGGAAGAACCACTTCAAATGAAACACTGTCCGCCAATATCAAATGGTATGTAAACTCGTTGTCCTGTGACTACTGCTTTAGGTAAACACTGTGAAGATGGTTTGTAAACCACACCTGGTCATAAGGCAGTAGCAGGAACACTCAACGTAAATACACGCTTCTGGCTCATGCAGAGACACCGAAACCTTCAGGAGTCGGGCTGTTAGCCGATGGTTCATCACGTCTCTTATCTCCTCTGTAAACCCTTACAAACTCTGACCCTCTATGCTGAGGACATCGTCCATGTTATGTCCCTTTTGGGAGTAAAGGTTGAATTCCCACTGCTGCATTAACCCTTGAAAACTCAGATAATAGTCCAAAGTCCCAGCATCATTAATATCAGCCTCACAAAGCTTATAGAAACCCCATTCATTGTGAACAACATTTTGGTAAATTTACTGAAGGCAACTCTCTTCTGCTCTTCTGAGTCCTTAAAAAAGCTACCAAACTGGTGCACTCTGGGGGCTATTTGACAATGACTTGTTCACTCTCTTAGGTAAGGAATACTTGTCACTGCTGATTTATTTGCAGTAAGTTGAATTTACCACACCTTTAAATCCTGTACATTGGGACATGCATATAATAAAAAATCCTTATTACAAGTAGCACCTTGTTAGGAAGTCAGATCCTATGGCTGCTCATAGACCTGCATCTTCACAGTCCTAGCAAGTACTGCAGGACTGGCACTTTTTTGCAGCATGGCTGGATGGTATGATATAGTAAGAGTCTTATCTCAAGTGCCTGACAAGCAGCCCTCTTTTCTGTTCTAAGCAGGATCTTAGAATCTTCAAAAATCCAAGAGGGCCTGCAGTCACCGGAGCGTTAGGTCTTCCTTGTCTAAGTCCTATATCCAAAGGGAAAGTGACCTTTCGAGGGAGCCTACATGTCAATTCTGATGCCACCACATCATAGTTTGGGTCAGGCACACTCTAGTCTGATATAAGCAGCAGGATTGTGGCACGACATACAGGCTCTTAGCCTTCGCATAATAGACGCCGACAGCCTAGGACAGGTGACGTTGCAGCCAGAGACAACAAGTATTGCTTGGACCATGAAAAGTCAGGATATCTTGCTTATTTTATGGGTCAAATCTCTTTATTGTATTTTACACAAAACCAGCAACAAAAGAGTGACACAACGCTCTGGGAGCTTATTGTAATGATGAATGCAATTTAGTTACAATAAAGAAAAACCCACCCGCCACCCAACCCGATACTCATGCAATGAATTATAATGGGTTTGACATCATAGCCTGTGAGAAATCCTTAGTTATTTGGAGTCGCCATGCACCACCGGCGGGCGGGAGTGGGGAAGGGGGGGTTATGTTGGTCAGCCATAGTAGACATAAATATTTGGAACAGGTAAGCTCCTTAAATTCAGACGAGAGTAGTGCTGTAAACAGGCACCACAGTTTCCAATATGAGGCACATTGTGTAGTGAGAGAGAGGGTGATCTTTTCCATTCCTAGGATATGCCACAATCGGTGTAGCCACCCCTGGTACATTGGGACACGTCCTGTTCCCCAGTGCGTTAATATGTTATGGAGGGAGACTCCAGTGCCAACCCTATCTGCCTCCCTCTACAGGATTTCATTGGGAAGGTAAGTGGGTTTGGCAGTCCTAAGGGTATGTAGGAAGGGAATCTGGGAAGTTGTGTGTTTAAGTGCATATCGATTTCATAGATTACCCTAGTCCAGTAACCCTCAATCTAGGGCACTCCCATAGTATGTGTAATGATGTGCCTCGAGACCCGCAACCCCTCCAGCAGTCTGGGTTTCGTTCTGGGTTCCCTCTATGGAGACGCACTGGTGCAAGGTACCACTATGTAGTTCTATTCACCGCAGTTTCTATACTAGCTGCATTGCGTGCTGTGCGTTGTGCTCTGTAGTATTCTCCCCCCCCCCACTCCCTCGGTGTCAAGGGCCTCTAATTCGGTCTCCTACCTTTTCTGGCCTGCAGCTTGTGGTAGTTGAACAGGGTGGTGTAAAATATTATATAAATCAGAAATGAGTCGTTTGTCACAGGTTTTGTATTTGGCTTATTTTAGAGACAGTGGCTAAATTCTTGTTTTTTATGATTTCAGTGTTCTCTTGATTGCTGTTCCCAGAGAGCAGGTTGAATATACCTGTGAGTCTAGAAGGGTGTCGGGATATTAGATACTGTTTTGCTCGCACTACAAATTGGTAACAATGTCTCCTGTTTGGAGTTCAGCTTTCTGGATTTACTTTGCTTCCTTTCATTCCTTATGTTTTCTGAAAGGTATATTTCTGGTATCTATTTAGCTTTAATCTGTAGGGTTGTCTATTTTGCCCAGCTGTAATTTAAGGTTTAGAGGTATTGCTGGTTAGAGGTTGGGGTTTTCACCTTCTGAAAGTGTCTTGCTATCTTTCAGGGCTAACATCTGCTACTTACCTTTCTCATGTGTACCTTGTTTGTAATTTACCATTGGTTCCATTGGCAAAATGTTCAGTTCTATTTAAAACTTAAACATGTAAGTACTTCAAGTAGACTACCGACCGCTCAGGTTTAGGTTACACAGTGCTGTATAATATGAAATGACGCATAAAGCAATACTATCAATTTTAATTATGGGTATTGGTTGTGACCCTTGTCTGTTGTCTACTGACACACACAAAAGGCCAATTTTCAGTTTCTTGCAGAATCAGATGTAGAGTGTTTAGGGTGTCATGCAAGAGGGTCTCTAATGTCAGACTGGCACTGTGGAGAAGAATTGAGTTTTTGTATATTATGTCTCAGGGTCGGGGTGGATAGCTTTCATGTCAGACACTTGTCCCTAGTGCCATCATTTCAGAGCATGGAAGGCATGGATGTTCAAGAGGTGGACATTTCCCTGATGCACAGTAATTAGAAGCATGTCTAAGTGACATGCTTTCGTACCTATTGGATGCGCCAAGGGCATTCCCTGGGGCATGTATCTCCCGGGTGATTTAGGTGCAGTATCGGGCCTCCACACGAACTGGACTAAATTGTGTGCATTCCTGGTAGCCCCAAATGTACAGCATACGCCACCCACGGTATCTCACCTGGAGTTTTAAGTCGGTTTGTGGGCGTGGAAGCCTTCCATTAAGACGAAGATACCTAGGAGGGAACTATGAGGGGCACACTGATGGTGCAAAACGGCAGTGTTGAGTTTTAGCATACATTGCAACTACCCATAATGGCGAGGATTGCATTGTCCAAGATGGTTGTGCTCCTGTGCGTGCTATATAATTTTGCAAATTTGCCCATGTTGATCCTGTGAGCCTGGTTCAGGGCAGTAGACTCACTGCTGAGGGAAATAATGAAGTCAGGCAGAGTATCGCTGGCCATCCTGCCTCACCCAGGAGACGGAGGAGGCCTTGGAGCCCCGAACTATATTACTTGGCAGCCCAGCTACTAATGCTAGCTCAGTGGTTGGACGGGCTAGGTAAGCTGAACTGGGACTAACAGGAGACAGACAGTGGGAGGGAGTTCCTTAGGCGTGTTATTTCTGGGAGTGAAGATATGTGACGCTAAACCCATAAGCTTCTCGCCATTGCGCTCAGAAACTGGCAGAGGGCAGTACAGCAAACGTCACAATAACCAGTATAAGCACCCATAATTCCTCTAATAGGACTCCCTACAACATGAGATGGCTATGTTACAGCCTGGAGGATGCAGGATTGGACGGAGGCTGGAATACACACTGTAGGTGGCTGCTACACAGAAGATAACCTGCAGGAGCTATGCTCCTTCATTACAGAGAACGGCCAACCTCAGTCCCAATTCCTGGTGTATGGGGCATCACTGGTGAGCTCGATGGGGCCCAGTGGGGAGGAGGCCACACAGAGCTGCAAACACATGACACATTGTAGACCCTGCTCACATTTGGGTGAGGCCACAGCCTCATCATGTGGACCTACAAGCCTCTTCAGTCAATGACTAGTGCTACGTTGATGAAAGTGAGGGCATCCTGGGAGGCCACCATAGGGCAGGATTTAAGGGACAATAAGTGGCAAACCCCTGTGGCCCATCCCCGAGTTGTATCTAGAAACACTAAATTCCGGTACACCCAGTTTAACTACCTGCACACCACCTACCTTATGCCACACAGGTTGAATATCATCTGCCAAACCACAGATAAACAATGCCCGGGGTTTGCCATGTGTCACGTAAACCCTCTGCACATGATATGGACATGCCCGGGCATAACCAGATTCTGGCAGGAGATTACTACATACTTATATTGGGTGGGAGTTGCCTGCTCACGGTGGAGATGTGCTTGTTAGGTCAGTATGCCCACCTGGCCCTCAAGAAGGCACATGTCAGGTTCGCAGATAGCAATGCATTTGAGATCCCCACATGGTCCCCCTAGATGTAGGTGGAAGGAGGTCAAAAAATAGACATCTTTACTGCACTTGATGCATAAGGTTTCCATTGACTTCATTATGTTCTTTCTAGGATGTTACGATTGGGGGCTGCCCTTGATGTCACCTCACTGAGTCGGCACAGATCGCACAGGACTGACAAAAAGAGGTTGTCGTATGTTAGAGGTGTAACTCCAAATAAAACTCATATGTAAGCTATCAGAGTAACAAGCGATTGGTGTTTGAGTGATATTGTTCACAGAGTTTTAATATGTTTAAGATGTTGCTGCTAATGAAACTACTGAACGCTGAAAACCCACACGATCCACTCTCCAGATACTTATCATATGCAATACATGAGATGATGTAATAATGAAATGACGGAAAAGTTATGAAAATGCATATATATTGTGAATGACGCAATAATAGCAATAAAGACATACTTGTATAATGATAGGCTCCATTAGGTGTAATAAAAGTGGTACGGTAGTGTGACTCCCTTACAAGTTCAATTTGATGGCATACCGACCTGTGGTCAAAAGTGCTAAAAACTTTGGCACCATCCATTTTGGTCTTTAAATTCTGATTATGGTGAAGTGAATGACAATCCACTATAATTTACAGACATTAGATAGACACACAATCTTACATTTCTGGTTTTTTTAATCCATTACCATAGGAGAAACCCAGACAGAAGCACCAACCGTCTTATTCTCCCCTACATTTCTCTTAGAATTGCAGATCATTCACTCATTGCACTGATGTGAATACTCCTGAATTTGTTTGACAGGTACATCATTCTGTTTTAAAACCAGTATATCAATGCATGGGAGTGTAGGGCATTTCAACCTTCTCCTGCCCAGAACAAGTGTGGGTGATATGATTGTTATGGTTGTAAGATGAGGGTTTTCCCACAGCAGTGTTTCATACCGCTGTATAAGATGCTGCATATCCCCCCAAGCGTGAATTGAGTGTGTCATAGATTGTGTGGTTCCATTGCTCTGTGCGGGGATTGAGCAATGAGCAACGGCAATGTGAGCAATGGCACTTTTGTTGTGTAGAAGCAGTGGGCGAGCTTTGCTAAACTGAAGTTTACATGTTGGAGCTGTGGACTATTAAAGATGGATTCATGTCAACAGACAGACAAGTAGACACGTGTTTGGTGATAGATCAGCAGAGCAAGGCATATCTCTGTTGTGTGTAACTAATAGGTCTATCTACTCTGCCAGTGTCAGGTGAGGCGTAACTCTACTGTCTGTAAGTAAGCGAAGGGTACCCTTCTGTTTACACTGAGAAAGACATCTGTCAGCTGAGCACGGGATTGCACTGCCTAAATTGAGTGATAGTTCTTTTGTCTGTGGTAAGGGAGCAATGGCTCTGCTGACTGTTGCCAATGAGGGGTAGTTCTGCTGTCTGCGACAGGTGAGTTATAGTCCTGCTGCCTAGACAGAGCGAGGCACTCTTCAATAATTGGCTCTGCTGTTGTGGTAAGGAAATGTTTAGCCTGTTACGCCTGTTTCTGGATGGGGGTCAGCTTATTCCCTGTCTTCATACTGCTGTGTTCTCAGAACTTTGGCCAGGAAGAGCAGGAAGGTGAAAAGTAGGACAAACCATGCCAGTGGACACCACTTTTCCAACCCTTGCCATTCAGTCTACAAATAGTTGTTTGAGGTGCAGTAGTCCAAATGGATGAACCAAGACGGCAACTCCCAGAATGCATTGATTGGGTCAAAGAAAGTTTTGAACTGGAAACACGGTGCCCTAATTACATGAGACACCTTGTACCATTTATCAAAAACTGTCTCCATAGTGCTCCACTGGCCAAACCATAGTCCAGCCTGACCATATAATATTGAATAATCTACAACCACAACCAATGGTTTACTGACTAAAATTGGGATAAATCACGAATCTGGTTTCTTGAAGGTTTCTAAAATGTATGTATTATAGAATGATAACACTGAGATTTTCCCTTGTGTAGTTTATGTAGTCATACTAAAATGCATATATCATTCTCTTTGACCCAGCTCAGGAATATAGGGTTGAATTGTAGGCATTTCAGACAATTTTGTTGCAACTCCAATGCTTTTCAGAAAGATTTGATGTCTGAACTTAAATTGATGGGACTGCTTGCCAGGTAGGGAGACTCCAGTGTCGTCTGGGAGGCTTCTCTTGTATGACTCCGCCATGCCTTTTATTTGTAAACCTGTATCTCTGCTGCCTTTTGTCTTGTCTTTCCTTATACTGCAGTCTTTTTCATCCTGTTTTCTTTACTCTTGCTTCTCTTACATTATTAATCAGTGGAGTGCCAGTTTGTGAAGTCTTGTATGCAACTGACCTCTTGAATGCACCAATGACAATGCCTTGTTTATTTGTTAGGGCTGATCTGTAAGCTATTCCACAGAGAATGAAATGGTGGTCTAGGGTTTACCTTTGGGTAGTACCATGATTTTGTTATGTTAAGTTTTATAAAGCTCATTCACCCAAGGGTTTCTTGGCACTAGGTAGGACATCAGCTGAAACAGCAGGAACCCATCAGGATTAGGCATGTTTGTCTTACGTTTGTCCTTGAAGAAAAATATGTGTGGGAGAATGATCCTACTATGTAGCGGAAGGGAATCCCTGACAACTCTGGGGGGGAGGGGGAGGAGAACAGTCACCAGATCTAGATTTATTGAACCAGGAACTTCCAATAAATGGGAATAAAATATCCAAAGAGAGAAAGGATAGATACGTTTGGCTAGAATGGTGGGAGTCAACCCATAACCAATACGGTGCACCTGACAGTCACAAGCATTATCCTGGCTTGTCCAGGATCCAATGGAGTTAAAAACAAAGACAGTGATCATCTTCCAGGCTTGTTCATTTAGAGGACATCAGAGTAGCCAAGATAAAGTGCATTGCAGTAGTCTAGGTTAGACTCTATAAGGGCTGAAACAGTAGATTGACTAACTTCCAAGGTCAAAGTAAAATTATTTTGTGCACTTTCTACATCTGGAAGGTGGAGGAAGCAACAACTGCCACAACCTGCAACTACATATTCAGTCCAGAGTCAATGTTGACACCAGGACTTTTAATGACTGGGTCATGGCTACGGTGAAGCCCTAAGTGTGACTGCTGTATACTAGGCATTCAGAAGTCTGAGCTACCACTAACAACTAATGCCCTGGCCTTATCAATGTTTAACTTAAGCCGTTTTTTCCCACCCTGTTCTTGACAAGCCACATACAATGTTTTTAAGTAGAATCTCCCACAGTCCTACAACTAAGGTGGAGTAGTAGCTCATTGTTATCTGTTTAAGTGTAGAATTGAAAGCCATGGGAACAGATGAGAGAAGCAAGTGAGTTGACAGATACTAAACAGCCAGGGTGATCGAGTGGTGCCTAGTGGAATTCCACAACAAATGTCAGAAGTGATGAACCCTCAAACAATCTTCTCCATGTGATTGGCTAAGAGCACTGACAACCAGGTGAAGATGTGACCACCTAATCCAATCATTTGAAGTCTGACAAGAAGGAAGCAGTGGTTAACAGTGTCAAAGGCCACTGACGGGCCAAATAATATCAGACCACAGACCCTGCTGGAGTTTGCAGATATGTGAAGGTGTAAGGCACCATGACCACTTCCTCGGAGCTGTGGTCTTGGCAGAAGCCAGCCTAGTGTCATGTTGGATATTACTGGTCTCTAAGAAGAATCAAAGCTGGTTAGCCACAATGTGTTGAAGAATCTTTGCCATGACAGGAAGAAGGGATATAGTTTATATGTAGAAGGGGGAGGGGAAGGATCCAAACCTATATTTTTCAGGAATAGGGCTAGAACGCCTTCTTTGAGCTGATCCAATACCTTGCCAGTGGAGAAAGGCTGAGTAATAAACTTAGACGAGTCAAGATACTTATGCCAGTGGACAAAGAAAGTGAACTGTCAGAGGACTTAAAGGAGAGCAGAATTTGTAAACTGAAATGGCAGTTACAAGATCTGAAACTGATTAGAGATGAAAAGTTTTTCATGCAACGGACGAGGGTAATGGGCTGACTCCAACAAGTTTTTTAATCTGGGAGATATTTTTTGAAAAATAAGAAGATATTTCCCCTCAAATGGCTTGAAAAGGAGGTAAAAGAAGGTCTAGATAGGAAGTGACAGTGAGTTCTTCTACAATTTTAAAGATCTCCTGTTTTTTATAGTGAGATGACAAATTTAATTCAGAATTTTAAAAAATGATAATTTTTCTTTAAATTCTTTTTATTTAGAGACTCCAGCAAAAAAAGATAGGAACTGGCAGTACATGCATATTGAAAATCAGTATTACAGAGCCAAAGCATCTTGGCAACCTCTAGGTGTCCCGCTTATAGCAGAGCCCAGCTCACCCATCCAACTGCACAATACTTTTTGCTGTAAAAACGCATTCCAGTCCTGTGCACTTATGTGCTGTCCTGCAACATAAAGCAAATGCGACAGCTCTTGATCACTAGGGTCCAGGTGGCAATCACTGCGCATAGTCCTGCACAGCCTTATCGGTCCTCTGTGCAGATGCAGAGATTATATCTCAGCTGTGTCCTTTGTGTTGTGGATGTCACAAACATGCACTGCTTGCATGTAACATCGCCATTACCCCATAGCGTCTTGGTAGTTTTAGTTCAGTTTTTCACACAAAGTTCTTTTTTTTTTTTAACTAATGCATCTTTCAAAGTCTTATCTCTAGACACCAGTGTTTCGGGATTCCTCCCTCATCAGTAGAGAATATTTACGGGTTGCTGGACATGCTGCAAATTTTCTCAGGTATAAACCCACTCACAGCATGCAGGCGTTCCAAAGCTCGTCAGCTTGGGGGCAGCTCACGAGAGCCTTTTATCAGTGAAAGTGGGTAGGAACCCGGGGCTCCCACACTGACCACGGAGACATATTAAGAGGGCGGACAGGCGAAGGCCCGCGAGCGGGGCCCCGAACACGAACTGCACAGAGGGGAGGGCCCGGACTGACCATCAGGCTACCGTCGCAGGATACCCGGCTGAGAGCCTTGAGGTGACCGCGGATCGTGGCCTGGGTGGGCCTGCTCGGCTCGGGGGACGCGGAGCTGAGGGGAGGGAGTGTCCGGGATTGGAGCTCTCTCTGGCCCCCCCTCCATAACCAAGAGCGAGCGCTATAAACAACGGCAGCGAGCACACAATATGGGCAGATTCAGGGGGAAGCAACTGGATGGTCAGCCGCACGCGGGTGGTCACTCTACTACACCCGAGCCCTACAGCAGGCCCCCGTCGCCGGGAGCAGATTCAGCGGGCACTGTAGACAACCCTCCTGACAAACTAGACCTGATCCTTAAAGAAATCCGGGACTCTAGATCAGCACTTGAACAACAGATCGGGTCCCTCACCTCTAGTCTTACGCTGCTCAAGGCGGACCATGGGAAACTAGCGGCAACGGTCAAGGTCCAGGAGCGAATCTTGACAGACTTGACACCTCGCGTCACAACACACGAAACGCAACTTCAGCGCCTACAACAACAGGTGTCTGGCCTCCAGGACCGAGTAGAAGACGCGGAAGGCAGAAACCGACGGCAACAATATACGCGTCATTGGCCTGCCAGAGCGCAGCGAGGGTCCCAGGGCGGCGGACTTCATGGAAACCTGGTTCAGGGAACATGTGGCTCAGGACGGTCTCTCGCCATATTTCTGTGTGGAAAGGGCCCACCGGATACCGACAGGCGCACCAAAGACAGGTGCACCCCGAGACCGCTGATCGTTAAAATACTGAATTATAGAGACCGCGACGCTCTCCTACAAAAAGCAAGAGAAAAACGCAGATACAGTATGAAAATCACCGTATCTCATTGTACCCCGACTATACTCTCCTAGTACAGCGACAACGCTCTTCATACCAAGCCGTAAAGACCAAACTACGGGAAGCGCAACTTAGGTACGCATTACTGTTCCCAGCCAGGTTGAAGGTCATCCATGACAAAAAGACCTACTTCTTTGACAGCCCGAGTGATGCTGCAGAGTGGATGGAGGTGATGGACCTTGGACCGAGCCAGAACAGCCAGATGGGGACCAACCCCCAGGGCCGCACCAGATCGCAGAGACAGGAGCGCCGTCGACCCGGCTGCCTGAGCGGAAGACGAGCGGCGCGGGCCCGACCCCGGCACAACGACACATGGACATGGCAGTGGCAGTGACCCTGGCGGGGTCGTTCAGGGAGGACAGTCGCAGGACCCTGGCGGACTCCGACGACAACACAGTACACTCGGACTCCGAGCACAGTATCACCTTGTTTCCCTCTGTTACACCGCAGACCAGCGATGACCTAGTGGATAATTAACACTCACTACCCCCAGTGCAGCGACTGCACCTGTGAGACGGTAGATGTATCAAAGGACTCCTTGATGTAGGACATAACACTGACTGGCTGATTGCAGCTGTATCCTTTTTACATTGTGGGAGTATATCGAGGTTTCGCTGAATGAGAATGGGTTGGTACTACCTGATGTATATCTTTAAGTCTAGTCCCACATGGGCGGCTGGTCGACCTCTGCTGGTCCCCCAGAAGTCATGCATACTTTCCCTTATTTGAGCCCTACGTGGGCGCAGAGGACGATGGAACAGGAATGAGTATATTGTGTTTTTCCCCCAATTGGTTTCCCCCCCTGGGACTCTGTCGAGCCCCCGAGACCCCCGTAGGGACGACCGATACATCGCGGAAGGCGTCAGCGCACCCCCACAGAGCGTATGCACCGTTATGTATAAATTGTATGTTAGAATTGATTGTTGGGCCCAGCACAGTTTAGAAGCTGAGCCAAGTATTGTTAGTGTTCAGTTAATAGGGAACTCCTGGTCTGCCGTAACCAACCAGCTCTGCCAAACACAGAGCGCTACCTATCACGCTGTCTTATGTCTAGAGAGTACACCACCACAGGCTTCTATAACTTGATAACCTGGAATGTGCGGGGGCTGGGAGCCATACAAAAAAGGCACCGAGTTCACGCGTACCTACTTCGACGTAAAGCCCAGGTGGCCTTCCTGCAAGAGTCGCATCTAACTGACACAGAAGCCCAGAAGACCCGAAAGAAATGGCGGGCCACATTTATTCCACCAACTACTCGGCCTTTGCTAGGGGGGCGGCCATCTGGATACGACATGGGGTCCCGTTCAAGGAGCTAGAGCGACGCACGGATGATCAAGGGAGATACATCCTTTTAAAAGGCACCCTAGACGGCATGCCGGTGGTTTTGGGAGTATCTACGCCCGAACTTCGATCAGGACAAATTCTTTCAGAGGTTAGGCATGGCATTAGCCGGTTGGGACACAATCCCTTGGATCCTGGGGGGGACTGCAACGCGGTCCTAGATGTAGCTCTGGACAGATCACATCCCCCACTGCACGGAGTTAATGCTTGCAAACTAGCAGTGATGCTACATACCTGGTTAGAGGGATGGGCCCTATCGGACGTGTGGCGCCGCTCGCACCCCACACATAAAGAATACTCCTTCTACTCACCAGTACACCAGCTTCACACAAGAATAGACCGGTTCCTCTGTTCCAAAACCATAGCCACCCAGATCAGACAACCCACTTATTTAGCAAAAACCCTCTCCGACCATAACCCCCTTGAGATGTCACTGGCATGGGGAGAATACCAACCCCAGTGCCCACCTGGAGCCTGAGACCACAGCTACTAGACGATGCTCCGTTTCGCTCTACCATCTCTAACACCATTACTACATACCTAGCTGAAAATTGGAATACGGCTTCCTCCAACTTGATTGACTGGGACACACTTAAGGTGGTGGTAAGAGGGGCTGCGATAGGCCGGGTAGTGGGAGCTAGACAGGAAACACACCAGGCACTGCTGAGGGTGGAGAGCCTGCTAGATACTCTGGAACAAGAGGCAGTGACAGACCCTGGTAAAAGAGAAGCCCTGCAGAATGCACGCATTAGCCATGCCGAAACACTCGAAACACTGAGGGTTATTGACCACAGGGCCTTCACGCAACGGAAACACTCGGAAGCGGACAGAGCAGGGACTTTATTAGCCCGCATAGTGCAGGATAGGCCTGAACCCACCATTATCACCTGTGTGAATCTACCGAGTGGCGGAACGGCCCACACACAACAGGAGATTAATGAAACCTTTTGTACATATCTTAGCAACCTGTACACCACCCCCTCACGAGATACCGACGTCTCTACGGACGATTTTTGAGCGACCTAACAATCCCCTCCTTGTCGATAGACATACAAAAAGAAATAGCGGGCCCTATTACCCAACATGAAATACGAGCCGCAATTAAAGGACTCAACCGGAATAAGGCGCCTGGCGCCGACGGGCTGCCAATTGAGTTTTACCACACTTACTCGGACCTATTAGTCCCCAAACTGGAAGAAGTATATAAAGTAGCACTGGAGAAGGGCCATCTGCCGATATCCACCATGCAGGCCCTGGTCATCTCCATACTCAAGCCAGGCCGGGATAGCACAGACATTACTAATTATAGACCCCTATCCCTCCTAGCTACCGAATTTAAAATCCTGAGCAAAGCACTTGCGAACCGCATCCAGCCATACCTTAACACCCTTATTCATAGTGATCAATGTGGGTTCCTACCGAACCGCAGTACATCCCTTAATACTAGACGGCTACACTATGTTATGACCGCCACCCCGGAGGACTATCCGGATGCGGGGTGCTTGGCCCTAGACTTACGTCAGGCCTTTGACTCCATAACATGGGATTACATGTTTATCGCCCTTCAACGCTTTGGTCTCCCGGAAGGCTACCTTAAATGGGTGCGCCTCCTCTATACGTCACCCACGGCTAGAGCCCGCACCGGACAGCATATTTCCCGAGAATATACGATACACAGGGGCACGAGACAGGGATGCCCTTTGTCCCCCTCCTGTTCGTACTGGCGCTTGAACCCTTAGCGATAGCCATTAGACAATCGGCAGACCAACTGGGAATTCCCATCGCAGGCACCGCCCACCTCACCTCCATATACGCAGACGATATCCTCCTCTACCTTCGGGACTTGACGGCGGCAGCCACTCCCTCCCGATATATTCCACAAATTTGGACAGATATCGGGATTAGCCATTAATTCTAGGAAATCAAATGCCTTTTTCTTTCAGGAAGGGCCCCGCCTAGATGAGATACATTTTGGCACATACACCCTACCTGTGGCTCATACCACATTCCGGTACCTAGGAATACAGGTATACAGATCACAGACGGACCTACTAGATGGCAACCTTGTGAAAGCCATCGCAGCGTTACGCTCCAGCGTGGCCTTCTGGACGTCCTTACCCCTCTCGGTGATGGGACGAATCGCCATCTCTAAGATGGTAGTACTCCCTGGACTACTATACTATTTTGCAAATTTACCCATAGTGGTCCCCCAATCCATATTCAACACACTGAACACCCTGTTGGTGGAGCTTATTTGGGGCTCAGGACGCCGAAGAGTAAGCCTGCAGAAACTGCAGCTGGACAATCGCCACGGGGGTCTGGGGGTCCCCGACCTCAGGGCTTACTATTATGCTTGCCAAATCCAATGGCTGTCCTATTGGACAGCAGGGAGGAACCTCCAAGAAATAGGGTTTACACTGAGGGATATTGACAGGGGCAGGCTACATTCCCTGATTCTGCCTAAAGCCAAAATCCCCCCGGAGGGACCCCCCTTGTTGAGGACGGCATTACAATGCTGGAAGAAGGCACTGCACTATACACGAGATGTACTCCCATACTCAGCCAATATTCCATTACTGGGGATCCCTACCCCCGGTGGTCGGCTCACGAAAGGTAGACTACGATCCTGGGCGGAGACAAGGGTGGAGACAATTGGAGCTTTCTTTAGCGACGGCAGTCTTATGGACCACGCCACGTTTGTACAGGTTACAGGGGCTTCGGAGCGACACTACCTACTACATGCCACTATAACACGATACATTAGGAACGCCTGGGCACCAACACGCACTGAGCCACTACAACATGAACTGGTACATTTACTGCACTATATGGGGACTGGAGGACACCTTATCAAATGGTTATACACTGGGGTTAGGGCACATGCAGGCGTCTCGCTCACTAGTCTCAGAGCAAAATGGACCGCTGACGCGGGCCTAGAACTTACTGACAAAGCCTGGATGGGCATGATCGAGTACCCCAAAAAAGTACCCCGCAATGCTAAACTGAAATTCATTCAAACAATGGTTTTGCATAGATCCTACTTAACCCCACTGAGAATACACCGAATGTTTCCCGAAGCCCCACACTGCTGCCCTCGCTGCAAAGGTGACGAGGCAGACTTTATCCATATGCTCTGGAACTGCCCTCGTATACTGGAATATTGGAGCGGGGTGAGACACTACCTAGGGAAGTCACACATATGCCCGTCCAGGACAATGCCTTGGAGTGCCTCATGGGGATGCGAAGATATAATAAAGCGCAGAAAGTACAGCGACGCTTCACTGACCTGGCCCTGCTACTCGCCATTAGAGGCCTCACTATGAGATGGAAGTCTCCTAGATGCCCGACACTGACCAGCTGGCAAGACGAAATGACACAATGGGGTGGCGCTGAAAGCATGGCGCTACGCGGGGAAGAGGCGAGGGGTTACGAAAAGCACCCTTCTCTATGGAATGGGATATTATGTTGGAGGACTTCAAACATTTGGACCTAATCCCTCCACAGCTTACTCCCTCACAGTAACATAGTTAAAGCCCCCCAGGACCATAACCAGACCCACACGGACACCAGCCCACATCACACTACATACAGAAGGAGCGGGAAACATGATACCACGTCAATAACCCTACTAGGCAACCATACGACTCGGAATTGGCAGACCAAGGAGAGGGGGAGGGGGACGGGGAAGAATGGGACATAGTTAGTCCTTTAAAGTTAGCCTTACCATAGATTGGCTAGGCAGTATTGTATTTGTCAAAAATGTAACAGAAAACTGATGTGACAGTTCTTTTTGTGTCATGACAGCGAATGTTTAGCGAAAGTCATATGCACGTAGAAATTACTTCATGATAAATGCTATAACATGTGTACAATGGAACCAGCAAAAGTAAAAAGACCTTCTATGTCATACTTGATATGTTGATCATATGGACGAAAAGGCTCAATAAAGTTTGTTTAAAAAAAAAAAGTGGGTAGGAACGCACTGCTTGCATGTAACAGCTTTGGAACGGCTGCACACTGTGAGTGGGATAATACCTGAGAAAATTGGCAGCATGTCCAGCCACCCGTAAATATTCTCTACTGATGAGGGAGTAATCCCGAAACACTGGTGTCTAGAGATACGATTTAGAAAGACGGCATTAGCTGAAAAATAATATGAACTTTGTGTGAAAAATTGAACGACAACTACCAAGACGCTATGGAGGTAATTGTGCTGTTACATGCAAGCAGTGCATTCCTACCTACTTTCACTGATAAAATGCTCCTGTTTGGTCCAGTCGCACAAGAACAGGCAGTATTAGTGTTAGGCGGTTAACGATCAAATTGGCCAAAATTTTAGCATTACAATTGAACAAGGACAACGGCCTGCAGTTGTCCTAATACTGGGCTGGTTTATCTTGCTTAAAAGTGTAATGAGAACTGCCTCATGCAAGGTCGGAGGCAGCATGCATCTTGATCGAGCCTCTTTAATAAGTGGGGTTCTAGTATGCCCACATAGCACTTGTAGAATTCACCAGGCAGCCCATCAGAGCCAGGGGCATTACAGGTGATAAATGGCTGTTCGAGGAACTGGTACCGTGTCTCGAACCCAATTCAGGGCAATATACTCTAAATACTCCACTATGCATGATTTGGACACTGGCCCTGCAGAGGCATATAGTTCGACAAAGTAAGTGCGAAAGAACTAGAGGATCTTGGACACATCTTGGTGGCACAAACCATCATTGTCCTTTATATGAGTAATTGTATTTGCTGCCCAGGGATGCTTGATCAGGGTCACCACGGGTTTTCTAGGGCATTCACCCTCTCCATGCATACGTGCCTGGTCGTATCTCCCCCAAAATCTACGTTCCCTTTCAGCGGTCTCTGAATATTCAGTGATTTTTGCCCCCGATTTGAGCATGCACTGGGTCACAGTTGTCAGGGTTCAGAGTTCCCTTTAGAATGTGTAATTCCTGTTCCAGTTGTAGCAAGTGCTCACGTAGTGATTACAATACACTGCAATCCACTTACCCCCAATCGTTGCCTTGAAGGCCACCCATATAGTACCCACGCTAGCCACCTGTTCCATATTGACTTTAAAGTATTCCAGATTATCGGTGTGTAGCTCCTCATAAAAGGGGCAGTCCAAGAGTGCCTCGGCATTTAGCCTCCAGCATTCTCTCGCAGCCCTCACCCCAGGAACCTGCAACTTCAACAGCACCGGAGAGTGATCGGGCAAAGTGCGTGACAAATGCCTCACGTTCGTTACCCACAACCCCTGTCACCAACCAGAAGTCGATTCTTGACCAGGTGCCTCTAACTACAAAGAAAACTGTTCCCTCCCTCATCTCAGGATGGCGCTGTCTCCAAATGTCCAGCATTCCGTGTTCACCAGTAGGGGCCAGCATTGCTCGCGGGTGGGGAGGCTGGGGGGGTGGGTTTGCTGGGGGTGTCGCAGGGGGGATCATGGGAAAATAAAAAAAAATATTATTAAATTGAACTTACCATTCCTCGGGGTCCTGCGTCTTCTCAGCTTCGGCTCCTGCTCTCCTGCCTCCGACAGGAACAGGAAGCAGGCAGCCAGGCACCCTCCCCTAAGCCAATCACAACGCTGCAAGCAGCGTTGTGATTGGTCCGGACGCCGCCCAGCCAGGGGCTAATGGGGTGGTGATGTTCTCCATGCAGGCTGCAGTGCAGCCTGCATGGAGAAGGCCTGAGTGCGCATGACTGGTTTGGGCGGCCCGAGAGGGCTGACAAAACAGTCTTTGCACACTCGGGAGTGGGCACACCACTCCTCCCCTGCCCAAAGAGCAGAGCAGCCCGCCCACCCGCCAGTAATGCACAAAGCAAACATAAAATGGTAATAACGTTTGGTTATTACCATTTTATGAATTTGCTTTCTCGCACTGCAGTGGGGCAACGCTCCTCCGTCCTAGTGGAGAGTCCGCCCCTGGTGTTCACACGATATGTCCCGGATATGTTTTACAGCCATTGGGTTCCCTCCAGAAGGGGTGCCCGATCTGTCAAAATACTATTGTAGGGTGCAGGTAAATTTGCCACCCCACACCGGTGAACCAGGGCTTGTAGAAACTACTCTTCCCCAGAGCTTATGATAAAATGTGGGGTCATCTACATTAGAGCCCTAGCAGTTTACTATCATGAGCCCTCAATGGAATCGGCCCCAACCATTTGAGGCAAAAATTTAAATGGTATGTTCCCGCAAGGAATCTTCGGTCCACAGGAGCGAAACAAGTCCTAGTTCCCCCGATTAAAAAAGCCAGCCGTGGGGGGCAGAAGTTTCATCACCTGTACCTCTAAGGCATGGAATGATCTCCCGTTCCAGCTGAAGAACTCAGCAGATCTCCTCTCCTTTAGAAAGGGGCTGAAAACTTGGCTTTTCTCACAGTAATACACCCCACTACTGATAACTAGCAGGTATGCTCAGCGCCAGGACACCCTAGGGTAACCGTGCGCTTTATAAGTTTAAATAACATAACATAACATGAGTTGGGTGGTGCCAAGTTTCCCTCAGAGTGCTGCATATCGGCCCTGGTTGTCTGTGAGTGACCCCACAGCTCGGAAACGTGTGCCCTTCTGTATCAGAATGGGCACACCATGAGGATATGATGAGTATGAGGAAGGCACACAATGTGATGCCCATCGCTGTGCAAATGCAGATTCTGAGCATGAGGTAAAGTGCATCTCCTGAAGCCGTGCGATGCTATCATGATGTCTCTCTAAAAAAGATAGTACCTGTTGCTTTGTGAGGGTTAGCTAGTCCTCTGACACTCCATGTTAAACAGGATCTAGTTTTTGCCACTGCATTATCACTCGTATGCAGGACTAAGGTGGTGGGTTGCGTTTGATTAGCCACAGGATATTTGTGCTACCTAGAAAGAATCTTAAGGCTTGGTACACCAAAACAATTGAACATTGTAATATGCAAGAGTGCCACTTATGTTCAACAACAAAAGAACAACCCACTAGACCCCTCCCACATTGATGGCCTAATCCTATCAGGATATATCCCCTCATTCGTACTCTAAAAAACCTATGAAATTGATCTCGCAAACTGGGCAGGTTATAAAAGGCTAATTAATCTAGATAACAAGGAAGACATTGGGTGTGACCCGTGAGGGCTGCCAGAAGAGCCAATGGGGGTTCTCCCCTCAGAACATCAGCCAAGGAGGTGTCGGGGTAATCAATGGAGCAGCCAACTACAGCCAGTGTCCAATGAGTTGTGTTACCAGCGATCAGTGGGAGTCTATTTGGTGCATAAGCGAGTCCTCACGTTCCGACCCATTCTTGTCCCTCCAGGTGGACCAGGACAGGGTCTTTTGGAAGTCAGCAGCCTGACATGGAGTCTGGAAGATACATTGTTTTCTGCCATATGACTTTCATTCGGGCCGGGTAGAGCATAACATATTGTGTCTTCGCCTTCATGAGCTGTTATTTAACATGTTGGAACTTTCATCAGGCCTCCTGCACAGCAATATCTCAATGCCCTCCGATATCAAATTTTGCTTCTCTCTGGCAAGACGTAAAGCTGTGTCCGTGTCTCAAAAGTTCAATAAGTTTGCTATTAAAGGGTGGATGGGAGAGCCTGGTGGGGGTCGTGCCGCTAGAAATCTAGTCGTGCCGCTAGAAATCTATGAGCCCTCTCCACCACTAAGAGGCGTGAAAAGGCATCCTTTTCAAAGACCATCAAGAGCAGTGTTTCAACCTACTCATCTAGTCATCCTGTATTGGTAGATTCTGGAACCCTTAAAATATGAATGTTATTACATCAGGACTGAGCCACGAGGTCTTCATTCATGGTTGCAATGACATGGAACAGCTTTTCTATATCAAGCTTACTTTTGCTGAAGAGGCTGTCTTCCTTCGACAAGAGTCTGCGCTCTGCCTTTATTGGTCTATCATCATGCTTCTAAAACTTTCTAGTGATGGAGTCCATGAGAGTGGTGAGGGACTCCATCTTACTGTCTATAGACACCAAGCGCTCCTATGTCGCCTTCGGCAGTGCCTACATATCATCCTCCCCATCCCCTGTAGCCAGGGACGAAGATGATGCATCTGGCATGGTGTTATCCAACCAAGGACGTGGGAGCCTGTCAATTATCTGCTTTCCCCATTATAGGTGTACACTGGGATGTAGACACTGTGAAGATGGGGCATTCAGGTTGCAGCAGATAGCCAATCAAGGGCTGGGTACACGCTCAATGTATGTCTCGATGCACCACCTGGGCTGCTATGTTTAATCGCAGGTTTAATAAAACAGGAAAGAGACCCTCAAAGTGGCCTCACCCTCCAGAGTACAGTGAAGAGGGCAAGCCCAGGCAGCTGTACTTGGTCCTCAATCCAAGCGAGCCAGGCTCCCCCAGAGAGTCCTCCTCTTCCCCCGACAGCTTCCAGTGAACTTCGGGGTACAAGAGAATGGGGAAGCACGAGCAGACTCAGGCCTGGTTGTGAAAGCCCCTAGTCAGGGAAGGATCAATGTGCAGTCTTGCCTAGGCTCATATCTCTATCTAGGGCGTGGCTGAACAGCCACAGCAGCACTGCTCCGGCAGTGTAGGGTCTCTCTAGCCTCAGGGGGGCATTCAGATGCCCTCACTCTTAACCAGGCCGCCACTACGGCACCGAATCTAGAATCACCCCCAGCGCACGACTGACCTGGGTTAGGCAAACTCACCACTCGCAGAGGTCTTCAGGGAGTATTCGGCGCAGTGCTTAATTTGTAAAATAATAAGTGCCAGGGCTCTCGTCAGGAGGCCACTGCAGCTTGCACCACCCACTGCTACTACCAGCGCTCGCTGCCAGTAACAGTACCAACACAACTACTAACCACCACACACCTAGCAGTGTGACAATTCAGACTATTCTAGGCCTCCATAGCAATATGAATGGCTAGGGAAGTCTGCCACATGGTGGCGCTCTTTGTCTGAGTGCCGGTGGTAACAAGTGCGGGTGCTGACAATTAAGTGCCGGTGCTGAGGACCAGAAGCCACCGGCTCAAATTAAGCACTGGTTCAGCGTTTCACAACCAAGCCTGGCCTCTTACCACAAAACGTATGTGGTGCCATCAGGGCACCCTCTAGCCGCCATCTTCTCCTGTGGTCCCCACCCGGCGTGGCTGCATTTGTTAATAAAGTTCTTCCGGCTACCAATCACCTCTGCCGCATAGCCTGGGGAGTCTCACTAGCAGCTGGGTGCCCCCAAATGTCCAAGCTGGGTGGGTATTAAGGTGGACACATGGATTTTGTCCCCTCACCGCCGAGATCTAACCATGGTGTGGCTATTTTGCGGGCCAGCTCTCTGCCGCCCACACTGTTACATTTTTAAGGTGGTTTTCTATCAAGTTAATCAAGATTATTTTCTGCTTTCTTTACAGAGTCAGAGTGACAACACTAAGCTCTCTCTCTCTTCCTAGGTTCACTTTTCTTAATGAGGAGTTTCTCAGAAAATCAGGGAGTGAGATTAGGTTTATGTCTAGCTTTAACCTACAGAACAGGCAGAGCTAGAAGTGGGATGAAAAAACTGGGGGGTCTCTCAAAGGGGCGTGGCCAATGCAATTCAGGGCGTGGCTTAAAACACGTAAGCTAAAAATCTGTGTTTAGCATAGTGTGCCGCCCGACTTGTATTTTGCTGCTTCTGTCATTGCATCCAGATATGATACAATCATACCTGCAACAAGTCAGGACTGTTGGCTTTGTCAATGGTGGTTAGTTGCATAAGATAAATAAGCAGCAACTATGGCTTGTATATAATATTGAAAAAGCTTCCACTTAAAGCCCTGGTGACACCACGACAATGTTGCTGCTCCTGAGTTTCAAAAAGAGAAAGGAAAGCCAGAGAGAAAATGACTCTTTAAAGGATTTCCCCTCCCCTACAATGCTCACCTGGCATGACGTCATGCCGTAAGTTCTCCACTAGTGAGAAGTGAGCAGTGTGAGCACGTGCACATCGATGTGCCTGCTGTCACTGCAGGCAGGAAAAAAACGAACCGCCTGTGTCAAGGCACAAAAAAGAGCCCGATAGAGACCCGTTTCGAGGCCCCCTTTAAAAAACTGCCAGTGCTCAGCACCGGTGAGACCAGACCCACTTAAAACCCTGGGAACAGGAGCAATTGAGTAAAGGGTGGGTTGCATTTAGCTTCAGGATTTGGGTGATATAGGGTTGACTTTTCCAAACTTTGATCAAATGATGACCAGTCCGTACAAAACAGGAAATGAAGATGGATGAAACAGCCTCAGAAGGAGGCATATGCTCGACATCATTAGCAGCAACCTTATCGCCTGTATCAAATCGAAAGTTAAAATTGTGAAATAGGATATTTGAAAGCAATAATAAAATTGGTGATCTGACTGTCATAATCCGAATGGAATGAGGATGGTGAGATAGGTCAGTTAGGTGGACGATAAATAAATATTATGGCCAGAGTATGGTTATTTGAAGGAGCAAGTGAACTCACCAGAAGATCAGATCGGCACCAGCCTTGTCCCATCTGTAGGATAAAAGATTTTACGAATATAGGGCTATGTGTACAAAGCTTTTTAACGATCGCAAATGCTCCGGTTCGGCACTTGCGGCCAGGGACGGATTGGTAATGCGGGCACTCGGGCATCGGCCTAAGGGCTGGTGTCTCAGTGCCCTCTGTGGGCCATTTTTTCCCCCTTTCCCAGTCCACAGAGAGCACTGGACAGGGAGAGGCCTCCCAGGGGGCCAGGTGTTGCTCAGGCCATTGAGTCATTTTCACCTTGGCCCCCCTAGGGCCCACGCAGCCCTGAAACAGTGTTTGCATTAACACCTCACCTCACCCACAGCCCTTCTCATTCAGGGCATAGTGAGCGGAAGAATGGGTCTCGCTGTGGGGGCCAGGTAATGTTGGGAACTGGCACCATCTTTACCTTAGCCTCCCTCCCACCCCCATGGATGGCCCAGCAGCTGTGTTTTTTGCTTTATCCCATCTCCTGCCAGGCCATTGCCCCGAGGCAGTGAAGGGCTGGGGAGGGCTGAGTAATTTACAAATAGCTGGGGCCTCACTGTTTTTAAGGTGCTCCTGCGCTGGAGGGCTGGGGAATAATTTTTGAAGAGAAAGGGGCCTCGCTGCTTTTCAGGTGCTTCTGCCCTGGAGGGCTGGGGAATAATTTTTGAAGAGAAAGGGGCCTCGCTGCTTTTCAGGTGCTTCTGCCCTGGAGGGCTGGGGAATAATTTTTGAATAGAAAGGGGCCTCGCTGTTTTTCAGGTGCTCCTGCCCTGGAGGGCTGGGGAATCATTTTTGAAGAGAAAGGGGCCTCGCTGCTTTTCAGGTGCTTCTGCCCTGGAGGGCTGGGGGATAATTTTTTAATAGAAAGGGGCCTCGCTGCTTTTCAGGTGCTCCTGCCCTGGAGGGCTGGGGAATCATTTTTGAAGAGAAAGGGGCCTCGCTGCTTTTCAGGTGCTCCTGCCCTGGAGGGTTGGGGAATCATTTTTTAATAGAAAGGGACCTCGCTGCTTTTCAGGTGCTCCTGCCCTGGAGGGCTGGGGGATAATTTTTTAATAGAATGGGGCCTCGCTGCTTTTCAGGTGCTCCTGCCCTGGAGGGCTGGGGAATCATTTTTTAATAGAAAGGGGCCTCGCTGCTTTTCAAGTGCTTCTGCCCTGGAGGGCTGGGGAATAATTTTTTAGGAGAAGGGGGCCTCGCTGTTTTTCAGGTGCTCCTGCGCTGGAGGGCTGGGAAATAATTTTGTAATAGAAAGGGGCCTCCTGTTTTTTATGTGCTCCTGCCCTGGATGGCTGGGGAATATTTTTTTAATAGAAAGGGGCCTCGCTGTTTTTCAGGTGCTCCTGCCCTGGAGAGCTGGAGAATATTTTTTTAGGAGAAAGGGGCCTCGCTGTTTTTCAGGTGCTCCTGCGCTGGAGGGCTGGGAATAATTTTGTAATAGAAAGGGGCTTCGCTGTATTTCAGGTGCTCCTGCCCTGGAGGGCTGGGGAATAATTTTGTAATAGAAAGGGGCCTCGCTGTTTTTCAGTTGCTCAGCTTGTAGGACATTGTCACCTTGGCCCTGGGTCCTTCCCAAGAACAATATCCTCCCACTTACATTCCTTGTGTGTGTCATGAAAGGGCACGCCCGCAAATGTGGGCCATGCCCTGCGAATGTGGGCCATGCCCTGCGAATGTGGGCCACGCCCCGCGAATGTGGGCCACGCCCCGCGAATGTGGGCCACGCCCCGCGAATGTGGGCCACTTTTTTCGTCCGTGCCCGGGCCAAATTGTGATCCCAATCCGACCCTGCTTGCGGCTATTAAAATGCCTTTGCTGATGTACTAATCCCATTTTATGAGTTGGAAACGTTTTCTCCGACTCCAGATTCGGTATCTCGAGGGGGCATGTTGTAAGCATCTCTTCCAAACACCAAAACAGTATCTTATGTATCAATGTTTTCTGACCGAAATCCGGTGGCAAAACATTGATATTTTACCGATACCTCAAAGTAGATGGTAATGCATTTGCAAAAGGGAAGGGGTCCCCTTAGATCACTTTCCTTCGTGGATGTAAAAAAAAGTTTCAACACAGTAATGGAGAGGCAACACCAAATCAGTTAGCACATAGTATTTTGTTCCATAATTTCTCAAAATCAGAAAACGAAGTCCATATCAAGGCGATGAAAGAGGTCCCGGCAATTTGAAATAAAATCCTTTAATTTTCAACTTGATAAATGTTCCTCACATACAAAACAGCTAACGCGCTTTGTGTCTACGTGAGTGGAACTTCATCAGGGCAGTAACAGTGGAAAAAATAACCAAGTCATACAATACATTACAATCTTAAAAAGTTATATGTACATTTAAAATACATACTTCGAAATGACTTGTAAGCCAAAACACTATGTGATCATACTCGTACCACCATGTTTGTTGTCAAACATACCGTCTTCGGATCAAGTGAACAATATTACATCCACTTGCTTCCATACTTTGAAGGTTCTTCGTAAGATTTTACCTTTTATCCCCATGACTCTCAGAAAGACAGTCATTACTGCGTTAGTACTTTCCAGGATTGACTATTGTAATGCCCTCTATTTGGGAGCAAAGAGGAGTGTAATACGCAAATTGCAGATCTTACAGAACGCAGCGGCTCGTATACTACTCAAAATCCCAAAATTTAGCCCTATTAGCCAAGCTATCCGAGACCTGCATTGGCTACCAGTCCAGGCAAGGATTCATTTTAAATCCATGTGCATTCTGCACAAGACCCTGCATGGGACAGGGTCAGCCTACCTAAACCATCACATCAAGCGTCACACCCCACTGCGAGAGCTGAGATCAGCATCAGCCTCTCTGCTGGTGGTCCCAAGGGTTAGGACGTTAAAGTGGGGGGGCAGAAGTTTTCTGCACCAGGCACCCAAGCTATGGAATACGATGCCCATAAGTCTTAGAAAGCAAGGTAACTTGCTACTGTTCAGAAAGGCCTTGAAAACATGGCTATTCGCTCATACACCTTAGTCGATAAAGACGGTCCCTGCACAGTTTGATGACAGCTAGCGCTAAGACGCCACGGCAAATACGCGCTCTATAAAAACCCTATTTCATTTCATTTCGTTCAAATAACAACGAATCATAAAAACAGACCTGAGTCCGAACAATATTTACGATATATACAAGAGTCCTAAAGATGGAGGAGAGGCCAGCAGAATATATAATACATCTATAAATGTGTCGCTATAAGGAGAACCCTAATGTGTGTGGTACCGCTGACGTATCACCCACAGGAGTCCAGAGTATGACATCTAATATGCTTTAAAACATATCCTGTGTTTTCATACCCATGCGCTCTTGCGGCAAAAGTAGAACAAACCATCCTTCCGTGATCTCAGCTGATGGGAGCTCGGCTATTGCAGAGCCCTGTGACTGACCCTCCGACCTCCTACCACCTTACAGTTCTGCTTCCTGGCACCCTGGCTGGCTCTCTGCCCACTCGGCTGGACCCCACATCAAGGGATCAGCCCAGCCCAGGGACCGGGGTGACCATCCTGCCTGGGGCCTCCAAAACCGGGAAAGAGTGACTCACTACAGCGGTCTCATACGGATTGAAAGCCAGACAAAGTGGAACCTGCTGGGGGAGAAGGGATGCAGTGTCCGGTTCAAGGCTCTGTGGGCTAGGGGGAGGGAGGTGGGTAAGCACTGAGATGATTTAAGTCCAGTCAAGTCTTGTCGGTTTAGATAATTAAACATTTTTACAAAAAGCTGTAAACCACAAACTTAGGTACAATGCACACAATGAACTGTTTCCAGCCTTTTACAAACACACAGAGCAGGTAGCAGGCAGAGGTGAGGCACAGTGGGTGAGTCTCGTTATTGTATAGCCAAGCATATTAAAGTCTCTTTATGCCCTTCTGTGTAGATGCAAAGCGCAGACCATGTGCAACATTTGACTCATCATCATCCTATTATACACCTTTTGTGCATTTCTCTGCAGAGGACATATTATCTATTCCAGACACTGCACATGCATGTACCACGGGCCTTATGTAATATTCTTCACCATGCCTAAGCATACCATAGGTTGTATGCATTAGTCTCCATTCTCCATACTACAGGCCTGATGTGGTATTGCACATTAAACAGGCCGTATGTATTATTCCTCACATCGCATGAGCATACCACAGGTCTTATGTAGTATTCCCTGTATCTCATGCCTTATGTGATTACTCACATAGCACAAGCATACCACTTGCCAGGGCTGGACTGGAGAACCAAAGTCAGCCCTGGCATAAATGCTCAAACCAGCCCCACTCCCTCCGTCTCCTCATGAAATCTTTTTCCTTCCATCCATTCTCTCTTCTTCTCTCCGTCTCTGATCGCTTTCTCTCTACCTTCCCCATCTCTCCCTCTCTTTCTCTCTTGAAGCCTCCCTATGCCTGCTACAGTTACCTTGGTGAGCAGGGAAAGTGACAGAGGCACAGGGGCTTTCAAAACCAACCTCCAGCAACCCAGCCCACCTGGGAAATGCCCGGTGGAATATAAGGCCTGTCAGGCCGTGCCACTTGCCTTATGTAATTGTTCAAGTGTCACTGGCCTCGTGCACTATTAACATTGTCAAGGGAGTTACTATGGAAGACAATGTGAGGACATAGCAGAGACTAGGCATGATCCCTGGACCGGCTACATGGCGTTAGACGTGGATGATTAGAATTTAAATTCTAAGGGATAACTTCAAGGTACTTAAACTACTTTTAAAGCACTGGTAAAGAACCTACTCCACACTTGGTCTAGCGAGGCCGACTTCTAAAATTTGAGCGATTGAAAAACAAAGCCCGGTTGATAGAACCTAGTTATCGAACGGAAAGCCTAAATATGTACTTGAAGGAACCTAGACATAAAAGTGTTAGGCACAAATTAATTAATTTACTGGATCCTGGTTCCGTAGTCCATGTTTGGACAGGAAATGGTCTGTAGTACTTACAAGCACAGCTTGACATACATTGCACCAGACGGGTAGTAAGCAAGTTGAGCGAAGGTTCCGGTCAGGGCCAGTGTTCCAAGAACGCGGATCATGGAGGTGCAAATGCTCTTTTAGCTGGCAAGGTAAGCAGGTACGCCCGCTTAGTAAAGTAAATCGAGGTGGGAATGAAATGGCCCACGGACGTGCCCAGGAAAACTGCTTTTTGAATCACGAGATTGTGGCTTTTCAAATCACTAACAAGATGAATGCTCTGTGGTCATTGATCTGGCCACCTGTGAATAAAATTGCTTAATTTACTGTTCTATAAGGGTCTCACTAGGCTTTGTGTTACTTCGAACTACTGTGTTTTTGATGAATTGTTAACATATCCATCGCGGGAACCTGATTTTAATTCTAATGATTTTAATTAACCATCAATAAAATTTGGAACTGAAATGGAAAAAAAGGATTCACGTATCGTGCACGTTATATTTGCTATTGCCTGCGTTGCATGTGCAGACAGAGTGCATGCCTTAAGCAACATTCCTTGCATTGCACATAAGTAGTGCGCACCATATGTAGGGTTTCTTGCATTACAAGTGTATAGTGTATGAAAGACACAACTTAATTCCAGGATATAGTGCCAGAAAACCCTCCTGGATACTTGATGGAGTGCAGAGCTGAGAGCATAGAGCGACGTTAGGATTTCAAAGCATCCGGTATCTCAAAGGACATCATTCTGCCTAGCTGACTACTTGAGGCAAGAGGCTTTAGAAAGATGTGTCGAGTTCCAAAAGGTGTCCTGTCCCTTTCCACAAGGAGAGTGAGAATTAAGACCATGCATGGGTAATTATCTGCTAGCAGTCAGTCAATGGGGCATACCCATGAGGCTTGTGACCCTGAAGCTGCAATAATACCACGCACCTCTTTGAAGGAATGTGTTAATAGTCGGCGGTCAGCAGAGTGCTCCGTTTCCCGCCTTTCCTCTCTTCCTGCGCATGCGCTGTTCCGACGCTCCTATAGCCGCCTCCCTACTGCGCAGGTGCGCCCTCGTGCTTGTCGATCATTCACGCTCGTGCAGATCCCCGACCACTGCTAATTGGCCCCGTGGCCTCTTGAAGCCGGCGTCTGAGAGACGGATTAGGCGGCCTCTGAGGCACAGCTGTTCATTAGTCAGCTGTGAGGGGAGCGGACCGAGTCAGCTTGAGTGGGGGTGACTGGAAGACCAGCTGATCTTCGGTCTGTGTTGAACTTTTCTGCTGGTTACTTATTGTGTAAGATAATAGGCGGGAGGATTTCTCAGTGAACTACAGCCTCACAAGTAACATCTGCTGCAAGTAACACATCAAATCCAGACCGGGACAATCAATCTGCCAAAATTTGTAAATCTTCAAAACTTACAAGGTGGAGATTATTGTGTAGCTGGCTTTGCAACTTTGTTTGGCTTTTATGCACGGTATGCAGCAAAATAGTATTTTTGTGGTGATTTGCACTGTCCAATGCTGTAAATAAACAATATTTATCTATCAATCTACAGCTAAGCCCCTTCGCTAATGTCAGGTGAGTGGCATAATAAAACTCTGAAAGACAGGGCTAAAAACTCTGTTTTGCTCCTGGCATGTATTTGTATAGTGCACATTTTGCCATTGGTGTCCTGATGTTACCATTGTAGATGGGTGTCTCAACCAACGTATCATGATGCGCTGCGCTATGGGCCTTGTGTTCTGGTGACTTATTCACTGAGCCACAGCGTTTTGATTTATGTACTAACTTGAGGTATTACTTCATACCAGAGCAGTGAAGTACAGAAGAAGCCACCTGACCCCTGCAGTTCATGGGACATTAGGAGAGATGGTCTATTGGCTTCACGTTGTCGCTTGCTGTGCCTAAATCCACAGCAGCACAATTAAAGCGTAATCTCTTCCTCAGTACTCTACAGAGAACACTCAATCGATCAGTAGATTTGTAGAGTGCTGCTTGTCGCCCATGTCGGTATCCAGGCCCTGGCAGGTCCAGTTAATTAGCCGAATAGCCAGGTCTTCAGGGACTTTCGTAACTTTAAAAGAGATGGGGAGGTCTGTAGATAAAGGAGTAGCTAGTTCCATGTCTTCGCTGCTAGTAGGAAAAGGAGCACCCTCCGCATCTGCTACATCGGATGCGGGGTGAGGGTTAGAGAAAGGGGTGCAGAGTAGAGCTGTCTCGTGGGCTGATGGAAGTTCAGGCAGTGGTTCAAGTAGGCAGGTCTGCAGTTGTGTTTGACCTTGTATGCGTGGGTCCGGAGCTTAAAGTGGTATCTTTTCTATACAGGGAGCCAGTGGAGTTCCCTGAGGTAGAGGGCGATGTGGGTTCATCTGCACTACATCAAACACTGCCAATTACAAAGGTACACTGCTCCACCGCACTAAGGCCTGGGAATCTGGTGGTTTGAAATAGCCATGAAAAGTGTTCCAGCATCAAATCCTGATTCACCACATGGAGGGGAGTGGATGATGGACCCTCTAAGGGTGTGCAGTGGCCTTACGTCCTTGTTGATAGACCTGAGGGTCCCTAATCTCAATATCTCCCTCTCTGGCTTTCCTCTCATGAACAGTGGGTGTATGTCCTTGTTGGCAGTCCCAAGGGATGGGGGGGGGGGTCAAGGACAAAAAGCATTTCACTCTCTGGCTTTTGTTCTCTTCTAAGGTAGACTTATGTGCTTGTAGGTAGAACTGAGTGTCACTGGACAGGTCACTAATTGATTACATCTCTCTCTTTTCCCCTCTTGTAGACTTGACTTATGTGTTTGCTGGCAGCACTGGGGATCCCTGTTCACAAAGTATCTCCCTCTCTGGCTTTAACTCTGTTCTAAATTAGACCAATGTGCTTGTAGGCAGACGTTGAGGACCCTGGTCACAAAAAGTCTCCTTCTCCAGCATTCCCTCTTTTGTAGGTGTATGTGATTATAGGCAGCCCTGAAGTCCCTTCTTACCTTACAAAGCGCCCTGCAGAGAGAGACTCCTAACCTGACCTCATCCTTAACCTCTCAATCAATTTCAGTAAAACTGGCAGACTCTCTCACAACATTCTTTTACGTTCCATTCCAGTCGGACAAACCACCGTGTCTTACTGGTTAAGAGAAACCATACCTCACATCATTCAGCCAATCGCAGTCACTCTGCCCTTTGACACTTGAGGCGCAGGAATCCCTTCAGCTTAGAATAAACAACCAGTACACTCTATATGTAATCTGACATATGAGTAGCAGCCTGCCATTCACCTGTCAAGAGGCGAACGAGAGATGATGCAAGATTGAGGTTGGGGAAAAGCGTGGCACAGGTGACACAGTAGATGTCCCTGCAGAAGTCTGTGGATTGCTAGGCTGGTGCTTATTATTATTATTATTTGTATGGCGCACGAATCATCCCCAAGGGGATCTCTCGGCGCCCGGGTAGCAGGCAACCTAGTGTGAGAAATGCTCATTAAAATAGCCAGGTTTTAAGAAGTTTCTTGAAGAGAACCAGACTGGGACATGCCCGCAGGTCCTCTGGCAGATTGTTCCAGTACTTGGGGGCTAGGTAGGAAAAGGCACGGCCTCCCATTTTAACTTTCTTGATTCTCCGAGTGCGGAGGAGCTTATGGCCACTAGATCTTAACTGGCGGGCCGGAATATACCATTCTAGTTTCTTAGTTAGGTATATTGGCCCTAGCCCATGGAGAGATTTAAACACCAGGCATAGGAGTTTGAAAACTGCTCTTTTCCTGATGGGGAGCCAGTGTAACTCTCTCAGCAGAGGTAGAGATGGAGTTCGTGCTGGCTTATTCAGTGCTAAACGTGCAGCAGTATTTTGGACGACTTGCAGCCTTGAAAGCAAATCTTCCCTGATCCCTACCAGTAGAGCATTTCCGTAATCTAGTCTACTGACTAGGAGCGCCTGTATCAGGACCCTTCTGGTGGAAAGAGGGATCCAAGGGAAGATCTTTCTTAGCATGCGCATCAATCCAAAGCACTTGCCTGATAAGGCCTTAACATGCTCCTCCATAGAGAGGTTGTTATCAATTGCAATGCCCAGGTTCTTCGCCCATTTTTTTGGGGTGGGAGCTTCTCCTAATTCCGCTGGCCACCACTCCTCAGTCCATAAATCCTCAGCTTTCCCAAACAGTAAGATCTCGGTTTTGTTGGAGTTAAGCTGTAGGGAAGTTCTTTCTCATCCATGTGGCTATTTTTAGCATGCAGATCTTAAATCTTTCTCTGGTCACCCGGGGTCCTTCTCTATGGGGACTATCACCTGAGTGTCGTCTGCATAAGAGATGGTTTGGAACCCGCAAGATCTAATAATGGTGGCCAGGGAGGACACATAGATATTGAACAGAGTGGGGCTTAGGATAGAGCCCTGTGGTACCCCCTTGTCCACAATTGTAGTCTGGGACACAAAAGTGTCCAATTGTACACATTGAGATCTGTCTGATAGAAAACTATGCAACCACTTTAGTGCCATCCCTCTGACACCAATCTCTCGCAGCTTATCCAAAAGGATTCTGTGAGAGATGGTGTCAAAGGCTGCCGACAGATCTAAGAGGACTAGCATTGTAGGCGTTCCCTCGTCTAACAGTAGCCTAATCGAGTCTGTTACCTCCGATAAGGCAGACTCAGTGCTATAACCCGCACGGAAGCCTGACTGCGAGGGGTCGAGTAGATTGTGATGTTCCAAGTAGTCTGAAAGTTGTCGGTTGACCAAGGTTTCCATTACTTTTGAGCAACAAGGGAGAAGAGAGTTGGGTCTATAGTTTTGTAAGTCAGCGGGGTCCGCTGATGCTTTCTTGGGCAATGGTTTAATATAGGCCTTCTTCCATTTTGATGGAAAGGAGGAGGTCTCTAATGACAGATTCCTGTTATTCCTGTTCTGATTGTGAGGGTTGGGTTCATAAAAGACACAAAAGAGGGTCCCTGACAATGTAATAAATAAGGGGGGAACCAGGGAAAGATACAGCAATGAACGAAAAACTACCCCTTATCTAATTATTTTTGCAATTCAATAAGATATCAAGAATAAACAGTGTCCCACAGAAGTATAATTTACTTCATTTATTATCAAAATATATTTTTCATTTTGTAAAAAATCTCATCACAAATGTATATACAATAAATGTGTCACTCAACAAGTATGGATAAAATACATAATTACATAAGAGCCCCAAACATGTAGAGAAAGAACCATACAGAGTCTGTACATGTCTCCACGAATAACATACAGAAAACAACCATATAATGTGAAAAAAACACAAAACAGTGTCACATTGAACTTCAAAGAAAACACAAATTACAAATTACACACAGTATACATAATACATAAACAACGAAGATGCGCCAACGCGCGTTTTGGGGGTACCATGTACTTTAAACCATCCTTCATCAGGGCGCTGAGTTCATATTTTCGTTCAGTGGTAAGGAGCCATCTGTCACCATGAATATGTTATAACGGGCTCTACACAATATAAAACACTATACTCTGTGGGAACAAGCAGACATAGTCAATCTATATATGATTTCTAAATTTTATAATTAAAAAGAGAAAGGAGCAAGGTCACTAGAGGTACATCACAACCACCTGTGTATTGTAGTACAGGAAAAACCATATCACCCAACGTGCCATATGAATAGAAACAAATTGTGACAATATCCAAAGCAGTGATAATTAGAAGAAAACAGACCCAAGATGAGCCCAATACAGAGGGGAAAACAAGGGGATATAATCAGAAACTGACATACTTTCCAAAAAGGAGCTGTTCCATATAGGTGAAACTAAATATGGAACAGGGAGTCCTCGACTCAGGCAGGACTGCCTCATCAGAATTAGGGTATCTATAGAAAATAGAGCAATACGTTGAGGACCTGAGGGTCTAGTGAGACACTACGAAAGAAGAAATAGAGAGAAACAATACATACTGTCTCTATGGCGTCACATAAAGTGCCCTGGATACGCCTAGTCCAATGCGTGAAGAAGAGGAGTCAAAAGATGTGGACTAGGGGACAAGAATGAACAAGATGAGATATGAATTGGTGATTCTAATCGGTTCATGCAAAAGAAAAAACCAATAGTACTGGTCTTACATAAAATTCAGCAGCAATAGCCTCAGAGCATGTCTCATAAGCTGTCGTACATCGTAAAAAAGGTTCTCAGGTGATTACCCGCTTCATAAAAACTGAGGAAAATGAAAGATATATTTAAGTATACATCTAAATGTATCGAACACTCCAGAAAACTGAAACCCGCAATCTAAATATGAAGTCACACTTACATAAGATCAACTGGCCAATCCCAAGTGTGGGGAAATATAGTACTCTAAGAGATTTCCTTCGCGGACGCTGCCAATTCAGAGCATCAACTGTATACAGCAAATGGAAGGAGCGGTAGGAAACAGGCAGATCCCCAATTAATTCTACACCGATATACACATAGTTCTAACCACATAGAAGGACTCACATAGAAAGGTGTCCCCTCCGCCCTCTAAAGATCTAAAGTGGCATTTTCACTTACATCAAGGGGATTCCGCCGAGAATAAGTATAACGCCGTCTAGGTCGTATGTGCTCCGAGGATACGATCGAAGTGCTAAGTTATCATCTGGCTTATATGCGGTCCCCGACGGGGTCACGGGGTGTAATTAGGCTCTAATTACGAACACCTGCACCATGGACTACATGGGCGGCTACTTCAGAGGACAGGAATATCTGAATGGCCGCCATGTTAGAGAGGTAAATATCCCGGACTGAGAAGGCTAATCCTATAGAGAAATAAGTATCCTCCCTCTATAGGTTGGTAAAAGCGATGATAAAATGATAAAATGATGGAGGGATAATGCCAGTCTAAACGGGAATGTGCGTAAGTTCGTATTTAAATCAAATCGAAGATCCGTGCTTATAACGGGAATTGAGACCAGTTCGTGGTCCTATATTTAGGAACACAGAGTATAATGTATCCTGTAAAAAATATCAAAGGTTCAGCGATCAAAAAACAACTAACTCACTCTCTGGGCAGAACGAGTAGCATAACCAAGGTAGCTACTGTTCATAAGGGGGCGGCCATGTTGGAACCAGGCAAAGGGACATGATCACAGAAGGTCTCACATTTTGAAAACAGAAAAGATTAATAAGGTAAACATAATGTAAATAATGTGACCTGTGAATATTCTTATTGAATAGAAAATGTATTCAATAATAGGAACGAGATCCAGCACATAGTAGGCGCCTGGGACCCAGCTGGGTCAAAAAAGGAAAAATGTCAAAGATAGGGAGATCATATAATGGCATTCTCCCAGGGAGGTATTCATTAAGGCCTGTCTCGGCCGTCTGTAGAATGTAGATCCAGAACACCTCCCTTTTTCGTCTCAGGGCATCAATATTGCCATCCTTAGGATAATGTACTCGTTCCAGAATAGTCCATTGTAGATCCTTTACTGAATGTTGGTGATCCAGCCAATGTGAAACCAACGGTGCTCCAATGCGCTTGTTATTGATGGCAGATTTATGCTCACTAAATCTCACCCTCATTTCCCTGCTGGTTTCTCCGACGTAGTCCTTTTTACATGGACATAGGATAAGGTACACCACATTAGTGGTTCTACAATTCGTCATTTCTTTTAGCAGGAATTTTTTCTTTCCCCATTCCAGTGTAGTAGTAACTATGGCAAAGTCACATGCATGGCAATTGCCACGTTTGTGTGTGCCAAGGATGGGATTGATTCCAGTAATGGTACGTTGAATCGCTTCTTTCCTGTCTGGCAGTATAGATTTGACCAAAGAATTCCTTAGGTTTTTGTTCCTACGAAATGCAAAAATAGGTTTAGGTAGAGTGCTGGTATGGCTGCCTGAATTAAGGATGTGCCACGAAGAATTGATAACCTGGCGTAACTTATTGTTAAAGTTAGAGTGTCTGGTGACGCAAACCAAATTGTTATCATTCCTCTTGATTTTGTTTTGGAGGAGGGTATCTCTGTTGTAATATTTGGCCCTCTTGTAGGACTCCTTGATTAATCGATGTGGATATCCTCTATTGAGGAGTTTCCTGTTCAGTTGTTCCGCATGAAAATCATAGTTCTGGATAGAAGTGCAATTTCTGCGGAGACGCAGAAATTGGCTGAAGGGTATACTATCCTTCTGGCTACGCGGGTGATAACTCTCGTATTGAAGGAGAGTGTTTCGTGCCGTGGGCTTTGTGTACAGTGAAACCTCAATAACTCGATCAACCACTTGAATCCAGACATCTAAGAATTCAATCTTGTCCTTGCTATAGTTAGGACTAAATTTAAGATAGTGGTCACATAGGTTAATCCATAAAATGAATTCTGTCAGTTGTTCTTCTGGACCACTCCATATGAAAAAATATCATCGATAAATGGATGCCAATGTTGAATGTTTTCGAAAAGGGTGCGATCTCATTGAAGATAAATCTGTTTTCAAAGGCACCCATATATATATTGGCTACATTAGGAGCGCAAGCTGCACCCATGCTTACGCCCTGGATTTGTTTGTAAATGGATTTTTCGAATTCGAAGTAGTTTTCTTGTAGCACTATGGCAAGGCACTCTAGAATGAACAAATGGTCATGTTGACTGCTACTTGCTTCAAGGGCACCTTTCACTGTTTTCAGGGCTCCTATTTGGGGAATGTTTGTGTATAGCACCTCGATATCCATCGAGACCAATACATCAATGTCTGGATTGAAGGTAATGCCATCAATCTTACCAATAAGGTGGCCAGTGTCCCTAACGTAGGCCGGAAGGTTAGAGACCAAGGGTTTGAGGAACACGTCCACAGTATTTGGACAACGGTTCCGTGAGTGAACCGATAGTAGATACAATGGGTCTGAAGGGGGGGTTCTGAAGTATCTCTGTGGGTTTTCGGTACCCCATATAGAACCTGAACTTGATGGAAAGGTCTATTGAGATACTCGAACTCCTGGGCACAGATAGAGGCTCTGTCCAGGGCTCTTTGTGTGATGTCAAGTATGGTAGTCTTAATCCTCTGTTGTGGATACCTCATTATTTTGGAATAGTGTTCAGGGATATCTAACATCCTCTGAATTTGGTCTTTGTATTTATTGCTATCCAAAATCACAATACCACCCCCCTTGTCACTCGGTTTAATGGTGACATCCTTGTTGGAAGATAACTTTTGGAGGGCTTGATATTCCTCATAATTGAGGTTATAGGGTGGTTTAGGGACAAATTTGATCGTATTTTGAACTTTGGAGTAAACAACTCTCTCAAAGATTCCCACTTCAGAGCCTACTTCATCCAGTGTAGGTGTAAATATAGAATTGGGACGTAGTCCCGATCTATTGTCACAATCTGTCATAGATCTGTTCTCAAAGAATGTTTTTAATCTAATCTTCCGAAAGAAAGATTGTAAGTCCTGGTTCAACTCAAAATGATTGAGGTTAGTACTGGATATAAAGGACAGCCCCGTGCCAATAAATTCATAGATGGTTCGTCCAAAGAAATGCTAGAGAGATTGAAAATAGGGATGGGATCAATATGGGTAGATGAACCTATTCTCTCCAATATTGATTCCGTCTTGTCTGAAGATATTGAGGGGATTTTCTGTCTGTTGGTACAGTCCCCTCTCTTGGGTTCTGAACCTCCCTCTCGTGGTTCCTCGTCGGTTGCCTAAAAAACTATTGTTTCTCATCGGTCCCTCAAAAGGTATTCTCCTCTGGGTTCATATACTGCAGCTACCTATCAGTGGCAGCCACCAGAAACAAAATGTGGTGGGGCGGGTGGAGGGCGCGTGAGGGTGCACGGGGGCGTTGGGAGTTTAATAATAATAATTTTTTTTAAAGAAAGGAAAACTTACCTGAAGCTGCCAGCCACCACAGCGTCGTACCTGTGTTTTTCTTCCTGGTCCCAGCAGACACTGGGACCGCATCAAAAACTCCCTGTGCAATCCCCGTGCTGCTCTCATGCTTGTTCTATCATCTTTGCACTCTGATGCCCATGTGGTGCTTGCTATGTGCGATGGTTTCTTTGTTGCTGTCCAAAGCAACCAGCTCTGTGCGTGAATTAAAAATTACGCTGCAGTTCCCTGTGCTACATCTGTTCTCCAGGTGAGTAAGGTTTGCACTGCTTCTGCCTATTCTCTCAGTTTAGGAGTTTGCATTGTTGCTGCCTGTACAGTAACTGTTGTGTTTCTGAAATAATTGTGCACTGTTGTTGTCTCTGTGGTCAAACAAAGCAAACACAAGGAGATGATGGACGGAGCGCTGAAACTTTTCAGACGCTCACCCCCAGTCACAGATCTGGGTTGAATCCATCATCGTTCTTTAGCTCACTTCGCCACCCCAGTTCAGACACAGTGTGGTATTTGCCTTATGTATTTCAATGTATTAGAAAGCTCTCTTCTTTTAGAATGCTCACTGGTTGTAAATCTAGAATGTAGAGTACCTGGTACTGGTTGCCAAGTGCTCACTGTCAGTTGCTGTTGGATGTCCTGTGGATGGGACCTTATGATATCTGTATCCTGAATAAAGAAGATTATACCTGAACTACTCTATTCCTTGTACTTCTTCACACTGGCGACGAGCGGAAAAACCTGAACCCAAGGTCTACGCTTCACCTCAGAAGGAACAGGTCACGGAATCTACAACTAAGGTCCCAACACAACCAAGCTGTGCCTTGAAACTTAAAGGTATTTTGCGCGCTAAGCTTTCTCAGGATAACCTCTTTAATCTGGTTATAGACTGCCTTGCTGGGTGGGGCTCCCTGCTCCATGTTCTTGCCTAATCGTTTCACTCGGGAATCTCTAATTAACTTTGTTGGCCTCTGCGCTGCGCAAACAATTCAACAGCCAGAATAGACTTTGCCTTTTTAAAACCTATTTTAAGGATTTCTCACTTAGTTAAAGATTTCCTTATTTCCCAACACGCTTGAACGCAATAAGGAGCATTTTTCAAATGCGCATCGTTACCTGCTTGCGCTAATTCCAGTCACGCTCCTGCATGCGCTGGTCTCTGTCGCATTCCAACTCCATTCTTTGCCTCGGAGAAGGACAATGTGTGGAAAGACTGACCTCATTACTTTTACGTGGTACCACGTGCTGTTGCTGTGCAACTTACAGCTCACAAGGAAACTTCTACTTGACGACGCGTCCTTGACGACGCGTCTTCCTTGTTGGATCTCCTGCCTCCAGCAATGCGCTGACGCAGACAAGAAAGTTCTGTTTCTCCCACGCCTTTCTACGTTATGTGACGTTGCTGGGCAACTTACATACACAGAAGCTTCTTCTTGACGACGCGTCCTGTTTGATAGACCTTCTGTTTCGACAACGCGCTGACGCGCACAGCAATTTTGTTCTACTTCCGCGATTGCTTCTTCAGTTTATTACAACACGCTGACGCGCACAGCAATTACATAAATTTTTTTTTTAGCGTGTCAGTTAACAAATGCACGTCTTCTTTTACTGCGCTGACACGCACAGCTTTCTCACTGGTTGCACATCTTATTACCTGCAATTTGTTTACGCTGATGTGCACAGCATTTACATTGTGAATGTTTTTTTTTTTCAAGTGTGTGTCAGTTAACATAAACACGTTTTCTTTTACTACGCTGACACGCACAGCTTTCTCACTGGCTGCACATCTTAATACCTGCAATTGGTTTACGCTGATGTGCACAGCATTTACATTTTGATTTTGCGGGTCAGTTAATGGAAGCATAACTTTCTTTACTAAGCTGACACGCACAGCTTTCTTACTTACTCAATACCTACAACTTGGTTGACAAGGATAATCCCTTACTCAATTATTGTTGACCTTTGTTGCTGATCTTTATTTCATGTACAGATCTGCGTAATGGAACTCACTACGTGACATTGTTAAGGAGAAGTCTACTTATTTGCTTATTGCTCGTCAACCACACTGTTAGGCATTTTTTTTTTCTTGTTAATTTGTTGCTTGTCAATGTCTTCACAAAGTGGCTACAATTACTAAATAGCTAAATTAATTACTCCACTTATCTATTAATAGTTCAAGTTTATTGGTAAAAAAAAATATGCAAAACTTTACTCCTCCACCTTTCTTCCTCTCTAACCCTGGTGATCCTCCCATACGTTGGTCAAAATGGAAGAAAGTCTTTCTAAACTATGCACGAGTATGTGGGGTATCACTAAGTGCAGAAAGAAAATCAGCGTTATTATTACATTGTCTGGGTTCAGAGGGTCAAGAGGTGTTTGAACATCTTCCTGATTTAAGTGATAGTGAATCAGACAATCTCAATGAATTTGAGATTAATCTCAAAAAACTTGATAAGCATTATCTTCCAAAAGTTAGCACCATCTTAGAATGGTACCATTTTGGAAGACGAGTACAAAAGCATGAAGAATCCGTTGAGGCATACATTACTGCCCTTCGTAAGTTGGGTGATACTTGTAAATTTGATGGCTCTCTTGAAGAGCGCATTCGTGATCAGTTCATGCTAGGGTGCAATGTTCAGAACATTAAAGATGAACTTTGGCAGAAAGACGACCCAAAGTTAGATGAAGTTGTCTCTGTAGCTAAAAGAATAGAACACTCTCTTGCTTGTGTCGAGGTCATCAAAAAGGAAAATGCTGTTCTGGAAGAGAAAGTTCACTCTGTTACGAAGAATCACACATACACAAAACCTACACTAAAGCCTACCTGGAAACAACGTGAATCCATTCCTCCCTCTACTGCTTCCAAACTCAAAGGAAACTAAGTGCTACCGATGTGACATGATCGGTCATCTTGCTAATGACAAGTCATGCCCTGCTCTCTCTTCAAAATGCCTTAACTGTGGGAAAATTGGTCACTTAGCCAAAGCTTGTAGGGCACAAAAGAACAAGAAAGGCAGACGGGTCAAAGAGGTGTCTCTTGAGGATGAAAGTGATTCTGAGTGTGAAGAACTGCATTGTGGGGAAGTCTCTCTACAGATTGGCAAAAACAAGTGTAAGGGGCCTGTGGATGAAGTACAGGTGAATGATTTTTGATTCAGGTGCAAAGATCTCCCTCATACCTAAAGACTTCTTTGACGCAAAACTACATGGGAAAGTGAGGATCTACAAACCTCTAGCTTACGGTGGACAACCTATAAAACTATTTGGCTATTTCATAGGCAACATTGAATACAGAGGAAGGTTGACCGCAGGTAAAATTTATATCTCCTGTAGAGGTGATAGCATAATTAGTTGGTTTCACCAAGCTGATCTAGGCGTGTCTTTGGTTCCTGGTGGGGGTCCCTGTATCATCCTCAGAGACATCTCGTCAAATCCAACCTCTTTGAACACTGTTTCAAGTGGTATTGATCCAAGCTGTGCCTTGCGTGCTGAATTCAAGCAAGTTTTCAGTGAGAGGTTGGGTTGCCTCTCGGGTTATACTCACAAAATTACACTAAAGCCTGATGCTGTTCCTGTGACATGTAAAGTACGTGGTGTACCATTGGCCATGCGGGAGTCAATGCGCTCTGAGTTAGAGAAGTTGAAGAAAGAGGGTATCATTGTTGAAACGGAGGCATGTGAATGGTTGGCTCCGGTAGTCCTTGCGCGCAAGGCCTCTGGAGAAGTACGCTTATGTGTGGACCTCCGTGCTCTTAATCGTGAGGTTGTTGCTGACAGATATCCTCTACCTAACATCACAGAGATGCTAGCTCAGCTAAGTGATGCACGTGTCTTCTCCACTCTAGATCTCAGGGCAGCTTATCATCAAGTTAAAATTGATGAGGCGTCCATGAATCTTACTGCCTTCATAACTCCTTTCGGAACATACAAGTTCACACGTCTTCTGTTTGGCCTGATTTCTGCAGCCTCCGTATTCCAAAGAATCATGGAAGATGTGTTGAACGGTGTTGATGGAGTTAAAATATACCAAGATGACGTGTTGGTTCATGGCTCGTCTCAACAGGAACATGATGTGAGATTGAGGGCTGTTCTTGAGCATTTTGCAGCAAGGGGGTTGACTTTGCGGGAAAACAAATGCAAGTTCAATCTCTCTGAAATTGATTATCTAGGCCACTGCTTGACGGAGGGTGGTGTTAAACCCAGGGATCGTCTGGTAAAGACCATAGATGAACTTCCTGTTCCACAGTCCAGAGATGAGCTGGTCACTTTCTTGGGGATGGCGGAATACTACAATAAATTTGTCCCACGTTTTGCATGTCGCACCTCTACCTTGAGATCTCTTTTTTAAAAAAGGGTAAGATTTTTGTGGTCCTCACAGTGTCAGTTGGAGTTTGATGATGTCAAAAAAGCTCTTGGCTCTGCTCCTTCCCTTCAGAGCTTTGACACATCTTCAAGCTCGGTTCTTATCACTGACGCCAGTTCACGGGGCTTAGGCGCAGTTCTCAAACAAGTGAGGGACGGCAAAGAAGTCACCATAATGTTCCTCTCCAGGGCTCTTGTTGGTCCTGAACTTCAATATTCCGTAATTGAGAAGGAAGCACTGTGTATCTTCTGGGCCATCAAGAAATTGAAAAAGTTTCTCTGGGGCAGTTCATTTGTTGTTCATTCAGACCACAAGCCGTTAAAAGATGTGTTCTGCAAAAAAGGTCTAGATGCAGTCTCCTCTAGAATATGTAAGTGGGTGATTGCTGTACAAGATTTCAATTTTGTAGTGAAGTACATACCCGGGGTTGAAAATAAAGTTGCAGACTGTCTCTCTCGCTTGGTGCCTAAACAAGATGAAGACGTTTCCTTGAGTCCTGAAGACTCATGGGAAATTGATGAATTTAAGGTGTGTGAAATTGTGGAAAAACGCAATGAAGAGTGATGTGGATTTGCATGAAGTTTGCAATCTGGTGTCAATGGGTTGGTCTTGCTTAAAAACCCTGAGTGAGAGCGCTCAGAAGCTCTGGAATGTTAGAAATGAGCTTTCTGTGAGTGAAGGGTTGCTTTGGAGATGTACTAGACTTGTTCCTGCCTCTTCAGTCAGAACGAAAATTGTTCATTTAGCTCACCAAGGACATCAAGGGATCTCCAAGACCAAGGAAAGGGTACGTTTACACTTCTGGTGGCCTGGTATTGATATTCTTGTTGAGCGATTGATAAGAGATTGTATAGAGTGCAATGCTTCTGATAAAGTGTACAAAACTATGGTGCAACCCATGATTATACGAGAAGCACCCACACGATGATGGCAAGAGGTAGCTTTAGATCTCTTGGGGCCTGTTTCTAGTAAAACAGGACAATTCTACATTCTGGTTCTCATAGACATGTTCTCAAGATGGCCCGAGATCAAGGTCACACAAAGTATAGAAGCTAGAGACATCACAAAATTTTTGCAAGACATTTTCTGCAGGGAAGGGCTTCCAGAATCTCTTTTGACGGACAATGGTGTCCAGCTTGTGTCAAGAGAGATGGAGGAGTTTTTAGCCAATAAAGGGATTAAGCACAAACGTTGCTCTCTCTATCAACCCAAGTGCAATGGAATGGTAGAGAGGTTCAACCGTGTGCTTAAAGAATTAATTCAGCTAGCCAAAGAGCAAGGTAGGGACTGGAAAGCTGAAAATCTTGAGAGAGTCATGGTCTACAGGGTGACTCCTCATTCTACCACTGGCAAGATTCCCTTTGAGCTGTTTAGGGGGCGCACCCCCAACACGTACATGTTTTAGTCTTGGATGAGAGGAAAAGGTGCTGAGATTGTGAATTCTGAGGACGCTCATTGGTTGGCGCTCCAGGATCTCAAGTCTACCAAAAGAAAAATGAATTTTGATGCCAGGCATGCCGTTGCTCACACAAAAGTGCGTGTTGGTGACCGCATGAAAGTACGCTTCCCTCAGAAGTCTACTGGTTCGAAGTTCTCTCCTCCTTTCAGGGTGACCAAGCTATTTCGCAATGCTGTGAAGCTAGATGATGGGCGCATTTGGAATTTGAGTAGGATTGCTCCCATGTCTGTAGTTGTTTCCAGATGTTCCAGCAAACCCTCTGATCAAGCTAATCTGTCTAGCCAACCCAATATTGTTGCTCCTCTGCGTAGGAGCTCCCATATGCTTAGAGCCCCCGCGTCTCTACGCGATTATGTTTTAAACTAATCATAATCTTTAGGTTCTTGTAATTCACCAGCTTTATGATTTCTTGAAGGATTGATCTTTCTATCTGTTTTGCAACAATTGATTTTACATTAGGTTGGGGGGAAGGTGTGTGGTATTTGCCTTATGTATTTCAATGTATTAGAAAGCTCTCTTCTTTTAGAATGCTCACTGGTTGTAAATCTAGAATGTAGAGTACTTGGTACTGGTTGCCAAGTGCTCACTGTCAGTTGCTGTTGGATGTCCTGTGGATGGGACCTTATGATATCTGTATCCTGAATAAAGAAGATTATACCTTAACTACTCTATTCCTCGTACTTCTTCACACACAGCTATATGCAAATCAGTCTTGACCCTGTGCCTCATGGGAACAGTCCAGCCCGAACTGCCAAGCCATGTCTTCCCTGGACCGGAAACAAGCATCCTGGGACCGGTTTCGGGCTAACAGCCCTCATCAGCCAGGCTAGCTTGAATCCAGTGGCAAAGTGAGCAAGGGACCCACGTCTGGGCATACCCTGCCAACTTAGGGCAAACAAATAAACACCAGGAGATGATGGACGGAGCACTGAAACTTTTCAGACACTCACCCATAGTCAAAGATCTGGGTTGAATCCATCATCGTTCTTTAGCTCACTTCACCACCCCAGTTCAGACACAGCTATATGCAAATCAGTCTTGACCCTGTGCCTCATGGGAACAGTCCAGCCCGAACTGTCAAGCCATGTCTTCCCTGGACCGGAAACAAGCATCCTGGGACCGGTTTCGGGCTAACAGCCCTCATCAGCCAGGCTAGCTTGAATCCAGTGGCAAAGTGAGCAAGGGACCCAGGTCTGGGCATACCCTGCCAACTTAGGGCAAACAAAGCAAACTCAAGGAGATGATGGACGGAGCGCTGAAACTTTTCAGACACTCACCCCCAGTCACAGATCTGGGTTGAATCCATCATAGTTCTTTAGCTCACTTCACCACCCCAGTTCTGTGGTACCTGGTCTTTGTGCCGTGGAATTGTGCTCTGCTGCCAGAGGGGCACTTATTCTATCTGTCTAACTGAAGCCTAAGAAAACATTTTTTTTATTCAAGGTCCAAAACAATTGGCTTTGATAATGCTTGTTTGACTCCATATTAAGAAACTGCATTGGTAGAGTGCCAACCAATTGTGCATACTCCCTTAAGCCAGGCTGTGCAAGTCAGGGTTATTTGCAGTGAAAAATATAGCAATTCACACTTCTTGAGCTTGCGTTGGAGGTCTGTCGCATCCATGCCAATCCATAGTCCACTGTTGATGGAGAAAAACCTTGCAAGGCCGTCACTAGCTTGTCAACATCTATTAAACATCTTTAAATTCTCAGATAATGAGAGCCAGGCCAATTTACTCTGCTTCATTTGCTGCTTTTTGCAACACCATTATTTAGAGCCTGATGTACAAAGCCATTTGGTAGTCATAAACCCTGCAATTGGCAAAACTATTTCTCCTCCCAAAATGGGCTTGCCAACTCATTACAAATCGCAATTAGGAAGGGGCATGAAAGGGGAGGGGGTGGGGGGTGGGTGCAAGATCCTAATTGCAGTTTGGAATGTTATGTATCAATGGTTTGAAACTGCAATTACAGTCGCAAACCATTGAAAAGTTATCTTCTCTTCGAAAGGGGTGGTAACCCATTCATTCAGAAAGGGGGCGCAGTCCCCTTTGGACACCTTCTCCTTTGTGAACTGTATCCGCAACCTCTGGAGGGGAGCAGACAGTGGTCCAAGGGGCCACCAGAGCACTGCCTGCTCCTCCCCAATATGGTCCCAAATTATTTATTTATTTACTTTTATAAAGAAGCACCAGGTCCTTTAAAGAAGACTACTTTCAAAAGAAAAAAAAAGTTTCCCATTTGGACATACAAATGAAGGAATGGAGGTCAGGTGTCTTTTGCAAGCCACATCCCTCTGTTTGTAGCCAATCACAACGTGTCGAAAATAGCGAACACACAAAAGGTGATGGGAGGAATGCTTGCAATAAGACTAACACACAGGCAGTTGCTAGGGGTAATATTTCAACTGATCATTCTTTTGCACACCATGTCATCTCAGATTAGACACAGCCATATGCAAATAAGTCTTGTTACTGATCCAATTGGAACAGTCCAGCCAGAACTCCAAACAGGGACCTGCCTAATTAATATTCATATACACTGTGACTGGAATTTGTGATGCAACCTATTAGTACATAGCAAAACTAAAGACAGGTTGCATAAATTCAGTGCACAATTGCAACCACTATTAGCGACCAGTCTTTTCATACATCAGGCTCTAGGATTCCATCTCTCTTTCACAATTCATGTTTCAATGACTGTTTGATGTTTCACGAGGATAATTAAGATTCTTGCTCCCACTTCATCCTCTACTAGGGATCGTGACCAATGGCGTAACAAAACTTGATGGGGACCCTCTGCAAAGTACATGGAAGGGGCCCCCCACGCTCCAGACGAAGACTGGAGTTCTCAGGCCAGGGGCCAGTTGCCCATGCACTGTACCAGACGGGGCCCGTTGAAGCTCAGGGGGCTCCACCCACACTACAGGAGCTGCGGGGCTATTGTTACGCCACTGATCGTGACTCAGAGTCAAGGTGATCTGAATTCTAATCTCAGCTCCTCACTAGGGTAGAATTGTTTGAGGCATTGCAATTTATTTTCAAAATATTTTGGGCAGCATAAGTTTTGCTTTTGAGCCCACAATGTATCATGTGTGACTGCAAGTGATAAATCCTGGATTGCTAACTCGAGATCTATGTATATTTACATTCCCAGGTGGAATTTACTAATGTGGGAAGGAGGTGTGAAAGCTGGTATCTGAGGAGAGTGGAATAAAGAATGCTAGCAAAACCCCACAGTCTGACTTTTGAGAGTATTCAAATATTTCCCCAGCATAAATGCATATGTAAAACTATTCCAAAGAAAGTTTTGGATAAATATGCCATTAACCCTCAACCAGAAATTGTCCTGTCACAAAAAATCAACGTGGGTAAGGCCACACAATTTTATGGCTTTCTGAGTGTTCATGTGAGTATTTTTTAAACTATCAAAACTATCAGCTGAATTGCTATTTTGTGTATGTTTTTTAAATCCTTTCAAAGTCCAGGAAGTGCGGAGCTTGAACAGAATGAAACAAATGAAGGGGCAGTACTAACATCCCTTCTTTGTAACAGCTGGGTCAGCAAGAGTTGTTCACTGTAACAGCGGGGTCAGCAAGAGTTGTTCACTGTAACAGCAGGGTCAGCAAGAGTTGTTTGCTGTAACAGCAGGTCAGAAAGAGTTGTTTGCTGTAACCGTGAGGTTAGCAAGAGTTGTTTGCTGTAACCGCGGGGTCAACAAGAGTTGTTTGCTTTAACTGTGGGGTCAGCAAGAGTTATTTGCTGTAACTGCGGGGTCAGCAAGAGTTATTTGCTGTAACTGCGGGGTCAGCAAGAGTTGTTTGCTGTAACCGCGGGGTCAGCAAGAGTTGTTTGCTGTAACCGCGGGGTCAGCAAGAGTTGTTTGCTGTTACTGCGGGGTCAGCAAGAGTTGTTTGCTGTAACTGCGGGGTCAGCAAGAGTTGTTTGCTGTAACCGCGGGGTCAGCAAGAGTTGTTTGCTGTAACCGCGGGGTCAGCAAGAGTTGTTTGCTGTAACCGCGGGATCAGCAAGAGTTGTTTGCTGTAACCGCTGGGTCAGCAAGAGTTGTTTGCTGTAACCGCGGGGTCAGCAAGAGTTGTTTGCTGTAACAGAGGGGTCAGCAAGAGTTGTTTGCTGTAACAGAGGGATCAGCAAGTGTTGGTTGCTGTAACAGAGGGGTCAGCAAGAGTTGTTTGCTGTAACAGAGGGATCAGCAAGTGTTGGTTGCTGTAACAGCGGGATCAGCAAGAGTTGTTTGCTGTAACAGCGGGATCAGCAAGAGTTGTTTGCTGTAACATCGGGATCAGCAAGAGTTGTTCACTGTAACAGCGGGGTCAGTAAGAGTTGTTCACTGTAACAGCGGGGTTAGTAAGAGCAACTCCTCCGCACCCCCGCCTCAGTCTCCCAGGTCCATTTACCTGTTGATGCCTGTCAGAGAAGTTGAGCCAGGACTGTATGGATTTACAGACCTTTGTGGGCAGGGCATCCTGCTGCAAGAAGTTGTGACTAGACTGATCTTCGCCTTGAGCAGAGGCAGAAGATTTTGAAGACATTTGCAAAGGGTGAAAATGCCTGTCTTCATAGACAGCTTAACTTCCCTAACAAACAGGCCAAACCCATGAAGATATAGTGCATCAGACCATAAACCATTTAAGTCTTAAATTCTGGCTCATTTTCCCAGAATTGCATTGTCAACTTAATAAGGTCGTCTTCAGCCTATCTTAGGTACTCAAATATCTGTACACTATCTGCATTTAAGGCCTCCTGAAGCAGACACAATAACCCACGTGATGCTTGACCACTGAATTGTACAATATTTATTTATTTATTTGTTGTTTTGTTTAGGGCGAACTTGACCCGAAGGTATCAGAGAGCTTGACAGAGTTTACATAGCAGCAATTACAAGGTATTACATTTGGAAAAAATATAAATACATGGTGAAAGCATATAGACGAAGTATGCAGAAGACATTAGTATATGTTGAGCATACAGTTTTGAGGTAGATACAGTTTAAATGTACATAGCACTTTACATAGTTAGCAAGGCAGCGAGTTTCACAGGATTATATGTGTATTAAATAAAAATACATAATAACAGTATAAAAAGGAAATTTCCGATGGTCAGTAGTGTAGTTGGACAATATTAGAGGTAGATATTGTGTATAAATATACGGCGGCATTTGAGGTAGATACAGTAGATATATGTATATATATTCACTGAAAAAACCATAGGTTTCAGGGACGTTATAGTTAGAAATTAGCATTTAAAAAACCTTTGAAATTCACTGAAAAAACCACAGGTTTCAGGGACGTTATAGTTAGTTGGACATTTCACTCGTACAAAACCAGTGAAATTCGGCCGTTATAGTTAGTTCAGCTAACTATAACTCGCGCCCCCACAATGCACTGCTGATGACGTCACATATTACATCATTCATGACATAGTCCTTTTAACATCTTAAATTCTTGGGTATATCGTATGTGCAATTATGAAACTTAAGTGCCTTATGAACAATGCTGCTAATTATGAGAAAAAAAAAGTTTTACATTGGTTTTACTTTTTTTAGCATCATCTTATACAAGCCTAGTTTTATTCAGAGCCGGACAGTTTTATTTTGAATACTTATTTATTTATTTATTCAAATGTGCTGCTAATTCCATGATATTGTATCATGTTTGCTCTAGCTTTGCACTGCCAATGTCCCTATACCCTTTGTCTATTGACATATGAAACTTTTCCATGTCTATGAAATAGAGAAAAAAAAGCTGTTGCACTGCAAAACGTCACTCACTTGCACTTTAAATATTGTAACCGCTCCCTCAATTGTGTCATGTGATCAAGGCCCCACGTGGGCTGAAACGCGTTATAGCAGCGGTGGTGTTGGGCAGAAAGTAAAAACCACAATTGCACCATCATTTGGGTTCGCTTTCGTCTGTTCTACAATTTCCGTTCCTGGCATTGAGACGAATTCTTTGCATATATATTATATATATATATATATATATATATATATATATATATTCACTGAAAAAACCATAGGTTTCAGGGACGTTATAGTTAGAAATTAGCATTTAAAAAACCTTTGAAATTCACTGAAAAAACCACAGGTTTCAGGGACGTTATAGTTAGTTGGACATTTCACTCGTACAAAACCAGTGAAATTCGGCCGTTATAGTTAGTTCAGCTAACTATAACTCGCGCCCCCACAATGCACTGCTGATGACGTCACATATTACATCATTCATGACATAGTCAGTGACTTCACTGATGACATCATCCAATGACTGTGTGTTTCTGAAAAGTTTAAGTATTTTTTATATATATATATGCCAAGGTGTATTGAAGAGTAAGTGGGTGTATAAGTGTTTGAATGGATGATTTAGTAACTGCGTGACTGTCTGTTAAGTGAGTGATTAAACGTGTCTTGGTGAATGCATGGGTTAGTGACTAAACTGTGTAAATGTCTGTATAAGTCTGTCAGTTGGTGTGTAAATGGTTGTATGGGTTGGTGAGTAGCTAAATGAGTGTCTATATGGGTTATTGATTGGTTGTCTGATATCTGTATGGGTGCCTGAGTGTCTGTGTGGGTGGGTGAGGGGTGTGTGACTCTGTGCATAGATGTGTGAGTGGGTGATTCACTGGGTGTATGGGTTCAAGAGTGCATCTGTGAGGGGCTGTATGGCTGGATGAGTGTGTGTATGGCTGAGTTGGTGAGTGAATTGATGTCTCAGTGGTACATGTGTGAGTATCTACATATGTGAAAGGCAGTGTATGTGAGTTTTGAAGTATATAAATGACTATATGTGAGAGTGAGTGATTGTGATAGTGGCTGTATGGATGAGTGTGTGCTTGTATCAGTGATTGTATAAGAGAGTTAGTATATGTATGAATAAGTGAGGTGGTGTGTGTATAACTGTATAGGTGAGTAAATGGGAGTGTGATTGATTCTTTGCATGACTGACTACGTGTGTGAGTAAATCTATGGGTGAGTGGCGGTGTGTATATGATAGTGCTGTATTGATGAGTGACTGCATGTACGAGTGACTGTATGAGTGAATAAGTGGATGTGTGTGTAGACCTAGGAATCAGTGAGTGGGTATGTAGTAACTGGTCTTGGTGTGTCTATGGTTTCGAAAATGGTAGTCTGTATTTTAGAGTGGGTGTATCAAAGGTTATATTAGGGTGTGAGGAGTTGCATCAGATCATCACGTGGATGATGTCATCAGTGATGTCATTTGAGATGTCATCAGTGATGTCACTGACCATGTCATGAGTGATGTAATATGTGACGTCATCAGCAGTGCATTGCAGGGGTGCGAGTTATAGTTAGCTCTACTAACTATAACGGCCGAATTTCTCTGATTTTATACGAGTGAAATGTCCAACTAACTATAAAGTCCCTGAAACCTGTGGTTTTTTTAGTAAATTTCTAAGGTTTTTTAAATTCTAATTTCTAACTATGCCTACATAGGTAGGACATGTGCAGAAAGAGGAAGAAAGCCGCAGAAAGAAGCAAGTGAAGTGCAGAAAGAGGCAAGAGAAGTCCAGAAAGAGGAAGAAAGGTGCAGAAAGAAGCAAGAGATGTGCAGAAAGAACCAACAGAGGTGCAGAAAGAGGCCTACTTTGACTGTACCTTACAACAGACTCATACAAAGTACCTTAATCACTAATCCTTCTCCGAAGATGTCTTAAACCTCACTTTTCTCTTGAAGGTTCACTATTAATCGACTGCTCAGAATGTTAGGCCTACCAAATATAAACCAGCAATCCTAAGCATATCACTGTTGTAAGTCTGACCAAGTTTGTGAAGGTATGCATGCATGTCTATGCTTTTACCTAGTGACATGTTAAATGAAAATAAACATACAAACACTTTAAACCTGTGTTTCAAACAGCATATTCTGTAAATTTGTGTAAAAAAAGGTGTATGCATTTCTTTCTGCTCACAATACAGGGCACATGGGTATTCACTAGTATATTTGAGGGGCTCTATAACACATATATACATAAGACATGTCTGCCTGTGCAACCGAATGACAGAGCAGAACTGAGAAAATTTGACCACCTATAGGAGAAGTTACCCACTTTTTAAGCTACCATCTTCAGATGCATAACACATGTAAGAATACATATACAAGTAGACATATACCTCAGTCACGAGAGCACGCAGACCTTTAAATTTGACAGCTTGAACTTCCCATTTGAGTACAGAAAGAGGCGTGAGAAGTTCAGAAAGAAGCAAGAGAGTTGCAGAGACAGGCAAAAGAGGTGCAAAAAGAGGGAACAGGGGTGCAGACAGAGGCAAGAGAGGTGCGGAAAGAGGGAAGAGGGGTGCAGAAAGAGGCAAGAGGGGTGCAGAAATTTGCTAAAGAGGTGCAGAAAGAAGCAAGAGCAGTGCAGAAAGAGCCAACAGAGGTGAAGAAGGAGGCAAGAGGGGTGCAGAAAGAGGCAAGAGAACTGCAGAAAGAGGCAAGAGAGTTGCAGAAACAGGCAAGAGAGGTGCAGAAAAAGGGAACAGGGGTGCAGAAAGAGGCAAGAGAGGTGCAGAAAGAGGGATGAAGGGTGCAGAAAGAGGCAAGAGAAGTGAAGAAAGAAGCAACAGAAGTGCAGAAAGAAGCAAGAGAAGTGCAGAAAGAAGCAACAGAGGTGCAGAAAGAGGAAAGAGGGGTGCAGAAAGAGGCAAGAGAAGTGCAGAAAGAAGCCACAGAGGTGCTGAAAGAGGCAAGAGAGGTGCAGAAAGAGGGAAGAGAAGTGCAGAAAGAAGCAGCAGAGGTGCAGAAAGACGCAAGAGGGATGTAGAAAAAGGTAAGAGAGGTGCAGAAAGAAGCAACAGAGGTGCAGAAAGAAGCAGCAGAGGTGCTGAAAGAGGCAAGAGAGGTGCAGAAAGAGGGAAGAGAAGTGCAGAAAGAAGCAACAGAGGTGCAGAAGGAGGCAAGAGAAGTGCAGAAAGAGGCAAGAGAGGTGCAGAAAGAAGCAACAGAGGTGCAGAAAGAAGCAGCAGAGGTGCAGAAAGAGGCAAGAGGGGTGCAGCAAGAGGCAAGAGAAGTGTAGACAGAAGCAACAGAGGTGCAGAAGGAGGCAAGAGAAGTGCAGAAACAGACAAAAGAGATACAGAAAGAAGCAAGAGCAGTGCAGAAAGAACCAACAGAGGCGCAGAAGGAGGCAAGAGGGGTGCAGAAATTTGAAAGAGAGGTACAGAAAGAAGCAACAGAGGTGCAGAAGGAGACAAGAGAACTGCAGAAAGAGGCAAGAGAGTTGCAGAAACAGGCAAAAGGGGTGCAGAAAGAGGGAACCGGTGGGCAGACAGGCAAGAGAGGTGTAGAAAGAGGGAAGAGGGGTTCAGAAAGAGGCAAGAGCAGTGCAGAAAGAAGTAAAAGAGGTGCAGAAAGAAGCAACAGAGGTGCAGGAAGAGGGGTGCAGAAAGAAGCAAGAGAGGTGCAGAAAGAGGCAAGAGGGGTGCAGAAAAAGGCAAGAGAAGTGCAGAAAGAAGCAACAGAGGTGCAAAAGGAGGCAAGAGAAGTGCAGAAAGAGGCAAGAGAGGTGCAGAAAGAGGCAAGAGAGGTGCAGAAAGAGGCAAGAGGAGTGCAGAAAGAAGCAAGAGAGGTGCAGAAAGAAGCAACGGAAGTGAAGAAAGAAGCAGCAGAGGTGCAAAAAGAGGCAAGAGGGGTGCAGCAAGAGGTAAGAGAAGTGCAGACAGAAGCAACAGAGGTGCAGAAGGAGGCAAGAGGGGTGCAGAAAGAGGCAAGAGGGGTGCAGAAATTTGCAAGAGAGGTACAGAAAGAAGCAACAGAGGTGCAGAAGGAGACGAGAACTGCAGAAAGAGGCAAGAGAGTTGCAGAAACAGGCAAAAGGGGTGCAGAAAGAGGGAACAGGTGGGCAGACTGAGGCAAGAGAGGTGCAGAAAGAGGGAAGAGGGGTTCAGAAAGAGGCAAGAGGGATGCAGAAATTTGGAACAGAGGTGCAGAAAGAAGCAAGAGCAGTGCAGAAAGAACCAACAGAAGTGCAGAAAGAGGCAAGAAGGGTACAGAAAGAGGCAAGTGAAGTGCAGAACGAAGCAAAAGAGGTGCAGAAAGGGGCAAGAGAACTGCAGAAAAAGGCGAGAGGTACAGAATAAGGCAGGAGAGGTGCACAAAGAGGCAAGAGGGGTACAGAAAGAGGCAAGAGGGGTGCAGAAAAAAGCAAGAGAAGTGCAGAAAGAAGCTACAGAGGTGCAGAAAGAGGCAAGAGAGGTGCAGAAGCAGGCAAGAAAGGTGCAGAAAGAGGGAACAGGGGTGCAGAAAGAGGCAAGAGGGATACAGAAATTTGCAAAAGAGGTGCAGAAAGAAGCAAGAGCAGTGCAGAAAGAAGCAAGAGAAGTGCAGAAAGAAGTAAGAGAGGTAGACAAAGAGGGATGAAGAAATTTGCAAAAGAGGTGCAGAAAGAACCAAGAACAGTGCAGAAAGAACCAACAGAGGTGCAAAAGATGCAAGAGGGGTGCAGAAAGGGGTAGGAGAGGTGCACAAAGAGAGGCAAGAGGGGTACAGAAAGAGGCAGGAGGGGTGCAGAAAGAAGGAAGAGAGTGCAGAAAGAAGCAACAGAGGTGCTGAAAGAAGCACGAAGGGTGCAGAAAGAGGCAAGAGAAGTGCAGAAAGAAGCAACAGAGGTACAGAAAGAGGCAAGAGTGGTGCAGAAAGAGAGAAGAGGGGTATAGAAAGAGGCAAGAGAGTTGCACAAAGAGGCAAGAGAGGTGCAGAAAGAGGCAAGAGGGGTGTAGAAAGAAGCAAGTGAGGTGCAGAAATAGGCAAGAGAGGTGCAGAAAGAGGCAAGAGAGGTACAGAAACCGGCAAGAGAAGTGCAGAAAGAGGCAAGAGAATTGCTGAAAGAAGCAACAGAGGTGTAGAAAGAAGCAAGAGAAGTGCAGAAAGAGGCAAGTGAGGTGCAGAAAGGCAAGAGAGGTGCAGAAAGAGGGAAGACGAGTGCAGAAAGAGACAACAGGGGTGCAGAAAGAAGCAAGACAGGTGCAGAAAGAAGCATAGGAAGTACAGAATGAAGCAACAGGGGTGCAGAAAGAGGCAAGAGAAGTGCAGAAAGAAGCAACAGAGGTGCAGAAGGAGGCACAAGAGAACTGCAGAAAGGGGCAAGAGAGTTGCAGAAACAGGCAAAAGAGGTACAGAAAGAGGAAACAGGGGTGCAGAAAGAGGCAAGAGAGGTGCAGAAATAGGTAAGAGGGGTGCAGAAAGAGGCAAGAAGGGTGCAGAAATTTGCAAGAGAGGTGCAGAAAGAAGCAAGAGCAGTGCAAAAGAACCAACAGAGCTGCAGAAAGAGGCAAGTGAGGTGCAGAAGGAGGCAAGAGAACTGCAGAAAGAGGCAAGAGAGTTGCAGAAACAGGCAAAAGGGGTGCAGAAAGAGGGATCAGGTGGGCAGACTGAGGCAAGAGAGGTGCAGAAAGAGGGAAGAGGGGTGCAGAAAGAGGCAAGAGGGATGCAGAAATTTGGAACAGAGGTGCAGAAAGAAGCAACAGCAGTGCAGAAAGACCAACAGAGGTGCAGAAAGAGGCAAGAAGGGTACAGAAAGAGGCAAGTGAAGTGCAGAACGAAGCATAAGAGGTGCAGAAAGAACCAACAGAGGAGCAAAAAGAGGCAAGAGAGGTGCAGAAAGGGGTAGGAGAGGTGCACAAAGAGGCAAGAGGGGTACAGAAAGAGGCAGGAGGGGTGCAGAAAGAAGGAAGAGAACTACTGAGAGAAGCAACAGAGGTGCTGAAAGAGGCACGAATGGTGCAGAAAGAGGCAAGAGAAGTGCAGAAAGAAGCAATAGAGGTACAGAAAGAGGCAAGAGTGGTGCAGAAAGAGGGAAGATAGGTGTAGAAAGAGGCAAGAGAGTTGCACAAAGAGGGAAGAGGGGTGCAGAAACAGGCAAAAGGGGTGCAGAAAGAAGCAAGTGAGGTGCAGAAAGAGAAAAGAGAGGTGCAGAAAGAGGCAAGAGAGGTGCAGAAACAGGCAAGAGAAGTGTTGAAAGAGGCAAGAGAGGTGCAGAAGGAGGCAAGAGAACTGCAGAAAGAGGCAAGAGAGGTGCAGAAAGAGGCAAGAGGGGTGCAGAAAGAGGCAAGAGGGGTGCAGAAAGAGGCAACAGAGGTGCAGAAAGAAGCCAACAGAGGTGCAGAAAGAAGCCAACAGAGGTGCAGAAAGAGGCAAGAGAGGTGCAGAAAGAGGCAAGAGAGGTGCAGAAAGAGGCAAGAGAGGTGCAGAAACAGGTAGGAGAGGTGCAGAAAGAGGGAACAAGGGTGCAGAAAGAGGCAAGAGTGGTGTAGAAAGAGGGAAGAAGGGTGCAGAAAGAGGCAAGAGGGGTACAGGAAGAAGCAAGTGAGGTGCAGGAATAGGCAACAGAGGTGCAGAAAGAGGCAAGAGAGGTGCAGAAAGTGGAAGAGATGAGCAGAAAGAGGCAAAAGAAGTGCAGAAAAAAGAAAGGTGCAGAAAGAAGCAACAGAAATGCAGAAAGTGGCAAGAGAGGCGCAGAAAGAAGCAAGAGTGGTTTGCACACCATTAGTACCAATTTAACACCCACACTTAGCAATAAGTAACAGGTGACCATTCTAGATTTGCAAAGGACCTTCCACCACGCTGTAACACTTGTCGCTGCATTTTTGGTAGCGTTTGAGCAGTTTGAGATAGAAACAAGTTTTTTTTGTTCAAATCTGCAGATTATGCAGCAGATGATGGATTATGTGGTAAATGCGGAAAATGTATAATTGTGCGAAAGTCGGTGCAGCCAATCAGTCATATAATTCCAGTGGCCCTGCTCATACCTCTGACTAGGTCCAGAAGTGCTCCTCAGTGGTTCCTTCTTTTTTTTTGTCTCACTGAGTTTATAGTTTAGCTTCTATGGAAACAAGGAAGACTAAACCTGAGGTTACCACTCCACAACACAGACTACCATACCACATAATTACTCTCCATAACACATAATCCTACTCTACATAATTCCTATTCACTAAATACCACATACCTTCTATCCACGTCAAAGTCTATCCACATAATTTCACTGCACATCATACCACATAATTCCACTACACACAACCAGCATCCACTCCACTCCAAGAAACATTAGTAAAACACTTTTACATTCACAACCCCTTTAGCTCTAACTCTCGCAGATGTGAAACCTATTACATTGCAAATGCTTCTTTAACTAGTAGTCACGTTTGCAGAGAGGTGGAGAAAGGGGGCTGGGCCTCCGACCAGCTCTCAGGAATTCCACTGCATAGGACTTACAGGTGGTACCAGGAGGGCTTCTTGGTCCCCAAAGTCCCTCAGGAGCAGAGTGGACTTCATCCCCCAACACGTAGTGTGCCAGGAGATGCGTTTGCAGAGCGGTGGAGAAAGGGGGGCGTGGCCTTCAAAGACGTCTTACCAATACCACTGTGTGAGACTTACTGGAGGTAACAGGAGGGGTAGTTGGCCCCCAAGGACAACCTTGGGGGCCAACTACCCCTTCTATTACCTCCAGTAAGTCCCACACAACAGCATTGCTAAGTTATCATTGCAGGCCATGCCCCCTTTCCCCACCACTCTGCAAACGCGCTCCCTGGCGCGCTCTTGGATGGGGATTAAAGTCTACTTCGCTGCTGGGGGTCCTTAGGGGCCAACTAGCCTACCTGATACCTCCAGTATGCCCCAGATAGTGGGATAGCTGACAGGTGGACACAGGCCCTGCCCCCTTTCTCCACCACTCTGCAAACACGCCTCCTGGTGCGTTCTGGGTTGGGGGATTAAGTCCCCTTGCCTCCTGAGGGTCCCTGGGGGCCAACTAGCCCACCAAGTACCTCCAGTAAGCCCCACACAGCTGGATTGCTGAGAGTGGCCCCCTTTTTACACCACTCTGCAAACGCGCCTCCTGGCGCACTGCTGCCCGGGGGATGAAGTCCACTTTAGTCCTGAGGTCCTCAGGACACAAGAGGACCTCTTCGCCCCACCAGCAATGCGCCAAGAGGCGTATTTGCAGAGTGGTGTAAAAAGGGGCATGGCCTCGGACCACCTCTCAGAAATCCCACTGCGTGGGGCTTACTGGAGGTACCTGGTGGGCTAGTTGGCCCCTAAGGACTCTTAAGATTCGAGGGGACTCAATCCCCCAACCCAGAATGCGCCAGGAGGCGCGTTTGCAGAGTGGTGCAGGGAGGAGGCGGGGCCTCTGGCGAGATGCCGGCTTCTGCTTTTTTAAAAATTAGAATGGGGGCTGTGTGACCCCCCTTCTCTTAATATTTTGTGGGCCTTGGGGACCCCATCCCCCAGGGCCTGACCCTTTAAAAAAAAAAAAATGTAAAAAAACGGAAAGGGGACCACGTGGCCCCACTCCCGAGGCCTTTTTCGGCCCCGCGGACCCCATCCACCAGGGCTGTGCCTCATTTTATTATTTTTTAGGTCTCGCCTACGCAGCGCGCATGCGCTGCATAGGAGGGCCTTTAGCTGTCGCTCTGCTCATTTTCAAGCACTGCACTCGTGCTTGTGGCGGCATCCACCTTGCGGGAGCGAGCAGGGGCGCGCCACAAGCACGAGTGCAGTGCTTGAAAAGTGAAGACTCTCCCAAGCGCGTGCGCGCGCACCACTCGCGGGCTCACCTCCTGCTCCCCCTCTCTCTCACAACAATTAACTTTCGCGGCCGCGGGGCCGCGCTTGTGTTTTAGCGCTTGTTGTTATCATTCGGCTTTGGCAAAGGCAGCCGCATGTTTATTTTTGCATCGCACTTTCACTTAAAGTGAAAGCGCGATGCAATTATAAATATTCGGCTTCCTTTGCCAAAGCCGAGAGCTTGTTTTTTATTTTTTAAGGACTTGTCCCCTGGTACACACAGACAATTCAAACACAGAGGCCCGACACACCGGCACGATGGCTCAGCGAGTTGAACGCTTCTCACTGAAATTTGCCGATCACGAGATGAAATCTTAGTAAGGCCGCTCAGCCCGTTATCGTTCCGAGGCTGTAATACTGAGGACTATTAAAGTTGCTAATATTAGCACCAGTTACAGCGCTTAGAAACGGCAGTACAGAATCAAGCGCTATAATATGAATAAATACCACAATCCATGCAGGCACTCCAATCCACTCGTATGCAATCCCACTTGCAGATCCTAAATTCCTGCATGCGTTTTACGGCCCTCTGCTTCTGGGTAAGGCCCCTGGAACTGACACCCTCGTTCGGCCTCACTGGCGATGATCCCCCCCAGCCTTCGAGGAATGCACTCTCACTTTCCATGGTCTCTAACCTATGAGACATCTTTCCAAGCCCTAAGGCTCCTCTCCATCCGCATACTGCCAGCACCCTCCTACCCAATAGTCGTCCACCACCACGTCCACCACCACCACCACGTCCACCACCACCACCATGTCCACCACCACCACCATGTCCACCACATCCACCACCACCACGTCCACCACCACGTCCACCACCACGTCCACCATGTCCACCACCACGTCCACCACCACCACGTCCACCACTTCCACCACCACCACGTCCACCACCACCACCACGTCCACCACCACCACGTCCACCACCACCACGCCCACCACCACCACATCCACCACCACCACGTCCACCACCACATCCACCACCAGCACCACCACGTCCACCACCACCACCATGTCCACCACCATGTCCACCACCACCACATCCACCACCACCATGTCCACCACCACCACGTCCACCACCACCATGTCCACCACCACAACCACCACCACGTCCACCACCACCACAACCACCACCATGTCCACCACCATGTCCACCACCACCACCACGTCCACCACCACCATGTACACCACCACCACGTCCACCACCACCACGTCCACCACCACCACGTCCACCACTACCACCACGTCCACCACCACCACATCCACCAGCACCACCACGTCCACCACCACCACCACGTCCACCACCACCACCACCACATCCACCACCACCATGTCCACCACATCCACCACCACCATGTCCACCACGTCCACCATCACATCCATCACCACCACCACCACGTCCACCACCACCATGTCTACCACCACGTCCACCACCATGTCCACCACCACCACACCCACCATGTCCACCATGTCCACCACCACATCCACCACCACCACCACGTCCACCACCATGTCCACCACCACCACCACGTCCACCACCATGTCCACCACCACCACCACATCCACCACCACCACATCCACCACCACATCCACCACCACGTCCACCACCACCACCACGTCCACCACCACCACGTCCACCACCACCACGTCCACCACCACAACCACCACCACGTCCACCACCACCACATCCACCACCTCCACGTCCACCACCACCACATCCACCACCTCCACCACGTCCACCACCACGTCCACCACCACCACATCCACCACCACAACCACATCCACCACCAACACCACGTCCACCACCACCACCACGTCCACCACCACCACATCCACCACCACCACGTCCACCACCACCACATCCACCACCACCACGTCTACCACCACCACATCCATCACCAACACGTCCATCACCAACATGTCCACCACCAACACGTCCACCACCATGTCCACCACCACGTCCACCACCACGTCCACCACATCCACCACCACCATGTCCACCACCACGTCCACCACCACCACGTCCACCACCACCACCACCATGTCCACCACCACCACCACCATGTCCACCACCACCACCATGTCCACCACCACCACCATGTCCACCACCACCATGTCCACCACCACCACCACCACATCCACCACCACCACCACCACGTCCACCACCAACACCATGTCCACCACCAACACCATGTCCACCACCACCACCATGTCCACCAGCACCACCACGTCCACCACCATGTCCACCACCACCATGTCCACCACCACCATGTCCACCACCACCATGTCCACCACCACCACATCCACCACCAACACGTCCATCACCAACACGTCCATCACCAACACGTCCACCACCAACACGTCCACCACCAACACGTCCACCACCAACACGTCCACCACCAACACGTCCACCACCAACACGTCCACCACCACGTCCACCACCACGTCCACCACCACGTCCACCACATCCACCACCACGTCCACCACCACGTCCACCACCACCACATCCACCACCACTATGTCCACCACCACCACTATGTCCACTACCACCACAACGTCCACCACCACCACGTCCACCACCACCACGTCCACCACCACCACATCCACCACCACCACGTCCACCACCACCACGTCCACCACCACCACGTCCACCACCAACACGTCCACCACCACCACGTCCACCACCACCACCACGTCCACCACCACGTCCACCACCAACACGTCCACCACCACCATGTCCACCACCACGTCCACCACCACGTCCACCACCACCATGTCCACCACCACCACGTCCAGCACCACCACGTCCACCACCAACACGTCCACCACTGCCACCACCACATCCACCACCACCATGTCCACCACCACCACCACATCCATCACCATGTCCACCACCACCATGTCCACCACCACCACCACATCCACCACCATGTCCACCACCACCATGTCCACCACCACCACGTCCACCACCACCACCACGTCCACCACCACCACCACATCCACCACCATGTCCACCACCACCACGTCCACCACCACGTCCACCACCACGTCTACCACCACCACCAAGTCCACCACCACCACCACGTCCACCACCACCACCACATCCACCACCACCACCACATCCACCACCACCACCACGTCCACCACCACCACCCGTGACAGGTAAAGTGTCACTGGAGGACAGGGGTAATAGCAGTGTCAACCCCGGCTGTACATGGGACATTTAAGGATGCATTGGGTGCGAGAAGATGGGAATAGGGGCTAGAAGTATTACACCAGACCCAAGATACATTTTGAAGAGGCGCAATGTCACAGGGGCTCCTGTAAAAGCACTCGCAGCAGCTCTACCTCACAGTGGCATACCTGCATGAGCCACTCACTCAAAACAAGCATTGGCATAGCCAATAGGTCTCGCCTTTGGGACCTTATAAGTGTTTAGCCATGCAACACTTGATGTTGTTGCACCAAGGATATTGTGCTGGATAACTAAACACTTATAAGGTCCCAAAGGCGAGACCTATTGGCTATGCCAATGCTTGTTTTACATTTTATTACAGGAGGGGGGCCGCGTGGCCCCCCTTCCCTGGGCCACTTTTGGACCCGGGGACCCCATCCCCCGGGGCCTGGCCAGCTTTGATTTTTATTTATTTTGGAGGGGAGCCACGTGTCCCCCCTCCTGAGGCCAATTATGGCCCCGGGACCCCATCCCCCGGGGCCTGGCCTTACGTTGGGGACCGCGGGGGGAGCCCCAATGCCCCCGGGGTCCCAGCTAGCTCCCCGCATCCTGCCAGAGCCGGCATTGCTTTTGGACAAGGGGAGCTGCTGACATGTGGCTCCCCTTGTCCAAAAGCAATCTGCTTCGCTTCGTGGAAGCAAGAGCAGGTTTTCTGCTCTCGCTTCCATGAAGCGAAGCATAGTTTGCAATGACAGGGCGTAGTTCCGTTCAGCAGTTTGGGCTGTAGCCGCGACAAAAGTTCCTATGGAAATTAACATGGAGAAAACGCGTTTTGGGACCCCCCTTTTTTCTTGGCCCGTGCTTGATGAATCACCCCGAAACATTCAAGACAGGAGCTGAACGGAGCGCCCCATTAGTTTTGCAAATTTCGCAATGATTCGTCAACTGCCGCCAACGATATTGGCAAATCAAAAAACGCTTTTCCTATGGAAACTAGGTCCTAACTATAACTACCTACTGGCGACCGCCAGCAGGTAATATAATGTATGTATATAGGGCTTTGCAGAGTTAGCACAGCAGTAAGTGCACGAGTTATGTGTGGAGTAAATAGCATACATAACAACAATTTATAACAGAAGTTTATAACGGACAGTAGCACACAGACGGATGATATACAGTCTGAGGAAGCTAAGGTAGGGTGTTGTGGGGGCAGGGAGAGCAATGGCACAGTTTCCCCGAGTTCGTAGTAGTCAGAATTCTTTAGGGGTTGCTGTTGGAGCTGAACCGGCCAGTCAGATGGTTTAAGGGTGCTGGTTTAGATACTTGTTGAAGAGGAGAAGTTACAGTTTCTTCTTGAAGTCAACAAGCACTAAATTGTGAACACAGGAACTTATGATAGTCTGCCACATCAATCAATCAAACTGCATTTGTAAAGCACAACACTGTCACCCCTAGGGGTATCTGGGCACTGAGTCTCCGTCGTAGAGCTAGGTCTTGAGTCTCTGTCTGTAGTCTGCCAGCGAGGGGGCTGTAAGGAGGTGGAGGGAAAGGTCATTCCAGGTCTTGGCAGCGATGTAGGAGAAGGAGGAACTGCTGCGGCAGCGACGGATGCAGGGCAGTGACGGATGCAGGGCGAGTGAAGAGGAGCACACGTGTCTAGAGCAGAGGTCTTCAATCTGTGGGGCGCGACCCCCAGGGGGGCCGTGGAGGCATGGGAAGGGGGTCGCGCTCTTCATTTGGTAAAAGAAAACATTGCAGATGGTCACCGGTAGTTAAAATGTTTTCCCTGGGGTGTTATTCAGGGACTCTCCTGTGCTGGGAAATGGAAGCCAGACAGACAGCTAAACATGCCTTTCTACCAGTGTGTTGCTGGTCTGAAAGAAATGCAAATGTGCTGCACAACGAGTTAATCTGCAAATGTAAAGGATTTGCAGATTAACTCGTTGTGCACATTTGCATTTCTTACAGGCCAGCAGCACACTGGCAGAAAGGTGTATTTAGCTGTCTGTCTGGCTTTGATTTCTCAGGAGAGTGCTGTTGCAGTTAATTGGTCAAATCACTTGAAGCTTTTTGAGTGCTAGTGCACAGAGTTTACTGACCTGTGAAGTGCTTGCTTTTAATTGTCATTGTTTTTACTTTGCGCTTACTATACCTGAGAAATGTGTTGAAGGACAGTTATGTAAAAAAATTGCATTACATAGGGTCTGGATTTTACTAAAATCTATTGGTCTCGTTTACAATGAACTGGTGTAGCGTAGCTCCGCAAGTATTTTTGCTCCGCTGCCCTATGCCAATTCAAAAGGGCAGGAATGGACTGTATTTATAAGATAAGGTGCACTCCTGTCCTTTCTGCCAGCACACAATTTGGTGCCTAGCGCAAACGCAGGCACCCTTGTACCATGGTGCAAAGGTGTCTGCAGTGTTGGCAGGATTGTTTTTGTGCATGAAGGCACGCCTTCCTGCGCAAAAACAACCCATGGAGGCCCTTTCCTCTTTCTATGTGTGCCACACATAGAAAGAGGAAACAATTGAGGAGAAATAAAGATATTTCTCCTCGTTACACATCCCCTGGGGCAGCGTACAGTTTTGACGCATCCTCAGGTTTACAGATCCTTGTAAATCTGGGAATGTGTCAAAACCCATGGAAAAACCCACCGCAACGCCCCTGGAATGTGCCCCCCTTATGCAGTGTAAAGCAATGCACCGACTTGTGCTGCATTGCCTTACACCATATCTAGGGGGCCATTAAAAGCCACGCAAAGTGGCTTTGCGTGGTCTCGTAGATATGGGTCTGCTCTCTGCGCAACCAGAGCGTCATAAAAAAATCGCACCGGCAGCGCAAAGGGCTTATAAATAAGCCCCTATATTTTGGAAGCAGCCCGTATATTTTGGAAGCACCATTTTATCGTAAAACATTTTGCGCATTATGTAGCGTCCTATCTTATACTGTGTGTAATGCAGGTAAAATAATGACTTACATATTCGCAGTGCTTTCTTTTCACAGGCTGTGACCTCATAGCACTAAAAATACACAAGTCACAATTCTACACTGCACCAACCACGGGTTAATTCTGTGGCTCTCTGGTTTCACATAGACTTTTGCAGTGCATTAACTAATAGAGGTTTCATAATTTATTATAGTGCATTTCCCACTGAGTAACAACTTTTAAAAATGTATTCATTATTCATTGAAGCTGCCCGTTATTTTATATGTAGCTACCTGACGTTGAAAGACTTAAAAAACGTACATATGTTTTAATTATGATGAATGATGTTCAGCTACCTCCAGTTACATGCAGGTGTAAATGCCAAGCTGTCAGCATCCCATGAAATATAGTATGATTTTCCTCTAATGACGTGCAATAAAGTTGCACCCCATGCATTACAGCTATTATACCAAGGGCCACTGGAATTATGTGATTGTGCGGCAGCAGCGATTTTAGCATAATTATAGATTTGCTGCATTTGCCACAATCCATCATCTGCCGCATAACCTGCTGATTTTAACAACAAAAAAATGTATTTACTCAAAAGGTTTAAAAGTTACTAAAAGGCAGCAACAGGTGTTGCCGCTCTGTAGAAGGCCCTCTGTAAAGCTGTACTGGTCATCTTTTTGTTGCATATTGCTATATTTGGGTGTTAAACTGGTACTAACGAGGTGCAACCACAGATAAACCGTTTCTCTAGAGAACACTTATGGTTGTCAATGATAAGGACTACCAGGTTCTAGAAGTTTTTGTCGAGAGGGGGTCCTTACGCCTAAACATTTTTGATTGGGGGTCTCGGCATCAAAAAGTTTGAAGACCACTGGTCTAGAGGGTTTATGGAAGTTCAGTCGATGAGTGATGTAGGCAGGTCCTAGGTCGTGGATGGCTCTGTAGGCGTGCATGAAGATCTTGAACTGTCATCTCTTCCGGAGCTACATGGTAGCACTGTTTGTCTAATTAAGATATGAGCACAACAAAAGCTGTTTATTAATTAAATATGCATAAAAAATGACTAACACCTGCTTCCTAAGCCATTCTTAAAGCTTTGTGGGCCTGCAGTAGTCTGAACTGACACACGTGTAGGAGTGTGATGGTTAGTAGTTATGTTGGTACTGTCATTGGGAGCACTGGCAGGGCCAATAGGTGGTGGAAGCTGCAGTGGACTCCTGATGTTGGGCCCGGGCACTTTTTTTTTTTTTTTTTTAACAAATTAAGCACTGAGCTGATGATGCACTCAAACATCACAAAGGAGACCGCACACCTTGGAAAACCACTCAGTCAGCCCTCGGTGCAAGTTCCCAAATAAAACAAGATGTCACAGAGACTGTTATCTCTCATCCAGGTGGTCTTAATGCCACCACGCCTGGCTCTTTAAGTTGCCAAAATAACTGAGACATTCGTCTTAAGCCACCAGATCCTGTGGCTTACAATGACAGTATTGCATCTTCTTTCATCGCTAGAGCACAAGGTAGACAAGCTGCTTTGGTGCATGCGCTGTGGAGAAAGCCATGCTCCGCCTCTGGCTGAAGCCCTAGCCAATACATTCATGCCCCTGTGAAGGAGAGAGTCTGTATTTCCACTCATGGCTCTAACACAACCAATGAAAGCACACAAGGACAGATTCTAGTGAGGCTGGCTCATCATGCAGATGGTCAGGACTCCGTACTGTTGAGTTGGGTAGTAGTAACACCTTTCGTTTATGGTATTAAAACCATGCAAGTGTTTGACAGCCAGTACTACAGACTGAACAAGGTATTATCCTTAGTTGTATTCGTCTGTGACAGTCCAGTGAGGCCATTGTCCTCACCATTGGACTCTCCATATATGGAGTCTAAAGCAAAGGACACACCAAGCAAAATATTGCTTTGAAACAGCGGCCTGCATAGGGTCAGCATGGCCAGGATGTGTGTTTACCAGGTGTATAATAAAGGCAAAGTGATAGCCATGTTGGGCCAGACGAAAGCAGACCAGCAACAAATATAGTAGGGTTGGACAACTTAAATCTAAAACGGCCGTATGTAGGTTGGTTTCTAGGAGAACATCTGACTATGTAAGTGATGTGTACTTAGAAAAATTGCACATCCATTTAGGTTATGCATACAGCCTGAAAATCTGGCGTTTTGTAGACATACTTTGGACAACCTGGACATAGTCCTGGTCATTCTTATAGTGTCTGTAGGCACAGGTGGCTTAATTTAATTTGGCCCGTTCACCAAGCTGTCATAACATGGCCCTGGCCCTTGTAAGCTAGAAGAAGATTCTATACTGATCCAAAGACTTAGAACTGGTAGCCCCATGAGTTCACAATCCTACATCTAGAATGTTTTACTTCCCCTACCTTGAAAAGGTAACGCAGCCAAATCAGATGCTCTGAGTTCAAGTGAATGATGGGGTAGGAGAAAGGGGCTGCACTGCTTGTGTGCTCCTGTCTTTGGTAAAATGGCACCACATCACACTGACCTTGTAGTTCTGTGTCCTCATGAAGGAACACTGCCTTCAGCCTCAATCCTCTATATGGTCACAAAAGCCCTCGTGGCTTGCAGTATCCTTATAATGTATTGGAGGGGATACTTTATCCCATATAACAGGTGAAATGTTGTATACACTGTGCATTATGGTTTTATAATGCTATTGTGTGAATCTGTTCATTTATAAATGTCATTGCGATCACAAAATGGCAATACAGGACCATAATGCTCTATTACCTGGTATGTTTGGCATATTACATATATATTTTTTAACCACTACATTGGTTGAAAAGTCCTAGCAATTATGACAGTCCTATAAAAATATCGACCTTGATGCAAGGGTAAGACCTCATGCCTATCAGTTTTAACTTTTGAAAGGTCAGCTGCCTGTGCAAAACAAGACCAGTTATACATGCTTTGCCTCTTCCTCTCACCAGAACCAGCGTTTGCTGAAATACTCAGGATAGGGCCTCCTTTATTTCAGTTTTGGTAACCAGGCCAGGAAGATCCTGCCTTGTCAAGTTCATTGCGTGATTTTGCTAGGTTTTCTTTGTAGTCAAAAATCTCAGTCTTTCTCTGAACTAGGGTCTCCCTATCTTTTATAAACGCCTCTTGTAATAAGGGATCTTTGGGTCTTTTCATTTCTAGCTAGCGTATGTTCTACAGTTTTTTTCTGTGTCTCAAAGAAGAGTGGATCGAGATTCCACTATTGTTTTAATGCAAAACCCACTTATAATAGCCTTAAAGGCATCCCATTCAACTAATGCAAAGGAGGCATTCTCTTTATTGTCCCTAAAATAATTTTCAATTTCTGTCCCTAGTTTAACTTTAAACACTTGATCCTACAATGTAGAGAGTTGCAGTTTCCATGTGGGGCTCAGAACTAATTGTTTACTCGGCTGGAAGGCCAGAAGTAAAGAATTATGGTCAGAGGCCAACAGATTGTATTGGGATGCAAAATATGCCCGGGCACCCTAAAAAAAAGTGTTCCCACATTTGCGGAATGCGCTTTTTTGCAAAACACTGCTTCAGTGTTTTAAGTATTATAAAAACGAGCTGGAGGGTTGTCTAAAAGAGGCATATTTTTTAAATTCACTGAGATAAAAAAAATGCAAGTGCTTCCCGGACTCTTTGTGCACGGATTAGTTAACAATGGTGAACCACACCTGAATATGATTGAGGCCACTTCTTCTCAGGCCCCCTGCTCAATCTGCATACATTAATGGGCCGGCACAGAGAGAGACTGGGAATGACACCTCTGCCCCCTTGGTAAAAGCAAGATAATAGAGGCCCATCTGCCTCCGGTAAGGCCGCTTAGGCCTCCACTGGGCCGATGGTGGCATCTGAACTGCACAGATACAGCCCAAATCGGCCTCCATGCTGCCCAGAAAAGTGGCACACAGCATCAACTCAGATACTGGCCCATCACCCGCCTTACCAATCCAACCCTGGAGGCCATCTTGTACAGATACTCTGCCTGGAGAATCACTGTATGCAGGCAGGCTGATTATACTATTGTGTGAAGTCTAACATGTAGGTCATGCATAGAATCAGAATTCCCACTCAGTATGGTGTAGTGCCCTCCATGAATCTATTAGCCCCCAGTGGACTAGCCAGGTTCTGAGGAATTGGGCAATTTTAATCATAACTAATGTAGGATCTATCCAGGTCTGCATATGCTACCCAGTTGAAGTTCCCTCCTAACACTAGGGGGGTCATGTGTCATCCCTGCTAGGTGTGTTGATATTTGCTCTAGGAAGGCCGATTAAATCTAGGTTAGGGAGATAGATGTTCACCAATGTAACGTCTCTCCCATTCAGCATATAGCTTATAACTAGGTATCTAATCTGCCTGCTTTGTATATAGTTGATTTATCCACCAGGAGAGGCACCCCAGGGCAAACCTCTGGCATAGGCGGAGTAGCTTGTGTGGTATTAGATGACCTCCCAGCGCCTTGGAGTGCCTTCCATTCTTTCTGTGCCAAATGCATTTCCTGCATGAATGCTAATCTCACTCCTCTCCATTTAATGCATGATTTATTTTGTTCCTTTTCACTGCACTGTTTATTCCCCTAACATTCAGGATCCGGAATTGTACATTTTTTAAGTTAACTCTACAAGAGAATTAGTCGCCATGTCCATCTACTTACGATCTCTAATGGGTCGGGAGGACTCTGTCCATGGCATGCACCATATGCATCTACATTCGCCTGACGCGGAGACCCAGTTACAACCTGAACGTTATACATCCCCGAACCCAGGATTGAAGAGCAACCACCCCATATCTATGACCAACACCATAACTGTCTATTGCAGTCAATGCAGATGAGGGAAAGGTCTTGAAAATGCACAATCCCAGGGCCCCATCCACCCTACCTAAACCATAGGCACTACCAACAATGTCCACAGCTAGTGCAGGGTTTTCTGCTGGACAGTATCCGTTTCGCTTCTGCAGAAGCTTGGTATTTCTTCCCCTGATCAGACCAGTTCTTTCACTAATCTTGAGGTCACAGTTGGGTGTTTTGTGTTGCCCTCGAACGAACATCTTTGCTGAGGTTGCACGATGTACTTCCATCCTCTGAACCCATTGATTCCTATGTTGTGCTGCGTTCGCAAATGCTCGATGCTGCCACTACTGCCTTTTCCGTCTCATGTTGGGCTTGCAGGCATGTTGGACGTTTATAGCACATTATCTTGAATCTTACTTCCTTGGCTTTTGTACTACCTACCTGCCACTGGATTGCTGAACCCCACTTCTCTCTTCATACACTTCAATCCATGCTCACCTTTCTTGCTGATCTGTGAAAAAGTATGTTACACTGCCCACCATCACTTTCGGTTTTGCCGGAAACAGTGTGCCATCCCTCACACCAAAGTCTCCGAGGCTTTCATTTCACAGTGATGAAGGAGCTCTGCCAACTTCCTGTACACCAGAAACCTGCTTGTACTTTGGCATATCGCTCTGTCTCCCCGTGGTCCTTGGGACCCTGCTCGGTGGAGCCAGGGCGCTTCGGATCACTTTCAGCTGGGGTAGCCACCATCCCAGGTCAGCACAATTTGGTCCCCATCTGCTAGCATGTATTCTTCACAGCAGGCACTGAGCAGTTTGAGCGGCCGCCATCTTGTTTAAACCGCCTGTGTTGGTTTGTTGCATTTTTCAGCCTCTTAGCAGCGACTCTCTTCCAGGAAGTCAGGAGCGCCGGCTACTCTTCAGTGGTGCTCCCTGGTATCACAGATGGTGCCGCAGGAAGCAGGATTCAGGCCAGGTAGGGAGTCTGACGGGAAGTGGAGCCAGATGTACCTCATACTCCATTGGGTTCATGGCTACGGTCTCCAAGAACAAGGACCAGTTCTGTAGTGTCCTGCTGGACACGTTCTAGTGTTCAAAACAAATCCTGTGCACACGTTTAAGGATAACGCTATTGAAAGGTAAAGGTACAGTTGTAGTGTTCAATTAATGAGGATTCACAGAGATCGACACCGGTAGTTTCATGTGGAAAAGATGTTTATGCAAGCTTTAGAGTTCGTCAAAACAAAAGCGCCAGCCGACACGTGTTTCGTCAACAGGGCAGTGACCTGTGACTCTTCAGGGCTTGATGGCGTGCAACGATTGCGATATCGGTGGACCGGTGATAATTTCAACCCGGTCGTGGGCGGGTATTCCTAAAAGTGCCGTATAAGTGGTGCGGGATAAAACAACGGGCGGGTACGTCCGTGGTGGTTGTATCCTGTGTGTAGCAGGATCCAGCGTTAATCCGTCTCGCTTCCGTATTGTGTTCAGCCTTGTGCTGCAACCACACTTTACACCCACCCATCCCAGGAGTCACCGGTCAGGTGACCCTGCCAATAAAAGGGGCCGGGCGCACGTGCCCTGGGTCAGTTCCAGTATCTAACCACTGTGTGTCGGTGGTCCTCATTAGTAGCATGTGGACCCAGGGCCCACAACACCACAAGTTCCTTTCCCTTATTGTTATTGGCTCTCAAACACTAGCATTATTCCCCCCTCCCCCCCTTTATTCACTCTGCTCCTACCTTCAGTTCACTACGTTTCCCCCTTAAAGGGCATCGTTTGTTCCCCTACTTCCCGCTTTTGCTCATGACTTTAATTCCTAATTTATCCCCGTTTGACTTTGTACCGTATTTCTTAACTGTTCCTGCAGGTGAAAGCGCTTTTAAAGTTCAGTGAATAAAATTAAAACTGAGTTAAATGTAAAGTGGCGATAAAACACTGACGGGCGGTATCGAAGGACTTCACAGAAAACGTGTTGATTAGAGAAAGTAAATAAGCAAACATAAAACACACCTGCTTAAGAACTCTGAAGACTTTTACTCGAAGAGACTTTCAGAGAACATCAAATAGACGATTTTAAGCACTCGGAGAATTTGAATTAGTTGAATGAAGGAGAAAGCGGAAACATAGTTACACTCTGAACAAAGTCAGCAGTGCCTTAGGGAGGCTCACGGGCTTTTTAACAATGAGAACATTACACTTAATGCCTATAGATGAACAATGCAGGTCGGTAAGCCCAGGAAATAGGACATCATAACAGTACAAGGAGCGCCTTCAAACCGTAGGGACAGTCTTTTCCTCGTCTATGGACTGGTTGGGAGACAATGGGCACAATGAGGAATTTTGGTGTGGGCACTAATTACATTTTTTTATGTACCGTTTATATTAGTGTTTCATTTTGTATTCTGAGGAAAATTACAGTGTTGCTTCATATTTTCGGAAGGGTGGTAGTCATTTATGGCATGGAGCCAGGTTGGTGAGCAGATGAGGGTAAGGGCATCTCCCAGGCGTGTCCTCTCAGTTTGTTTTGATTTAGTTTAAATTTTGTAAAGTACGGCGTGCCCCCTTTCTGTCATGTAGAGTATGAGCAGGGCACAAGTCCTAAAAAAAGAAGTGGGGGGACTCTCCAAGTTAGGTAGTATCACAGGAAGTGACATCACCGCGCATGGCATTGCAGGAAGTGACCGCAGGAAGTGACATCGCAGGAAGTGGCATCACAGGAAGTGGCATCACAGGAAGTGACAGGTTCCTTTACCCAAAGCTTGACAAACTAACTCTGCTGCCAGCCTACCCCACCAGGCGTAATATTCCATGTGCAGCACATTTCCATGTAGATGTGATTGCTTTAGCTGCCTGGTGGTTAACAGATTTGATGGAAAGATCTTTTTTTGTCTAGTCCTAGTTTTGACTTAAAGTAGCATACAGGGTTAATGCGCCTCCTGCAAAGCACATTATGTAACATGCAGATGGCAGATTTTATTTTATGTAGATGGGTAAGTAGGTTACTGCTTTGAGCACAGAGATCCTTTTGTTTCATGCAGTTGCATTGATTGTAATCCTTCTAGTATAGGACAGTGAGCTATAAAGGATATGTGACTCCTACACCCAGTAACCCTCACTGTCTTATGCAACACATCCTGTACAATGATTTAAAAACTTGTGTGATTTATTGACAATATAATATGTATGTTTGCTGTAAAGTGATCTGGCACCCTACATTGGGATGAATAGCGCTGTAAAAACATAAAAAATACTGGTATTTAAATTGTTATTTTGCACTGGGACAGAGTAATGCATCTGACATTCTTACAGTGCATGAATATCTACTATATATGGGGGTCCGAACAAAGTCAAAATCGTGCCTATCTTATGTGCCTTTGAAGTGTTAACAAGCTGCTGCTTTTGTTTCCCTTCCTCTGCATTTACATCTAGGTGTGAGGCAGGGGCGTAACACAGGCCCCCCGCCGCCCCCGCTGTGCGGGGTGGGGGGGCCCTAAGCTGCATGGGGCCCCCTCAGCACAGCACTCTAGCTGCAGAGCTCCTGATTGAGCCCGGAGGGGGCCCCTCCACCTGCCTTGCAGGGAGGCCCCCTCAAGTTTCCTTACGCCAGTGGTGTGAGGCTACAGGCAGCCCTCAGCCTGGATACTCGGACAAAGAAGGCCAAATGGGCCCTTAAGTTCGGCCTTTGTTATGGACCAGCTGGAGTCTCAAATAACAAAACCCCCCTCCCCGTCTGCACGTTGCTGCTTGGAAGGAAAGCAGATAACGAGCGGGCGCTGCTGAATGAATCCTGGTGTCTCAAACTTACACCAGGACGAGTTCAGCATATTTTAGAGTGCGGCTCAACTTCTTGGCAGGGTGGACAGCGTCCACCCTGTGAAAAGAGTGGGTGGACGCCGTCCACCCGCGTGTACCCCCGACTCGAGCCCTGAGTATGAGGGTGATAAGTCTAAGTCTGTGTGAAGCCATGGATGGAGAAAGTTGAGTCAGGCACTGGAGGAATCAAGCTTAGATTGTCTTCACTACTGGTAAGTCTACTTAAAGGGCAGTTTGAAAAGTTCAGATTTTAGGAGTATCTTGAACCGTGCGTGGTTCTGCTCTGCCCTTTGGCTCAGAGCATCCCATCGCCTTGGACCCTGGCTTCCCAAGGATCTGCCTCCTTGTTTCAGGTGTTTAAAGGCTTGTTGCCATCACTAACCACAGACTCCTACTTGGTGCATACTAGGGGGGCAGCTGGAAAAGTGTGTGCACGGTTTCCTGGAACTGCTTATATTTGTATCATTGGTGCCCAATTAAGTGATGGAGCCAGGCCAGATTTTCAGGATACCCACAAGATAAATTTATATACAAGAATTCCAAACGGGAATAATTGACATTGTCAGCGGTAATCATGAAGGTACGTCTAGGCCCTCGTCAAACAATGTCAAAACCCACTGGTCACTATGAATATTTTGGGAAATTGTCGAAGGAAATCGCCTCTTTCTTTGCTATAGAAGTAGGTGCAGCGACTTGGAAGTCCTTGAATAACAGACTGGCTGCTTCTCTTCGGAGAGAGGCCGCTTCCAGGTTTAGGGGGACCATAATGTCTTATGCCTCAGGGACTGAGGTTTTACGTTTCTGGCCTTTCCTTTTACAAGCTTTTGTGTTCTGATGGTTGCACTTCAATTAGCAATAGTTACTGCTTTTGTCAGAGAGATCCTGCAGTTTATAAGTTATAATCCTAATATAAAACAGTGAGCTATTAACTGTCATCAAAGAGCTGCATGCAAACTGCAAGGTATATATTACAGCTATATGGTTTTTTTGCAGTCTTTTATTATCCTAATCTTGCAGAAGGATTCATTTGGGTAGAAATCAATTCTTAATATTAAAGAGAACCCTTAACAATGGTGTTACGTTTTAAAAATTCTGAATTTGTGCTTTTCCAGACCAAGGACTCTTAAACTATATTGCCTACTAGTATAGATGGCATGTGACTCCTACAACTTGTAGTCCTCTGTCTTATGTAACATTTCCTATACAGTGATTTACACACGTATGATTGTCTCTGTAATGTGTGTGTGATGTAAAGTGTTCTGACACCGTACACTGGTATGAGTGGTGCTATACAAGTAAATGAATCTGAGAGACAGCGGTTATGGAGACTCGAGGGGCACTGTTAAATGGTGGCAGTTAGGGAATCGGTGGCAGAGGTGGTCATTGGGGGGGCGCCAACAGACATTGTCGCACACGGCGCCACCAGTGCTAAAGCCGACCCTGATTTCAAATGTTGTTGTGGACTAATGAGGCATCTGTGCAATTGGAGGTGGGCCCCCCTGGTTAGCATGGCCCCTGAGGACCCACAAAGCTTCTCCTCTCCATCGTGAGTCCATAAGCCCTCTGTGCCCACCAACCACCAGCGACTGAAACCTTTAACAAACCAGTGAGTCATCCAGTCTGTGCGAAGAAATACAAAATACTCCTGGGAAGTGGGGGTGACTGAGGGAACCGACGCATGTGCTGTATGACTGAGAATGGGGGCCCTCTGCATGCACACGGTTGTCCAGGACTCACAGAGCACAAGCGCGCACGTGTTCTCCGTGGCTTTTGAGCGCAGATGACGAGCAGAGAGAAGGATTAAAAATAAGCACAGACAAGGTTTCCAAAGTAAACTGGTTCAGCGTAAAAGAAAACATTTACCTGTCTGACGCAGAGCCCTTTGAAGCAGCTGTGCTTTGCTCAACAGCGCATGCGCTGGCCAACAGCCAGGTCTCCAGCCAAAGAACCTCTGGAGGGAGATGCATTCCACGACGGGCGTCTCTCTGGGGCCCGGGCCCGGGGTGTTTGTACTCCGGTCCTCTCTTCCCAAAGCAGAGCAGGGCACGGTACTGGTGTGAGGCAGTTCAGGGGGGCGTGAGAGTACGCCTTTCCCCATGGAATTTCACTTTAGTCTATCAAATAAGGACTATTCTTTGCGCTTCGACGCTTCGCCAGAGGTAGTAAGCGCTATATAAATACAATTACATGTAAACAGCCTTGTTTTACAAGTCCTGCATCGAGAGTGAGAGAGCTCAGCTAAAAAGTCTGGAAACACAGATTGGACAAATTGACAAAGGCGTGGAGGTTGGATATGATCTACATTATTGAAGTGATCACGCTGAGGCAGGTAGGTGAAGAGACTTCATGTTTATTGACCGTTTGTCTCCACAGCTCCCAGGAACTGACAGGTTCCTGACATTCAAACAAGTACATTCCATTGTCATGGCAATAACATCACAAATGCCACTAAGGAGATGGAGGAGACTACTACAACATCTCCCTTCTTCCCAATAACAACATAACTGAGTACAAAGGAAAGAAAGAATAGACGAGGATGGAGACAAAGTAGAACAGAACAAACAGAAAGAGAACTTGAAGGAAATAAAATAAAAGAGAACACAGAATAAAAGATATAAATGAAGGTACAATAATACCAGCAATTTGAACCAAGAAACGTTGGACAAGAAATACAGTTTACAAATCCATGCGATTAGGCGGAAGACTAATCCTACCACTCCTGCGTGGCGGGACATATTTCATAGACGACTCAGCAAAGCCAGAACTCACTTTCTGAGTCGGTTTGAACTGCGTTGTTAAAGTATCCGCCACATCTCCAGACTCAAGATCTTGTTGCAAGACTACCCTCTTAGGAATCTTGTAAATCCTAGATAGGTTCCATCAGTTCTTCCCATTGACCCGTACAGCAAATCGTGAAACGGCATCAACCCTAACAGGAGAACCAAACTTTGATAGACCTTTAGGGACATTAAGAGGGGACTTAATTCTCACCCAATCTCCCACAGAGTCACTAGACCTAAAACTCTTAAGACTGGGGAGAACATATTGATCAAGTGATCCAGCCTCATCATGAGATTCCCCACACTTGGTCAGGGAACCCCATTTCTTCATCCAAGCAGGACACATGTGAAAAGAAGCTTCTCTACCCCTGAGAAGTTTAAAGGGGCTTGAACCTGTGATGGAGCTGGGAGTTGTGCGATGTGCCCAGAGCATGCTTTGAACAGCTTCTTTAATATCAGTCCTAGAAGAGACGGCCCACCGAACACATTCAACTAGAATACGGTTGGTACGCTCAAAAAACCATTGGCCTGTGGGTGATAGAGGGCCACACGCTTGTGAGCAATACCAGGCTGGCTCAAAAAATCAGACATTTCTTTGGAGGTAAATTGTACTCCATTGTCGGAGACAACTTCTTTGGGGAAACCCTCTCTTTCAAACAGATTTTGAAGAAACTTGATGACCTCTTGTGAATTGGGATCAGTCATGAATTGCACCGCCCACCATTTACTGAAATAGTCAGCCACAACTAAAGCGAATTTATAGTTCTTAGGTAGAATGTTAAAAGGTCCCACAAAATCAATAGCTAGCTTCAACCAAGGACCATTGGGAACAATGACCTCTTGTACAGGAGGAGAGACAATTTTTATAACTTTGTCGCTGGTACAACATGTCGCACAACCTTCCACAACATCATTAATTTGCCGGTCCATGGAAGGCCACCAATAGACAGCGTGGATCCTTTTTTATGCATTGGTTTGACCAAGATGGCCCTCATGGCCATAATCAATAATGCGACTTCTCAAAGACTCAGGGGGAACACATTTTTCCCCCCGCATGATCATTTCTCCACCCTCCAAAGTGAGTTCATCACCCTCCGGACGCGAGACTGCAGGTGCGGTAACGGTAGCTGTGGCGATTTTTAACTTTTCTTTTCTTTAGCGCATTGTTTTTTTTAATTTACTTCCACACTTCCCTACCTGTTCTCTTTGCCGTCTGTTCCCCGGTCCACCACGGGCTTGCCCGATTGATGTGGAGGGAGCAGCGGTCTGCCATCTTTTCGGGAGGGGACAGGGGGAGGCGGAGCATTGACGTCAGCAGACAGCTGACTCGGAGGCCTTAACTACATGCCTCTCACTTCGCGCAGCGGACGCGCGCAGCGGGCGCACCAAAGGCAAGCCCGTCTGCGCCCGTCCGCGTCCGATCGAGGCCAGAGGCCACAACCCCTGCCCCTTTTTCTAAAACGATAAGGAAATATTCCCCCAGTCTCCTATATGATCTGAGAAAGAGGCCAGAAGCTGATTGCATTTCTTTCAAATTCGACCGCCCTATTTTATCATGCCCTTGTTGTAATTTCACCTGCACTCCTTCACATAAGAAACCACAGTCGCAGAATACTGCCACTGAGCTTTATCCCATTAAACAACTATCAGCTGTGGGTAGAACTAATAAAACCCAACCCAAAGAGTTTACCTTTTTCAACCTAAATTGTAGATCCCTCGCTAAACATAAGGAGGATATTTTTGATCTTCTCTATAACTCACAACCTCAGCCAGATGCAATCTTCCTCACGAAAACATGGCTACACGAAAGCTCCGGCCCTGATATTGCAGCGGCCTTACCGCCAACCTACACAATTGTTAGGAAAGACCGAGGAGATAAAATCGGTGGCGGTATTGCGATTATCTTTAAAAAAGGTTATTCGTGTAAATGGGAGACACCACCTTGTGGAGGTTGTGAAGCAGGCTTCTTTAGACTACTCCTTACTCCTCAGTTCACACTGACTGGCTTCCTGGTGTATCGCCCCCCTGGCGCAGCAGGGCTATGGGCGGAAAGCTTACCTGACATCATTACCCCTTTTTTACTCAATGCAGCCAATTTTACCATCGTGGGTGACCTTAACATTCACTTTGACGATCCTACATGCAAGATTGGCTCCAGCTTGATTGCCGATCTAGAAGCCATGAACATACCACTCCGTAATTCGGGTCCTACACACAGGGGTGGCCACTTGCTTGACCCCATATTCTCAAACTTACCCAATATTCATAGCCAAAAAGCTCTGCCTTTACTCTGGTCTGACCATTTTTTAGTAAATTTTAGGTTGGTGTTTGATTCACAGTCTAATAGTTCGGCCATCTCCGCACCTAAAGTTAGGAGCAGAAATTGGAAGAAACTAGATATTGACTCATTAAATCAACACCTGGTGAGCAATACTCCTGATTTGTCTCCCATTCAAATCTCGGACACAGCTACCATTCACACTTGGATAACGGCATCTGTGAACACCTGCCTTCCCATTTCACTTAAGAAATTAAATAATCATCGTCCTCCTGCCCCATGGTTCACCGAAAAATTAAAAATTGAAAAAACAAAATGTAAGGCTTTAGAAAGATGTTGGAGGAAGGATTATGCCTTAGAATCCAAGCAGCGTTATAAAACTGCTAAGGGAGAATATAATGCCCTATGTAAAGCAGCGCGTGCGGAATATGTGAACAAAACTATCACATCAGCACAAAATAATGCAAAAGTCTTGTTTAAATTAGTTGGGGAGCTCTCGGGAGCAACCTGTCAACCGGTACCCCCGACACTTGATGAAGCACACTGTGAAACTGTGGCGAAGTTCTTCATCGAAAAAGTAGAAAAGATCCATGCAGAGCTTGAGTCGGCAACTACTAAAATGGTACAGCACTTAATGAATCCATCCCCCACTTCTGACTGTAACAGCCCAGTCGGGTTCTTGGACTCGGCGTCTACCATGAAAGTATCAAACTGGCAACCCTTAGACCCTTTATCTTTCAGTTCCATTTTAAATAGTCTTAAATCAGGCTCCCCAAATGACCCACTTCCAGTTAATATTCTTCAAAAACTTAATTCCTCTTCATTGAGGATCATCATGGATCTACTTAATGCCTCACTGAGGGAAGCCACTTTACCTGCAGAATGGAAACACGCAATGGTTCTTCCTCTTTTGAAGAAACCAAATGTGGATCCAGCTGAGCCTTCCAACTTCCGCCCAATTTCCCTACTCCCTGTTTTTTCTAAGATTTTAGAAAAACACGTGAATCAACAGCTTACACGGTTTGTGGAATCCAATAATATCTTACACGGGTCCCAATCAGGCTTTAGAGCCGGTTACTCCACAGAGTCTACTCTCTTAGGAGTTACCGAAACAATACGCCTGCTTCTGGACAAAGGGGAAACGGTGGCACTCATTCTATTAGATCTGAGTGCCGCCTTTGACACGATATCTCATCCTACCCTTCTAAATGCTCTCCAGTCCCTGGGAATTGTTGGATCAGCTTTGAAGTGGATTAAAAACTTCCTCACTAACAGGACTTTTCAGGTCTTCTCTCCATCGGCTTGCTCCAAGACCTATGCATCTCCTCATGGAGTGCCTCAGGGATCGATACTTAGTCCTATGCTATGCTATCCTATGCTCTACGTCAGCCCTTTAGCTACCATCGCGGAAGAGGCTGGGTTGTCAATCTTCTCTTATGCGGATGACACCCAGCTTCTCTTTTCACTATCCGCCAATGACAAATCCAGTGTTTCATCCCTACAGTTAGGGCTGTATAAAATCGCCAACTGGATGCACACTAACTGGTTGAAGCTAAATGGAGGAAAAACGGAGGTTTTGATCATGGGGAAGGATAAAGATCTTTGGGGCCCGCATCACTGGCCACCTGAAATGGGTGAACTTCCTAAACCGGTACAAACTGTACGTAATTTGGGTATAGTGATTGACGATCAGCTGACTATGAAACAGCAAGTAGCGAAGACCACTTCCATTTGATTCACTATTCTCAAATGGCTCTGTAAGATATTATGGATGATGCCTGAATCTACTCAACGGACAGTCATCCAGGCCCTAATCATGTCGAGGCTTGATTATGGCAACGTCCTTTATCTAGGAGCAAATAGGGAATTAGTACATAAGCTGCAGGTGGTGCAGAATTCTGCAGCCAGGCTACTTCGTCAGGTACCGAAAACATCCTCTATCACAGGCTCTTTGCGTGATCTCCATTGGCTCAGGGTTGAGCAACGGACGAAATTTAAGGCCTTATGCTATATGCATAAGATTAAGCTAGGTACAGCACCCCATTACCTATGCTCCCTAGCCCAGACATATCTTCCGCCCCGTCTACTTCGCTCTGCATCCCAAGCTAACTCCATAGTTCCTAGATTTAAACTTTCACGTATGGGCGGACGCTCCTTCTCGTACCTGGCCCCAATGTTATGGAACTCACTACCTTCCCCACTTCGCCACGAAATTAGCCATAAAAGCTTCCGCAAAGGCCTGAAGACCTGGCTTTTCAACCAGTAAAAAGCTTGTCCGATTTGTCTGCAATCTGTCCTGTGCGCCGGGAAACCTCCGGTAGCTGTGCGCCTTATAAATTTAATTTAATAATAATAATATAATCTTCAATTTTTGCAAAAGGGTGAAGAAGACCATTTAGGTGTTTTTCCTTGGGCCACCCAGAGACAATGAACTCTTTAACCCTCTTGAGTACAGAATCCGACTCCATCCCATGAAACCACTCCTGTTCTGAAAAACAACCCAAGCAGCAAACATCAACCGCAGCAATAAGACACTCCTCATCAGCATCATCATCAAGTTCTTGTTTTGGCAGAGGTAGAGGAAACCTTGAGAGAAAATCAGCCCTGGTGTTTCTTCCCCCAGATATATGCGCAACCTCAAAATTATATTGTAGCAACTTTGAACTTAGCCTGGCAATCCTTGGAGTATGATCTTCTACAATTTTACCCTCAAGAATAGGAATGAGTGGTTTATGGTCAGTCAGAAGACTAAAAGTCTTACCCCACAGGAAACATTTGAATCTCTCCACCGCCCAACAACGCACCAACAGCTCACGCTCGATAACAGAATAGTTCTTTTCACTTGGGCGTAAAGCCCGTGAGGCAAAACCCACAGTGAATTCTTTTTCCTGTTTAACTTGAGAAATCATGCCACCTAGACCATATAAACTGGCGTCAACAGACACAGTACACTGATAACGAGGATCGAAAGGTGTAAGGATCTTGCAAGACCCCAATTCTTTCTTAATCTGTGAAAACTCATCCTGACAGACATCGTCCCAGACAAACATGGCCTTCTTCTTCAGTAACTCTCTCATGTGTACGGTCTTGGCCGCAAAATTGGGAATAAATTTAGTGTAGAATTCACACATTCCCAAAAATGAAGACACCAACTCCTTGGAGGAGGGACAAGGAGCATTCACAATGGCCTCAATAAGACCTTCTCTAGGAATGATACCTTCTCCAGAGATACGATGTCCCAAGTACTCAATGGATTCTACACCGAAAACACATTTGAGTTTATTAGCCACAATGCCTTTAGCCTCCAACTTCTCTTAAACAAAGGTAAGATTTTTGTCGTGAGATTCTTTGCAGTTGCCAGCAACCAAAATGTCATCTTGGAACACTACCGTGTCAGTGACCCCTTCCAACACTTTTTCCATGATACGTTGAAAAACCGATGCCGCCGAGGCTAACCCGAAGGGCATCCTCCTAAACTGAAATGTCCCTATGGGTGACACAAAAGCAGTCAAGTGTTTAGTGGCAGGGTCTAGTTCAACTTGATGATACGCTGACGCAAGATCAATTTTGGAGAAATATCTCGCACCAGCAAACTTGGACAGGATATCATCAATACGGGGCAGGGGATGTGAGTCTACCCAGAACTCCTTGTTCAAACTACGCAAATCTTTGCAAACTCTGAGACTCCCATTTTTTTTCCGCGCTACGACCAGGGGGGACAACCAAAGAGAGGATTCAATGGGTTCAATGACTCCCGACTCACACATTCTCCTAAGTTCAGCTGAGAGATCATCCCTGACACTGAACGGCACATTGCGTAACTTGTGCTTAATTGGGATAGCACCTTCTTTGACTTTGATCAAATGCTTAAAACCTTTAATGTATCCCAAACTGTCTCCAAAAACCTTAGGAAATCTGTTGGACCAAGAGATTAGGGTTTCACCTTGAGAATGTTCATCCACAACCGAAACCTGCTCCAAAGTGCTAGGTCTAAGTGTCATGCCAAACAAACCCTGATGGTACCATCCAAGAATGTTGAGGCCTTTCTTTGCCACATACACCTTCCCTCGAATATGTCTGTCTTTAAAGACAAGAGACGTTTCAAAAAACCCAGATAACTCAATTGTCCTGCCTTCATAAGAGACAGGACTTCTGTCTGGTGGATTGAGATATTTGTCCCCCCAGGACTTCTCAAATAGCTCTTCAGTGATCATTGTCATACGCGCACCTGAATCCACCAACAGATGAAGAGGCTTAACATCCACTACAACCTCAACAACAGGATCAACATAATCTTCAGAATCATCCTTGACGACCACTACTAAGTCTGTTAAGGAACTAACAACCTCACACACCGGATTGAACTTATCTTCTTCAGCATACACCACACTCACACTGCCCCGAAAACCACACATCTTTGCAAAGTGACCCTGTTAGCCACACTTACGGCACAATGCATTCCTGGCTGGACAAATCTTAGAATTGGGAACATGAGAAGGAAAGCCACATTTTGTGCAAACATTTTTTGAAAACCCACCTCTCTTCTCATTTTTGTTTGGGATGTACCTAACCCCTTTTTGTTCAGATTGAGGTTTGTCTTTATCCGTGTGTGCTTTGTCAATTTTATCTTTACTATCCTTGATAACACCTACAGCATTCTTTTCTGGTTTTAATTCTCGCGATACTTTTTGAGAGAGCTCAATACTCTTAACTATGGATATCGTTTCTTGTAGCGAAGGATTCTTTAGTGTAAGTAGCTTTTCTTGAACCTTCTTATCACTACAGTGAACAACAATCTGATCACGAATGAGTTGCGATGTGAAATGCTCAAACTCACACTCCGACGCAAGTATGCGTAAGGCTGCTACATAGGGCACAATGCTCTCATCATTGTCTTGTTCCCTCGTAAAAAATGTATGTCTGGCTATGACAAGACTGCTTTCTACATCAAATTGCTTCTGCAGCATACCAACTGCTTGCTCAAATTCATCTAATTCCTCTTCCCCTTGAACTACTTCCAGAGGAGGAAGATGCTCTAACACAGCTTGTCCCTCAAACCCCAGATTATGCTCTAAGATGAATCGTTTTCTCTGTGCACTAAATCTGCTACCCCCCATGGCGCCTAAATATTTTTCAAACGCTCTGTACCAAACCTTCCACCTAACTGGTGGATCACCTGGAAGCTGTAAAAGGGGGGATGAGGTTGTACATTTTGCATGTTGTAAAACTTATAGAGAACTAAAACAGTCTGTGAAACACAATTCAGAAAGACCACCTGCAAGGTAAAAGTTAGGTGTAGCAAACACACTATTTTCCCAAGAAAACTGCGAAGCAATGCTTGAAGTCCACCTGCAAAACAATAGTTAGTTGTGACTAACGCACATTTTTCCCAAGAAAAAGGAATAAAAACAAACTGCAGAGCGTCAAAAAACCAAACAAAAAAAAAAACTGCAGAGCGTCCACTTACAGACTGAAAGTCCACCTGTAAAGCAAAAGTTATTCGTAACAACCGCACTTTTTTTAAAAAAGAAAAACAAACTGCAAAGCGTCCACAAGAAAAAACAGTTTCTCAAATGCTGAAACCACTCACGCTACTCGTATTCTTTGAAAAACAGACTCGGGTGAAGTGACTCTTGAAAAACGCCTTCCCGCTTACTTCCCGTACACGAAAACGAATACTTGCCACTTTACAAATGTTTGCCACTTTACTTATATTCAACACTTAACCGCTTCCTGAAATGCCGCCTCACTGCTTCTTGAAACAACGCTTCTCTGCTTCCCGCTTGCCTTTCTTTGACGAAAGATGACTTCAGCTACTCAGTGAAACGCATGCGTGGCTTTGGAACGCAACGCTAAAAAACAGATGCTGACGTACGTGATCGTGGAACGCACGATTATGGATTGTTGGGCGATGAGACTGACATAGACGCTCAGCTTCAGCTAACGAGAACCACAGAGTGACGTAGACTTGTCTTCGCTGGCAGGGCCGGACTGGGAACCAAAACCGGCCCTGGCAAAGTGCTCGGCTGGCCCCCCTGGGGGTTGGGGGTGCGGCCGAGCACTTTGCCAGGGCCGGTTTCGGCCGATTTTGTTACAGGGGCCGATATTGCAGCTATGCTGCAAAAACGGCCCTGTAACAAAAACGGCCCCCCAGGGGCCCAAAACCGGCCCCCACCCTGGCGGCCCACCGGGGAAACGCCCGGTGCCCGCTATGGCCAGTCCGGCTCTGTTCGCTGGCTCTGTCTGCACGTTCTACCACGTCATCAGAAAGTGGTAGACGTGAGAGTGAGAGGATCTCTGTGCTTCCAAGCACTAACGGGACAGATGGGGGCCACAGAGACTAAGATGCTGCCACACTCGCGATCGCTTGCCAGAAAGACACAAATCACGCCGGGGGTTGGGGGGGCCAGAAATCGGGGTGTAACTCATGGTTTGATAGAGTTTTCCCACAGCTGGCAGAGTCAAAGTGTGCGTGAAGGTTGAGAAGCGCCCACACTCCACTGATTACCCTCAGAAAACACCGAGATCCGACATCCCATCGGTGTATAACACACAGGGGTAAAACTGGACGAACAGAGATATGAGGAGATAGGCACCTCGCAGAAAATGACAGCGTGCAGATGGAGCGACAGGAATGCCGGGTTGGCAAATCAAGAAAATGGTAGCTGGAGCAACACACGTGGGTGGAGGCACTCAATGGTCAGCCAACTCGTCGCCAAATTGAAGTGATCACGCTGAGGCAGGTAGGTGAAGAGACTTCATGTTTATTGACCGTTTGCCTCCACAGCTCCCAGGAACTGACAGGTTCCTGACATTCAAACAAGTACATTCCATTGTCATGGCAATGACATCACAAATGCCACTAAGGAGATGGAGGAGACTACTACAATTATGTCCACGGCTTTAGCTGTTCACACTCAGAACCTTTTCTTATAACAATATTTACAATATAGCACTCTTATCACCATTCGGTTTAAAGAGGTTTCGTCTCATCCATCCCCCGTGAGGCAGAAGCGGAAGTTGGATGCACCTTTATCCATCCTCCGCACTGAGACATTAATCTGGGTATCATTGGAACATGTAAACAAACACGGCCCATAGCCCTCAACTAAGTCGGCCAAAGGCCGAACATATATATTAACAAGTGTAGGGCTCACGGAAGAGCCCTGGGCACACCATGGGGCAGATGTAATACTGAGGAATATTATTGTTATCAATGTAATGGTGCTTACTTACCAACTCAAGAAAGGTTGATTTGGTCTTGTATTTGTTCTTCAAACCAGACCATACCACAGTATCAAGTGTTTCCCTCACTGAGCCATCTTGCTTTTCAACTCACCGCCTTTGCTGCTATCCTTAAAGTCTAACTTTAAGTATTGATGGCTGAATGAATGAAAGGGCCAGGGGTTTGTGAATGGATTATTTCATAAATGGATGTACAACAAGATGTTCAAGTTTGGCTATCCTGACTAGACTTGTGAACTGATGGTGGGATCTTTCTTTGGTTGACCAGATTGATTGATGAACAGAGAGATGGATTGCCATGTGGATGGATGCCTGGATAGATGGGTAAGTATGAGAAAATAGACATACAAAGGACAGGGTAGATGGACGATCAGTGCCAGACTGAATGGGTGATGGAAGTCAAAGAGCAGGTACATGGAGCTGATGGGAATGCATTGTAAGGATGAGCTAACCTTGTGCTTAGAGTCCAAGGGGTGCAAGACCCTTCCATCTCTCACCGTCTCCTCCAATGACCACAGTCACAAAAAATATGAGAACCAGTGGTAGAAACGGGGAAAGGGAGATGGCATAAGACAGGAAACAGAGACACAGCCCTTCACCAGTTAAACTCTTCACTTCTGTTGGTCAAGATTGTTTGCAGGATGTAGTGGATATCTAAAGCAAAGAGATATGTTAAGTAACATACCATGCGAGGGTTCTGCACTTAACTTTAGTAGTGAATATACACCTTAGCAATATATCTGTGCAACCCGTTCTCTCTACTTTATTATGGGGAGAGGAGTTGGCCTAACGGCTAGGGCAGTCGACCTCAAATATGGGGAACCGGGTTCGAGTCTCGGCAATGACGCTGAACATCCTGTGATTCTGGGCAAATCACTTAATCTCCCCGTGCCTAACAAAAAATTAATGTGTCCTCATGTAACGCAACTGGTGCTCGTGTAAAGCGCTCTGATACCCGATACCTTCGGGTCAAGTTCGCGCTATATAAAACTCTGTAAAAAAAAAAAATATAAATTATGGAGCTTGTAATTTCTGAAAATTGAACCTATAAAAATGAGGACTTTTAAATATGTTAGCTAATTTTTCTCGCTAGGACTTAAATAACGATCCCAAGCTTTGGCACCATGCAGTTATAGACTCTTCTTGACTCTTGCAGCAATGCAAGATAATCAACAGTGTTAATATTCTGCTATTCTCTAAATAAGCAATTCATATTACCTGGGGCACAAGCTGGGTGTGTATGGAAGTGCTGGTGATTCCAACTTGGTTTTAGAACATTTTAAGTGTTTTACAATATTGGAAGTGCTGGTGATTTTAACTTGGTTTTAGAACATTTTAAGTGTTTTACAAAATTGAATTTGAAACTGTCCTTTTAATCCATCGCTATCGTGGTTCAAAGCCTTTTATTAATTCACGCTGTCTGACGGGTCGGTGAGCCGCACGAGGCACTCCCCCTACCGGTCTAGTGCTCGCAGGAGCAGGGCAGCCATTGGAGGTCAGCGGGCTAGGCTTCCTGCTGTACCTACAAAACACACGCTGACGCGACCGCGCAGCGCTGTTTACCTGGGGCACAAGCTGGGTGTGTATGGAAGTGCTGGTGATTCCAACTTGGTTTTAGAACATTTTAAGTGTTTTACAATATTGGAAGTGCTGGTGATTTTAACTTGGTTTTAGAACATTTTAAGTGTTTTACAAAATTGAATTTGAAACTGTCCTTTTAATCCATCGCTATCGTGGTTCAAAGCCTTTTATTAATTCACGCTGTCTGACGGGTCGGTGAGCTGCACGAGGCACTCCCCTACCGGTCTAGTGCTCGCAGGAGCAGGGCAGCCATTGGAGGTCAGCGGGCTAGGCTTCCTGCTGTACCTACAAAACACACGCTGACGCGACCGCGCAGCGCTGTTTACCTGGGGCACAAGCTGGGTGTGTATGGAAGTGCTGGTGATTCCAACTTGGTTTTAGAACATTTTAAGTGTTTTACAATATTGGAAGTACTGGTGATTTTAACTTGGTTTTAGAACATTTTAAGTGTTTTACAAAATTGAATTTGAAACTGTCCTTTTAATCCATCGCTATCGTGGTTCAAAGCCTTTTATTAATTCACGCTGTCTGACGGGTCGGTGAGCTGCACGAGGCACTCCCCCTACCGGTCTAGTGCTCGCAGGAGCAGGGCAGCCATTGGAGGTCAGCGGGCTAGGCTTCCTGCTGTACCTACAAAACACACGCTGACGCGACCGCGCAGCGCTGTTTACCTGGGGCACAAGCTGGGTGTGTATGGAAGTGCTGGTGATTCCAACTTGGTTTTAGAACATTTTAAGTGTTTTACAATATTGGAAGTACTGGTGATTTTAACTTGGTTTTAGAACATTTTAAGTGTTTTACAAAATTGAATTTGAAACTGTCCTTTAATCCATCGCTATCGTGGTTCAAAGCCTTTTATTAATTCACGCTGTCTGACGGGTCGGTGAGCTGCACGAGGCACTCCCCTACCGGTCTAGTGCTCGCAGGAGCAGGGCAGCCATTGGAGGTCAGCGGGCTAGGCTTCCTGCTGTACCTACAAAACACACGCTGACGCGACCGCGCAGCGCTGTTTACCTGGGGCACAAGCTGGGTGTGTATGGAAGTGCTGGTGATTCCAACTTGGTTTTAGAACATTTTAAGTGTTTTACAATATTGGAAGTGCTGGTGATTTTAACTTGGTTTTAGAACATTTTAAGTGTTTTACAAAATTGAATTTGAAACTGTCCTTTTAATCCATCGCTATCGTGGTTCAAAGCCTTTTATTAATTCACGCTGTCTGACGGGTCGGTGAGCTGCACGAGGCACTCCCCCTACCGGTCTAGTGCTCGCAGGAGCAGGGCAGCCATTGGAGGTCAGCGGGCTAGGCTTCCTGCTGTACCTACAAAACACACGCTGACGCAACCGCGCAGCGGACGCGCCGCTGGCGCGCCGAAGGCACGCCTAAGGCAAGCCCGTCTGCGCCCGTCCGCGCTCGGCCCGGGCTTAGGGCATGCCCCCCTGGCTCCACGAATCCCTATTTACAGACATATTCGAGGGAGTCTCTCCTAAGGTGGGATCTGAGAGGTGGCAAGGTGAGCTGTCCCAAACTGTGGCCTGACATCATGTCGGTGGATCACGCTACGCTATGCTCCAACTGCTCCCTACCCCTCCCCTGCATCACTGACTATCCTATTAAATGTCTGGACAACCAGCCAGGTAGTTCACTTCTACTAACTGAACTGGCTCCTATAAAATGTTTACTTCTTAATGCCAGGTCTTTAATTAAGCACAGCATGGAATGCTCACTGCTTATTGAGCAGTATGATATCAAGTTGGCATTTATTACTGAGTCATGGACTGATGATACTTCAGGACCTGATATTGTTAAAGCATCTCCTCCAGATTTTCTCTGCCATACCCTGGATAGACCACACAGGAAGGGCGGAGGTCTGGCGGTGCTATATCATAATACTCTAGCGCCCTCTTTTTCTATAGCCTCCAATGCAGCTTGTGAAGCTCTGTCGGTTAGTGTACGTCTTTCTCCCCATGACACTTTTAAGGCTATTCTTCTCTATCGCCCTCCTGGTCCCAGAGGCGCGTTCCTAGATGCCATTGGTTCGCTCCTGGAGGAAGGACTTTGTGCTAAGTCCTTTACAGTGTTGGGGGATTTTAATTTTCACTTGGAAGAACCCACTGATCCTGACAATATGAGGCTGAATCTGGTTATGAGTGGGGGGATCTTGAGCAGCTGGTGGTCGGACCTACACATGTAGCAGGTCATACATTGGATGGAATCTTTACCAATAACTCATGTCTTTCCTTCTCTGAGACCCTGCCTCTTACTTGGACTGATCATTCTGCTATTTTATTTGCTCTATCTCGGACGCCTCACTATCAATTTAAACCAGAGTCCAGGGCCAAACTAACTATCAGGGCCTGGAATACCGCCAACAATCCCGCGTTAGGGAATCTCTTGAAAGATACAGCTCCCCTCCTTCCGGCTGGAGCAGAGGAGGCTGCGGCTGTTTACGCCGGATGGATTGATGCTGCGTGCAGTAAATTTGTCCCGACTAAACAGTATTCCCCAAGCGGGTTTCCCCTCAGCCCCTTGGTTCTCTGATAACCTTCAAGAGAAAAAACTGACTGTAAGAGGTTGGAACGAGCCTGGAGAAAAGGTTATAGTGCCAGTGACAAAGTGGCCTATAAAACCAGTCTCTCAGGGTACAAAAACTACTCGTGGAAACTAAGAGGATTTATTTCTCTGAGCAGATTAAAAAGGCAAAATCCTCCTCTAAAGAGTTATTTAAAACAATAAACTTACTCACTAATCCCACTAGGCCAAATGTAGATACTAGCCCTGAGCTATGTGAAAATCTTGCCTCTTTCTTTCGGCAAAAGGTCGATTGTATTTTTTCCTCCTTCAGTCCCCAGCAATTAGAGGCTAATGAGGCTTTAGACGAGGCGAAGTCCAATGCAAGCAAAGCTATATCTACTCTAGCTGAGTTTACACCACTAGAAACTCAAGAGGTTATTAAGCTCTTGATGGCGAGTAGATCTGGATCTCCCTTGGACCCTTGTCCAGTTTCGGTGATCAAACTCTTTCCTGAGATCATTGGCCCGGTTCTGACCTCTATGATCAACTCTATTTTTGAGTCAGGTCACTTTCCCATAATGTGGAAACAAGCCTCCATTCTTCCTCTTATAAAAAAGCCTAAACTGGACCCTAACGATATGAACAGCTACAGACCTATTTCACGTCTCACACTGTCAGCTAAAATTATTGAAAAGGCCATGAACACCCAGCTTAGCACGTTCTTTCGCACTAACTGTTCATTGGATCCTACGCAGTTTGGCTTTCGTGCTGAACATAGCACAGAGCTAGCCTTGATTAAAGCAACGGAGGAAATAAGAGAGGCCTTGGACCAAGGAGGTGCTGCGATTTTGATCATGTTGGACCTTTCGGCAGCCTTTGATACGGTCCATCATGAAGTATTGATGGACCGGCTATCTACTGCAGGGGTTCAGGGCAGGGCCTGGAACATCTTACAATCATTTCTGTCAGATAGAACCCAAACGGTGGACATAGGCAAGATTAAGTCCAAGCCGTTTTCCTTTCCGTGCGGGGTGCCACAGGGCTCATCCCTTAGTCCCACACTTTTTAATATATATGTGGCCCCGTTGGCGGCCCTGATTGGATCCTTTGGGTTTCAGGTGACGTCTTATGCAGACGACACTCAAATTGTGTTGTCCCTTCAGCCGGGCAAAGAAGCTGAGACTAGCCTGAGATGTCATGATTGCATGAAATCTGTTGCAGGCTGGATGGCATCTAATTGCCTAAAGCTCAATGCCGGCAAAACGGAGGTTTTGCTATTTGGGAATAAGGCTAACCTCTGGTCACCTGATTGGTGGCCAGAGGAAATGGGCACACCTCCAGCGCCTTCTGCGAAAGTAAAGAACCTGGGTGTGGTGATGGATGACAAACTCACCTTTGGTGATCATGTTAGCGGGTGGTATCCACCAGTTTTTTCTTCTCAGAAAGCTGAGAAAAATAAAAACATTTCTGTTTAAAGATACCTTTAGGACAGCAGTCACGGCGCTCGTCTTGTCACGACTGGACTATTGTAACGGTCTGTACCTGAGTTTACAAAAGAAACTTTTTAACAGACTCCAGATTGTGCAAAATGCGGCAGCAAGACTGCTCTTGGGCATTCCTAGGTTCGTCTCAGTGGGAAAGGGTCTTCGAGATCTCCACTGGCTTCCAGTGAAACAACGGACACGGTTTAAGGCACTGTGTATGGTTTTCAAAGCCTTGATGGGCAGTGGCCCAGTCTACCTGAGAAACCGACTACTCTGGTATGTTCCTGGAAGATTGCTACGTTCCTCGGAAGCTAAGCTAGTGACTATTCCCCGAGTTAAGAAAGCCAGTTGGGGTGGCAGGAGTTTCGTTTACTGTGCCGCCAGTGCTTGGAATGATCTTCCTGTGCACCTAAGAAAGGCCACGGATCTCCTTTCCTTCAGGAAGGAGTTGAAAACTTGGCTTTTCTCTGTATAATTCTCCGTCAGGTCACCCACCAGTTAGTGCTTAGCGCCAGGACGCCTTTGGGCAGCAGCTGCGCTTTACAAGTTTCATTAACATAACATAACATACTAGAACTTCAATCTCTTATGCTTTGACATTCATGCATAGCATGAGCAGCATAGTCCAGGATAAGAATCATTCCTGTTCCATCACGATATCTCTAGGTAAATGTAACAATCCCAAGTTTGACAGTCAAATAATTGTTCAAAAAGGTATTAAAAGTTTGTTTCCACCAACAACATCACTTCCTTACCATGTCTGGCGCCTTACTGCACCGCCCGCAGGTTCTGCTAGTCATTGGAGACATTGCTGAGACCATCGCTCCATTTTTCATGAATTCTGCAAGGTTTACTATGCTGGACGACCCCACCATCCATTTCTGCAAGATCAATGATGGTCTGTCAAACGGCCTAATGGGCGACTTTTGTGCTATGGGCCTAATTCCTTTGGTAAACTCCCCGTCCACTTAGCAGGTCATATCCTTGATACTGTTTTTTCTAACATGGATTCCCTTTCGGTGGCTAGCCCAATAACTTTACAGTGGACGGACTATTTCACAGTCCCTTTGTCACTTCAAATTTAATCGGTTATGCAGCCTTCATCAGAATTGTTTAGGAGTTACAGACCGTGGGCCAAATTGAATATAGCAACCTCCTTAAACTGAATTGTGATAAAACAGAGGTGCTTGTGGTCGGCAATCAACCCCTACTCTGGGGCCTTCGATGGTGGCCTAATGATCTTGATCTATTGCCCAGTGGCAGCTCCTCCACTAAGGCGGAGGAGCGTCGCCCCACAGCTTCAGCTGCAAGTAGGAATGCAAAAAAGAAAATGATAATAACGTTCATTATTATCATTTTGTTTTCTGTATTCGGCTTTTAGCTGACGCCAAAGGCTGCTAAGGCAACGTTGTGATTGGTCAGGGGATTCTGGCAGGCTGGGTGCTTCCTGCCGAGTGGAGTGGAGAGGAGGACGGAGAATGAAGAGGCCGCGGTCAGAGGAGAAAAGGTAGGTGCATTTTTTTAAAATTATAATTTCCCTCCCCTCCCTCCGTCACGTGCACCACCACCCCTGGTCGGTAGCAGCTGCTACTGCTGTTGCCCACTCCTTGTAGGGTTGCTAAGAACCTGGGCTTCTGGCTTGACTCCAGGCTCTATGGATTTCCAAATCTTTGAGATCGCTGCCTACTGCTCCTTGTTGCTCAAATCTCTCAGAAACGTTCGCAGTCTTCTTTCTGTCTCTGCTCAAAGAACCATTGTTCAAGCCATGATTATTTCTGGCTAGATTATGGAAATGTTCTCTATTTAGATTCACCCAAAAATTGCTGTGGAGACTTCAGATTGTACCAAATGCTGCAGCGTGTCTGCTTTGTCACATACTTAGGCATCCTTCAGTCGCTATTCATTTATGCTCCCTTTACTGGCTGCCAAAAGAAAGGCCTTTTAATTTTAAAACTCTCCTTTTACACAGGGCTCTGTATGGCGGTGGCCGTTCCTTCCTTAGGGCGCAGGTTCATTTCTATTCTCCCAGGCGTAATTTTCGCTCTGGGAATCAGCTTTTGGCTACCACAACTCGCTATAAACTAGCAAGGCAGGGTGGTCGGTTTTTCGCAGTTCTTGGTGCTCTCTCTTTAAAAATTCCAGTTTGCACTTCTTCTCTGGAGTTTCTTGACTGCTGAAAACTTGGCTATTTTAAGACTTCTGTTCCTTATTGGCAGCGACGGGAACCCCCATTCGGGTAGCCATGAACTTTATAAATGTATTATTATTATTGTTCCTGAAGTACTTCTCTCTATCTTCTAATGTCCTTCAATACAAATCCATAGGAAATCAAAGGGTTCTTGTCAGGGAAATCCATGGTCCTCGTAGCAAGCTCCCGGCTACATCAGGACTGTAGCACAATGGCCCAGCCAAGATGACATCGACTACAAGCGAAGGAATGCCTAGATATCCAAGATGGATGCCAGCTGTCCACACTACACAAGAGTTCATGGCCTGGTGGGAATCGTAGTTCATTGCCAATATGCTGTTATGTAGCGCGTTATCCATGCAGCCAAAGCCTAAGCCACGACAGCGCAACACTGCAATTACCGCCAACTTTTTCTTACCTGAAAGATACTTGACGCTAGTGCATCTGGAGGATCTCTCCCCCATGCTTGCTCAGTTCTAAGTAATAAGCAATATGTCCAGTCCTGTTATCTGAAATGCAAACTCACTGGTTGAAGTCCCTTGTGCTTCAAGTTATTGTCATTTGCAAAGCACATTGGTCTTCCATTAGCATGGCCCTGTAGCGCTCTTGGGACAGCAGAGTTTTTTCCCAGAACAAGTAGATTTCGAGTACCCTTAAACTTTTGTGGTTACACATACTTTTGATGGACAAAGGCACAACATTTTGTAGCCATGTTCCAGAAACCAAGAAGGAGCAACCACAGGTTTGCTCTTTTTAGGTCTCGCCTACGCAGCGCGCATGCGCTGCATAGGAGGGGACCTCTTGTAATCGATCAGCTTTTCTCCCCAAAAACGTGCACGCTTTGCATTGCTTTCTATTGCAACACATGCACGTTTGGCGATTCCCTTGCGGGAGCGAGCGGCGCCATCTGTTAGCAATTATCGCGCTCGCTCCCGCAAGGTAAACGCTGCTGCGTCCCTGCTCTCGCCGCACTCCCCCTCCCCCCCTCCCACTTGTTTTTTTTATGTTAGGTAAAAGGGTTCCTGAAAACGGGACTTAATGGTTCTGTTTCTTCAAGCCTCCGAAAAGAAGAGAATTCACGCGCCTCTTACAGAGATTGCCCACTAGAGGGAACTAAACTTCCAGCAGAAAACCGGACTTGTCTCATTGACAGCATCTTGCATACCTTACAATCGCATGCTTTGTTTGTGTTCATAGAGCCCACGGCCGCGCATTAAATAACCTCACTGCGCGCACGCTTGTTTTGTTGTGCCACTAGGTGAACCCAGTTAATCAGCGATCCATAACTGACCAAGTTATGCTTGGTTTGCCGAGTAGTTTGCCTTATCAGAGGCAGTTTAAATACAATGTGTTCCACTCAACTTGTCCTATGGTCTAGGTTTGGCCATTTCTGTCGCCCGCCATGGAAGTGCGTGTGATGACCACTGCCTCCCTGCCAATAATAGTCTGTTGTAACTGCCATTATTGGCAATCTTGTTATTACGGAACACCGTTGGCCAGATTTACGGACTGGTCATTAACATCGGCTCTACCACATCCGTCATTCACTGAAACCTCTTTAATCCCTATATATGCATCCGTTCCTCAAGTGGATGTTGAGAAAAGCAAGCATGCCCTCTAGACTCCCTTTGCCTGGTCAGTCTGGCTACTGCATTGCTCCTTAGAAGTGGTTCCTTTGGATGGCCCACTGTAAACGATGCAGGCGCTGTGCGAGCCGTGCCCTTTCCCTCGTGGGCGACTGGTTTAGTTTGGTTATTAAGCGATTTTTGTTGATGTAGTTATTACGTGCTGGATTTGCTGTACCTTGTTGCCATACCACCTTTTGGTAAGGCGCGTGTCATTTATCCCTGATATTAATCTGCATTGTTTACATCCCCCCCGCCCCCCAACACACCTTTGGAAGTTGTACTCTTTGTTGGTAACTCTATTGTCTGCATACAATGGAGTAATGATTCGAAGAAACCAATGGCTGAAAGTTTATTTATTTTTTGACCATAGCCTCTTCAAAAATTAGTCTTCCGACTTTTATCTGTTGTTAACCTCCCCCCCCCCCCGAAAAACAGAGTGCCCCGGAATGACGTATCTTCTCGTGATTAATCTAAATAACTGGCAACTTTGAACACACATCAATTCAGACCTCGCTGATATGTTATCCCTTTTAAAAATTTTACTGTTGCGTGATCACCTTGTGGTCCTTTATTTTATTGGAAATGAGAGTAGGACTTTAGCCCATTCCATCTCCACCTGCACACGCATGCACTTTGACACCCACTTCCAGCCAGGAAGTGAACTTAATTGCCCATCAGTAATAACTTTTTCCAGATTTGTTCACTGCCGTGCCGTTTTAATAATTTGGTTTGTGTATATTAATGAATGCTCCTCTTGATCAGCAGTTCCCTCCTCTTCGCCCCAGCGCCATTGCACGTGAGACCTAAAAGTTGGCCAAAATGGACACAATTGTGTACTTGTTAACAACAAAAACAAGCATTGGCATAGCCAATAGGTCTCGCCTTTGGGACCTTATAAGTGTTTAGCCATGCAACAGTTGATGTTGTTGCACAAAGGATATTGTGCTGGATAATTAAACACTTATAAGGTCCCAAAGGCGAGACCTATTGGCTATGCCAATGCTTGTTTTAAATTGGCAGACTCTGCCAAGGAAGATCTGATTAATGGCACGGCGCTGCCGGAAACCAACAACACATTGTGGCATTCAGCCCGGAACACTTGCCGCCATTAGCATTAATTGTGTCCCTAAGCTTCTTCTAAATAAGTGAACCGGTAAAATTAAAGGGTATAAGATGCCAAAGTCGTGACTTTCTGTATAATGACTTCTCTAATCATAAAGAAAAGAAATCAGCAACAATGTGAGGACAATGTGAGGAACTCTAGAGCACAACCCAAGCAACTCAAGACATGGCACGCAGTCAAGCTGCCTTTGTGTTACAATCAGGAAGTGCTGTGGCAGGCTAAATGTCTCATTTCTGGGCACTCTATCGTCTGAAGCTGCCATAGACTGCTCAGAGGGGATGCTCTGTCCAGTGTGAGCAGTGGAACCGACGGCCATCTTTGTTCGCAAACTTCCTGTTTTGCTTACAGTAATGCAAACACAAGGAGACGATGGACGGAGCGCTGAAACTTTTCAGACACTCACCCCCAGTCACAGGTCTGGGTTGAATCCATCATCGTTCTTTAGCTCACTTCGCCACCCCAGTTCAGAAATCACAGCTGTTTCACGTACTATGGATGACGACTCTGTCTCATGCATATATTACGTTATCAGAGATTGCATAGTGCACAGTGTGCTGTTGCTTTCAGTATACTGCAGTGGCAAGATGGAGTGCACCCTTGGAACTACACCATAATCCATTGACATCCACTTTCAGCATGTTTGTGCCCAATGTCCATTTCTAATCTGCTTTTTCTCCATTCTGTAGATATAATATTCGAGCTACTTCACTCCTGCGTCCCCACTCTTAAATAGCTTGTTACAAATGACATTCAATCGATGTCAGCATTGCATGGTATAACATAACCGAGGATAGCTTATCATGGGATACAACAACATGGATCATTCCAAGGCATACCAGAACATATTACAGCAAAGCATGCCATATCATAGCATATCGTACCATGAAATAGTAACACATTTAACAACATACTATGACATAGCATAACAGCATAATAATGTTATGTTATATCGATTTGTATAGCGCATTAATCACCCAAGAGAGTATCCAGGTGCTTGGGCAGGTGTGTAGGTGAGTTGTCCCCACCCAAAGTGTGCAAGAGAGAGTGAGGCAGAGCGTAGGTGTCTGGTGGGTTGGTGAAAGTGTATGCAGCTGTTTAGGTATTCTGGTCCTGTGTTGTATAGGGCTTTATTTGTGTGTGTGAGAAGTTTGAATTGGCTGCACTTGTGACTGGAGAGCTAGTGAAGTTTTTTTGAGGTACGGTGTGATGTGGGTGCGGCTTGAGAGTTTGAGTATGAGTCTTGCGGCTGCGTTCTAGATGGTCAGGAGTCTGTGAGAGTGTTGCTGTAGCCCAATCTACTGGTGATAATTGGTTGTGTGACAGTCCGTCTGGTGTTCTGAGGCAAACATTTGAAGAATTTTCGCAGCATGCGTAGGATGTGGAAGCAGGAGGTGCTCACTGCGTTGACTTGAGCCATCATGTTGAGCTTATCATCTAGAATGATCCCTAGATTTCTTGCATGGTCAGTGGGTGTGGGTGTTGGTCCTAGCTCAGACGGCCACCAGATGGAGTAGCATGAGAAGGTCTTGTTGCTGAAGACCTATACTTCCGTCTTGTCGGAGTCGAGCTTCAGGCAGTTGGTTCACATCCAGTCTGCTACAATGGTCATGCAGTTGGTGAAGTTGGTTCTGGGGGTGGTTGTTCTGTCCGTCAAGGAGAGGATGAGTTGGGTTTCATCAACGCAGGAAATGACGCAGAGAGGTCAAGCAGAATGAGGGCCGCTGTTTCTCGTTGGTCCAGGATGGTTCGAATGTCATCGAGGCCACGATGAAGCACTTAATAGCATACAACATGGAATGCCATAGCATACAACATGGAATGCCATAGCATATCAATACATACCACGCCGCAAGAAAAAGTGTCATAGCATAGCATACATGCCAGTCAGATAATATAGGTGGTATTGTTCTATGCCATCCTTCTTTCCAATTCAAAACCCAAGATTTCTAAAAAGATCTATTTGCTGTTTCGCCATCTTTTAATCTTAACATGTTGTGACAGATCAGCAGGTTGAAGAATGAATGGCTAATGAATGGCAGAGGTAATGGTGAGTGGTTACTTGGATGCTTAGTAGTGTTACCTCCTTACAGGTATGTTTGAAGAGTGTGTCAGTGTTTGCAGACTACAACCAGTGCTACACATGCCCAAGCCAAGGATTTGTAGGCCTGATACAAGGCAAGCAACGTATCACCTCCACCACTTAGGTAATGGGCTTCTACCTTCCTATGGAAAGTGCTATCTGCATGTGTGTAAATGTGTTAGACTGGAACATTTGAGGAGATAGGTGTCGTGTTAAAGGTAGTTTCTGAACCATACAGAGCTGCTTTTGCAGGACACTGTCTGTGAACCAGCTCTGTGGGGCCTCCGCTTAACCAAGTCAGTCAGAGGTCTGACTTAATCGCTAGTAGAGGCCCGACAACATCCTTGAAAGGGGGACAACCCTGCAAGTTTAGTGCTGCCTGCCTGACAGCAAAGAATGGACGCTTTGGGTACCCAAAACTGGACGTACAAACACCAGGCTTTGTAGAGTCATAGTGGGCAGAGGCCCATGAGGCTCTCCATGTCATGGAGTTCATTGTTATCAGGCGTGGAGATGCAGGAGACATAGAGGAGTTGACGTACCTGGACCGGCAGCCTCTTGAGGTAGTAAATGTGGGGACATTGCAGAGTCCCCGGTAAGAGCTTCCAACCTTGTGGGAGAGTTACATGGCACAAGGGAGGGCGCACACTTTCAGATGCAGGGTTACTTCTCATAAATGGTGGTCAACAGTCATGAACTCAGATCTCTGATTTCCCAATTAAGAATCATAAGTACCAGACCCGACATTTAAGTGGACCTGGCAGGTACATTATAGGACATTATGCACACATCAGCTGGCATGACAAGTCGTGTTTTCATCACTCACTGTTGAGTACTCCACGTTGGTGTAGGACACTTGTAGGTTAACTAAGGTCCCAGCCACTTTAGAAGGCCTGTCGAGCCCTGACTGAGGAATGGAATAGTGGGGGATGAGTGCTTCCTCGCTAGTGGAAGTGCGAGTGAGTCACTAGGGCACATGGATGTGGGATACAATGCTCGAAAACATGTATTGCATGTATCCAGAGCTGAACACTTGCCCACACACCTTTTTAGCCACTTTTTCTCTCTTTTGTTTTAAACTCTTTCCTATCGGGCGGGATTAGGTTCCTGCTGTTCCACGACACAATACTCCAGGTTTAAATAGCTTTACTGACAAATATTGAAAATAGATTGCACCAGTGGTACACTGCATTACCTTTCTAAGTTCCATCACCTTGTCGTTCAGATAGCAGCCTAGTAATAGTCAAGTGATAAGTCTGCTTTAAACATTATTTAAATACAGAGAAAACCTGCGTTTGCACATTGGAGTAGTTGAGCAACAGCAAAAATGGCAAGGAGAACTTGACATGGCCAATGGTCTGGGAGGTAAGGGGGAGGGCATCTGGTGAATTATGTCACAATGGAGCTCAAGTCAAAACCCTAGCTGACAACAAACACACAAACATTCTACAACGCCTGTAGTTGATGATTGTTATACATACAGAACTGGGCTAAGATATCTTTTTGCTCTAACCCCAGATGTCGCCATTAAGGCTTTGACTACCATTGCAACATTGTCGTCCCTCTCTGTGCTGGCTGGTTCTCTTCCTTCTCTAGACTGATTGACGTCCCTCTCTGCGCTGCCTGGCTCTCTTCCTTCTTTATACTGATTGTCGTCCCTCTTTGTGCTGGCTGGTTCTCTTCCCTCTGTGCTGGCTGGTTCTCTTTCTTCTCTATACTGATTGTCTCCCCTCTCTATGCAGCCTGGTTCTCTTCCTTCTTTATACTGATTGTCGTCCCTCTCTGTGCTGGCTGGTTCTCTTCCTTCTCTATTCTGATTGTCATCCCTCTCTGTGCTGGATGATTCTCTTCCTTCCCTATTCTGATATTGGTTGGCGTTCATCTCTGTGCTGGCTGGTTCTCTTCCTTCTCTATACTGATTGTCGTCTCTCTCTGCGCTGGCTGGTTCTCTTCCTTCTCTATACTGATTGTCGTCCTTCTCTGTGCTGGCTGGTTCTCTTCCTTCTCTATACTGATTGTCGTCCCTCTCTGTGCTGGATGGTTCTCTTCCTTCTCTATACTGATTGTCATCTCTCTCTGCGCTGGCTGGTTCTCTTCCTTCTCTACACTGATTGTCGTCTCTCTCTATTCTGGCTAGTTCTCTTCCTTCTCTATACTGATTGTCGTCCTTCTCTGTGCTGGCTGGTTCTCTTCCTTCTCTATACTGATTGTCGTCCCTCTCTGTGCTGGATGGTTCTCTTCCTTCCCTATTCTGATATTGGTTGGCGTTCATCTCTGTGCTGGCTGGTTCTCTTCCTTCTCTATACTGATTGTCGTCTCTCTCTGCGCTGGCTGGTTCTCTTCCTTCTCTATACTGATTGTCGTCCTTCTCTGTGCTGGCTGGTTCTCTTCCTTCTCTATACTGATTGTCGTCCTTCTCTGTGCTGGCTGGTTCTCTTCCTTCTGTACACTGATTGTCAACTCTCTCCACCCTGGCTGGTCTCTTCCTTCTCTATACTGATTGTCGTCTCTCTCTGCGCTGCCTGGTTCTCTTCCTTCTCTATAGTGATTGTCATCCTTCTCTGTGCTGGCTGGTTCTCTTCTTTCTTTATACTGATTGTCGTCCCTCTTTGTGCTGACTGGTTCTCTTCCTTCTGTGCTGGCTGGTTCTCTTCCTTCTCTACACTGATTGTCGTCTCTCTCTGCGCTGGCTGGTTCTCTTCCTTCTCTATACTGATTGTCGTCTCTCTCTGCGCTGGCTGGTTCTCTTCCTTCTCTATACTGATTGTCGTCCTTCTCTGTGCTGGCTGGTTCTCTTCCTTCTCTATACTGATTGTCGTCCTTCTCTGTGCTGGCTGGTTCTCTTCCTTCTGTGCACTGATTATCAACTCTCTCCGCCCTGGCTGATCTCTTCCTTCTCTATAGTGATTGTCCTCCTTCTCTGTGCTGACTGGTTCTCTTCTTTCTTTATACTCAGTGCTTTAAATGAGCCGGTACTCACCGGTACTAAGTACCGGCACTTCTAAATTTTCGGCGCGTGAGTACCGGAACTTCTCCTTGTACAAAGAGAGTACCGGTACTCATGGGGCATCAAGCCAAGCTCAGTGAAATTTAGCATATACAAAAAGAAGCGTGACACAGCTGACGAGTCGGTCCGTTTCGTGAAGCACTCTAATCGAGTGCTAATCTCCCTCACAATGTGTTAATTAAGAAGCGGCCGGTATGCATTCATTCAGAGCTGGCAGGACGTTTGGGAGGGCACAAGTCACACTGTGATTATTGACAGTGTCCACTCAGGCAGTGGAGTCAATAGCACGGTATATTTGTGAGCAGGGACGGCTAAAAGGCATATCTCGTGACTTTCAGGAAATCTAAAGAAGTCTTCCTGCTGGCATAGCAGAATACGGCAGCATTTGTTGGGAGTCCGATATAGGGAGTCTGCCCACATTACTAAGCCTTGATTCCCATCGGCTACAGCGTCACTATCACCACCTTCCTCCTTTATCGGACTCCAAACAAATGCTGCCGTATTCTGCTATGCCAGCAGGAGGGGAGATTAGCACTCGATCAGAGTGCTTCACGAAAACGGACCGACTCTTCAGCTGTGTCGCGCTTCTTTTTTGTATATGCTAAATTTCACTCAATTTTGAAAAACAAAACCTTTGGCAGGCACAACTGCTAGTTGATCTGAATATGTATTGAATAGTGCTTAAACTCTGATGGAGACACGTCATCGACAGGACTGATGTGCGAGCGCCCCCCAGCCTAGGATGCATTTGAAACACATTGTCCTTTGTCATGCCCGTTGGATGTGAAGGGTGCAGGGGGCATTACAACCAGAAGCAAAATGTATCTTTCTCATAGAGAGTGAAGTTTGCTTTGTGGGAAAAGAGGTTGTGTTCAGAAGTACAGCAATAATTCTCTGTAAGTGAACCAGCAAATAGGTTTGCTTCATTCGTGTGTCAAGTGTGTTGCCTAAAGCAAATGTTTTGTTATTTGTTGGGTAATTGATCGCATGGTCTAATGCTCCAGTCAAAGAGAGACTAACCACTTTACTTCAATAATGATCAAACCCTACTACAGAGCACTTTGTGAATTGTTTTTCTCCGTCCATGGAATATCCTAAGTTCTCTAAGATCATGAGTTGGCAGTCTGTACCTTAAAGCTCTTGAACTCACAAGGCCACCTGATCTAGGAAAGAACCTAGAATTTTAAACCAAAGTCCTTTGGATTTTATGAACTAGTATTTTATTGGCCTAAATTCTGTACTTCGTTTTTGTGAACTTTTTCAGTACAAGAAGCTTCCTTGATATTTTGACCAAGCTGGTGCATCTCTTTGGTCCCCAAAATTCCCCTGTGACTTGCACGGAGATGGTGAAAACCGAGTGCTGTAGTCCAACAGTATTATTTTTGGCACCCACTCTTTTTCTTCTGAGAAGGCAGAGACACTGCAGCCTAAGAGGCGACCCTGTAATAGGACAATTACTCCGATTTAATCTGCTTTCCTCACTTTTTGCTGGGTTTTGTGAGTAGGCTTAGCTGCTGTGAAGATTGTTGGCCTATTTAGTGAAGCACAATCAAATTGTTCTCAGGCTAGATTAGAAGCAAATTTGCATTTAGTGGCTCAGGTGAGTGTATGTTTTGCATCTCAGTATCATTATGCACATCTGGGCATCAATTGAATCTCAGTCAAATTAAATGTGTGCCTCTGGCCGGGACCCTTAGCACTGCCAGTAGCCCCGCGCCCATAGCCCCGCCCCCTAGTCCACATCTCAATTTGGTGAGTACCTGCACTTATTTGTTTCCATTTAAAGCACTGTTTATACTGATTGTCGTCCCTCTTTGTGCTGACTGGTTCTCTTCCCTCTGTGCTGGCTGGGCTGGTTCTCTTCCTTCTCTATAGTGATTGTCATCCTTCTCTGTGCTGGCTGGTTCTCTTCCCTCTGTGCGGGCTGGTTCTCTTCCTTCTCTATAGTGATTGTCATCCTTCTCTGTGCTGGCTGGTTCTCTTCCCTCTGTGCGGCTGGTTCTCTTCCCTCTGTGCGGGCTGGTTCTCTTCCTTCTCTATAGTGATTGTCATCCTTCTCTGTGCTGGCTGGTTCTCTTCCCTCTGTGCGGGCTGGTTCTCTTCCTTCTCTATAGTGATTGTCATCCTTCTCTGTGCTGGCTGGTTCTCTTCCCTCTGTGCGGGCTGGTTCTCTTCCTTCTCTATAGTGATTGTCATCCTTCTCTGTGCTGGCTGGTTCTCTTCCCTCTGTGCGGGCTGGTTCTCTTCCTTCTCTATAGTGATTGTCATCCTTCTCTGTGCTGGCTGGTTCTCTTCCCTCTGTGCGGCTGGTTCTCTTCCCTCTGTGCGGGCTGGTTCTCTTCCTTCTCTATAGTGATTGTCATCCTTCTCTGTGCTGGCTGGTTCTCTTCCCTCTGTGCTGGCTGGGCTGGTTCTCTTCCTTCTCTATAGTGATTGTCATCCTTCTCTGTGCTGGCTGGTTCTCTTCCCTCTGTGCTGGCTGGGCTGGTTCTCTTCCTTCTCTATAGTGATTGTCATCCTTCTCTGTGCTGGCTGGTTCTCTTCCCTCTGTGCGGGCTGGTTCTCTTCCCTCTGGCTGGGCTGGTTCTCTTCCTTCTCTATAGTGATTGTCATCCTTCTCTGTGCTGGCTGGTTCTCTTCCCTCTGTGCGGGCTGGTTCTCTTCCTTCTCTATACTGATTGTCATCCTTCTCTGTGCTGGCTGGTTCTCTTCCCTCTGTGCGGGCTGGTTCTCTTCCTTCTCTATAGTGATTGTCATCCTTCTCTGTGCTGGCTGGTTCTCTTCCCTCTGTGCGGGCTGGTTCTCTTCCCTCTGTGCTGGCTGGTTCTCTTCCCTCTGTGCAGGCTGGGCTGGTTCTCTTCCTTCTCTATAGTGATTGTCATCCTTCTCTGTGCTGGCTGGTTCTCTTCCCTCTGTGCGGGCTGGGCTGGTTCTCTTCCTTCTCTATAGTGATTGTCATCCTTCTCTGTGCTGGCTGGTTCTCTTCCCTCTGTGCGGGCTGGTTCTCTTCCTTCTCTATAGTGATTGTCATCCTTCTCTGTGCTGGCTGGTTCTCTTCCCTCTGTGCGGGCTGGTTCTCTTCCTTCTCTATAGTGATTGTCATCCTTCTCTGTGCTGGCTGGTTCTCTTCCCTCTGTGCGGGCTGGTTCTCTTCCCTCTGTGCTGGCTGGTTCTCTTCCCTCTGTGCAGGCTGGGCTGGTTCTCTTCCTTCTCTATAGTGATTGTCATCCTTCTCTGTGCTGGCTGGTTCTCTTCCCTCTGTGCGGGCTGGGCTGGTTCTCTTCCTTCTCTATAGTGATTGTCATCCTTCTCTGTGCTGGCTGGTTCTCTTCCCTCTGTGCGGGCTGGTTCTCTTCCTTCTCTATAGTGATTGTCATCCTTCTCTGTGCTGGCTGGTTCTCTTCCCTCTGTGCTGGCTGGTTCTCTTCCTTCTCTATAGTGATTGTCATCCTTCTCTGTGCTGGCTGGTTCTCTTCCCTCTGTGCGGCTGGTTCTCTTCCCTCTGTGCGGGCTGGGCTGGTTCTCTTCCTTCTCTATAGTGATTGTCATCCTTCTCTGTGCTGGCTGGTTCTCTTCCCTCTGTGCGGGCTGGTTCTCTTCCTTCTCTATAGTGATTGTCATCCTTCTCTGTGCTGGCTGGTTCTCTTCCCTCTGTGCTGGCTGGTTCTCTTCCTTCTCTATAGTGATTGTCATCCTTCTCTGTGCTGGCTGGTTCTCTTCCCTCTGTGCTGGCTGGTTCTCTTCCTTCTCTATAGTTATTGTCATCCTTCTCTGTGCTGGCTGGTTCTCTTCCCTCTGTGCGGGCTGGTTCTCTTCCTTCTCTATAGTGATTGTCATCCTTCTCTGTGCTGGCTGGTTCTCTTCCCTCTGTGCTGGCTGGGTTGGTTCTCTTCCTTCTCTATAGTGATTGTCATCCTTCTCTGTGCTGGCTGGTTCTCTTCCCTCTGTGCTGGCTGGGCTGGTTCTCTTCCTTCTCTATAGTGATTGTCATCCTTCTCTGTGCTGGCTGGTTCTCTTCCCTCTGTGCGGGCTGGGCTGGTTCTCTTCCTTCTCTATAGTGATTGTCATCCTTCTCTGTGCTGGCTGGTTCTCTTCCCTCTGTGCGGGCTGGTTCTCTTCCTTCTCTATACTGATTGTCATCCTTCTCTGTGCTGGCTGGTTCTCTTCCCTCTGTGCTGGCTGGTTCTCTTCCCTCTGTGCGGCTGGTTCTCTTCCTTCTCCATACTGATTAGTGCCAATATCGGCAACACTCGCCACCCCACCATACAGCACTCTCCTAGAGAAATAACCAGACAAGACACCTTCTTTGTGGAAAAAACTGCTGCAGGTTTATTAGCATTACAAATATGCCAACATGGTGGGTTATCTTACGGGCGATCCCAAGGCAGGCAGCCCCTCGCCGCCTGCCACCTGATGAGCCAAATTACACCGTGGCCTCCCCAACGGTGTTTGCCATATTTTGGGGGAGGGAAGACCCCTTCCACCAGTGGACCAACAGCCCACGCCCCTGCTCACGCCCCATACGGGGCGGAGCCTGCCAGGCAACCCCGGTTGCTCAGGTCCACAACCGCCCGTAGGACTAACGGGGCGCCGTCGCTCCTCCAGGGTCCAACGCGAGGACCTCCCTGTGGATATTTGGCCTTTGCACCCTTGTTGTGCTTCTGTACATGGTACCCGTATGTACCTACAGCCTCTGGATCGCCCTGTAACTCCGCCTGCAACACAAAATAATACATTAGACAAAAAAAACCCCCTACACCCACTGCCTGAACGCCGGGTATGTGGTAGGGAGGAAACGGCGTCAGGGGAATGGGCCAAGAGGGCGCCCAAGTGGCGGGGAGAGGTATATGTACCTCGCCCCCTCCCGGAAGTGACTCGGCACACTGGACCCCTGAGGGTCCCAAACGCTGGGAGGCTGCCTCCTGTGCCCTCCTGTGGCACTAAGGCGGCCGCCCTCTTAGTGGGTCTCCTTCGTGGACCCCGGGCAGCCTGCATAGTGCCAATATCGGCAACACTCGCCACCCCACCATACAGCACTCTCCTAGAGAAATAACCAGACAAGACACCTTCTTTGTGGAGAAAACTGCTGCAGGTTTATTAGCATTACAAATATGCCAACATTGTGGGTTATCTTACGGGCGATCCCAAGGCAGGCAGCCCCTCGCCGCCTGCCACCTGATGAGCCAAATTACACCGTGGCCTCCCCAACGGTGTTTGCCATATTTTGGGGGAGGGAAGACCCCTTCCACCAGTGGACCAACAGCCCACGCCCCTGCTCACGCCCCATACGGGGCGGAGCCTGCCAGGCAACCCCGGTTGCTCAGGTCCACAACCGCCCGTAGGACTAACGGGCGCCGTCGCTCCTCCAGGGTCCAACGCGAGGACCTCCCTGTGGATATTTGGCCTTTGCACCCTTGTTGTGCTTCTGTACATGGTACCCGTATGTACCTACAGCCTCTGGATCGCCCTGTAACTCCGCCACAGCTCTGGGTGTGGCCACCGTCACAGCCAGGGCCCCCCACCAAGGTAGGCCTCTTCACCTCCATCTTTCTAATTCCAGGGCCTCTCCCAGGCCCAGCAAGACAAGTCCCTGCCCAATCTGGCAGGCGCGCCCCATCCTCTTTCAAAATCACAGTGGACTTATCATGCAGCAGGCCAAGCCTGATGAACCAAACCCCCTGTTCAGTGCATCTGTGCCTGGCACTGTAAACTCTCCTGCGTGAGGAATCCCCGGCATCCTCTGACCGAGCCCCTCGCCACACTCACAGTGGGGTTATCTCAGCCCAAGGCGGCCGCCCTCTTAGTGGGTCTCCTTCGTGGACCCCGGGCAGCCTGCATTTCGTCTCTCTCCGTGCTGTTCGACCCGCCCCCCACCCCACCCCACCCCACCCACCGCGGTACTCTATTTTCTTCAGCACTGATGGGTTCTTGTCAGCCATATCTTCGCCCCAGGCCTCACCGGATCTCTTTGATTCAGTTCTCATGTGAATGTCAATCGGGCTCGTTTGGAGGCGCTACCTTTTACATACGTTTCACGAGGCACTATCCATCCTCCATATTAAGAGCTGTTGGCACGAGACAGCTGCCTCCGATTTCATTTTAACCCGTTACTGGCCTTATAAAGCTAATTAACAGAAACATACAATTTAAATAATGACTGACCAGCAGTATTTCAGTGGGAGTTATTCTGTACATCCTCCGGGGACAGGGCTGCCATCAGCTCTAAAAATACCAAATATAAAATACGTGGTTCTTGACCTTCGTGGTAAATGTTCAAGCTGGTGCCTTGGCGAGGAAGAGGAGGGCGGTGCTTCGGCTGCAGAGGGGGAGGGGCTCATTCCCTGGGAGAGACAGATCAGCATCGCGTTCCCACTAAAGCCCACTGACCCCTGACCCCATGAAATTCCTCTGCCGGTCTTGCATGGAAACTGATAGTCCTGCCGAAAAATATTATTAGGAAAATCTATCTGCTTGTCTAAACATTCCTACTGTTTTCAGTGCCCCGGACGTTGATCTGTGCTGAGCATGACACACACCCCTTCATCCTTGAGAAAACAGAGAGTAACTCGGTGCAGTTGTTGCTACAGCCAAAATATTGGGTTTTGGGGTCCCCTGTGCTCGCTATACTCCCCACTTGTGTCCCCTTGGCTCTCCCTTTTTTAGAGAGTGGTACGGTCCTTCGATTCAGTTTCACCCTCCAAACAAGCCCGGTGCCTTCCACTGACTGAAATGGTATCACCGACCGTGAAAACTATCCTTCCCTAAAATTCTACATCTCAGTGGGATCACCCTTCAAAACCACTCACTATCACTCTCTTTGAAGACTCACACGGTTGAGAGATATGCATTTAAATTGTATTACTTGCTCGAGTCAGGCCCGGCTCTAGAATATTTTGTTTGGGAGGGCCGTAAAGAAGCATGGGTGGGCCATGAAGATGAGTGGGTACTGGCCGAAAAATCAACAAAGGGCCTCATGGCCCTACCTGGACATTTGCGCCACCAGAACATCACTTTTTTGACATTCCAGTGGCGCAATATGCCACTGGCATATTTATAAGGGCACGTAAAGCCACGTTACGTGGCTTTTCATGGCCTTATAAATATGTGCCCCTTTCACGCAGAAAACTGCGTGAAAGGGCCGTTCCCAGCAACATCCATGGCTTTTTGACACTGCCCCAGATTTACGAGAAATCATAAGTCTGAGGCAGCGCCAAAATCTTATGCCTCCCCAGGGGAGGCGTAAGGGAGGCACACCGAGGAGAAATATGTTTATTTATCCTCGTTTTTCCTCTTTCTATGTGTGCTGCATTTTGCAGCACACATAGAAAGAGAAAAAAGCCTCTTGTGATTGTTTTTGTAAAGGACGGTTTCCCTTCCTGCACAAAATTAATCATCCCTGCAACGCAGGCACCCGTGTACCATGGTGCAAAGGTGCCTGCGTTGGCGCACGACAGCCCTTTGTGCACCGGCGCAGGGGAAAATGACAGGAATGTGCCATATCTAATCGATACGGCGCATTCCTGACCTTTTCTTTTGCCGTAGGGCAGCACAGCAGCAAGGCCTGCTGCACTGCCCAACGGCAAAAAACACCATAAATGAGGCCCAAAGTATTTAATCAATCTGATATTTTAGGTATTGCCATCTGTCCACATTTGACATTTTTAACACAATAATCAGCACTCAGAGAGCTGCTTTCTTTGATGTGCTTCCGGCTTTGGGAAAGGGGAGGAACCCGGCTTGTCAAATCTTTAAGATACAGAACTTTAAGACTGCAGCATGCTTCTGGTCATGTGCAGCAGCAGATATGTTTCTGCTTTCATACAGAGCCACTTTGCAGCTTTTCATGTTTTTAAAAAACTTAGGCAGCTTTTTACTTTGCAAAGCATTGAAGTTTTAAAATACGCTGCAATAAGCCCAGAATCATAATTCAGTTTTCAGGATATTCATGTCATTTGTGCATCACAGCAGCTAATAAACACTGCTGACTTCACACCTCTCCTCAGGCCTGTAAGTATCCTATGTCAAAGGTATTAATCAGTCAAATAAACGATAAGGGAGATCCCACAGAAACATTAAGGTGAAAAACGCTTGTTTTTCAGTCTTAATGGCATTGGGTGGGCCAGGAGTGGGCCTGGCCCACCTGGCCCACCCTCTAGAACCAGGCCTGGCTCGAGTGCAGGCTTCCAGCAGAGCTCGTGAAATGTTTGTGCTGTGTGATCTTGTGCGATTGCACTGTGTTGGGTAGGATAGAAGGGAATGTGGAATGTGAGGGCCATCGGAGTTCCCTGCGTGGAACTGGGGAGCAGGGTTTGAACGGCAGTTGCTGCCGGACGCGAAGATAGATGGGCGATTAAATGAGAAGCACTTACCAGCGCCTCAGCCTGCTTCTTTTCACTGGCGACGAGGATGGGATTGCCTATCAAGGTTACCCCAAACTGACGCTGCTGAAGGGTAGGAAGCTATTGATGATTTGGAGATCGTGTGTTTGATATCTTCTGTGAATGATGTTGCTAAGGGTGCTTTGACTGAACTGGAATGGTTGAGTGCGGTGTCGAAGGATGAGGAGCTTAAGGCGCTGGAAAGGTTTGTTTCCGTTGGTTGGCCCAATTGTAAGGACACGCCCACGGAATTAATTCCGTACAGGATAGTTGGTGAAGAATTGTCCGTGGTGAGGGGTATCTTGCGCAGGTGTAGTCAGTTGGTGGTTCCCAGTTGCATGTGCAAGAAGGTTTTAGACCTAGCTCATGAGGGTCATCTGGGCATTCGGGCCATGAAACGAAGAGTAAGGGAAGATTTTTGGTGGCCAGGAGTGGACAGGGCCGTCAAACACTATGTTTGTGATTGCTGCATGTGTGTACTGAGCGACAAAACCCAAGTCACGTGACCTTACCCTATTGATCCTGTTGTGGTTAAGAATACCCCCTGGTGCAAACTTGCTTTCGACATTGCTGGACCTTTCGGGGTCACAGGTTGTTCACCTAAGTATGTTTTGGTATTGATAGACTACATGCCAAAGTGGCCTGAGGTAAAATTTGTGGACGGTGTGAATGCAGAAGTGGTAATCTAGTTCTTCAAGGAGGTGTTTCTTAGGGAGGGGTTTCTGGAAGAGTTGGTGACGGATAATGGGACACAACTGGTTTCCAGGAAGATGGAAAATTTTCTGGTGGAGAGTGGCATCAGACATGTTCTAACGTCTCTTTATCACCCGCGTAGCAATGGTTTAGTGGAGCGCTTGAACCGTGTGATTAAGGATCAATTGCAACTGGCCCTTGTGAATGGTTTGCATTGGAGGAAAGCCATAGAGGATATGTTGTGGGCATTGAGGACTACTCCCCATGTCAGCACATGTGTTTCTCCTTTTACGCTTTTGAGAGGTAGGGTTGCTGGATCTAAATTGAACAAGGATTGGATGTCTAGAACGTCAGTCGATATGGGCAAGTTGGAAGGTGTGGTGGATGTGAGAGCTGCAGTGCAGAAGAAGCACAGCACCAGAGAGGAGTGTTACAGGGTGTCGCCTGTTTGTGTTGGTGACTGGGTGAGAGTCAAAAAACCTGGTTTCATTCGTAAAGGATTTTCAAGATTTTCTGCACTGGTTCGGGTGAGGGAGGTGAAGGATTGTGTGGTTGTTTTGGAGAATGGTAAGGTGTGGAACAAGAGTGCGGTTTCTGTTGTGCCTGAATCTAAGACTGCATATGTAAACCATAAGTTGGGTGTACAGACAGATTCCAGTCCTGCACACAGCGTGTGTGTTCCTTCCAATGATCATGTGCACGTAGAACCAGGCCCTGTGCACCAGGGCAGAGTGTCATCCAGGGTTAGGACTTCTCCTGTCAGGTTCAATGATTACTGCAGCTATTAAACTACAGAGACCGGTAAATCAATTTATTTGAAGCAAATGGTCAGTCTTTAAGCTCGGGTCACCCCACCAGCCCCAAGATGATGCAGAAGGACCTGGAAAATGGAAGGAAATTTGAGTGGTGGTAAAAGCACAGCTGCACTTCTCACTCCACTTTTCCTCAGTGTTGCATGTCACGGAGGAAAACCACATGCACAGATGACCAGTTTTCAATCACACGTGTGGTGGCCAGCAAGGACTCCCCTAACAGAAAGGGGCGTTCGTGGTGAGGATCATCACTGCTAATCTGAGTGTTTGAGTTGCAGTCAGAATACTAGTTTACAACCCAAGTCATAGGGATCAGGTCGGGCTTGTGGCATGCTCATTGCCCTGAAATCTTGAGTCCAAATCGTGCAACACCATGGCTTCTCTGACGAGACGAACCACCATGCTGGTGCTGCAAAATCATTAGTGACGTAGTCTGCGCCAAGGGAGGTGAAGTAACTTTCACGACTGGTCTGGATGGCATTGCAGCTCCTGAGCTTCTGGGCGCTAGCTAAAGCTAGAAGTGTCTACACTTTCTACGAGGCAACCAGCAGAAATTTGGTGGCAAAGGAGAATTGTTACCTTGTACATATGTAGTGCAATCTCTCTGACCCTCCCCGAATGTATCAAATGAGACACCATCTTGTAGAATCTTTCGTGGTCTCAGAAGCGTGGGCTTCTGAAGTGTTCCCACGTTCTCCTTTAACACAAATCCAGACTCATCGGCCTGTATTTTATACTTTTTATTCATTTTTGTTTAAGACTGTGGGGTAATTTCTTCTCATAAAAACTCCGGTTGCATGACAACTCATGTTCAGGCACTTCACTGACTACCTTTGTCCGGGGGAAACTTTCTAACTCTCTTTCGGAGAGTGTTTGGCGGTGGGGCGGAGGGTGGAAGGGGGGGCATTGTATGTTAAACCAAATTTGAAGCAACCTTCCTCACAAGGAAAACTTGATTAGACCCTACCTTTCTGGTGAACAGCATGGCTAGGGCATGCCATGGCGTGTAATTATGAAGGGTCACTGATGCGGGAGCCTGCCTGGGGTGGGAATTAGAATTGACCATCTGTCCTGCTGTTTGTCCTTCAACGCCCTCCTGTGGCTGCCAAGGGCCAAAGAGAAGGGCAGTGTGTGGGACCTACTTCTCCTGTTACCTTTCTGGCTTTATGAACTCTGAGAACCAGGGAGAGCATCTGCTACCCCTTATCGACGTTCATGCCCTTCTCAAAAGATGTATTCATCTTCACGGTAGCACCTAGACTAGCTCTTACGGCTTGAGAGAGGAATGATGGGTGGAAATGTAAGGACTGATCACGTCTCGTCTGGACTACAGCATTGCACTTTATCCTGGCACTGTGGATCACCTGCTCCATTTCCTGCCAGTGGCATGATGTAAAATGAAGGCCCCCCCCCAATCTGCAGAATGTAATGAGGGGCCCTTGTGTCTCCCACATCTCATAAATATTTATTGGTGCCCCCTTGAAGGAAGGATTGAGTACCCCCTGAAGGACTTAGGCGTCCCTCAGGGTTAGAATGGAACAAAAAATAGGCCCGGGCACCAAAATAAAAGTTGCCCCGTTAGCGAATAGCTAAAGAAAAGCGGTGATATCACTGAAATCAACTGTAAAAAGTGGCCCAACTGGCCATAAAACAGGCCCTCAGCTTCTAATAAACCAGCTCACACACTGATCTGTCAGACCAGCCCATCGGGCACTGCCTGCTTGCCCTGTCGTCCAGTTCAACCCCAGGGGGAACCCATGTGCATTGTGGGTCCAGCGTTTTCCCTCTGTCACCTGCAGGTGTTCTAAAACTCAGCCTCCAGGCTCATTGTAATTCTTCCTGCCCGCTTCTACATCTCTCGTCATCACAAGACCAGCACTGACTTCGGTTCGCAAAGGCACCGTTTTTAGGTTTTGCCTGCACAGTGCTTGCGTTGTACTTGCAAAATCTCTTGTAATGAACAAAGACTTAAGAGGGACTTAGAGCCTGCTTACTTACCTTTACTTACCATTCATTGGCTGCCACGCCGCTCTTGAGTTCTTTTTTCTTATTGGACAGCGCCTCCTCCTCGCCTCCGGCTTCCTCCCTGGGCTCACTGTGTGTACATGATGTGGAGCATGGACCAAGTACTGTTACCTGTCTGTGCCAGCAGAAGCACTTTTTGTTTATTTTGGCATGCAGCACTCCATCTGAGTGCATCGTTTTGCAGGCTGTCTCCACATCCGCATTCGTTGCCATTATTCTGATTGTTACAATAGCACCCACATACCTATATAATATATACCTATACTGCATATTCCAGCCACCCCTCGCCCTCTGTTGTTATGAATTTCAACCATCCACTCTCCTCTCGCTCTCAGCCGTTGTTTTTACCACCCACCGTCCGTTGTTTCAGACAGCCGTGCTCCCTCCTCCCACTCTCCGTTATGCCATCCAACCCATCCCGCCCTCCGTTATGTCACCCCGCCCCAGCCCTCCTCCTGCTCGTCTGATCTTTCCCACCCTCATTTTGTTTGCCCTCAGCGAGGTTTTTATTTAGACATATCGCACAGTAGTGCGGGCTTCTGTGCATCATGGCTTAAAGGGGACAAAGCGTTATAATGCAGTCAATGCTGGCTGTGTCACAGCGCTTTCTTCTTTGACTTTAGGCCATGTTGCACAACAGCTCGTGCTGCTGTGCAACATGTAAAATAAATTGACAAAACCAATTGAAACCATAGGCGAAACCTATTGGCTTTGCCAATGCTTGTTAAAATGTTGTACTTCATGCATAAAGCGCCACACCACTCCAGCCTCTCCAAGCTAAACAAGAACCTGAAATGTCCTCCTCCAGCAAGCACTGGCCCTGCGCTCTGCCAAGCTCCCTCTGTCTGGCATCCGTGCTTCACAGTGGCAGCTCCTTCTCGGAGCTGGATGCCAAAAACTGGTGCACCTTCCAGGCAGGGCCGGTCTAGGAACGCAAACCGACCCTGGCAATTCAGTCGGACCAGCCACAGGGGGAGGGTGCACGTGGAAAACACTGCAGGGGCCGATATTGCAGCTATGCTGTACAATCAGCTCCCGGTAACAAAAACGGCCCCCAAGGGCAGGGCCGGACTGGGAAACGAAACCGGCCCTGGCAAACAGCTCGGCCGGCCCCCCTGAGGATGAGAAGGGGGGTGCGGTCAAGCTGTTTGATACGGTCAATTTCGGCCGTTTTTGTTACAGCGGGCCGATATTGCCGGCCGCCGGTAACAAAAACGGCCCCCCAGGGCCTAAAACCGGCCCCCTCCCTGGCGGCCTACCGGGGAAACGCCCGGTGCCCGCAACGGCCAGTCCGGCCCTGCCCAAGGGGTCAAAAACCGGCCCCCACCCTGGCGCCCCACCAGGGAAACGCCCTGTGCCCGCTACGGCCAGTCCGGCCCTGCTTTCAGGCTCTCTACCATGACAATGTATGCTTTCCGTGCTGTGGTGTTACTCCGCATTCACCCAAGAGAAGAGCGCAGTATTCTGAAACCATACTGGGCAGAGGAATAGGAATGCAATGTTTGGGTTTAAACAGGAACTTGTCGTGTTTATTTTAGTTATATTTGGAAGGAAAGAAGTATGAACAAATCACAATAGAATATTGAAAGAATATCCGTAGTGTGAATGCTACTGAATACAAACAGCAGGGGCATCATACAAAAACGTGTGCACTTGTGCATGAAAAGAGCAAATCTATTATTTTGCGGATTATAAAACAAGCAAACACATTTTGCACAATAAATATTAGAAAGTTTTTGCAATTGGGCCAAAATGGATAAAGCAGTTATTGCAGGGGTTCTTAACCTGTGGTCCGTGGACCACTGGGGGTCTGCAAAGCCTACTCAGGTGATCTGCGACATCTTAGAAAATGAAATAATATTAACAGATTAATAAAGTGTGTATATAAATAAAGGCGCAACATGTAAAACTGAAAATTTTAAAACATTCTGTAAATGTGACTGAATTTGAAATTGGAGGCTAAAAATTAAGTTAGTATCCTCAGATTGATTAGTGGGCTCAGTGCAAGTGCATCAAAGTGCATATAATATGGACGATGGGTGGCCTCAATTGAATTTAGAAAAGTTCCAACCTTTCCATTAGTATTAAAGTTTTTTTTGTTTTTTTTATATTTATGTTTGAATGAAATAAACACATCTTTGTGCATTTGTTTACTGAATGCTTGTTTCTGTATTTTTTGTTTGTTTTGCGGTTTAAATCATGAAAAATGCTAATGCCAGGGTACCCGGCTTCCAGTAATGATTCAGTGGGGGTCCCCAGATTCCAATAATGATTCAGAGGGGTCCCTGGATTACAGTAATGATTAAGTGGGGGCCCACGGGTAGTCAAAAGATTAAGAGCCACTAGTTTAGTGTAATGATTTTGTCACTTATGTGACACTGTTTTTTTATTTAAAAAAAAACGTTTTTTTCAATGAATACATTTAACAAAACCAGAAAAAAACTGATTTTGCACCATTTTTCCATTACATAATTGTTTTGTACATCTCTATATTGTAAAGTGTTTTGACCCACACAATAAATTGTTTGACTACTTTTGGTACTTCAGTAATAACAATTGAAAAAAACATTATTGCCCGCTCCTGGTCCTATATTTCATATTTGTCAAGAAGAGAAAATGTACAATCTGCATTCCATACAGTGGCGGCCGCCAGTAACAAATGGTGGTGGGATGGGTGGGGGGAGCACGGGGGGAGAGCGAGTGTGGGGGAAAGGGGGGATTAATAATAATTAAAAAAACGTACCTGACGCTGCTGGCCGCCTCCCGCGTCGCGTTGCTCCTGCTGGCTGTTTCCTGGGTCCCAGCAGCCCCTGGTACAGACTCCCAGCCAATCCCTGTGCTGCAGTGCGGGGATTGGTCTGAGCGGGCATAAAAGACGCCCTGTTCACACCAGGGAGTCTGTGGGGGTATCTCCAGTCAGGTTGCTGAGTGCCTGAGATGCCCGTCCAAACACACATGAGCACTTAGGGACTAGGGGGTGCACAAGCACACCTCCTCCCCCTCCCATGCCCGCCCCTCCATGCACAAGCTGGCAAACGAAAAATAAAACGGTGCTAGAGCATCGTTTTATTTTTCCTTTGCTGGCTCTGCGCCAGGCAGGGGGGCAATGCTCCTCCGCCATTGCGGAGGAGCCGCCACTGATTCCATAGCAAAAATATGTTTGCTTTAGGTTTTGCCATGGTGCACAACGTTAATTTGGAAGAATGCGATTTGCTTCATTTCATATGATACAAGATGGCACAAGCAGGTATGCCTTTTATGTTTTGTACACCAGTTTAAAGGTTCTGTAATGTGTGCCTTAGCTTAGTACCCATCTCTGGAGAGAAACATTTTTCATTTCTCTTCTCCTCCAACTTTTAAGAATAAACCTTTTTCTCTGCCACTCTTCAGCCATAAAATCTGTGATCGTTGGGTATCATTCAAAGAATTTCTATAAAGTATATTATAAGCCCCCCACTCAAAAGATCACAGGATTGAATCCTTGTTAGGGTAAGTCCGCTTTCCATCCTTCCGAGGTGCGTCAAATAATATTACATCAAGTAACAATAACATTTATTATTTGTTATGTACAAACGACATAAGTGCAGAGTGAATACTATATCAAAAACAAGCTATCATTAAACCTACTTGAGGAGCAACTAAAATGTGTATACTGAGGTGATGCAGTGCATAAACCTTTGAAGCCTACCTAACTTTTGATGACACCTGGTGAAGAAGAAGCCTGTGGGATTTAAAGTTTATATATTCTTAGCATAGAGGATTTAGCTAGTCCAATAAATTTAACATATGATGTTTAGTTAATCCTGTAAAAGGTATCACAATCTGTTGTTGCCCCACCTTTGTTCTCAGCTTCTCCACGGTGCACTGAGCTCTCCTTGAGGCCCATCACCCACCCTCCATTCTTGGAGATATAAGATAGGGGTTTCTGGTTGCCCCCCATCTCAATTGAAGGTGACTTAAATCACAGATTGACATCACTGATGAGCAAATCATTTACTGCACGTGACTTTTGGCCTCACTTTCAGTAAACCACACATTGTGTGTCAAGTCCTGAAACCAACTTCAAAATTGATTTATGGTGGGACGTCTTGCCAACCAAAGTGTGAGGAACACATGTGTGTGTGTATTCTTTCAAAACCATACACATTCTATCCCAGCACAATCTTTGACAATTGTGCACAAGCCTGCAATCCAACCAAGCGCCTAGTGTGGCGCAAGACAGGGGTGTCCAGCTAAACTAACTTATTAGGAATTGTTGTGGTATAGGTTACCCCACTCCAGGTCATTCCAAAATAGTGGTGCTACGCTCCCTGGTTTAACCGTTCCTCCAAAAACCCAAATCCCAGATAAACAAAAGAAAGCGGGAGAAGCAATCAGTGAGTGATATCACAACATTTGAAATTACCTAAACAAAAAAACACAATAATATTCATCAATCGATTGAATCTCCAAATTAGACAACTCCTCTTGTTCGATTAAACTTGCATCCTTTATTTTCTTCTTGATAAGTTCAAATAGGACATAGACACACCCATTGCGTTTTGTCTCCATGACACTGGGACTTCTTCAGGGCTGACAAAAGAACATAAAAGTAACAATAAACAAGAGCTGTAATGTAATATCATACAATTATGTATCCAAAATGCAAAATAACAGTCATACTTAAAAACATATACTAGTAACAAAAGGCAACTACACAATATGCTATCAGAAAGTTCATGAATAACCCTTAATCTTAGGACATAGAACCACAAAGAAGTTCAGTCCTAATTTAAAAATTGAAACATACAACATATCTAGAGACAGAATGGGTTGTCAAACCATTACATGATTTGTGATCAATTAACTAAGGCTCCCTTTGTTGTAGTATCAGTCAGTAATATAACCTATTTAGTATGACTGTTCTCCCAAAGGAACCTACTATGAAATCTATATGTATGACATTATTTATGCGTTGGGCTGCGACATCCTGAACCAAGCCAGATCTTAAGGTTATCTACATTAGCTGATTCTACACACAGTTGACCCAGATCTGAATCATTTGAATGGCAATTAGTTACCCTAAAAATCTGGCACGGATCTGGTTCTTCTGGACTTACTTTGGACACCTCTGCCACAAAATAATCTTTCTCCTGAAAGCACCACTTCCCCCAGACTCTTGGGGAAGGCTGATCTTTGCCACCAGTACACCTCAAGATAGTCAAATTGGACGTATAGGTCCTATTTGATCATAATATATTTCATTATAGCATTTCACCATTCAAATCTTTCCTAATTTGAAGGATTGTGAATTTTTTTAATATCCCTCCCTTGAAAGCAGTATATTTAATTAAAATGGTCTAAGACAAATGTGTCTCTTGAAGGTCCAGTAGATTGAAGAAGGCAAGATCCATTCCAGATTTTCAGTATATCCCCATAAGATTAATTTACATAAAATGAATCTAAGCAGATCATATTTATATAGTGGTTATTCTAATAATTGGACATGGCTCAGTCCTCTTGTAAGCTACCATTGGTCTGTGACATTCTATGAGCATCTAATACCGCTTGTAAAGTCCTTTCCGTTTATTGGACCTCTTCAGCATCTGTACAGACAGTACAGTATTGACCTGAATGTATCTGTCGTCGTTTGTTTAATAATGTTTGTCATCATTTGTTTGGGGTCTTGTAAGCGCTTTATCAAACCTCTTAAATAATAAACAAATAGTGTGAGGGAAGACTACAACCAAATCTAAAATGAACACATGAGAATGTTTTAATATTTTATTTTGCAATCCACAAAACAGAACATGATGGTCAGTAACGTGCTAATTCAACGCTGAGAAGACAAGAGGTATGAAGATAGACCCTTAACAGGACATTTGCATACCCATGATCCTTTAGACACAATAGTAATGTTTCAATGGTTGTGTGGGTGAAATAGCAACAAACATGGGCTTGAGCAGACAAAATACATGCACAGAAGACTTATCAAAAAAGCCATTTTATTGTCAACTCACCATAATACTCCGAGGAGGAAGTATACACCCGGATTGTCTTTACAAACACTACTTAGGGTTTCCTTTTATGATTGACATTGAGTAACTGTTAGAAGTTCTTGGGTATCTTTAGAAAATACATCTTGCCTGTGCTTTTCTTTCTTCATAGAGCAGTTGAAGCCATGACACTGTCTAAATCAGGAAGGTACTCAACATATTTTATGTAAGACCAGTCCTATATCGTTCTGCTACTCACAGCTCTTAGTGCTGGCACATTACTGATGAAAAGGTCTTGTAGAATCCACAAGGGGTAGGGTGACACCTCCAGACCATTGCTGACACTGTTTCTTGTGACAACCTAATGCATTCTGGGTGTTGTAGTCTTTATTTGCTTCAATTGAACCAAATTTATTATCTCACCTGAAAACAATGATTTGTAGGTGAAAGGTTCAGGCCTGGAGATGGTGTTTGTAATGACCCTATCCTGAGGTCACCTTAAAGATTCTTAATAATCTATGAGTACCGCCGAATGCTGCCGCAAGCTTTCCTGATGGGAAGGTGTCACCAGGTGTCTCGAATGCAGAGAAAGTTTCTTTGACTTCTAGTTGGTAAAAGGATTCTCTTTAAGTCAGCGGTCCTCATTTATAGGATCCTTTATGATACAGCACCTTCATTCTTGCTGTTAATTTCTATCTTTGCCGAAGTCAGCAATGCAAAACCGACTGGTACTCCCACAGTTAGTCTTGTGAATACAGGTGCCAGAGCCTTCTCTCTGATGCCCCCCCATCTCCTTGAGCTTAAATGCCCCTCCTCAGGGACATATGTTTGGGGGGAGTTTGGGGTGTATGAGGTGGAAGACCCCCATTCATTTTTCAGAGTAGGGTTTATTGAGGCCCCTATTGGACTTGTGAGGTAATAGTCGGGTCCTTTCCGTCCCATCACGTCACTGCCGAAAGCTTTGCTTTTGGGGAGGGTTAACATGTGTCAGAATCACAAGCATGTGAATGCAGGCAGGGCCAAGGGTGGCTCGAGTCAGATATGTTTTTGCTTTAAAATCTTGTGCTAGCATCGTAAACCCATTCTTGTAACCAGTGCCCGATTAAACCCTGTGGAGACCCCTAGGCAGTCGAAATTTCGGGGGACCCCTCGTAAATTACCTCCTAATACCCAATGCACCGGATTTTTTTCACAAACTGACAGCTGCCAGAAGATGAGCTTTTAAGAGACAAACTGTTATGTGAATCTGATGTCTCTGGTTTATTTACTTTAAATTGTTAATGGGTTCATTACACTAATACTGTATTTTCTCTATAGAGTCTTTAATGTGAAGTTTTCGTTTCTTTGAGTTGATTCATTTATTTCTATCTTTTGGAAACAATATTTAAGAAAGCTTGATTGTCATTTTCTTTCAAGATCAAATCAATATTATTTTGATCCGTTGTCGCAGGGCCCCTAAAAGGAGTGGGGTCCATAGGCCGTTGCCTACTTTGCCTATTTGGTAATCCGGAACTGCTTGTAATGTACTCAAGATGGATGTTTCCATGTGACCCGATGTGCCGGGGCTAATGGCGGAGCAGGAGCTGTATATCGGACAGTGGATTTCGGGATACTCCATTGCGCGCCATCCACCTGTGAAGTGTAGGGTCTGATTTCACTCTGTGCCCTGTGGAACAGCTTTGCTTTCTCCCACACCTGTGTGTGTAAGCACATCAGACCCACGTGCCAGAGATCTTTGGTGACACCTCAGCTCGGAACATAATCAGCAAGTCCCAAAGCACCTCAGGTTCGGGCTTTCAGGCACTTCTGCGGCATGTCCCATCAGCCATCCTGCCTGAATGTGAGGGGAAGAAAGGGGCTCAGCACAGTCCTGTCCACAAATCATGTTGAGCCCATCTAGAGAAAGGTCTGTGAGAAAGGATAGTCAGAAGGCGCTACACTGTGAATAATTACATTTTGATGTAGCGCTTTATGCAGTAGTGTCATTCTGAAGCTCTGTAAATAATGGTGGTTTCTCATGCGCATCAGAACTCAGTTAGTTGATGCACTAACTGGACTCATGTTTCCTGTGGCAGGTTTGAAGCTTTTACAAAGTAGCTTGAAGGGTTAATGTGCCTGCTACCGGTACATTACATATACTATCAGGTCAGACATTTGCATTCTATGTAAAATAAATCAGTTGGTTACTGCTTTTGTTACTCACCAAAAACTTGTGTCACTTGTGAGTAACCAGTTACAGTCATGGTACAAAAGCCTAGTGAGTTATGCACCCACTGATAACAGGTGCATGTGCAATGCAAGGCAGAAGTTTGCACCCTTGCTGGTTTTTATGAAAGGTTCAGTTCGGTAGTAACAAACCACGTTAAGACACATATTACAAGTTGATCAGAGCAGTATCCCAGAGTGGATACCGCTCAGGGCAATTACAGGTTTTTCGGTGTCTGTCTGGAATTTTACCAGGCCTGCAAATACCGGACCCAGTAATCTCGGGCACTTAGACACTGGATACAGATCTGAGAGGGTAGTTAATGGGGTTGAAGGAAACAGCATCACCTTGCCCCACTCGCCCACTGAAGCAAAATACAGCAAAAAGGCTTCCACTGCTCTCTCTACCCTACTCTACTCGAGGTCTTTCCTTTGCCTCATACTCTCTGCTACCTGCAAAACAAAGGCCCCACACCCACTTACCACCTGCTTAAATCTGGTGGTAAATGGATAAAGATTTGGGCTCTTTACCACGGAATAGGGAAATACACACACACAATTGGACCCAGTATTCCTGGGTCTAAGCATCATTCCCAATCCAATGGAAAATAACTTGTAATCCCGTATTTTGGTGCAGGGATACTGGACAGAATTGGTGATTTCAGCTCCCAGTATGCCTGCCCCAAAATATAAGGAACTAAAAAAAAAAGGTCTAAGTACCAAAAAAGTCAGTCTGTATTGTGTTATAGAAAAGGTTACTATTAGTGTATAAACACATAAACATGTTTCTACAGACTTGCTCATGTCCAGTGCACTGCCTGCCTCTGCTTGTTGCATGTGGTCCCTCAGTGACTCCATCTGACTTCTATGCTCAGGGAGCGAGAAGGGGAAACTGATCACACTGCCATCGTATTAATGATAGGTCTGCTGATAGGTATGATGGTTCAGTGAATTAATGCAGTTGTTGCAGATAATCCTTGTGCAACCTGCGGGAGATAATTTACAATCATGGTAAAGCAATACAGAGAGTCTTACACTATCTGCAAACAGCTGCATATAACATCCAAGGTATCTTACTGTTTTGTAATTCTAAGGTTGTTAAAATGAGTTCTGTTGGGTGATATTGACACTTACTATTATTACCCCTTGTAAGCTGGTGCCTTGGTTCAGCCCACTGAACTCTTGATCAAGAAACACGCCGTGAGCTGAAGGCCACAATGTCGAAGACCCTTCATCTGTCAGAAGTCCAGCCTTGTTTACTATTATCTAATATCTAGTGTAATGGTGTCACTGCTAGGCCACGGTTAGGGTAATAATGACATCTCTTAAGCACAGTGGTCAGAAATGCAACAGTTGTGCTATATTAGCAAACAACCTTTCATATCTGTTTGTTTCTTGGCAGTGATTGACGCCCCAGTGTGTCTTTGTTCCCCTGATGGGCTGCTCTGTCTGGATGAGTTGTGAAGTTCCAGGGGGGACTGTCAGTTCGGCCTCTCAAACCTGCTGCCAGTCCAGGGACATCTTGAGCAAAGCGAATTGTGATTGTCTGTGAAGTTGGGCATTCGCAGCCTGGTCATGACAGAGAGGGACAAATGAACCTATCTGATCCCCTGCAGGCTATTTCTCCACACAGCACACAGACAGTGAATGTGTGGGTGCTACTAGATATGTTCTTGTGTCCGTTCCCTCCACGGATAGGTTCAAACGTGGAAGGATTTGCTGGGGCCCTCCCAAAGTCTAGTCAAAAATAGCTGCTGCAGTCGGAATCCGACTCTTCTCCAGCACTGCTTCCTTTTGCATGCACAACCCCTGTCCTTCTCAGTTGGGTATGCCACAGTGCTTGTTGGGAAATCTTAGACTCACACCCTCCTAACAATATTGGAGATACGCCACTGCCCCTCCAATCATTTCAGAAAAAGTTCAAAACTTGTTTCTTCGGTTAATAATAGTCTGGGACTATTTCCACTGCTCTGCAAGTTTTCTGTGAGTGCCAAGAAACTGTTACAAAATTAAACATAAAAATGAAATATAAAAACAGAACGAATAAGTTAAAATCTACTGTGTTTGCAAACAGTGGCAACTGGCATGTGGTGCGGCGGGCAAATGGGTGGTACTAAAATAAATAATACAAATAAACACTTAACTTCCTGGCTTGCTGCACGACATCCTCCTCGCTCAGGTGTTCCAGTTTTCTCCGCTCGAGGCTCCAACGTGGGACTCAGCCAACTCCCCTAACCAATCCTGGAGCTGCTCTCATGCTGTTAACCAGCAAGCTCCAGGATTGGAGGGAGTGACTCTCTCAGCGCTCTTAAGAGCACTGGAGGCCTGTGCTTCATCTAACCCAGCTGTCTTAGAGTGCTGGGATAGAGAGGTTTAAAATGCACATGTCTGGCTGGCCGTCACAAGTCAGCCAGCCAAAATGACATGCACACTTTAAACTTAAGTGCACAGCCCAATGCTGCCACTCAGCAGAAATAACCCCGTCCGTCCTAGCACTCGGTTTGGGACTGGTTGGTGAAAAGTAAAATGGTAATAAATAGACTTTATTACCTTTTTATTTTTCAGTTCTGGGGCTTTTTTCTTGGGGCATTTTTTAGTGGGGCAACGCTCCTCCGCTCTAATGGAGGAGCCGCTCCTGTTTGCAAATGTAAACTGATTAAACGGTTCTTTAAAACTAATCTGTGTGTAAATGCTTAAATGTAGGATGGTTTTGCTGTTTCCACCTGTGCAAGACTTTGCATCACAGCATTACCATGAGATCCAAAGAGCCTGTTAAAATTACTTCTTTAAAACAAGCATTGGCAAAGCCAATAGGTCTCGCATTTGTGCTCTATTGGCTTTGCCAATGTCTTTTTTCATGCTGTACAGCATTAGCAGAATGCAATACTCTACAGTATGAACAAAAAGGAAAATAAATGTGATGATGTGGTCGTGTCATTTTGTGGGTGCACGCATGCGCCATGACGGCTGCCTGAAATGCAGGCTCAATTGATTTTATTTACAGCCCCACAATTGATTGGTGAATAAATAAAATAAAATTAAAATAATTTCTAAAGCAGAAGGGTCAGCAGCAACTATTTCAGAATTTCACCCGTCATTAGAACTAAAATTGTTTCTGGAGCCAGATTTGGCTCACATCTGTGCACTTAATCTGTTGTTGAGGATATTTTAGGGGCCCCTCCATACATCTTTCAAGGGGCCCCATAATATGTCGAGCTGGGACGCAATCACTGCACTGAGGATGGATGGACAGCCAGAAGAGGAAGGGGACAGGCAGGTGGGAGGAGCCAAAGGGAAAGGGTGGGTCGAAAGAAACAGTAGTCGTGCAGGCATTTTAGTAAAGAAGGGGTTCCTTTGTAATTGGTTGAGAACATCATTTCTGTGCTAAGAATATTATTTTGATGTTCTTTCATTTAAGCCTATTTATTTGTGCATCCACTCACTGCTCCCACAAAATCTCCTTAATTCTCTAGGAGGTGGTCGTGCTCCACTTGGACTATTGCAACAGTCTACACATGGGTCTCACCAACACATTGCTTTCAAAACCTCAAAGTTTAGAACCTTCCACAGTTTTGTTACAGCAGCCCTAAAATCTCTTCCCTGATGCAATCGAAGAACAACAAGCCTTTAAACCTCTTTGCATTGTGCACTCGTCTCTTTATGGCCGGTAACTATCTTGTAAAACTGGTTGTCCCTAACCACTTATCAAGGAACCTCAGTTCTGCACTCTGCAGGCATGTTCTATTGACGACCCTACTCTACAGATGCAAGCGATACAGTAAGAGATCTTTTCCAGCTCAGGGCTCCTCTAAAGCTGAGAGTGGAAAACTGCTATCTCCGATTCAGAAGATCCCTAAAGATCCCCCTCTTGACCCCGGGATTTAGATAACCATCTCCTCCTCGTGGTGGTCCTCAAGTTAGACTCACAAACACCTAAGAGTGGTGGCTTCACCTTCTCACCCAGGCTCTAGGATCTCTCGCGCTTCTTCAAGGCTTTCTCATGCTTGAGAGGTGTATGACGCTGGGTATCTTCTGACGAGCTCCATCCCTGTCACTTGGTTGGCTTCCATCACCTCGCCCTTGCAATGTACCCTATTCCTACATGCAACCCCCTTTTTATGCACCCTATTCTTAATGCTCTGAGGCCACCGCGGGGTGGTTAGTATGCTCTACAAAACCCCCAGAGAAATACAATTAGGACATCAGGGTCCATTTTCGTTTCGTTCTGTATGTTTTTGTGCCAAAATGTTATGTGCCTGTACATTTTTTCTTGGCTTGTATCATGTTGTGTGCTTCTGTTGTAAAGGGGGTGATGAAATTGCATAGCCCATGACTGTTGTAATGAGAATGACAAGTTTCATTAGCCAGGTATTATACTTATTTTTTAGTTCAGGTGGTCGTTGTTCGCCATATCATAGAGAGAAGATTAGTCAATAGACAGGAGGCTCCCACAGAAAAGCAATCCTGCCCTTCCTTTGTCTCTGAAAGCAGGGAGGACGGGAGAGCACAGAGCCCAACCGGGGGATAAAGAAACTTGACTTTCCGAAATCTAAAGCCCTTACAAAACAAGGGTCTCGTGACAATGTACAGGGGTTTAAGTGTCAGAGAGACAGCAGGAGCAGTGGAACGCAAGACTATGGATGTGAGGGGCCCTGAGCCAGTGCTTAACTTGAGCCGGTGGGGGCCAGCACACTCATTTATGTGGATGGGCACCAGGGCCGTTTCTAGGTGTTTTGCCGCCCTAGGCGAGAATTGAAAAATGCCGCCCCCTCCCTTTTACTACCATCACTCTCTCCCCCCGTCATCACGGCTCAACTTCACTTTTGCTTTTCTGCTTTCCGGCTCATCCGAGCAGGAAATCCAGCCGAACGGAGCACAGACTCAGGAGCGCAGGAGACACAAACATGACCTAATATTGGGAGAGAATGTGGCCTAACGGGCTAGGGCGGTCGATCTCAAATCTGGGGAGCTGGGTTCCAGTCTCGGCAATGACGCTCAACATCCTGTGATCCTGGGCAAATCACTTAATGCCTCCGTGCCCACTGTCCAGCAAAAAATGGAAGTGTCCTTGTATAACGTAACTGGTGCTCATGTAAAACTCTCTGATATCGCGCTATATAAATCTCCGGGGGAAAAATCCTTGCTATATAATAATACCATATTTGGGAAAGAGCTGGGGCCCCTGTATGCAGGATAAATGTGCCCTGACGGAATAAACAATAAATGGTAAGAGAACACCTGGGCAAGGTGGATTCTAACTTATGCGGGCATAACAATTTCCAATCTATCACCAAACAATCATAATAAGTCAAACATATATGTCAAAATAGCTATTTATTAAATAAAGTCATATATAAAAATATTTTTCTCTTTTTTCTTAATATATACATGTGCATCAAATGTCTCATGAATCAATTGATATTCAAGACAATATTGCAATCATTCAGTATTCTATTTGCAAGGATTAATATTTTACAATTTAATATACAAAGTTCATAAGACCTAAAGATATACGACAGATAATTCAATGATCGAATCCTTAATCACAATTCAGCAGTGTAGCGATGAATAAACACTGTATGTAGAAACTGGTGGTATGTTATTATTCTACGTGCGTTTCGGCAATGCCTTCATCAGGGTTCCGTCTCAGAATTTACTGTATATAACTGGTCTGAATGATGTCTAGAGAATTCCTATATGTGAAGGGAGGTCACCAGGTACCAATTTCGAATGTAGATGATAACAAGAGAGCACACTTACTCCTATCCTGAGGCTATAATAATACCAAACACGAAATAACTCACCACTCGCATGAAAATGAAATATCAGTACAACACAAAACACAGCAGGTATAGAACATTCAACCATCAATTCCTCTATATGATGCACCTCAATAATTCATTCCAGCAACACTTTTGCTCGCTGTAAGTCAGGTGCGCTTGCTCGCTCTAGGTCAGGTGCATTTGATTAGCGTGACCTCTGCCTCGTAAACTGCAGGCTAGCTAAGAGCTTCAATGAATGGCAGGGTGTCTCGTTGCAATTTTAGGCCTCACTGTTGCCAACACTGCTCAGAGAACACCATGACGGACAACAAAACCCACGTAATTCCCGCTTTCCTTGCAAGCAAATAAAGCAAACACGTGTAACGCTGCAATACCTTCTTCTCCACCAGTTCCAGCACCAGGCGGCTCACCGTGCCGAAGTTGGCCTCGTTGGGATGCAGGGTGAAGGATTCCCGGGAGGGGTGGGGCGGTCCTCTCCATTGCGCCGACCGCCTCCTCACATACGGGAACGGGAGGAACCGCAGCACTAGCCTGGTCACCCCTGCACAACTGCTCACTTGCCTCGCTTGGCCACCTTAATCTCCGCACACCCAACCTCCACTCGTTGATGCGGGCCACCTTAATCTCCGCACACCCAGCCTCCACTCGTTGATGCGGGGCTCAGCGACTCCGACCCCAGGCCTCTGGGTCTCCAGGTCTCCGTGGCTTCCGCTGTGGCTCGTCACTTCCAAAAACTGCCTAGACTCAGAGAGAGACCTGACGGAGTGCACATTAAGCTCTTCCAGTTGTTCCCATTTGCAGGGCCCAATGTGATGTAGGTAATGGACGCAGCACCCAGAGAAGGAAATCCCATATACCAGGTTCCAACTCGCCATTTTGACCAACATTTAAATGTGTTTTTTTCTCCTCAAATGCAGAAGAGATGCTACCAGTCTCTGCTGGCTTCATCCGGCATTATTTTTTATTTAGTCGCTAGAATTTGCTTTGTTAGTTCCGCTGGACATAGGTAGTCTACGTCTGAAACAGCCACGCGCCACCTCTGGATCCGTTAGAAGCCGTTTAAAACTTGTCAGCTGCGATTTCCGACAGGGAACACACAAACAAACAAACAATTCTGACAATAATTAATGTGCTTAAAACGAAACTTAATAATTAATGGGCTTAAAATGAAACTTCCTCAGTGAACGCGTAACACAAAACGAAGATATATTTTGGATCAAAATGAAAAAACTAACATTAAGGGAAATGTGACAAATGTAAAACTTTCAAAAGGCAACATTAATGAGATTGTAAAATCGTAGCTGCCACTCCAGTGTTATTTCACACAACTGGAGCCAAGGGGATTCAAACTCATGTTTTTTGCCGCCCTCCCCTTTTTGCCGCACTAGGCAGCCGCCTAGTCTTGCCTAATGGTAGAAACGGCCCTGATCGGCACTCATCTCTCATCAGATAATTCCCGAGACCAAGAGAGGGAAAAACATACAAACGGGAAAGAAGGAGGAAGAAAAAGTCGGAAAACCAGTCACAAATGTCGAAAGCAGGAACCTGAAAGTGTGAGCTAAGGGGCGGGGTGTGTCTGACAGTGGATTAAAGAGACATGAGTTAGACTGAAGACTACACAGCCTCGGCATTCAGGCGCCAATCGTCTCACGCAACTCCGGTCTTCTCCCACAGGACATTCCAAGAATCCTGGTCCAAGACCATATTAAGTTCATGAGCAGGGATGCGCTGGACAGTTCCTGAGATGGTCATTCACCTGATCTCTCGTCCCAGTCACCGAACCGGACACCTGTATTGCCATTGGGACACAGAGGAGATTTTTTAAAAACTCTTTGTGATCCAACTTCTTTTCAAACAGGTTCCTGTTACTCAATGGCTGTCACGAACAACCTTTGAGCAGCCGAAGCTGTATGTGTAGTAATACTACAGCTACAGGTGTGAAAATGTTTTATACTGACGGGTAGTAACGACGCATGTGAAAAATAAAGAAAACATTGACATAAAACTGAAATAAAGGACATTTTTGTAAAGTTTTTATTTTAAAGCAGATCAAATTATTTACAAAGTTCCAGTTTTGCAGACAAAAGAAGCCCGCAAAACCTAAAATATATAGGGAAGCATTCCTAAAAAAAAGTTTTGGAGGAAGATAATAATGCACAACTTTTGTTGCTTTGTGACGTGGACAATTTGAACCCTTTGCCCAATCATGCTGTAAACTTCTTCCCAGGTCAAACAGGCACAAATACAGCGGAGCAATGAGATGTCAGGCCTAACACAACTAGCAGTGGTCAACAAGGCCTATGTGCAGTGCTTAATTTGTGCCAGTGTTTGCAGGTGTTGTGCTCCAGCACTCATTTTTATTTTTGAGACTACAATTTAACTTTCATCATAAGACTGTGATTGGTAGTAAGGGAGGGAAAAGCAGAGAAGGAAAGAGGAAGGGAAGGATATAAAAATTGTGACAAATGTAGGCAATTTGGATATGGACAGGAAGTGTAGAGTGGTGGATGAAAGAGGCATGAGGTAGAATAAACCTAGTTAGACTTGAAATTTGACAACACCGCATTCAGGAGCACTGGCGATGGACCCCATAAGAAAATCTTTGGTAGCCTGCAATTATTGTTTTATTGGTTTTTTTTGTTTTTACAAATTAAGCATTGTCTGCGTGGGATGAGATTTGGACTGGGCTCTAGTTGCAGATGACCAAAGATGGTCGACCCTTTCTCTTATGTCATCTTGTGCTAATGCCCCCCTGCACCCTGGATGCCAACAACCCAGACAACAAGTCCAGTAACAAAAAGAAGTGGATCAATATCAAACTCTTATTAACATACTTGACTCTAAAGCTGCTAAGGATGAGGGAATGATATCATCTATAGCAAGTGCTTTGAAGTGGTAAGTGAGCACTTTATAAATTTACACTGAGAAATGAATACACAAATATCACATGAATAGCGTACAGTAGTCTGCCCTCATTGATGCTACAGGTGGAAAGATGAGTTTACCTCTGATGGAGATTGAATTTTTAATACCAAAAGTGTCAATAGCAGGAAAGCTGGTAACGGATGAGGCTGATCACAAGTGCTTGTTTCTCTCTCACCCTGGAGCATAGCAGGCCCACTTATTTGATTCCTTTTTGCTCCATGTTCAAAGGAAGGCTCAGACTGGCACTTCTGGCAATAGGGCAGGCCAAAAAACGGTATATTTGTATCTATGTAGCCTAGTCAAAGGGCAGTGGTGCACAGAACAGGGCAAGCATACAGTCCGACAGTGATAGGGGAGGTAGCTGGGTTCTAGGAGCAGAAGTGTACTCTTATTGTCTTGTGATGTAGTGTTCTTTAAAGAGGTGCGTCTTCAACTTATTCGGTGCTGGGGCAGTGCTGCTGGATACAGGATGTTGTTCCAGTTCCTCGGTGCATCGGTTTAAAAGGCCAACATCCTTCTTTTTTACACTTCTTAGTCTGCGGTCCAATGGTGTCCTGGCTGTGAGTGTGCAGAGAGCCACCAGAGATGGTGGCCTTGTCTGTAAGATTAGCAGAGATACTTGTCGTGATGACTTTGTAAATGATGCAGTTGGTTTTGAAGATGGCGTGGGCTGGCAAGAGGAGGCAATAAAGTTCCCTCAGGATGTCGGTGATGTGATCATATTTCTTCAGTTCCTGGATTAGATGTGCTGTGGAGTGTGGGATGCCCTTAAAGAGGGTCAATGTGGAGTCTGGGAGGCCATCGAGTGTTACCACCATTGAGTGCAGCTCTGAAGTTGCTTTCTGTTAGAAACAGTTTTACAATCTTTAGAAGAGGGAGCATTTTCTAGGCTATGTTTTGGCAATGTGTTTCTTGAGTGTCAGATTTGTGTCCTGGGTGAATCCAAGGAACCTGGCATTCAGTGAAAGTTGGGGTTCACAGTCGTCAAGGTTCATGTCATTGCACCAGGTTTGTACTATCTCTTGTTTGTTGTTCTTGGCAAATAACAGGAATTCTATCTTTGTGTGGTTGAGCTTCAGGGAAGTGCTGAACATCCAGGTGTGGATGAGGCTCGTTTTGTGGCCACGGTTGGCTGGATCTTTAATGGTTTGTGCATTACTACTTTAACGTACTGCACGAGAGCAGAACAGCTCTGGGGTTGGTGTGCCAGGGTTATGTGCATGTAGTCATGCAGCGGAGAATACACATAGAGACAGAGATGGATATCTACCCACCTCACACCACAAATCTACCCCAAAGTGCATCACTTAGGTAGTACTGAAAAATCATGTCATAAAAAATCTTGAATCACAGTATGCAAATACAACCCTTGCCCTATTTACCATTTGTTGTCAGTCCAATCTTGTCCCAAGGTTTGTGTTACTGCTGTTGGACCTGAGACAGACACGCAGGTGGCTAGAGAGAACAAATATAAACAGATGGATGGATGGGTGGAAGGATGGATGGATACTTGTGAGCTCTTTGATTCCAAGCTGATGGCTCTAAGCACAGAGTGGGGCACTTCACTTGTACTAAAACAGTATGCTTTGCTCAGCGCCAGGTTGAGGAAATGCATCTAAGATGTATTAAAACCATAAAGGATAGGCCCCGGCTTTAGGTTTACTGAAACCATGTGGTGCGGAGTCAAGTTAATCAGTGTCAGGTGTGTGCCCCTACTCTGCTTGAACTCTGAGATATCTGCCATCCTGATCTGCTCTGTGCGCAGCAATAACCCAGACATTGCGGAGATTTAACCCTGCACAGATCCTACTGTACCCTAATAAAGCCATCGTATTGACTGTATTGGGTTTCTTTTGGGAGTTAAATAACTCTGCAGGCTGGCTTAAAACAAACCATTGCGTAGCGAAAATTGATGGAAGCCTCTGCTAAAAGGTCTGCAACACTTGCAAAAAAAGCACTGGCGGTGGGATCACATTCCTGAATGGGCACTTGGAGCATTTGTTTTTCTACAGCGCATGCCACTACGCACTAGCTGTTTCTCAGCGCCTATATAAAATATACAATATTTACTCAATCTTTTATCGACTATAGAAAGATCAAAGGCAGAGCAAGCTCCACCAGGATTACAACTAGCAGGTAAAGCACAGAGCTCAGCAGCAAACATTTAATTCACTTACTGGATTACATGTTAGTGTCAGAGCCGCCAGAGAGAGCTGGGGTAGAGTATTTTTCTCAGTGAGCAAGGGGGATCATGTAATCACTTTGCTCATTAGGGTATGTCCCTCAGTGGGCTTGAAGAGACAGTGCATTTCATGTGCATCACAGTCCTCATGAAAGTAGCCAATGCACTCTACACCACTGCACTCTACACAATCTACTCTCCTCCACTGCACTCGATGTCACTTTAGTCTACTCTACAACAATCTACTCTACACCCCTGCGCTCTATGCAACTCTACACCATTGTACTCTATGCCACACTATTCTACTGTGCACCACTGTACTCTATGCCACTGCTCTATACACCAATCTACTCTGCACCACTCTACACCACTGCACTCTACGACACTCTACTCTGAGAAACTGCACTCTATTCCACTGCATTCTACTCTGCACCACCCTACTGCACTCTACGACAAAGCACTCTATGCCACAACACATAGGGCCTCTGCACTCTACGCCTCTCTACTCTACGCCAATGCACTCTACCCCACTCTACTCTATTATGCACCACTGCACTCTTCGTCACTGCACTTTACACCACTCCAGTTTGCGCCAGTCCACTCTACGACACTCCAGTCCACTCGATGCCACTCTACTCTGCAACACTGCACTCTAGACTTCTGCACTCTACACCTATGAACTCTACTCTGTACCACTCTATTCCATGTCACTCTATGCCACTACTCTATGCCACTACACTCTACCCTGCACCACTCTACCCTGCAAAACACCACTTCACTCGACTCTGAAACAATCTACTCTACTTCACTGCACTATAAGCCACTCTGCACCACTCCACTTTATGCCACTGCACTGTACGACACTCTACTCTAAGACACTGCACTCAATTCCACTGCATTTTATTCTGCACCACTCTACGCCACTCCACTCCACGCCACTACACTCCACGCCACTGCACTATATGCATATGCACTCTACCCCAATGCACTCTACCCCACTCCACTCTATTATGCACCACTGAACTCTACACCACTCCAGTTTGCGCCACTCCACTCTACGCCACTCCCCTCGATGCCACTGTACTCTGCAACCCTGCACTCTAGCCTTCTGCACTCTACGCCTATGCACTGTACTCTGTACCACTCGATGCCAGTGCACTCTATGCCACTACTCTATGCCACTGCACTCTACCCTGCACCACACCACTTCACTTTACTCTGAAACAATCTACACTACTACACTGCACTCTAAGCCACTCTGCACCACTCCACTCTATGCCACTGCACTGTATGCCGCTGCACTGTATGCAGCTCCACTCTACTGTACTTTGCACCATTCTAATCTATGCCACTGCACTCTGTGCCATTCATCTGTAAACCACTGCACACTTTGCTAGTGCACTCTACACCACTTTACTCAAAACCAATGCACTCTACGCCAGCTACTCTGCATCACTGCACTCTATGCCACAACACTCTACTCTGTGCCACTGCACTCTATGCCACTCTACACCACTGCACTCTGCACTTTATGCCACTCCAGTCTACTCTGCAACACTGTACTTTATGCCATTGCTCTCTACACCACTCTATTCCGCACCACTCTACTCCTACATCACTGCACTCTATAATACTCTACTCTGCAAGACTGTACTCTCCACCACTGAACTCTATGCCACTCTACTCTGCACCACTTTACTCTATGGCACTGCACTCTACTCTGCACCATTCATCTCTATAGCACTCTACTGCATTCTCTGCCAATGAGCTCTATGCCACTACACTCTACGCCAATCTACTCTGCATCACTCTACTCTACGCCACTGCACTCTTTGCCAATGCACTCTACTCTATACCACGCCACGCCAGTGTACTCTACGCCATTACTCTATGCCACTGCACTCTACCCACAACACGCCAGCCACTTAACTCTACTCTGAAACAATCTACTTTATGCCACTCTACCCACTCTGTGCCACTCCACTCTATGCCTTTGCACTCTACACTGCTCTACTCTATTTTGCAGCATTCTACTTTACACCGCTGTGCTCTACACGACTCTACTGTAAACCACTGCACTCGCCGTCAGTGCACTCTATACCACTTTATTCAAAACCAATGCACTCTACGCCATAGAACTCTACGCCAACTACTCTGCACCACTGCACTCTACACCACTGCACTCTACGCCACTGCACGCTACACCACTCTACACCATTGCACTCTGTCACTGCCCTCTACTCTACTCAGCACCACTGTACTCTGCACCACACCACTCTACAACACTCTACTCTGTAAGAGGACTCTCTCCACCACTGAACTCTATGCCACTCTACTCTGCACCACTCCAATCTACTGTGCACCACTCCACTCTACGCCACTGCACTCTACGCCACTCTACTCCACTCTATGCCGCTCCTCTCTAAGCTGTGGCCCTCTATGCTGCGGCACTCCACTTTACGCCATTCTACTCGACACCACTCTATGCCACTGCTCTCTACATCACTCTACATCAGTGCACTCTACGCCAATATGCTCTACACCACTTTACTCAAAACCAATGCACTTCATGCCAAACTACTCTGTACTTTACGTCACTTCACTCTAGGCCACTCTATGAGACTCCACTCTACGACACTACACTTCATGATACTCCACTCTTTGACACTCTACTCCAATCTATGCTACTTTACTCCACTCTATTCTACGACACACTACTCCACTCTACACCACTACACTCTGACACACTATGTCACTCCACTCTATGACACTGTACAACACTCTACTCCACGCTATTCCACTCCACTCCTCCACTCTTTGCCACTCTACTCTACATAACTCTACTCCACTCCACTCAACATCCTCTATGCCACTCCACTCTATGACACTCTACGCCACTCAACTCTAGGACAAACTACACCCTTCCAGTCCGACACTCTACTCTCTCCACGACACTCCACAACACTACGCCACTGAACTGTACTCTAAGCCACCCTACGTCTCTCCATAACACTCCACACCACTTTATAACACTCCATGCCACTCCAGTTTATGACACTCCACTCTCCTGTATGCCACTTACTTTTAGCCATGATGAACAGCAGCCACGCTGGTGCACAACATGGCTAAAACATATTGGCCCTTGCATAGGCGAGACCTATTGGCTTTGCCAATGCTTATTTACTTATCTATTGTTCTCTTCCACACAAATGCAGATGCCGTGTCCCCACTGATGCCCGTGAATGCTCCCCTCCTCCACTACACTTTGGAGCGCAGGGCTAAGGTTCAAATCCACAGTGAACAGTGCATTTGTCGGCATAAGAAACCCCCAAGACCACTGCTCCGTTCCTGCAAGAACTTCACAACATGAACAGACCTGACATGGACTCCAGCTTTACCAGTTCTTATTCAGTCCTCTTCTCATGTTAAGGATTTCCAGTGGAGTTCACGAAGACCTAGGAAGGGCAGAGAAATGACTTGGACAGGCACCTGTCCGTAAGGCCCCTGATGTCTTGAGCCTCAGTCCCAGTACAATGAAGAGTAATGTATCTAGAGGGGGATGTAAAGACCACTGATTCTCTCCTTTCATGCCAGTCTGACAGGACAGCAGTTTGTAGCTTAAATGGGCCACTGAGTGATGAATGCATATTTAATTTTGCACCTGTAGTCTCCCTGTGGTATGACACGTATGCTGCACTGCATGATTGGCAATCTTTTTTGTGTCTGAGGGTTATGCACCAACGTTTCTGCTATTTTAGGTTGAGTTGGAAAGGTTGGAGTAGCAGCCTAGCAGTTTTGAACTATAGTGTTGAGTTCTCCATGAAAATGTTACTGCTCTGCTAAGGCCTATTAGATGCGATACAAATTATTTTGGCCCATTTACCTTAAAATGTTCATTCATACACCTCGCAAACATTTTACCTACAACTTGTGGATTCCAATTTGATATGCGCTGGGGCTGCAACTTTCATAAAAGTTGCTGGTAAGCAATTGTTTGGTTACGCGTCTTGAATCTGCTACAGTCTAAGTTTTGGGCTTTGTCTCTGTTTTATGTGTTTGATCTCTGGCTACAAAGAGCTTTAGCTGTTTATTACGACCTGTTGTCACCACACATATTACCCACAACATAAACAGTATATGATTTTTTTACATACAGAAAGGGCCTTTGATCTGCCCTTCTTAGCCATTGGTGTGTTTAGCCAATCCCCTGTTAGACTTTGACTGTATAGACAATACATCATGAAGTGCTGGCCTCAGGCCACGGCTTTTCGCGGATGTTTACATTGTGCATTAGTTTCCATTTGTGACAAGTATTAAATAGTAGTTCTTTACTACCAGACTTTCAGAACTGTTAATCGAAGCCATCGCTTTCTCGGGCCACTCTGGAGACTACAAGCATTATGGGAAAGATGGGATAGCTAGAAATGCTTAAATGAACAAGTCTCTTAGGCTACATTAGGCCACTGAACCGGGGGTTCATTCGCTGCAAGCAAAAGCAACAAGGTGTAATGCTCATCCCCTCAAATATACCCCACCACATCAACTTATTCGATATGGGGATTCATCTGCTGTTATTTCTTGATGGTCATCCTTCCCGGAGCCCGGGCAGCCCCCTCCCAGGTTTAATGAATTCAGGGACACATGCCCAGTGTGAACAAAATGGTTCTCTCTGTTACACTTCTGGGTGAATCTACAGCTTCCCCTCTCTGTAAATGGCTCTCCTGGGGGCAGGTAAACGCAGCGAGCATCCAACCAGGGGTACTGGAAGGCAATCAAACCAATGCAGGCTTTCCTGAGTAGCATTACTGTTTTTATTTTCAATACAGTGAAAGCAGTACATGAAATTAAAAGAACATGTTAATTTAATGTGTTTCCATTATTCAAAATGTATTGTTTTCTTTAAGGAAAACAAGGCTGTGGAGACGAAAATAAAAATACCTTAAAAAATGTGCCAGTTCATGTAAAATACCTTAGATATTAGCTTATGAAGAACAATTCCAAGATGCTTGCCATGTTTTCAGATACTTCCACCCAACTTTTTATGCTTTGGATTAAGCTTTTGGTGGCCGAGCCATCCAGAGGTAGACAGCCACTGGAGAGGCTGCGATAAATGAAGGTGAATCTGTTCTCCTTTGCTGCATGTGGTATCAATGGACCAGTGGCCTGGAGGTGGGAGGCAAGCACCAGCAGTGAAGGCCGGTCCTTAGGGCGTCCACCAGAAAGAAGGTGGTTGCGCGCGGGGGAGCTTGGGGCAATAAGACAGTCCCATGGCGGGGGGCCTGAACGGATAGCCGGATGGAGATCATAACTGCAGGGCCAGGGGCACTCCTCAGACCTGGCTTCAGGCTGGCTTGGACATGATAGTTGAGAGAGATACGCTGGATCCTGCGAGGCGTGGGCTTCCGTCCGGGATGTCGATCCTACACGGTTGGCAGACTTGTGTAAACTCCCTAGACATGTCGCCAGAGGTGATGCAACAGAGGGCGACTCCCCGCCGGAACCATTGGAACGGATGACCGTTGAGGACATTAAGCGGAGGAAGGGGGATGGGAGGGTTCAGGAGACAAGACTGGGAATGCTGAGGATGAGAGTGAAGAGCAAAGGAATTTGGGGAAAGCAGTGGAGCACGGGCCGCTCCCAGAGCGATGGTGTCAGTGGTGCGCAGGCAATGGCGGGACGGCATGAGGTGCAGCACACAGGTTATGTGACGGAAGAGGATGAGCTGGGCATCGAGGAAGAAGGGACCTCAACAGTCACCGAGTGGTACGAAGTAAGGGCAGAGGCTGGAGGGGGTCAGATAACTTCAGCGATAGGAGACAAACCACCGTGGAGCATCATAGGGTGTAGAGGTCAGTTGGAGAAAATGGGACGTTATGAGGTGGAAAGGTCCCCGGGGCAGAAGGGTGTGATGTGCAGAGGAACAAGCACCAAGGCTCATCTGGAATGATGGAAGATGACAGGCTAGAGGCAGGCGAATGGCCTAGGAGGCCAGAAAGATGGAGTTGGGGGACAGAGAATGTGAGTATGGAGGGATTTGGGGGTGATTAGGGGGAGACTGGCGGTTGTTGGAGACGGACAGAAGATGAAGTGAGTGTGGCTGGAAAATGTCTGCAGAATGAATGGGGGTGCAATGTGTTTTGCTCAGATGCAGAAAGGGTGGTGGGAGTTGTATGATAGGTTTTTGGCCCTGAATCAACAGACCATGTTGATGGATGTGCAGATGGAGGGAGGTATCAGGGCAATGGGGTGCCAGGCAGTGGGTAGTGACAAGGACGTGACTTCGATGGGAGGAAAGGCTAACGAGTAACGGGGAGGTATGGGACATGGGCCGTAAGGAGGCACAGAAGGCAGCTGACAGTTCAGAAAAGACAAGCGAGGGAGGACTCAGAAAAGGGAAACAGGAAGGAAAGCAGGAGAGGGCGACAAAACCTACTTACATAGGGGTGTCTAACCCGCTAGAAGGTCATCTTCTACTGAGCACCAAAGTAATCACAAGGGCAAAAAATATATTGACAACTTCAAACTATTGCACAGAGAGACCAGGAGCTAAGAGCATACCAACGTGGAACAGAACTGGCCAAAGCCCGAGGGTATCGGTCAACATAGATACATGGACATCAGCTTTCACCATATTTGCCAGAATCCTCTGTGAGAAGTTCCCTGAGCAGAACCTAGCACTGTGGAAATACATGGATGTCATAAGTATCTGTTTCGGGGTTTTGACTGGCTCCAATTTGATGAAAGATTTCAATCAAGTGAGTGTGCAGCACCTACAAAATCTTGGTGTGACTTAGATAACAAGCAGCTGTGCCTCCAATTCATGATCTCGACCAGACTGTTCATGTCAGTACCCATGGGCACCGGTTCCTATGCCCTACATGCCGTTTCAAGAGCTTCTGGGGTGGGAGGTGCAGCCGAAATGGGACTAGTGGGAGCCAGCTGGAATTGTAATAAATGGGCCTGTCACCCACTGATTCTGAAACGACGCCTCGAAGTGCAGAGGTAAGCACCCCTTTATCCAGGGCATTGGCGGGCGGGGCCAGCAAGGATTTTGCAGGGACGGGGCGACAGCAGAGGCATGAAGGGGAAAGACAACTACACTAGCTAATCATGAAGCCATGAGGCCATGGTCGCAGCAGTACCCTGACAGAGAAGCAGATGTGTTTTTGTGAGACAGGTTTAACCTGGGATTGAGGATTCCTTAGAAAGGACCCATAAGGGGGGAGGAGGTATGACATTAGGAGTTCCTGCAAAGAAGAAATCCAAGTGGCTATGGAAAATTTGCAAAAGGAGGTGGAAAGCAGTTGGATGGCAGACCCGATACGGGAGCCACCAATGGTTGACTTGATTGTTTCGCCGCTCGGTGTAGTGTTGAAGAAAATGGTGGGCAAGTTGTGCATCATGTGCACCACCTTTCCTGGCCAGAGAGAACATCCATAAATGATTTCATTGAGCAGAGCGAGTGCTTGGTACATTATGCCAGTACTGACCAGGCGATTGAGTTGGAGTGACTGTAGTGCAGGTGAAGAGATGGGTAAGGCCTCTATAAAGTCCGCATTTCAGTTCTGTCCGGTTCACCCTGATGGCTTTCAATTCCTGGGCATGCACCTTCAATGGCAATACTATGTCAAGCAGGCATTGACAATAGGGTGTTCAGTAGCCTGCCAGGTATATGAAAAAATTAGAATTTTGGGGAATGGGCGGTATAGCAAGTGTTGGGGAGCGGGCAGGTGATACACTACTTGTTTGACCTTGATGGTGGGCAGAGTGGGTGAATTGGGTGAATGTAGGAGATTGATGGAAACACTGGAATGGGTGGCTAACAAGTTTATCTTACCACTGGCTCCAGAAAACACTGAGGACCCTTGGACCCATATGACATTTTTGGGGATCAAACTGAACTCGGTTGAGATGGTGATACGACTACCCAACGACAAGCTGAAGGTCTTGATCAGGCTGTTTCATAAGGTGATTTGGAAAGGCAAGTGGGAGCTACGAAAACTTCAACAGGCGTTAGGTCACCTGAATTCTGTGTGCAGGGTGGGAGCCCATTAGGGCTTTCTGCAGACAGCTGGCCTTTGCCATGAGGGATGCCACAAAGCCGTACCTTACGGCAAGAGTGACAGAAAGCGTGAGGTGGCATTTGCAGATGTGCTTAATTTTTTAGAACAGTACAACGGCGTGACACTGTTGCTCCAAACTGATCTGGTGACCTGCACCGTAGAGATATTCTCACACCGATGCTTCTGGTGCAGGATGTTTTGGTGTGTACTGGAAGGGACAGTGGTGCACGGAAAAATGGCGACTGCCGTGGAGAAACCTGAGGAACAGCATAGCCGCCTTAGAGTTTTTCCCGGTGGTGGTGGTGCTACAACTGTGGGTAAAGGACCTGAGAGGTTAATGCAGATATGTTTGTGATTGATAACACCTCTGTGGTGTAGGTAACCAACAGTATGACAACAAACGAGGAGTATGTTTTGCACCTGCTGAGAGAGTTGGTGCTAATGGGTCTGAAGAAGAATATTTCATTCAGAGCGAGGCCTAATGTTGGAATGGATAACTGAGTGACTGACGCCTTATCATGTTTGCAATGTGTAGGGTTCCATGGGTTGACTCCTGAACCCCAAGAAACGGGCATACTTGTGGGAGTTCGGACTGTGAGAGCCATGCAACTGGTGGAAAGGTCTATAGCTGAGTCTAAAAGGGAGTCTTAAAGTTTGGGGAGGAGTGTGTTTCTGGGTCAGGAGCAACACAATGGGAACATTCAGGCAGGGGAAGAGAAGAAAGGCGGATGGATATGGTAAATATTTTGATGGAGAGGATCGAGAGAAGCTGGAGCCAGTGATCCCTAGAGGAAAAGATGGCGGGGATTGAAGTCTATGGGAAATATATTTTGGGGTCTGATCAATGTGAGGGTGAAATGGCTAGGAGGAAGCTGTAAGGCTTGTCCAGAGAGAGGAGAGAATACGAAGAAAGAGTTGAGGAAATGAGTCACAATGAAGGGTTTTCGTGCGCTAGGCAAGATCTGCATATGCATTTGACTCACAAGAGTTGTTGTTTGGGACTGTAGTCTCTGTGATGTTTTTGGGTGCATTTCAAATATCGGAGCTGGTTGGAGTGTGGGAGTGTATCAGGTTTGAGAATGGAAGATGTGGTGAGGATGGACAGTTGGATGAGATTTCTGCTTCAGTGCAGCAAAACAGTACAGAAAGGAAAGGAGAAAAACATGGTGTGACTGTGAAAATCAGTGGAAGGAGGTATTTGTATGGTGAGGATGAAGGATTGAGTTTAGGGGGTGAGGGGTTGGGGGCAGAACCCATTACTCATGCATGCTGATGACTCAAAGGTTCTGGATAGGCAAGTCCTGGGAGTGTTGTGGGAGTGTTTGAGAGATGGGGGATTTAATATAAAGCACCTTGAGGATAGGAGCAGCAACCGAGGGGTTTTGAGTGAGCTTGAGTGAGGGCTGGCTGAAGGGTTTGGGGAGGTGGAGCCGTGATTGCATGTGGGGATACATGATGTCGGGGATGAAGGGAAGGCATCACGGTCTTAATGGCTGTACTTTAATATTGCAGATAACAAAGAAAGAAGGAGGAGAGAGATTTGGATATGTGGGCATTCCATAGTGAAATGGGCTGGAGAACATATGGGAAAGCAGTTCTACAGGCAACAGCTGGGCCTGGATTTAGACCTTTTTATTGTACGCTGGTATGGCTTAGGTGGAATGCGATGAGGTCAGTTGATGCCGAATATGTGGGAATTGATACCAAAGTTGGCGCAGCTGCATGTGGTGGTGTTGCACCTGGGAGAGAATGATTTGGTGCAGTCTACGTGGTTGTAGGTGAACAAAATGATGAAAGATCTGCGCTTTCTAGAGGAAAGGTGGATTTGTATGGAGTTTTGTTGGGCACAGCTGGTTGCCTGCAGAGTGTGGCGAGGGTCTAGGAAACCAGCAGCAATAGACCGAGCTCGCAAGGAGATTAAAGGAGAAATGTCGGGGGTTTGCAGGTTTAAGTAGATGATGTTTAAATATGATGAGATTGTTTATGTTCACCTGTGCTATTTTGCCACAATGTAGTACATTTGTCACTGCTGGGAAACAGATTGTGTTAATTAAAGGATGGAGGGTGTAAAGCAGTGGTTAATTTCTAAAAAAATAAGTGCAGGGCTCTCGTAGGAGGCAGCTTGCACCAGCCCATTCCTCCTGTTAGCGCTGCCTAAAATAGAGCCAACTACTAACCATGAAAGTGGGGAGAGGATGTGGTGTAATGGCCTGAGCTGCAGAGTTCGAAGCTGGGGAACCAGGTTCGAGTCTTGGTGTCAGCTCAATGTCCTGTGATTCTGGGCAAATCACTTAATCTCCCTTTAAATAAATGTGTCCTTAACTGGTGCTCATGAAAAGCGCTGGTGTTGATGGTTAAGTGGCGGTGCTGAGCACAGGAAACCACTGGATCTAATTAAGCACTGGTATGAAGGGAGACAGTGAGTGGGGGGGGGACTGAAAGACCACCTCTGGGAGGGTTTTTCTGGTGGCAGTGAGGGCTCAAAGAATGGAGAGATGGGGAAGCTAGGGGGACAGAAGAGGGAGGAAGAGAGTGGAAGAACAAAGAATCAACAAGCATTTGCAATGCAATAGGTCTCGCATTTGCAACAGTTTGAGCTCTTGGCATTGTAGATGACAATGCCTTTTATTTATGTGTTGGTTTTTAAAACATAAATAAAAGGCATTATCATTTACAATGCCAATAGCTTAAACTCTCGCAAATGCGAGACCTATTGCATTGCAAATGCTTGTTAACTGTTGCGGGAGGGTGGGTGTGTAGAATCAGATGGGCTGATGCTGAAGATGCAGAGGAATGCTACGAAAGTACTAAGAAAGGGTTGTCGTGTTGGTGGAACGAGCTACTTGTGTGAAACTGGGAAACCTGGGATGCTTGTTAACATTTATTTTAGTGAGCCAGTCCCGACCTGCCACTCTGAGTTCGGTGGCACTTACCTGCCAGTACCCGTTCGTTGCCGCTGCGCCCCGTCCACCCAGGAGCTATTGAAGTAGCGGGTCGGCCAGAGCTCGCGGTCATCGATACCATTGTGCTGGTACTGGGGTCCGTGCGGCCGGGAATCTATTTTCAGCAGTGCACAGCGCCCCCGGCCTACTGAGGCCCCACAGCTGTCCGTTGGGTCCGGAGTCAGTGACGGGAAGAGGCTAGGGCAGCACCGACCGCTCCGGAGAGCTTCCGGGGTCACACGCTGGCGAGGGAACTGGGTCCATCCAACAGGAAGCAGCAGCAGGACTACTAGAGCTGGAAGCCCAGCCATCACAAAGCGCCAAGAGTCTGGAGTCAGCACTACAGAGGTGGAGAGGCCCTGAAATCCCGCCCCGCTCGCAGAGAGCCATTGCGTGAAAATAATTAAATAAATAAACAAGCGCAGCCGAGGCGGACCACGCAGAAAATAAAAGCACACTGCTTTAGTGAGGAGAAATGCTCCCTTTTGCCCCGCGTGAATAAATAAATAAACAAGCGCGCCGAGGCGGACCGCGCTGAAAATAAAAATAAAAGAGTGCTTGAGTGCTTGCACACTTATGAAGGAGACCGTGTCAGGACACAAGTAAATGATCCAGTCGGGATGGGCAGTCCCAAAAGGAGACAAGGCGGTAACAAGGAGGGACTAAGAAGCCTCCTTTTCAATCGGAAGCCAGCGTTTAGCATGGAGGATGACGCCAGCGAATCAAAAAGATGGGCGGGGCTTCAAGTCCCCTTCTCAAAGCGTACTGATGACAATAAGCCTCGCAGAGCGAGGAGCGCATGCACGCTCCAGCGCTAGGTCTGCGAGACCTAAAAAGGAGGGCTTGGTCCAGGACCGGCACGTTAGGCAATTAATACATTGGCAGACACTGAAAAGGAGAGCACACAAGAAGGTTAATCAATCCTGCTCTTGGTGAAAAAGCCTTTGGTTGACTACTGATGGGTGATGGGCCTCAAAGCAGCCAAGGTGGTGTTTTGCAACACCCCTTCGCGAGGCGATGTGACCTCACACTCTCGGCATCACCAGGATTCGCCTCCCGGGCCAGGACTGTGACGTGTAGGAGTTGCACTCTGGGTAAGTAATCGGGCAAATACTTGTCTTCCACAACAGCACAGAGCCCCCCCCCCTGACTCCATTTCTCTTACATCTCGGATATGGTGCAGTCAACCCATAATCTGAGAAGCGAACTGCACGCAACTCCTCCGGAGCATCTGTCAGTGCCATGCTCTCCCTGACCGCTAGGTGCTGCTGTAGCACTGGTATGTCCACTCCCCTGCACCATGGGCTCGGAGACTGCGAGCTGACCGACACGTCCCCGCAGGGGACCCTCATAAGAGGGCGGCCCCTTTAGTGCCACAGGATGGCATACTGGACAGCCTAGTGTCCGGTGACCCCTTTGGGGTCCCGTGCGTCACTTCCGGGTGAGGGGAGGGGTATATATGCCTCCTCCGCCCACCTGGCGGCCTCTTTGTCCCTCACCCTGACGCCGTTTGTTGTGCTGCTGCCAAGGTCGCATCGGACCACGAGGTTAGTGTATGCGGGCCTTGTCACCCCCCCCTCTCCCGGTCAAACCCAAGCAGGGGCCCCACCACGCGGGCATCGCCCAGGAGGGGCCCTGTCCCAGCTCCAGCCTGGCCTCCAGGCAGTCAGTTTTGCCGGGGCCGTAGGTGTTAGGGAACGGGACGGGCGCCAGGGTGGGAGGGGTTGGGGTCCCGCTGGCAGCAGCCGCCTCCAGCCTTGCGGCAACGCCGCGGCCTCGTTCTCGGGGGACGGGCCTTCCTTTCTCGGCCTTCCCACTTCCCCCGTGCGACTAGGTCGCGGTAATCCTAGCGACGCCGTCGGGGGTATGATCATCCTGGCAGGGCCTTTTCTCCCCCCACTCCGTGAGCCGGACACAGGTTTGCAGGAGCCCCCCCTTCCCTCCACGTGGGTGCTACGGGCCACGCGGGGGGGGTGAGGCTTGGGTTATGGGCAGCCCCATACTTGTACTTTGCCTGTGGGCCCGGGCTGGCGAACCCGGAAGGACTCCTGGGTAGGGAGCCTTTGAATCGCTCTAGCCGGGCCCCATGCGCTGGTGCCCGGGGCGAGCGGAAGGGCCCGATTGGTTCGCCCGAGGGCCAGTGAGGCTCGGGGACGGAGAGCCCCCCATTCCCCCCCTTTTTCCTACGCGGGTCGTGTAGGGGGGCACGCATGGACACATGGGGAGCGGGGCAAGGGGGATCAAGCGTGCCCATGGCGCCGCCACACAGGCACGGGGTGGCGGGGCTTGGCTACGGTGTATGAGTACATCCGGTCAGGCAAATGGGCAGGCACGGGCCGATGGATGCGAACGCCGGCATTTATTTGCTAAACCATGCGGTTGCGTGCACAGGCGCGCGTAGGCCAGTGGGCTTGCGAGCCGCTCCTGCCTTTCACCCTGGGATGTCCACATGAGTTAAGGATTGTGGCGATGTGCGCGTAGTTCCTCAGGGAGGCTCTGTGTTTTTCCCTGCACAAGGGACAGTGATCACACGCTTTTAGTTCACGGAGTCCTTCGGTCGCGCTTTACATTCAGAATTTTCAGGCATCTCAAGCGCAGGTACGACGCTGGGCTAAGACATGTAGCAGTCGACACGAAAGGTTACGCATTGTTTCAGCAGGGCGATTGTGCCCTGGACAGGGAGGGGCTTGTTCTTAGCGGGCCCGTGGGGGTGTTGACGGCGTGTCGCGCAATGGAGAGCGCATGCGTTACGGGGGGGGTAGACCCCCGGACCCTCGCTGTTCCCATCTCCTTGCCATGTCCACTGCAGCATTGCTCAAGGATTCCCTCCTCGGCTCCTCCTTTCTCGAGGGCTCCGGCGGGGCAGTGAGAGCCCCAGAGGTCAGAGTCAGGCCCTCACTTGTAGGCGGGACCACGGGTTGGGCTCAGCCCGCTTGGACTTACCGCACTGCGATCTCATTTCCGGTCCGGGTACTGCGGGCGTGAGTCTATTTGCGCGGTGTAAGGCGGGAAGTGAGTCATTCAATCCTTCTCGGGGCCTGGGTTTGTTCAGTCACTCGGGCCCCAGGTTGGGCAATGTGGCAAACAAAGGATTGCGCCGCCACGGGTCACGGCACGGTACTGTGGTGACCGGCGGTGGGCAGGGGGCCCAAGAGCTAAGCACGGCTGCAGCTCTATCTTATATCAGCCAGCAGCACCCAGTGTCACGCGCTTCTCCTGCTTACTTGAGCGCTTTGCTGGGCAGGCAGCGCTGGTGGTTGGCGGGGAGTCCGGGGCCCGGGGGCAATTCATGTAGTGCTACTGAGGAGACAGGGACAGGTTTAGGTTAGCCTGACCGGGAGGCTGAGTGTGGTTACACCAGAGTGCTGATGCGTCCGACAGCGCGGCTGTATACAGGCAGACAACATCATAGTATTCGGGCCCCCCTTTTCCAAAAGCACCCACGGTGGTGTCTCGGTCATTCCGCGACAGCCCTTCTCTCGGCCTGTATACCCTTGTTGGAGAGGAGATTTTAATTGTGCCATCATTCCCCGGAGCTCTGCCTTTTCACTCTCACGGTAAGGGCTCGAGTTTTGGAGCCAGTGGTGCAGTTATTGCGGGGAGACCTCCAGGAATGTTTGAAGCCACCGGGTGGCAAACGGCCCGATTCTGTGGAAAACGTTGTACATTTTGCCCTAAAGTAATGTGGAATATTAGTTAACCTGGATACTTTCCATGCCCTTTACTGTAAATTTAGAGACCAAAGGCAACTCCTTTGTGTATGGCAGGCTGATTGACCAGAAACCGGGAGTGATGCCTAGCATACACTACATTGTGTGTTCTTGGGCAAACATCGTGGAATCACTGCAACTCCTTGTCCTTAAATTAAGATTTGTCAACGCCTACAGGTAGAACAACAAGCAGTCTTTCTCAAGAATTCCGTTTTGTTTCTAATTTGAAGCAGCCTTGTCATATTTTCATGGCTGGTATTGTACTATTCCCAAGCTGGTCTTTACATGGCTAAGCCTGTGCCGTCGCTGGGAGGTCAAGTCAAGCCATTGGCTGCGCTCCGAGTTGCGGTTCTCAGTTGAAATGGATGTGTTGCCTCATAACGTGTGTTTTGGAAAGCGGACTCTTATCTCCTGACTCCTTCGGTTGGCCACCGGGTGGCACTGCCGCATGGTTACATTCGGCCCATGCCTCTCAATTCATTACAGTCTTTCATCATAATTTTTTATGGTGTGTGTGTGCACAGGGGTGACAATAGTAAGATCTGCAGAAATAATTTTAGGTCTGTGGGAACATAGGCCAATGACACGAAGAAGTGGCAGCTGCAAACCATACAAGTCTAGCACTAGCAATTAAGGCTTAGACTTCGACTTTGCTTGTTGTGTCGTAGCTTATGCAAATTGGTGGGTAAACTGCGGGATCCTCATATCGCCCACGGACGCTCCCCTCGTGGCGGGCGCAGCAGGGATCAGCGCCAGCGTTGACCCCGCCCCCATCAAAACCGGCTCCAGGGCAATCTTGCCCCCAGTGCAGCAGGACGGGGGTGCGGGTAGCCGACGAGTCTGCTTTTCAGTGCGCAGGGGTAAGCCAACTTGCCTCATGGCGGGCGCTCGCTGGGCGAGGCATTTATGGTTGTGTGGCACTATGTTACGCACAAGGTAATATGCTCTTTTGAGGACAGGCAGACACTGTCGCATCTCTGGCTCGCCCCGCGCTAAGAGCTAAGTTTGATTATGCGGAGTTTGACTGTCTGGCTGTGAGGGGAGGGGCACCAGGTGTCCGGGGCATAGATTTGCTCGGCATTTCGTCGCAGGGAGGCTGCTCCCATGTTGCGTTGAGTTGTCAGGGGGGTGATCCATGTTGGCTTGGATTCGGACTTGTCTACAGTCCACCAGAGGGTGTTGGCGGGGCAAGTGTGCCTTTGTGAGGCCTGGCAGCAGAGTACTGCCTGCTTGCGGGGCCCCGACATACTGGGGAAAGTAGCAACAGAAGGCGGGTGGCTGTTAGCTATGTGTGTCGACGGTGGCTCGCTTATTTACGGATGCAACCATCCCCAATAGTCTGGCTTGGGGGGGGGGTGTAGCGTCACCATTGTAGTAGGCAGCTTGAGGAATGACAGAAGCCGCAAATTTCCAGTCGGCGGCACACTGAGCGAAGCACCAATTTTCAACTGCGGAGGCATAGTTAGGATTATTCACATATGCAACCTTCAACCATTATGTCTATACGGGACATTTTAAGACTAATGTGCATCAGTTTGTCATTAAGCTAATTCTGGGTGACTGTCGCCAACTGGGATTCACAACTCCGCCCCGGCTGGCAGGATATAGCGTCTATATGTTTTAGGACACAGCACAAATGAATTTTGATATTAATAGTAAAATGAGTTGGCGAGGGTGACAGGTAGGGGTATGTGTTATTGGGTTACACACCTGGTGGTCACAAGGGAAGAAACAAAGGGCGCTCGCCTTGTCTGGGCTCGCCAGTATTATCTAACACAGCTTTTTGGCAATACGCTTCCTCATATCAAATGGAACGTAAAGGTTTAATAGGCAACCTGGGTCGCCTGTCTGTAATGGACTAACATTGTGAGGGGGGTTTAGAGCCGCTATGCGAAAAGGTCTACCCTGGACTTTCTACATATTATGCACTTACGGGTGAATACCGTGAGGTCTTTAGGCACAGTGGGGCCGCTGGTAGGCCAGGGATCTGGGCGTTGCGCGGGTCCTTTCCTGCTAGAGACTCAAACAGGTGCACCCATCAATGTAGGCTACTGCTCACATCGCTAATGGTTAAGCAGCCTGGGGAGTCTTGGGGCGCCAACACCACATAGCAACCTGAGCAGGCATCTCCAGGGGCCCATGCACTTTCCTGGGGGTCAGGCCGTCACTTATGTTTCACACGCGCCTGCAGTGCGAGAGCCCACTGTCAGGTATTTTACAAGTCAAATGTTGTGCAGTATCCTGTTAGTTTGTCGGACTGGCCAAGGGGCTTCTCTATTTGCTGATGCAGTTTGGCCATCAGAGGTGGGCTCAGGTGCTGAGATCTAAGTCACTGGTCCCCAGAGATGTCTAGATACACGAGCGTGTAGGCTGCACGTTTTCCCATATATAGAATGTGAAGTTGCCCTAGGGCAGGGGAACTTGGGCGCAGTCCCTCTATCCCCTGCGTCTCCAAGGCATGGCCGTAATCACTGGAGGGACACCAGGGGCATTCACATTGGAGACGTCACTGGGGCAAGTATACACGAGGTGTGACGGTTCGCAAGTACACAGGAGGGGACCCTGTTGCGAGTACACATGTCAAGACAGAGTCCAAGCACACACGAGGTGACTCGGGCCGCAAACGAGGACGGTCTGGGGTCGGACCTCCGGTGTCTGAAATTTTCAGGCATTTCAGACAGCACCCTACATTCTTGAAGTAATTACGCCCTGCTCAAACTGAGAAGAGCTTCCATGAGGGAGATACAGCAATCCGTTTTACTAGGATAGAATGTAGACTGTGCTCTATGGCGGTGACAAGAGTGCACCTGCCTCTATCTCCCTGTGTATTAAATGAATGCTCCCTCGGGTACCCATGAGGTGACGTGTTAAATAACGCATGAGGTGACGCGGTGTGCATTTGCGCATGAAGCGACGCGGTGTGCATTTGCGCATGAGGTGACGAGGTGTGCATTTGCGCATGGGGTGATGTGTGCAGTTACACATGTGGTGACGCTGGGTGCAGTTGCACAGGAGGTTTCGCTTTGTGCAGTTACACAGGGGGTAACGCGGTGTGCAGTTACACATGAGGGACGCTGTGTGCAGTTACGCATGAGATATCGATGTCTACAGCTACACAGGAGGTGTCGCTGGGTACATAAAAATGAACTGTCGGTTTTTAATACTGCACACATTTACATAAGTTGTATCACAGCATCACCATTTTCTTACACTCAGGCCCATTGGCACTATGGTAATGCATTATCAAGTTGCACAAATATTGGGCCTGCGTTAGCCACACATACCTCCTCCAGTCTGACCCACACTAAGACCATTCAGCTCTGGCTCCACTCCGGGTCTGGCTGATACAATAAGGCCTCTAACTGTTTAGTCTCATCGGACACATGTTGGCACGTTAATGGCCATGTAGGTTGTGTCCTGGCAGGAAGGCCTGCGATTGGTTTGGCTGGTTTTACTTGAAGGGTCCGGATGTGGGCAGGCAAAATCAACAGGCGGGAACTCAACAACAGGGGTTCACACGCAGTGGAGGGCCCTTGGCGAGGTGCACTGGTAATCTTTTACCTTAGACAGTATTTATTTAGTGGTTATTCAGGTACTAAGGTGGGGATACCTTTGGCAGTATTGACATGTCTGGATGTACGTAGTGAGGAAGTAATAGTGCCCCAAGTTGCGCAACATGTATATACATTTGTATAGGGTGCTTGTTAAAAGCTTCCCTGGGGCCAACGAGTGCCAGGCAAACGGGGACGACTTGTACAAGAGATAACTTGAGTAGTTACTCAACACGGTGTGTTTGAAGGGATGTTTCCTAAGCAAAACTCAAACTGGCCTTAAACGCATGATGGAGACAATTAGGGACATGCCTATAGAAGAAAAACCTGTGTTAAAGGGATGGCATGCCAAGGGAGATAGCTTACACATTTCACGGAATCCCCTCAAATCCAACATGCCTAAAGAAAGCAAGGAATGCCCGAGTGATTGGTTGGTCCTGTTATTAATTTTATTAAACACACCAAGTATGGCGAACAAGTGACATGCGAACTCATATCAATGGTACTTCCAGGACACATCTCCTTCAGTACACACACCGCCAGACAGGGCTGCTCTCCCCTGGAGCAAAGGGAAGCTAAACACCATAGACGGCATAACGCCTACGTGGGGAAGCAAGAAAGATGGTGAAGGAGTGGGGAGCGACGAATCTTGGTCTGCTCGCACAGGCAGGCGATTTCCGCAGGGGCTTGGCTAAGCTTGCGGCCAGGCAGTGGTCTTGTCCAACTAATGTGAAAAGGTTAAGGGTTGCAAGCATGCACCAAGAGAGGGATCCTCGAGACCATCCAGGACAGACAGAAAAAAAACCAAAAAAAACACCCGCCCTATAGCCAGGCATTTGCGGAAACTGCCAGCTAATTTGTGGGTTGCGATGCAATAAGCTGAGGGGAACATGGGTCAGAGCATAATTTGGTACAAGGATTGAAGAATGATTGTTTTGGCGTTCCCACTGCTCAAGAAGGGGCAAGTATTTGTTCAGGTTGTTCCCCCCCCTTACACGTCAGGTACACAAGGACACCCGTGCTTAAGGTCACATATCCCATGGCAGGATAGTCGCCAAGGGGGGGAATGGCCATTGACATGCCTTGCCAGGTCAGGGATAGCCGCTCGCACTAACTGGAGCCTCTAGGGAGGATAAACGTTGGAAACACAGACTGGGGTGTGCTGGGCCCAAAACCTCTCACCAAAGCTGCGGGGGCATCAGGCTGTCAGGTGTCTTTGAGGGATGGGCAAGGGCATTAAAGGGTTTTAGTGCGTGACACAGCATTGGCAGGGATGCAGAAGGGTCCCAGTGGATCCACCAAAGGGACTACAGCGAAACATGTGACACAGAATCATGTAGTCCGACACTGTAAGTATCAAGGGTCGCAAGGGATAGCAGTGACCAGGCATCTGTGACCGGTTGAAGGTTCAGCAAGCAGGGTAGGCTGCGTAAGTTGTCACTTCACGAAAGGGTGCAGTGTCTAATAATGGGCACCATACACTTATTCCCTCTAACCTGTTGGGACACCATTACTATGTTCACCAGGGATAAATCGAAAAGAACTATGAATTTGTCTGGTCAATGTGGCTAAGTAATGCACCCTAGAAGAAGACCACTCGGTGCAAATTAGCAACCAGTTGGGGACAGGTGACTTCAGTGGTCTGGAATCACCCCCCGGCGCCCGTGGCATGGAGCTCGGTCGGGGGAGGCGATGGAGCCTGCGCGCTGGAGGTTCATCTGCGCTGTGCGTAAATTCACTGAACAGAGGGGATTTGGCTTCATTAGACATGGGTGCTACACGCCAAATTCACAGGGTGTTTTGAAGGCGATGGGGTACATCTGTCCAGTATAAGCATGGACCTGTTCTTGCTGGATAGGGGAGAGGCCCTAGAAATAGCAGGATGTAAGTAGGAATGCCAGCCTTGGTGGGGGGCCCTGGCTGCGACGGTCGCCACACCCAGGGCTGTGGCGGAGTTACATGGCGATCCGGAGGCGGAAAGGTACTCAGGGGTACCCTCTTCAGGAGCACAAAGGGTGCTGAGGCCTAATATCCCCAGGAAGTCTGTGCGGTGGAACCTGGGGTGCGACGGCGCCCCGTCTGTCCTACGGGCGGTTGGAAACCTGTACAACCGGGGTCGCTTGAACGCTCCGCCCCTCGTAGGGGGCGTGAGTAATAGGGTGGACCGATGGTTCACCGGAAGTGGGAGGGGCTATCCCCTCACCACAACCGCTAAGCACCGATTGGCTAAGGCCACGATGCAAGTTGGCCCAACAGGTGGTAGGCCGCGAGGGGCGGCTTGCCTTTGGATCGTCTGTAAGATAACCCACCATGTTGGCATATTTGGTATGCTAATAAACCTGCAGCAATTTTCCCACCAAAAAGTTGTCTTGTCTGCTTATTTTGTTACATGTATGTTGCTGCGGGAGGGCTGGTGAGTGTTGCCGATATTGGCACTATGCGGGCTGACCGACACGTCCCCGCAGGGGACCCTCATAAGAGGGCGGCCCCTTTAGTGCCACAGGATGGCACACTGGACAGCCTAGTGTCCGGTGACCCCTTTGGGGTCCCGTGCGTCCCTTCCGGGTGAGGGGAGGGGTATATATGCCTCCTCCGCCCACCTGGCGGCCTCTTTGTCCCTCACCCTGACGCCGTTTCCCTCCCTACCGCTTACCCGGCGTATTCAGGGTGGGGGGGGAAGGTTCTTCTAATCCTCTTTATTTGTGTTGCAGGCGGAGTTACAGGGCGATCCGGAGGCGGAAAGGTACTCAGGGGTACCCTCTTCAGGAGCACAAAGGGTGCTGAGGCCTAATATCCCCAGGAAGTCTGTGTGGTGGACCCTGGGGTGCGACGGCGCCCCGTCTGTCCTACGGGCGGTTGGAAACCTGTACAACCGGGGGTCGCTTGAACGCTCCGCCCCTCGTAGGGGGGGGCGTGAGTAATAGGGTGGACCGATGGTTCACCGGAAGTGGGAGGGGCTATCCCCTCACCACAACCGCTAAGCACCGATTGGCTAAGGCCACGATGCAAGTTGGCCCAACAGGTGGTAGGCCGTGAGGGGCGGCTTGCCTTTGGATCGTCTGTAAGATAACCCACCATGTTGGCATATTTGGTATGCTAATAAACCTGCAGCAATTTTCCCACCAAAAAGTTGTCTTGTCTGCTTATTTTGTTACATGTATGTTGCTGCGGGAGGGCTGGTGAGTGTTGCCGATATTGGCACTATGCGGTATGCCTCCACGGCTGTCCCATTCCCTCAGTCTCCCCGGAAGGGACGTCAGTCCCAGTCCTGCTGCTCTGTACTGCAGTGAGCCAAGGACTCGTCCCAGTTGCTTCATAATGTAATTACTTAACAGCGCTCCACATTAGGCATAGGCAGGAGCCTGTTTCCACCAGGTTCAATGATTCTTCTGTTTCCATGATGTTATCCGATATACCTTTATTTAAAGCTCAGCACGGTAATGTCCCAGCCATCTGTTCTCAGCAATGTGAGCACCGACAGCGGTTGCATGTTCAGTGGGACGTCGGCTAATCCCCACCTAATGCCACCACATCCTGTCATCTTCCCTCCTAATAGCTGTCTGTCTCTCCTCCAGGCATCTCTTGCCAGCCTGTGTTCCTCTCAGTTACCAGCTCTTTGTTGTCCATTCAAGTTTCTCTGCAGTTAAAGTCCTGTGTTGGGGCTTGCAAACAATAATCTATTGTGTTTGGCAATTTTACGTTCAGGGTTGCCATTTTATTACTTTTTGCCCCCGTCTATGCTGCTGCCTTTTAAGGGCATGCTTAATTTTTTTTTGGTTTATTTAAAATATTATGTTGTGTTTATCTATGAAAGCAACATTTTTTACCTCTTGCTCAAGACTTAAGAGCAGTATGGGGGATACGTCCTTGCTCTCTCTCCTCCCACCATTGTGATTTGGTGTCTATTTATATTCATAACACATATCGACCCCCTGCTACTCTTGCAGTCCAGCACTCTGGGAGAAGAGTAACACTTGGTCCTCGCAGTGATCTACCGTCTGCTAGGGGAATATACTTTTATAGATCTAGAAAAATAACCTTTTTTTTAAACTTAAATGAAAGATTAATAAAAAAAACAGTACGTGGATCTTTTCAGGGCTCCGTTCCCCCCTCAATTGTCCCTCTCTCCTAGCTTCCACTGCAGACCAAGCACCAACAGTCTTTTTTTTTTTTAATTTCAAAAGATTTTATTGGGTTTTGCAATTGGAACAGAAGAAAACAGTGATGTAAATACATGGCAAGGTACGTAGGTACAATGAACAGATCTCATGCGCAGGATTAGTTGATAGACTTTGAACTATACGGGAACGAAAGAGAGGTAACTCATACAAAAAGTAAAGCAATGACCATTACAGAGTAAAACCTAAAAAGAAATAGTCACAAAAGGGTTACAGCAGCGGGCATGACAAACCTGCAATATAGGGATAGTAAAATACCTAATGAAATACCACAAGCAAGTACATATTCTGCAGAGTACACTAATCTGAAGCATATGTTACATGCTATATACTATGAACACACTTACTTTTGACACACATGGTTTGGGGAGGCAACAATCTGCTATGTATATGTGCAGATTCCAGTTCAGGTCTGAGTAGGAGGTCGGTTTATGGCCTATTAGGGTACTTATGGGGGATTGGTAGTGGCAAAATAGTTGTCGAGTGTCTTCCAAACATTGGAGTTCTGTGGTTTCCAGGGGGAGTTCTGAAGGGTGTTATTGTCAGCCCCCCTTAAGTAGGTAACCCAGTTCAGCCAGGATCGAAAAGAGGTAGCAGCCGTATTCTTCCAATTAGTGAGAACAGGCTTACGGGCCGAAGTTAATAGTATGTCTACCAGAAGGCTGTCACAATGCGAGTTGACTTGAGTGTCTAGGAATTCCCAAATTAGGGAAAAAAGTCCTTTCTCAGTTGGATCCCACATAGAGTGTAGATAAAATCGAATGCGTGGGCCCAAAAGGACGAGAATGTGCTTCAATAAAAGAGTAAGTGTGGGGGGGTGGGGTACCTGTGGTTTCATTACAGTTCTTGCATGTTGAGTTCTCTCTAAAAGACAGTTTATGAAGTCGAGCAGGGGTCCAGAATGTCCTATGCAGGAGCCTGTACTATGTTTGGGAGAGAGAAGGTGAGACCTTGTGGGTTACAACTGATTTCCAGATTAGCAGCCAGTTGTCTGGAGGAACAGTCCCTAGACTATCTCATTTTCCCTGGAGTGTCGCGGTGAGTGGTGTAGATTTTGGGATTTAAAAAGTGGTAAAACTTGGAGGATTGATGGCCGGTCTTGTTGAAAGAAAGTATGGTCTTGAGAAGAGAGGGATCTCTTTGGGGGTATTTAAATTTGGACAAACTGACTTTGAGCTTGAAGAAGTCATAAAAGTCTATGTCAAGCAGGTTATATTGTAGTTGAAGTTCTCTGAAGGAGAGTGGTGCTTACCGGGAGCCCAATTGACTTAGGAAATGGATGCCTTTCGATGCCCATGAGCCCCAAAATATGGCTGGGGCCTTATTAGGTTTAAGGGATTTGATAGTCACAGCAATCTCATCCATCGTTATTGGTGAGCTAACCTTGGCCAGTGATAGTAGGTGGTATTGTTTCATTTAAGTAAGCCCTACAGTCCTCCACGGGACGGTTAGAGTCTTCTTTGTATAGGGAGAAGTAAAAGTCTCTGAGGATCTCTAGGATTTTTTCAGGGTTGGTACGGGGAACATATAGTTCATGTTTGAGAGAGTTAATACCCCTATGATTCTGCTTATGTTTCAAGTATGAGGCCAGAATTTTGCCAGCTTTTTTTTGCCTCACATAGTTTTAAGGATTTATATTTATTGATCCAGACCCCAGCCCTCTCACTCAGGATTCTATTGTATTCTTATTTTTTATTGGTGAGCGTGGAGAGGGTTTGGGCATCTGGGAATGAGATATGTGCAGCCTCTAGGAATTTATTCTCACCTTCTAAACTTTATTATGGTCTTTGTTTCATTTAGTTTGTATTTCGATTAAGGTATCCCTAACAGTAGCTTAGAGGGCATCCCAATGAGTAGTAGGGACTGTATCTGAGACCATATTTTCTTTCACATAGTTCTTTATCGTATTTTCAATAGTGTCTCTAGAGGCGGCGTCTCTGATAGAACCATCATTGAATCTCCAAATTTTGCAAGATGTTCTTATGTTAGTGCCCGTGAGAGATAGGGTAACAACAGAATGATTCGAGACTAGTCTCAATAGGATGTCTGTCTGGTCTATTAGATGTATATGGGCCTTAGAGATCAGCAGGTAGTCAATTCTGGAGTAGGTATTGTGTGGGTTGGAAAAAAGGTATAGTATCTGGTATTGGGATGTTGCAGTCTCCACGAGTCAAGGAGGTTGAACCTGGAGCAGAGTTTGAGGAGTGATTGTGTGAACTGGAGGGCTGTAGTGAGGATCTGGATTGCCTGTCGATGGTGGTTGTGTGCTGTGTGATTAGGGCAAATGGCATGTGAATGAGGAGCGGCTGGTTGCCTCTGGCAACAAGCATGGCTCTGATAGTGGACCAGGGAGAGACCTGTAGAATCTGATATCTCAGGCAGATACGAAGAAGGCAGGACCATGAAACTTCTCTGTGACTGCGGGATAGAGCAGTTAGTCACCAAGGAGAATATGAGAGCATGGGGCTGTGCTGGATTGTCAAGCCACACAGGAGATCGGAAAGTAAACAAAGAATACTAAAAAGTATAAAAGAATACAACTAGTAACAGAAAGAGACCCCCCACCAAGAGCCCTCCCTGACCCCTCACCCCTCCTACCCACGCTAACCACCCTGAACATTGAACGTGAGGGATACGACAGCGGGGTGAGGCCTGCCATCACGGAAATACAGCGAGCAACAACAAACCAACTGCTTAAGCTGTAGATCCGTTGGCAAGAAAGGCAATGCCCTAGTATACGTCATAGAAATTGAGCGCAGTTAAGTCACTAATAATGTTGGTGGCTCCCAGCTAACTGTGTGTGCCATGTGATAATGACTGGATACAGATACCATAGCTGGGGGTATCAGGTGGATGGACCATGTGTGGTTGTTCGTACCTCAGTTAAGCGTAGATGAGGATAGGTGATTAACCTGGATAGTTGGGCCCCCAGGACTTATATAGCAATCCTATGTAAAAGGGGGAACTGGTGGTGCCCAGTGGTATACGCGCAACAAAACAGACACCGCCCTCCCAAAATGTGGGTGTCAGGAATGTGAGGTAGGGAGTCTTCATTGGACTAAGGTCGGTATATCACAATGCCTGCGTGTTACGAAGCTGGTGGCACGATATGTCTAGGGCACCCACAAGTAGTGTCAGTGAGAGTGACAAACATGTCAGAACATTGAAAACAGTGAGCAACAGTGAGCAACTTGTGTACAGAAATAGTAATGCAGTGAAACAGTGAAAGCCGCTATGAAGGGTACAGAACCATATATGTAAGGGCATTTCACCGCACTAACTGAAAGCGTAAGTTCCAAACAACCAGGCCGGTGTGGATTAAAGAATATAGCTGAGACTGGCGGTGATCTTCGTGTTTCAAGACATGAGCTTCGTGGAGGGCGTTAGATGGGTATCCATTGAGACGCCATCTCTTTCATCTAGAAAAGTTTGTAGTTCTCTGGGTGTCTCCTGTCCACCTGGATTTTGAATTTCCCTGGACCGATGAAAGAACATTGTAGATTGGAGTTCTTAAGAATAGTGGATCGTAGGTTTGAAATAATCTTTGAGATTAAGATTTTTTGGCCTTTTCACAATATATGATTGTTCTCACATACAAAAATGAGGATTAATTCTATGTGCTGATATCTTAGGGGACAGCAGACAATCTGGCGTGTGATGTTTTTATTAGGAGACTTAAACGAAGGAACACGATGTGCTCTCTCCAACTCAAACTCCTTCTAGAAGGAAAGTCCTGTTGTTTGTGGAATCAATCTCTCTAGAAAGGTGACTAAAGGGTCCGATGAGTCCTCTGAGCCCTTGGGCAAGCCAAAAATGTGTAGGTTCCCCCTGCGATTTCTATCTTCCAACTCTGACACATCTCCAGTGGCCCTGACTATGGGGTGCCATACTTCTTCATATTGTCAATCCATGGGGAACTCTCCCTTGCAACCTCTTTTGACTTGGTACTTCTCCTCTCCCACATTGCACCATGGGCAACCCCCATTCAACTTCTCATGACAGTGCACTACTCTTCCCCAACTTAGCACACCACAGAGTATTCCCCAATGCAATGCATCACAACTTGGTATTACTCTTCCTCAACTTGACACACAATAGGGTACTCCTTATACAACTTCTCATGACAGCATACTAAACTTCCCCAATTTCACATACCATGGGGGGACTCTCCCGTACAATCTGTAGTGAAGGGGCACTGCTCTTTCCTCAGTTCAAACCAGAACACAGATGTGTACTACACTCGTATCTCTCGTGACAGGGTACTAATTTCCCCTACATCTGTGAAACCTGGACATAAACAACTAGCATGTATCTACTAAGCCCAGGCAGCATACTCCTCTCCGCCAGCGGAGTTTGCGGAGTTTTACCAACTCCGCGCCCTGCTGGGAACGCGAAGTTGAGGCAAAACTCTGACTCTGTGGTGGAGCGGAGTACGGCCTTCAGCCCCCTACGCTACGGCCCAAAAAAGAGTCAAAAACCCACTTACCTTCTCTTCTGTCGACTGCGGGCCGCCCTCCTCCTCGCCGCGGTGTCTCCTCCTTGCCGTCGTCCTCCTCCTCGCGTTGCTGGTCGCAACCCCCTACGATTTACGTCATGCGTGAACTGCGCAGTTCACGCAAGGCATAAAACGTAGGGAAGCGGGGGGAAGCAAGGGGGGTAAAACATAGCATGGTGGAAAAGGGTTACATATCAAATTCTCTGTATCTTTTGGGTAACACTACCGCTCTGCCTGTGCGGGTGCGTGTGAGAGGTGTTTGTGTCTTCTGTGCCTCTCTTGTGTGCGTGCTGGGTTCCCCAGTACTTTCCTCCCGGGCCCTGTTGTGCGCAATGGGAGTACCTTGCGTGGTATCTGAGTCACGGGTGTCATGGCACTCTTGAGGTGTGCTGCGTCGTGTGGCTTCTGAACTACTCTGACCCTTTGCAGTGCTCACAGCACTGTCGCCGTCTCTTATCGTGCCATTTCTAGGTGTGCTTGTACTTGGTCCGTCTTCATCATCGTCCAGCTCCCAATCCGCTTGTCCGGTGAATGTAGGTGACTCGGCTTTGTTCCAGTTGATCACTTTGTTGCATTTGGCCATTCTACTGTGTGACCATATCTTGCCGTCGCTCAGCAGGGCGGAGCGCGAGTATGTTTCTCTGACCTGTAAGGGCTCTCTGAACTTGCTGTCTCCTTTCCTGCGTAATTGGCTAAGCTTCACCCTGACCCATTCCCCTTTTTCCAGTGATACGTTGCGCACTCTGTGTTTCTTGTTGTAATTTTCCGTGTAGATCGTCTGAGCTTTCTCCAAGTTGCTCCGGACTACTACTGGGGACCATTTGCTTTGTAACGTGAAGTTCATCCAGACAGAGTTATCCCGTGTGAACGGTTCCCGGCCTCGTAGGAACTTGAATGGGCTGTAGCCAGTCATGGTGGGCGTGATGTGGTATGCCCAGACGGTGTGCTTAATTTCCGTCTCCCAATTTTTTCCGGCACTGATGGCTGCTTGCACGGACCCCATGAGTACTCTGTTAAATCGTTCCGCTAGGCCAATTCCTGCAGGGTGGTAAACCGGGGTGTGTCTGGTCGTTATTCCGTTTCTTTTGGTGAAAGCCTTCCACTTATCGGACGTGAATTGCGGCCCATTGTCGCATGTGACGCTTTTCGGGATCCCTTCTCGTAGGAATGTGGTAGCGAGGAACGCTATGACGTTGTCCGTATCTACTTTCTCGCATATCTCTACTTCCGGCCATTTGGAGTATCGATCAATTAGAACGATGGCATATTTGGGTACACCCCAAGAATCCAGGATGGGGCCCAAAATGTCGACGGACAGCTCCTCCCAGGGGTTGTGGGGGGTGGGAAACTTCCCAAGAGGTGGTCGTAGCAAGGTCTGTGATTTGTCCACATTCCCGCACTGCTCACATGCCCTCACGTACCTCTCCATCTGGGTGTCGACGGCGGGCCACCAGTAGGATTGTTTGACTTGTCTTTTCGATTTTACGATTCCTAAATGGCCTTCATGCAGGATGGAAAGGAGGCGGTCCACCAACTGTTGGGGAGGGATTACTTTGGTCCCTCATAGTAAGAAGGTGGCGTCATCACTAAGGGAGAGTTCATCTCCCACCTCCCAGTATTTCCTGAGGTCGTTGTTGACGTGTCTCTTCTCCGGCCACCCCTGCGTAACGTACCTTTTAACGCTCACCATTTGGGGATCTGCGTCATATGCCGCCTTCCATTCTTGTGCGCTGATGACCTCCTCCTGGTCCGTCGTGAACGCTATGGTGTATTCATCCCATTCTGTGGGAGTCAGCGCTTCCTCCTTTGCAGCTGATCGGCTGAGGTAATCCGCCACTTTGTTTTGCGTTCCTGGCAAGTAGGCGACATCGTATACAAAGTCTAACAGTCTGAGAGTCATCTTGGCGATGCGTGGCGTGGCACTGGCATGACCGCTAGATGTGAGGACTTTGACCAATGGTTTGTGGTCCGTTCTGAGGGTGAACCGGGAGCCCTAGAGATATTGGCGAAATTTTTCCATGGCCCAAACGGCTGCTAGCATCTCCTTCTCTATGACACTGAACTTCTCCTCGTTGGGGGCGAGGGAGTGTGAGGCAAAACTGATGGTGGTTTCCGTGCCATCCGTGGACATCTGTGACAGGACCGCCCCCAAGCCTTTGTCGCTGGCGTCTGTGGTCAAGATGGAGGCGGCGGAGCTGTCGAATCGTGTAGGGGAATGGCTTCGCAGATGTCGGTCTTGATTCTTTCAAATTCAGTATTGGAGTCGTCCCACCAGCTGAAGACATTTTTCTCTTTCAAGAGTTGGCGTAGATGGTGCGTTTTGGTGGCGAAGTTCCGTACAAACTTGCCGTAGAATTCGGCTAATCCTAGGAAAGAACGAACTTCCTCTTTGTTTTGTGGGGTGGGAGCAGACATAATTGCTTCGACGTTGGCTTTCTTTGGGGCAATTCCGCTGTCGCTTATTTCGTGCCCCAAGTATGTGTGACGGAGCATAGGCCAAACTTGCATTTCTCCCATTCTGCTGTGAGGCCGTTGGTGGATAGGGTCCGTAGCACGGCGCTCAGTTTTGTGTCGTGGTCCTGTTTGGTTCTCCCCATGATCAGAATGTCGTCCTGAAAGTATAGGACTCCGCTGATGTCTTTGAGTAGTTTGTGCATTAGTTTTTGAAAAACTGCGGCTGCGGATGCCAGGCCAAATGGCATGCGCTGAAATCTGTAACATCCGAATGGTGTGATGAAGGACGTTAATTTCCTGCAGGAGGGGTGAAGTGCTATTTGGTGATACGCTGCCGTGAGGTCTATGGTGGAGAACTATTTAATCCCCTTGGTCTGGGCTAACATTTCGCTGATTTTTGGTAGCGGAAATTGGTCTACAATGATGTTCTTGTTAAGTTCCCTGAGGTCTATGCAGAGGCGCACCTTCCCATTAGGTTTTCGTGCCACTACCAAGGGCGCAAGCCATTCAGCGCTTTCAATGGGTTCAATCACGCCATTGTCTTCCAGGCGCTTCAATTCCATCTGCACCGCATCTCTGCAATTAAATGGGATATTCCTGACTTTGTGGCAGACAGGTGTGGCTCCTTCTTTTAGGCAAATTCTGTGTGTGAATTTGGAGAGTTTGCCTATGGTGCCGCCGAAGACTGAGGGAAAATCTTCTTTGAGTTTTACACTTTCAGGTGCTGGCGGGCTGTCTGTCATGAGCACTTGTGTTTCCCCCCCTGGGTTGAGTTGAATACCTAACTCCCCTTGATCTGCCCACCCCAACACAGAGGGTCCCTTTTCTGCCACGTACTGTTTGCCCATGGATGTCCTCCCTTTGAATTCGAAGGGAAGTGGGCGGAACCCTACCATGGGAATTTTTTCTCCTGTAAAGGTGACTGGGTGGATGTCTGTGGGGTGTAGGTGAGTACCTAACGTGTGAACAAAGTCCCTTTCCCAAATGTCATTTTGGATTATGGTGTATGGGAACCCTGAGTCGGCTACCATGGAAACTTGAACGCCCCCTATGGTTAACAAACATGATGGTTTCCTGTTGCTATAGCAATCAATACCTAGGATTTGGTCATTAATGCATAAGACACTGTCATCATCGGCAGCACCCTCCACCCCCTCTGTGTCAGAATCATACATGATGCATTTGACAGTGGCGTTGCTGGGTTTCCTTCTACATACTTTGCCAAAATGACCCATTTGCTCACAAAATGAACACTTCACACAGAAGGCCGGACAGCGTCTATCATTGGCCATGTGCGAATGGCTCCCGCACCTGTAACAACTGCCTTTGTAGTCGCTAGGTGCCTTGTTGGGACCTGTAGATTTCGGTGCTGGCTTCCTGTTGGTTCTCGCCCCCGCCGTGGGTGGGGGTCGGTCGTTGGGTGCTTTAGTTTCACTCACTCTGCACACGGTGGGCTTACTCTCACTATCTCTTTTCGCCGCGGCTGCGCACCGCTTGGACAGTTCCGCCTTTTTCACAATGGCTATAATCTTGTTGAGGGGGGCATCCCCACTCACCCACAATTTCTCTTGGATGCTGGTATGTACTGTGTGCATTATGATCTGATCACGCACCAGTTCATCATGAAGGGGGCCAAATTTGCAAGTCACTGCCAGTCTTTTCAGCTCGGCTACATAGTCCTCCACTGACTCATTGTCGGTTTGTTTCCTTTGGAAGAAATTATAACGGTCTATGGCAGTACATACAACCGGTTGGTAGTGACTGTCTAAGCCTTCCAACGCATGCTGAAAGACGTAGTCGTCATTGGGAGCCCTAGTCTTTTTGACCATGTTCTCGAACACTCTCAACCCCTCTGGCCCCAGATTGTGCAACAGGATTTTCTTCCTTCGTTTACTGGAAAACTCTTCTTCTCCCTCATCTTCTAGGGCTGACAGATAATTCAAGAAGTATCCCTTCCAATCTGCCCATTTCATAGCCGGTTCACCCGGCTTCGGCAGGAAAGGAACAGGGTTGGTGAGAGAGAAGGTCTGCGCACACATTGTGCCGAAGGGCTGGCCTGGGGACAGCAGGGATGGGTGTAGGTGGGCGTCGGATCAGCAGGTGGGTAGTATTGGTGGGCAGAGGTGGCACTGTGCGACGGGGGGCTTGTGAGGTGCTTCTGCTGCACTGCCTAGGGTTGGGGCTTGGTCGGCCTGAGCGCTTCACGCTGCTGCCCGGAACTTTCAGCTGGGAGGCAGTAGGGGTTAGGAACTTGTGCAATCCCTTGGTGGCTGGCAGGTAATCCACTTGAGGTTATGGGAGAGTAGTGCTAGGTGGGCAATGTGTGTGTGCCAGCCCTAATTGAGAGGCTCCGGAGGCACTATTCTCTGTTATGTGCGCACGGGCCCCTTTGCAGGCACTTACTGTGGGGTTTCTGCTGTACCGTGTCTGTAAACTGCCCCCTTGGCTGCCTCTGCACTGCTCCCTCAGTGGCTGGTGGGCATGAACAATTGTAGGCGGGAAGTGCTGCCGGCCGCCGGGCGTCCCGCTGGGGCACTCTCCCTCCGAGAGTGGAATGTCGCGTCGGAGCGCGTCTGCTTCTTGAAGTGCGCAACCTTTTTCTGAAATGCGCAGCAGGCGGGGATCGATCGCCGTGTCAGATAAGGCATGCGCCACCTCGTCGCCAATTTGTAGTGCTTCTGCCCGTCCGTAAATGAGGAGGACGGAGACGGTCATGTGTGAAAGTCGCTTTATTATCGGTGGGACACGCGCTGCCTGCAACAACCTGTACTCCTCACTCTAGCCCACAGCTGACGTCATGCGTTTCCCCGGTCACGTGGTGACTCGCAGCTAGACCGCTACACCACAGTACACTTGTCTCTTGGAATGTCTATTCAACTCAAAGGAACTCATTTTATCCATTTCAGAAGGATAAAAGTTTTCGTTTTTCTTGCCTGCTTTCAGATCAGTGTTTTGTATGTCACATACAGATGTCTGCAGCAGGTCATTAACCAGAAGATTTATACCAATTTATGTGGCATTTATAAGTGTGAGATAGCGTTCATAACGTTTTGAAAAGTTGTGTCTAGTTGTTTAAAAAAAGTTATCAATGACATGCTATTTTTTTATTAACCAATTCGCTCTTGTTTATATGTTTAAAAACGGTTATATATCAAGAAGCACTTTAAAAATAAAAATAAACAATTCTAAAGATTTGTAACTTAAAAAAGTATGACTTGTACATTGGAATGTTTCGAGGACCGATGTAACGTGAGAACAAAAACCTGATCTTATAAAAAACGACTAAAACGTATTTCTAGCTTTTTGTGCATACCCTTTCGCTGGGAAAAAAGCCTCATTTGCTTAGAGCAAAGTTCCCAAATCATATTTCGTTTGCATAGACGGAAATGGATAAAATTTGCTGGTTTTGCTTTTAAAGTAAAATAATATACTCAGATAAACCCACGCCTTGCAGAGGAGCTGCGATTTTGAGTCAGTTGACCTGTGTTTGAGATTCAGTAGCAGCACAGCTGCCGAGTAGCCGCATGTCATGTGCGACACCTTTAACCAGTCTTCATTTTTAGCCAGCAGCAGTTTTCACCCTGGAACTTGCGAGTGAGCCTTCCCCGTTGTAATTAAGGGCCCCAAAGTCCCGGGGTGCTGCATGTTGCTGGTTTAAAAACATGCCGAGACATGCTGAAGCTGTCACAAATAGCATGGGGTCAATGACAGCTGAGCAGCTAACAAAGAGGCAGGAATAGGGTGGTCATTGGTAAACAGGTGCCAAAAAACTTTGAAGGGTGTCATCCAGGCTTTCTCACAGCAGGCATTAACACAGTGGTCCTCCTATTCCCCTGGGAAATGTGCGGTCAAACCCCGGTTAAACCATCACCATCTATCGCTGAGCTTTATTCACCCTCTAGAAAGTTGTTGAGTGTTTCAAGGTCACAAATACTCCATCATGGGCCCTGCCCCTTTCGCTTCAGCCTTCTGTCGCAAGAGGTTTTATCTCATTATGGGTCGTTTTTTACTGTTTCTATCTCTCTCCTACAGCTGTTCCTACATGTCGGTGCTAGAGAGAGAGATAATCTGGTGTTTGTGCTCGTTTAGACTGACATTCATTCTCAAACCACAACCATAGTGAGGTAGGTATACAGTTCCATCAGTCAATATATCCAGAGCCTCAACCACCCCTAGTATCACCTTTGCATAGGTGGCCTCTGACCTCAAATCAACTCAGTGAACAAGCTGAACATCCATCATTTACACCTGCCAGAAATTCACAAGATAACACTGCAGATTTCTCTGTGATGAGTTTGGAGAAACTCATCACAGAGAAATCTGGAATTAGTAATTCCTAGCTAAAGGGTGAGAAGTGAGTATTTGAAGGCGTGATTTGCTTTAGAAGTTTGGAAACATCCACAGATATGTATGTTGGTGGACATTCCAAATTTCGATCCAACTTCTTCCACACTAGAAAGGATTGGAGACCTAATCCAAACAAGGACCTCTTTTCATACTTTTACGTCTTTCTTCCTGAATACGTCTGAGTGTTTCACTTCTAGACCTCGGTGAAGGACACGGCCACTCCTCAGCTTTCCACAGTTGGAGGCAATTTTTGAGATGCAAACATCTTCTGGTCCACTCTGACAAATATCAGTAGGACGGACCCCAGAGATATACATTCCATATGAACTTACAAGAGTAAAGCATGTGGCAGTACACAGACTCTGCAGACTCCTGGCCCTGTAAGGGAGGCTCCTAACTTGAGTAGTGATAACAGATAGTGCCAATATGGCATCTGGCCTCTACTACAGTGTGGTGTGTGGTGGTTGTTTTATGTAGCATGCTCATTTGTCCTCTTTCAAGCTTTTACACCTTTGGTTCATGGAATGCTACCGTGCTGAGATGCATTTGATATTAATTGCCTATAAGTGGGCTATTTATTGTCTGCATGTCTGTGATGCATACACTGAGTAAATTGAAAAGTTAAGGAGAACAGACTGTACGAAGAGAGCTTGAGGGATTGATTGGCATGGAGTGGAAAGCTGTGTCTAGAGGGAACAGGGTAAAGTCACCTCGGAGGTGACAGCAGATGTTCGAGATCTATCAGCATCTCTCATGCTAGGGGTGGAAACCCACCTCTGAACTTCACACATGTGACTGTACCCTGGCATCTCCTCGGTTGTCTGCTCCCTCAGATCAGCAAACGTTTAAAGTTGAGAAAAAGGAGAAATTCAACATTGGAGTCCCCAAATTCCTGCTGGGTGTGTGAAACCATTTGGGTGTTTACCCTTTAAATAAGTGGCAGCTTGTCCAGAAGTTGTCTCTTATCTCTTAGGATTACCAGGCTACTGCAAGGAGTTCTTCAGACACTGAAGCTTGGAGTAATGAAGAGGACCAACAAGAAAAACCAAGGGGCAGACGGAAAGGAAAATCCTGGCGTCATGGATGGAATGCATACAAGCTTCCAACAACCACGCTTTTACCAACCACCCCTCTCACCTCCTCCACAGCAGTACATGGGTTGGAGTAACCACTATACCCCAGTACCTCCCTTGAGGCCTACTTTCTACAACAGAGCACCTTTTTAGGGCTAGGTCAAGGGCAACAAAGAAGAAAAGGGACACCCAGGTCCATCTGGAAGAGAATTTATTTATTTATTTTATTTAAGGAGTTTTATATAGCGCTAGCTGGACCCAAGGGTATCAGAGCGCTTCACAGCAAGTAACTTATGTGCAAATAGGCAGTACAGAGAATATAGAAGAACATAGGGGTTTGTGCCGGATAAAGATCGAACAAAGGAGTGATCGAGCAGAAGGAGCATGGAGGGTGCAGGTCAAACAAGCATTGCATGCACATATAAACCACAAATGTTACATGAACATATAAGCAACAAATACAATAGATATATCAGTAAAAATGCTCCTATAACGTCAGAGCATATTACAGTTCTGTCATATTACACAAGAAAATATATGCAGAGTGACTTGGTTATGAAAATAATAATCCACATTCCTTAAGTCGAGTATCCAAAAGGTTTTCTTGATCCAGCAATGCGAGTATCCAAAACGTTTTCTTGATCAGTCGGTGTCACCGGTCACATAGTTGAAGTTAGGTGGAATGCCGGCTAAGGTACTTCCTTGGCTCCTATCGGTTCGCTCGAGAGCGGTCAAGGAGGAGGACTTTGAGCAGGTTTTTGAATTTTGGAAACGAGGGGATCGTTCTGATGTGGGGGGATGAAATTCCAGATTTTGGGGGCGTTTCCAGCAAACGATTTGGCCGCAGTTTTTTGTTTGCGAGTTTTCAGCGGGATGAGTAGCAGAGTGTTGGAGCTCCTGAGGTTCCTGGACTGGCCGGCCCTTTTGAGTTTGGCGGCTAGGTATTCCGGTTTGCGTGTGTGCAGGGCTTTGTGTGTGAGGCAGGCTGTTCTGAAGCTGGCTCGCAACTCAATTGGGAGCCATTTAAGTTCTCTGAGTGCAGGGGAGATGTGTTCGAATTTCTTAGTACCGGTGATCATTCTGGCTGCTGCATTAAAGGTTGTTTTCAGGGGGGCGAGGTGGGATTTTGCTGTACCAGTCAGGGCTGCAATCCCATAATCGATTCTGGAGAGCACCAGTGCTTGGGTGGCTTGTTGCAGGTCCTTGGGCGGGAGGAAGGGTTTTATTTTGTACAGTAATTTCAAGTTTAGAAAGGAACTTCTAGCGGATCTTGTAATGTGTTTTTTCATGTCCAGTTTCGGGTCTAGGGTGATACCTAGAGATTTTACCGAATCCGCCTGGATGAGGTTACCCTTGAGGGCGTCAATAGCTTTGAGCCATTCTGCAATTTGGGGGTTTTCGTCTTTGTTGGAAATGAGGAGTATTTCCGTTTTCTCTTGATTGAGTTTCAGGTGGTTACTTGAGAGCCAATGTTGAACCTCTCTAAGCGTGGCGTTGAGTCTCTGGATGTCATCAATGGAGGAGGTTTCCAGATATAACTGCGTGTCATCAGCATATAAGTGGAAAGGGATGTTGGATTTCCTGAGTAGAGTGGTAAGGGGTTCTATGTAAATGTTGAAAAGCTGAGGGGAGAGCACTGACCCTTGTGTAACACCCCTGTTAACGAAGTGGATGTCGGACTCGAAATTTTTAATTTTTATTCTTTGTGAGCGGTTGTGGAGAAAGGAAGAGAACCATTAGAGGACCGTCTCTTCAAGACCAGCCCTTTCTTGTAGGACCTTGATGAGAAGCTTGTGATCGACTGTATCGAATGCAGCCGATAGGTCCAGGAGGATGAGAAGGCAGCATTGGTCCGAGTCGAGTGACTTGTGTAGGTCGTCTATGACATTGAGGATTGCGGTTTCAGTGCTGCAGCCTTTTCTGAAGCCCGATTGATGGGGATCTAGAAGGCTGATGTTGTCCAAGTGTTGGGTCAGTTGAGGAAGTACACATCTTTCCAGGATTTTGGACAGAAGCGGTAAGTTCGAGATAGGTCTAAAGTTATTCAGATCCTCAGTGTCTAGTCCTGGCTTTTTCAGCAGTGGTGTGACTTGACCAACTTTGAGGCAGTCTGGTACGACTCCTGATCTCAGTGAGCTGTTAATGATCTTGCACCATAGCGGGGCTAGGACGAGCTTCAAGTCCTTGGTCAGTTGAGGGGGTAGCTGATCAAGGGCGTGGGATGAGGGTTTAGCGTTGGAGATTAGTTTGACTATCTCTGCTTCCTGGATGGGAATGAAGGAGGACCAGTGTTTTGGGGGGTTCAAGGAAGCGCTATCGTTGGTTTCAGATGCCTGGATCTCGGTGGAGGTGATGAGATTGGAGCCAAGTGAGAGATCGATCTTGGCGATTTTGTCGTTGAAAAAGATGGCGAAGTTGTCGCATCGTTATTTAGATGCCTGAGTTGAGGAGGTCACTGGCTTAGAGGTTTGTTTCCTGATGATATTGAAGAGCTCTTTGGGTCTGTTTTTTGCGTTGTCTAGCGCAGAGCAGAAGAAAGAAGTCTTTTTGTTCTTAATGTGCTTTTTGTAGTTCCTGCGGGCTGCTTGGAGTTGATCGCAATGGAGGGCGGTGGGATTGTTCCTCCAGATTCTTTCTGAGGCTCTTAGATGTCTTCTTTCTTCGTTGGTGTCAGTGGTGAACCATGATCTGGATGGAATGCTCCTGGGTTTTTTTAGTTTCAGAGGGGCAAGTTGGTCCAGGGTGAGCGTCATATTCGAGTTGTAGAGAGAGGTGAATTCGATAGTTGGGAGGTGATCAGTGATGTTGGGGAGGAGCGCGCTTATTCTTTCTTCTAGATCCGCTCGAGGGATCTGAGCTGTGTTCCTAAACCATTTGGGGGGGTCCTGCATGGGGTGTTGAGTTAGGACTGCTTGGTTGATGTGAAAAAGGATGATGTGATGGTCGGACCAGTCTACGGGAAGGATGTGGTCGATGGTGATTGCATTGCTTTCGGCAATAATTGCGTCGAGGGTTGCTCCTCTGTGGTGTGTTTCTTCTGAGCAGTGTTGGGTCAGGTTGTTTTCTAATAGGAGGTTGTTTAGGGTTTGAATAAGCGGATTTTTTGTTTCATTCCATCTTAGATTAAGGTCGCCAAGAATTATGTTATTTGAGTTTCGGAGTGAGCAATGGGCAATCAAGTCAGAGAGGTGTTCCCGAATTCGGAGGAGTTGCCTGGGGGTGATACAGGAGGTGGCAGAGAGATGGCCTATTATCGCTTGTCTTGATGTTGACTGAGAGACATTCAAAGGAGCTATACAGGCAGGAGGCAGTTTCCGTGATGGAAATGCTATTCTTGTGAATGATTGCTATGACCCCTCCTCTTTGCACTTTCCTATCTTTGTTGATCATTGTGAATCCAGGAGGCACCAGCATGTCCATGCTGGGGTAAGAGAGATTGTTGAGCCAGGTCTCCGTGATGAATGCTATGTCTATATCATGGGAGAGGATGGCTTCTGCTAGTTCGGTTGCATGTTTAGAGGCCGATCTGCAGTTTAGGAGCATGCAGTTAATGGGGGACCCTTCGTTGCTCGGATTCTTAGTAGATGGGGCCCTAGGTAGAGAAGTTAGGGCTGGGGGTCTAGGGTCTCTCGGTGGAAGGTGTTCTCTTCCGACTCCCGTAATTACTTGGATCATGGATTTAGGGGAGGGATTAGAGGGAGAGTCATAGGTTGAGGCTAGGTATGCCGCTTCCCGGGAGGAAAGTGCGGCTTTTGATCTTCTGGGTCTCTCAGAGCGATTCTCAGTACCCATTCTGTTGTTCGATGGCCAGGACCTGGGGGGGACAGGGGGCCCGCTGGGGGGCGGTACCGTGGCACACCCGGGTTGGGTGAGATTTGGCGGTGAGGAGGGGGGCTGAGTGGGCTTTCGGATCGTGACCAGGTTGGATAAAGTTTCATTCAACCAGAACAACCAGAGGATGCAAACTCGGAAAACAAACAAGGAACCCCCTCCTGCACAGGAGACCAGCAAAACCTAGTGTGGCACTTAAGCAATTTGGAGTTGAGTTCGGTACAACAGAGTCGTGAATAAGGGACAGGGCTTTGAACCAACTCCTACGTTGGACAAATTAAAACTCGATTGCGAACTAGCTGAATTTTTTAGGAACCTGGAACGGAAAGCCTTTTTTGGGCAAGGAGAAACCGACATTGAAAGAAGAGACACAAGTCTTTGTAAGAAATCAAAGTTCTACTCCCCTACATCAAGCATACCGGTAGACATTCTCGCTTTGAACTGGCGGTTACAAGGGGAGTGGACATGATTGATCCAATAAAAATCAGAAACTTCCACAACATGTCAAAAGAAAAACATGCAGTACTGTCTGAATTGAGGTCTGATCTGGAGACACAATCAAACTTGCAGACCAGGGAGCTGGGATTGTGATCCAGAACACCAAGTGTTAAAGGCAGGAATGTCTTCACCTACTAGAGGACAGGAAGAATTATGTAGTTCTCGAATCAGATTCAACTCCTTCAATTCTGGGAGAAATACAGAACATGGTAGAGGTTTCTGGATCCATGATGGAGGTAGTTCTCTGCATCAAACCTTATGTCTTGGAGCAGGATCTGGATCTCCAAAATCAAAGCTCAATTTCTAGTGAATACAGATCCAACAATGAAGTATTTATATATCCTGTCCAAAATACATAAGAGCAAAAATCCTCCTCAGGGCGGCCCAATAGTTTCAGGGATAGGCTCTGTATTAGACTCATTGTCAAGGTCTTGTGATAACTTCCTACGCCCTGTGGTACAGTGTACAACCAACATATCTAAATGATGCTAAGGGTCTTTTGAACTTACTCCAAGACATAAGGTTTGATGCAGAGAACTACCTCCTCATAAGTTTTGACAGCAAGAGCCTGTACACCAGTTTGCCTCAAGGGGACACCTTAACAGTTTTGGAGTAACTTCTGTACGCTAGATATTGGAATTATTCCACCCCACACCATTTCATCTTGGAATGCGCAAGGATAGCCTTGACGAAGAAATACTTTGAATTCAAGGACACATTGTTTCAAAAAGTCCACAGAACCTCAATGGGCAGCACATTTGCCCCAGGTGTGGCAGGCTTGTATGTACACCATCTCTAACGGGAGAGAATACTCAACACCAGTAATCCTTTTGTCAACCAAATAAAATTATGGAAGATGTACATAGATGTTATTTGATTGTGTGGGAAGGTGCACAGGATTAATTGCCCCCCTTCTTTCCTGGCTTAACTCCTTAGACCCCACTTTGAAATTCACACTCATGACCAGAAATAAAAAATGATGTTCCTTGATGTAAGAATCACAGTGAAACATGGAATGCTACATACAGGAACTTATTATAAACCAATAGACAAAAACAACCTACTTGTGTTCTACAGTTTCCATCTGAGACCACTGAAAGAAACCCTACCATACAGACAGTTTCTATGTCTTTGTAGAAACGGCAGGCAGGTTCTATGTCTTCGTAGAAACTGCTGCACATAATACTTCCACAAAGAAATAGATATGCTAATGAAGAAACTTAAATCAAGAAGATCATACAGAGATCAAGGAAAAGTGCATGTTCCGAAATAGGGAAGCTCTTCTAGAAAACATTTGGAGGAATCAGGAAGAGGAAAGGCTGATCTGTGTCATCATGTTTAACATAGCCTTCAATCCTATAAAGAAGATCATTAGCAGGAATTGGAGAATTCTGAACTCAGGCAATCTTAGATTAAAAAAGCCTCTCTTCTCACACAGACGCAGTACCAACTGAAGGGACCTCTTAGTGCAAACAAGAACCATGCAAAGCAGCGACGACATCCTCAGCATGGAACCTCCCCAGGGTGGTCGGATATTACCCATGTGGACATTGTAGTGTCTGTAGTTTGCCAACAAAGACCAAAACGATTGACCTAGGGTTGAAGACAATTTGCTTTTTTAGGAAAACATACCAATTGCAATTCCACACAAGTCATTTACCTGATCACTTTCCCTTGTAACTTTAAGTATATAGGCATGATGATGAGAAAGGCAACGACCATGATTTGCGAACACCTTTGTAATCTAAGCTGTGGCTGAAGTAAAACAAAAAATGTCACAGCACTTTTTGACAGTACGACATACAGATGAGGACCTGAGATGGGTATTAATAGAAGAACTACAAGAAGAGAATATCAAAACACTAGAGTGAGCCCTGTATGAGAAAAAACAAGGATGGATCTACCGTTTGTCAACTCATAAAACATGATTAAATTATGATAATCCTATGGATGTCACTACAGACATAGAATACTGACGAACCCTTACATATAAAAATTGGATTTTAGAGGTCATTTTTGGGGATTCAACATCAGATTAACCTATAATAAAAAAGTGCAAGAGTGTAGCATATGACTAACCACGTCACAATGTTCCTCCCCCATTTGTATATTTTCACCACATAAAAATGATATCCCTTAAAAATCTTGAGTCTTTGTACATAATGTCATATGTACACAGACAATGTAAGAAAGATAGAGCCCCAGAGAATTAATACCAGGCTCTCATTTATAGTAAGGGTGGGTGGTAAACTCCACTCTGTCAGCAGAGTTGGTGGAGGTTTGCCCACTCTGCAGTCCACTTGGAGCACGGAGTTTGGCAAAAACTCCCCCAACTGCCGCATGGTGGAGTTTTTCTCTGCTTCTCAGTGAGATTTCTCAGTGCGGGTGGTCGCTGTAAGTCGCTACCGCTCATGTTGAGAAAGTTGCCGCTCGTGTTGCAAAAGCTACCACTCGAGTAGGAAATCTACTCAAGTGGCAAAAAGAAACAGCACCCTCTGGTGTGCGGCGTGGTGCCGTTCACACTGATTTTACAGCGTGGGACAAGCACCCAGCACTCAAAATCAGCGCGAGCAGCACGATTGACCGGAATTCCGCAGCTCGCGGAACTCTGTGAGTTCCACCTTCCCCTAATTTATAGAAGGGATAATCCTAGGAAATCAAAGACATGGGAGTCTATTTAGAGCACATTTAGAACATTTGGATGCTTTTTTGACACATAGCAAAATGAATAGGCAGTAAAAGAGCCTTTCATGATTGAAAACATTTGGTCAATTTTCTATACAAAATGAGACAAACTGGCAGTAGAATAGCCTCCTGTGGCAGTCTCCAGAAGAAACAGCAGCATGTCGTCATGTGATGACACTCGTGGGTCACATGACTTAGAGCAACACTGGGTATTTAAGGCCAGGAAAATATCCCTATGCTAAGATGCGTGGAAAAAAGGAGCCATATAGGTTTCGGGCCAAGAAGGCACTTTGATCAAGTAATGGGGGACTTTGATGGGTCCTAGACTAGGAGAACCTAGACCCTGACACTCTTATGGATGTTCTTTTACCTATATGTTAGGAGTTGATTACAAGGTCCACCTGCCTCCTTACCCTCAGGCAGCTCTAAATAGGACGCTACTAAGTAAAGAGAATGAGCATAAATCACACTTTAAATGCATGATAAGTGCAGCACATACAATATCTTGGTAATCTCAAGGATAATACTTGCACACTGCATACCAACCTAGTGCACGCAGAGTATTTGCACATTTTTAGAGTGACTGTGATGGTGACTCACACTTTGTAGTCCTTACACACTAGTTCTGCTTGATGTAAAATGATCACAGTGATCATTTGGAGACATGAATAAGGACATACACAGATATATCTCATGAAATTGTGCTTGATTAATTATCTTGGTCACCCTCATACAACAGAGAAATGCAAACATAGGTACCAAATGGGTCGTTATATATGGCATGCATAAGTATGGTGAATGGAAGTTTCACTATTGAATGCACACAAATAGGATACTAACAGGATCCTTGTGAGGTCTGACGAAAGCCAACTACACCAGTAAGGCATTGGTGTAATGGCTGAAACATGTTGACCCAAGGATACGGAGGATATCCCCATCTCTTTTTAACTCCATCAGCGTACCCTTTGAAAATATAATTAACCCTCAGGACACCCTAGGCTATTTTAAATCTAGGATTCCACCCAATAACTAAAGAGCTTCCTTGGCTACCATGGTTGAGCCCAACCAGATACACAGGGTATCTGGACAAGGACTTAATGATGAAGCATTCCACTTGGAATCCCAGTGGGTCCTTTTAACACTGTAGGGTGATCCCTTTGGGCAGTTAGGAAGAGATAGGCTAAGCATGGTAAGGGTGCCCTCCTGTTGTTTTTGAATGGTTAGATGTTTGGGAAGGTGAGCAAACCCTGCATCTGTTCTCACTTCCTCCTTCTTGGAATATAGTCTTATCTATGGTCACCATCTTATATGTAAAGAGTGATTTCCAGAGGAAACTCCAAAAACAAAATGGTTGTCAGCAGCCTGCTTGGGCTTCATTTGACTCTGTTCCTTTATGAACATATAAATGACACTTTTCCGGGCCATCAAAATTAGTTAATTTCGTAGGAGGTTGTACTTTTATCCCTAATTGATGATGACTATGCTTTGCTGGGTAAAAATGTCAAAATGTAATGGCAAGGCTGAATTTAGGGACATGTCGACAGCAAGGCAACGTCACAATCAGCGGATTTGAGTTCTGGCAGCAGAATAAGACAATTATCAATGAACAGAGTGATGGCAGCAATTAATTTCTTCTCTATAGTGTAATAACTTAGTTCTACTCATATATTTGTTGCTTCTTTTTTGCTGTTCATTATACAGTGGTTAAATGGGCCTTAATTAATATTTGGCTACAAACTTTCCAGTATCTGACCAAGTATTTGCTATATACACTTAGTATTAGGCATTTTTACTTTCTCTAAGACAGACATGGTTGAGACAAATCATGGGTTAAATGTCTATTTCTCTTTTTGGAGATGAATTTTAGATCTTTCAGTGAATATCATTCTGCCCTGTCAAGATTCCAAAGTCTGCGCATAATGTGCTGCTCCAGTCCAGATTATTGCATAGTTGTGCATAATTTCACAGAAGTTTTAAGTAATTATGCGTGAATACGCTACACAGAATTACACGAGTTACACCCACCACTAGTCTGTTCTTTCGCCTTGTACATGTTATACGGTGCATCTAGGTTTGCCACCATTCCCAGGGAAAAATACCCACCATATGATCACATTTGAGGATTCTACAAAGGCCCAGGATGTGATACTTAAATAGAACTTTACATAGAATCGCCTATATTCATTTTCAACATGGCTTTTCTGTCTCTGTTTACTTTAATGATCACTGAGGGATAGTTAAAGCAGCTCTAGAACACAGCTTAAAGTCTTTCTGAGGAGGCGACAAAGCTAATGCAATTTTGACCAGAGAAATTAAATGGATTGATCAGGTTGATTCAATATCGAATGGTCTGAACAGTGTAGATTAGAGCTCCATTATTTTAATAGAAACAAGGTCTTGAAAATGTCTGTCTAATAAATACTGGATGTTTTCCGATATTGGAATCCTCATTGAACCATATGACCTTTTGCCAATGCTTATTGTACTTTTTAAAATTTTCTAATGCTTTGACTCACCTATGACAATTCATTGGGGGGCTATATAATTTTCTATGCATGTAAAAAAAACATTTTATGCCAACAATATTTTTTCCGTAATGTTTAGCGTCTGTCCTTTTAATAATTAATCTTTCTTTAATCTTTAACCAGCAGTTGTGCGGTCCGCTCATTTTATTGAGCCCACTAGCATTCTAACCAGTGATTTGCTTACAGATTTAGCAGTGCGTATATTTCGTTAAGATACCGCTTTTCCATGGTGTGATGCACTCCATCCATGGTCTTAGCTCCCAACTCTTCTAATTCTATTGTAGTTCAGCATTCACATGTTAACTACACCTTCATTGTAACCAGGAAAGAAACTCTTGGAAGGTTTCTCCTCCCTCTCAGGTGGTGCCAGAGCCCTGCTCTGTGCAATTTAAACATTTTTAACTCATAGTTACGTGCTTCTTTCTTTTGATATCATGCACGCTACGCATTTACGGGGCTATCTCTAACTAGAACCTTTGCGCAGGCGCGGTCAGACCGCCTAATTCTTGACCGCGTCCTAAGCACAATTAAGTGCCTGACCTCTCCACTTGATGGCATGATTTTGCCATAATCGGGACATTTCTTTGCATTAATCACTCTTTTTGCTCCATTCGATAGACATGGGCTGGTACAACACATCGATCTTCGATGGTGTTTTAGAGGTATATAGTAATGTCGACTCATAATTCATAATATTTTGAGCGGTAAGTTCCATGTTGACCTTTCTCTTCTTGATTCATATGGGTTCACTTAAGTTGGTCACACACTATTTTCAATTAGAGCATAGTATGTACATAAAGGCACTGTGTGAGATGTGTATTTGTCCCATCCCTTGGGCGGTTGCACTTTTTTGGATACGGGTGTTTACAGTGGCACGGTATGTGATGTTATATTGTCCATTCCTTGGGGGGATGTGCTGCATTCTACATATATAGGGACGCAGATATTTATGACTTTGGAATGCGGCAGCCACCAAAACGATACTGCAAGGGCTCTGAAGCAAAATTGAGTGTTTTCCTTTTGGATTATACTGCAAAGGGAACATATACACTGTTTTTCTCAGCCATTTTGACCAGTAGTTGATTCACAATAATGTTAAAGAGTTAATCAACACTCTTCTATGTGAAACAATCTGTAAGTTGACTTAATGGTTTTATTGCATTCATCGATTTGTACAGGCGTCCCAGCATAGGATTGTCGCAGTTACCTTAAAAAGAAGGTTAAACTGCCATGAGTGTGTTACACGTTTGTATACTTGGGCAGTCTGCTAATATGGACACAATACGGTGATTGACTCACGTTGGGTTTGTTTGATTCTTGTAGGGTGCTACGACATTTGTCCTGATGAAGAACCTGGTGAAATAATGATAGGGGTAGAAACATTGCTGTGCTCACCATGTGACTGGCATCCATTGTTGTGTTAATAAAAAACTCAAAATCAGAATCGTTTTCTACAAAGAATCGAACCACTTACCAGTCCATTGTGCTGTTTTCTTGCTCTTGTAAATAGCACTAGTACAGTATTGCACACTTGTGTCACTCTGCACTATAACGGTGCCATATTTCTTGGAACACCTACCAGCGGATTGTATATAAGCAAATAATTTACAGCAAATAAACAACTGTATTTCTCATATAAGTATTTTGACATATTTGTGATGCCAAATAAATTTAGGATTATGGTTCTGTCCGAGGAAAATCTCTGTTGTCTAGATAACTTTGCTTATCAGTCGGGGATCTTTAAGAGTCCTAGAACACTTCGTTTTAAAGTGCTTCCTTTTTATATTTATTGTTTAAAGCATGTACTGGTAAGGGAAGAAATACCAGCTTTTGGCACTCTTTACTAATTTTTTAACTGGTTGGGACACTAAAATACTAGTCATGCCAGTAAAAAAAAAATGGCCAGCTGGCAAAGCTAGATTCAGCTGCATATATTTATTTTATTTAGCTTTTTTCTAGATGATGAAGCTTTTGAACTCAAAAAACACAATTCCGAACCTGCTTGTTAACCTATTTCGAACACACCAAATGCACACATACAGACTCTTTGTACACCGTTCTAGACATCATGGCCACTTCAGGGTCCCTGACATTTCATGCCCGTGTGCTTTTAAGCCAAAACCTTTTGATTTTAATAAAATTATAGATATAGTACACTTATTTCTAGGCTCTTTCAGCCTGCGGTCTTCACCTTCTGATCTGTCAATGTGTCATTCACTTGTTTTGCTCACCACAGCATACATCATTGGATTCAGAGTCACCATACTTCAGCCACTGACTTACCTCCCTGCGAGTGACAGCATTCTGTTCTAGGACAATGTGCACTTACACATAACAGGACAGGTTTACAATCACCATTCGCAAACATTGGCAAAGCCAAAGGTTGGCAGCCAACACCAGTGTTTTTGGCTTTGCCAATGTTTCTTTAGTACTAAAGACTTATCATTTTTGCACTATGGTAGGTATTGTTCCTCTCCTTTTTTAGATTAGTCCTAGACAAATCTGTAGCTACTTCACTGGCCTCATGTAATCCAAAATATTGTGTAAAAATATATACATCTACGTATATGGGTTAGCACTCTTCATCCATTGGTCTGTTTTAAATCTCATTTACTATTTCCACCCACAACATCATAGACCATGGGCCACTGATCCTGGTCACTTAATGTATTAGCTGTACTGCACTTTGATTGAGGGTATTTTGCCTGATCACAAAAAATATTGCAATTCAAGCACTACGATGATTAACATTTACTTTATTGTCTTTGAAAGAGTATTCCCACCACCTTTTGATGGTGGCATTTTTACTTGTTATCTTTAAATTTCTATTAGATATGCTTATAAAAAAACACATTTCTTTATTTGCTGGACAGACCTATTGGCATTGCCAATGCTAGTTTAACATGTACATCACAATACCCACAATTCCTTTGTTTGATTTCTAGTCTATTGACTTGTTGCAGGCTGATAAAGACAGTGTATGTGTAGTGACTTTCCAGTCTCGAACAGCACACCTAATAGACTTCCCAGCTGAGGGTCCTCTCACCTACTAGACTGTGCGTGCGCTGTCGTATTGGTAGGTTACAGTGGGTTTGGAGCCTGCCCATTTGTTATGTCTGGGTGTTCTCCCAAGACGTCAATGTGACGCGTGAAGATTCTTTTCTAATGTGAGGATGATTAGATTGGGCGAAGATGGCAGTTTATAGTGTGCTGGCTTGCAGCTCCCTCCTGAGGACACTTGACTTATGAAATGAATAAAGAAGACTTTTACTCACCAGGTCCGTGGGAGCAAGGTCTTTTCACTGGCATTGAGGAGAACATTGAACCATGTTCCAGGAGGAGAGCGCCCGTCCCGGGGCCAGCAACATTAATAGACTAGTTTTGAGACCAAGGCGACCTGTGAGGAGACACACGGAGCATACTGTAAATCGGACAGTATTTCAAGAAACTGTAGCTGTGGTAATTCTGACAACGAGGAAGATTTCGGCAAATATAGGCCTACATGCGTATTCCAAATAGTGCAGGACATAGAGACTGCCTTTAGGGCACGTGCGTGAAGGGTGTCTGGGAGATCCGAAGTTGATCAATTACAGGCCGTGCTGCATGCACACAGCTCGCGTTGAGCACCAAGGCTGCTGTTGTGCACATGCGCGGAAGTGGTCCGCAACGTTCGGATAAGCCTTCAGCGCTGCCCAGCAATGGCCCTGTATGCCTACGCATACGTAGGTTGCCTGGCAATACTATGGAACAATTTGATGACGTTTACTTGGTCCGCCTTATGAGTTAGGTAGCGCGTGGATCTGCGCTATACAAATATAATTCACGGAGAACTGAGGTTATATGTAAAATACTTTTGCAGTGCCCTTTATAAATCCAGAAGAATCTATGAGGAGAATTTATCGGATTATAGAAAGTGCAAAATACAGCATTGTGCAGGTATACACTGCATAAAGTTTAGTCCCAAAGGTCCACAGGAACTTAAAAACTTTAATCACAACATTCTTGCCTGATATCACACCATGGATAAAATGATTGCACCAACAGCATTTTTAAATTCACCTGGGTAACCTCTCATTGGTTGGGAGGATTGGAAGCAGGGTTTTCAGGCTTATGTAGAAGTAGTGGGAGGTGATATTTTTACTGCTTTGCGTAATTTGTGCATGTTTAAACATTGTATGGGGGCTGAAGGCAGACTCATTTTGAAGCATTTACCGTCCTTGCCTGGGGAAAAGGATGATGACTCAGGGTGGGATGCCTACGATATGGCATTGTTGAAGTTAGATCAGAATTTTGGAGAAAAAAAAGAAATTAAGTGGTAGAACGATTTATGTTTTAAAAAAGAACACAACTTCCAGGTAAATCGGTGGACAACTTTGTAGCGGCATTGCAGCTGTTTGCGTCCACTTGCAATTACAAGGGATTCTTAGACAACATGCTGCAGGACCAACTGGCACAAAAACAGTTTGACATAAGAATTCCAGAAAAACTTCAAAATACAGAAAATGTAACTTTACAGAAGGCTACTGATATAGCTAAAAAAGCAGAAAGTACTGAAGAAGGACTGAAGGAGATGTCCGCTGGCAACTCAAAGAGAATAGAAAACATCCAAGGAGTCGCTTACAAAGCTTCAGGATGGAAAAGAGAGATGACCCTTTGCTCAAGGAAAAACAGTTCAATGATTGGGAAAATATTTTCTGTTACAAGTGTGGTTTGAAAGGGCATGTTTCAACTGACTCTGATTGTCCTGCTGTTGGTCAATTGTGCAGGAGATGGAAGATGAAGTGGCATTTTGCAAGGGTTTGTAAGGGAAAGGATGGAATGGTGAGCAGTGAATCAAAATATAAGGGGACTGTCAATGTGGTGGAGGATGGGAAATCGGATGAATTGCATGAAAAGTTTCTATTTTTGGTGGATGAAGTTGGCAGCTCTGGAGATAAAGACCACCCATTCTGCGATATCAGAATTGATGAGGTTGAGCTGCAAATAATGGCAGATTCTGGTGCATGTTACACAATGGTTGGAGAAGAGTATCTTAAAAAGTTTCCTGATCAGGAATTGTATGTTCCAGACATTAAGTTGGTGGATTAGGGGAACAAATCAATTGATTTGGTGGGCTATTTTGTAGGCTCACTGAAATTTCAAGGTGTCAAAACACATTCCAAAGTATATATTGACAAAGATGGTTTATGTCTGCCGGCATGGCCACAGCAGAGAGATTTATTAATTAAGCTAGATCCTAACCAACCTGATCAAGTATTAGGAGCACAGGTGAGTGTGAATACGATGTAGGACATGAAGTGGGAGGAAGAATTTCCAGGAGTCTTTAAGAAAAAGCTGGGTTTACTAAAAGGGTTTGTGCACAAAATCATTGTAAAGGATGGGGTGTCTCCAAGGCATAAGCAGCACCCTGTGCCTTTGGTGTTGGAAAAAACCCTTGCGGGGGGAGCTACGAAGACTGTGTGAAGAGGGCATTATTGAGGAGATTAAAGCCTCCAAATGGTTGGCCCCAGTTGTTTTGTCGAAAAAAGGGCAATGGAGACCTACACCTATGTGTGGATCTTCGTGAACTCAACAAGGCTATTTGGGTGGCTCGTCACCCTCTTCACAACATTGGTGATATGCTGTCTATAATCAAGGGGGCTACGTTTTTCCACCACATTGGATTTGTTGTCTGCGCATCATCAGATCTTCTTACACCCAGAGTCTAGGCCACTTTCATCATTTATTACAACAGAAGGGGCTTACCAATTCAAACGCATGGCTTTTGAACTGGCTTCGGCTGCAGCTGTGTTTTATAGGGCCATACACCAGCTTTTCAAGAAAGAAAATAATTCCAAGATGATATTTTGGTACTTGGCGAAAGTGTGGAAGACCAAAACAAAGTCTTACATTTTATTTTGGGAACTCTACAGGTGTATGTGCTGACCATTAAGTGTGGCAAGTTTAAAATTGGAGTGAAAGGGGTTGTGTACTTCGGTCACTGGTTGGATGAGAATGGGTTGGCGCCTAAGCTGAAGTTAGTGAAGGCCATAGAGGATGCACCATTGCCACAGAGTAAAGACCAGCTACGTTCATTCTTAGGGCTGGCAGAATACTATTCCCGGTTTGTTCCGATGGTTGTAGATAAAACAGAATGCATGAGGAAGTTGATGTCAAGTTTAAGTGGAATGAGAGATGTGAGAAGGAGTTTGTACAATTGAAGAAGAGTATAGCGTTGGGCCCAGCTTCAAAACCTTTTGATACACGGCACAAGAGTATAATTTTCCCTGATGCTAGCAGTGTAGATTTGGGGTGAGTCTTAATGCAGTACAGGGATGGAAAGGGGGTAACAATTGCATATGCCTTGCAACCTTTGAGAGGAGCTGAATTTTCATATTCTACGATTCAGAGGGAAGGTTTGGCATGTTGGTGGAGAGTGAATCACTTCCAGAAATTTGTATGGGGAATGGAGTTTGTGATTTAACTGATCATTGCCCTTTTTGTGGATGTTTTCACTAATAAAGGAACCTGTCAGGTTTTATCTAGGATCATGAGGTGGGTTTTAAAATTGTTGGAATTCACCTTCAGGACAGAATATGTGCCGGGCAAGAAAAATGTGGTGGCTGATTGTTTGTCAAGGTTACCAGTAAATAGTACTGACGAGGTTGGTGAGGGGAATGAACAGTGGTTTGTGGCAAACGTTTGTGCACTCACTGAGAGGTGTATATCACATGAGGAATGGGTCCAAGCAGTAAAGGATGATGGAACATTACAAGAGGTTAAGAGATATATGGCAAGGGGTTGGCCAGCGAAAGGGAAAGCCTCTGATGGGGCGGAATCCTTCAGGAAAGTGATTACAGAGTTATCTGTAGTAGGTGAGGTGATTCTTAGAGGTGAACCTTTGGTTTTACCATAAGTGTTGAAAAGCCACATCTTGAAACTGGCATATGAAGGGCACACAGGCATGAGTACAACTAAACGTAGAGGATGGAGTATTGGTGGCCAGGGTTGGACAGAGATGTAGAAAGAGCAATAAGAGAATGCATACTGTGTACTTGAAATGACAAATCGCAAAGGACTGTGGAGTATCTGCTGGTTGCGAGTGACAAAATGGATGCCCCATGGAGGAAAATTGGTCTTGATATTTCTGGTCCCTATAGGGTTCTAGGCATTTGTTCCAAATTTGCCATGTTAGCCACTGATTATTTTTCAAGATGGCCAGAAGTTAAATGTACTCATCGTGTGACCACGTAAGATGTTATCATATCTTCGGAACAACTATGGGAAAGGAAGTGGATACCTGAGTATGATGTGACTGACAATGGTGTACAATTTGTGTGCTATGAGATGAAGGAATTCTTGAAAATCAATGGGGTGGAGCACATAAGATCATCGGTATATTACCCGCAGAGCAATGGTCTAATTGAGATAGGGAACAGGACTCTAAAGGAGGGCTTACAATTGGCGGTGTATCAAGGAAATCACTGGATGTGTGCTGTGAAGAAATTGGTGTGGGCGTATCGCACTATGCCTAACAGCGCCACAGGGAAAGTACTAATTGAAGTAATGCCAGGAAAGAAATATAGAGGGTTGATTTCCAAGGGGGTGGAACAAATAAACTCAGTGGAAAAATCTATGGGTTTCAGGAGCACGTTTGTGGATGGAGAGTGGTTGAATGTACGAAGAGGTGGAGAAGAGATAAGGGGTTGGCAAGATGTTTGGAGCCTTTATGGGTAAACAAAGTGCACCCCTATATGGTATTATTGAGTGCTGGTAATGTGTGGCACTACAAGTAGGTGGTGAAGGTTGCTGATGTAAGTGAAGGAGTCCAGTCTGAAGAAAGTGGGGTGAAGGAAAGACAAAATTCCCCCCATGAAAGGACCAGGCGGATGCCTGACTGGCATGGTGATTATTTAATGGGATGAGCCTTCTTTACATATTGTGGTAATTGTTCACATCCTTATATTTGGGGTTTCTATATTTTCAGGAAGTACAGTATTTTGTTTTTTATTAAAGTTATTGTATTTTACTTTCTATCTATTTATGTTTACTGTTATTGTTTGATATATATATGGAGGGAGATGTTATGTCTGAGTGTTCGCCACAAGGTGTCAATGTGACGTGTGGAAATTCTTTTGGAATGAGGGGATTATTCAGTTGGGCGAGGATGGCAGTTTGAAGTGTGCTGGCTGGACACACGTCTTATAAAATAAATAAAGAAGACTTTTACTCACCAGGTTCATGTGAGTGAAGTCTTTTCACCACTCCTTACCATTGGTTGGCTTCATTATCACTCTCATTTGCTAGTTTCCTATTAGTGTGTGTGGGCTTCCCTTGCTCATCCTGTTGTTGTAACTCCTTAGGAGCATGGACGCATTACTGTGTCCTTACACTGCTTGCTTTTCCAAGCTCTATTTTTTTCTTTTTGTTGGAACACTTTACAAGATTGAATGTGTTCACCAGTTGTCTCCCTAGTGTGCTTCTCTTCCTCTCTTTGCGCTGCTCTGTCTCGTTTTTGTGGTTCTCTCCCACCCCTTTCATGTTCTCACCCTCATGTGCTCAACTGCCCATGTTGCTTTCTCACCTGTTTGCCTCTCATTTCCAACTCCTAGTTATTCTCTCTCACTCTTTTTTCCCGTTTGCTCCATGTTCTTCTCCCTCTCACGCGTTTGTTGCCCTCTCACTCTCTATGATACTCCCCCCACCCCCACCGCCTGTACCCTTTGTGTTGTCTCTGGCCCCCTGTGTTACTTCAGCCATCACCCAAGTTGCTTCTCCCAACCCACTTTGCCTGTATGTTGCTTCCACACACACCCATGCTCATGTTGCTTCTCACTGACCAGCAGTAGCGGCTGCTACCGGACTCGGGTGGTGGGGTGGGGGGCGGGGGCAGGATGGTGGGGGGAAAACTTTGAAAAAACCACTTAACTGTGATGGCTGGCCAATCGCCGCCTCTCATCCGTCCTCTTCTTCCTGCTCCAGTCCTGCAGCAGGATACAGGAAGCAGCAGGAAGCACCCAGCTCCCAGGCTCCCGATAGCCAATCACAATGCTGCAATGCAGCATTGTGATTGGTCTGAGCGCTGTGGTCGGCGCTCAGCTAGGCAATGGGGGCCTGGGCATGTTCTCCATGCAGGCTGTAATGCAGCCTGCATAGAGAATATGGGAAGTGCACATGACTGTTTTGGGTGGCCCGAGAGAGCTGACCAAACAATCATGTGCACGTAGGAGTGGGCAAACCACTCTTCCCCTGCTTCTCTGTCCTCGGAGCAGCCCTGCCCCACCTAGAAAGCTGCCACAGCAGAAGGAAACATAAAATGATAATAACACAAGTTATTATCATTTTATGTTTCCTGCTGCGAGCAGTGAGGCGTGGCTCCTCCGCATCAGCGGAGGAGCCGCCACTGCTGACCAGCTTTCCAAACAAAGAAAAAAAAAATCTGCACTTTTTTTCTTTTTCTTTTCTGGTCCAAGTTGCAAATAAAAAGAAAAAAAGCAGGCGTGTCATTTTATAGGTGCGTGCATGCGTGGTGCACACCCCTACAAAATGATGCAATTGTATTTTTTGACTTGCTTAGCAGCGGAGCATAGCATCACGGATTACCAAAATGTCACCTTTTCACACGTGGTTTAAAGAGGACCTTAATTATAGGGAATGAGCAATGGCAACCTCAAATCCTGTGGACTTTGCATACAAAAAAATACTAGACTGTCATTCTTCACTACTTGTACCTTTTTTCATTAGAAGCACATGTATCGCCGAAACAGTCACCAAGCACCGAGCTCTGCACACTGTTCTTGTATGCTCTCTATGACATGTGCTGTAGATTTTATGATTTATGCTAAAGTAACCAATGCACTTCGAAAACATACAGTTCCTTTTCTTCGTTTTAAGCTTAAAATATTGCTGAAATGCATCCAGGAAGTCACTGTTGTTGCTGTGGTCACATGAACCCAGTTCCTCTCTGTAATACAGGGTGACTCTATTTTTTGTGTACGTTGTGGAGGTGGCCACATGCAGGGCAAATAGTGGCTACGGATACCGGGAAGGGACACACAGAGAGTGTGGGGCGATTGGTGGAGGTGACTTGTAGGCAAATGGAGCTGGAGTTAGTGTCTGTTGGTGCTTGCATGTGGTCTTGGACACACTATACCTGGGGGCACCCTGAAGGGGCAGCGAACACAACAAGCATTGGCATAGCCAATAGGTCTCGCCTTTGGAACCTTATAAGTGTTTAGCCAGAGATATTGGCAATGTTTTTAAGGTATGTTGTAGAGCAATGTAGCTGCTGCTATATAGCGTGAACTCGACCCGAAGGTTTTGGAGCGCTTTACATGAGCACAAGTTACGTTACACAAGGACACTTTAATGAGCCTGTGCACGTGAGAAGGATTCTGGGAAAGGTTGCGTGCGGTGGCCACATACCCGCTGTCAGCTGCTGGGGCAGAGATAACCAAGCTTTTATAGTAACCACTGTGCCCCCCTTGTAGTGCAGCACAATGCCAGTCAACCTTACTCTCCCTCCATGATCCCAAAGGTCACAAACGTATTCACGGGTTAAGTGGTTTATAGGTCTTCAAGTAAAGCAGGCACGGTCCAAGCATTATAATCTTGATTTCAGAGTACATACCCTTAAATGACCACACAATCCTCAATTTATCAAATGCTCGGCAAATATATCTATGCTGAGGGATTGAGTTATGACGGACCGGTGGCTGTCCTAAGGTGGAGGACGGGTCTGCAGCAGTGCCCCTCATGAGCTGCCGTTTCAGCAACCACCCCACCCTTCGGGCGATTCTGCATCGAGGTGTGAGCTGCAGGAAGAGTTGTTCAACTTCATTTTTAAACGAAAATAAGTCATGCATTTTAAATACTACATGATAGTAAGTGGTCATATATGGACTGAAGATTTAGCTAGTCTCTACTGCTAATGCATCCATTTTTTGCCTAAAAATACAACCAAAAATATTAAAATATAAAAAAAACACAATGTGTGGGGCTATATATTAATGACAGTGGCGGTTACTATCCTCTGACTTTCTTGCAACAGTTATTGGGTTAGATTGGGTTAGTCCATCAATTCCCTCCGGCAGTACAAATTCATGGTACCATGGCATCTTTTTACTTTTGTATTGGGATTATGGCATCTACAGAAAAGGAATTAAACGAGCAAACCTACTTTTTGATGGTCACGGTAGGCAAATCGTTTACTCATATGAACTATCACAAAATTAGATTTTTTTTCTCCAAAATGTTCTCTGTATTTCTTTCAGAGTTTTTCAAGCACTAAAAAGCTGTATTCCCGGCTTGATAATTTGCGTGGGGGTAACACAGCCACAAATGATGTAGTCCTGCGGACAGAGTACTCTGCGGGTAGAGACGAGCGCGGCCGCTAAAGGGAAAGCGACCGCGCTGTGTTTAATTAGTAACCAGATACACGACGAGGGAGGAATGCAGCTGCCAGCCTGCGCGCCGCTGCTCGCTCCCGAGAGCAAAACGCCGTGGGAGTAAACCTTTGGAGAAGAGGTGGGACATGCACCCGCCTTTGGCCATTTGCGTGCTTTCATTATTGAAAGACACACGCAAAGGCCAATCCAATGTGTGGGAGGAGTCCGACCCACACGGAGAAGTTTGGAGTGCTCACAAGAAGCCTCCCATAGTGCAGCGGCTAGGCTCGACCTAAAAACAGCAAATACATGTCATTATTCATCCAGATGATGGGTAAATCGCAAAAAGTACACACTATTTCGATGGCGAGCAGGACACACTTTAAAGCTTACCTGTCTTCATTCTAAATAGCAGACATTTATTTGTATAATTTACATGAAAGCTAGGCAATAGCAGAAAAGAGTCAAGCCTCTTGATAGTCAAAATCTCTGCTATTTGGTATAAATAGTAAATTGCTTTGACAACACAACAAGTTAAACAACCAATGAGAAAAGCACAGTGTGTTTTTTGTATGTGAAAGTGCTTCTTCATGGATAGACTAGTTTGAGTGGGTTTATGCTGGTGGGTAATTGGGTGAATGCAAGAATGAGTCATTATTTTGAGAATGAATGGAAAATAGACTGCACTGATGATTGCGTTGGAAAGTGACTGAATGCATGGGTGGATGAATGGGTGAGTGTGTGGATGCAGGGATGGGGGAGTGACTTAGCGCATGGATAGGAGGAAGAATTAGTGAGTGCATTGCAGTAAGACACATAAAGCATGGAGCACTTCATCAGCTTTGCAAGCTTCCACCCATTACCCAATGGTCGGCCCTCTTCGAGGACAGAAGCAGGGACAAGAGTATTATGAACTCCAAGATGGAGGGAGCAGATCAAGGTAAAAGGAGAGGGGGGGCAGCAGCCAGAGAGGCACAGGTTCCAAAGAGGGGGAGCACCACATGGTCCAAAGGGGTAGGTGGAAAAGTCCTGTGACAGAAGAGTGCAGAAAGCAGTGCATGGTGAAGAGGCAGAGGGTTGCATATGTTCCAGGGTGTATGATGCAGCATGGGATCCTAGGGAGACCTGGAAAGGGTCTTGGGAAGCAGGGCTCAGAGCAGAGGGAAGGGCAGGGTCTAGGGTCTTTGAACACTATTCGTGTCACATTGCTTCAGGAGACTAGCCCCAGTGCCAAATAAAGGGAAAGTGCCAATTGGCTAAGGAGTGTGCTGTCAGAACCTGAAAACTTAAATATAATGGGATTGTCTAGCCCCCTGAATGCGAACCTTGTTTCCTGGATGGTATTAAGGTAAAATTCAACAAAGGAATATACAGTCAGCCTAACTCCTTGTATGAATCCTCATCGCAGATGATTTCCTGAAAAGAAAATAATATGGCTAAAAAGATTTCCATTATTTACTGAACAGTACTGGATGCAAATATGGATTCCATTGAGCCCCCTTGCCACCATTTTTTAGAAAATATTGAACACTACAAGTACCAGAATGCTTTTGGAGGCTAAGTGAGAGTGTCTGAGCCCTCTGTGTGTGCTCTTTGTATCCTGGCAGGTTTTGTACTACTGTCCACTAAAGGAACATCTTACTGGCACCCTCAGTAGAAACACTTCTCTAATGGTTGCCAAAAAAGCATGATATGCAGTTAAGCAGATTTCCAGAATTTACTGAGTAGACTTCACTGCAAAAACGAATTGGACCTACTTGGGCACTCCCTCCTCCCTCCCCGCCCCTCCAAACACTTTAAAAGCAGTGGTTGCCGCTGCAAAACACAAGTGGGGGGAATTAGGGAAATTATAATTTTAAAAAACGTACCTGTTCCGAAGCGGCCAGCCACCTTGGTGCTTGGTCCTTTTCTCTACTAATGGTGTCCGAGCAGCCCCTGGGATGCCAACAGAGGCTCCCCACCTAATTCCGGTGCTGCTCTCAATAGCATGAGAGCAGCGCCAGGATTGGTCTGAGTAGCTTGGTTTGCCGCTCAGACAGTGCCTGGGAGTCTGTGCTGTTTCTCCAACCCGGCTGTGCAACACAGGTGAGGTGGAGAAACCTAAGTGCGCATGACGGTTTGACCGGCCTAAGACTACTCCTCCCTTGCTGTCGTTATGGCCCCACCCAGACCTAACTTGGCTGGCTCTAGAGGGAAACAGTAAAAATAAAATTATTATAAAAGCAATTTATTATCATTTTATATTTCCCTTTTCCCTCAGCTGGCTGTCAGATTGGTGAGCAACGCTCCTCTGCCATAGCGGAGGAGCCGCCCCTACGGGCCTTACAACTCTACAACCGCCAGTCTGATTTGGCATGCTAGCAGCTGTGCCGCATTAAGGTCACCTGCGAACATGCTACGGAGTGTGCTGCAAGAATCTGGTGCAAGGCGATTCCTGTATCCGCCTCCCCACCAGCTTCCCTGGGGAAGGGCGGACACTGCGCAGAACGAGCCTCGGTGAATATTTTCTTATGTGGGCAAAATCTGATTTTGTGTTATGCAAATTTCCACCACTGAACTGACTGGATGCCCCGGTGTGGGGTGGAGGCCATGAGCTAGAGAAGAGCATTAAGGAACATCTCGTACCGGCTGAGGAGGCCCAGCTCAGGTGCTCCCTTCACTATGGGAAGGGGACTTAATTAGCCCCAAAACCTACATCTGTTGTTGCTTGTAGTTGAAACGAACACACAGGGCATGAATCGTGATAAAGGCAGAGCGGTGTTCATAGGTGTAGAGCCTACCTCTTGAAGGCAGACCTCATATGATGGCGGGTGTGATCTGCGGGCTTGTGCTAACGAATCTGCAGCTTTTCAGCAGAGAGTTCAGGGGTGTACTTGGTGCAGTTTGTTATTTTGAACATCACAGGAGCAGGTATATCATGCAGCATTGTCCTCAAGTAGTAGGTATGGTTCTTCAGTCAAAGCACATAATGATTGTAATTATCTAATCTCTTTAGATGCAAATTGGTTGGTTAGAAAGCGCAGCTGAGGGGTTTTTAGTTCGAAGCCTAGCAGACAGCACAGCTGTTTGGTTTGCTAAAGACATCTTGGGGCCATTCAGAAATCTTTCCTGGAAATGCATTCTCCCCACCCCCTGTTGCTTACCACTGGCTTTCTGGTTTGTAACTCACATTGGCCTGCTTGAGTTCGGCCCTTCCAAGAACCAAAGCCTTTTCACACCAACTCCCCTTGTATTCTTCCACAAGTGCTATTTTCTTGATACAGGCCTGTAAAATCTGGTTCTTATTTTGACACATTTGCTGTGCATTTAAAGACCTAGGTCAAATATCAGGCTCTGTCTTCTGAGGGAGCTTGGTGTTTACTTTTCTTTCTCTGACTTCAAAGTGAGAACATTTATGTAACACTCTTGCTGGATACTAGAGGTAGGAAAGGTTTTTTCTAGCACACAACAACATTTAAATGTACTCTGCAAATATTTCAGAACATATCAGAATTAGGACCGCGCAAATAAAGCAAAGTTTCTGTTAATTCTGAAGTGTGTTGGAAACAAATAATTTAATACGATCAAATTAAATCAATACACTAGGTGATGCCATTTAAACACATTATCGTTTGTGCGCTGTATAGTTTTAGTAGTAAAACTGTATGTCTGTGCCAATGTAATGGTCATTTCAATTGAAAATGTGTTGTCTGTAATGGCAGTGTGCCACCTCACCATGCATACTCCACACTACGCCACTCCACTCTACTCTGCACCACCCGATGCCACTGCACTCTACTCTGCACCACTCCACTTTACACCACTCCACGCCACTGCACTCAACTCCACTCTGCACCGCTCAACTCTATGCCACTGTACTCTACGCCATTTCACTCTATGCCTCTCTACTCTGCACCACTCTACTCTATGCTAATGCACTCTACGCCACTTTTCTCTACACCACTGCACTCTTCACCACTCCAGTCCAGGCCATTCCAATCTACTTTGCACAACTCCACTCTGTGCCACTATGCAACACTGCATTCTGTCAACGCGCTTTACTCTGTAATACTCAACTCTCCACCTGCACTATATGCTAATCCACTGTACGCCACTCTCATCTACCCTACACTACTGCACTCTGCCACTGCACTCTACACCACTTTACTGCACGCCATTACACTTTACGCCACTCTATTTTACGCCACTCCACTCTACCTTGCACCACTCCACGCCACTTCACTCTATGATGAAACAATCTACTCTATGCCACTGCACTCTGCACCACTGTACTCTACACCACTCTGCTACTTCACTCTATGCCACTGCACTCTATGCCACTCTACTTTTAAGCACTGCACTCTACGCCATTGCACTCTACTCTGCACCACTGCACTCTACGCCACTGCTCACTACACCAATGCACTCTATGGCACTCTACACCACTATACTCTGTGACACTCTGCTCTGCAACACTGCACTCTCCACCACTGAACTCTTCGCTACTCTGCTCTGCACTTCTGCAATCTATGCCAAAGCACTCTAAGCCACTATACTCTGCATCATTGCACTCTAGGCCCCTGCATCACTCCACGCTACATAACTGCACCCTACACCACTCCACTTGGCACCACTCTACGACAGAGCTATCTCTGCCGCTCTACTCAACACCACAATACACTGTTATTCACCACTGCACTCTGTGCCACTCTATGCTACTTTATTCTGCACCACTCCACTCTGCACCACTGCATTCTACTATGCACCACTCTAATCTGTGCCACTGCATTCTATGACACTGTATTGAACGGTGCTGAATTCTATCCTGCTGCACTCTACGCAACAGCACTCTACGTCAATATGCTCTGCAACACTGCACTCTACACCAGTCCAATATACTTTATGCCACTCCACACTACTGCACTCTACGCTGCAGCTCTCTACTCTATGCCACTGCACTCTACCCCATTGCACTCTACTCTGCAACACTGTACACAGTGCCACTGCACTCTATGCCACTCTACTCAACACCACTAAACTCTACGTCTATGCACTCTACGCCACTAAACACAACTGCACTGTCTGACACTCTACTTTCCAACACTGTACTCTATGCTACACTACTCTGCACTACTGCATTCTATGCTAATGCACTCTGCGCCATTCTACTCTGCATTACTCCACTCTATGCCACTGTACTGTGCAGCACTACACTCTACTCCACTGCCCTCTATGGCACTATATTCTGCTCTGCACCACTCTATGCCACTGCACTCTGTGCCACTCTCCTCTACACCACTACACTCTATGCCATTGTACTCTATGGCAATCCAATCTACTCCACTCTGCACTACTACACTCTACTATGCAACACTCTAATCTACGTCACTGCAGTCTACGATGCTGCCTTGTATGCCTCTGCAGGGTACAGTGGAGTGGCGTATGCTGCTGCCCTCCACGCCACAATACTCTGTAACACTCTACGCCAATGCACACTACACTAGTCTACTCTACTGTACGCCACTCCACTGTACATGGGTCCACTCTATGCCACTCCAATTCACGACACTCTATGCCACTCCACTCTACTCCACTCTTTGGCATTCTACTCTACGACGCTCCACGCCACTCTCTACTACACCATTAACATTTTGCCATGCTGAATGGGAGCCACACTGGTGTAGAACGTGGTTAAAACACAATGGCAAAGTCAATAGCTCTTGAATAGCCAAGACTTGTTGGCTTTGCCAATACTTGTTACATAAGAAGACTCCTCGGCATTAAGATTAAAAGATTAAGATTAAAAGTGAACTTCACTGTAGTTCCAACTTTCACTGCGCATATGACATTACACATGTGACTTGTAGAATATTTGTGACTGTAACAAAGAGGACCGCTCTCTCTATGTGGACTCCTCTCACTGCTGCAGACTGAATTCCCTGGTGGGGACTGATCACTATGTAACTGACAAGTGATGACTGAGGCAGGTCCCCATTTCTCCATTTCTCTGGATAGACCCCATCACCTCTGCAAAACAGCTACAGCTGTCAATTCCCCTCAATAGGCCACAGCAGAATGTTTCCATAAAGCTCTCTGTACATTCTGTTTATTTGTCTGCGTTTCCCAGTAGAGGGTGGCCAAAGGGTATCAATAGACCATCTTCAACCTTTGACATAGTTTCCAAATGGACAATACATAATGGGCATGTTTGCAAAGACAGGCATGCTGTGCCTAATATTATAGACGTCTTTCCTGCTCTTGCCCCCCATGCTGTGCCTGACTGCCCATCCAATATCTTCTAGCTCCATCCCCTTGTGTCTGGATGTCTAGCCTCTCATGGCTGTCAGATTTCTTGAGCTTTCCCACACAGGCCCCCTGGAGTGATGATGGACACCGAGCACCTAGCAAGTATGAACTCATATCCCAAGGTCAGTGAACCAGCAAATTGAGTTAAATCAATGGAGGCATTTCTGAAAAATACCAAGAACCTTTATTACAGTGTTTACATTCTTGCAGAGTTTAAAGCCTGTGAAAGAGCTATTTCTGCATCATGTCTGTATCTGATGGGGAAGGTGCTGTGTGCACACATTATGGCATCAGGTGTTTATCTAAAGATCTAAAAGCCAATAGTGTTTGAATGGTATTTAATAAAAGTATTTTGCTGTAGCCGGGTTTCCTGCTCCCACCAGACAAGTGTTCCTAGATTTACAGGGAGAAGAGTGAAGAAGCAGAGACTTTAAAACTCTCAACCCTCATTGAATCCCTCACAGTTCTGTTCTACTCAGGTTTATAACATCATGAGCAATAACCTTTAAACAAGGGCACTTTTGTCTAAATTATTAATGTCAAACCCAGCGTGGGTGCCTTTCCACGTCACTGTGAATGCGTGCACAGCCAGAGCTGCTGCGAGGCATGGCACAGGGGGCAATTGCCCCCGCCCACATCTTCCAAGTGCCCTCGCCCTCTCGTTAAAGTGATAGGAACAGTCAGAAGACTCTCTCGCTGTGTGCCTCCCCTCTCTTACTCTGCTTACCTCCACCTCTTTCCCTCCCTATCCTTAGCTCCACACACTTCTTTACATCCCTCTCTACCTCTGTAGCCATTACTGCATCTTTCTCTCACTACCTCTTCCTCTTTCTACCTTAATGTTTGTCTTTCTGACTGCATTACGTTTCTATCTTTAGCTTTAATCTCTCAACACCTACACCACTACCTCATCTATAGCTCTACCTCCATTCTCCTACTATTTCACTTCTCAGACTATACTGCACCCCTGGCCTCTGCTCTTCATCTACTTCCTGCTCTCCCACCTATTTCACTTCCTTGGCAGAGGCCACTTGTCCAGCCAGAGAAGTGTCCAGATAGAAAGATGAGAGGGACAAAGAAGGTGAAGTAATCCAAGGATAAAAGTCACAACTTTCCCCCAATGGAATGATGACAGCCCTCTGAGCAGTGCTTTGATTTTCTCTGTTGCAAAATGCCAGTTGTAAAGGCCAGTTGATTCATGGTAATTAATATTTGGTAATTAGAGCTATAATTTCAAGTGCCAAGTGAATATATATCTTGATTAATATTATGCACTAACCCACTAAACATCCACTGGGTTACCTTTTCCATTTCTTTCCTACAATGGAATTAACAGACTGCTTTGACACTGAATTTACCATAAAATCAAGTTGTGGCAAGGTAAAGGATAGAACTCCTCCAAACAGAAACACTGTAAAACACCAAACAGAAACACCGTAAAGCACCATACAGAAACACTGTAAAACACCAAACAGAAAGAAACACTGTAAAACACCAAACAGAAACACCGTAAAACACCATACAGAAAGAAACACTGTAAAACACCAAACAGAAACACCGTAAAACACCAAACAGAAACACCGTAAAACACCATACAGAAACACTGTAAAACACCAAACAGAAAGAAACACTGTAAAACACCAAACAGAAACACCGTAAAACACCAAACAGAAACACCGTAAAACACCATACAGAAACACTGTAAAACACCAAACAGAAACACCGTAAAGCACCATACAGAAACACTGTAAAACACCAAACAGAAACACCGTAAAACACCATACAGAAAAGAAACACTGTAAAACACCAAACAGAAACACCGTAAAACACCAAACAGAAACACCGTAAAACACCATACAGAAACACTGTAAAACACCAAACAGAAACACCATAAAGCACCTATACTCCAGATGAGGTAGAAAGGGCATTGAATAGAAAAAGAGACGGACAAGAAAGCCAACCAATCATCAGCAGTGTGCTGATACAAAGCAAACTCTCACTATTAGTATTGTACACTGTAGGTCTTTCCACAACATACAGCTAAAGATGTCTATGGACACAACCTAAAAAAGCTAGATCAAACAATAATTAAAAAAATGGCATCATTGATGCATATTTCGACTTTCTTTTCGCTTATGGCTGATGACAACCAGATTGTTCTTTGTGGTTTTGTTTGCATGCCCCATTTCTGAAAAATGTACACATATATTCAATATTGATCCTCATCACGAGGACCTGAATTAGCAAAGATCATGTAATGAATTAAGGTTGTTCGCCATAGGAGGCCACAAATTGGGTCATGCCCAGGGCCCCAGATATCCTTCACATAGCAATGGGCACAGCTCCTAGTATCGCAAAGTGCCATAGTGTTTTTGGATGGCAAGTGCCAGGGACACAGTTCCCACTTTAACCCAAGCTCCAGTTTGCGAGCGGTCCATCCAAACAAGCATCCATATTACAGTGAGTTACCATGATGATGTTATTAATGTCGACTGCATTACTGCCCTCTGCAGAATAAAGGTTCCTCTGCCTCATAACTCCCATGTTGGCTGCCATTGTTGCCTAACCCTACAATTTGCTTGTTTCCTGCTTGAGGAACTCCTTTGCAAAACACAACTTTGTACAATTCGTTAATATTATTTATCAAATTATCACTGGATTGACCCATGAATGTTTGCATCAGATGCTCGTACATAGTGCATCATATATTTTTCCTTGCGCTGGGCCACCATAGTATATTTAGAATACAGAACTCCATTGTCAGTTATGGTTGTTCTACTGATCTGAGACTGATAGCTACTAAGATCTAATCCCAAGGTGTTCTCTTTGCAGGAACTGGTGCCAGAACACAGTGACGAGGACTGTTTCTTGCCAGGTGCATAATGGCTCTGAGACAGTGATCCAGAGAGTGTACCAGAGCTGCCGCTGGCCGGGCCCATGTGCCAACCTGCTCAGGTAAGTCTTGCTACACAGCTCATTCCATTTGGCAGCAGTGCTTAATTTGAGCCAGTGGTTTCCATACTCTGCACCAGCATTTAATTGTTCACACAATCACTTATGACAGTCTGCCACATGGTGGCGCTGTTTGTCTAATTTAGTGTTGAGCACAACAACAGCTGTTTGTTCATTTAACCTACATTTAAATGACTAATACCTGTCACCTAAGCCATTCTTATAGCTCGGGGGACCTGAAATAGTCTGAATTGTCACACTTGTATGAGTGTGAGGGTTAGTAACTGTATTTGTACTGTCGTTCGCAGCACTGGCAGGGGCAATTGGTGGTGCAAGCTGCAATGGCTTCCCAACTCCGGCCCTGGCACTTAATTGTTTTACAAATCAAGCACTGTTTGGCAGCGCAGGTGGGGCAACTCTGAGGATACAGAATCAGGTGGCAGTGGATGAAGAGATAGCACCAAATAGAGGATGTGAAAGTTTGTATAATTTGTCACAAAGACACTCTGAGCTTTGAGACTTAGGATTACCTGATAATATCTGATCACTCCAGCCCTAAAGGAATCGCAACAGCTCCTGGTAGAAGAAACATAAAACTGTGTCCATACCTTGCAAGGTAATTTGTAGGACCTGTCCCTAATGTACAATGTGCCCAGGCTACATCCTCTGGTAAAATTTGGAGATCACACAACTATATCTTGATCAACTACCCACACTCACTGCTGGCATGGCCAGCTTGCTAGATGGGCAACTGGGCAATTTCCAGAGGGGTTGGAGTTATTGATGGCTGCTTTCCTGAGCTATGAACTGTGGAGCATAGCATAAGACAGCTGAAAAAAAGCCAAGCATTGGTAATCGGTTTTGCCTTTTGGCCCTATTGGCTTTGCCGATGCTGTGCACAGCATGACAAAAAAAGAAAAAAAAGGCACCATGGTATGACCACTATTGTCCACATCATTCGGTAGGTGCACACAAGCACAGATGTATCTCCACTCTTGTACGCACCATTTTCCTTTTCTCGTTTACTGATGTAAGATGGCATACGCCTCTAGAATCAGTATATATTTTTTTTAAAAGCACAAAAGCAAAAAATTAATACAAAAAAGGACCGCGAGGATGGGGAGAAGGAATAGAGTAGAGGGTGGACATAGAAGAAGAAAAGAAGCCCACAAGGGAGAGAGCAACACAGGGCGAGGGAGATGTGCACCAGAAAGAGATCACTGACCAGGAAGTTTGGGGGAAAAGCACAAGAGAGAGAGCAGCACACGAGAGAGTGCAAAATGGGGGCAAAGAGGGATTGTATTTGACATTGAAGGAGCACGAAAAGGAGAGAGCTGGAAAACGTATGCACTCTATGCAGGGCCGGACTGGACGTAGCAGGCGTCGGGCGTTTGCCTAGGAGGTTGAAAGGGTGGGGGCTGGTTTTGCATCGGCCCCAGTAACAAAAGTGGCAGTGCTTGGGGCCGGTTTTGTTAAGTACTGCATGCTTGCACCCCCACCCCTCGGGTTGGAGGCCTGTTTGACAAAATTGTCAGTGCTGCTTTGGGTTCCCTATGCTTTTGGGTCTCTATGGAGTGCTTTAGCTGAATGAAAGTAAAGAGGCTATGCCCCGGGGGAAGGACACACACATAAAGAAGGCAAGCCATCGAATAAGAAGCAAGCAAATGAGAATGACAACCAAAATAACCAATGGTAAGCAATGGGTGGGCTGTAAGCTGTAACTGTAAGTTCACCTTAGGTCTTTCGCAACCAGACCTCTTGCGCTGTATGAAAGTCGAGATCTAAGTAGGAGCGGGGGAGAGACCTCTTGCGCTGGATGAGCCGAGATCTAATTGGGAGAGAAGATGTGGGGGCCTTACGGACAAAACTGCCGACTTTGGAGCTGGGGAACCAGGTTTGAGCTCAGCTCAGCATCCTGTGATTCTGGCCAAATCACTTAATCTCCCTGTGAATACCAAAAAATTCATGCTGGTCCGTAGTGTCCTGTAAGCGCTAGAGGGGATGAAGAGGGTGACCCTACTGCAGACCGAAACCTTATATGGTCCTTTGAGGGCCTCGCGCCCTCAGATGACGTCACTGGCCGGCCCCCGGCCCGAATTCCCTTCCGGTGCCAAGGGGAAGGTCTCCAGTCCGTGATGCCACTAAAGGCGCCCCACCCCGCCGTGCGGTGGGCGCCAAAACAGTGTCCTTGTGTAACATAACTGGTGCTCATGTAAAGCGCTCCAATACCTACGGGTAGAGTTCACGCTATATAAATCTGCAAAAAAAAAAGTATGTGGACACCCTTTCATCTTTGGTTGGAAGGACTATTTATTGCAAGGGTGTCTATTTTCTAAACGAACTTGCAAAAGTTGTTAAATGATGTGATTGGTGTGATACTTGGTGAAAGGCTGCTGGAGCTGCACATTACTGGCTGCTAGTGCTGGTCGTATTATAGTTTTATCTGAGCATTAACCCCAAGTAATTGTCTCTTTGAAAAGTTTTCAGCACATTTTGTTTTCTCTGTCAGGACATTACTTTTTGATCATACCGCATCAGCATCTATCAAGCTTACAGCCCATTGTCACTTTCAATCATTTCTGAAAGCTGCTATTCCTATATCCGTGCTAAAAATGCATCTGATTTACAAGTTAAAATTACTTACAGGTGTCCTTTTCACATTTGTATATTTGTATGTGTGCTATTTATTTTATTTTTTATTCGTTTAGCTCTCATGCAATCAAGAGACCGCTTTAGAGTGTTAATGTAAATATAACGCGATCAAAAATGAGAATCAGCACTCATGTCTCACGTGTTTAACGTAAAACAAATAATTCATGTACTATTTTTTAAATGTAGATTCATTTTTCTCTTCAAACAATCACTGGTTTGAAGTAACAAGCAAACAAGCAAACGCACATCAGCACATGGTTAATATAAAAATACATACAATGTATTCATATTTATTTGATTTTTTTCTGTTTTAATCTTTGTTTTTATTTATTTGTTTTATTATTGGAGAAATATTTCATTGAGTAACGTTTCTAAATAAATACAGATGACTTATAAAACAGTAAGAGATTTGTTTACAAATGTACACACGATAGCAGATATTCACAATTTTTAGAAAGAACATTGTAATCAAAACTTCATAAAATGTTTGACATTATATCCTATAAAAATAGGTTTTTATTGATATATTTTAATAAAATACAAGGCATGGACAAAAGAAAAGAACATGATTTAAGTTCTGAGTTGAAGAATAACAAAATTGACTCCGTATTGGGGAGGTTTCCAAGTTTAAACAGTGCTTAATTTGAGCCCGGCTGCAGGTGGTGCACGACAGCACTCATTTTGTTTTGGGCTTAACACTTACTTTTTCCCGAAAGACTTTGATCCCAGAGCAAGAGAGAGAAAAACAAAAAAGGGGAAAGAAGGATGAAGAGAAAGACAGAAAAACAGTGACAAAGGGAGAAAGCAAGAACCTGGAAGAGTGGGATAAAAAGGTATGGAGTGTCTGGGGGTGGATTAAAGAGGCATAAGGTGGAATTAAGAGGGCTGCAGTCTTGGTTTTTGACACTATTACCTTCGTTTGTGCCGGTTGTGAGCTTCTGAGCAAAACTCTGGGCCCAAACCTTATTCTTTTACAAATTAAGTACTGACTGTTTAAAAGTAATAGAAAATCTGTTTATTTTGGAATATGTATTGTTTTTGTAGAGTTCTAGTGCCATACCTTATCTCTCACCCTATACATCTATCATTATATCCTCTACACCCACTCTCTCATTTATCCCAAACCCCATACCACTACTATGTTCCCCAAAATAACCCTTTCTTGACTCTCTCCTACTCTACCCCTCCTTGCATCATCTGACACCTCTTTTACTATACCGATCCCCCAAAACAAACCTTTCTAAACTCTTCCCTCTGACTCTTCCCCTCCAAAAACCCTTTTTACTCATCCAAAAGCCTCCTCCTATTGCTATGACCTAAAAAAAGAAATCCTTCACTCTTCTATCCCTCCACTATCCAGTTCAATAAAAAATAACAGACTAACATGTTCACTTCTCTAATTCCATATTCCACTATACTAATTCACCACTAATCCTTTATGGGTTCCAGAGTAGCGTGCTACTCGCCAACAAAGCGTTTCAACACCTCATCAGGGTTACAAACGCTATATAAATGCAAACCTTTTTCCCTTTTTTACCCCTCCCCCAACCCTTCTCAATCCAAATAACTGACTAACATATCCACCACTCAAATTACTTCATATTTCACTATACTAATTTTCAACACTAATCCTTTATGGGTTCCGGAGTAGCCTGCTACTCGCCAGAAAAGCGCTTCAACACCCCATCAGGGTAACGGGCGCTATATGAATGCAAACCTTTCTTTCCCTTCTATCCCTCCGCTATCCTTCTCACTCCAAATAACTGACTAATATCCACCATTCAAATTACTTTCATATTTCACCATACTAATTCACCACTAATCCTTTATGGGTTTCCGGAGTAGCGTGCTACTCACCCAAAAAAAAAAACGCTTTAAACCCCATCAGGGGTAAGAAGCGCTATATAAATACAAACCTTTTTTCCTCTTCTATCCTTCTGCTATCCTTCCGAATCCAAATAACTGACTAACATATCCACCACTTAAAATTTACTTGCATGTTTCACATACTAATTCAACACTAATCCTCTATGGGTCCCGGAGTAGCGTGCTACTCGCCGAAAAGCGCTTCGACGCCTCGTCAGGGGTAGTAAGCGCTATACAAATGCAATTACAATACAATACAATAGTGCAACCCACAGGGCTCTTTAAAGCGGGTTCATAAGAAGTGTGGCTATAAGTCAGAGGCAGGGTAGTGAAGCCAGATTGTCAGCTGTGTTGTAGTCTGTTAGAAACTGGGTACTGGTTGACTGGGGTGTGAGCCCTGGTCAAGCAGCCACCACAATCCTAGTCAGGGTAAGGCACAAGCTAACCCCAAATTAACCTGTGCTCAACACTCTGGTAGCTTCCACTGAGCAGTCAGGCTTATCTTAGAGGCAATGTGTAAATTTTGTTTGCAACACTTCAAACAGTAAAGTTGTGAAAACACTACACAACAAGATCCCTCTTCAAACTAGAAACATAGAGCATCATTAAATAAATATAACAAGACCAAAATGACAATAATCCAATCAGTAGAACCGGAGTTATGAATTTTGAAAGAATACACTGTAAAATAGTGCCTAAAAGCACAAAGCACCAACCATGGCTATCTAGTCGCACTAGACTGGGTCAAAATCAAAAGTTTAGGCCATCTGTTTGTGACATCATAGCAGCGCTCACGCAACTTTCACAGCGTGTAAGGTCAGAGTGAACAATACACAGTACTGGCTATTTTTTATGTTAGTCGGGGTATGTACATCCCACAAACTGCTCAGGATGCCAAGGAAAAGGTCAATCACCAAATGTCTCACTAGGGACATATAATTAAATCTCTGGCTTTTCGTTCACAAACCTGTGTGTTCTGCTACCACTGCCCATTTGTGCTCCCTGGGATGCACCAGGACTACCTGACCTAGAAAGGACTGATCTGTTGAAAGAAACCCAATCCACTGCACCTCCTAACCCCAGTGTTACAGGTGCTTCACTCACCACCAGTTTCCAGTGGGTCCCAGTTGTGCCTCGCCCAGGAGAGTCCTCACTCGGGGTCTGCTCTTTGTAGTCTGCACTCATCCAGGAGGATCCGTGGAGATCCATGGGCGTGAGCCCTCCAAACTGTAGCCAGGTGACTTCATTTCCTGTCCGTGGAACGCTGAGGGATGAGTTGGTGGTTGTACGTATTGTTCCTACCCCCACTGCTCGCCATCCTCGCTCCCGCACCTGCGCCCACCCATTGGTGGAGAGGGCAGTGAGGGCGTGGCGCCCTGCCTTTCGATCCGAGACAGCCCTCTATCAGGAGAGTGCGCTCAGAGTCAGATGTCAAGACCCTGAGGTAGTGAGGTGCATGGGGCACAACCTTCCTTTTGTCTACTGTCTCTGAGTGCTGCAAAGGGGCCTGTTGGCGCGGTATGAACTCCTGAAAAGTAGCTTTTAGGTTACCCTCAAAAATCTCCCTCACCGTTCTCAAAGGCCAACCACAGCACACCACTGGCATGAGTATGCACTGGTCCTTCTTCCTCCACTGGTGAGGAGGAGGAATGCCTGCTTTTTCTTTGGTTGGTTAATCAGATGACTCAAACAGGTTTGCCAAAGTACTAATCCCGGCCTCCCTGCATCACCAAAATGTGTGATCCTGGCAAATTGTGTTATCCTGCAAAATTGTGTTACATCCCCGTACTTAAGTTCGTCAATCTACTAAAAGCGCAACTGTTTAGAAAAAGGTGTGCTCTCCTCCGCTTTTAAGCAATGCATTACTGGATTAATTCTCCTGGCGGAGCAGAGCGCCGGAATTTATTCTTAATTCCGTGTTACAAGAGCAATGCAAAATTAGTAAATTCCTCGAATTCTGCCCGCAGAATAAAAAATGACACCCACCCCTAGTCAGGAACTCGCTGCAGCTGGATCCAGGAGGTGTCTCTGAGGCTCCAATTAGGAGACCAGCAGACTAGCCCTTGGAGTCACTCTGGAGTCTTGGGTTCAGGATTAAGTTGCATGTCCAGTTTTCTTCCCCAGGCTAGAGGGCAGCAGGTCAGCACAGCAGGGCAGCAGTTCCTTTAGAGCAGCAGTCCAGAGAATGGCAATCCTTGTAGCAGCACAGCAGTCATTCTTCCTGGCAGAGAATGTAAAGGTTCAGAAGTGTACTAAAGAGTTGGTGTCTGAGGTCCTTCTTTTATAAAACAGTTGTGCCTTTGAAGTGGGGAGAAGCTTCTAGAGGCATCCAATAAACAAAAGAGAGAGACCCTTCACAACACAAAGGGAACTGGGTTAAGACGAATAACAATAGGATTTTCCCTGTGGTATTCTATCTGTTTGGACTGTCCTCTTACATGCACATCCACTCATACGTGTCCTCCTATATAAACACAATGCCTTGTTGGTAGTACAAAAAATACCTCCTCTTTTATTTAAAAAAAAAATTTCACACCATAAAAATTACAAAATGCAATTTCAATTTCATTAAAAACACATGCAATTCCATAGATGGATGAAGCAAACTTTGATATCCTTATTTCATTCGCATATATATGACTTCAAATTATATAGCACAAAATACAACACATTTCCCTATATACCAAGTCATTACTGTCGCTTCATCACAATTTGTAAACATGTATTAGATAAAATATGTGATTCTAACTATCATAAAAATACACAGTATAAAAACAATACTCAAAGAGAGAAAGTTGTCGACGCAGAGTTTCGGTGGGATAGAATTTGGTTGACACCACCTTCTTCAGGACAGACTCATAAATTTAAAAACAGTATTGTTGAATCTGAGAATATAACAAAAAACAATGCATGTGTAAATTTTCAATTGCAGGAGATATTCCAATAACATACAAACAAGGCAACAAAATTATTCTAACCCAGGTTTTTTGTTAAAAAAGGGGAAAGTTTGTAATTAGAAAAACCAACCCTGATGTGCAAAAAGTGGTCTCATTCAATATAACCAAAAACCCATTAGGGGCATAACCCATCCCCTGACATGCATGCTTCCATACACCCTCATTCTGGACAGTAACATACCTAAAATAGCATTGTAGTTCATGTATAATCCTATATCGATCTTATTATTTCAATTCAATTTATCTCTTGGGGTTCTGGTTACATCTCCAGTTATCTGAAACATTGTATAAGTATTGAATTTTAGACAGGGGGCATGTATGTTCCCCTCAAGTTATTTACAATGAATAACTAGCCATGACATTTGCTTACCATTATGTTAATGAAGGAATAAGAAAATCCTATAATTACAGGATGTCTAAATGTTTAAGAGTTTCATGAAGAGATTTATCAATTTCTCTTCTTCGATATCCAGGTTCAGCATACACCTCTTGTTTAGGTTTCAATGATTATTCTATCCACAAGGGAAAAAAACAAAAAGGATTTTATCAGTTCCTATATTCAAACTGCTCTCAGAATTAAAACTCTAAAAGAAAAGGGATTTATGCTTACCTTTCTAATAATTTATCCTATAATGTTGCTGAGGACCACACTTGATCTCACAGCGGTGTAAGGTATCTTTCTGGGACGTTGTTTCAACGTTCTCCTCAGAGAGCCCCACTAGTTAATAATATTAGGAGGCTGTAAAATTTAAAAAAAGGAGAAATTCTTAATCAATTATAATTATTTCTAATATGCATATCATACTACCCGGTAATCTAATAGTTTAATGCCCGGTTGGGAAAACAAGCTATTCTCTCAAACTACTTCATTATAGGTGAATCACAGAGTTTAACATTCAAAATAAAACGGAGGGTTCTGTCATGCCAATAAAATATCTCCCTCCCATTTTTATAATTTATTCGAACTAGCCAGGCCATCTGTTACCTATGCCCACTACTAAGGAGCATATTCAGCGTGTCACTTACCGAGAGTATTATAATGTTGCGTCCAAGTCAATCAGGACGTTCTTCAAAATTTCTTTTAAATGCTTGCACCACCAGGGCTTTTATATATAGTGTGGATTGCCCTTGTTCTTCCCGCATTTTGGATAATTGAACCAAAATAACTTCCGGGGTCAAATAACCCGGCAGCTACAGCGTTTCTTCGATGTCTACATGGCGGCCATCTTTTATTCATTCATAGCGTGCATTATATAAAAAGATTGCCGAGAACGTCAAAAGAACGTTTGTGGCAGTCCAGTTTAATCCAGTCACATTTCTACATGCGTTATGCAAAAAAGGATTGCCAAAACCGTTGAATAACGGTCCTAGTAGTCGAACTATATTTTCATACCTCCCAGCTATTCACACGTTTCAATAGTGTAAATGCGGTGGCCATCTTTTATTGGTTCATTACATATATTATCCACGAAGATAGCCAAGAACGGCAGCAGTCGACCATAATGCAATTCCTTTTCTGGATGTTTTTATAAATAAGCATCCATAATCTTGCCTTGTTAATTCTCCAAGGCCCATATGGATACTATGTTTATAACTCTTGCTCGTTATGGTTTGTCAATGAATTATAAAAAAAGGGGGGAATCATAATTCAAGTGGGTGCGGGTTCAATTTAAATTATTTTATTGTGTGAAAGAATTATTTCTTCCCACTCATTATATAGCTCTTATTCCATATGCGGTTTTAGTGCAAATTTACACACACTAAAATCCAACTCAGAGCCCTACACTGATAGTGATCACTTCTTTTCTCATGGGGGCCATCTTACAATAGGCATTATTATCCCCTCACTGACAATAGTAGTGATATCTCATAATATCACAAACAATGAACCCACGTCTGCAAGGCCTGACAATAATAATGATGTCTTATAGTATCACAGAAAATGGCCATATGTTAGCGTGCCATATCAAAACCATGATCATACAAGATGCCTGTCCAGGCTGATCCATATTCATAGATATATATCCTATACTGTTACCGCGGTGCAGTGACAACGAAGTGAGCCTGTCTCAAGGCAGGCTAAAGAGATTTCTTTATCACAGTAGTTATCTGTAAATTCTTTCCCACTCCTCCCTGTTATTAAGTCCATAGATATAGGTCTTAAATTTACTCAGGAAGAATTGTTCTCTGAATTTTCGTTTCTTGTCTAGATCTCCACCTCTAGAGGTTCCTGTAATTTTTTCTAATATGCACCACTTCAGATCGTCCACTCTATGGTTACAGTTAGCCCAATGTTCAGTTAAAGGGGCATTTTTTTGCCTACCCTCAATGCAGATCAATGTCCATTGAGGCGCACACGTACCTCTCTAGAGGTTTCTCCCACATAACCTTAATTGCAGGGACATAAAATTAAATAGATTACATTCTTTGTCCTGCAATTAAACATGGAGTTAAACATCTGTTTAACCCCATCTAAAGCAATTTCTTTGCCACTAATAATTGAACTGCAGTTTGTGCACATGCTACATGGGAAATTTCCCACCACTTTTTATTTTCGTCAATACTTCTCTGATAAGCTTGCACTGGTTCTCTATAGGTCTGTACCACACTGTTTCTTATGGTTCTATTCCTACAATAGGCAAAAATAGGTTTGTCAAATGGTTCTTTATTTCTTTCTTGCAGTAGTGACCAATTTCTATTAATTAGATTCTTTATTTTATTACTAATGTTAGAAAAAATTGTTATAAACACCATTTTGTCTCCTTTTGTGTTTTTTTCTTTATTATTATCAAAAAGAAGTGCCCTATTAAAATATTTTGCCCTTTTGTACGCCTGCTTAATGTTTTTTTTTGGATAGCCCCTATTCTGAAACTTGACTTTAAGATTGCTACCGTGACTCTCAGAATCACTCCTATTGGTAGTTTCTTCTTAAACGAAGAAACTGACCATAGGGGATATTGTCCTTCTGGCATCTAGGGTGGTTGCTCTCGTAATGTAAGGTTGTATTTCTATCCGTAGGTTTAATATACAAATCCACCATCAATTGACTATCTTTCACCTTGATTTTAATGTCTAAGAAATCACAATGCTCTTGGCTCATGGTTGATGTGAATTTTAAATTTGGGTCTCCACAATTCAACCAGCTGATAAAACTCTCCAAATCAGTTTCAGTTTTATCACCCTCCCAGATAAAAAACACATCATCTATGAATCGTGACCAATGTGTCACATTTTCATAAAAGGGTGCGGCCTCATTGAAAATATGCTTATCCTTAAACAGGAGGTCTGAAGGCAAAAAGTTAGGGGGAAGCCACGCTAACAGGATGCCAGGTTTAACCTAGTCAAAAACACTGTATGAGAAGGTGCATGTTTAGGGACTTCTGATGCTTAGACTATGATCTTGTGTGAGACGGAAGCAAGTTCCATTGTTAATACTTTAGAGCATCATGAGGTTTGCCCCATATAAGCCTATATCTCATTGGATGAATGGAAAGTCTGTTTGTGTGTCTACCCTTAGGCACCTGGTTGGCCGGTAAGACTCAAAATAGTTGATTAGGCAGGAAACTGTCTTTCCATCAATTTGTTTCTTTGTTTGGTCAACATCAAGTGGTGACATCTCTACAGGAGACATGTAGTCCGTGCCCTTCTAGGCAATGATGAAGCAAGTCACATAGTTTTGTTCTCTTTGGATCTTGGCCTTCGTATTCACAAGAATGCAACTGTTTATAACTTTGCAATAACCGTGTCTAAAAACGTGTCTAGTATGATGGAGATCTTTTGAAGCACTCGTAGAATCATTGACTGATTGGCATCAAGAACAACACCCAGGTTGCAGACATTTTGACAAGGTGTTGATGGTGGACACACGGAAGGAGGCCAATCTAATGGAAGTCCGGCACGGAAACCAGGCCCCAAGAACAGTGCTTCATTCTTGGAGTCATTCAGCCAGATCTAATTCTCAAGTATCCATTTCTGGACTCTATGGCCCGTATTACAGATAGGTTGCACTATCCTTGTTTGTGCCACGGCTCACCTTTAAATAGGTGTGCCAGGCCGTGACACTATGTGTAATATGGACCTAGGTAGGCGAACAGTGACTTGCTCATGGTCACTTATATCATTTTAGATTTTGATATGTATTTGGTGAAGTTAATAAAGAGTTGATATCCATAGGATGGGGTACAATATAGTAAGGGTGGGCGGAGTTGGCGGAGTTGCACTACGCGGAGTTTCACGGAGTTGAAAAAAAACTCCATGGAACTCTGCTCTGCTCCACCCTAAAAAAAAAAAAAAAAGGGGGAAATAATCACTTACCTGCTCTGGCGTCTCCGGGCTGCCCTCCTCCTCGCCGTGGTCTCCCACATGCATGCACGCGTGTGCATGCGCAGTCCTCCCAAGACGTCCAAAGTAGGGGTTTGCGACCGGCGAGGACGGCGAGGAGGAGACCATGGCGAGGAGGAGGGCAGCACGGAGACGCCAGAATAGGTAAGTGATTATTTCCTGTTCTGATTGGGCGTGGGCGCAGGGGCTAACTCCGCTACAATGCAGAGTCTGAGTTTTTGCCTGAACTCCGCGTTCCCAACGGAGCTTGGAGTTGGCAAAACTCCGCAAACTCCGCTGGCGGAGTGGAGTTCGCCACCCAGGCTTAGTCTTTATTTGATTTTCTAAACATAACCCCACCTAGATTCAGTCAGATGCAGTGGCGGCTCCTCGTGGGAGTGCTGCGGGGCAGTGAGCCGGGGCGGGGGAGGGGCAGGGTGGGGGTAGTAAACTCCGGCTTACGCCCAAACGGAGTTAAGTAAATAAATAAATAAACAAAACGAATTACATTGCGGCGCTGCATTGCCGATTTGGCATTGCAGCGCCGCAATGTAATTCGTTTTGTTTATTTATTTATTTACTTAACTCCGTTCAGCCGTAAGCCGGAGTTTACTACCCCCTACCCTGCCCCTGCCCCTCCCCCGCCCCGCCCCACCGCCCCGCAGCACTCCCACGAGGAGCCGCCACTGGTCAGATGGTGAGGAATTATGTCAGAGTGGAAAGTAACAACACATATGTATGCTATCCTAAAGACACTAAACCAAAAACCCAATCAACCGCTCCACCTCAGACACCACCATGCATAAAGGAGCTCATTGGTTTGGACCCCATAGTATGCAGGCAAAAACTAGGATATCTACAAGTACTTCGGTCAACTCTTCCTGTCTGTGATCCCCATCTCCTTGACCTATAGTAGCTGAGCTTTATCCAGCTTTACCACTCAGAGAATCCTACGTTAACTACAGGATCTCCAAGCAGTCTGGCAGCTGTGATCAATATGTTTCGAAAGTACCTAATTTGTTGTGTATCGAGAAGGAAATCTTTTCCATGGCCAGGAGGTACTAGCCAGTACCCTACGTTAAACTTTTCATAAATGTTTGTGACGGGTCCCAAGTATACAGTGAAGAGGGTGGTTGATAGTGGTACATATGTAGCACATAAAGAAAGCTCTGTTTGATTGAAAAGGTGACTCAGTGCTATTATTGTGATGAGTATGATAGGTCTGTGACGACACTTTCTGTGGCATCACTTCATATAACAGTATTGCACATACCTTAAGATAATTCGCCTACCAATGTAATTTTTAGGAATGGTGACATAGAGATGATGTTGTGTTTCTTCATACAGAACACAAGTAGACGGACTGCTGAGGAAAGGGGAGTAAAGGAAGAAATGCCATTGGGGAAGGGTGTAGAGAGAGAGAGGGAGATAACACGAAGGGAGAGAGAACTATGCTACAGATAAATAGGGATCCTAGGTACTCCTCGGAAGAGCGACTGAGTTACCTCCTACCTGCATGCGACCCAGATTCTAGTACTTCAGTGACTTCCCCTGGTAACCAAGACACAATGGTTTAAAGTTATGTCTTGGAGGATGCAAGCTGCACATGACATGGCAGGGACATTACATATCCTAGGGTTCAAGGCCCCTATGTCTGATTTCTGTACTGTTGGAAACTATGCAAAGTGGCCTCAAGGGAACATGAAAGCACAATACAAAACTTTGTTGTAAATACATGTCTTGGGTAGAAAGACGCAAATGCACAATACCGTCCTGGCACATAAGATGCGCTCCCTATGCAAGGAGTAGTGGTCTCAGTCCTTTTCACTGTGGTAAGATGAACCCTTCACAAAAGTCCTCCCCTTCCAAAACAATTCACCACAATTGGCACTTAGCTGGCAGTCTCCGCTGGGAGGCTTCACCCAGAGTAGTATTTACTGTTGGCCTCCCTCTCACTCCAATGCTCTTTTTGCGGGTTATGGCACTGGACTAGAGGTCCTAAGAGAAGTGGTCACTCACCCCCCTCCTCTGCGTCAGTGGTCCTAAATATGTAACGCTCACACCCTCTGGCCTTGCTCCACGTTGTGCCACACTGAATCCTGCAAAGAAAGTGTTGAGTACCCTGATGGTCACAAACATGTGGTAATATCAGCTTTATGTAACACGGTTTACCCCCGCTCTGTCGGGCATGCCCTATGGAGGGACAGCGACCCCCTGGTTTCAACACCACATCTGAAAAACCTTGGGGTCCTAAAGAAGAACAACAGTTATGTTACGGTAGAACAAAAGCAAACCTTAAAACCATTGTTTGTGGCAAAGCGTGGACCATAATGGCACCAGGCATCAAATATGTGTAAGCATGCCTAACTCAGGAGAGCTGGAGAGACTCGTAGCTGTGGTGAGTGCACACAGCCCCCCAACAATATTCACACTTCTATACATTTCAGTAAAACTGTGTAAGGGCTAGGATTACAAAATGCAGATTATCTCCGAGGAAAATGATAGGAAAAATTCCTTTTGGGTCTGGTATGATCCAAGTGGGCTTACTTGATAAGGGGCAGGGCAGCATAGGGTTAACTGTCCTTCCGTTGCCTCTGCCGGGTTAACTCAATTTACTGTTCAAAGGGATGAATAAACCCTTGCCTGTCTCCTCCCCGTCACAAATCTTCTGCCTGTGGGACTCACAGGTTGGAAGTTGTGACATTCAGCGTGCTAGTTCTTTTGCCGGCGCACGCTCCGGAAATGCTCAACCGAGCGCGCCTATAAATAAAGTAGGCGGAGCTGTGTTAGGCAGTCCGCGCTTCACAACCAAAGCGCGTGGGTGTGATTTATTTAATGCAGTGTTCCCGCGCACGGCGCCCTCTCATACCCGGCCCCAAATGTAACATTGGCGACGACGGACGGAGCGACCCACGCTCTACAGCGCTCCCTGCAGAGAGGAGTTGCAGCACAGCCCACACCTGAACCGGTCAGTTACAGGCAGACCCGGCAGCGCAGCACAAGGCCTACGTACCACTACCATTGCGGTGAAGCCTGGCAACCAGCACAAACGCAACACTAGGGTGCCAGCTCAGACAGACGGATTGCACCATACAGCACCGAAATACAGCACTACAGGGCAAGGCACGCCCACAGCATCGCGGGTGAGTCGCGTACGTCGCGCGGTGGCCACACCCAAGTTAGTCTCTACACAGCAAGGCCTGACCACGTGCCACAAGGCCGCACTCGCAAGTGGTGACTGCACAGGCCCCAGCAGCGCCAGCCACAAACACAAGATCGCAGAACCATGTGTCGGATCACGGCACTCTCGCTGAGAGACTCTACCATTTCCACCAGCCAGCGCCATGGGTGATCAAGGGCAGGGCGTACAGGCCCCAGCAAGACCCACTATACAACACCCTCACACAGGAGTCCTGCCTCCTTTTAGTGAATCAGAGGACCCCGCCACTGCATCACCAACGTAGCAAGTCTGGCTAGGCCGCCTAGAAAATTACTTTATTGCCTCCCGAGAAACCGATGGTGCCGTCAAGCGCTCGTTACTCCTCCACTATGCAGGAGAGGAAATATACATGCTTTTTAAACACCTCCCGAACACCGGACCACCTGAGGATTATGCAGCGGCGGTGACTGCATTAAATGCACACTTTGACCCCCAATTAAATCCGGACTTTGAGCACTTCAAACTGAGGCAAGCCAAGCAAAGAGAAGGAGAGTCAGTGGACTCTTTTCATGCGAGGCTGAGAGAACTCGCTAGTACTCACCTCGTGGGGGAGAGAGCAGCAGAAGAAATCTGAGCGCGACTGATTCTTGGGATCCGCAGCAAGGTCCTGCGAGGCCTTATCCTAAGGCAGCCGAACATACCAATGAATGACATTCTGGTGTTGGCACGTTCCCGCGATCTCTCGGCCGCGCGGGCGGAGGAGATGGACCTCGCACTGATGCGCAACACGGAAAAGGGCATCACCGTCAAGACGGAGCGAGCCGACGCCGTCAGGACGCGAGACAGGAACTACAAAGCGAGAGACCGTCCACCGCCAAATCCAAAAGGTCAGTGCGGGTATTGTGGATACGAAGACCACCCCCAACAGTCTTGCCCAGCACAAGGGAAGATGTGCACCAACTGTGGTATTGCAAATCACTTTGCCTCAGTGTGCAGAAAGAAGGCGCAACGGAAGGAAGGGAAACGTCCCAAACCAGTGCGGAAAATGGTCCGCCAACTATCGAGCATCTCGCTGTCTTCCTCGCAGGGGGAAAGAAGAAGGAACAAACCCGTTACCAAGCAGATGAATCCTCGTCTGACGAAGAAGGAGAGACCTATCTAGTATCGTTCACACAAGCTTTGAAAAGACGAAGGCGTCCCCAGCCCCGATGCACAGTGCAAATACCTGGGTCAGAAGTCAACGCAGTGATCAACACGGGGGCATCAGTCACCGTCATGGGAATTCAACAATACAACAAGCTGAAGCCCAAGCCCGAACTCCAGCCGTCAAAGACAAAGATCTTCGCCTATGGGAGCGATTCACCCTTGCCACTCCGAGGCAAAATGACCGTGTCAGTGTGGTCAGAAGACTCCGAAATCACAGTAGATATCCATGTCATCAACCAGGAGGCAGACACTCTGCTGAGCAGTCATGCAGCAGAAGACCTAGGGCTGGTGACGTTCGCCAGAAGCGTGCAAGCTGACCAGACCAAAGAACTGCTCGGTCAATTCGAAGGCTTGTTCAAGGGGCTGGGGCAGATAAAGAATGCTCCAATCAAACTGCATATAGACCCGACTGTCATACTGACGGCACTGAGGCACAGGAGGATCCCCTTCCACCTCCGACCGCTAGTGGAAGAAGAGCTGCAGAAGTTCGAGGATCAAGGGGTCATTGAGAAGGTCTCAGGACCCACACCATGGGTGTCCCCCATGGTGATCGCTGAAAAGCCTCGCCAACCGGGGAAAATAAGACTTTGCATTGATATGCGCCTCCCCAACAAGGCCATTCGGCGCGAACGCCACATAATGCCGACCATGGATGATATAGTGGCTGACCTGAACGGCTCCAGATGGTTTTCGTAGCTGGATCTGAATGCCGGCTATCATCAGCTAGTACTTGCCAAGGAAAGCCGCTATATAACCACTTTCAGCACGCATCTGGGACTCAGAAGGTATAAATGCCTAAATTTCGTCATATCATCAGCCGCCGAAATCTTCCAAAACACAATCAAAGAAATCCTAGTCGGGCTACCCGGCGTACTAAACGTGAGTGACGACATACTCATCCACTCACAGATGGCCGAAGAGCACTACCGGCACATGAGAGCCACGCTGAGAAGACTCCAGGACCACGGGGTTACCCTACTCAGGGAAAAGTGTCTGCTGTTCCAGCAACGGATAGAATTCTTTGGCTACACCTTCACGCAGGAGGGAATCCAAGTCGACCCCCGCAAATCCCAGGCCATTAAGAACGCGCCAGCACCTCTAATGGTGGCTGAAGTCCGCAGTTTCCTCGAGATGGCCACCTACTGCGGCCGCTTCATCCCAGATCTGGCCACCATCGCAGAACCCCTCCGAAACCTCACCCGCGCCAATACCATGTGGCAATGGGGCAAGACGGAAGAAACCGCCTTCCAAGCAGTCAAGAGTGCTCTCCTCGACCACACCACACTGGTGTACTTCAACCCATCCAGGCGGACAGAGATACTTGTGGACGCCAGCCCCGTAGGGCTAGGGGCAGTCCTGACCCAAGAGCAAGAGCCCGGACGGTGGGCTGCCTTAGCCTATGCCAGCAAAGCACTCTCCCCGACTGAAAAACGATATGCTCAAATTGAGAGGGAAGCCCTGGCAATCCGCTGGGCATGCAGGCATTTCCATTTATATATATGCGGGCACCCATTCAGGATCATCACGGACCATCAACCCCTGGTACCGTTGTTCAAAGGCTCGGCACCACACCCACCACCACGCATTGAACGGTGGGCCATTGGACTCCAGCAGTACGAGATGGATGTGGCATACCGGCCAGGCGCCAAAAACCCTGCCGATTTCCTCTCAAGACACCCAACCACAGCGGATGGCGAGGGTGAAGAACCAGAAGCTGACTCTACTGAAGCCCACCTAAACATGATCTCGGCGCTCATGTGCCCTCGAGCGTTGACCCTCAAAGAAGTGGCAGTCGCGGCAGAAGCAGACCCCGTCATAACCAAAGTCAGAGCAGCTGTCCAAGGGGGGCGCTGGCGTCAGTTCCTACAGTCAGCTAACTCCTGGTCAGGCCCAGAGAAGGAGAGTCTGATACACATGTGGAGGGTCAGAAATGAGCTGAGCGCCACCCAAGGAGGAATCCTGCTAAGAGGGTCTCGAATAGTTATCCCAGCATCCCTCCAGTCACGAGCGACCCAACTTGCCCACGGAGGGCATCAAGGGGTAAAAAAGATGAAGGCCCGCATGGGAGAAAAGGTTTGGTTCCCAGGAATGGACGCCCGGGTCGATGAAACAGTCCGGAGGTGCCCATCCTGTCAAGTGACGAGCGGCCCGAGAGGCCCGCACCCATCCACACTGAAGAGCAGGGCAAACATCCCTGGGAGAAGCTGAGTGTAGACTTCGGGAGTTTCCCGGATGGCCGTGTCATCCTGGCCCTAATCGACAGCTACTCCAAATACCCCATTGTGGAGGTCGTCAACTCAACGGCCTACTCGCATGTCGGCCCAGCACTGGAAAAGGTATTTGCCATGTTCGGATGTCCAGAAGAACTCAAGAGCGACAACGGCCCTCCATTTCAAGGACACGAGTTCAGGGAGTTCCTACAACAACATGGCATCCGGCACAGACGCATCACTCCGCAATGGCCCCAAGCCAACGGCGAGATTGAATGACTTATGAGAACCATTAACAAAGCTCTTCGCATCGCAGTGGCTGAGCACGCCGATCCGGAACAGCACCTGCAAAAGTTCCTACGGGAATACCGGAGCACCCCTCAGAGCACCACGCGCCAAACAACCTGGGCGCTAATGTTCAATGGCACTCGCCAGGACGGCCTCCCTACTGCGCCGGGGTGGACACCCCCTCCCTTTGATGAAGACAGCGCCCTCAGGAGGAGGGAAAAGCGCAACCGCACAGCCAGCCAGGCTAGGAGAGCCGTAACTCGTCAACTGCGCTGAGGAGATACCGTCATCATGAAAGACCGGAGGCCGGGAGGGAAATTCAGAACTCGCTATGAACACGGGTACTGGACAGTGATCGATGTGAAAGGGACTATGGTGACAGTCGGCAAAGAAGGGGAGACTGTAACCCGCAACATCTCATGGTTCAAACAAGTGGAAAACCCGGCCCACTACGCCGAGGCAGCCGATGACACTGAGGAACCAAGACCCTGTCAAGCAGAGCCCGAAGAAGTAGAAGACTACCATCCCGATCCTGCTGCATCATCACGGCCTACTGAAGTCACCCAGGAGACCCCAGTAGCGGGCTCCTCACCCGGCGTATCAGCCTCTGAGTCAAGCTTCCGCCGAGGCCAGTCCAGGTATGCCCTGAGAGACAATCCCCAGCCGAGCACTCGCCTGAGGGACTTCGACTGCCACGTAAGTGAATCATAAGACTTTTGGGAACCAGTCAAGGACTGAGTTGGGATGGGATGTGACATTCAGCGTGCTAGTTCTTTTGCCGGCGCACGCTCTGGAAATGCTCAACCCTCGCGCTCGCGCCGGAAGGCGGAGCGCGCCTATAAATAAAGTAGGCAGAGCTGCGTTAGGCAGTCCGCGCTTCACAACCAAAGCGCGTGGGTGTGATTTATTTAATGCAGCGTTCCCGCGCACGGCGCCCTCTCATACCCGGCCCAGGGGGCCCCAAATGTAACAGAAGTGAACATGTATCATCCAGTGACGTAACGCAAGCTACGTGACTCCCCCATGTCTCAAAGAGATTCATTGACCTTGGGCTGAAAGGGGACCCCTCAATAGGATGGGGGTCCTGAAGGGGTCGAAAACCCTGCGCTTTCGGGGCTGCAGGGTTGTGTGTTACGGCCCTGGTACCACCAACCGCTGACTTTAACGGTTTTTGTAGCCTGGCTACCGGCACTCCCCAATCCCCAGCTCCTCACACGAGTGGAATGTCAGTCTGTCAGCAAACATCGCTCAGGTCCTGCGTTTCGTGCCTCTCTGTACTTTCACTGGAGAGTTCTGGACTCGTAGACGCACTCTCTCCATACTAGAAAGCCTCCTCGGTCCAGAATGTTCTCTCGTGCTCAGCGCTTTGCATCCTGGGAAGGCTTTTGGCGTCACGTGCGCTCTCGGAAGGTTCATATTGCATATACAGCCAACCCATCCAATTGTCTGAATTCGGTCACTTTCAACATTATACAGTGTTTGAAATGGAAAAATAGAAGTGCAGGTACCTGTACCACAGAACCTGAGTGTTTCCGAGAAGTACCGGTGCTCTCCAGTTAAAAGTATTAAGTCTCTCTTGAGAAGTACCGGTGCTCTCCAATTAAAAGTATTATGTCTCTCTTGAGAAGTGCAGGTACTCTACCTCTTAAAATAAAAAAGTGTTGGTACTCACTACTGGACAGTACTGGCCCATTTATAGCACTGGCATTATATAAATAAATGCTTTATATTAATAAGGAAAATACATGGATGAGAAAACATGGGACTTAACAGCATTTTGTGCGGCTCATGCATGCAGAGTCTACACCGACACGAGCTAGATATGTTTGAGCCAAACAGTTCAGGTTTGAGCGGACCAATTGTATTGGAAGGAGAACTTAACTCAAGGACATTAATATAGATGTGCTCAGAATCTAGTTACAACTTTTTGGGTCAGACAGAATACCTGCACCAGTTGAAGATGTACACTTGTTCGGATCTGGTTTGAGCAAAATGCTGCATGCATATTTAGTGCAGCATCTAAAATGAAGATAGTTATGTTCTCATTAAAGTTTATACATCAACATGCGCTACATAAATACACTGAAACAACCCCCCCACCCCTCCGTATCCATCAGGACCACCCCATCTGTGCTCCTGTTCAGGAAAAAGTTGAAAGACAGATCTTCAAAGAGCACTGCATCACAATGCATTATCAACACACAAACCAGCTATCTCTCAAATCACTTGTATGCTGTTTCCTCACCTTTGACCGTGTGCAGTGCTCCGCCGCCATAGACTAGGTTTACGTTATATATATATATACAGCATACAATCAATCGTACAGGTAGTACAAAACCTGCATTGTTATGCCCTCTAACACATAAACGTAGAACAGACAAGGGGACCATGCAGAATGCCTAATACACATAGGTCAGGGGTGGCCAACAGATTCAGAAGGGTCGAATCTGTCGCAGATTTTCAGTATAACGACTAACTGTGTAAATGTGTTAAATTCAGATAATTTATATAAAAATGTATCTTATGTGTATATTCTGGAAACATGGCATGGATTCAGAACGTCTCTGAGCAGCCCTCACTTTGATCACCAACTACTGGAATAACACAGTTTTTCATTCTCTCTTGATAGCAATATAGTTCAGATGTGTTCATAGTGTTTGAAGGGGTGTGACGTTTAGTCATTACCATATAATAGTCTACCTCTGGTGTAGGGTTTATTATGATGCCTGTGTTTATATTTGTGCTGGTCTTGTTTGAGGGACCCCTGAACCTTATCTGTAACATCTGAGATACGATTCCACGATCAAAGAGTAACCATCGAAGGCTTTGTGTACCGGTTTTGGTTGAGCACTTCTTTCATAGACCTATGTGTTATTTTAGCTTCTCTGTTTTCCAAAGTCTGTAGTTATTTAGTGATTCCAGATGCACCATTTGTAGCAGCCTACACTATTCTAAACCAGGGAAAAATCGTGTTCAGCCTTTTGGTCCATTGGAAGGAGGGGGCTTTTGAAAGAGTATGAGTTGGTTTGTATACGTAACTAAAGGAGGAGGGCATAACTAGTCTGCACAGATTACATTGTGCCTTTAGGGTCATCAACAATGTGTAGGTAGCTGCCAGTGCAGTGGAGGGCTTAGTTTCCCAATACTATCCATCGCCTATCTTTGATTGGCACAAAGTTGATGGCATTGATATTTCATAAGCCTCCACTTCCTTGGTGCTCTCAACATTCTCTCCCTCTGTATAATCCTCCCTCTGTATAATCGCTGCTTTATAGTGTACCTCAAGTGGTGACTGGAAAACGGCACAAACACAATCACTGATCCGATAGCATCTTGGCACTCTCTACACACACGCTCCCAGATGTTGAAGAAAATCTTACATTTTCTTATTAGTCTGCCTCTGAAATACTATTTCTGGTCCACTAGCTGTAAATTCTGCATCTGGCCACAGGTTGAAGGGGTTGGACTGTCTTGTAATGAATTGTCTTGCCTCCTCTGCCCTTTCAGAGAGATCAAGCAAATCAGTGCTCCTTGTCTCTCCCATACTCTCTTCCCAAGGATGTGCAAATTTCCATTTGATGGTCGCCAAAGATGTGGATTCCTTGTCTCTAAACCAAGGTCAGCCCTGCATTCTGGGCACTTTTCCGAAAGTTGCTCCTGCTAAACTTTCAAGTAGACCCCCATGTTTTGCAGCTGGGGTCTGGTGACATTTGTTAAGTACATTAAAGGCTACCACATAGATCCTCACACTATGTTGTCCATTGCACAAACTCTCTGAATGTGAACACCCTCCTGGTTCTCCTTGCACTGACATTCTTTTGGGTTCCTTTATTCATCGTCTTTTCATGGACCTTGCACTTACAATAGCTGGTTAGACCCTCTGCAGTCCTGCTGGGTCACTGCACCTATTACTCGTTAACACTGGTTTCCACCACCTCTCCAGCAGGTCTTCATAGCTGCAGGTTAAGCATGGGCAGTATTTGGATACCTACTGACTGCAGCATCGAGAATGCTCAAGGCCAATCCCTGTGAAGACAAAGTCTATTGGCATCTCAGGAATTGTTTAGCCAAGTCCAGTCTGCGCGGGATGAGCACCATTTTATAAAGTTTTATAAAGTGATCTCACTGAATATAGTCATAAGCGAAGAAGGAGATGTAAATGTATGTGATAGGGAGTCCGGAGAAAGACCAATGGTACAAATGTAGCACAGTTGCCTTCATGCACTCTGTGTCGGTGTGATGTCATTTTAAGTGTAGTGGGCCAGGTTCCTTGAAAGCCTTTGCTGTGTGATGCAGCGTCTGTGAGAGCACCCGCTTGGGCTCACATCTCCTGCCAAGTCGAAGACCTTTTTTGAGCCTTGTCACAACCCAGCCACATAGCACCGCTCTGATAGGGGATGTCCTATTGCTTATTTTGCCAGAAATCATTTTCCTGTTGCTAACACTTTTTTTTTTTTTTTTTAAAGGAGTGGCCTGTAATCAAATTGCAGTTACCATGTCCCTCCCAAAAAGATGAAAATAAAAATAAAATAAAAAAATGCAACGGGGTATAGGGGAGCAACAGTCGTGGGAGTGGGAAGTGATGGATGAAACTAAACACCGACAAGCATCAGGGGGTTTGACGGCTTGGGTTTGGGACAGGTTTTATTAAGTCCATAAGGGCTATGTATAGAACCCCTATAGCTCGAATTTGCATGATGGGCTTAGAATCAGAGCCGGTTACTATTTCCAGGGGGGCGAGGCAGGGATGCCCCTGTTCTCCTTTACTATTTGCTCTGTACATCAACCCATTTTTAGGTCGAGCCTCGAGTAGCGCGCAAGCGCTGCTTAGAGGCGAAGACTTATTGTAAGTGAGTTTTCAAAGCAGTCCAAGAAACGCTCGTGCGTCGTGGCTGGCCTTTTTGAGATGGGTACGCGCGGCAAACATGTGTTTCCAATTATCGTGCCCAGACACGGGCGCGATAAGTGGAAACACATGTCTGCCGCGCGTACTCATCCAAAGGCCAGCCACGACGCACAAGCGTTTTTGGGACTGCTTTGCAGGCTGCCGCGCTCGCTCGCCCCCGCTCCCTGTCCCCCGATGCGCCCCGTCCTTTATGTTAACAAACCAAGCGCTGCTCGGATTATATCACAACGTGATTGTTTTTTAGTTTGTCACAAGTATTCTCGCGCCACTGCAGCTGCCTCCCACCCCTTTGAAATGTACAGAGGCAACAATAAATAGCAGCTTTACTAAACTTTTAATGCTCGAGGTGTCTGCATTTCACATCGTCGCTCCAAATGCATCAGTTTGTTTAGGGGTGGGTTATCTCTGTATCATTCAGTCACCCTCCCACCATGCACCCACCCTTAACCCCTTCCTCTCTTTTGTTTTCCTGGGCACCAACCAGCACAGGACAAGCGCATTCACTTAAAAAATGCAGCGCCTCGCATCCGGAGTCTCTCTTCTGGGCCCCTCCCTTCTAGCCCTCACAACATCTCCACCACGCATAGCTTATCTCCCTCAACGGGCCATGAATCTTCTCAGGCTGCCCATTTGCTTTGCTCTCACGTCCTCTCTCCCGTTGTCCGTGTGTTACAAATGCTTGTTTTTACTAGCAGGGTCCACTCGTGTGGCGGCTCTCGGATTCTGCCCTGGCCTTCCTCCCCTGAATTTTAGGAAGCATGTGACTGAAGTCTCTTGTTAATAGCAACTCTTCAGTCTTCATTACTTTAGTTTAAAACATGTCCCAATATAATTTCGACGAGCCACAAACAGGACGAAACGTGTCTGCTGTAACTGAACGTTTCTGAGGGATGTTTATCTTTGGTTGACAGAGTTGGTTATTATATAGTAGCTCTTAATTTGGACAACGTAAACTGGCTTTTTATATACGGCTTAAGCCCACTGCACCCAACTGCATTTTCTGTTACATAACTCTCAATTCAAAGCTGTGACCATCAGGTTATAAACCAATCTCTACAAAGGGCACACTGAGCCATTTTGCCAGATGCAATCATGAAGACATTTCCTTGGTTTTTTCTGTCAATCTGTCAAGCTACAATATGTAGACCTTTCTCCAGGAAAATTTGCTTAGAAACAGTTCCAGCGAGTTCCGTGCTTCCGGGGTCAAAAGCCTTGGTAAATGACCTCGGAAGGTCATGTGGTGTTCCATGCAATACCACGACAGTGGAACACTGTGCGTAAAATAAATGACACAACAATAACCATTTTTGTGCCCTGAACTGGTCGTGTGTATTATTACAGAAACATACTGCACAGATGTTTATACATAATATATTGTGACCCACAGAGAATCCTACAGAAATCGCATAGATTCTCTGAAATAAGAAACAAGCATTGGCATAGCCAATAGGTCTCGCCTTTGGGACCTTGTAAGTGTTTAGCCATGCAACAGTTGATGTTGTTGCACCAAGGATATTGTGCTGCATAACTAAATACTTATAAGGTCCCAAAAGCGAGACCTATTGGCTATGCCAATGCTTGTTAGGTCGAGCCTCGAGTAGCGCGCAAGCGCTGCTTAGAGGCGAAGACTTATTGTAAGCGAGTTTGAAAAGCAGTCCAAGAAACGCTCGTGCGTCGTGGCTGGCCTTTTTGGGATGGGTACGCGCGGCAAACATGTGTTTCCAATTATCGTGCCCAGACGCGGGCGCGATAAGTGGAAACACATGTCTGCCGCGCGTACTCATCCAAAGGCCAGCCACGGCGCACAAGCGTTTTGGGACTGATTTGCAGGCTGCCGCGCTCGCTCGCCCCCGCTCCCTGTCCCCCGATGCGCCCCGTAGTTTCCGGCTTCGCTCCCCTTCTACAGAAACAAAGAACACCTCACTTGTTTACTTAAATCCGGGGCAGATCAATCAGCTATACTAAAGGCGGAACAGCCTCATCTCCTAAATAAAAATCGGAGACAGTACCCTAGTTTTTTCCAGCTGACGACACTAAACCAATTGCGGCTACAATTCCCAGCATTGCTAATAAATGCTGAAAAAAATCACACCAGGTTACAAGGAACCCTCGCGGCGTCAACCGACAATATGACTCTACATAGATAGCCACCAATTCGATGTAAATAGAACATAGCGGTACTTCGTCTATAATAGGTTCATAAACTACATGGTACATGATGACACCCCAGCCTGCTCAGCCCTTATCCCCACAAAGCACGCAAAGGCACCATTGTCAACCATCAACCCTGCAGCGCAAAGGACACAAGGCCATCCTACTTTCTTTTATTTTCAGCCCCTCTGCACACTTAGGCAATAAACCGAGCCCTCCAACACCATTGATGACAAACCTCCCTGTTCATTGTCTCAAATGTGAACTTTACCTCGCACCTTCCGGCGACAGACATCCCACATATTAATGCTCTAATTTGATTTCGAATCAACGTTAACATAAAACGAGCAGCTCCAGAATAAGAAAGCCCACGCATCCCCAAACAAACCTTGCATGCCCGGAAGAAGCCCCTTGATAGTAAACCGGAAGAGATAGTCCCGCTACTCCGGAACGCGTGGTACAGCCGCAAGTGAGCCGGCTGGCGCTGCTGGCTGGTTGATTCTCTCCACGAGTCGTTGTTGCCAATGCCTAGCATACACGCAGGGCAAATGACCCTGGAGACGCAACCTCTAGCACGCGACAGGGAGACTCGCTTTTTTTTGCATCCTAAAGAAAGTCAAGATCAGCGCAGCTGGGTCCGCATGCGTCCTGTCTCACTGCCTTTGAGTTAGGTTCTCCTTGTCATGCAGCGGAGGGGAACATACATGCCAACATTTTGGTAAACGAAAGTGGGAGATCTAAAAAAATTATCGGGAGAATCTATTTCTCCTATTAACTTCTTTTACGGCCTGCATCGTGTCTATTGGCATGCATGGAACCTGCAAGTGGGCTGCTGCAGAATCGGATATCAGAAATTCAAATAACAGTTTTTTAGGTCTCGGCCTGCACCAGCGCAAGAGTTTTAGTAAGCGGGTTTTGGAAGTGCAAACACTGGCTTTCGGCTGGCGACCAGCTTGAGTTCACGATGGCGTGCACGCGCAGCTGGCATCTGGGTTTCCTATCTCTTCCTCATTTCCTCGTCATGGCTCATTAACTCTCTGGACTCTGATGTTTCAATCGCAGCAGCAGCTCACATTACCAACTGAGGGCCCTGGACTACAGTCACATGAAAAACAACAGCGATTAACATTGAAATGTAAGCTTTTTTTGTCTAGTTAGAAATATTGCTTCGGTGGGTTGATTTCACCTTATATCGCTATTTGTTTTATATTGGGAGTCACAGCCTAATTACCAGTATTTTTGTCTCTCACTGTTATTTTTTTTTATATTTATTCGCGCAAAGCACAAAGCTATATTTAAGGTTACTTTTTCCGCGTCACTTCTTCACTCTATTTAAACTCCACCCCCCACTCTTATTGTCTCTCTCCTTCTCTCTCTCTCCCCTCTCTAATTCTCTCTCTACTTAATTAACTCTCCCCTCTCTATCTTTTTTAGCCTTTCATTCTCTCTCACCCCTTTATCTGTTTCTCTTTCAAACTCCTTCATTCACTCTCTCTCCCCTTCTTTCTCTCTCTCTATCCCGCTCCACTCTTTATTCTATGTACACCCTTTCTCTCTCTTTCTCTCTCACCACCCTCTCTAATTGGGCATTATATCTTCACTCTATCTCTCACTCGGCAACACCACAGCATCACTCAGCGCAACCACAGCATCAATCAGAGCCAGCACAGCATCAATCAGAGCCAGCACAGCATCACTCAGCACCAACACAACATCTCTCAACGCCATCACAGCATCACTCAGTGCAACCACAGCATCACTCAGCACAACCACAGCATCACTCAGCACAACCACAGCATTACTCAGCACAACCACAGCATCACTTAGCGCCACAACAGCATCACTCAGCGCCACCACAACATCACTCCGCGCCACCACAGCATCACTCAGCACCACCATAGCTTTACTCAGCGACACCACATCATCACTCAGGGCCAACACTGCATCACTCAGCACCACCACAGCATCGCTCAGCACCACCACAGCATCGCTCAGCGCCACCACAGCATCGCTCAGCGCCACCACAGCATCGCTCAGCGACACCACAGCATCGCTCAGCGCCCCCACAGCATCGCTCAGCACCGCCACTGCATCGCTCAGCACCGCCACTGCATCGCTCTGCATCGCCACTGCATCGCTCAGCGACACCACAGCTTCACTCAGCGCCGCCACAGCATCACTCAGCGCCGCAACAGCATCACTCAGCGCCAAGACAATATCACTCAGCGCCGCCACAGCATCACTCAGCGCCAAGACAATATCACTCAGCACCACCACAGCATCACTCAGCGCCAAGACAATATCACTCAGCACCACCACAGCATCACTCAGCACCACAGCAGTATCACTCAGCAACACCTGAGTATCATTCAGCATCACCTCAGCATCGTCTCCGCAACAGTCACCACCACCACCACTACCACCTCAGCATCACTCAGCACCACCTCAGCCTGCTCTCGGAATCTGGCATCTGTTGATTCTCCCCTAGCGTCTGGCCGCTGCTAGTGATATAATACAGGTACTAGTTCCCAACCTTCACCCTCCGATTGTTTATGCCCCCTCAAAAAAAAAGCTTTAACAAACAACCATTGCCAGCATTGCAAGAACAAAAGAAAACTGAGGACATTTTTTATTGTAAATACTTTTTTAATATGGTCGTTCAGTTTTACATAATGCCTTCTTGGTCATATATAAAGTAACAAAAATGCTTCTGACACTTTTTTATTATAACTTTTCAGCATGCCGCACAGCAGCCACACTTCTCTACAGCACAGCTTGAAGACATTGGCAAAGTCAATAGCTCTGGCTAAACACTTATAAGGCCCCAAAGGCGAGACCTATTGGCTATGCCAATGCTTGTTGACTATGTTGGAGGATCGTGTGATCATCAAATCCGTCCAATATAGGCAGGAAAGTTACTGGGTGTTGCCATCGTCACTCCTGAACCAACTACTGCAATTCTGGAGATAGAGCGACTGGCTTTTTTATTTGGACAAATATCCGGATATAAATTAAATACAACTAGAACTCAGATTATTTGTACAAATCTAGCTTGTTTTGGTGACCCTAGGGTCACAGACGAATTTACTTACCTCGGTATTAAAATCAGAACATGCCTGAATGAACTGGTAGAGGTGAACTGGGATTCTATGCTGGCTGGAATTTAAACAAGCATTTGCAATGCAATAGGTCTCGCATTTACGCAAGTTTAAGCTATCGGCATTGTAAATGACACTTCAAAAACCAAAACAAAATTAAAGGCATTGTCATTTACAATGCCAATAGCTCAAACTGGCGTAAATGCGAGACCTATTGCATTGCAAATGCTTGTTTTCTTTTTGTTTGTCGATCCGAGTTGGAGCGGTAAAGGAAAGAAAAACAAGGTAGCATAGTTCTGGGATAGCAACATGGAGAGGAAGGCATAGGGCTGGGGAGGCAACAGGAAGTCAGGAGGTGCAAGCAAGATCCAGGCGCGGGTGGGGGTTAACAACACAGAGAGAGGGGGGAATAAGGATGAGAGAGATAAAGCAACATTGGGCAGGGGAGAAGCACACGGGCAAAATAGAGGAGGCCTGGGGTGGCACACAGCGATTGAGCAACACGGGCGAGCTCGGCAGCGAAGTACTCAGGAGAGAGCTGGAAAACACAAGCACTCTCTCAGAGTGCCTAAACAAAACGAAACAAGCAAAACAGAACTTGGTGACGGTAAGGGCAGATGGGTATAGAAAGGTGGCGAGGAATTTAGAGCCTAAGAGGAAAAGGGCCAAATCAACCAAGAAAGAGGAGGGGAGGGAAGGAGGACTGGTGAGCAGAGAGGGGGCAGAGCAAAGAAAACGAGAGACTGGGAGAGAGAACGGGTGCGAGGGGCAGAGAAAGGGATGGGCAGGGTGGAGAAAGGGAGGGGGTGTAGAAAATGCAGTAGGGTAAAAAGAAAATGACGAAAGCAAGCGGGAAGTGGCAGAACGGGCCATAGGAAAGCAACACACAAGCGCGCGCGCCTCGAGCTGCTTAATGACTGTTTTGAAGCACACTCGTGCTTGTGGCACCATCCGCCTTGCGGGAGCGAGCAACAGCCAATTAGCATGCGCGCCGCTGCTCACTCCCGCAAGGTGGATGCCGCCACAAGCACGAGTGTGTGCTTCAAAAAGAGCAGAGCGACGGCTAAAGGCCCTCCTATGCAGCAGGCGAGACCTAAAAACAGCTGGATAGGATTGAATGTCTTCATATTTCACTGGTTCACTGGTAGGAAGGTGCAATGTGCTTAAAATGAACATACTACCTAAGGTGCTTTATTATTTTAGGTCAGTACCATTAGAAGGTAGCCCCACTCAGCTCCAGAACTTGCAGTCGATATGTGGCAGGTTTATTTGGGGCCAGAGGAAACCCCATAGGGCAATGAAATTTATGACTCTACCCCGAAAGCGGGGAGGCTGGGTAGTCCCTTATTTCGCATTTTACTATTATGTCTGCCTCTTGCAAACTATGCGTATATTACTTACTGGCAGAGGCTCCATCTATCTATCAAATGTTACTTGGTTCAGAGGCCGAGAGATGTTTATTTAAGATAGTTGAACCAAGCTATTATAAGAAGACTCACTTTAAGGTTCTGTTAGTATCCTTTAAAGTCTGAAAACAGGTTCGTAGATATTTTCGGATAGTTGGGGTTTGTTATTATACACCTATTACTGCATCTACGTTATTTCCCTCTATCTTTTGTGATACTACAATGGCTAGATGGAGACAAAAAGGGATAATGATGGTAGGGGATTTTTATGATAAAGATGGGATTCTCCCATTTTCTGCATTGGCTGAAAAATATATTCTCCCTAAAACTGAATTTTTTAAGTTTTTACAGATCTTAGATTTTCTGCAGAGAAAACTGAAACAGGTGGTAGTAACGAAAAACTCTCTTGTTGAGGCAATCAAACGGAGGGATAGGATCAGTAGTCTCTCGAACTGTTTGGTGGAAACCCAACAGGATGATTTGGAGGCTCAAAATCTTAAATGGAATAATCTACTGTGTCAAGATGGGGACATTTTGGACGAATCTATTGAGATGGCAGAGAAAGTTGTGATCTCTTCTAATTTGAAAGCACAGCACTTTAAAACTGTTTTTAATCTGTATTATACTTCTGCTAAAATGCTTAAATGGGGGAGACGAATGATGGCAAATGTTTCCGCTGTAGGGAGGAACAGGCAGCCATTCTCCATATGTTTTTTACATGTGCTAAATTAAATCAACTGCTGGGGCGAATGGAGACTTTCTTAATAGAGGTTGCTGGTATAGAAACGACTATCACACCTATAATGATGTTACTGGGCCTGGGGTAAGGGCCAATGACTAGACCGGCCACACAGCAATTTAGGTATCTGATATTTATGGCTACTGCGGATGCCGGACTCTGCATCGCTTCCTCCTGGCTACAGAAGGAACCCTTATCTTTTGAGATGTGCAGAGCTTGATTTTATGCCATTTTTAATCTTGAGTATAGTCTCTATTCTTTTAAAGGGCCACGGAGACGGAAACTGGGCTTAATGATCTGGAGTCCAATGATGGATCATATGAATGATTAATGAAATGTGTATGATTCTGCTCCTTACTGCCTATCTCCTTTTTATGAGGACGACCTTCTTTATGCACTTTATGAATATGATGACACAGTGATTTGTGGTGCTTTTCTTTTGTTGTGGATATTTGTATGCCCATATGAATTGTGACTGGTTTAACTATGACATGGATTGGTAATAAACATTTATTAAAAAAAAGAAGCAGCATAGGGAGCAACAGAGGACCTGGTTGGTGTATGTAATCGTAATTGTATTTCTATAGCGCTTACTATCCCTGACAATGCCTCAAAGCACTTTTTGGCGAGTAGCACGCTACTACGGAACCCAAAAAGGATTAGTGTTGGATTAGTATAGGGAAATATGGGTTAATTTGAGCAGTGGCCATGTAAGTGTGTTAGTTGGATTGAAATGGATAATGGAGGATGCTTAAATGAAAATAAAAGCTGAGTGTGGAGGGGTGGGTGAAGCCTAGGGGGCCAACACAGAGAGTAAAGGGGCCATGAGGATATCAGGTGAAAAACAGCACACCTGGGAGAGAGCTAGAAAACACATGCACTCCCACATATGGAAGTAAAAGAAAGAAGTCGTTCCCTGAGTGGAGCTCTGGAAGGGCACATATCATCCAATTAAAAGGATGGTAAAGAAGCTATGCTCCAGAGAAGGGACAAACACAAGAAGAGGAAGGAAAGCCATAAAATAAGATGCAGGCAACAAGAAAGTCAACAAGTGCTTAGCAATGGGCTGATGCGAAGCCTAATGTAAGTACTTGTAATGTCCAGAATAGTCGGTGCTTAATTTTAGCCGGAGATTGACGGTTTTTGCCATTGGCACTCATTTCTGGTGACCGTTCTTTATTGCTCTGAGCCCTGTAGAGAATCAACCTCTCCCAAGCAGAACTTTGACTTCTGCTCTTCCTCCATGGTAGTCGTTGAAGTTTTGTATATTTACCAGTTTTGTCTTAAAAAAACATGGCTCCTATATTTGTTTTTCCTTGGGGGGGAAAAAATGTGGCCCTCTCCCTGAAACAATTACATACGAGCATATGAAGTGGTTTCTGTCGGCTATGATTGTGATGTTTAGATGTTGACCTCAAAGAGCCGACTGAATGACTGCTTGAAACCACAATAAACATATTTACATCTGTTCCAAAATATTAAGTTAAAAAACATTGTTTGGAAGGATTAAGGCACACAAAAGAGCCACCCCCCTGCCCCAAGTCTTAGCTTGGTGCACTTCTCTTTTCTGTTGGCTTATGAATAGGGCTCCCAGTTTTCCGTTTTTACTGGTTTTTACAGATAAATACAGACAGAAAACTATTTTATTCCTGTCTGTATTTATTTTTAAATAAAGAAAAATACGGAAAATTAGTCTTCTTTGGATGTTTTTTTTCTACTGTCAATCATGAGTGCAAGGTCAGTAGGTGTACAGATTTAGAGGTAGGGGAGATGAAAAAAGACAATATATTTCCTAATTAAGCCTAATTAAGTGCAGATCTACAGTTATTAATGCTATTCTACAATGCAAGTGTTTTCAGATAACGCTATTGCACTGTATAATGCCGAAACCTTTTGGACATTCAAATGCAAATGTACCTTTATCAGTCAAATAAATGTGAAAAAATACCCATGGCAGCTTCATTTATACAGAAAACACAAAATAGAAATGGATGAATACAGACAAAATTAGCAAAAAATAAATACGGATAAATACAGACGGAAATGTAGAAAAAATAAATACCATAAAACCGGGAGCCCAACTTATGAATAACAATTAACCATGTAATATGACAGCTTGCTAATGAGCGTCCTCAAGGAGATCCACCTTTACACTAATAAGGACCCTGCGGCAGCCACTTGCGCACACTTCGAGAGGCAGCCATTTGGTACTCTACTGCAGCACACAGGAGAAACCACAGGTCTGCCACTGACATGCAGTTACAACTTTGGGGGGTCAATTAAAGTTTTATGAATGCATTGTAAATAGGGCAGACACGGCATCTCCCGATTATTAGCAGTACATCCACTTCTGCCAAACTCACAATTATCTCCTTTGTTCTTTGGAAATGGCTCCGTCGGTCGTGTCCTCCCCCCATGTTAGCTGGTGGTCTCCATGCGACAAGTCTCCAAAGCAAAATAAAATCAGAATCCGAGAGTGGTGAATGCAGGTCTTGGTGAAGCCCAAGGGTTATTCCCTCAATTTCTACACCATCATTATGACAATGAAACAAAGTGCTGTGGAAAAAAGACTACATTTCCTCAAATTTCATTCATCCCTGAAAGCAATTCGAGAGGAGGATGGTCATACTGGTTTAGAAGAGGTTTGCAATTTTTGGCCTGTTCAGTGCAAACACTAATTTTTGTTTTCTTTTTTTGTGTCAGTTGTTGTTTTAAGGCACTAAATCGCGCTAACCTAGATTTTTTCACATTATAGAATGAGCTATGTCATGAACATATAACATTTTTTAACTAGAAATAGTCCTTGTAGGAACAGAAATCATCCCACTGTGCAAACTACTGTGTGATCCGGCCCATTTTCATTTTATACATGAATAAATTTGGAACATATGATAAGAATGTGAAACTTTTACTGCAAAAAATACAAAACTAAAGTTTGCCTGCATAGTAATATGATGCTTCTCCAACTGTGCATAAATGACGAAAATGAACGAGAACAAACATCTCAGATGTTACCCATATACGTATCATTAAGCAGCAAAATCCTGCATCCAGTGTGGAAGACGTGGCTTTCTATGACATCTTCCATAATTCAATTTTTTTAACTCATATTTAAAAAATGTAATTTTGTATTTGTATCAAAAGTATGCTTCGAAGTAGAATCCAATGAACCTATCAAATCGGTCACTTCCACTATCCTTCCCTTTTTCCATACATTACCCCCAGATAAAACCACTTTTTTCACTTGTATTAGCCCTGAAAACTGCAAATAGCGTTATAATGCTTTTTTGCCTAACTTAACTCCTACTTCTTCACCAACTTTGAAGTCACGTGAGCACTTCATTCTATTTGGTCATTCCTGCCATTTTTAACTTGTCTTTATACATCCAGAATACGTTTAGGGTAGTTCCTGCTTTTCTTCCCTGCATTTTCTCAAAAGCTGTTGTCTCACCATCAGTCCGTGGTATGGTGCGATGTGCCCATTACTTCATCATCTTCATCAAAGTAGCTTTATTTCGGCCACCAGGGCCATAAATGCACAAACACAAACATATAAAAACTTAATAAATAGTTTATAAAACTCTACATTTATCTCAAAAGATAAAAACCCAAAACTTCAGTATAAAAATAACACAAAAGTTAATATAACATTAGGCGAATTGACTACATTGCACTCAGGAATTTAGCTACTGAAACAACCAAGATGGGTCTGGGGTTGGACCTCAAAATTCGTAAAGCAGCAGAGGCGTTGTACACACCCAAATTTCTGAAAGTGAGGGCCAACCAGAGTCTTCATGGGTGGGCATAGCCGGGGCATTACTTGCCATCTGCACTTCTTCTCTAATTGGCACCCTCACACAAAGCCAACTGCAGACATTCTATCAACACCCAATTCCATCTTTCCACAATGCCATCACTTTGAGGAAAATGCTTAGATGTACATACATGCCTAATCCTATAATATTTCAAAATATTTTAAAAATTACTCCATTTCCTGTGATACCAATTGTACCCCGTTATCAGTTCCCAAAACTTCAGGTAATCATTCTCTTTTAAAAATTTAGCTAAAAAGCGTAACAACCTCTGTGGCATTGACAAGGGTGACACATTGTGATTCAGGCCTCTGAGAAAATTGGTCGTTAAATACAATGGCATACTCAGGTACTTCCCCCAGAACTCCGTATGGGCTAGAAATATCAAGAAATATTTTTCGCCAGGGGCCATCAGCTACATCTACGAACTCACTCAGGTATTTTGCTGTTTCTTAAGATTTATCACTCCATGCTTATGGACTACTTCATCTTCCTCTTCAACACTACGATCAACAGCAGGCAACCAAAAATATATTCATACCCTTCTATTTGTTCCAGGATGCCCCTAGGAGCCAATGATGTAACTCTTTCACGTAAGTCTACAGGTACAATCAAATGTTGTTCTTGAGACCAGTTTCCATCAGCCCAAGAAATCTCATTTTTGAGACCATAATACGACAATACTTCACCTTGTAGCATTCTCTTATACGGCCAACCCATTCTCTTTTTATAAATGCTTCAATCTGAGATAGAGCTTCATCTTCCAGATGGTGAGTGCAATACCTACAAACCTAACCCGGGTATGCCAACTCAAGTCTGCTTGAATACCAAAATGAGTGCTCTTCCTACCCCTCACCCAGCCTCATACTCAAGTACTTCATCCGCGAACCCTCAACATTCCGTCTCCACCCCCAATACTAACCTCATCACACAGGATAAAGCCACTTTGCCCCAGCACGCCTCTCTAAGGGCTGTCTCTTCAACTAGCTACCCCTAGACCTGCCGTCCACAATGCCAACCCTCCCCCAATGAGGATAATATGGCTGACCTCAAGCAGGATCCTGTCCCCTCCATCAATACGTTCCTTAGTACTTTAGAGGAAACTATTCTGCCGTCCAACACCCCAATCCCTAAAGGGTCTTATCCACTATCTACTCCTAGACCGGCCGCTGATAGTGATAGCTTGCTCTACATTGAAGATAAGTTGGCCGACCTCAAGCAGGATCTCCAAACTAAGGATAACCTGCAGACCCTCTTACATTTCTCTTTGAAGATGGAGAAGTTTTGGAAACTCTATCCTACCCTTGAGACTGATCAACCTGGCCTTCCAGCAAGTGTTAAAAACTGCTAAAAGCCCGCTCAACCTACTCTGGAGAAAACGACTTCTTCCAAATCACCACTCCAGGCCCCATAGGTCTACGCACCATATGTCTGATGATGACACTCTCTTCTATCTTACTGTTGTAGTGTCTCCTCAAACTCTCCACTCAACATCCAAACTATTTCCTCCGACCGGTTTAGAGAGCCAAGTGTTAACCTGAGAACTGTGAACAAGAATAACCTACTACTGGTCGCCACTTCTCACCTAGACGCGGTAGCAACTAACTCGCACATCAAATCGATGCTTCTCAACTGCAAGTCAGCATATATCATCCCCCAGGTGACGATCTGCTATTCATCTAGCAAATTATGGAGTCGATTACCTCATACTCTGACCTACACCCCAACCATATCTTCTTTGGGAATTTTATCCTACACTGGAACGACACAAATGATCCCTTATTGTGCTCTTTCAAGGCTTTCCTCTCTGACCTCAACTTCACCCAGGCCTGCAATGGTCTTTCCCACAACAAGGGCTCCACCCTTGATCTAATCATAGCTAAAGATAACATCATACATCTTGATGACATAACACCCTGTGACTGGTTGGATCATTACCAAATCTCTTTTCACATCCTGAAAAAGGTTCTGATCAGACAAGGTCAACCGCTCAAAACCAAACAGGTGGCTCGAAATCTGAGAGACATCAACATTAATGATCTAACATCCATTAGCAATAATCTACTTCCGCCACCCCCTAACATGACTAACCTGGATGACCTGACAAATCACTACATCCACACCATGACAAATATTTTTGACACAATTGCACCGAAGCAACTCGGAAGTCTTCCGATCAAACAGTCCAAACCCTGGTTTAATGGCTCTCTAAATGAGGAATGTCGCAAACTAAGGATGACTAGAAGTTCATAAAACAAGCATATCCGTAGTGCCAAAACTGATCACTTCAGGGCACAGCTTGACAGCGCCAAAAACAGGCCCAAAAAACTATTTGAAATCATCAAACAACAAGCTAACCCCTCTACCAATCAACTCTCTGCACCCAAGATCTCTTGCCCCAGTGGGGAGGACATCTCAGCACACTTCACTGAAAAGGCAAAAAAAATTGAACTTGAACTGCAACACGTCTCACCTAATCTGCTGCTTCTGACTTCCCTCTCACCTTCATCTTGGCCAACAGTAGCAAGAGCACGTACTTCCTACCCCACAGATTACTCTCCAAAAAAAAATGCATCATGGAATTCCTTTTTACCTTCCAGACGATGCGGAGCTGCTCCAGTCTATGGCTTCTTTAAAACCTTCCAATCACTTCAACGATCCTCTACCTGCCAAGTTTGTCAAAGAACTCAAATCGGCCATTTTTCCACTCTGGTCCCTGATTATTCATGAATCTCTCATGCAAAGTAGGATTCCTGATGGCCTCAAGATCGTTCAAGTGACTCCCATCCCAAAAAAGCCAAATGCAGACTTAGCTGATCCTAACAATTTCCGTCCAATTACTTGACTTTGGCCAAAGTGCTTGAGAAACGTGTTCACACACAGCTCTGCAACCACATTGAGAAGTTTCAGCTCCTTGACCTATACCAGTCAGGTTTCATAGTGGGTCACAGTACTGAAACAGCCCGAACTCACATCATTGATGACGCCTTGAGATCTCTTGACCAGAATGTACCCTGTCTACTGATCCTTCTTGATCTGTCCTCAGCGTTTGACCCAGTCAAACATGAAAACCTGATTGTTCTTCTTCAAAAAAGGATGGGGCTATCAGGCCCTGTCTTAAATTGGTTTGCCTCATTCCTATGAAACAGAACGCAAAGAATCAAAGTTAACCACTCCCTTGCAACCAGTACCCCGGTCACAATTGGAGTGCCTCAAGGTTCCACACTCTCGTCCACGCTTTTCAACCTTTTCATGGAAGCACTCTCCGAAATTCTGAACTGCTCTAACATTCAATACCATATGTATGCTGATGACATTCAATTGTATTTGAAAATCTCTTCGCCAGATGACATAAAAACTCTGTGCGCTGCAAAAAACTCAACAATGGTTAACTCATAATATCTTTTGCTAAATACTCTCAAGACAGAATTTCTTCTGATTGCCCCCCACAATTACTCTGCACCCACTCAAGCTTGGCTCAAGCAACTTACAGCGCTTAGCTGTACCCCTCATGTTGTTGACTCCGTGAGATCTTTAGGCATAACTCAGGACAAATACCTGAATATGCAAGATCACATCGGTGCAACTACAAGGGGAGCCAAACATCAGCTCAACACATTAAGGAAAATCAAGCCATTCTTGCCTTCTGAGGACATTCAGTCTGCAGTCCAATCCCTAGTTTCCTCACACTTGGAGTATGGAATGACGACCCTAGCTGGGTTACCTGAAGCTAGATTGGCACCTCTAAGAGCCAGCCTGAAATCTTTGGCTAGATTCATCACTGGTTCCAGAAAACATGCCCACATCATACCGGACCTAATTCAACTAAACTATCGAAGCAAGGATCCATTTCAAGATAGCTTGCCTGACGCACAAAGCTATTCACTACAAGAGCCCCATTTACCTGGCAAAAAAACTTGAACTATCGGGTTCGAATTGGACCCTAAGAAGTTCTAACACCCTACTGTTGAAACCTCCCAAATTCAAAAAGAAAAGAACCTACAATCGTGCTTTCTCTGGTCTAGCACCAAGAATTTGGAACGGTGTACCTCCCAAGATCAGATCAAACCCCTCTACCACCGCATTCAAAAAACATGTCAAATGGTTACTCACGAATGACCATCAACAGCAATAGTCCCGAAGCCATCGTAACTTACTTTTATTTTCTGTTGACACTCTTTGATACTTCTGTTCAAAAGTTTTAATTTTGTTTCCTCACGTGCCCTATGAGATTTGATGCTCTTCTGGAACTTTACATGTCCCACAAGATGGGTTGTTACCGCTGTTCAACGTTGTAATTTTGTCTTTCCACTTGCTTCATAAGACTTTTCTGGTACATCACATGTCCCTTAATGATGTTGAATTCATGCTTTTACCTCCTTCCACTTGCGCTCCTTTGTACAGCGTTCTGATACCTGTATGGGTCATGTTCGCGCTTTATAAAACTTTTTAAATAAATAAATAAAAAAAAATCTTTCTCCACAGCTACTACCAATCCTACTTTTGCAATACAACCTCTTGAGGCATCACTTACAGATGACCCTGTAGCTATGATATCCCTGTCATCATCCTTACTTTTATCATCAACAGGCAGTGGAAACAATCTGCCACCACATTAGAAATATTCTGCAACATAGTCTATTTTTAGATTATATTCTATCAATTAATATTGCCATTCGGCAATCATAGGAGTGGCTTTACCACCACCTTCAGTGGTAAATAAATCCAACAGTGGTCTGTCATCAGTTCTCCTTTTAAAAGGCACTCCCCAAGGATATGTTCAGGAATGAGTTATCCCTACATGCAAGTTAGTGCTTTTTTTTCTCTCTCTATTGTCTCTCGACCATCTCTCCCCACATTCTTAAGCAGAACCCTATGATAACATTGCATGATTAGAATACAACAAAACCTTTAAAATGAGCAGGCCTCTGACATTTTAGCTGTCTGAATTGTTTAAAACAGTAGCCATTTATTTCTGACGATGGACCTAGAGTCACTCCCACAGCCTTGTGTACATTCTCCAAATTAATGAATTTAGTTCAACTATGTCCAGCGCAGATGGAACCAATAAAGATGGAAAGGAAGCAAATTCAAGCACTTCATCATCATAGTTTTCTGAATAGCACCAAACTGTTTAGATTCTTCCATTTCCCATCATCCAACCTGTCAGAGGATCTCAACTTCTTTAATACTTCATGAGGGCCCAGAAATCGTAAACCACCCTTTTCCTAAAAAAAAAAGGAGATTTAACCTTGACATAATGTCCTGCATTTGCTTTGGATGATTTTGCATCAAATATATTTGCATACCATTATTTGATCTTCTTTTTTAACCAATGCTTCTTTTAGTAACATCATGCATAATCTTGTGAACTTCTTCACTCTGATATTTAAACAGCCATTTCAGGGTTAGGTCAGAGGTAGTAATTCTATTTCATAAAAGGACAAATGGTGAAAACCAATAGTGGTTTGAATTGGATTGAATGTAATGTAGTTGAATTGAATTGACAGTGGTGGTAGTGGAGTCAAATGATAACTACACATTTTTTCTTGAAGAAAGTTTCTAACATCCATACCAGAGGAAAAGGCAGATTTCACACCTTCTTTAAGCACTGTGAATACAATGATGTACGTTTATGTTACATACCATGTTTACCTAAAATGTGTTTCCTTTTATGAGATACAGATTGCACCCTGTTGTCTGAGATAATGGTTTTTGGACACCCTTCCCTATAAAAGCACCCTTTATAAAATCCAAAGCCTACTGCATTGTTAGACTCTCACAAATTTCCATCCCACCCTCTTCAAATAATAATAACTAAAACCAAAATGTGTTTGGTTTCACCTTTTAAACAGTGAAATGAACCAAGAAAATCTATCCCCAACGACTCTAAAGGTCTTTCCAGGAACGTGACTGACTACAATGGGGTATGTCTAATTTTCAAAGAGTTATCAGCTTCCAAACATACAGTACACTTCCTTACTATAATAGTAAATGTGCCATCCATGTTTGGCCACCAAAATCTGGATCTGACACGGTTTTAGTTGAAGTTTCACCTAATTGTCCACTATGAGCAACTCTGATAAACTTGGATTTAACACATTTAGAAGCCACAAACTTATCACCTTTCAAATACATTGTCCTTCAGTGGAATGCTCATCCTTCATTTTCCAGTAATCTTGTCACATCTCAGAAAACATAGCTTCCTGTAGTCATTTCTTAATTATACATTATTAAACTTGTTTCAAACTGGCTATTCCATCATTCGAGTAGTCCTCCATAATCTCTTTTTCAGACTCTAAACTGCCCGAGACAGTAGCAGCTAGACACTGCTTCACACCAAACTTGTCTTGCCTTCTTCAGAGTAGTCTACGGGCAACCTAGATGAACAATCTACCTGGTATTTTCTTTACCTAAATGTTCGGGATAGAAAAGTCCTCTGCATAGTGATGGACATGCACCCCTACCTGAGTGCCCCAACTATAAATATGTCTGGATCCCTAAAGGTGTTTTTTGTTGTCATGGGTGAACACGGATCATCCATGTGAGCCAGGACATAGGCCTGTCTCATGGATTGTGGTCTTTTAGGGGAGCCCAAAGCACTACCCTAATAGTGGTGAAAGGCTACTGCCTTTGGCAGGAGTCTAGCAGCACGAGCATGGTGGTGGCAGCATACCATGTAGTGATCAGTCTGAGTGAACAGCCCTTTTTTTACTTGTGTCAATGGAGTAAGGCCTACCGGCTCCCTCATTTAAAGTTCCGCTGCTGTGTGCTTAACTCACCTTGGCCTACATCAGTGTGGTGTGTTGTACTGCTGTGTGTGTGTGTATTATACATGTGCTGGGTGTAAGTGTGTCTATGAATGGTACAATACATACATTTTGGGACCCAGGGCTAACTGGAGGAACATGAGGGGTTAGAGGAATCTCCCCCAGACAGATTTGTGGATTGCTGCTTCCCTGTGAGGATGGTGAGACACCCTGGAGGAAGGGAGAGACAGGCTCTTCAGCACACTTCAAAGGGTGCTCTTTGATTCAGGGAGAGGTCACTGGGCAGGAGCCTCAGCACATCCCAGGAAGGAGATGGGGCTGATAAGAGAATCATAAAGAGTAAGGGTGAGGCCCCGAGGTAACCTTCTGAGACACATATCACAGTGGCTGGCATCCAGGTGTGAACCTCTAGTCACTCCCATGGCCTGCGTTGTGGGATATCCGATTTGGAGACACTCCTGCTGTGACCGATTGCTTTCTAGAGGAAGGGCAGGGCAGAGCATATGAGAGGGCACTTGAAAAGGAAGCAGACCCCAACATAAACTACAAAGACTCAGACTCTAAATCCTGTTTAGTATCTGGAAATAGACTATAAGGAAGGGGAGTGCTAAGACCCCCCAAATTGTCACCTGTCAAGCAGCTAGCCGGGCTGTGCGAAGAGGAGAAGCTCTGCAAGATTGACAGCCTCTCAGCTGGGTTAAGGGACATCACCCAGGAAATCCAGGATCACCTTCCCCTGGAGATTGGAACACCAGTGCCTGCCTGCTTGCCAAGACCAGCGTGCCCTGTGCGGAAGAGGAGGGTTTTGGGCCGATGGTTGCTTTGCCCGTATGCCAGAGCAGGGCCACCATGAAGTGAGCTGTGAATGCTACGGACCAATCGGCTCGTTGCCCCTCTGCTGGTTTGAAGTTGCCGACCCTGCATGCTGAGTGGGGCCACCATGAAGACTGCTGCTGCACTAAGCAGGCCATTACCTGTGTGCGGAGTAAAGTCAGCAACCCCGTATGCCGGGTGGGGCTGCCTTGAAGATTGATGCTGCACCGATCGGGCAATAGCCCTGTGCAGAGTGAGGACAGTGACCTCGTATGCCGGGGGGATCACTGGGAAAAGGCAAGGAAGGTGCCTAGTTGAGACAGTCCTCGCGAGGAGGAGACCCGTGCGGGCCCAAGTCCTGACTGAGGACCAGCACCAGGAGCTTAAAATCCCCCTCCTTACCTTTGGGGAGGATCCCAAGAAACTTACAAGCATCATAGGAGCATTGAGGAGACGCCCCAGCTCCTGCCTCCACAGGACCGCATATGAGGAATTCGCAGGCACCCGACCACTGCAGCTCCCAGGCCACTTGTGAAGAACTCACCATAGACCGTCGCTACAGCTTCACCACTTGCAAAGAAGGTGCGCTCAGAGACTCCAGTCTTGCAAGCCTGCTGCGGCACCAAAGGAACTTGCCTGCCATAGACAGCATTGGCGCTGGAACTCTTTTGACTTTAATAAAGAGTCAGAGTGGGACTCCTGAGACTGGGACTACTAGTGGGGCTTAGCCTGAATGCCACATATAATGAATGGGGAGTAATAAATACCACTAGCGAGAGGGTAGAGGGACCCAGGAACCTGCCTACTAAAACACTAGATCCCTGACTTCAGGGAACTGTGTGTATATTTTGAGAATGCCATATTTTGTTTATGTTGTTGGTATATAAATACTACTTTTTTAGGTTTTGCTTACAGCACGCATGCACTGTCAGCGAAAGCTACTGTGAATAAGAAAAAGCTTATGAAAAGGTCTTAGAGCTCGCCACATACTTACCACTACTTACGATTGGGTGACTTTGGCGTCACTCTTGTTTCCTTTAATCTCATTGATTTCGCGCCTCCCTGCTGCTTCTCCCTGATTTCTTTTTACTTATTCCGGTGTTGTCGCTGGCCTGGAGCATGGACCAACCACAGCTTCTTGCGGCCAGTGTCCATCCACTGTCAGCGTCCTCCTGAAGGTACTTTCTTTTTAAAAAACTGTTTGGGTTACACTCTAGTAGAATGCATGGTTTAGCAGTCTTCCCACCTCACACCGTCGTCCATCGTCTTGCCCCATCTTCCCTCCCCCACCCCTGGGCAATTGATGTCATTTCCCATAATTTCATGTTGTAAATTAGAGGGGCGTCACACATTCCGTTTGTGCCAGAACTGTTTCCGGTTAATACCGTCTGGGTTGTGTATGGCATACAGGGCAACACAGAAACTCCCCACAAGGTCGGGTGAATATCACTACTCTCGTTTTGTTTTTGATGTTAAGAAGTGTGCACCATGCTGATGTATGTATTATCAGTGAAAAAAAAGCATGGCACAGTTTTATTTATTTATTAAAAGTTAGATGGAAAACTACAACACATACAACTTAACATACAACTTAACATACAACTTAACATACAACTTAACATGCAACTTAACATACAACACATTCAACATACAACTTAAAATCGCAGATAGGCTCTTGCGCTTAGGGAAAAAAATAATAAAGCCCGGCTTGAGAACCACTCTAGTAGGTAGCCTCGGCGTCAGCCTGTAGGCACAACAGTCAGAGGGTAGAAGCCACGGGTCTCGTGACTTGCAGCTTCTGCTCCCAAAGAAGCTGCAGCCTGCCGCTTCAGTGATTTGTTCCTCGCTGCCACCCCTCCCGCCCCAGCAGCGCTGCTGCATACCCTCGGCCTTTCCATAGTCTTGGGCTCCCTGCCCCCTCTGTCCATGGGGGAAGAAAAAAGATTTCAAAAGGCATGTTGCACAACAGAATGAGCTGCTGTGCAACATGGCTTGAAGTTGAATAAAAAAAGTTTTAAAAGTTGTAAGAAACAAGTGTAATGGCGAGATCAACGCTGGCCGCGTCATTGCACATTTTTTTTACTTTAAGCTGTGTAGCACAGCAGCTCGTGCTGCTGTGCCACATGTAAAAAAAAAAAACATTGACAAAGCTAATAGACCTCGTATAGGCGAAACCTTTTGGCTTTGCTAATGCTTGTTCATGAAAGCACGTATTTGACTGCACAATCATTTATTGCTGCTACTGAATGTATTTTGAGTTTTGAGCCTGTGTTCCCACACCTCCCTCTCCCCCCCAACCACCCAGAGAAGCCTTGGACTGCTCGACCCGCGCTACCACTGAGAGTCCATGGCTGAAGGGGTACTTGGCCCAGTCGCTCATAGTAGGTCTGGCCCGAGACATAAGGAGTAAAAGACCTCAAACCCCACGGTTAAGCTCAGTACCTCCTGCTTGCCCTGTGGCCCTCTGAAGGGGGTCCTGACACTGAAATAAACACAATTTCAAAAATACATCTGGAGGTGGATTGTCCAGTACCATTTCCAGAGAGCAACAACATGAAATGTTTATGATCAGTCTTAAGGGTAACTTGTCTTCCCAAAAAATGACTAGAAATGCTCTACAGCTCACATAAATCTGACAGCCTCCATCTCTAAGATAGAATATATTTTCTTGGTGCCAGACAATGCCCGAGAGGCAAACGCCACTCTTTTCTCTGTTTGTTCCTTATTTCTGGATTTTTTGCGTTACAACCAATCCTAGCTTAACCCTAATGGCATCAACCATGACTACACAGTCTGAATGATGATAATGCCAGGGCAGAAATAATCTTACTTTTAATTTTGTGAAAGTCATGAGTCAGATCTTGGTATTCTTTTTCAATAAAGTACATATGGAGATGGATGTGGCTAATAATGGAAAATATTCAGCAAAGCACAAATGATATTCATACAGCCTTAAGAATAAAGTAAATTGACTTTTAGATGCTGGCATGGGGACTTTACTGATGGCTTTAAGCAAAGCTTCCTTTGGCCTGATACCTTCCCCTCAGATTGAATGTCTCAAATACTCTCTCTTATGCAAGGTCATGCCCCTTTCCTTGAGTGTGGATAAACTTGGCAAGATTTATATTATGTTCTTTCAAATGTGAAGCAAACCAAATAATATCGTCATGCAAGGTCACAACCTCCATATTGCTGAATAAATTGCCCTTATGCCTCTGAAATATGAAGGCAGCCAAAGTCACCCAAATGGCATTCTGAGGTAACAATATTCTCCTTTGGGAGTTACAAAGGTCGTAAAATGTTTGAAATTAGCTTTGAGTTGGATCTGGTGATAAGATGCCCACAAAACTACAGTAGAGAAGTACTTCGCCTGATCCAATCTGGAATATATCTCTTATATTTTATGGAATGGTTGACAATCTCCTAAGATTTGCTAATTCAAGGATGCTAGATCCACACATTCTTAAATCACCAGACCTCTTACTCATGATAACAACCGGAGACCGCCATTGAGATGATTCAACAGGCTGTATAGCACGGTAAACAGACATAATATCGAGTTGTAAATGTCGACTTGCACTAATATCGAGTGCAAAATATCGTAATACAAAAATATCGACTGTCAGAATATCGTTGTCAAGAATATCGAGTTTAAGGTAAGTAATATCGGTTTTAAAAATATCAAAGTCAATATTGTTTGCAAAAATATAGTTGTTAAAAATATCGTTGTTTTAGTTAGTGTTATGTATTTTAGTGTGTATTTTAAATGTATGTGTTCTATTTTTTTGTGTAAGTATTGCATTTGTTTTTTAATATATGTGTTAAATTTTTAGAAGTTATTATTTTTTTTTAAGTAAATTTTGCGTTTTAGTTCCGTAGCGGGTTGTGGGTTTATAGGGGAATAGGGTGGGAAGTAATTTAATTATAATAAATGTATTAATAATTTTTAGAAGTTATTATTTTTTTTATTACATTTTGCGTTTTAGTTCCGTAGTGGCTTGTGGATTTATAGGGGAATAGGGTGGGAAGTAATTTAATTATAATTAATTAATTAATACTTTTTATTAATGAATATTTATGTATTTAATATTTTATATTGTTAATTGTGGGAATTAATGTATTATTAATTAGTTATTAATTGGTTATTAATTATTAATTAATTGTTAATTCTGTTAATTGTGTCATTTTTTTAGGAGCGGGTTGTGGGTTTATAGGGGAGTAGGGTGGGAAGTAATTTAATTTTAATTAATTAATATTTTTTATTAATTAATATTTATGTATTTAATATTTTACATTGTTAATTGTGGAAATTAATGTATTAATTATTTATTAATTGGTTGTTAATAATTATTTATTAATTGTTAATTATGTTAATTGTGTCACTCTTTTAGGTGCGGGTTGTGGGTTTATAGGGGAGTAGGGTGGGAAGTAATTTAATTATAATTTAATATTTTTTATATAATATTTATTTAATGTTGCTTTGTAGTGTTGATTTTGTGAATTAATTTATTAATAATTGGTTTTAATTTGCTTTTTAATTATTAATTGAGTAATTAATTGTTAATTATGTTAATTGTGTCATGCTTTACGACATTGGTGGTGTCATTTATAGGGGAATATGGTGGGAGGTAAATTATTTTTAATTAATTGATTGTTTGTTAATTAATGCTAATTAATTTGCTGGAGTGGGAATAGTAAATTATTCCCCTCTGCTATCCAACACTTTCCCTACTGTTGCACTTGCCGGAGTGGGAATAGTAAATTATTCCCCTCCGCTATCCAACACTTTCCCTACTGTTGCACTCGCTGGAGTGGGAATAGTAATTTTATTCCCTATGCCATGGGTATTCACAAACTTTCTCTCGGGGGCCAAATATACAGTGTGGTTTGTGGCCGAGGGCCGCACCGGTGGGGGCGAGGTCATTGGGGGAGGGAGGCGGGGCTAGAGCAAGAAAAAAAACCTGTGACCATGAGGTTGAACACAGGCCCCTGCAGCGGACGCATTCGTCCACTGAGCCACCAGACCCGGCATACACACATCTATCTATCTATCTCTATCTCTCTCTCTATCTCTCTCTCTATCTAGCTATCTCTATCTCTCTATCTCTCTCTAGCTATCACTATCTCTATCTCTTTCTCTCTAGCTATCTCTATGGCTCTATCTCTCTCTATGTCTCTATGTCTCTATGTCTCTATCTCTATATCTCTATGTCTCTATCTCTATGTCTCTATCTCTATCTCTCTATCTCTATGTCTCTATCTTCTATGTCTCTATCTTCTATGTCTCTATCTTCTATGTCTCTCTATCTTCTCTCTCCATCTTCTATCTCTCTATCTGTCTGTCTCTATCTATGTCTCTGTCTGTCTCTGTCTCTCTATCTCTGTCTCTATCTGTCTCTATCTGTCTGTCTCTATCTGTCTGTCCCTGTCTCTCTCTGTCCCTGTCTCTGTCTGTCCCTGTCTGTCTCTGTCCCTGTCCCTGTCTGTCTCTGTCCCTGTCTGTCTCTGTCCCTGTCTCTGTCTGTCCCTGTCTCTGTCTGTCCCTGTCTCTGTCTGTCCCTGTCTCTGTCTGTCTCTGTCTGTCCCTGTCTGTCCCTGTCTCTGTCCCTGTCTGTCTGTCCCCATCTGTGTCTGTCTCTATCTGTCTGTCCCTGTCTGTCTCTATCTGTCTGTCTGTCCCTGTCTCTATCTGTCTGTCCCTGTCTCTATCTGTCTGTCCCGTCTCTGTCTGTCCCGTCTCTGTCTGTCCCGTCTCTATCTGTCTGTCCCATCTCTATCTGTCTGTCCCGTCTCTATCTGTCTCTCTATCCCTGTCTCTGTCCCTGTCTCTATCTCTGTCCCTGTCTCTATCTCTGTCCCTGTCTCTATCTCTGTCCCTGTCTCTATCTCTGTCCTTGTCTCTATCTCTGTCCCTGTCTCTATCTCTGTCCCTGTCTCTATCTCTGTCCCTGTCTGTCTGTCCCTGTCTCTGTCTGTCTGTCCCGTCTCTGTCTGTCCCGTCTCTGTCTGTCCCGTCTCTGTCTGTCCCGTCTCTGTCTGTCCCTGTCTCTGTCTGTCTGTGTCTGTCCCTGTCTCTATCTCTGTCCCTGTCTCTATCTCTGTCCCTGTCTCTATCTCTGTTCCTGTCTCTATATCTGTCCCTGTCTCTCTCTGTCCCTGTCTGTCTGTCCGTCACTCCCTGTCTGTCCCTGTCTCTGTCTCTATCTGTCTCTGCGCCTCTATCTGTCTTTGTCCAAACTAGGAAGCTTCCCAAAAGGCTCTTTTAAAAGTCAGCTGTGAAAGCGCTTACAGCTGACTTTTAAAGGGCCTTTTGGGAAGCTTTCGAAGGTGCCCTGATGTCACAGAGGCCGGCAGTAAACACAGAAGATGGCCGTAGGAGTATACGTAGTGAATACCTATTTAATGTATTCACTACGTATGCTCCTGGGTCATCTTCTGTGTTTACTGCCGGCCGTGGAAACTGCATGGCAAGGTCCGTGGGCCAAAAACTCACACAAGAAAGGGGTGAGAGGAAAATGAACCCTCTTCGACCTCCCACTTAATACTGTAATATCACACACAGAAGAGGGAAAAATAACACGTGCGGGTGGGTGAGTGTAGGGGAAATGCACCAAATTGATAAAACTGCCCTCACACACAGCAAGCTGTGTCATGCTTCATCATAGGGCTGCTAACACACCTCCGCGTCAGCCCAACGCTGGAGGTGGAGCAATAGGGAAGGGGAAGACAATACAACATACAGTGTCCAATCACAGGTGAGAAAAAAGTGCAGGAATAAGTGGTATAAAACTGGTATCCAGGGATCCTAGTAGTAAGTTTAATAATAGGTCACCTGTCCAGAATTAAAAAATAGTGGATGTTAGGTTGGGGAGCTTATAATGAGACGCCAACCCCTCCACACTGCTATAATGTCGACATGTTTCAGCCAGCACCATTAATACCCCAGCTTTCCTCAGGACTCTCAACACTGTGATCCCTGTGTATTCACCCTCATTCCTATCAATCCGGAAATAAAGGGGATATCACCTCCACGAGTCAATGCTCAGTTGCCAAAAGTTGCGGAGCCCCTCGTGTTCGGAGAGGAACCGAGTTTATTGAATTTCAAAACTCGAAATGGCAGGGGAGTGAGAACAGCTGCCTACACGCACTCTTGCTTTCAAGGTCAGCTGTTGCCAACAGAGTATGTCTCTCCCTGTCTGCCGTGCAGAACGTCCGTGGGCCGCCAATGAAGGCCTGCCGGGCCGCTGGCGGCCCGCGGACCGTACTATGAGTACCGTTGCCCTATGCTATCCAACACTTTCCCTACTGTTGCAATTGCTGGAGTGGGAATAGTAAATTATTCCCCTCCCCTATCCAACACTTTCTCTATTGTTGCACTCCCTGGAGTGGGAATAGTAATTTTTACCCTTACGCTATCCAACACTTTCCCTACTGTTGCTATCACTGTAGTGGGAATAGTAATTTTTACCCCTACGCTATCCAACACTTTCCCTACTGTTGCACTCCCTGGAGTGGGAATAGTAAATTATTCCCCTTCGCTATCCAACACTTTACTTACTGTTGCACTTGCTGGAGTGGGAATAGTAATTGTTACCCCTATGCTATCCAACACTTTCCCTACTGTTGCACTCGCTGGAGTGGGAATAGTAATTTTATCCCCTCTGCTATCCAACACTTTCCCTACTGTTGCACTCACTGGAGTGGGAATAGTAAATTATTCCCCTCCGCTATCCAACACTTTCCCTACTGGTGTACTTGCTGGAGTGGGAATAGTATATTATTCCCCTCCGCTATCCAACACTTTCCCTACTCTTGCACTCCTTGGAGTGGGAATAGTAATTTTTACTACTTCGCTATCCAACACTTTCCCTACTGTTGCACTCTCTGGAGTGGGAATAGTAATTTTTACCCCTATGCTATCCAACACTTTCCCTACTGTTGCTATCCCTGGAGTGGGAATAGTAATTTTGACCCCTATGCTATCCAACACTTTCCCTACTGTTGCACTCCCTGGAGTGGGAATAGTAAATTATTCCCCTCCGCTATCCAACACTTTCCATACTGTTGTACTTGCTGGAGTGGGAATAGTAAATTATTCCCCTCCGCTATCCAACACTTTCCCTACTGTTGTACTTGCTGGAGTGGGAATAGTAAATTATTCCCCTCCGCTATACAACACTTTCCCTACTGTTGCACTCGTTGGAGTGGGAATAGTAATTTTATCCCCTTCGCTATCCAACATTTTCCCTACTGTTGCAGTTAATGTGATGTAAAATGTGGTTTAAAAAATAAAAATAATTTAAGTTAATATTTTAATTTATTATATATATATTTTATTTTTATTTTACAGGTGTATGTATATATATGTATTTATAATTTTTAATATGTTTCTAACATTTTATAATTTATTAAAATAATTATTTATTAATATTAAGTAAATATATATATTATATGTTATATATATGTATGTTTAATTTATTTTTACGTTATATTTATTACTTATAATTTTAAAATTTTTTAATAATTCTAACCGTTTTTTAAAAATTATATGTATTATTTAATTTATTTTACATTATTTTTTAAGCATTTTAAAAAAACGATATTTTTAGCGATATTTTTAACAACGATATTTTTTCTCTCGATATATTTGTACTTACCATTATGTAGATCGGAGGTCGATATTTTTGACAACGATATTTTTGTCATGATATTTTTGTAGGTCGACATTTCTGTTGTCGATATTCTGTCAGTGATCCTTATAGCACCCTCTTTACATATTTTTCCAAACATGTTAGAAAGCTCCCTTTCTTGAGATAATGGTGCATCTCTCAGTTTGTCTGTCACAGGTTTGGCATTATCTATTAGTCTGATCTCATTTGTGAAACCTTCCACTTTTCCCAAATCTTCTTTAAAGTCTTCCTTAAATTGTTCCAAAATTAGATCAATACTAGAATCATCAGAAATGCATGAAACAGGAATTTAAGTGCCAGGTATAAGGCCATTCTCAAGGTACCTTAGTTTCCCCACCCATATACGGACCCTTGAACTTACTGAAACAATTATTTTCTGTAAAAGGAAATCTTGACAATAGAAAATCCTATCATGTCGATGGAATTACCATAATAGGAAATAGTCTTAACATCATTCTCATAAGTCTTTCCTTTCCACATTTTTTTTAAGAATGAGTCAGGAATAACAGTGTATTGTGATTCCAGAATCTGCCATTTTACAGTTCTATAGTTTGAATGTTATCAATAAAAAATGTCACAGTGGGGCAGTACATAGGGCTCAGTGTTAATGTCTCTCCTTGAATACTAGTCACAAACTATTGTAGTCATTTTGCACTCTGCCTCTTGAGTATTTTCAACTTCAACCTCTTCACTTTTGCACTCTGCCACTTCATACCTATTTTTACATATTGAGCTTGATCTTCTTAATCTCCTGCTAAATGTCCTGAACTATGTTGATTATACTTGAAGTGTTGGAGAAAGATGCAAAGTGACCAGTTTTCTTGCACATAAGACTCCTTTCCCGAGGCTTGGCAGGTTTTTGACTTTGTTGTGTGAGATCATGAACCACAACAATACCATTTGTGTTGAACAATGGAATTAGATGTATTCTTGAACATGTGTTTCCTTCTATCTTCATATCTTTCTGTAGTTTGTTTTTGTCTTATAAGACAAACTTCTTCTGCAGATTTCCAGAAGTGGAAAATGCAGTCAGTGGAGAGCAAATAGTGACCAGGACATCAGGGACTATTGATTCACAGCGCTCATTCAAAGAAGCCAGGCATGGCACACAAAAAGGATGCTTAGGAGGTCAAGTACCATCTTACAGTCAGCTTAATCATTTGCAACCAACATCAAGGTCAGAGATCCAGATAGAGCACCTGGGGTGGCTATAAATGTAGGCTGTGTGGTGACAGTGGTAGGCCTGAAGCAAGAATGCAGGCAGGGTCCAGGGTCTGGAGATGGAGGATACAGGAGGTGTGTTGCTGGGGGCTCAAACCAAAATTGTCACTAAAATGTCGAAATATGAGAGGAGTCTGGTGGGAGAGATTGCAGTTTCTTCTTTATTTGAGCTCCGCAGTCCAAGAATAGCGGCAACGGAGACAGCTTAAAGGGATACCATATTGCAGTTGATAAAACATTTTGCCTGTAAGACAAAAGATAACAGATCAGGCTAAACACATGTCAATGCGTTTAAGGAGAGCTCTGACCACAAGGAAAATAAATAGATAAACACAAGACGGTGGGTAAACAAGACATGAGAACAAGGGTTGTCACTACAACACTGTCCTTCATCAATAACTCTAAGACATACAGCTTCTTCATAATTATATTAATTGAACTTAGTGTTTGAGTGTGTTGAGTCTCTCAACAAATTCATCAATGGTTTCACCAACGTTTGGCGCTCCTGACTGAAAATGTATCTTTTGTTATCAACGTGTGGCACTGGATTGATCTTGAGATTCAACGTTTCTTTAATTTGACGGTATGTGATTTATTTGTCAGTTCATGGCATTTTCTTTATAACTTCTTTCACACCATCGCCAGCAAGAGTTTTGAGATATTTGATAATCTTTTTGTTATTTTGTTATCAGTCTCTTCAAGTGCATCAATGAAATCTTTAAATGTCTCTATGCACACAGTACATCTATCACCAATATTTTGCTTTTAGTAAGTATCGAAAGGTGGTGGTGGTTTCAGGAATGCAGCAGCGTTGTAGAACAGTGTGGAATTTAATGACACCGCTGGTGGATTACTGGGACTTAGTGTACTCAACTCATCATGAGACCTTGGGATGTGCTGGACTCTGAATCATCTTTAATAATGGCAGGAAATGTGACTTTTTTCACAGCCATCTGAAAAATGTCACTATTCCGAAAGGCGCTCACGGCTCTTTATTCTTCAAAGACCTATGAAGTTGTTCTGAGCCCCACTCTGCAGTTTTGGTGGCTGCCACTTCAGGTAAGGATGGCTCAGTACACACAACCCCTGAGCACTTCTCCCTGATCCACTTCACCAAGTGCTGTGGTCAGGGGCGGCTCCTCCACAATGGTAGAGGAGCGTCGCGCCACTGGCTCAGAGCCAGCGGGTGAAAAATAAAACGATGTTGCAACAAAGTTTATTTTTCATTTGCTGGCTCTGAGCCAGTGCATGTAGGGAGCGGCAGGCCGAGCCATGGGAGGGGAGAGGAGGAGTGCTATGTGCACTTCTAAGTGCGCATGTGTATTTGGCCGGCCATGTCAGGCCGGCCAAACACACATGCGCACTTAGGATTTCTCCAATCCGGATGTATTGAACAGCCGGCTGGAGAAACAGCACAGACTCCCTGTCTTGAGTGGAGCGACTTTTCAGCCCGCTCAGGCCAATCCAAAGCAGCATGGGTATTGCACAGAGAGTCTGTCCCAGTGTCTACTGGGACCAGGAAGAACACGGAGGCACAACACCAGGCGGGAGGCGGCCGGCAGCTTATGGTAAGTTCATTTTTTTAAAAAAATTATTAACCGCCTCACCACCCTTTGTTTTTGGCAGCTGCCACTGGCTGTGGTACAATGACTCTCTTTAACGGATGCGATAAGTCATTTATTTCTTATCTTCTAAATGTCAATTTCCATTTTCTGACACCTAGTTGATCTCTGCCTGGTAGTGCTTCTGTTCACAGCGTTATTTTGCAAGTTATGATTATCAGCGGTGGTGCTTTGTAAACCTGGTTGAATCACGCCAAAAAAAAGCATGCAGCTCTAGCTTGGAGTACTTTAAAAATAATGGTAAATTCTTGTGGGCTACTTCCGTATATTTATTATTCCTTTGTTCTTTTAAATTATGTTGTTTTTTTTTTGTCCCTGTTCCACCTAGGGCATCCACAATTTATTTGTAGGTGAAGGGCTCCAGGAGGCGCCCCAAGGCCCCCGTGGCCTCTGCCGGCCCCCCAGTCTACACCCATCTTGGCCGGCCCTTTTTTTTGATACGGCAGTGAGGGAAGCCCACTCCCTTGCTGCATTGCTTTTTGCTTTTTGTTGGTGGTAGTGCCTCGGTTTCACCCAGGGCACCCACACCATTTTCCTGTGATGGGGTTCGCAGAGGAAGGTCCATGGCCCCACGCCCCCCCTCGCTCCCCTGCCAGCACCTATGTGGGATGCCATCGGTTGCCAGCTTTGCTCAGGACTAGCTAGTAGCAGCTTTTCTTTCTGCTCCTGCTGGGCAGGAGCAAACCTATGTTCCCTGCCCGCAAGAGCTCTGGCAGGAAGTTAAAGTTCTCCCTGCCAAGGCTCTTGCAGTGAGGGGACAACAGTGTCCCGGGGTTGGGGCCCCTGGGACACTGCTGACATCAGGCCCTGGGGATGGGGTCACTGGGGCCACTAGATGGCTCAGGGTGGGCGCCCCATGCCCCCTCCCCAGGGAAAATGCTTAGGCCCCAGGAAATGAGGTCCCCTGCACCCTCACATGTTATGGAGAGGGTGGTCCCTCTCTCCACAAAATAATCCGGCCCTAGGGATTGGGTTCCTGGGCCCTTCCAAGCCTTGGTGAGGGAGGCCCTATGCCCCTCCTCAAAAAAAAAACCTTTGGCCCCGGGGCATGGTGTCCCCGGGGTCCTTCCATTGCTCGGGAAGGGGCATCACGCCCCTCCCCATTAATAAGGAAATAGGCCACAGAGGATGGTGTCACTGGGGCCTTTTAATGGCTCTGGAAGGGGGGGCGCACCCTCCTCCCCTATAAAAATGCATTCTGTGACACTCCCCAGGCCCTGGCCCAGCCCGGGGGATTAAAATTTTAAAAAGTGGGAGCGTGCCCTTTTTTTGCCCGGCGATCCACAGTACTGTTTAAAATGAATATGTATTTGGCCCTAGGTGGGGTTCCTCTGGGACCCCCCCACCAGGCCTAGGGGGTCAGGGTATCTCTACCTTGCCCCATATAGGTAAAAAAAAAACAATTAAAGACAAAGGACTGAGTCCCAGATTCCTAAAATGGCTGCTGCTACATCTTTGTTGATGTGGTGGCAGCCAATGAGAGCCTATCTTTAGATCTGTCGGATTCGCAGATCCTCAGTGGCATCAAATATACATGCATTTCGAACCTTAACTTCTCAAACTACATCATGGATTTACACCAAATCACAAAGAACACGCCTTCTGGGTAAAGATCTAGCTTTGTTCCAAATTTGGAGTAATTGCGTTCAGCCGGTTTTGCTGTATCACTGTTCAATTTTCCCATAGAAAATTACATGGGGGAAAACGCTTTTGGGAGCTCCCCTTTTCTTGGTCTCCAGCTTGACGGATTACCTAGAAACTTTCAAGGAAGAAGCTGAGGTGCCTGAGACGTTTGTTTTGGCAAGTTTTGTGAATATTCGTCAAATGACGCAAAAGGTATTAGCAAACAAAAAAATCAATTTCCTATAGAAATGTGGTGTCTGTCTGTCTGTCTATCTATATTATCCAGTGGCGGTTGGGTAGTTATAGTTAGGACCATGTTTCCATAGTAAAAGCATTACTTTATGAATAGGCACAAACAATCTTATGAGCTTGGGGATATTCACAAACTCATTTGCAACACTTTCTCTCTATGGAAAGGATGAGAGGTGTGCTCCATTCCAGCAATGAGCTGCAGGAAATCCCCTTCCAGGGTGGGACAGAAAACTCAACAACCCCATGGTGCAGAGCGGCTGCTTTTCAGTCCATGCATTAGGAGTGATGCCACTGTGCTACTAGAAAGAAATTCCATGAAAGAAATACAATCCAGTTGTTAAAAATCTGTCTCAACTGCTCCTTGAAGAAATATCCCTCCTGGGCTCTCTCCCAAGCATGCTGCCAAAAACATCACGAGGCAGCACCCTGGTCCCTTTCCTGGAGCTTTCCCAAGGATGCTGAGAAGCTGCAGGAGTCGTGGCCTTGCATAGCCTTGTGAATAACCTTGGGTAGACTTCACTGCACAAACTTAATAGGTCCTGATGTATGGGAAAACTGGGATAGTTCTGGCCTGATATGTTGGCCCAGTCTTCGTCATTGGTGATTGACATTGGAAATGTGGGAAAATGTGATAGATCCAGAGAATGACAAACAGAGGTAATTTATGAGAGCTCTGAACTTTTCCAGAGATTCACAAAATGTTATATATTTTTAGAATATGAAGTGTAGCTTCCATTCAAAAATATAAATCTACTCAAGTCATCATGAAGGATCACACAGGGATAGATAAAACATTGGTTTAATAGATCTAAGAGAGAGCAATAAGAATTTGGTAAAATTAGGTGGCTAAACGCCTACATGGCAGATGCATTTATTGAGCAAATGAGTGTTTTAAAGCAGTTTGTGGACAAAGACATTATTTTGAAGAAATCTGTGCTGTTTTAATGATTGATGCACAACCTCTTTCTTTACCGACCTGGTAACTTGATAACTAGTAAGAGATTGAGCAGATGTACTGGTTTCAGCAATGGTGGCTCCAAGGAGTTTTTAAACCATGTTTATATGCAACAGGCAGGTGGTCTTTGCTTGAGGAGTCATATGTGCTCTATCAGCCCTTATACATTGTATTGTGTCTGAAAGCAGCAGTACATTATTACAAATATGACATCACATATTCCACCTGCAAGCAAAGTAAATACAGGCCCAGGGAAATAAATCAAACATCAGCTTGTGAATGTATAGTGTGGTTGTTTTGATGACCTTGTGAGTTTACACATCAGACTTTGCAAAGAAAGGTAGAGGTATTCTCATTCGTTTTTGTAATCAGTATCTGTAGTCAGTATAATCATGGTGTAGGCCAGCAAAGTGATGAGAAATCATAACATTTAAAGACATGATATATCTCAGTTAGAATGCATCCTATTTTTGGAATGCTATCAGTAGCTGACTGTAAAGACTGATCATACTGTCCTAGTGGCTGCATTGCTGACTCAGCTGTGCACACTGCAAATGGTCAGCAGAATATCCACTGCAATTGCGTTTATATATTAGTCTTTCTGATCTATTCTGTAGACTGTTCTTTCAAATGTGTAGTCATAGTAATGTGCATATCTTCGGTGATGTTTTCAGTGATGTCATCAGTGGCTCCAGCAGTGATGTTTGTCAGCCTAACTTCACTTTAACTGTGTTTTTTCAATGTTACAAATACATATCTTCTGAAGGAACTATAACTTGGGCACTTGCCATGCACTGCTTATGACGTCACATATTACATCACTCAAGACGTTCTATTATATCATTGATATTATCACTGATGACATCTGAAATCATATCACTGTGCGTGGCAAATTCACAAGTTATAGTTCACTATACTGCTGAATTTCAGTGTGTTTTTTTTAGTTTAAAATTGTATTTTTAACTCACATTTTCATGTATCACATCACTTTAACCTTTGTGTTATTCTGTGAAAAAAAAAAATATATATATATATATATATATACAAATGTATGTATACACACATACACACACACTATATATATATATATAGATAGATAGATAGATAGATAGATAGATATATATATATAAACTACACAGTAGAGGTCGCCACTATGCAGTTATCAGTAGGTCAGAGTTTCCATAGCAAGTGCAACTTTTGTTTTGCAAATAACTTTGGTGCTCTTTGAAAAATCTGCACAAAACTTTCCCCCCAAATAGTTAATCGACCTCAGCTTTTTCTTGGACAGTATCAATCAATCAATTAATCAGTATTTGTTAAACACGGCTTATCACCCTGGGGGGTATCCAGGCACTGTGGTGCGGTGAGCTTCAGTCGAAGAGCCAGGTCTTAAGTCCCTTCCTGAACTCAGCGAGTGAGGGGGAGGTTGAGGGGGAGTTCCAGGATTTGGCGGTGAGGTATGAGAAAAAGCAGCATCCACTGCGGCTCCGTCAGATGAGGGGAACTTGTGCGAGGGAGGCACATCGAAGTTGGGCAGGCAGATCGGTTGGTGGATGGTCAAGCGGTGGTTGATGTAGGAGGGTCCGGCATTGTGGAGGGCCTTGTAGGTTGAACTGGATTCTGTTTGTTATGGGGAGCCAGTAGAGGTTTCTTAGGTGGGGGGGTGATGCTGGTCCATTTGGGGAGGTCAAGAATGAGTCTGGCTGCAGTTTTCTGGATCGTCTGTAGTCGTTTGAGGAGAAAGGGTAGTGGATCCAGTGTATAGTGTATTTCCATAGTCTAGTCGGCTGGTGACTAGGGCTTGGGTTAATGTTTTGCTGGTGATGATGAGGATCCACCTAAAATATTTGCGAAGCATGTGGAGGGTGTGGGAGCCCGAGTAGGTTACTGCATTGACCTGGCACTTCATATAGAGGTCACTGACCAGGATGAGCCCGAGGTTGCGGGCGTGGTTGGTGGGAGTAGGTGAGGGTCCGAGTGCCAAGGGCCACCATTTGTCATCTCATGGGGAGGTGCTCTTTCCAAAGATTAGAACTTCAAACTTGTCTGTGTTCAGTTTCAGGCAGTTGGATTTCATCCAGTTGGCAACATTGGTCATGGAGTTCTGAAAGTTGCGTTTGGTGGTCGCGGTTCTTCCTTGAGGGAGAGGATTAGTTTGGTGTTATCCGAGTATGAGATTATGTTGATTCCGTGTGTGCGGACGATGTTGCCAATGGGGTCATATAGGTGTTGAAAAGGGTGGGGCTGAGAGACGATCCCTGGGAGACTCTGCAGATGATGTTCCTGGGTACGGAGGTGAATGGAGGAAGGTGGATTCTTTGTGTGTGCCCTGTGAGGAAGGAGGAGATCCACTTGAGGTTGTTTCCTCTGATGCCGATGTGGTGGAGTCTGGCAATGAGAGTATGGTGGGGTAAGGTGTTGAAGGCTGCTGAGAGGTCAAGGTGGATCGGGGCTGCTGGCTCACTGCGGTAGAGGATGACTCTGATGTCATCGGTTGCGGTTATCAATGCAGTCTCGGTGCTGTGGTTTGGGCGGAAGCCGGACTGTGAGGCGTCAAGTAGGTTGCTTCCTTTCAGGTGATCGGTGAGCTAGCGGTTGATGGCTTTCTTCAGGACCTTGGCCAGGAAGGGGAGCAGCGAGATAGGGCAGTAGTTCTTGAGCTCGTGGGGTCAGTGGAGGGCTTCTTCAGGACGGGTTTCACCTCTGTGTGCTTCCAGGCGTTGGGGAACGTGGCAGTGGTGATGAAAGGGTTGAGGATGGTGGTGAGTGTGCTGCTGATTTCCTTCTGTCCCAAGTTGAAAATATGGTAGGGGCAGAGGCCTGTCGGTGCTCTGGAGTTAATGGAGGTCATGATCACTGTGGTGATGGATGTGGTGAGTGGGGTTCATTCAGTGAGGTGGCTGTGGGAGTTGTCGGTGTGTGTCAGGAAGTGGTTGAGGCATAATGGCTACTGGTTGAAGTTGCTGCTATCTTGTTGTGAAAGTTGTCCGGCAGGGAGTCGCAAAGGGCTTTGGTAGGGTGGATCGAGGTCTCGATGGCAGAAGGGCATGAGAATTCTCTAACAATGCTGAAGAGTTCTTACGCGTGATTGGTGCTTGTCTCAATGCAGATTTCAGGGTGTCCTTTTTGGCTTCCTTGAGGTGGCAGTGGTATTTGCTGAGGGCTATTTTGAAGGTGGTGATGCCTGAAGGGTTTTTGCTGGATCTCCATCTTCTCTCCAGTCAATTGCACTCACGTTTTGAAGGCTCGGAGTTCAGCGGTGAACCAGCTGGCGTGTTTGGTGGATCTTCTGGTGCTGGTCATTTTCATGGGGGTGACAGTGTCAGTGCAGTTGGTGATCCAGTCGGAGAAGTCTTGGACTGCTATCTCGAGGCTGCTGGAGGTGTGAGGTCTGTTGGCGTTAAGGACAGCAGACCATTGGGGCTTAGTGATTCTGTTCCAACTGCGGCACACAGTGGTAGCATGTCATGGTGAGCCTGCGATGGTGAAGTGGACAATGCTGTGGTCTGTCCAGGTGAGTTCGGTGGTGTGGATTAATTTGATTCTGTCGCTGGTTGTAAAGATGGGATCCAGGATGTGTACTGTGCAGTGTGTGGGGCTGATGACCAGTTGAGCAAGTCTGATGTTGTTCATGCTTTCCAGGAGGTTGGTGGAGTTGGGGTCGTCGAGGTGGAAGTTGAGGTCACTGAGGAAGATGTATTCGATTGCCAGGGGGGTCATGATTTTGATGATGGCGTCCAAGAAGCTGGGGCAGGGAACCCCGGGTCTGTAGGCGAGAGTTCCTATGACAGTTTTGTTTGCTTCAATCCGGATCTGGAAGTTGAGGTATTCCATAATTGATGAGATGTCGTTGTCCGTGGTGGTGCAATGTAGGGTCTCCTTGTGGATGTTGGCGATGTCTCCTCTGTCTCTGTTGAAGCGGTCCCTGTGGATCATCTTGTAGCTGTGGGGCGTTGCGGTCATGATGTCGGGGGTTGAGGACAGCGTGAGCCAGGTCTTAGTGATGAACATCACGTCGGGGTGGAAGTGGTGATGGTATCCCAGATTTCAGTGGCGTGCTTGCAAAGGGATCTGACGGTGAGCAGCATGCACTGGAGCTGTTGCGTAGGGTTGGAGGTAGGCTTTGTAGGTGCAGCTGGGGAGTCGGTGCAGCTGGTGAACTCCCAGTGGTAGCAGGCGAATGGTCTTTCCGTGTGTCTGGGGGAGGCAATGCAGCAGTTATTTTTGCAGCCTCTGAGGGCCAAGGCAAGGAGCTTGGTAGTCGTGTAGTGATGGATGTCTGGGGAACCAGGGTTCCTGGTGCTGGACACGGTCCAGGAATGGACGGGCGCTGTTGGGCTTGCCTTTGGCGTGCCAACAGCACTGGCCACACAGCAGCCTGCATAAGTAGTCCTGGGAGAGGGCGGGGCTGTCGGGGAGGCGGGAGGCTGGGAGCGGGGACCAATGGCAGGAAAAATTGGCAGGAAGGGTGGGGACGAGTGCAACAAGTCGCCAAAGGAGCTAAGTTCCAAAAACAGCCAAGCTGACAGCAATACTAACAACAAAGACAATACTAAACAAAATAACAAAAATACAATACTAAATAGACACCAAAAATACCAGCGTGAGATTGGCAAGGATGAAACAAGCACCCGGTTGACTGCAGGACCGAACCTGAGGTTTTGGGGCTTGAGGTTTGGAGCTAGGCAGAGGCTGCGGAGAGCAGCGCGCAAGCCAGGGAGGTCATGGCTACTCACTGGGGCTGTGCAGCGGCCTGCATAAGAAGTCCTGGGAGGGGCTGGGTATGTCGGTAAGGTGGGAGCAGGGAGCAACAGCGGGAAAAAACAGTGGGAAGGGCGGGGATGAGTGCAACAAGTGGCCAAAGGAACTAAGTTCCAAAAACAACTGTATTGCACCGATCCGTTAAGCAGCTGCCATTCTTATTGGGAACTTTGCTCTCCGGTACAGATAAAACCAGCTGAACGATATTACACCAAATTTCCTGCTTTTTATGATTTGGTGTAAATCCATTCAGCCAATGTTTTAGAAATTTGAATTTAAAGAGGTGCTTGGAGTGAGTTTGAAGGGATTAAAAAGTTAAGTATCCCTGGACCGAAAATTAAAACAAAATAGAGGCCTCGGTTTGGCGTTGGAGCTTCTTCTCCAATTGACCATTTGAGGACTTTGGGACTGGTACTGGTCCCGGGGTAATAGACGGTCGGATTGGCTTGCCTCAACACAGAGAAAAATGTTGCCCCCGCTGTTACAGAACTGTATATTACAAAACCATTTATTTTATGAGTACAGGAAACAGCACTACAGGAGTACACTTTTACCTACTGCGATAGGCCTTTGTAGATCTTCCCCAAAAACTCCAACTTCCTTTTAGTAATATGGGCAAAGTGTGCACAGGCCTTTCTGTTTGAACTAAAAGTACATGAATATCCGTTGAATAATAATATTTTACTCCCATTTTAGATGGAAATAAATATTAAATAATATATTTAGGATTGGAATACATGCATTTTCCGATGGTATGAATACATTGTACTAATTGTGTATGAATATTCCCCTGGATAGTCGCATGTCACATGTTATTCCCATTTTAGATATACAAAGGCAGTAATACATTCCACATTCCACAATGCCTTTGTGAATTTGCTCTAGATGTAGCTCACTAAATACCTTTCACTGCCACAAGCGTATAACAAACTGTCATACTCAGTGGATGATGTCATCAACAATGTCATTAGTGTCGTCATCAATGATGCCATTGAGCATGTCATAAGTAATGCAGTATGTGAGGTCATAAGCAGTGCATGGTGGGGGTGCACGTTACAAAAAGCTCAGTAAACCATAACTGGTGAATGTCACTGGTTTTTGGGTAAAAATTGTCTTATTTAACTAACATTTTCCCCTAACTATAATTTCACTTTAACCTTTAGTTTTTCAGCAAATTTCTTGTTTTTTTTAAACGTAAAGTAGAACATTATTATCACCCCTAAGTATGACATCACTTTAACCGTTGTTTTTTCAGAGAATTCATAGGGCATTTTTCAACTTAATGTAAAATATTACTAACATACCTAACGCTAGGTAGTAGGCCCTTCGTTACGTAAGTAGGCTTGACTATGTGCAGGGACTGAGCTCTTAGTAAAGAGCTGCACAGACATTGCAGCCTCTCTGTAGTAGTGGCTCGCCCACCTAATTGGGCTTAGGTGTCTGGAGGGAGTGGGCTCTTCATGAAGAACAGTGCAGTGAGCACAGTCTGCGCATAGTAGTTGCTTGCCTACTTAAGAGGGTTGAGGTGCCTGGTGGGAGTGAGTTCTACACACAGTCTGTGCAGTGGGAGCAGACTGTGCATAGGAGGGGTTTTCCACCTAATGGGGCTTGGATCTCTGGAGGGAGTGGGCTCTAAGCACAGTCTATGCACTGAGCATGAACTGTGCATAGTAGAGGCTTTCCTGCCTAATGGAGCTTTGGTCCCTGTCTGGACGGAGTGAGCTCTACGCAAAGTCAGCTCACTGAGTAGAGACTGTGTATAGTAGGTGCTTGCACCACTAGTGGGACATGGGTCTCTGGACGGAGTGGACGCTACGCACAGTCAGATCAAGGAGTGCAGGCTGTGTGTAGTAGGTGCTTGTCCCACTAGTGGGGCATGGGTCTCTGGGGTGAGTGGGCTCTATGCACAGTCTACTTTCTGAGCACTGACTGTGGGTATTAGGGGATTGCCCACCTGATGGGGCCTGCATGTTTAGAGGGAGTGAGCTTCATTCATAGTCTGCGCATTGAGCGCCAAATGTGTGCAATAGGGGCGTGCCCACCTGAGAGGGCTTGGGTCTCTACAAAAAGAGTGGCTCTACGCACAGTCTGTGCAGTGTGTGCACATTATGCGTAATAGGAGCTTGCCCACCTAATGGGCTTGTGCCTCTGGAGAAAGCGGACTTTTCACATAGTCTGCACACTAAGTGCTGACTGTGCTTAGTAGGGGTTTGCCCACCCAATAGCACTTGCATGTCTGGAGGGAGTGGGCCCTATGCACAGTCTGCACACTGAGTGCAGACTGTGCATAGTAATGGCTTGACCAGCTAATGGGGCTTAGGTCTCTGGAGGGAATGGGCTCTCCACACAGTCTGCTCATTGTGTACAGACTGTGCATAGTAGGGGCTTGCCCAACTAATGGGTCTTGTGTCTCTCGAGGGAATGGGGTCTACGCACAATATGCATACTTCACCGACGAACCTACCGCTGCTAAGAGCAACTTCCACAACAGGATGAAGGCAGTCACCGCCTGGATGAAGGATAGCTGCCTCAAGCTTAACTCAGACAAGACCAAAGTCTGCATCCTGGGCACCACTCCCTCCGCTTCGGATGACGCCTGCTGGCCCGCAGTGCTCGGAACCCCCCCCCCACACACTCACCAACCATGCACGTAACCTCGGCATCATCATCGACTCCTCACTCTCAATGAACCACCAAATCAACGCAGTCTCATCCTCCTGCTTCCACACGCCCCGCCTGCTTCAGAAGATCTTCAAATAGATCCCCACTGAGTCCAGGAGAATGGTCACCCAGGCGCTCGTCAGCAGCAAGCTTGACTACGGCAAGACAATCTACGCCGGTGCTGCCCAAAATCTCCACAAGAAATTGCAGAGCATCCAGAACGCCTGTGCCAAACTTATCTCGGACATCCACAGCCACATCTCCAGTCACCTGAGTGACCTTCACTGGCTCCAGATCAACAAAAGAATCACCTTCAAGCTCCTCACGCACACCTAAAAAGCACTCCACAACCCCGGACCTGCATACCTCAACCTCTGCCTCCACTTCTACACACCCAACAGACATCTCCGCTCCGCCGAACTGGCCCTGGCCACTATTCCACAGATCTGCAAGACCTCGGCCGGAGTAAGATCCTTCTCCTACCTTGCTGCGAAGACCTGGAACTCTCTACATCTCAGGCAATCACCTTCCCTGCCTCAATTCAGAAAAGACCACAAGACCTGGCTCTTCGACTGAACTGCAGAACCCTCCCCCAGTGCCTTGAGACCCTAACGGGTGATTAGCCACACTCTATAAGAACCATGATTGATTGATTGATTGATTGATTGATTGATTGCTTACAGTAGTTTAAGCCTGTTCCAATTATAGACTTTGGGCGACCCCTGAAGTGGCAGTAATTTTATTCATGAGGGAGAACTCCACCACTATTTCATTTGTTGACGGCACCTCTGTGTGGTGTGTTGCTTGTGGAAACCAGGGTCAGAATAGTCCTCCCTACCCAACCTGAAAGGTACAAAGCAAATGTGTTAGTATCAAAAAACTGGAAGGTGTGTATTGCAACCTATTGTGGTAAATTTAACCTAAGGTCATCATCTGTTTAGGGGGCCCATCTTCAGGGTGCCACCTTATGGTGGCAAAGAATTACTGTATATGGCCGCCGCTATTGCTATTTTTGGGTTCAAAATTCAATTTTGCTTAGAACACTGAAAATTCTCACACTTTCCTATAATATCCTAGGAGCTTGAGACCAGGCACAGAGAGGGCACTTATTGTTTGGATAGGTGAGGCAGGCTCGAACGTGGCACCACAAAAAAGTTCTACAAAAGCAAAAATGTCTAATTTTATTATCACGTACTTCATATTAATTGCACCCAGTAAAACACTACATCTGATGCCCCTTCCTTTGTTGGGTAAATGCATTCACGATCCATTACACACTCCTCATTTGCAAACCACAAATTGTGGGAAGAGCTGGGCATGTCTGCTGCTTACACAGTGGGAGGAACTACTCATTCCTGCCTATGCTCCTCTGGGTACCAGTGCCTCTGCTGCTCAGAGCAGGAAACAGCCATTACATCGCATGCTTAACAACACATGCGATTACAAAGCGGTCGTTACAACGACCGCGTTGTTACATCGCAATACCATTACAATGCAAGTCGTTACAACGACTTGCTGTAGGGGGGCGCTCTAAGCTACGGAATAGTATGATTTACTATTCCAACACCTTCCCTACTGTTGCACACACTGGAGTTGGAATAGTTAATTATACTATTCCAACATCCAGCGCCCCCTACAGCAAGTCGTTTTAACGACTTGCGTTGTAATGGTACTGCGATGTAATAACGCGGTCGTTGTAACGACCGCGTTGTAATCGCATCCGTTGTAAACGCATGCGATGTACAGGTATATATTCCTCAGAGCACTGGCCATACTCACCCTTGCACCATTCTTCAGAAAGAGGACACAGCATTCATTGTGAGATATGGTATCAAACGTATTCCCAGTGCAGATACTTTCCCTTTTATGACAACTAGACTGATCCAAAGAAAAAATCTGGATTTCTCACTCGCTTGTTTACGATCTAACATGGGTGCATGTGTACAGATTTCCAAATTTCAGGAATTCAAATGTTTCCCAGTTCTGCATTGGGTGAAAAACCTTTTTTAGAAAAAGCCTCCATTAAAAAAATAAACATATGTAGATAAGAAATGTCACACATCACATGAACCAAAGTTTTTTGGGAGTTCACATTGTCTTTAATTTGCTAGTGATGACATCTAACCTTTGAATTTGTATTAGTTACAGGACTCTGGTCCGACCCACCTACAAGGTGTCCTACAGGACAGTGACCGCCCTAGAATGGAGGTGCTGCCCCGGTTTCATGGGCACCAACTGTGAAGAAGGTAAGTTGTCTTGCTATATTTATTGCTATCTATATTTGTACCTTGACCCTAGAGTACCGGTACACTGGCTGAGTATGCCTATTTTGAGACAGTTTTGCTAGTTTCCTTTCATCCAAAGATACCAGTATCAGGGTAAATGAATTAAGTTGACATGGCCAGGATTTCATTATGGTTTCAAATAATTGGACCTTATTCACAGCAACATATATATTAAAATTATAATTGCTTAAAAGCATTTTAAACCTGTTTATCATGCTAAGTTTGTTGACAGTAGGATAAGTCCTATGTTTATTATGCTTAAGCTTGAAAAGAATCTATAATGAAATGCCCAGAACCAACTTTTTCAGTATAGCACACACTAGGATCTTCCATAGAATGCTGATCTATAACAATTTCTGATGTGATTAAACTACTGGATTTATTAAGAGGGCAATATTAAGTGTTCTGACCTGTGGATACTGAGGTAGTCCAAAAAGCCCTCATGGTGTGGGTGCATCTGCACTATATCATGACACAATGTTGCTATTTAAGCAACATCACTGACCACTGCATCACTGACCCTGGCATTGCTGACCAATACATTTACTTATGATACGTACCATAATTAAATTGGAAATAAATGTCAATAAAAAGTTAATTTAATTACTTGCAATTAACTTAATTATTTAATAAAGTCAAACAGAAAAACATGGTTTAGAGGACTATGGGCTCCCCTATAGATAGTACATGTTTTATTTTACTTAAATTTAAATGAATATAAAATAATTCAGGAGTAGGGCCAACAAAAGTAAGAGTCGATCAAAAATGTAATAAAGGAAAATACATTTAAACATAAAAGAGAACTATTAAAATAAATATAGAATTCGGGTTATGACTGATAGCAGGACAAGAAAATGATAATCAGCAAATGAAGCTACATAAAAAAATATGTGTATTTGTAAAGGTTAGTGTAAGGACAATAGTTTAAAAAAACACCTCAAATACACAAAAATAAATAATAAGAAGAAGAAATGAAAACGTTGATGTGGATTTAGGATAAAGGTAGGATTGATTTTGTGGGTTTTAGATAGTGGCAAAAACTGCTGAAAAACCAACCTTGACAATGTAGTGGTAGTAAAAGTTATTAATGAGATGTTGTTGTGGGTGCTTGTAGTAATGGCCAATATAGTAAGGTACAGCTGCAAGTTTAGTTGAGTGTTTGATGAGTGTCATATCCTGAGACCTTCAGAGCTGACCTAGGATCCAAGCAGTCTGTCAGACACATGTCCAGGTTAATCCAAAAGCAAAGTAAATTGAGAAATAATTTTGTGTTGTATACATCCTTTTCTACTCTGCTGCTTTGTTACCGGAGGTGAAGAAAGATAAAGGGGATAATATGGGATTGTGAAAGTTGTGCAAACTCTTATGGACACCTGCAAAGTCCGAAATTGAGGTTGCTTGGTGGGTGAAAAACAATGGATTGGGATGCAGCCCAAGCGATCGCCGGTGGCTAAGATGAATTCATTCATTGCATTCATTTATTTGGCTTTTGATGCCCTAAGTGTGATGGGTAATCCCAGAAATGAGTCCCGTGCTCACTGTGCCACTTGAATCAAGCTATACCTGGCTGATAAGCCCATAATAAGGTCAAAACCGATCCTGGGTTGCTTATATTCCAGTTAAAGGAGGACCTGGCCTTGCAGTTCGGGCTGGACTGTTCTAAGAGGAGCAGGGTCGAGGCTGATTTGCATATGGCCGGGTCCAAACTGAGGTTGAATGGGGGGCGAAAAACAATAGATTGGGATGTGGAGCTGAGCAATTGCCAGTGTCTAAGATTAATTCAAGCATTCCATCCATCACTTTGTTTTTTGATGCCCAAAATATTGTACGTATTCACATTAGTATAACATGGCTTTCGCCAAAATGGAAACATGCTAAACTACACTTGCGAAAGGAAGTGTGATTTCTAGGTTGGAAAGGGAAGGGAAGAATCCCATATTTAATGGGGGACAAAGGAAGGCGAATTCTAAAATGGGAAAAATATTTCCCCCCAGGGTTGAAAAGAGATGAAGGTTGCATTTCCATTTCAACATTTCCAGAATAATTGTTCATAAACATTGTGTGTATGGTAGATAATCTGCTTGACTAAGTACTTTAGGGTAGGCATACTCGTGAAAATCTACAAATGTCTTAGATGTTTATGAGTAGTCTAATGGAATGTTGTAAATCCAACTGAAGTAGGAAATTTACTCCACACACAGGAGGAAACCCACAAAGGAGTAGGTTCCTGACGTCTAAAAAGAAGCCTTGAATGTGAATTGTGCACATCCCTCACGTAGCCAGTGCAAATCTAAAAAAAATAATGACAGTGAAAAGATCAGTGCAAAAATATACACTTTTCACATTGAGTATATTTTAATAATCACAAGAGCTACTGCATTTCTGCAACACAAAATAGCGGCATTATGTGTAACTGATACCGCATACGAATAATAGGTGGCTTGAAGGATCCTTTGCAGGCCTACTTGCTTTCAAACTTAAGGAATGCTAGAAATTTAAGCGGCATAAGCGGCATAAAGGCTGTGTATTACCTATTTCCTACCATTGTCCACGAAGTTGACCTGCTGCCAGGATTGTGGCCCTGAACCGCTCACATGCACGCCAGCCATGCTCTAACAATGTTTGTTTGCAAATCATGACTGGCTCTGAAATGATGCCAGCTCCTTTGTAACTCTTAGATTTACAAGTTCCACAAACAAAAAGACATCTGGATTCTGTGTTTGAGGGAAATGGTAAACAGATGTTTTGTGTTCCTAAAATGCAAAGTATCAAATTATATTCCCTTTCTTCTATTCCTTGCTCTGCTCCCTGCTTTTGTTTCACATGTATTTATTTAGGTGCACACCGAAATGCACTACTTACTGGATGCGTTACACCAGCAAGCAGTGACTATATCACAATGCCATAACATAAATGTAGCTCAGCACTCGCACGGATTGGAGTTTTATGTCTCGGGTCAGTGTAGACATTTTTGCATGTCTTAGAGAGGCATCAAAAACTTTTATAAACATTTAATTGCAAAAGACATTCAGCGGCAGCTCCTCCACTATGGCGGACTTTGGCGGCCCCTCCATTAGGGCGGAGGAGCGCCGCCCCCCTGTCATCCCCTCAAATAAAACAATAATAAAATGGGGTTTAAACCCATTTTATTATCGTTTTCTTTTAATCCCCTGGACCCGCCCCTAGGACTCTGACGAGTCTTGGGGGCGAGCCCAGGGGATCACACTGCTGGTGGAGGAGTGGTGGTGCACTCCCTTCACTGCGCATGAGGGTTTGGTCGGCAGTCTCAGGCTGGCCAAACCGTTATGCACAGTGAAGCTCTCTCCAGCACCAGCTGCGTTGCTGGGGCTGGAGAGAGCAGGCACAGGCTCCCAGTCTGCCTGGTAGCGCAAGTTGCCAGCGCTCAGGCCAATCCTGATGCTGCTTTCATGCAGCATAAGGATTGGCTGCAGTGCAGTCTGGGAGCCTGTGCACAGTAGATGGAAGAGCGCAATGCGGCGGGCGATGTCAGTTTTGGCGGCGGCGTTTAGGTAAGTTTTTTATTTTTAATTCTTTGTCCCCAAACACCCCCTACCCTCCCCACCTCCCTCCTCTGGCCTGCCCCGCCACTTTGGCAGGGGACGACCCGCTACTGATGGTGAAGCAGCATCGCCTCTCCCACCCGCCAGCAGGTGCAAAACCTGAAAAATAAAACGATAATAAAGAATGTTTATGATCGTTTTATTTTTCTCCATACCGTGGAGTCTAGGGGGCGGGCCATGTGGATGACAGGCACAGGGGCAGTGGTAGCTGCACTGTTGTCAGTGCGCATGACAGTTTGGCCGGCCGTCTCTGGACGGCCAAACCGTCATGCGCAATGAAGCTTTCTCCAACCTGAGCTGTGTTGCCTGGTAGGAGACAGCAGGCACAGGCTCCCAGTCTCCCATTCTCCCAGGAAGCGTACATCGAGGGCATTCAGGCCAATCCTGACACTGCTCTCATGCTGGGAGAGCAGCGTCAGGATTGGTCGCAGGGCAGTCTGGGATCCTGTGCCTGCAGTGGAGCCAGAAGAGCAGTGATGCGGAGGGACTCATGTAAGTTTTTTTAAATTTGTTTTTTGTTATGTCTCCCTCCCCTCCCCCGCCACTTTGCCCTGACACCAGCCACGTCTGAAGATATTCTATCAATAGATGAATGAAAAAGGCATGTGTTGCATCCTTGATGACCAGGGTGGGTGGACAACCTCTGCCGCAGCAGGTGATGCCAGCTTATCCAGGGGGGCGGTGCCTCATCGACAGATAGAATGGAAGTGGATGGATGACCTGTTCCAACATTTGGATGCAGAGACGTGGTGATATAGGTGGGCGGTTATGTTCCCAGGCTGCTAACATAACTACATCGTTTTAGATTGTTTAATAATGGTGATATCACAACATCAGTAGAATTTCCCAAATCCAGTCTTTGCATTTCATATTTATGTTTGCATTGTTTGGAGGAAACATGTACATAGAGACATGTTTTTCTATTTATTGTTGTATTTAACAATTGTATGTAGCGTGGCTGCGCCGAGGGGTATTAACATATTTCACATAGAAACACAAAGAAAAAAGAAAAATATCAAATGCTCATAGGTTGCCCAAAGCCAGCGGCGTCACTAGGGTTGGTGTCACCCAGTGTGGTCCGCACCCCCCGCACCCCCTAGTGACACCACTGCCCAAAGCGAGCTCTTTTCAGGAGCAAAATATGAATGAAGATTGGAAAATATTAAATGTTAATCTACCCAGTTCTTTGCTCCATCAGCACCTCAGAACTATTAAAATATCTGCAATTTATGCACATATATTGATAACTGCACTGCGTGTTGTCATTGGGGGTGGCAAAATTATGAGAATGCTTTAAATGAAAAGTGGTGGAATTCTTTCTCTCACTTAATTGCATACAGCTCTCCTTGTGACACCCTCATTCTTCAACAGATCTTCTATCATACAAAACAATACCTGTCAAATGCAGAAAGAAGTAGTCAAGTTCATAACCGGCTTGAATTTTTAATTTTCAGAATTGTACATCTTTTCAATGAGTTGGGTTGTTTGAACTCACTGTTTATGAACAATGTGCGACTCATTACTGCATAGCAGTTCACATATGCCATGGATATCATTCAACATATCCCTTGGATGCACCGCCCCCATGTGTTATCTGATATGTACTATGCATTTTTAACTCCCTTCAAACAGATGAATTTGTGATTTACCATCATTTCCGTTCATATTTTTATTTAAAAACATTAACAATTACTTATATTCTGTAAGAACTTTAAACATTAAAAATGGTCACAGGTATGAAACATAAAGGTGATGCTTCCAAAATATATGTTTAGATAATTTGCATATTCCTGATGACCCGTTAGAAATGGTTTCTAATACCTCTCGTGGCTGGCATGTGGGTTTGAGGACGTCAATTGAGCTGTTCAAAAGAAATTTCCATTATGCAAGTTACATTTTGTATGTAGTTATTGGTGCCTAATGGTGTCATTTGGTTTTCAATGCTGTTATTTTCCAACCAGTAGCCCTTGTCTTACTTATTTACCGAACCTCTAAGCCTAAATCCCCAGAACACTATATTCTGCTACTGGATCGAGCAGAAACATGGATTTCTGGTCAAATGGACTTTTCACCAGGAAAATACCCCATTGTTGGTGCTGAGGCAAATTAATCTTACATGGAAGTTGTAAGTGGCTGGAGATAGCTGTCCAGGTCATATAGGAAATGTCTCCTAAAACAAAACACTCCTGATTGAAGCAGGAATATTAGGCACTACTGTTGGGGTTGGGAGCAGTTGGGCTCCAGGAAGTGCTGCATTGTGCATTGACTAGTTGACCTCTGTTGGGTTTTCTTTGTTGACCTCTGTTGGGTTTGCCTTGTATGTCCACCAGAAGCTGCTGCATCTTTTGGGTTTGTATTACTGTTACCTACCCCACTGGTAGCACGGGATTGGTGGGATTTAAGAGTGGGGGTCATGTTTTTTTTCAGTTGTAGGCAGCATCTAGCTGCCTGTTGCTGAATTATGTGTATTTCATCAATTTAATTTTTCAGTGTGCACAAGTCGATACAGTTGCAGTAACTAGTCGAGGCACAACGGGCAGCCTTATGATTTCTACATGGTGTTTGCTTTGGAGCAGTGTGAGATTTGTTTAACCATCATCACTTGTTTAACTTCATAATCAGTGGATTCGGCATCCACCTGGGCTGGGATCAGCCAGAAAATGTGTGCTCCCAGTCCTGGCCCAACCTTCAGCATCTTAGATATGTATTCTTGCAGACACATGAAATGTTACTTCATCCAAAATCAAATGTGTTTCAAAACTTTTATGTTATAGCCTAGATTTGCTTGAGCTTTCTCCAAGAGATCAATTTATTGGTCATCAACATAAATTGGAAATTAGATTTTCTGATGCACCTTTTTTTTGCCAAGGCATGTATTTATTTTTAATGCATAGCCTGGAAATTTAGCTCAGAGAGATAAACTCTCACTGCTGAGATCGGTACATGAGCTGCAGATTATTAATTTGAATCCCACCAGTCAGAAAAAAAACACAGCTTTTTATCCAATTGATAAATGGAGTATTATTACATTGGGTAGTGGCAATACGAATGACACATACCACTTAGAAATGGCAAAAAGATTAGTATTGAATGCTGCATAAAAACTACTTAAAATTATCTTGATAAAAACGAGTGACGACGAAGAGCCCTGCTGCCCACAATGTATTTTTTGTTGTGTGTAATCTGATGATTCCGATTGGTTGGTGTCCATCAGGGAGTAGTAAGTTGATTTGTTTCATGGCAACCTTGATAGCTCATCCAGGTCTCCACTTTTTACTTCAGGATTTCAAGAACCACTGTATCTCAGGTCAAGTTTAGATACCACATGCAGGTTCTCCGCACTTCATTCGAGACCAGATGCAGCCCAATGGACGGAGGCGGGCCGTAGCACATGGGGAGACCTCTTCAATGACAAGGCTCTGTGCACTTTTGAGAACCTTGTAGATGACTATGGTATCTCGCCTCCTTTCTTATTTACGCTGCACTTACACAGCAACTGTACCAGGTCTGGCATAGGACACACGACGAACTGGAAACCTCACAGTTCCTTCAAGTACTACTAACACACGGAGGCGCTCGCCAGGCTGTGACATGCCTCGATAGTTCCTTGCGTGCAGATAGGGGTATACCGTTCAAGCCACTGCAGAACTACTGGGAAACTGCACTTTCTATTACGCTCACAGATAAACAATGTGCGCAATGTATAAATAACAAGAAAGAACATACGGATGACTGTGCGCAATGTATAAGCACATCCAAAATCATCTCTACTAATGCCAGGCTAACACAGCTCAGTTATCTTCATAACACCTACCTTACCCTGTGCAGCTAGGGCGCAAGCACCAGGGGGCTGCAGATGCCTGCCCCGCCCCCATGGTTTCATTGCTGTGGAAGACTTTATACACATGGTTTGGACATGTCCCCTCATTGGCACTTCCTGGGATGTGATACTCAGCTCTATCTTGGAAATCTCGGGCTCCTCATTACCAAAGGATGAGTTACATTGCTGACTAGGTTGCACCACACTCACAGCTGAAAGGAAGCCTCATAATAAATTTATTGACTTAGCCATGATTCTTGCTAAACGGCGGATAGCCATGTGTTGGATTTCAGCCCTCCTCCACCCACCTCCCCACAGTTATGGCTTTCTGGCTGTGCTCTGGGAGACTGCCAGAGCAAAATGCGCTGCGCATGGCTAGTGGTGGGCACTCTGGGCCGCCCATGCCCTCGACTGGGAAAAATACTTGTCTGCCATGGAGGCCAAATTAGATGAAAGGCCACTCTGAACCCCTGGATTAATGGCTCTGGGATAAATGGCTGTTATCTTTAGGGAGCCCCACTCGTCCCCCACCAGATACGTTGCGGGGGCGCCGAGGATGGCTAAAATCTGAGCTGGACGTGTCCCGTGCCTAAGATGACGCAACTCGTGCGTGCACTGACTCTTCTTCTGTCGGCCAGCCCCACGCTGGCACCTGTGCTTGACCATCCGCTGCCCTCTGCCCCAAATGCGCCAAATGCGATGCAGTGCGCGCAACGAAATTCGTTTCATTGATTTAAATGTTTACTTACCTGTATTGGTCCGTAATCCGTACTTTGCTACCCCCCACTGTGCCCCTCCCCCGCACCACGTCACCGCCCGGCCGGCACTCCTACACGGACCGCGACTGCTCTGCCCCCCTCCCCTTCTTTCTTCCCTCCTCAATTTCGATACTTTACATTTGCATGTTGTGTGGAAACCCTCCCACCCCTGCCCGCCTCCCGAGACAAGCGATTACAGTTGTATACCTTTTTTTGGTTTACATTAATGTTCTTCTCTACGTTTACTGACTACCAACCGCGATACAATGAGACCTTGGAAACCGCTCTGGACTCCTACACGTGTTACTGGACTTAGAGACGTTTGTGTCCTGTCTGAGATATTATATATGTATAATTGACTCATCAAACTATACTTTTGTATCTAACTGTCTTCAGAACTTTTAGGGCCTACTGTAGGTATTGTCATTATTATTCATGCAAATAAAGAAATATTGATAAAAAAAAGTTTAGATACCATGGAAAGGGGACTTCCATAGTGACCTCATCTGGTGATACAAGCGGGCCCTTTCTGGAATTGATTAGGGTAGTTTCCATGCTCTTCTAAGATCAATATCCAGTTGTTGTCTGTGTGCGGACAATGAGTTTTCACAATCTGTTGTGATTTTTCTGTGACATCCTGGTGTAGAATCTTCCCCGGGAGTCGGAGTTTGATAGGAGCAGTTCAGTGGAGAGACCAGGCTTAAGGAACAAGTCTGAGAGAAGAGGACATGCTAAATTTGCAGTCTGATCCAACATTATGAACCCTAGAAATCGATTTTAAAAAATTAAGAATCAGATTATATTGCACTAAATGGACTAGAAGAGGAGTCTGCATCCTCATCATTGACTTCCAATCAAACCAGCAAAATTATGAGCTTACAGTATCCAGGTCAAGAAAATGATCAAGAGACCCCAAGCACCCATTGTACAAATGAACTCAATGTGAATTTCAGGGGAGTGCAGGCTGCGTTCAGAGGACCAGCCCCTCTGAAGCATTTGATTGAGATGCACAATGAGTTCCCATAGAGTTCTTCTGTCACAATAGCAGCGTACCGGAGACGGTGAATTCACCGGCAAAGGGTTTCCAGACATGTGCATTCCTTACAGGTTTCACTTTTTACCCTCTGATAGTCTGGACTGTCTGTGCCATAAGGACTGAAAGTTAACCTGACCCTGTCCCCATTTCTAGTTGAGGACAGAACACATAGACCCTCAAAAGGAGGAGGGGGCTCTCAAAACACCTTTTCCCCATTCATTTTTCCATAGGAAAATTGAACAGCGATACCGCAAAAACTACTGAATGGAGGTACACAATATTTAGGGGAAAGCTAGATCTTGGTCCAGAAAGCATACTTTTTGTGATTTTGGGTAAATCCATTGAGTAGTTTTTTGAGAAACTAAGGTTCAAAATTTATGTATATATCTCTGATGTCCTCCAGTTGATCGTGATGCCGGAATATCCGCCAAATTTAATGATCTCACGGAGGGCAAGTGCCAAGTTCTCGTCGGATGTTTTTAAACATCATAATGTCATGTGCATGCATTGATATTTTCAAGAGTCTCTGCAGGAATGTTACCTCTCTATGCACATGATATCATCTCAGTTTGAATGCCAATGGCTCCATGGCTATGGCAAAAAAGAGTGGAGCCAGGGGGCAGCCCTGCCTCATACCCCCCATGAGCGTCACCGGAGAGGATAGTGTTTCATTGATTAGCATTTGAGAATGTATACAGCAGTGAGATCATGCACAGTATTTGAGCACCCAAACCTAACCCACGCATCACAGTGTGCAAGAAAGGCTATTTCAATGAGCCAAAAGCCTTTTCGGTGCCCAGAGAGACACTGATTATAGGTATCTCTGGAATAACCTAATGCATCAGTGCATTTGTTGTGTGCAGTGGATCTAGCCCGGATAAAGCATGTTTGGTTCGGGAGGACTTGTTCTTTAATTATTCGTGTCAGCCGATGGGCAATATTTCTAGGCAGTATCTTACTGTCTGTATTGAGAAGGGAGAGTGGACTATTTGACTTAACTGATAGTGGGTATTTATTGTTTTTCAGTAAGTTAATGATAATAGCTTCTCGTAACAATGAAGGCAATCAGTTATTTACATTGGCCTCATTAAATACATTTAGGGGCTGATTACGGTTCTGGCGCTCCGGGGGCATGGTGGTGGCGGTCTTCCGACCACCCTATTATGACTCGGGTGGTTGAACCGCCCTAGGACCACTGCAACTGCCCGGGATCAGAGATCCCTGGCAATGGTGCCGCGGTCTTGAGCCCGCAATATGCTTGGCAGGACCTCAGCGGTCGCGCCAAGCATATTACGATTTTCCTCTCCGCCATGGTTTTCATGGCAGTTCCTCCTCCATGAAAACCGTGGCGGAGAGAAAACAGAGGCCTCAAGGCCTGGGGATGCATGCAGGAGGGAACATTGTGTGCCTCACTATGTGCATGCACCCCCAGTACCTGCACGGCATAAACTGCAGCAGCCTATGCCGTGCAGGTACTGACTTTGAAATTCCCATTGCGGTGCCTATTTCATAAGCACCACCCTAGGAACGCCAAAGAACCGCCTGCCAGACACGAGAAAACCCGTAATATGACAGGCGGTTCGCACACGGGTTTTGCGGTGTGCCGGCAGGGCAGCCCTACCACTGCATCGCCTAACTCGTAATTAGGCTCTTAGAAGGCATGGGCTAATGTTCTCAGGAAATGCCTTATAAAACTCAGCCATGAGGCTATGCGACCCAGGTGGCCTTGCCTGTAGCCAGACCCTTAATGGCTTCAGATATCTTCTCCGTCAGGGGCTCATTAAGTGGCAGTGTGTCATCTGCCCTTAACCAGGCCATAGCTGTATCACCCAGATACTCAGCTATCTGTAGTTCTGTGAGTTGTACCCTGGAGGTATATGATTCTGAATAATAATTAATGAATACTGTGGCAATCTCAGCTATAGTCAAATTAAGAATGCCACTGTAATTTCTTGTGCTTGGGATAATGTTGCTTTTTCTATTATCTCTAAGCAGCCACGCCAAAGTCCTTGCAGGATGCTCCCCCTGACCATAGTTTCAGGCTTGTGCTTCACCACCAATAATGTCCGCCTCCCTCTCGGCCGTCTCTCTAGAAGACCACAATGCCTCATGTATTTCATGTTCAGTCCTCCAACAGGACACCGACATCTAGCGGTCCTCCAGATCTTTGATCTTTTCCTCTAACATACGGAGGTGAGTACGGATTGCCTTTAGAATGCCAACTTGCTTAGAGATACATAAACCCAAATGACTGACTTAAAGACCTCCTATAGCAATGCATGGGAGTCTAACAATCCGAAGTATATTTTAAAGTAGTCGTGGATTGCATTTGTCTGTTATGCCCTAAAGGCGGCCTCCAATAGTGCCCTAGATGGGGACCTCCAAGGCCGCCAAGGCAGCTTGTGAGCCCTTAAGGCCAACTGTAAAATCTCCGGGGAGTGATCGGCAAGGCTCCTAAGGATATATCTCTGCTCAGTCACCCACCAAAACGACCCAGATGAAGACCACAGTGATCTATTCTTGAATACGAGTCATGGACAGTGGAATAATGAGTATGCATGCGTATGTACTTTCTTCCCTGTACTTCGCTTGCCAGGTGTCCTGTATGTCTAGAAATTCCATTTTGTGCATTAGCAAGTCAGGAAGGACCTCAGAGGTAGGAAACGCATGTCTAGATTGGTCTCTAGTCTCACCAGTAACCAAATTGACATCTTCTCTCCCTATAATTGAACAGTCACTATTTTGGCAACATATTTCACTAAACACCTCAGTGTTTATCCATAGGCATTGACAATGATCCCAGGGTGGTCCGTCAGTGACACCTAGGATTATAAAATATCTGCCCTGTAGGTCTCTACATTCAGATTTACGTTTGTAATCTGTATTTTTGCAAATTAGGGTGACAACCCCAAACGAGTGGGAGCTGTAGGAAGCAAGGTAGCAGTTACCCCATTTCCCAGTGAATATGCTCGGATTGTTATCGTGCATGTGCGTCTACTGCAACAAAGCGATAGACAAATCATGTCTATCCAAATATGTCTGGATCAACCTATGTTTTTTAAGATTATTCAAAACTCAAATATTTCAAATCATTAGATTTAGTAGAGATGACATGCACAATCCGGACAAGCCATCAATTGAAAAAGGCAGTGCAAATTAGACATATCGGTAGAGGTGTATGTGAACTACTAGTGTCTGCAATACCTCTGTGATGATGAGCCACAGTAGGGTGATGAGTCATGTATTTAACAGTCAAGTCAAACAACAGGCAATGGAAAACCATTTCCTACCCCTCTCCCCTTTCCTGCACTTGGCTAGAAACAGCCAGTGCCCACCCACACTGAACACCCAATTTGTCAGCGAATTAATCCTTTCCAACAAAAACATACCACTGGTCAACAAAGTGTTTTGCACACGTTGTCGCTATCTGCCGGGTTCCGCCATGGGGGGAAAACTACATCATTATACATGCCTGATATAAATCCCACCCAAGGTCACGCAACATGTCAGTAAAGGATATATACCACAGAGTCTGGGTCCGATCTGAAAGATTCTTTAAATTGATGGAGTCATTGTTATTCAACGTCGCTAAGGGCATCCTGGTCAGGGCCTGAGGCAATTGATCCGGACATGGAGCCCCTCAGGGATGCTGCAGCCTCCAATTCCCAGCCCCGTTAGACGAATAGCAGGTCTGCTTTGGGGTCTGTGAAGTCTTACATTTTACCTCAAAGTTCAACACAGAGTTTTGCTTGGCATAACATAGCTCATTTGACTTCCTTATTGCGCAGCAACTTCTTGTACCACAATTGAGAAGTTGAGGAATATTGTAATATCCGTATCCTGATAGCACAGTGGACCATGTTCCCTAGCAAGTCCAAGGATTGTGTCTCTGTCGTGGTAGTTGAATAAAGGAGTGGTTTCTTTAGATGCGATTGGGTGTCATGTTGCAAGGTCTGTTGGGTCTGGTAGGGGGTTGAAGTTGTTGTCTATGGAGGTTATCTTGCTGCAGAAGAATAATGAGAGTTTGTTGCAGTGGTCCTATGAAGGTGTGATGCTGTTGGAGGCGGCCGTTGGAGAGGTGAAATCTTTCATGATGGCAAAGTTCTCTTTGCTACTATTGGTGCTGGCATCAGTGCGATCTGTGGGTGCAGAGCTTTTGGTGGGCCGGATCTATTAGTGGTAGCGTCTAATGGTGGATATGAAGGTATTCTGTCTGCGTTGTCTTGGCTCATTCTCCATTTTCACTCGAGTTTTTTGCAGTGGTGCTTTGTCATCCTGAGTTCGTCCATTTACCAGCTGGCAAGTGGTCTGGATCTTTTGGCTTTGTTGAGTTCTCGGGGAGCCATGGTGTTACTGCAGGCAATGATTCAGTTGTTGAAGTTGGTGATGGAGTTGAGTAGGGTTCTAATGTGTACAGGCTGGCGTTCCGTGAGTACAATGATCCAGTCTCACTTTGAGATGTTCCAGTCTCACCTCTCTAGCCTGGTGGTGGTTTTCTGTTTTGGTGCGGGACAGGAATGTTGAACTCGTTTGTTTATAAATCTCCACCACCCATTTCACCCTACCTAGGTAAAGCCATTTAGTTGTAAATTCAGCCTCCCCAAGAGCATAGCAAGTGCATTGCAAAACTTTTGAATACCTGTAAAGCTGTTCACTTAGGAGTGATTCATTCTCCTACAATTCTAGTAGATTTCTAACTTTTTGACAGTAACAAAAAAAAATGCCTATTAATAGTATTCTACCATGAGTACTCCTACACCGGATTGTGCAGAGGGCAAATAATCTGTAGGAGTAAGTAAGTCAATAATGTGGATGAGTAAATGGGAAGATATAGCATTGCCACAAGGTACACCTGTGTGGCTATTCACAGCCTTCCTAATGCCACCTTTTATTTTCTTCCCTGAGAACAACCATTTCCTGGCCTTTACCCACCCTGCACTTAATACTGAGAAAAACCTACCATCTTACAGATTTCTTAAGTTCCAAGTTCCCTCTGCTAGTGTAAATCTACGAAACATGAGTTTTCAAATTAGAAGTTACCATTTGCAAATGTAGATAGACTTTTAAGGCACCTAAGTTTGACTTAAGTGGGCAAAAAATCTTGGTAATCATCCCCAGTTTCTAAGTTCTTTACTATTGACAGAAAATAGTAATTTAGTCGTGGTGAGATCATGATGACTTGACCACGATCACAACTTTGTCTCAAGTGAGGAATCTGGGACAAAAAAAAACCAAGGGCCAGATGCATTATTATTCAGGTTCTATCACAGCACTGTGTTTGTGCACTGTCTGCCCCATGATTTGGCCAATTCTGCTAGATGTACCAATCTCATTTCTGAGCCGGTTATACTGTATGCAAGAACCTGTATCCAAAACACACCTCCGTATAAATTGCACAGGAGAGACCTTTCAAATGCAAAATTTTATTTTTGCTAACCCCTGGTTCCTGTAACAATTCACAATTGTGCAGACGATGCAGTGCTCATAAGTGATAGTAATGTGAACTGTACAATAAGATACACGTATATACAGTCTGGGGTATTCCCTATTTACACATGATTTCAAATTCAATTTAAATATTGTTCCTTTTTTGTAATAATTTTTTCTTATTAGACATCCTCAGGCACATGTCAATGTTTTGACACAAATGATAAATAAATGAGACTCATCAGGGAAAGTATGGCTCATTTCCCGCGTTTGGAGCTGGATTATGAAGACTAAATTGGGGGTAATAAACCACCTGAAATTAAAACTTTTTTCCTTATGATTCTGGATATGGGAGAAAATGTAGTACCATGCTGGGCCATTTGACTTATGGACGAAACGTGTTGGCTGGACTGATTGACTTGTTGATAAAGGAATCAATGAAATTGGATCTGAACATAAATATACGACTCCTGATGGACTGAATTCGATTGAATAGATGCTATTTGCGATTTTTGGATGACATAATACTCTGAACTTTCATTGCTCGAATTGAGTTATAAATATTGTGAAGTTTTGCACTCCTTTTTTAATTGTTGCACAAATGTTTAAATGGAGTATGACTCCTAAGCAGAGGGGTCGATGAAAGTTGAGCGTAACAGTGTTTACATAAAAAGAAAAACACACTGGTGCGATGCTAGACGGCCCGCATGCTTTTCTTAAATGTCTTGTGGGACTAATTGACAGAAGCATCATCTGGCATAACAGCTAGGGGGTAATCATGCAAAAAAGGCCCTTCAAATGCAGGGGAACAATGTGCATAATTCAGAGCAGGACAGCAGCTTGGCTAGCTCGACAAACCTCAACCATATAGTCAATCATACTCCTGTGGACGATGTCTTAGCTCGGGGTTGTGTGGATGGCTATTTACAGAGGGAACTGTAATTTGAAACCATGAAGCCCTCCTTGAAGGGTTATTGAACACAATATGATTCTCAGTTTTGCTAAATTAACCACACCCTAAAGGTACCAAGTCTGTCTCGTGTCTATGTACCTCTGTATAAAGGTAGGCTATTGTTACATCCTGGAAAAAAACTTTTGACAGCATGCACCCACTCAGGCTGATCCGTACTGAGTGCAAAGGAAGGGTCAGAGTAGAATGATACATAGAGACACGGACACCGCCTCATGCAACATAGTAACAAATAAAGACACTCCCGTCTTCAAACAATGTGTCAAACCTCAAACAACTAATGTCGTAATGCACATAATGCACCACCAAGTGATAAGAGCATTTGACTCTTTCCGCGTTTTTTTATCTTTTGGAAGCATTGCGAGAGGGATAATGGTGATAGGACCACGCAGACAGAGTGCTGTTGTATACCAAGACTGTAAGCCGGCTCTGGTGGCTTAGTGGGCTAATGCGTCCACTGTAGGGGCCTGTGTTCGATCTCAAGGTCACAGGTTCAAATCCCAACAGGTTCCTTCCTTCTGAGGTCGATAAAATGAGTACCATTGCGTTGGGTAACAATAACCATCTATTAGTCAGCGCCAAGATACCCTTCTGGGTGAACGTGCTCTTTACAACTACACATGTTATGTCAACAACAGCCTACCCTTACTTATTCAGCGGTACATAGACATGAGACAGATTTGGTTCCCATAGGGTGTGGTCAGGAGCATAACACGGGCCACTGCAGCCCCTGTGGCACAGGGACCCCAACCCTTTACGCGGGCCTCAAACATTCAGGGTGTCCCTAAGCAGCCCAAGGCCAATGAGTATCTTTGAGATATGGGAGACTTAGGAGCCCCTCGTCACATTTTGCATGGGGTCCCCCATCATTTTGTGTTATTTTACTGGGTGATGTTAATTTAGTAATAATCATGTGAAAGATATTGTGTTAAATAGCCCCTCAAGAAAGCTTCATGTTTTCAAATTACAGTTTGCTCTGTAAATAGCCTCCATGTGACTTATTGCAAACTCCACAGGAGCATGACTGAATACTTGACTGAGGCATGTCGAGTTTGTCAAGCTGGTTACTTGGTCTTGAATTATGCAGATTTTTCCGATGCATCTGAATGGCCATTTTCTAGTCTTAGCCCCTAGGTGTTAAATCGGATTGCGCTTCGGTCCTGATGAGACCCATTTAACTCTTGGTTTGAGTCGAAAAGTCAACATTTACACAGGGGTTGTACTTTAAGAAAAAATAATTACAAGAAAACTAACCATATTTATATTGAACTTGAAGTCATGTGTGAAAAGGGGAAACCCCAGATTGTATATATGAGTATGATATTGTACAGTTAACATCACTTTCACCTATCAGCTCTGGGTCGTCTGCACAATTGTGAATTGTTACACTAAACAAAAGGTCAATGAGAATACAATTTTGCATTTAAACGGTATCTCTTGTGCAATTTATCGGAAAGGAGTATGTTGGATACAGGTTTTCACTTGCAGTATAACCCTGATCAGACATGAGACCCTCAGAACCGCTGTTCTAATTCTTATGATGTGCCATGGTTCCATATTCGGGCATTAAGGGCTGGTCCTGTGTTCTATACTAGATGTACCAATCTGGCACAGCGCAAAGAGGCTGGTCATAAGTGTTCACTGACTCACCAATATTCATGAGGTGAATCCTTGTAACCGGCTGCAAATGCAGATACACAGGCCTGCAAAGAAACTCAGACTGCTTTCTTTGCATTTGCAAAGCTTTATTAGTGTTGCCTATCTCCCTTATTTATTTATTTTAAAAGTTCTATATAACGCGAACAAGACCCATGGGGGTATCAGAGCTCTTTATACATAGTTTAATTCTTTAGACCCACACGAAGTGCTTGAAGGGGCATGGTTAGCAATGCCAAAAAAGTGGGACTTGGAAAATGGGATGATAGAGGGGAACATTGTCTCACCAGTACCCACCTCAGTACTCTGAAATGGTTCCTGTGTGATCAGGTCAGTCTACATCCGCTCAATGGTTGGGGCGGCATCAGCTGTCACAAACCACTGCTAGATTTCCTTGCAAAAGCACTGAAAGAATTAATGACAAACTGTTGCACACTGGCTCACAAGGAGTCAGTGTTGACAATATAAGTTGCAAACTCCTTTGCAGCTTGATATCCTATTGTATTGTATTTGAATGTTTTTTTATTCTTGCAAAGCCTAATGTGTTGCACATTGCAAGCTTTTTGAGGGTTTAATAAGCCCTCCCACTCCTCTTTTTAAACAAGTATTTTAGCTACTTCACCACATGAATTGAGCAACAGTGACTATTGTAGCGTGATTTAAATGTATTTTTAAAAGCCCTAAGAAGGCAGAAAGCATGGGGTTGACTGGAGTGTTGCTTGGTCGGGTGTTTTGAAAGTGTGGTAGACTGCCAAAGGTTTGGATAATGGAGTGGAGTATTGTGCTTTTGAGGCTATGGTTGGTCCATGTCAACGTATATAATATTGGAGATTTTAATTAGCACATCTTAGCCCTTACAATGCACCAAAGTGCTCCAATTTGCGTCTGCCATCTAAGCACCGTTTAGGAGTGTATGGGTGAAAGGATGTGATGTTGTTAGGGTAACCAGATAACTCCATGTCACCCGAACACTATATTTCCATCCTTAAGCGCTCGTTTTACACTTCATTACTGTTGGGTTTAGCTTATATGGTATCCGTTTTTATATATTTCCCAGGTGCACTATCTTGCCTTCTCTGTTCCCCATGACATCATAGAATGTGATGTGTTGGATGGTCTGTGCCGGTGTGGCTAAAGAGTTAGACCAGGGCTGAGCTATGTGTAACACTTCTCCTGGTGGAGTTTGTATCTTCTTTACTTGTGCTACTACTTGCTTGACAAATAAAGTCTCCACATAACCTACAAGCGACTGTGTGTTCCTGCATTCTCCTCCATACATGCCTTTACAATGGCGACGAGGATTGTATCTGAATCCACGTGTGTATAGCACAATGGATTAGCAGGAACACATAGACGCTTGCATGTTAGGTGGAGGCTTTATGTGTTATGCTGGTCAAGCATCGTAGCTAGCAGAAATGTCACTTTCTTCACAGAGATCAGCGTCTCAATATGTAGTGGTGACCATCAAGAGTTAATCTAAAAATAATAAGTGTGGGAATGAATCTCGGTTTTCTGAGCCAATGAAGGTTGGGATAGTGTATGATCATGTGGTGGGACTGAGGTTGGTAAATGCTGGAACAAAGGAAAATTATCGCTGGTGCAGAATGATTCATTAATAGGGGAAAACAACTCTGAAGTGGGGTTGTCCTTACAGACTGTGGGAGTACCTTCATCTTCATACTCATCTGTTGGGGTGAGGACTTCTAGGAGAATTTATGTTCCTGTGTAACTAAAAGAAAGATTATGGGCCACATGTACAAAGACTTTTAGTGGTTGTAAATGGGCCAATTCTGCCATACTTGCAATTCGGTCACCTATTACTGAATCGCAAAGTGGGTTTGCAATTTGGTATTAGGAAGGGATGTGTTTAGGGCGTCCCTTCCTAATACCGAATCGCAGTGATATGTGTGAGTGATTTGCGACCAAAATTGGTTGCAAAACATTCACATTTTACCACCTACATCAAGTAGGTGATAACCCATTCATAAATGGGAAGGGGTCCCACGGACCATTGCCTACTCTCAAAAAATTAAAAGAAAACTTTTTTTTTTTTTTTAAACATTCCATTTTCTTTTAAGGAAAATGAGATGCATTTAAAAAAAATAAGATTGCTTTATTTAAAAGCAATCACAGACATGGTGGTCTGCTGACCCCAGCAAGCCACCATCCCTATGATTTTAGCAATTCCCAGTGGTTTGCAAACCGAGGCCTGCCTCATTAATATTTAGGAGGTAGGTCTATTTGCGACCCACTGGGAATCGCAAAGTATGTCAAAGACACATTTGTAAATTGGTGTTTGCGATTACCAAATAATGAATCACACAGAATCGCTGTTTGGTAATCGCAAACCATTACATTTGAACATGGGGCCCCATGTTTTGACATAGTTATTTTGGAGGTACCTGCTTGTTTTATGTAGTAGCAACAGTTAAGGGGGAAGATGCGTTGGGTTTAGCTTGTATGGGATTAGCCCTGTATGATGTAGGGGGCATTGAGAATGTATACAGAGTCTGTAGAATGTTTGGTTTTGAACTGTACTAGTGCAGTTGTAGGTAGTCATGTATGCCTGCCAGTTGGAAACTTAAATGCTCAATAAAAAAAATGAATATTTTCCACTTACCTGCGGTAACTGCAGCATCTTTTCAATTACAATCTGGTAGTTAAAATCACTTAATTAACATGAAGTGAACTAAAACTCCTTTTCCCAGAATGCATTAGACGGGTCAATGATATTCCAGGACATCTCTGAACATACACTGCTTTACGGTTTGGTGACCAGCCAGTGGGAAAACAAAGCCGAGGGTAGTACAATAGCAGAGAGAACCAGGGTTACGGGCAGCCTTCTGAGGGGCTCAGCCAGAGAAAGCAGCCGCTTAACAATTGCCAGCTGTTGGGCATCCGCCAGGAGTAGCGCCTGGGGAACCAGTCTGTGGGAGCTATGCCAGGAATTTAACTCTTGCCTCCCAGTGCCGGAGAATCCGAGCTGATGCAGACCCTGACCTGGCTGCCTGGAATGTGGGCTCTTTAATTGGCTCCGTCTGACGTGCTCTTCCTTCAGGGAGGCAGCTGGGGGTAGGGGGTCTGTCTCCCTCCAGTAACCCCAGACCAGGGGGGCATGTGAAGGCTGCAAACGTCCTCATTAATGACGCCCATATTCCCACTTCTCTCACCTGAATCATCCCAGAAGCCCACCCGCCCACCGCTCGAGGGCGGAGGGGTGGGAGAGGTTGTTCACAAGGACAGGCTGGTGAGAGAATATGTGACGAGTGATGTTCTGGCTTTGTCAGGAATCGTGTGTTTTGGTGTTAATATCCTTTATTTGACTAGGAAATGAATTTAAAAAAGTTTCTGTAGTCCTCACTGTGTAGAGTGAAAGCTGTAGGATGAGTAGCTCGTTGGCAGAGGTGACAAGCCAGGCTCCAGCAGTCCCACCATGAGTAGCTAAGGCCTGGCCTTGGGTGATTGTCATCAATGTGAAGAGAAACAGAGGAGAGAGCAAACACAGGCAACCCCCTCTCACAACTTCCTCCACTCTGCAGCAAGGCTGGCCACTGGAACAAGAAAACACCACAAAATCACTCTAGTTTTAAACTCCCTTAATTGGCTAACATTGGAATCCTGCTCACCCGGAAATCCCTACACCTAATCTGCCCCCTCTCCCTCGCACAAATAATGCAAATATCCAGCAAAAACAGGACCCAAAGATGCAGGTACATGTAACCTCTCAATACACATCGCTACAGCAAAATGCCCACCATCAAAAGTTCCCTCTTAGGGAATGCCTCATATATGCAATGTGTTTCTCATACACCTCAAACAATCAAATCTAAGCTAAAATAATATCCTGTAGAGAACCCCACCCCCCACTTCCCTCTGTTCTGACTGGATGGGAAACAGTTCCCCATCAGAGGAACCCCACAGGGTTCACCTGAGCCCCTACAAATAGGTAGAGAGTCCTGGTATTCCATCCTACTCTCTGAGGTGCTAAGACTTGGCCAAGCCTGGTTGACTTGGTGCCCTGGACAGTGATTGGGGATTTGTTTCTGTCGTCTGCCACCTTTGTGAATGTAGTCTGGTGATGCCTTGCTGCTCACTGAACATCTTATGGACTTTAGTCTACATGGACACTGTTGTGGTTTGATATCCTGCCTTGGAGTCTGCATCCTGCCCTCTTCTTCATGGCTAGGACTAAGCCAAGGTATACAGAAGGTCTAGTTCACTGCCTTGCTGCTGCTGTCACCCTTGCCCAGTGTGGACGCCCTGAGCTTGTCCAAGGAACCTGGCACTGCTTCTGGGAGCCTGAACTCACTCTATCTCCGACACAGAAGCGGGCTCCTGAAGATGCAACCCATTGGAACCAGATGTTCATGGACAAATGCTGCACCTGCACCCCTCAGAAACTGCACCAGAGACAGCGATGGGCTGCCTGAATGGTCGACCTCTACAAGTATAGTTGAGATAGTTATGACACTCTCTGTACCACATTTCAAATCTCCCTTTTCTTGACGAGTTGTGTTGGCAATCGAGCATGCAACTGTCTAACCAGCTAGCTGGCTTAACTGTAGGTTACTATGAGCCTAGTATGCTCCCAGGCTTGTGAGCCCCTTTGTGATTTGACAGCCTGAAAAGATGCCACAAAGAGAGGAATTATGAGGTTGATTTATTTAGAGTGTAAGTACACAACCGACAGAGTCAAGTACACAGAACAACTGCACCAGACTCTGGTAACCTCAAACTATTGTTACTGAAATCTGTGGCACAAGGCCTGTAACAACCCATACATCTCCCAAAATATATCCCAACACATCTACCGAAATATAACTGTAGGAAAGGGCCCATTTTGACATGGTCACCCCCTATTTTTGCCTGGTATTTGATGTGATTTAGACTGGAAGTGCGCTTGGTTTCTGCTAACCAGGTTTCCCAGTGCCAGATCTCTTACACAAAACTGTGCAGTTGTTTCCCCCAATTGGCGATAACTTTAGTACCCTTTGTAAGTCCCTAATAAATGGTACCCCTGGTCCCTGGGCCTGAGGTGTTAAAGAGGATCCCCAAAAGCGGGAGCACGAATTGTGCATCCTAAGGGACCCCTCACCAAGCCCATGCAAATTGCGACTGCAAGCTGCTTGTCTTGGTGCAGACAAAAGTGAAAACACGACGTGGCACACATCCTGTATGCCCTGCCTGCCGACACTGCTTGCAGTATAAGTAAGTCACCTCTATAGCAGGCCTCACCGCCCTAATGTAGGGTGCACTATACTACATGTGAGGGCATACCTGCCTGAGCAGATAGGCCCCTGTACTGCCACCAGAGACTGGTTTCTGATCCCTAAGGGTGAGAGCCTTTGCTCTCTGGGGACCATAAACCAACCCTGCTCCAGCAGGGGGTGATTTACACCCCCGGCCACAGGATGACCTGTGGATTAGCATTTAAGGGCCGGGGAGCTTCAAAGAGGCCCATTGCCTTTGGTAAGCAAATCAGGCTTCTCACACAGGAAAGGAAACCAACTCTTTGTCTGGAGCCCTTTGGCACCTGGACAGGCGGGAAAATTAGCAAGGTACCAGACAGACGTGTCCACCCTCAGGCGAGCATCATCTCTGAACTGGGCTACCCGAAGTGGAAGCAACTTTTCAGAAGTGACCATCTTGGTGATGGCAAATTTAGGATCTCTGGGACAGGGTTATGCCCACTTCCTCCAAGAAGTGGTCATATTGGGGGGCGTAGTGACACCAGAGGTAAGTAGCCTATTGGCTACTACCCTATACTCCCCTAATGCCCCTAAATTCAGTATTTAGGAGAGCCCTAGCACCAGGAAATCATATCCTGGTGACCAACAGAAGAAGATGGACCGAAGAGCCGTGAACTGTAGAAGAAGCAACTGACTTGGCACTAGCCCTGTCGGCCTGTTCGCCTATTCTCAACAATTGCGCCAAAATCATCTCACCCTGCCAGCTGCTGATCCTCCAAAACCAAGGAGGACTGCCAACACTTCTCCAACAACTCAAGAACTCTCGTGGAACAGCTGAACTGTTCCCCTCCACCTTGCAGGTACCAAAGACTGATCTGTGAGGCTCCGAGACAGCGAAAACCCTACACTGAAAAGCACTACTTCACCTGAGCCGCTAAGTCTGAGCTGAAGTGGTCCAACGGTGCCAACATGGTCCCGAGATCCTGACAACTTATGAAGGACACTGAGCAGCCGCAAAAGCAGAAGACTAAGAAAGAGAAACTAACTTGGCAGCAGCTTTGCCGGGCTGTCTGCTGTTCCCTGTCGAAACTGCACCAAAGACGTCTCGTCCTGCAGCTGTTGTGCCCCCAAAGCCTGGGAGGACTGCTTGCCTTCAATAAAGACTCAAGAACTCCCGTGGAGTAGTGAAACTGCTTCCCTGAATACGGCAGGCACCCCAAAGAGGACTGTGCGTGCCCTGGACAGCAAAACCCCAACACCGCAAAACACTACTGCAAACCATGCTTCCGAGCTGAAGTGGACCAACGGTGCAGGCGTGGTCCCCGGCTCTCCAGAGACAAAGCCCACTTTGGACTTGCCCACTGTGGGCTTCCCGATGCTACCTGCAGTCTCTGTTTGTAGGACTCCTCTCCTGCGAGTGCTCCCAATGGCGAAAATACGACGCCTAGAGACACCTCTGCACCCATCCCACCTGGAGAAGAGGACTAAAGGCTTCCCCACATCCCCGAGCATCACAAAAGTTGAGCACCCCTGTTGGATCAGCCGACTGGTCCTCAAGCCTAAGCCTGCATCCTCTTTTCTGATGGACCGATCTCCATAGACTACAATGGGTCACCCGACGCTGTAAGGCACCTCTGACCGGCTGCCCCAGTGCTGCCGAAGTGAACTGTTGGTGCTGCCTTGTACCTTGCCTCAAACTCACCTTAAGTCCAGAAGATTGCTCCCATAAATCGCTGTTGATGCCCAAATGCAGTACATGTTTTTCCTCCAGAGAACATTGCCGCAAAGTGCTTCAATTACGCTTTAATTTTTTTTAGAAAGTGGGGGTTTGGTCCTACTAGGGTCAGGCGGGACCTTATATACTTTTGCACGGAAAATAGGCCTGACCTGTTAGTTTCAATGCTGTTTCATTTAATAAACAGACTAAGACCTTTATCTTTTTCGACTGGTCTAAGTAATTTAATTACTGAGTTTTGAAACATGTTTTTCAACAAATTGTAACAATTTATACGGTATGTCTGTCAAGGACACACAACAACTAAATCCGTGTTCAAACAGGTACAAAACATAAAATGTGCAGAAGTGAATATGAACAACATATATAAAACAATACACTGCAGACAATATGCCAGTCAAATATTATAACCAACAGCAACAACCACTTTGTCATTTCATATTACATCAGTTTGTGTGCATAGTACAGGGGTTGTTGAGCTCCTGGGTAAACATATTATGAATCCAATGTGCATTTCAATTTTGACATCATGCTACCCTTGGACTGCTATTGTTTTGATGACCCAGCAGGAAGGAAAACGCCGACGCGTTTCGAATCCCGAAATTCTTTTATGGGATTCTCATCAGGGCTTTAGACTGGACATGTAGTGTTCTTCGTTTCAAGTGTTTTTTCGAAGGGTGACTCTGATGAATAATTAATTCTTGTAGTGGCCTGACAACAATCTTTTGACTGAAAACAATGTGTGTTGATTTCGACGAAGCGTGAATATTTTTCAATTTCTAATTATTCAAGTATCGGTCGGTGAGAGCATTTATTTTTACCAGACTCTCTGAAACTCCGATCGATGAAACAATGTTGCATCACGCTTCGGATCACTCACTCGAGCTCAATTTCACGCATCATTCTTTCTTCCGCTTTAAAGCATCAAAAACCTGTTTTCTTCAAACCTGCTATTTTAAAAAGTACTTACCTGATTTTGATGATCTTGATGCCTAAAGTTATATAAAAATATGTGTTATTTTTATAAATTGGTGTGGATCTCCTTATTGAGTTGTGTGAATCATTTATTGACTATTGTGTATTTGAACATGTCTAACATTCCTCTCTGATAAGCCCAAGGCTGCTCAACCACATTACCCCCTAGAAGAGCAGCTTGGGATTGCTAGAGCAAGCCCCTATCCACTAGTAAGGGAATACCTGGACTCTTTGCACGGTATACCTAATTTTGGTATACCATATAGAGAGCCAGCTTCCTACAATAACCCAACATGTCTCCCAAAATATAACCCAACACATCTCCCAAAATATAACCAATCAATCAGTATTTGTTAAGCACAGCTTATCAAACCGGGGGTTTTCAAGCACTGGGGTGCAGTGAGCCTCATTGAATAGCCCGTTTTTGAGTCCCTTCCTGAAGTCGGTGAGTAAAGGGGAGGTTCGTAGGTAGAGTGGGATGTCGTTTCAGGACTTGGCGGTAAGGTAGGAGAAAGAGCGGCCTCCACAACGGCTCCATCGGATGCAGTAAATGTAAGAGAGGGAGGCGGATTGGAGTTGTCTGGTCGGTTGGTAGAAGGTTTGGCTGTGGTTGATGTAGGAGGGTCCGGCGACCCAACACATCTCCAGGAATATAACCAAACACATCTCCCAAAATATAGCCCAGCACATCTCCCGTAATATACCCCAGCACATCTCCCGTAATATAGACCAACTCATCTCCTGAAATATAACCCAACACATCTCCCGAAATATAACCCAACACATATTCTGAATTATATAACCCAACATATCTCCCGAAATATAACCCAACACAACTGAAATATAACCGAACACATCTCTCGAAATATACCACAGCACATCTCCCAAAATATAACCCAACACATCCCCCAAAATATAGCCAAATACATCTCCCAAAATATAGCCCAACACATCTCCCAAAAAATAACCCAACACATTACCTAAAATATAACCCAGCTTATTTCCCGAAATATAACCCAGCTCATTTCCCGAAATATAACCCAACACATCTCCCCTCCATTAACACAAATAACATATAACAAACAAATCTCACTCAAGACACCAAACATAAACAATGAGAAGATAACAACAATTGATATAGCAACAAACAACACATTTCTACTGCAGACAAGTGCAACATACTACAGAATTCTAACGCTTACGCACAAATTCTCTGAACCTCCTCTTCGGAGCATGCTGCCTGTGACAACCTGATGCCGGCGTGGCTCCGTGGTGTCCTTTTCTGCACCCATGAACTATCAGACACTGTCCCCTTGCTTTTCAGGTACCGCTGATGCTGAATAGTGCTTTTAGATATTGTGAAGCGCTAGGGTAGCAAACCTTAAAATATAACTACTGTTACCAAGTAATCTGTGTTGAGAGAAGATTGGGAGAACCCATCGTTGATAGTGGATCTGTTTATTGTAGCATCCAGTAGCTATTTGCCAATGTTACGCCATCAGACATCAAGCCCCATGCAGATGCTTAACTGAAACCAGGATACAAGGGATTACATTTGTGAAGTGACATAAAATCACACTCAAGAAGCTTGTGACTATTAGAAGAGTTGTGTCCCTGTGTAAATCATTGTAACATGCAATCTGAGAGGCAGTAAACAGTGTTTTGCCCTTTGCACTCGAGTAATAAATGTGTGATTTTGCATTTATTCACAGTATTGCATTAAATAACGAGTTATTGGACAAGATTCACTATTTATGGTATTGCAGAATCCATAACTTCTCCATTGTATCCCACAGCTCTGTCACTGTGCACACTCATTAGAGAATGGCTGCAAGTGCAGTGTTGATAGCCTTCGAGCCTATGTCCTCAACGGGGTCCACCTGTACAGCACACCTTTTCATTGCCGCTCTGTCAGGTGACCGGAGTGTGAGGCGGCAGAGTCACGTTATGTCATACGGAGGACTTTAACAGGGTTCTCTCAAGAGTCTCTCCTTCTTGGCGTAATGTAGGGAGATGGGGTCTTGGCGGTTGTTCTTGGATAGTGATAAGTCCTTTCATGATGGGGATGGGTCTTACCCAGAGCCAAAGGCCTCCTTAAGAAGGTCTGACTCTTCCATCCTTTCATGAATGCTTTAAGACTAGGTTGATTTTGCAGTATGGTACTGAGAACGTGCTATGGTGCGGGACCCAGAAGCTTCAGGTTTATTCCCAATGTTTCTTTCGATCGAAGATCATTTGTTCAATATGATCTTCCATCGCAACTTTGATTTGAGAACATTCGCTGACCACTACACTAACCTCTTTCATCCCAACTTGAGATGCCTCTACTGTTCTATCACACGGCTTCCAGCGGCGTTTTTTTTGTGAGAGCGGGGGAGCATCACCCCGCCCGCCCGCTGCCAGCCGCACTAAAGCAATGTGAACAATAAAATGGCAATGAAATGATTTCATTGCCATTTTAGTATTTATGAAGAGCCTCCGCCCCACAGCAGTCAGTCTGCCCAGGAGCGGGTATGTCCTTTGCTGTTCGGAGGATTGGTGTACGTGGCTGGCCTGACACTGCAAGAGTGCGCAAGTCAGTTTGGCCGGCTGTCATGTGCACTTTGCAGGTCTCCACCAAGCTGTATTATACAGCTTGGTGGAGACCAAGCACAGGCCTACAGGGCCTAAAGGAGCGTCCAGCCAGGACGCTCCATACAATCCATGCAGCATGAGAGCAGTGTCTGGTTTGATTAGGGAAGTTTCTGCTTCCACTCAAGCCCGTTGGATGCACGGACTGCAAGGACACAGAGGACGCGGCACAGGTCTGTAATTTTAATGCATGCAAATGTTTTTATTTTGCATTCTTTTTTAATGGAAATGTGTTTTGGGATGCGGTGGGGCACTTCGCTCACCCCACTACTTTTATATGTAACCAGCCACTTCTGACGGCTTGCCCTAATGCTTATGTAGCGATCTCCAAACCCTAACATGTAGCCCCATGTGGTTGTTGTCTTACTCATTGAAACCCTGCTATCCACTAGCTATTTTCAGTCCCGATACCCTCTGTATTATTTATTTGATAATAAAGTTTTACATAGCGCAAACATGACCTGTGAGGGTATCAGAGAGCTTTACAAATGATCGGAAATAAGAAAACAGGGAAGCAAACAACAACTTAATCAAAAGAGGTAGGTACTGTACATAACACACTGTATTTTGGTACCTATTTACTAGCATTAATTGGAAAGTGCTCTCATGTAGATGTGGTTCACGCTACATAAATCTACACAATAATAAAAAAATGAATGAAGAACTGCATGATCTAGGGACACATTCGGGGATGGAGCAAGGACAGGTCCTTGCAGATATTCTGGGTTTGTGGGAAGCACGGGATCTTTTGTGCCCTGGGAGCCATTGAAGCTATTTTAGACAGGACTTGTCATGGTCTGATATTCTGACATTCAGGCACAACCTGCTACTTTTGTGTGGAGCGCCCCCTTGAGGCATTAAGTATTGTCACTGATCTTGATGCACGTGAGAGGAATGAGAATACAAGCTTGGCCAGATTCCATCCATTTGTCCTTATTTTCTTTTTTTGAGTGTGAAGAGCGTATTTCTGATTTTTAAATAATGAAACAGGCCAGTATGCAACTTATCTTTTGGGAAGGAAAAACATACTGGTTATATTGCTCTAAATTAAACACAAACTCTCTGAATTTAGGGCTCCCACCCTACCAACTTCAACGCCTTCAGCTGGTAAAAATGTGCTCGGAGTGGCATCTACTCAACTTACCTCTTCTTTTGTTTATTACTCACGTCCGCCTCCTTCACAGGCTTCCGGTGGAAAGCCATATTGTTTTGAAATATTTGTGCATCTGTTTTGAGGCACTACATGTTTTCGTACCTGTCTTCATGAAGCATCTCTTTTTCCTGGTATGTACCTTCCAGAATTCTACACTCATCTTCTTTCCGCCCATTAATGGAACTGTTATTTACTCATAGGTTTTATATAGCGCTAGCTAGACCCGAAGGTATCAGAGCGCTTTACATAAAAAGAAAGAAAATAGCATAACATAGCTTTACATAGGATGCATAAAATGAGAAGTCGACTAACACAGCTCAGTGTATGATGCTCGACACAGAGATTCAAGAGCAAGCCTAAAATAGAGATGAGGATTGTAGGTGAGCAGGAAAGGTGCCATTACAGTATGCGGATTAATTTAGGACAGCCTAAATTAAAGGAGTGACTAACACATTATACAGCTGAAACAGTCAAATAACCAACTGTCACAGAGGGTTGAGTCTTGGAGAGAGAGAGCTATGGAAGCCTGGATCGGTTGGCGTGCGTGTTAAGGTATGTGTTGACAGCAAGAGTTTCAGATCCCTTTTAAAGCAGGAGAAGCAGGGGTTGCAGCGGAGACCTCTGAACTGTTGCTCTCATGCTTCAGCAAGTCCATTGGATAAGGTTTCTTGAGGGCTGCAATCCTTTTTAAAACTGCTTGGATGAGTGAGTCCAGCACTGAGAAAAAAAAAGAATTGTCATTAGCCTACTTAAATGCTGAGTGTGTGAGTCTGCGTAAGGGTGTTAATGCAGCGTACTGTATGTAACTCGACCCTCTCACACTCATAACAGATAGAACCATTGAATAAAACTTCATAGCAACAGTTTCATTTAGGAGCGAAACACTTGTCGGCGAAAGAGAAGCATAATGCTTGGCCAAGAAGTCCAGACAAGTGGGTAGATCCTTTGAATATCAGGTCTCAGTTTTTTTAACTCCCTTCCCTACATTTTGAGAGCCAAAACAAATGTTCTAAAACTGCTGATAACCTAGTTATTAGCTCTCCTTTAACTTTCAAGTAGCTTTTCATTAGCTTCAGTAAATTTCTGGTTTAGTTATCCCCAGGATATTTCCGGTAACCGCATGCTCTTACAAATACACTTAGCAAATCCTCTGAATCCAAACGCTTGGCTGTTTGAGGGCTTTCAAGGAGGGGAGGAGCCTGTGAGTTTGGGGCATGACGCAGGGGTGGAGAGCGTGGTTATTGGCTACTTAAGCTGTCACTCTGCTCATCCTAAATAATTTCCTGCATCGCTCGGCTGCAGTATTATCCAGTTTTTTTTCTCCAGCTGTCTCACCCACTTTTACACTGTTTTCAGTCTGTATCACAACAGCTGTGAAATGTAGACCTAATACACGTACGTAAAGCACAGCTAGAAGCAGAGCCACTGGAATTATGTGGCAGGGGATGTCCAAATTATGCAGTAAGGGTGACTAAATAATGTGGTAAAACGAGCCAAATTAGGTGGCATAATGCTCACATTTTGTGATAGTATTATTTCAATATTTTGTCATTTTTAAACTTTTTAACACTGGGCGTAAATTGCACCTCGTTGGTACGAATTTAACACCATTAAATAGGATTAAACAGGGGATAGGTGACCAATCAACCTTTGCAAAAGGCCTTCTGCTGTGCAGCAACTCAAGCCGCTGCGCTTTTAGTAACTTTTAAACAGTTTGAGCTAGAAAATATATTTTTGTTAAAATCTGCATATTTTGCAGCGGATGATGGATTATGTGGCAAATACGGTAAAACCATAATTATGTGGGGGGAAAAACACCGCGGCCGCACAATCGCATATTTCCAGTGTCCCTGGCTAGGAGTACTCATTTATCCTAGCGCTACCTTTTGTCTGAAAGTAATCTCCGTGGGAACTCAATACGTTGGGACGAGGTTGGCCAACTGATATTTGTCCCCAAGCTCTGCCTCTGGGTTGCCACAGGGTAAACAAGAGTTTGGGTGAGGGACAGAATCTCTCACGGTGACCCCTCTTTGCATGTTAATTCCTGCAGACACATACCGTCAAGACTGGAGCTTCCATAAAGCTAGGTGCAGGGGCGTATCTTGGTCAGTAAGATTGGGAGGGGGGGGGGGGGAGGGGAAGGTGAGCTTCACATTTTCCAACAATCACGTTGGTTAAAATACATGATATGAGAAGCATGGCAGAAGGGGGGCTTTAGGAAGCAGAATGAAAGGTTAGGAGCAGTGGCAGCCGGCATGGATCTGGGGTGGCGGGGCAGGGGCGAAGGGGTAAGGAGGTGTAAAAAAAGAAAAAAACACTTACCTCCTCGCCGCTCTCGCCCACGATGTCTCTCCTCCCGGTCGGCCGAACAAGAAGCAGCCAGGCTCCCCTGCGCCAAGCTCCACTGAGCCAATCACAATGCTGCAATGCAGCGTTGTGAATGTTCTGAGCGCTGTAGTTCGGCGCTCAGACGGGGACTGGGGGCCTGGGCATGTTCTCCACCCAGGCTGTAATGCAGCCTGGGTGTAGAACATGCTAAGTGCACATGGCTGTTTGGCCGGCCCGAGTCATGTGCACTTCAGTGTGTCCAGCACTCCTCCCCTGCCCCGCTCTGTGAGCCTAGCAGCCCTGCCCCCATGCTGTTGTAGCAGGAACAAACAAAATGATAATAACATGAAGTTATTATTATTTTATCATTTATTTTTCCTTTCTTTCACTTCTGGAAAGCAGTAGGGCGACATTCCTCCAGCCTTAGCGGAGGAGCCGCCACTGGTTAGAAGTGTGGATTGTCAGGGGTACTTTTAACTCAATATTTTGTAAAATAACAATTTTTAATCCCTTTAAAACAGAGACAAGAGTGTGTGTGTGTGTGTGTGTTTTGCCTGCATGTGTATGTACAAATACCAAGTAAAATCCTACAAACACCTCACCATACCCGACTTAAAGCACTTGTACCCAACTGTTTGCTACAGAATACATTTATCAGGGGGGTGTAACACCCCAACACCACCTCCCCTCCCTGCCCCCCTCCTCCCCCCCTCCCCCCATGCCCCTGGTTACACGAGCTAGAAAGCTTAGGGAGACACCTGGTGGCAGAGCCAAATTACAACAAAAGGCTTGGAAATGTATGAGTGTATCACGAGGTCTCTAGAAGCCAAAATGTTTTTTTTCACTGGAGCAGTGAAAACCCTTGCACCGTTCCTGGTAACTCGTAATGAGATGCAGGAAGTGCAGTCCCTTCAAAATCAATGTACATAACAGGAAGTGTGTTATTATTTTGTAGGCTTATGAGGTGCTGCGTACATATTACATCCGGCCGCAGCCATTTGTGCCTGTCTTTGCGCCTGACCTGGCCCCCTCTGCTGACTGTAACCACTTAATGCACATGGCCCTACAACATGCCGCCCGTCACAAGAGATTTCGGCTGAGCTGGGCGGAAGAGATCTCGGTGCCCCCGGGCTCCTATGCTGTGGCACCGCAACAGGTCGCGTTTGTTTCACGGCCCGTTCAGCTGGAGCAGGAAATGAACCCACTCAGCCACCCAGCCTGCAGGAGAGCGCTGACATTAGGAACATGTGCAGGAGGGCAGAGCAGGGGCGCGCGCTTCGGCTGGGGCCTCCGTCAGGCTGATTGATTCCCGACCGTCCAGCGCGAGACCAACGTTTCAATTCGGGCTCCTTTTTATGGCTGAAGGTTCAAAGCCCGGGAGGCCCTCTTGGGAGGAGGGGGGGAGGTCACCGTCGGGCCCTTGGGGGTCAAGTCAACACAATCCAGAATTCCAAGGAGAGGACTGACGAGTGAGGCTCCCACACGTGGGCTTCATGGTGGGGGGGGGGGGGGGTGTATTCTTATGACATCTGATTTTAAAAGGGAAGATGGCAGTAGATTTTAGGGTACTCGTTTTTCAAGCTCGTGTTTTCTATTTTGACTTCAGTTCACTTTTTCCACCATGAGAGACCTGCTTGAGCAACATATGACTTCACTTTGCAAATTCGGTGAATATTCTGCTAAACTTCAGAAACTGCAGCTTTCATTCATTAAGCGAGGGAAAAATAAGTGAAAATGTTCTCTCTATTGAATCCTTTCAGCCCGTCCATAATAAACTCCTCTCGGTCTACTTAGGGTCTGGTGTTAGCAAAGACCTTTTGATTTTAGTAAAATGTTATATGTAATATATGTACATATAGAGGCGCTCAGGCGGCCCTCTTCATCCATGGGTCTGTTGGTGTGTCGCTCACATTTTTCACCAGCTACAGCAAACAGCATGGGGCAATGACTAGCCCACATAAGCCACTGGCTAACTTCACACTGAGTGACCGCATTCCGCTCTTTCATAAAGAACACATCCACAAAGTAGTTCCTTTCAGTGCCAAGGATTAATATGACAGAGTGTGCTTTTTGAGAAAAGAAAATGTTAGATTTTTTTTTTAGTATTGGCAAGGGCCCGGCAGGTCCCACAACAGTGCGTTATAAAAAACGTGGCAAATCAAAACAAGCACTGACAGAGCCAAAGGCTTGCAGCTAATGCCAGACTCTGCCAATGCGCGTTTAGAATTTGGCGACTGAAGTCTTACCTCAGACGGTCAGTCAATCTGCCTGATTGCCACCGTGTTGCAGAGTCTTGTTCTCAAGGTGTCATGTTTCCAAGGCGCCATCCTAAAAGTGGGCTCACTCGTCGCGCATAATCATTGAAGGACAGGGTCATTATGCGGCATGGTGCCAGTGCAGCAATACAGCTGAGGTTTACAATAGTGAACGTGCAAGTGTGCAGCTAGATGTGCGCTGTGTGCTCTCTGTGCAAACATTGAAGTCCCTGATGTGGACTCCTGCATGAAATGAACGCCAATTCACCAAAATGCCAGGGGAAGCGGAAGTGACATCACACGCCCTTCGACCTTCAATTTAATTCACACATATACATGCTTACACATACATACATATTCACACTTACATACACTCTCTTACGTAAACTCATGCTCACCCGCAAGCTCGCACAACATACATTTGAAAGCATTTTTTTTTTACTTACCTCAACTGCCAGGGAATATCATACTCCAGCTAATTGTACTCCATTTTTTATTACACTAATGGTGAATAATGAAACATTATTCACCATTAGTGTAATTAAAAATTGAGAGAAAACAAAGCAAGTAGAGCCCCAACCATGTCTAGAATGAGGAGCTGCCCTTGTGCTCCTGACACTGATTTTGCCCCCTCTGAGGTCAAGGGTCGCAAGGGTAAGCTGGGGGTCACAGCTGCAACCCCTGGGAACCCCTAAATGACGTGCATGATCATGCTGTGTGGTTCAATATGAAGAAGATGGTATGTGCCCGCCTCATTCACTGGCCAGCCATGCCTGGAAGTTGCAAAGCAGTCACAATTCTGTTCTTGAGTATGCTGGGTGAAAATTCCTCAAAAATGCCAAAAACATTCTGTCTTGAGGATTTGCAGTGAATTGGTGAATTTATGTATTGGGGCTGCGCTTGTGAATGCACCTCCACAGCAAAACATCCAGGTAAATAGGGGTGGAGATTGACCAAGGCTCCGTTGGATGTACAGTTCTAGGACTTTTCCCCGCATAACCTGCGCCAACGCACACCATTGGTGGGTGTTGGTCCAACTGTCATATTCCCACCCTGTTTGTAAGTCCTTTTCCCGTTCCCGTTCCCCATACCCTAACCACATTCTTTTAATGCAGCTCATCTCTAATATGTCGCTAGTATGGACAGACTGCGACCCAGATGTGAGCCTGGCTTACACGATTTGCCGCCTTTTCTGTTCCCGATAAGGAAGGTTCTATTCCATTATGACAGGTAGCCCCTGCCTCCGTACCACCGCTCTCGTCTCTGGACCCTAATAATTCTCTGCATGCAACGGACTCATTCTTTGTTACTGCCGTCAGAGCAGGTGACCAAATGAGCAGCGCAATATAGTATTCAGCAGGAAGGCCGCATACAATGCCATTACATCCCTTTATAGATCAGGGCTGCACTGCCATTGGTGACTGTAGAATCAAGTTTCTTTGTGGCCCTGGAGTGCGCAATTCATTGAGACAAACTCTATATGATGATTAACTTCAAGCTCTTGTGGTTGATTGGGCTCTGTTGAGGAAACTACCTGGAGGTGCCCGCCCTCCATAGAGGCACAGGCTGGTTTAGTTAAGCAGTGCACAGTGCTCTCTTTTGTTGAATAGTAAGTTTGTTAGAAACTTCTCCAAAGTAAGTCAAAGTTACCATCCAAGTGATCTCTTTCAGTCTCTTCTCTCTTTCATTTTACTGAAGTTTTTTGGTTTGTTCAAGTGATTGCTTCATTGGCCAAAGAATTATGGTTCTCTTTTGGCCGACAAGTGTTTCGCTCCTTAATGAAACTGTTGCTCTGTAGTTTTATTCAATGGTTCTATCTGTTATGAGTGTGAGAGGGTCGAGTTACAGTACACTGCATTAACACCCTCACACACTCGGCATTTAAGTAGGCTAATGACAGTTCTATTTTTCTCAGTATGAGACTAACTCATCTAAGCACTCCTAAAAAGGATTGCACCCCTGAAGAAACCTTATACAATGGTCTTGATAAAACATGAGACCAACAATTCCGTTAATGGTGGAAAAAAATATGTTGGCCTGAAAAAGAGCATAATACTAGCATAGCAAGCAGTGCATGCGGTGCTAATGCCAGCTCCTCCCTCCCCATTCTCAATGAGTAGCTTGTGCAAAGGATGCCAGTGATTACTGCTTTTCAGCCTACATCTAGGACTGAGGGCCTGGTTTAGATCTTGACGGACGGGTTACTCCGTCAGAACAGTGATCAATATCCCGTCTACCGAAATATAAATCCTATAGGATATAATGAGATTTGTATCCGTCACTATTGTGATGGAGTAACCCGTCCGCCAAGATCTAAATCAGGCCGAACATACTTCAAAAATCTTCCTAATTTTTATTTTTCATATTCGTAATTACATACTCTTTATCTGCAAGGCATTAGACACTAGTATGCACACTATTTGTTAAAAATGTACTCACCAAAAATAGTTGTCATTGTGTTTCATGAATGCCACCATTGTTTAGTAGATATCCTTTACATTATCTTTGTGTTTGTTTCAAACCACTTTCCTTTGTAAGAGAATTTCTATGCCACTTAGACCTCTTCACCTGTGCTAAACCACTGCAAACACAATTTGTTCATGTTTTAGCTCTAGCGTCTTTTGGAAGTGGTTTGTAAATTAGACTAGTTCCATGTTGCACAGGCATGTACTGTCAAGCTTAGCTTGGATTCAATTGCCCATGCCAACTTCAAGGATCGACCTATAATAAATAAGAATTCCACATTTTTTAACACACAAATCATAAACGGGCACAAAGACACGCACAAGCCTGACTTAAATGTCATTTTTTTTCAGGAGGTTTTTGCACCCACAATAATCTCACAGGTCCAAATGATCACATTAATATGCCTAGTAGATGTAAACCTATCTAACACTTACTTACTCAGATGCTAGTAACTGTTTTTTCCATTGGAGGTTGAATCGCAAGATATTTTTAGGTCGAAGCCTACCAGACAGCGCAGCTGTCTGGTTGCTAAAGACTTCCTGGGGACATCATGAAAACTGACCTAAGAATGCATTGCGCCCATTCCTTACCGTTGGGTTTGTGGTTTGTAACTCAGATTTGTTTGCTTTCTATTTGCAGTTTTTATTGTTTTAGACTGTCCAGGATGTCTTTGTCCCTCCCTGGGAGCATAGTCTGTTTTCTGTATTCTTCCAGGAGTGATCGCTTTCAGTAAGTAGGCCTTTAAATTTAGTTCTTGTCTTGTCACATTTGCTGTGCATTCAAAGACGGGGGTCAAATGTCAGGCTCTGTCTTGCAAGGGAGCTTGGTGTTTACTTTCTCTGACTTTAAAGAGAGAGGATTTATCAGACAATCTGAGGGTGTGAAAGCAAGGTTTTTTCTAGCACTCAAAAATGTTTAAATGTTTGCAAAAGAGCTGTGCACATTTTTCAGAATATATCAGAATTAGGAAAGCACAAATGAAGCGCATTTTTGTAATTCTGAAGTTTGGTGGAAACAAATACTTTAATACAATCAAAAAAATCAATACACTAGGTGATGCCATTTTCACACATTTGTGCTCTGTATACAACTGCATGTCTGTGAAAATGTAATGGTCATTTCAATTGAAAATGTGTTGTCTGTAATGGCAGTGCACTACCACACCATGCATACTCCACTCTACGACATTCTACTCCACTCTATGCCACTACTCCACTCTGTGCCAATCTGTGCCACTCTACTCTACTCTCCGCCACTCCACTCCAGGCCACTTTATTCCACCCTATGCCACTTTATTCCACTCTATACCACTCCATTCCACTCCACTCTGCCACTCCACTCAACTCCACTTTATGCCACTCCACTCCAAACCACTCTACTCTAGGCCACTCTACGACTCTCCACTCTATGGCACTCCAGTCTATGACACTCCAGTCTATGACATTCCATCTACGCTTGTCTACGCCACTCTACAACACTCTGTGCCACTCTACTCTACGACATTGTACTCCACTCTACACCACTCCACTCTACAGCACTTTACTCCACTCTATGCCACTACACATGTACCACACTGTACTCCACTCTTGCAACTCTTTCTATGCCACACCACGTCACTTTATTCCATTCTCCGCCACTCCACTCCACTCTACTCAACTCTACAACACACTACTCCACTCTACTCCACTGCTCACCACTCCACACCACTCTGTGCCACCCCATTCTAGGACACTCTATGCCACTCCACTGTACGATACTCTACTCTACTCCACTCTACTCCCCTCCCCTTAAATCTACGCCCCTCTACACCACTCCACTCCACTCCTCTCTAATCCACTGTACATGACTCGACTCCACTCTACACAACTCTACTCCACACAACTCTACTCCACTCCACTTTACTCCACTCTACTCTACTCCACTCGACACCACTCTACTTCTCAACACTTCACTCTGTTCCACAACACTCCACTCTGTTCCACAACACTCCACTCTGTTCCACAACACTCCACAACACTCCACAACACTCCACAACACTCTACTCTCTTCCACTCCATTCTACAACACTCCACTCTACTGCATGACACTCCACTCTACTCCACAACACTTCACTCTACTTCACTCCACTCTACGTCACTTCACTCTACTTCACTCCACTCCATGACATTCCACTCTACGACTCTCCACTCTACGCCACTCCACTCTACTCCACAATACATCACCCCAATCTATGACACTTCACTCCACGCCACTCTCCTCTACGCCACTAACTTCTAGCTATGCTAAACAGCAGCCACACTGGGGTCCAACATGGCTAATACACATTGTCAAAGCCAATAGCTCTTGCATAGGCAAGACCTATTTACTTTGACAATGCTTGTCTTTTCTAACCTTCCTGCATAAGTAGATCACCTAGAATAAGTATTCCCAGATAGACACCAATAAGTATGCGCGCATCATCACATAGGAGCAACCATATTGGAATACGCTTTTGCCAATGCAAACAGACTTTGGCAGCGCCAATAGCCTGGCATTTTAAAGATGAAAACTATTCGCTTTGCCAGTGCTTGTCAAATTTGCCGGCATCGTGTGATGGTTTTCATGCTTTGTGTCATCCCTTTCTATGCTCATGTGGCAGAAACCTTTACACAATGTTTTGCTGCTTGCATCATAGGGAATTGAGAACACAGTTTTTGCTCCAAAGTACAGTTTTGTACTAATGCAATAAATGGATCAAACTGAGTTTACACTCTTTTTGATGAGTTTCCATGATAACAATTGGAGAAAATAAATCTTCACTTTTCAAATGTGAAAGAAGCAATTATATTTCAAGCAAAATTAGTTCGCAATCACATAAGTGGCAAAATTGTGAAATTCACTCTACCTGTACATGTTCTCTGGAGAACTTACCCAGGCCTAGTTTTCTGGACATTGTGCCCCGCTGTTCCATCATGAAACTGAAGCTACTGTGAATGACTCAAGTTAAACTGCTGCTGAGGATAAGTTTCCAGATCTTTACTAATCGGTTTTCCAGGCAGCCTTTAGCTCATTGTAGCGATTGTCCACAATTACCATGAGGAGTGACAGTAATTAAATCAATGTTTAGATTTAGTGGAGGGGTGAAAATATACAGTAAATGAATTAACAGACATTTTACTACTAATTTACAATACTGCCAAGACCTAAATGAGGGTATTTGCACTTTTATTAATAAATGTAAAGGATCAATGTGCAGGATCGGGCAGTGTGAGTTACAAAGGACGGGGGGCCCTTGAGGAAATAAAGAAAACCTTCACAAGCTTCAAAGTCAAAACCTATAGAGGTTCATTCAAAATGTAAGAATCATTACAGAAAGCAAAAGTAGTTACTCAGATTCAAATCCGCTTTAATAATGCATACAAATAAGGCCAACTGCGAAAGGTCATAACATAAGAGAATTAGCATAACCCTAAATATAGCACAACAAAGAACTTGCATAAATCTACTCAGTTTGTAAATCAAGGGAGAGACTAAATATAAATCAGAGAACAGTCTGACATATACACTGGTCTGTATGAAGGGCAGGGAAAGTCCTAAATATAATTCAAGTGGTAACCAGACATAAGGTCTGCACAGTTTAAAAGGAAATGTTTCTAAGTATAAATCAAATATACAGACTACCATAGAGTCTGCCTTAATGGAAGTGAGCAATAAGCCTGCAGAAAGTCTGGCACATATCCCAGAAAGGGCACATTTATAGTTTCAAACAAATAAAAAAACTAGACATGGCGTGAAGTGGGGTCATAGGGCTGTACTAACAAAGAGACATTACACAAACCATTCACCACTGTAGAAATTGTGCTACATATGATAAGATACTCCGGTAAACACCTTAATCATTAATAATTATTGGACACTCTTTACCCTAAAAACAAGGAAATTACATTGCACTATTGAAGCAAACCAAACAAACCATTTAGAAATGAATTAGGTACAGTTGTGGCCTAGGCAACTCCAGGCCTTGTCAATAATGTTACTAGTGTGGCACATGTCCCTGTACATGGCTTCCTTCTCTAGAAACACAAATGTATACATTTTATTTAATACAAGAAAACAACACTGTAAAATGAATCACATTTTGTCTATTTTGTGGCAAGGAAAAACAGAGAAGAGAAAGCTGCTTGCAAGAAACTTATTCATGCCATTTTATAAGCCACCTTTTGGTCAGCAACTTTACAATGGATGTCAGTGCAAGCAGGCTGAGGGCCGGTAAATTAAATGTATGGCCTAATTATCGTAACCTAAACACACATAAATAAACATTCTTTTCTCATTAGTAAAATGACTCTCTCAAGGGTTTGAAGGTAACTGCTCGCTGGGTACAATTCACCAGCCTTACTCAGCTGGATGCATTGATTATGAAATTCAACTGAAGGAAATGGGTCCTAAAAACAGGTCTGAATAAAAGTGTCTCTCTCAGGATTTTCAGTTAGAGCTGGCCCTCATTTATGCTAACTACTGAAAGCACGCTGTTGAATAAGGCTGGGACATGGGAACGGGGAGATCATCAGGACAGCACTGCCTTGAGCAAACCATCCCTACAAAGAGACCTACCTACTTTGAACCTTTCAAAACATAATATTAAAACCCTTACTTTAAGATCACACAGATAACCAACCAAGCAGCCTGCCATTAGAATCATCTTTAGCACCCTGCAGTGTAATCAGCCCCATACTACAGACACATTGAGTCACCCAAATACACCACTAATACGTAGGAAAGTACAACCATGATATGTAAAGCATTAGGTCTGCCAAGACCCCAAGCAAATGCACTCCTTGAAACAGGAAATGTCCTTTTCAACACGGGCTAAGCCATACAGGCCGTTTCCCCGCAAGTGCAACCTCGCTTGCCTCAACCACACATATGCCTTAATCATGCATGTGCGTGGTTAAGGCATATACGTGGTCTAAATGCTGGAATGGGCGGGCCCAGGAACAGGAAGGATTGGGAGAGGACGCGGTGAGGTAAGTGGATTGGAGAGTAGCTTATAAGGATTGGCGGTAGTTTTCAGGGCTGGGGGGTCGGGGTTGTTTTCAGGGCTCACTGGGGGGTCAGGGAAGTTTTTAGAGCTCAAGGGGGTCGGGGTAGTTTTTGGGGCTAAAGGGAGGTTGGGGTCGTTTTTAGGGCTTTAGGGGTTAGGGTACTTTTTAGGGCTCAGGAGTCAAGGTCGTTTTAGGAGTCGGGTTAGTTTTCAGGTCTCGGGGGTTTTAGGGGTCGGAGGGGTCGGAGGGGTCAGGGTACTTTTAAGGGCTCAGGAAGGAGTCAGGGTAGTTTTTAGGGCTCGGGGGAGGGGCGGCTTAGTTTTTAGGTCTCGGGCGGGGTCGTCTTTAGGTCTCAGGGGGCGTCAAGGTAGTTTTTTGGGCTCAGCGGGAAGGGCTCGGTGTGAAATTTACCACACATTCCCTTTACCACGAAATTGCATGGTTAAGGCATGCGTAGTAAAAGCATGCATTGTAAAGGAATGCGTTGTTCAGACACATTCATGGTTAGGGCAGCGTTGTAGAGGCACATGTGGTATAGCCATGCGTGCCTCTATTATAAACCCTCCTTGAAACACCAGACATGGGTTAGGAGGCAGGTCAAACGACCCACTCCTGCAAAGACAACCTAAAAACATGTTACCCTCACAGGGTTTTCGCCAGCAGGTCACAATTCCGTCCCTTCAGGATGCAACCGCAGGGGAATTCCAGCACTAAACCACAATTTTCAGAGTGGAGGTGCTGCCATCGATGATGTCTCTGAAGTTATAAGGATTGTGAAAAATCCAAGCATTACATAAAGAACAAGTGTTGCAAATGTACTGCACCTTCAGCAAGAGAGCAATAAGGGTGTAGTATGTAGCTGGTGGTGCATTTTGGTGCACACTGTTGCAAATATATTACTGAAGAACGATGTGGTAGTACACTGTCATTTACAAATAGCACATTTCCCATTGAAATGGCCACTAAATTTGCACAGACACTCAGTTTTATTGGTAAAGCTATCTTGGGCACAAATGATAATTTGTAGAAAATGGGTTTCAGTGAATATTTATCATTTGCACATCACCAAGTAAAATGTGTTGATTTGTTATGATTCTATTAAAATCTTTGTTTCCGTCACACTTCAGAATTAAAAATGTGCTTCATTTGTGCTTTCCCAACTGCTGACATATTTAGAAATATTTGTACAGTTCATTTACAGGTAGGTACATTTTGTTGTTTGTTAGTAAAATTACATCCTACAGCCTTCCCTTTCATACACCCTTTACCCCACCAAGACTGTCATGTAGTTGACTTAACAAGATCCTCTCACTTTGCATTCAAAGAAAAGTAAACACCAATCTCCTTGCTCAAAGAATATGCTGCAATTTGTTAGAAGACACAGCCTGACATTTAATCTCTTTCTTTGAACGTACAGTTATTGTGACAAGATAAAAACAACATTTACAGGCATCTGTATTGCTCATGCACCTTCTGAAATCCAGCATTGTTACATTGGGAATTATGCAGCAGTCCCCACCCCCACCTCACTACTTCCATCGCTTATAAAACCACTGTTGATACATTGGGCATGCTATCTTTACATATAGCCATAGGGATGACCCATTGTGGGCAACCACAACACAGAAACATACATCTGCAAGTAAAAGCGTTAAGTGCCAAAGTTATTGACAGACGTGGCTGTATAAAAACTGCACAGAATTGCACCCTTGCACTGGACCAGTAGTCGATGTGCTGAGAAGTGGCAAAGCCTTGGTTAAAGTATGGAATTCCCTTAGTTTATGGAACAATTCTGTTTATTAGTATTATTACTGCCATCTCTAGTGATTATACAGCATGTCGCCTACAACCCCAAAGGGTCGGCTGCGTTCAGAAACAAGCATTTGCAATGCAATAGGTCTCGCATTTACGAGAGTTTGAGCTATTGGCATTGTAAATGACAATGCCAATAGCTTAAACTCTCGCAAATGCGAGACCTATTGCATGGCAAATGCTATTTTTGGAAAAGCGCCCCATGCCACGCTTTCACGTTAATGGCGGCCACGCCCCTTTCTTTAGGCCCGGCTCGTCTAAAAGAAGGGGCGCGCCTGTCATTAAAGTGAAAGCGTGGGCTGGGGTGCTTTTACAAAAAAAAAATCTGTGTGTTAACTTGACAAACAAATGCTTTTTTTGTAAAAGTGCCCCATGCCGCGGTTTCACTTTAATAGTGGCCACGCACCTTTCTTTAGACAAGCCGTGTCTAAAGAAAGGGGCGTGGCTGACATTAAAGCTAAAGCGCCGTATGGGGCGCTTGTAAACCAAAAACTGAGTAGTAAGAAAAAAAAAACATATGGCCGCGTTCGGGCCGCAAACAACAAACTAAAGGCACAGCCATCACTATATCAGCGTGGCGTGCCGTGTTAGGAAAAGAAAGAAAGCGTTGGGGGAGAGCGTGTCCTGCCTGCAACAGCAGGCAGGATCAAACCTTTTAATCAAATAGTGCTTGGAGGTTGTAATTAAAGCCTACCGAGCAACAACACATGTAACAGGGGGTGTCCTGAGGGAAGGTTTCAAAATGAGACAAGGCGGGACTAAGGAGGGATCACTAAGCCTATTGACCAATGAAAAGCCACAATTTACAAAGGACCATGACACAAGCCAATGAAAAATATGGGCGAGAGTGGGTGGAGCTTCAAGTCCATACCTGAATACAGCATGTCTCGCAGAGCAATGCATGCGCTACCCAGGCTCGACCTAAAAAGTAACCGGAATGGTCTACAACACAGCTTTCGCCTACAGCCCTGCGGCTGGCAGCGTGCTTTGGGCAATTGATAGAGAAACAAAACAATCAGGTAAACGAAAAAGAATTCTAGTAATTTAAAGAGGGAGCTTAGGACAGTAGTTGAACCACGTAGGTTTGAGACACGGGTGTGTGTCAGGGAACGCACGGGGCAGCGGCTCAGCGGGTGCAGCGCTCAGTGCCTGGTGATGGCTAGGCACTTTATGAAAGCTCAAAGCACAAACCGAAGGATGGCTGGCTCCAGATTTATCCTTCTTTGTGAGGGCCATAGTTTCTGAGTAATAAACAGCCCCTCCGGGCTGGCTAACCTCATGCGACCCTGTACAGCTATTCCCAGGTCAGCGCCCTGTATAGCCTGCCCTTGGCAGGAGACAGCGTGGCACTGTGTCTGCTTGAAAGCATCTCTGCAGGCGGAAGCTTTGCAGTCGCAGGCTGGAGCCCAGAAGGTTTCCATCGTTTCCATAAGTTGTGTCATAAATTCAGGTTTGCGTTAGAAGAATGTGTTGGGGCGCATTAGCCAACGGGAGGTTCTGAGAAGCCCTTATCTTTAGGAGCTGAGAGCTGTGATTGCGAAGGAAGGGATCTCTCTTTCTCTGTGTTCTCAGATCCATCCCTCAGCCCTGACCAACCAGTGACCCCTGGCTGTGTCTGTTGCAGTGGACCCTGCAAGCGTACAGTATAGTATACTCGTGCGAATGGCTCCTTGGACCCTTCGGAAGTCCAGTCACAAAGCATGGCATTTAGTGTGCGCCCTTAAACTTCTTTCTGAAGTTTCACGTGGTCGCCCGCCTTGGTGGAGTTATGACCCGCACAGCTGGATCGCCGATGGGTGTCAGAGTTGTGCACTGTGCTGTTTGCGACCTCGCAGAGGGCTGGGGTTGGAATGCGCGCTCTCGACAAAGATTGCATGGGGTGAATTACAATCCAGCTGAAGAGAGTGCTGCTGGTATCTGTCTAAACACCACATTCCTTAATTGGGGGGAAAGCCCGGCATAAATCTCCTCTTCTTGTGCTTTCCTACAATGAACCTACAGATGCTTATATTCTCGATTTCGCCCTCAGAGCTTGAGTATGGGCGCATTAGGGCAGGGTGGAGCTGCTAGGCACTAGGAGGGCTCTGTGATTTAAGTCCTTTAGAGAGAAGGTGTTCACTTTGTATCAAAGTAAGACATGTAATCAATGCTATACAGTGATACTTTATTGCATGATTTGTAGTTTTAGGAGCCCCCTTGTGGGTCGGATCAAGGCTCCCTTCCATATTGTATTGTATTGTATTGTATATAGCATTTATAGAGCGCAACAAACACCCTACGGGTACCCTGGCGCTAAAGATACATGAATACAGACCAACGTGAAGCGAGAGGGACAGAACCTAAAAACATTACTCAAAAGCGACAGGATCAGTTTCTGGGGAACAACCACGTTTTGATCCTTTTCCTGAACAGGGACAGGGTACTGCATTGTCTAATTTCTAGTGGGAGTGCGTTCCAGAGTTTTGCAGCAGCAAAACTAAAAGATCTTCCTCCCAGTCTGACCCTGTTGAACCTGGGTACCTTTGCCAAGTAGGCAAAAGAGGAGCGAAGGAGCGTAGGAGTATACCAAACCAATTTCTTCTGTAGGGGCCCAGGACCGAGTCCATGCAAAGCCCTAAACCCTATACAAAGGGATTTAAAATAAATTCTTTGCTGCACAGGGAGCCAATGTAGCTCCGCTAGGCACATTGAGGCGGAAAAGCCTCGTGGCTTAGACAAGGCCAATTTCGCAGCCGTATTCTGAACACGCTGCAGTCTCTGTATTAGATACTTGGGGGACTCCAACAACAGAGCATTGCAGTAGTCAAGTCTACTTAGGATAGCGCCTTGAACAACCAAGGCTCTAACCGAAGTTGGGAGCAACGGGAGAATCTTTCTCAGAGCCCTAATGAGGCCAAAACAGCACCCCACCATCTTGTTCACTTGCGTCTCTAGTGACAGGTTGGCATTAAACATAACTCCCAAGTTTCGCACCGTCTTAGATGGCACCAAGGCAGTAGATGAATCATATATGGTTGGCCCTTGTCTGAAAGTGTGCATGCGAGCTGAAAAAAGGTAAAATGGAATATGGTCCAGTGTACTTACAGCATGCTGAGATTAATTCATACATTCACCACTTTTTGTGCTGACCGACCTAGCCTGGCTGACTTGGGTATTGCACTGGAACTATGCATTGCTGTTAGATGGGTAGTGGGCGTGTCTGTGCGTGTTCACAAATGTGTGTGTGTTTGTGTGTAAGAGAAAGGTAAGGAGACCACTGCACCTGTCCACACCCATGCTGTGTCTGCTGGGCAGCTTGTACCTCTGGCCTCTCTAATGTAACTGGCCTGGTTGGTTAGTACTTCCTGTCTCTGTACATGTGCCAAGGGGATTATCTCTGTGAATGCTTGGAAAAGAATGTGATATTTTAACCATCCTGTGTGCACCTCTGGTGTCCTAAGGGGACGCACACTATCCCCAAGCAGTATATGTATGCTGGCGTGTTGTTTACATGCAGGCCTGGTGTATGTGCCATGTCTAGGGCGCCTGCTTCTCGTCATGGTTCTGCTGAAGTCCCTGGATTACTTGAGTACATCTATCAAAGTACTGGTCACTACAGTGAATTACTTCTTCACATCTTCTACGCAGTGCCCACACACGGCCTTGAAGCCGGTCTGCGGGCGAGGGTTCGGACATAGCTCACCCATGGTGCCCACTGGCAGGTTCGTCTCTTGGGCTCCAGGTTCCCTTCAAACCTGCCGAGCGCAGCTTAGTTTGCACTTTACAAATATTTGAATTACAATTTTTAAAACATTTTTAACTTCTTGACAGATGGGAACACTCGGGCCCATCCGATCTGCAAATGTTCATATTAACTAACCCAGGCCACACCACACAAGATCCCGAGCGTTTATCTCCTTGTGAGATTTAAGGCTCCTCTCACTATGTTGCTCTCTTTATCACACACAGAGCTGACACCCTGATATGATGAGGTTTGGCTTCACAGCGCCACCTAAAGGTGGGGAGAAATGACTGCAGAAGGAACAGAAACTAGTCTTTATTAGTTTATGGGGAGAACTTGGGCAGGCATATTCCTACTTTATCTGGAGAAGTGAAAATCCTTGTGTTGTATTGTTCCATACCGCACACAGTCTAGCTCTCCCAAAGTGTTGTCACTTAACCACCAGCGCTCGCTTAACGTGAGGGTAGTTCATTTCGGAACTCCTTCCCCACCAGAACTAAAATAAAGATCACGTGTGAGATGGTCACAGGGGAGCATTCCACTTGTATGTTCAAAACAAGCACTGTCAAAGGCAATAGGTCTCACTGTTTAAAAGCAATGCAAACCTATTGGCTTTGCTAATGCTTTTGGCCAGTGCTGTTCCACGTTATCAAAAAGAAAAAAAATGCTTGTTTGCAGAAGCTAAACAGCATCAGCAACAACAAAAAAGTCCAACAATATGTACGTATGCATGCGTCATCATGTATGCACAAATGTGGCCATAGTGCTTGGCTGAGCCTACAGATGATCGAAAAAGTCTCAAGCCAATGGATTAACTAGGATGGTTGAAAAAGCCAATGGTTGAATGGGGCGGACCCAGAGCCCACTCTATGTATTTTATAAGCAATAGACCTGATTGACTGCTGCATTGCCAAAACTCAGATAAAAAATGTGATGAGCCATTGGGCCAGCACTTTTTTGATTAAACACTTCTTTTCCATCAGAAACACTCCCACTTATCCATCGACAAGAATGGAGTCTTAGGGACTACCCCATTTAGTGCAGCCTCTCATGCCCATGATTTCTATCGGCATAGCACAAACTTTCCACTACACTTGCCTGGAATTCTGTTGGGTTGGCCTGATGGCAGAGGCAAAGCTCCCTGTGGTCCACCCAGAGGCAGGCATCTTGCGGACATCTAAAAGAGGTCCTAGGTCTTTTTTGGATCTGAAGAGCATGCCCGTGATCAATTACAACTGTCATGAAATCAAACTCTCTGATTAAATATATTTCAACCCAGTGTAAGCCCTATGCTTAACTTTGGTCTTCACCAACTTGCTTCACAAAGAAAATTTAAATAAGCCACTCCAAAAAAGCAACCTTTCCATTTCCTGAAAGGTGATGAGCACAATCTAACTAGGAATGGTGCTATAATTGTCAGCATTCCCAGCAGAATAGCAAATTTGGCAGCCGATGCACTTCTCATACAAAAATAAGCATTGGCAAAGCCAATAGGTCTAAGTTTACTGTCCTTAAGGTAGCAGAGCTAGACTCACGGGTGGGAGCCAACAGGAGCTGACAGAGGGCTATTGTTGTAAAGTAGTCCCTCGTGGAATTCAATGAATGCATTTGAGTGGAGATAGAACACACTCAAACAGCCAATAGCATTAAGTGGTAGATGTATACTGTACAGAATTAGATTATTTGGGATGTGTGACTACCCACCTCAAAGAATATTCACAGCCCTTGTCAGGATGAACCCTCAAAGTCACTTTATTAACCCAAGCTCAATGCCCTGGTAGCTATAGCACAGTACAGACCGGCTTAACTGAGGTCAATGTGTAAAGTATTTAAGCAGTACTAAAACAGTAACAAAGTCAAAATGCAAAACAGTAAACAAGCACAACTAAAATTTAATAAACAAAATGACAACATTTCAAATAGGGGAACCAGAGATATGAATTTTCAAAATGTAAAGTAGGTATCGCGCCAAGAAGCACAAAGCGTCAACGATAGTCAATGGTTCATCCTGGTCAAAGATATTACCTTCTGATTTAGTAATTTAAGTCCCAATCCACACCAGGAATATGCTTCTAAAAACCCCAGGAGTTCAGGAAAGGCACTTAGAGATTACAGGATGTCAGGTAGAGGCCAAGAGCAGGGTCCAGTCCAGGTCCAGTCACCGCTGGTAAGCTGGGCACCTACAGGAATGGCCTCTTGTAGGTTTTTGCATCACTGTAGCTTGGACAGGAGGTCACCCTTATGATCCTTGAAGTCCACTTCTTTTTCATGGGTACAAGAGGGAGCAGGCCCAGGCCTTCAGGGCTCCTCTCAGGTCACAGACAGCACATCCAATCCTCTTCTGGTCTTCCTCAGGTCCTGCAGTGTTCTGAAGTGGGTACCTGGGTCGCCACATTTATGGCTGTCACTAACTACTAGTGAATGACTCCTGGACATGCCCCAACCAATAGGGTAAACGTTCCCGGGGCCAATCCTACTCACTTTGGGCATTTTCAAGATAGTGAAAGTCTTCAGCCACACTAAATTTGGGCTCTGATGGCTGGGGGTTTGAGAGGGGAGTGTCCTCCCCGATCTAACAATAAAAATCCAGCTTCGGGAAGCCACTGTACTCAAAATATACTATGCACTTATAGGGAAGTTAAATATACCAATTAGGAGTATGCCAATTTGACAATGATAACAGGGCAGCACAGGCTCTTTACCCCCGGTTAGCAGGGGTAAAGTGCACAGTTCTAAAGCCAGAAAAAAATGAAGTCCAGCAAAAGCGAAAAAAAGGCGGATTTCCTACATATACTCCACTAGTTAGAGCCAAGACGTGATTTACAAGGTATCTAGCCAATAGCTGAAATAGTTTGTTTAAAGAAAGCCAGTGGTTGAAAGGAGTAAACCCAGAGCCCACTCTATGTATACTGCTCTCAATAGCTTTATTGTGACAACCCACACCTAAAAAAGCCCATTTTCAGTAATTTGGACCCACCACTATATGATGCCTCAAAGATGCTGTTTTACCTAGTCAAATATAAAAGGACAGGCCATGTATAAGGGCTGGCAAGCAAGTGACAACTGTCCAATCATCCTTCCATTGAACGGGTTCGAGTGAGACCTTGAGTGACTGCCAAGGCTTCTGCCCGAAGATACAGAACACAACTAATGTTTACAGCGGAGCGCGAGCCAATTGTACGGTGACTTGCTAGACCTTCACGGAGCTGACCCTTATTCAGGGCCGGAATGGCCGTATAGCGGGCACCTGGCGTTTTCCTGGTGGGAACAGTTTTTTGACTCGTGGGGGACGGTTTAGTTACTTGGGGACGGTTTTGCAGTAGTGCTGCAATATCGGCCCATGTAACAAAAGCGGCCGGAGCTTCTCAGTAGCAAACCCCCGGGGCCGGTCGAGCGGAATTGCCAGGCATGGTTTCTGTTCCCAGTCTGCTGTGCCCTTATTAGATTATTTTGCATTGTAATGCCGCTCCATGTACCTAAAACACCAGTCCTCTTGTCCTCAGAAAACTTGTTTCGTGCACTCTATCTTATTTTCAATATAACAGGATTTGTGGTTTCTGGATGAAAAGTGCTTTTCTGGGCTTCGTTCTCAGCTTGTTTGCTGAGCAGCCTCAGGTGTTGGCAACCCCATGCGAGCAGTGTGCCATATTCTGCTTGAAAGTGGTAACTGTCCTGGCCTGCACGCGGTTGGGGGAAGCCTGTCCTTGCAGCTTCCTCCTCGCGTGCCTAGATTTTTATCTGCCATGCCGGCTCTCCCCACTGTGCACGTGCTAGTAAAGAATCTCGATCTGAATCGCGTCATTTGACGTAGTTAGCATGAACCAATCAGGTTAGTGACTGCTGCCCCATCACAGCTGTGGCGGGTGGGTACCAATACGGGTGACGAGGGAGGCTGGCGGGATGGCAGGCAGAGTTGCTGAGGGTGGTGGGACGAGGGCTACGAGCGAGAGAGGCTCAGGGATGAAGGAGTTCTGTGAAGAAAGGTTACGGTATATTTTGTGTGCCTCCTCCATGACCCCTTTCTCACTTGCACAACTGTCCAATGATCAGCTCTCAAGGTGATGCTCATGTAGGGCTGGGTGGGGTGCTTGCATACATGCAGATGTAGATTGGTAAGTATCAACAACGTTGTTTTTTCTATGTAGTGGTTCTCGGTGACATTAATGCAACTCATGCTTGGCTCGGTGTCTATTTGATGTCACATGCAATCCCCAGTAAAAAAAACTCTGTTATTGATAGTTATCAATTTATAATTTTGTATATTGTGTATGACTTTCATTAGCAGTTATCATCATCATATCATGTTTATTTCGGGAATAGCCCCTAAAACATGTCAATCATCATACAAGACACACTAAAAAAAATCATGTAAATATAAATAGATATCTGTTTAAAAGTATCACATAAAAAGATACAATTCCGGCAATCAGGAGGTGCAAATATATACAAAAAAGGTTTTGGCCAAAAACATCAAAAAATAAAACCAGGTCTATACAACATCCAAATGAGCCATGAGAAAATACATCTGTGGGTAAATATTTGGTCGAGACAGGTATAAGCATGATCAGGCCAGGTATGATGGCTTAGTGGACTAATGCGTCCACTGCAGGGGCCTGTGTTTGACCTCATGGTCACAGTTACATATCCCGGCGGGATGGCCCTCAGCCTTTCATCCATCTAAGGTCGATAATATTAGTACAATTGAGTTGGGTAACAATAAAACATCTGTTATTCGGTCCAAGATGCCCACGGGTGAACAAGCGCTTTACAAATACACATGGTATATTATGTTAAGTTAGTCAATCCCGGAAACAATTATGATAACAATAGCAACTACAAAGTGCATGAAAAAGCGAGATAAATCCAACCTATGCTGGTAATATTCACCAGCACGGATAAAATTAGGCAGCATATATCTGAGGATAGGAGAAAGAACGTTAAACAAAAGAAATCAAAACGTAAGACCTGCCCTTTTTCTAATGAACCATACAGCATATAAATAGCAACTCAAGCCTCGTGTCAGATCGTATAATTTTGTAGGCCTCTTTGTACAGTCTCGCTCCTAGATTGATACATAGGGTCTTGATCCAGGTCCACCTAGGCCTGACCTATGCAGGACAAAAGAATAGGATGCGCTCAACATCCTCAACCACGTAGACGTAAAGTGCACAGGATGGTGATTTTATGCAGTTATTTTTCCAATTGCAAATACATTTACTGACCATCAAAGTACCCAGCCTAAACTCTATAAATAATGTGTGTGTTGTGGAGGTTGGATTGCATCCATGGACAGTAGTAGGACAAGTACAGGTTTAATAGATGAACATTCTCCCATCAGACCCCCTGAAGCTAAATTACAATGGAGCTCACTAATTTTATTATTCCAGTAGGCAACTTTTACTCCGTATTTAGCACTTCCGTGGATAAGAGAGGGGTAACTCCAAAAGATACTTAATCCCAAGTTGGTTAGGTGTGATTGAACATAGAGAAACCAAGGAATATGGTGGTCTTCTTCAGCTGCTGACCTTTATTGCTGAAACTCGGGAGTAGACCACAACCTAACCCAATAAAGAATGGGTTTTAAAGACACTATCTCACGCACCCTTTTGAGTCCTAGGTCATACAATAACGGGATCATAGGGGTACGCTGGGGTGGACTAAACAATGATCTAAGAAAGTTATTTTTCCTATTTGTCAAGCCGCTGGTGTTTTTATTACCCCATATTTCTGCCTCATACAGGACTGAAGCCTGTGCCATTGCCCTATAAACAATAGCGGGGAAATGGATTTGGTGGCAGTCATCTTGTATGTCGTCCTTATTCGATGTGAGTTTTCCAGACTCTAGATTTATCAATTCTGACTCCCAGATAATCAAATTTGTTAACCATCTGCAGAGTTGCCCCCTTCATCTAGTGCCCTCCTCTGCTAGATCTATGGGAATGGAACGCCATGACCCTCGTTTTTGGGGTGTTTACTTCTAGAGTATACACAGAGAGAACAAGGTTGGAGCAAGGACGCAACCCTGACGCGCCCCTCTCTTGACTGGTACATGGACAGTCAGCTCACCATCCATCCCCCACCTGACCTGTGCATAATTGCTCTCTTATAACGACTGATGAGTACATTAAGCAGTGCAATATCAATACCCATTGTTGCTAGGGTGGACCACAATTGCTCTCTTGAGACTAAATCAAAAGCCGCCCTGAGATCCACGAAGGCCATATATAGAAGGTCCTTAGAGAGATTGAGATATTTAGCGACGATCATATTAAAACGAAAGATCTGATCAATTGTACTCACCCTAGAGCGAAAACCATCCTGAAAGGGCGACAAAATAGCAGCCTGTGACACAAAGCACTGTGACTATGCAAGTCATTCTTTTTGCATTACAAACAGTATAAGATAGGCTGCCACAAAATGCAGCAAAAGATGTAGGTTTAAGATAAAAAAAATGTGCTTCCAAAATATTGATTTTAGTAATATGCAGACAGCACCTATTTACTATAGCTTAGTTTGTGTATGTAAGATAAATAACATCTTTCTTTTTTCATACAATGTGACAATCTGAACTATTTTCTATTGATTAGTGCCATTTTACTCTATTACAAGTTTCCTACTTGACAACAAAACAAAGTTTAATTTCACATTTCCCTAAACTGTCTTTGCTTTTCTACAGTGAAAATTCTCTAGGTTCACCATCTATATGTTTGTTTACGTAGTAAGCGCTTGTACCAAGCGCTATGTGTATCCTTTCAGGTATTTCAAAGAGCATGACAAAAGGGTGAAGAATATGACAGGGTGGGTCAAAGACGTTTTAAGGCATGGGCAAAGTGGGCAATTAGCCAGGGCCCCCACCTTCCAAGACGGCCCCTTAGGAAAGTAAACTTTATTTGACCTCTGTCTATTCTATTTCTCTGGCTAAACCTCTCTCCCTCTCTTTCTATATCTACCTCTGACTCTGTCACACAAGCCAGTGTCATCTTAAGGATGTTTTGGGGTACCAGGCAGGATAGATTTCGACTATTTTTTGTGACCCTGTTGAAGTTTAATATATAACTTAACATGGTGTGGAATCACGCAAGATCGACGTAATAGGAAATGGGTAATAACATTCATATTTGTTCCACACTGGGTGCCCCAAAATATGTATTTGCCCGCTACCCCCCAATTCTTTGAGATAACACTGGGGTGGTTTGTCCAGATGGATGGTCAATTAAAAATGTCTGAAATGTGTTGATCACAACTCCTTCTCTATGCTTTGGGATCGCAGTATAATGAATCTTAATAGTTCCGTTTTCAAATGCTTCTTGCAATGCATGTAATTGGGTTTGGATCTGAACCTTGGCCTGAGGTCATTCCTTCTAATCCCAGGCACATTTTCTATGTTTCATCCTCTTAAGTAATCAATGGTGGATCCAATGGGATGCTATTGCAAGAAGGGTTCTGGCTGGGGAGTGCTGAGGTTCCAGTTTTTGCAGCTGTAAAGTGACTTTACCCCACTATGCTTCATGGATGGTGAGCAAGACTGTAAATTTGATCCTGGCTGTGATGGAAAGCCAGGCAGGGAAGCGCTTTAAGTGCAGGGGTGATATAGTCTCACGTCCATAGATTGAGTCAATGCCTGGACAGCTGGTTCTAAAGCCTGTGGAGCCCGGCAGTGAGTTTTATGGGAAATATGAGAGCAGTGGAGCTCCCCCAGGACTATGGCTCCTGCTCCTTATGAATGCCCAAGTCAAGAGCAGGGATCCAAGGTCTGAGGGCAGTGAAATGGTGATGAATAGGTCTCAGTGTCTATGTTTACTAGGATCTACGTCTTAGTATCATTCATCCCGTGGTTTATCTGGCCAATGCACATTGTGTTATTTGTGTGGTTTTCAAGCCTGTTTTTCAAGGGGAGGTGGGTTTGTATGTCATGAGGCTACATTTGAAAGTTCGCCTGGTACTGCTGTAGGAGCTGAGCCACGGTGGTACCCAGATATGGAAGAAAGACCTGAAAGGGATGATCTTTCATAAATGCTGCAAGACACTGGACACTTGGACAATTTGAATGGTCCATATCTGTCTTTTTAGCTGGAATTGTTAAGAAATGAGTGGACCCATTGAAGCACAAGGCTGGACATGCCTCTCCGGCACGATGGTAGGATCTTTAGTACTGTAGAGGGTGGAAAACACAAGGAATACAGGGAAAGTTTTGTTGTTCTTGGAGAGATAATATTATTCCCTTATATTTGCAAAATTGGTTTCTGTGTCCCTTTAGGAGTTGAATCCACACTGCTTTGGAGGAGGAGGTCCAGTTCCACATAATCTTCAAGTGGCCTTGTCGCCCTTTTCATTGTTTTTCTGATAAATGGGTGATAGGTCAGTAACTGGATGGAATTTTTGGGGCGGTAGATGTATTTCCAGGAGGGTGAAGAAGACATGTTTCTAAGAGACACGGACTGTGCCAGAGAGAAGGACGTTGTTGATCGGGTTACTTGCGTCTGCTACCATTAGGGTAAGGAATATTTTTGGGTCATGGAGAGGAACATGGGTTCTTAAGAGACTGGAACCGTTTAGTTCTTGTGGCCAAGTTCAGTACCACAGCAATTTAGGCCAGATTGAATGAAGATTGGAATGAGTGAGGGAAGGTGGGACAGTATGGGGGACTTTCTAGGGAGTTAACAATGGACTGGAAGATTTTGGCACTCAATCTTAGTTTCGAAAAACTGAAGCGGGTCTTCTCAGTATTATTGCGATGTGTAAGGGTCAGTTTTTAAAGCATCTGAGTTAGTCCTTTCCTAGAAGAAATTGAATATTTCCTTTGTCTGATTGGATGCCTTCTATATGTTTCCACAAAGTTGGCCTTTTTGGTTGTTTTGTAGTAGCCTCTCCTATGTCCCTTGTGTATTGTGTCCTCTTTGGTCTGTGACTTCTATATGCCTTTTATATGTGTTCACAAAGTTCGCCTTTTGGTTATTTTGTAGTAGCCTTTCCCATGTCCCTTGTGTATTTTGTCCTCTTTGGTCTGTGGCTTACACCATTTCTGCTCCAGATTTCAGCTGTTGCTCTTCAGTTCAGCAGGTTCCCCAGTAAGCCAGTCCCACCTTGAGTTTTCTGGGTTTATTAGAGGCTACATTGTCTAGAGCAGATAAATTGAGGTATAGATCGTGAAGCAGTGTGTCATCTCTGTCTTTGTCTGATGTGGATCGGGAAGAGTGGCTGTGGAAGTAGGTGATGGATATGCAGACTCGATTTGTAACCATGATGCCAATGGAGTGGTCTGACCATACCTGGGTTTGCACAGCTACAGTAGCAGTTTCAAGGTTAGAGGTGAACACAAGGTCTAATGTGTGGCCGGCAGTGTGAGCAGCAAGTCACACCACTTGGTTGAAACTGAGGACCTGCATCTTATCAAAAAGGTCAAAAGCAAGTTTGACAACAGAATTCTGTTGGCTTTGGTCTGTAGATGAAGTGTGAGTGCAAGGAATTCATTTCAGAAAGAAATGGTTGGTTATTCCCAGGGGAGGTGTGGGATGCTCTTGTGGTTAATAGTGCTGTGGGCTGCTAGTCACTCAAGGATGGGAATGACATTTTTGGAACTGTAGACCAGGACAGTTCAGTCGTGCTTCTTCTCCCCTCAATTCCTTTATCTCTTGTCGAGTATGAATTTGGGGCCAGGGGAAAGGGTAACATCGATGGTGGAAGTTGCATTATATCCACGGATGTATACTTGCATATACTGACTGAAACAATGGGAAAAGGACGCAAGGCTCCTGTCCTTCCTTGCTCATTTCGCTAGCCGCCCCGGATGTAATCTCTGTGCAATTCAGAGGAACGTTCAGGACTTTGCTACTCGTGGTGCGAGCAGTGGAAGTTTAACTCGGCCAATGAGATTCAATGCTTTGGCTGGTTTTGCTACTTTTTCACAATCCTCAAATGTGTCTATTTATGCTTTTGTTACACCTATATCCTGTTTGCTGATCAGGCCTCACCTGCTCTCGTTATTAGCTCTTCTTGTATTGACAGGTTTGGCTACACAGAAAGACACTGCAGATCTGTACTCTGATTCTACTGCCTCTGAAACCTGTTTTGGGAAGAGTCCACGCTATTTCAGACAATAAATTAATACAAGCACAGGCAAAGCCAATAGGTCTCGCTTATGAGATCTATTGGCCTATCTGTGAGTCAGTGATTTTTAGTCCTGCTGCACAGATCCCAGGGGCGGCTCCTCCGCTAAGGGCGGAGGAGCATCGCCCCACTGCTTTAAGGCAGTGCAGAGGAAAAAGAAAATGATAATAACGAACCGCGTAATTATCATTTTTTTTTCCGTTCCTAGTTGCGGGGAGGGGCGGGGCTGTCCAGATCAGGGGCCAGGGGAGCAGTGGTTTGCCCACTCAAAGTGCGCATGAATATTTGACCGGCCAAACATTCATACGCACTTTGCATGCTCCCCACCAGGCTGCATTACACAGCCTGGTGGGAAACATGCACAGGCTCCCTGTTCCCGTCTGAGCACCGAACCACGGCGCTCAGACTAATCACAATGCTGCAATGCAGCGTTGTGATTGGCTATGGGGAACCAACCACAATGCTGCATTACAGCGTTGTGATTGGCTCAGGGAGCCTGGGAGCCCGGGTGCTTCCCCTGCGACGAGGAGAGGCTGCAGAGAGGCGGCACTGGCTACGCGACCAGCGGTAAGTTTTTTTATTTTTTGTTGATTTTTTATTTTCTAACCCCCCACATCCCCCTGCCCCACCCGCAACCGTTCCCTACCAGCCACCATTGACAGATCCATTACTGCTATGCATCATGGCTAAAAATAATAAAGCCCTATGACGTGGCCGTTGAGTTAATTTGTAGGTATGCCGCAAAACACGTGCACCACTACAAAATGAGGCAAGCATTTATTTTTCTTTATCAGTTCGTGAAGTATTGGTAAATAAAAGTAATGCCAAGAATGCTTTTTAAAAATATTGCACAGAAATGCTTTAAAAAAAAAAAAATAGAAATGGGCGAGTGGGTTATGGTGGGGAGCGGGCTGGAGACAAAGCAACACAGAGAGTGGGAAGGCTTGGGAGGAGGACACGGGTGCAAGAGAAGCAGCATTAGTAGAGTACGGACTAGGGGTGCAACGGGCACAGGTGGTGGGAAGGCGCACGCAAAACACAACCGGCATTGTGATTGGGAGGATGTGGGGGGGGAATCGTAGTAGCAAAAGAGCGTGGGGGAAAGCAAATGACAAGAGAGGGCAGGCAGGGTTAGGGGAGAGCGAACACAGGAGAAAAACAATGTGGTGCTCTGGGGTTGAGACACGGCTTAATTTCTAAAAGAATGAGTTCTGGTGCCGAAAGCGGTGGTCAGAAGCCTGCAGTCGGCACTATTTAATGCCAGAGCATGGAATACCAAGTCTGCGTATCCCTGAACCCAGCTCAGGCCTCTTTAATCCACTGCCAGACACTCCCTACCCTTTTATCTCACTCCGGCAGTTTCCAGCTTTCTCCCTTTGTGACAGTTTTTCCGTCTTTCTCTTCTCTTCCTTTCCCGTTTGTATGTTTTCCCTCTCTTCCTCCCGGGAAATGTCTGATGAGGAATGCCGGTCCCCAAAAATGAGTGCTGGTGGCTCCCACATGCAACCACCGGCTCAAAATAAGTACTAGGGTGGTTGCAGGTGGGGTCCACCAGCACTCATTTTTGGGGACCGGCATTCCTCATCAGACGAGGAGGAAGTTGGAAAACACATGTATTCTCATAGAGTGCTTTGCGAACAAGGGAAAACAAGCATTTACAATGCAATAGGTCTCGCATTATTAGAGTTTGAGCTATTGGCATTGCTAAATAATGCAACACCAATAGCTCAAACTTTAATAATGCGAGACCTATTGCATTGCAAATGCTTGTTTAGCACGCTACAAACTGAATATAGAAACAACCCTTGACGAATTGAGTGCTTGTTCTTTCACCTATATAGACTGTAAAAGCTATCTCATTAACATCAGCCATGTGAAATTTAAACATTTAAGAAAAATGGAATTGTGCAAACACTGCAGCGCCTTTTCCATAAACGTTTGACAAACTTTAGCCACTCTTATTTGAATAATTGCATTTATATCAAAGTCGTGATGGGTACTATAGAATAACCCCAGGTGGTTTGGCTCACATTAGTGCAGTAGGTGTAGTGGCACCTGGGCCCCCGTGCATGACGACCCAATCACCGCACACCAAATAAGTTGTACTTACTATCAAAAATGATGAAAGGGTGGCTCATTTTCATTATTTGCACCGGGTCCCAAGTCACATTTGCGGAGCCACAAAATAACTTGTCTTTTATTAAAAAATAAGTTTGAGCAATATCTTCAAACCAAGGTTATAGAGGTACGTGTCCTCTTTAAAAATGCATATGTTTTTTATTGATCTAACAGAAATAAATAATGTGTCCAGGCCGTGCAGCTGAATAGGTGTTCGAAGTCCCACAAACGCCTTCTTGGGTGGCTGGGGAGTGCTTCTGCAATGGCGCAATATATTTACGTCTGTCGGCCATGATGTGTTCTCTCAGGAATTCAGAGGGTAGTGCCCAGTGTTTTCCAGTTTAGAAGGCCGTAAATAGGCGTGAGTAATAAACTTCGATGGAGACTCCATGCATGTGATGTACTTTGACATTACGTTTTTTGTCACCTTCCTGATAAAATCCAGGTTCCCCGACGTAGGCACGTTTGGAAAATGTTGGTCATACTTTCTCCACAGACGCAAAGGACATAATTGAGAACACGACGGGTTAGACTAGTCATAGTCCAGAGAAAACAGTCAAGGATGGAATCCGAGAGACCTGAAAAAATGCAGTTGTCACTTTGAAAGTAATAGAGATCTAAAAAAATCTATGTTATTGAAGATCAGCCATACTTGGCTAAGAAATCAACTATCTCGAAGGGGCAGAACTAAACCAGGCGCCTGTCCCTCTCTACGGGCGGGGGGTATGCAAAAATGCCATCTTGTTCATGGAGAACAATGGATAAACACTAAGTCTGCCCTGCCACCAACATAAACAAATTGCTATTTTTCAGTGGAAAAACACAATGAAACAAAAGTTGAGATCACACAAAACTAAGTAGTAATGCGCAAGACAATAGAGGCAAAATCAAGATTCATCACACAATAATAGGTTAGAAAAAAGTAAAGCATTTTTGGGTGATTCATAATTTTAGCGCATTTGAGGTCTAATTTGAAGCACTTTAAACTATTATCAGTGGAAGAGACATAAATACCAAGTGCCTGATGGAGATATTTAGCAGACGAGGTACAAAATGGTTTTAAATCTACAGCCCGATATACGTTTCCGACAGGAATATGTTAATGATTATTTCTAACCGGTGATGCGCGCGCACCACAGAGGAGCCGACGCGGGAGTCGCAACCAGTGGTGCGCGCGCACCACAGAGGAGCGGGGGAGGGAGCGTGACAGCGAGGCGAACGCGCGCTGCTGCGCGTGCTGGCCACCGGTGGGAATGGGCGGAGCAAAGGCGGGACATGTGCCCGCCTTTGCCCAATTGCGTGCATTATTTTTATAAAAAAAACACGCGAAACCCAATGGCAGCCAGCGAAAGCCTGATCACACGCACGAGCGTGTGAGCAGCTTTCAGAACCCCATACAAAAGGGCTCTCGCTGCGCGAGCAGTGCTGCGCACTGCAACGCAGGCGCGAGCCCTAAAAATGGTTCCCTAAACGAGAGCACTAGTGGAAGTATAGAAGGAGCCAATCAAAGAGGTGGTAAAAGGGGCTGTGTACCACATGAGGGACAAAAGCAAGATGGACGACTTAAAACAAATAAAACTAGTGAATAGAAAGCAAGAAAATGTGAGTGACGAAACTCGAATCCTTCGACCTTAACAAATGTGAATAATCTGTGGAAGTTCCTGCTAAGAGCGAATTGCAGTATCTTAGGACAGGCCTCTTTTCATCGGCGCACCAGGCAAAAGGAGTCGCCAATCAAACTAGCATTTTAAATGAATTCAGTTTCAAAGAGCTGGCCCCTGCATTCACGCGACTGGCTAGTTCTTGAAGTATTTTAGCATGTCTGTGACTCTCTCTTAAGATGCAACATTAAAAACACCCCCTTCCATGTAATGGAGCCTTCTGGAGAGCCTTGGAAGGCGCGAGCTGCCTTCGCCCACGTGCAGTAACCGCACACCGCGTTAGGTAAGTGTTTCAGGTCCGACATGAAAACGTATCCTGTGCCACCCTATAAATGCCGAGGCTCGTGCCACGCTCGCATGCCGCTCCGGGTACAGCCCGGGAGGTGCTTCTGAAGCAGTGGTGAATCACTCTTTCCAGGGGCAGTACGCCCTCTTAAAGAGCCTTTGTGCCAGGGCCACAGAGCAGCTGTTTTTGAACTTGTAATTTGCCTCCCTATCCTGTTGGACATATGGTTGTGTGTCATTACAGTGTGCCCTGTGTTCACTTGGAGCAGGACCAACTAGTGTACATCATCACGGCCTCCACAGGAGCTGGCACAGCAGGGTCCTGCAGCCCACTTAGAGGTGGCATAGATACCTTTACACCATGTTCACATTTGCTCTCGTGTATAAAAATGATACAAGCTGACATCAAACAGACACTTCTGATATCCTATCCACCATTTTGTGATATTGTGATGTCACAATAGACCATTTCTTTGGCTTCTTTTACTGGTTGCTCTCAGTAGTGGCTGGGTTACGCTACAGCATGCATGTGCACATGTATGAATATATATATGTGTGTGTGTTTGTGTGACTACTTTACATGTGTGTCTAGAAGGTAAGCGAGTCTTGCATTAGGTAAGGTAAGCCACTGGTCACTGTACCGGAAGAGGTCCCATCAGTCCAACTCATAGTTTAAGGACAGCACCTCTGTAATGATATGATACGTCTTAGTAGCTCAATAAACCATGACACAGACGAGTAAGGTTGGATCTAGGCACGTAAACTGATGGAAAAATGTGTGGGTTTCCATCTGTGCTTCTCCGCCCCTTCCTGATTTACGCATCTGTGATAAAACATAGTGAATGAGGCATATTTTACACCTGTTTTGAGTGAGTTATTTCAACAAGTTTTCAAACTTGCACTCCCAGTTCCCACAAGTGCTACTGTTCCATGTCACTGAACTTGCGCCAATCCGTCTAGGTGACTCGTATATTGTAACCTCTTTTGTGAACACAAAACAGGAGGTTGTTCAAGGTTAGGGGGATCCTGTTGGCGTGATGTTGTGGAAGAAAAGGGAATTTATTTTTTAAGCAATTACTTTAGTTGGTTGTAGCACACTTGGTACCTAGCTCCTCACTTAGTATGTGGTAATGAAGAGTAGGTCTCCAGGATTTCAAGATTCTGGCACGATAAACCCATAATTGCATATAATTTGTCAATTTTCCATCTCACGCTATTGGGTTCACTTTAACAAGAGGGTGGCCCTTTCTTGGTCATCTAAGTCCGGAAGGAGGCCATAAACTGCCCTGAGACTGCACTCCCTAAGTGTTACCAAGGTTTACAGAAAGCACTCAGAATATCGACCTGCAGAGATGCTGCTAAAAGGGATACCAATTAATATTCTCCTTTGTATGTAACATTCAAACAGGACAGGTGTGCGCTGCCGCCAGCAAAGTCCTTTCTTAAACCTGAGTAATCTGCAGTCAAACATAAAACATACAGTTAGCGAAACTCCCACTCTGAACCAGCTTCTACTGCAACACAAGCACGTCTTCTGGAACAAAAACAGCTGGCATTTGTAAATGTCTGATTCCCGATGTAGTGTTTGGTCTGTTTATAAATGCCTCCAATTCTAGCAGGTAACGAAAATGCGATATAGGGGGCTACCAATTTGCCCAGAATCACACAATTCTAATTAGGGGGGAAATCAAGTTTAGGATCCTGAATTCCTAGTTCCTCAGAAACCCTTTTGCCACTGGATGATGTCTCATCTGGCAAGGTGGAGAGGATGTAGCCTTACGGCTAGAGCGGTCGACCTCGAAGCTGGGGAATCGGGTTTGAGTCTCGGCAACGTCACTCAACATCCTGTGATTCTGGTCAAATCACTTAATCTCCCCGTGCCTAACAAAAATGAATGTGTCCTCATGTAACGCAACTGGTGCTCATGTAAAGCGCTCTGATACCTGATTTCTCGGGTCTAGTTTGCGCTATATAAAACTCTAAAAAAAAAAAAGTGAGAGAGAAAGGGGAAATGCACCACACTGATTGGGTTTCACAGTGGCGCCAAATCAGTTCTTAAGTTCCTTGAGCGGCATAAATTTACCCACCCAGATCTAAGTCATGGTGTAAACTAAATTTGTTCCAGAGTCTCGTTTTAGGAAAGCATACCTAATACCATGGTACAATTTACACCTTTTCACTTTGAATGACTGAAAAAACATGCAGAGTATTAAAGCAAGATGGACCCCTGGCTATCAAAGAGTCGCGCACCGCTTCTGTAGGTGGGCCAATGAGTCAATAATTCTCTTCCTGCAAAGCCACGCACAACTGCTGTAAGGACTCCACCATTTCTAAGATTATGAACTCCATCAGCCCAGTGAAACTCTCTAGCGCATTGACACCAGGGTCGGGCTGAGACAGAAAATAGGCCCGGCAACAAAATAAAAGTGGCCCCATTAGTGAATAAGATAGTTAAAAAAGTGAACACCAGGAGATGATGGACGGAGCGCTGAAACTTTTCAGACACTCACCCCCAGTCACAGATCTGGGTTGAATCCATCATCGTTCTTTAGCTCACTTTGCCACCCCAGTTCAGACCCAGCTATATGCAAATCAGTCTTGACCCTGTTCCTCATGGGAACAGTCCAGCCCGAACTGCCAAGCTGGGTCTTCGCTGGACTGGAAACAAGCATCCTGGGACCACTTTCGGGGTAACACCCCTCATCAGCCAGGCTAGCTTGAATCCAGTGGCAAATCATGGATTCACTACCCATGTGGCAACTGTAGCGTTTGCCATGTAACAACTGCTACCAAAACACTCAATCTGGAAGCAGGCAAAGTATGGACACAAAGGGCACGTACCAACTGCAACAGTAGTAATGTTGTGTATTTGATAACTTGCACATGCGGATTGCGCTATGTGGGCATGACAGGGAGGAAAGTGAAACAAAGGATTTGCGAACATCGCAGCACAATTAGGTGCAAGAAAGTTACAACGAAACTGACCGAACACTTCCTCCAAAACAACCATACCACTAATGACATGAGATGGACGGTGATAGAAGTAGTGAACCCTGGCCAGAGAACTACACAACGTTTGTTTGAAAAGGAACAACGGTGGGTCTATAGGCTAGCCACTAACACCATTGGCCTTAACGACAATATTCCATGGAACACTGTTAGAAAGAGGTGATCAGGACAGTTCCAAACTCACTGTTCCAACTCTCTGGTACTAACCCTCTTTTTACTGACCTTGGTGCCACTACACCAGCATTATCATACGGATTGTGTAGCCTCCGTTTATTACAAGTGAATTTTTGGACTGATTTTTTCTTTCCTCTGTTCCAAAGTCTGCATATTAATAGACATATTAGTACTTATATATTTAGGGTGGCACTGCCAATATCTGTTTCCATTTTGCCACATAATTAGACATTTTTGAGATGTATTTCAATATACTTTCTTTGCAAATACAGCTGCAACTATCGGAACACAATTCGTATTATTCACGAGGTTATACATTCTGATATACTTTCCCTATCTTGTGTAAATATAGCTGTAATCTTCACCTTTTAACTCGCACTGTTCACGAGGTTCTATTGTTTGTCCCCACTCCCTTACGTTCATTGGAGCTACTAACACTTTCTTCATACCCCTGCAATTACCGAGTGACTTGACCCGATCCCAGTAACACACATAGCCCCGCCCCTTTCCTGACGCACGCGCGGTCACATGACTGTACCGCGCACCACGTGTGTGGAAACAATCAGGGACTGAATTTGGCATTTAAGGCTCCGGCAGGCAACCGTTTACATCCTCGGGATTCCGTGAGGCCACACTGCAGGTTCCTCCGGCGGGCTCTACAGTTATAGGTTGTGAGTACTAGCTGCTATAGTAGGGGGGCACCACTTGGTCTTCTGCCGTTTCCTTATAGAAAGATAAGATTATCTTAAGGACTCTGCTAATAGTAATGGCGGGTTTACTCCGCTTACTACCTCATATATCCATCTAATTTTAAAAGGAATGTATCTCTGATTTTCGCAATTTTAAACCCACAGAATGCATCTATAACCAGCCCCCCCACGGTGTCCATGGGGCGAAACTACAATTAGTTTCCTGTGAGTTTATTTGAATACCTTGGTTCCTCCTATTGTCTGTCGCTCTTTATTCACTGGCACTAATGAGCTTAAACATAGCTACATAGGTGATGCATGACTAGAGAAACAGGGGATACCCCGACCATGTACTGCGGAAGTGTCAAAAACGTGCAAGAAATCAACCACGAGAGGCACTCCTGGAGGATCATGTCAAATCTAAGAACGAACCACCCCTCACATGTGTAACAACATATAACACCCTATCAAACCAAGTGACAAGGTCTATCAATAAACATTGGAGTATCCTAAAGACTGGACATCTAAAATGGGATAAACCCCTCTTTTCCTATAAAAGAGCTAGGAGTATTAGGGATACACTAGTCAACACCCGCCCAAGACCTGAGGAACATGAAACAACTACAACAGTACTTAGCGCTTGGGGCCTCCCTAAAGTTACCGGTCACTACCCATGTGGCAACTGTAGCGTTTGCTATTTAACAACTGCTACCAAAACACTCAATCTGGAAGCAGGCAAAGTATGAACACAAAGGGCACATACCAACTGCAACAGTAGTAATGTTGTGTATTTGATAACTTGCACATGCGGATTGCGCTATGTGGGCATGACAGGGAGGAAAGTGAAACAAAGGATTTGCGAACATAGCAGCACAATTAGGTGCAAGAAAGTTACAACGAAACTGACCGAACACTTCCTCCAAAACAACCATACCACTAATGACATGAGATGGACGGTGATAGAAGTAGTGAAACCTGGCCAGAGAACTACACAACGTTTGTTTGAAAAGGAACAACGGTGGGTCTATAGGCTAGCCACTAACACCATTGGCCTTAACGACAATATTCCATGGAACACTGTTGGAACAGTGAGTTTGGAACTGTCCTGATCACCTCTTTCTAACTCTCTGGTACTAACCCTCTTTTTACTGACCTTGGTGCCACTACACCAGCATTATCATACGGATAGTGTAGCCTCCGTTTATTACAAGTGAATTTTTGGACTGATTTTTTCTTTCCTCTGTTCCAAAGTCTGCATATTAATAGACATATTAGTACTTATATATTTAGGGTGGCACTGCCAATATCTGTTTCCATTTTGCCACATAAATAGACATTTTTTAGATGTATTTCAATATACTTTCTTTGCAAATACAGCTGCAACTATCGGAACACAATTCGTATTATTCACGAGGTTATACATTCTGATATACTTTCCCTATCTTGTGTAAATATAGCTGTAATCTTCACCTTTTAACTCGCACTGTTCACGAGGTTCTATTGTTTGTCCCCACTCCCTCACGTTCATTGGAGCTACTAACACTTTCTTCATACCCCTGCAATTACCGAGTGACTTGACCCGATCCCAGTAACACACATAGCCCCGCCCCTTTCCTGACGCACGCGCGGTCACATGACTGTACCGCGCACCACATGTGCGGAAACAATCAGGGACTGAATTTGGCATTTAAGGCTCCGGCAGGCAACCGTTTACATCCTCGGGATTCCGTGAGGCCACACTGCAGGTTCTCCGGCGGGCTCTACAGTTATAGGTTGTGAGTACTAGCTGCTATAGTAGGGGGGGCACCACTTGGTCTTGTGCCGTTTCCTTATAGAAAGATAAGATTATCTTAAGGACTCTGCTAATAGTAATGGCGGGTTTACTCCGCTTACTACCTCAACCCCTGCTGTCCAGATCCCTTCTGTGGCGGCTCCTACGCTTCCTGCCTATGTTATACCTCTTTTAACCTTCCCTGAGATAGATTACGACTCTCTGTGCCACCTCATGGCACGGACCAAATCAGGTTCACCTGCGGACCCTTGTCCACCTATGGTGTTTCGCTTGGCACTTCCCGCAGTGGAAAATGAGGTCCTCAATTTATTAAATCGATCTCTTAAAACCGGCCTTGTTCCAACCAGTTTTAAAGAGGCTAGAGTTAGACCTCTATTGAAAAAACCTGGGGCTGATGCAGCAAATCTTAAAAACTTTAGGCCTATCTCTCAGCTCCCTTTCTTGGCAAAGGTGCTGGAGCAACATGTGCTGAAAACCCTCACCCACCACCTAGAGAGCAATCAGCTACTTCACACAAAACAGGCTGGTTTTAGGGCTCACCACAGCACAGAGCTAGTGATGTTGGCAGTCCTGGATGAACTTAGGCTGATGGCAGATACCAAAAACCATGTGCCTTGGTTCTGCTAGACCTGTCCGCGGCATTTGATACGGTCAACCATGGCCTACTCTTGTCGCGGATGGGGGAACTAGGAGTTCAGGGGGTAGCACTCCAATGGCTCACTTCCTATTTATCAGACCGATCGCAAAGGATCCAACTTGCTGACCAGGTTTCTGATTCTGGTGGGCTGACGTGCGGCGTCCCTCAGGGATCGGCACTGTCTCCCCTCCTCTTTAACGCCTACCTCTACCCCCTAGTGGTGGCTTTATCTGGTATGGAGTGCCAAGTCTTTAACTACGCAGATGACACCCAAATCATCATCCAGATTGCTAACTCTCCCTCGGCCCATGTTCGAATACAGAACATTCTGAAGTTTACAATAAACTGGATGACAGCCAATTTCCTCAAAATAAACCCCGATAAAACTGAGGTTTTGGCTGTCACCACAGATACTAACCCCTGGAGTGACCAATTCTGGCCTCAAGAGTTGGGCCCTGCTCCAAAGCCAGCCCCAGTTGTAAAGTGTCTGGGGATAAAATTGGATGCCAAACTCTCCATGTCCCACCAAGTTTCTGCTGTGGTGGGAACATGTGTGGGGCTGCTAAGACTGTTACGCAAACTTGCCCCCTGTTGGACTTGGCCCTTTTTGGCAGGTTCACCCCTAAACTTTTTGCCTGTCTCCTAGCCTTTTCCCTGTGTAGTGTTGGTGGTTTTAGGCCTCTGCGCACTTTAGCACTGTGTCCCAGTGTAAAGTGCGGGCGCACGCTGAGTGCGTGTGGTGAGATTGGCCTGCCCACCCATAGGAATGCATGGGGGATATGAGTGTCCATGGTAATTCCTGGTGTGAGAGGAGTGCAGGGGCGAGTTTAGTATGTGCGAACTCGTGAGAATAAATGCTGCGTAATGGTGTGCGCAGATTTATTGTGACTAGTGGAGAAGTGCCACTTTTAGAAGTTGGCATTTATGTGTGCTCTGTGTCTGCCTGCCTGATGTGAATTGCATGTCTGGCTTTGTGAGTGACAGGGGCTGGGAGGTGTGTGTGGCTCCAGGAGGGGCAGGGTGAGTCAGCGCAGTGGTGAATAGGGAGATCTGCATCTAGATGGGAGGGAGGAGTTGCACCTGGGACCTGAATAGGGCTGTGCCTTCCCTCCACAATGCTGGCTCCACCCCCTGTGGTGCGTCTGATGTCCCTAGCCTGTCCTGTGAAAGGAGAGAGGAGCTGAGCAAAACAAAGTGCTCCAAAGCTCCCCCAAACCAGTTGCATCTGGTTTTTCCCTAAACCCTGCACCTTTAGACAAAGGAAAAGGTGTATAAAAGAAGGGGCTGTGACCCCATGAAGAGGTTCTCTGTTGAGCTGTTCCTTTGCTGAGGGGGCCGTGCTGCTGCTGGGCTCCAGGAGGAACCGCCACTAGGGACTGCCTCCCTGCTGGAGGGCCCTGTGAGCTGGCCTGCCTGAGCCCAGCCCTTTGCCGCCCCCCCCCTTTTATCCTAAAGGGCTTGCTTTGGACTACAGCGCCTGTGAGCGCTTTATTTTGCCTTTTTGCAGAGCGTTTGACTTTTGCCCTTGTGAGTGCTATATTCCTGCCCAGGAAGAGTGCTGGTGGCCTGCAGCGCGAAGCTGCAACGTGTGGGATTCCCCCACACTGCCCTTTATGTTGCGGGAGCCCACCCCGCATTTTCAGCCGTTGGTGCTCGTTTTTAACAAGCGGGTGCCCACCCCGCAGTTGTGCCCTTTAGCGGGAGCCCACTCCGCGTTCTGGCCGCATTTGAATTTATTTGGTAGGCGGGAGCCCACCCCGCATTGCCGAGATCAAAAGGGGGATCACCGCCGCCAGCCCGATTCCCGTGGAGAAACGTTGCCGGGCCGCTGCAGACGCGACCCGGAAGCCAGGCGGCCTTGCCTGGTTGTGGGCGGGGCCACGTAACGCGAGGCGGAAGCAGCCCGGGAGCCTCGCAGGCTCCAGAACGAAGTCCCGGTCTTGAGAAGGGGGACCGGGTGAAGCGAGGCATTGAGAAGCGGGGCTCCCATGAGTGAGGGAAGCCCCGGAGACTCGCCCGGACGTCTGCCAGAAAATCCTGAGGCCCGCAGGAGGAGGCAGCGCGACGCACGCAGGGCTCCGTGTGGTGAGAGAGCCCTGCATGTGGAGAAGACCGGGCGAAGAGCAACGTTGCCGCCTGAGACCGGAAGAGCGTCCCAAGCAGCCGGTGAGTGGGGGCTTGGTGTTGCACCTTGTTGGTGCCTGAGCAGTCCCACAGGAGAGCGGGCCGCTCCAACGTGGCCACATTTGTTGTCAGGGCCCCAGTGGGGTCCAGAGGGCCCGGGAGTGGCAGTGCCTACCTTCATCGCCTCAGTTGCACCGCCATAGCGGGCAACTGCAACGTTTGGGGGCCATTTGTTTTGTAGAGTCCCAGTGGGGACCTCAGAGGCACAGTTAGTGCCAGTGCCATTTTGCCAGCTGCCCTGCGAGAGCGCAGGCAGCTGCAACCGTGGGGGACAGTTTCATTTTTAAATTGCGAGTCCCAGAGAGGGGCTCAGGGGGCACGCCGGTGCCCGTGTTCATTTTCACAGCTGCCCAGCAAGTAGTGGGCAGCTGCCACGTTTAGGCTTGCGCAATTGCACCCCTTGACTCCTGCTGCCTAGGCAGCGCCCTGACTCTGGGGACATAGGGCATTTGAGCCCTTTTTGAGATGGCCAGTTAACCAGGGGGGCTGTGAGTTTAATAGGGCGCCAGGCCCTAATGTGATTTGTGCGCTGATGTGATTTTGGGGGCTAGGAATGGTGATGCCTTTACTGTGATTTACGCACCCTGTGTTTATGCCTCTAAATGTACTTTTATGATTATGAGGTTGTACTGCGTAATGTGTTTATGCTAAGGTGATTTATGCCTCCTATATTTTACATTACAGGTTCTCAGGCTTAGTTCCTAACTGTACCAGTAATTACTGGTTGTGCGCTACATTTATTTGTGCTACATTTACAATTGGTGATTTGTGATGGTTATGACAGTGGCCCCATTGGCCCTGTCGTGTGTAAATAGTCCCCTGTGAATATTGCCTAGTGCCAGGGGGCACAGTGTAAATATGTGATTACGTTTCTAATGTGTTTTATGATAATACAAAGGCTATTTTTTATATAACCTTGTGTGGAGTCTCCTTTTGTGGTGTGCCTAGTGTGTTGCTGCTGTGAGAGTGTGTTGCGCAAACGCTTTACACATTGCCTCCGGGATAAGCCTGACTGCTCGTGCCAAGCTACCAAGGGGGTGAGCAGGGGTTATCGTCGGCGTGTAACTCCCTTGCCCTGACTAGAGTGGTGGTCTCTGCCTGGCTTTGGCGCAAGCCTTAGCCAACCAGAGATCCCATTTCTAACATTGGTTGTCAGCGGTGAGGATAGGACTTGCGTTTGCGCAGTACCACAGCGACAACTGGTTGCACTACAAACTCTACATTTAGATAATCACGTGTGTGGGGATTATTGTTCTGAGTTTTGTTTTAATTCTTCTCCTAAAAGTGTCATTTGTAAAGTGTATACTCTTGCTTCAGCTCAGAAACCTAGGTCTCCTGTGTTGCACGTGTCCCTGAGCGTCCTGCCAAAATGGAGTCTGCTTTTAATTTTTGTGGTCTGTTTAGATACAGCATGTGGGAGTTGGTGGACTTCTGTAAGGAGAGAGACATAGCAGTGAGTGGGTCAGACACCCAGTCAAAACTGAGGGACAACCTGATCCAATGGCAAAAGGATGAATGGGACTGTGAGCGCAATGAGGAGAAGAGGGCCCTGGCCGCACGCCAAGAGGGTGGTGGGTCTGAGGGGGGCCCTGAGGAGTCTGAAGAGGAGGAAGAAAGTGACAGGACAGGGACGCCAGTAGATAGTGAGGACCCCATAGATAGGGAGTCCCTTGCTGGGTCCAGTGTCGGGGGCAGTGCCCCATCCCTTTCCCTGTCCCCAGAGGAGTGGGTGGATAGGAGGGAAGAAAGGGAGCATCAGCTGGCTTTGGAGAAGCTCAGGTTAGAGCATACCAGGGAGATAGCGCAGCTGAGTGTGGAGGAGACAAAGCTAGAGACCGAGAGGGTCTTAGCGCAGGAGAGGATGGCGGAGGCTGAGAGGGCCTTCGCCAGAGAGAAATTAGCTCGGGAGGGTAGATTATCCCCTGAGTGCAGTTGTAGTTTTCTGGATTCCCCAGTGAGGGTGGAGTCCAGTGGTGGCAGCAATATACAGTCCAGTGCAGGAAGTCCCAGTTCCCAAAATATGGTACCTTGTTCCAGAGAAGAGGAGTACAGGTTGAAGTTCAGGGGCAGTAGGAAACTGTCTCACCAGTCTTGGGTGGATTTTTCGGATGAATGTAATGATGCACTGGCTGATTGGGTAACGGTTAACACGGAACAGGATTTTGAAGGACTGTTCGATCTGGTTATCAGAGAGCACCTGCTCAGTTGTTGTTTGCCGGGGTTGCGCCAACACCTGTTGGAGGGTGGGTTTTCTGATCTATGGGAGTTTACACGTGAGGCAGACCTCTGGGTGGAGGCCCAAGGTTCTGAAGAGGCATTGGGGAGTGATCCCAAAAGTAGTGGCTCAGGTATCTTCCCGTCCTGTATTGGGGAAGAGGTTCAGTGTAGCCCAGCTAGGTCCCAGTGTAGTGGGAGGGGTGTAGGGGCTCACGTCCTGTCTCAGTGGAGTAGGAGTGAGTGTGGGACTGAGTGTCCCCAGGTGCCCGAAACCCAGTCTCAGAGCCTGGATGGTTTCTTCAGGGAACACCAGGTTGGGAGCCTAGGCTGTCCTGTTAGTCCATTTGAGGAGGATCTCCTAGTGTCTGGAGAACCTGGAGCGTCTGTAAATAGAGCTCCAGTGGTTCTAGTGTCTGGCAGTGCCGCTCCAGTTGGGAGGGTACAGAAGTCCGGATTGAGGGGTGAGAGGGGGATGTGTTCCCCAGTGGAAGAACCAGTGGGTCAGGGGCCAGCCAGAAGGGCTGAGTCTCCTAGAAGTGACCATGGTGACACCACTTCTGTCGTGGGGATCTCTGCGCACTGTCAGATGGACAGGGGTCGGGAGGTCTGCGCCACGCAGACTGTCACGCAACACATGAGTCATGTGTTACCCTCGGGGGCTGCTGTGTGCGCCCCCGGAAGTCCTGGTGTGCCAGGCAAATGCTCAGCCGTGGGGTTCAGCCCCAAGGTTGGGAGGCCAGGTTCAGGATCCGCCTGATCTGGAGGAAGGGACATCTGTAATCAGTGTCCTGACCGGTTCATCTTCCAGGGGTACCGCTCCAGTTGGGAGGGTGCAGAACTCTGGAAGGGGGTGCAGAGGGAGGGAGTCCTCGCCTCTGACCCCGGTGCAACCTGAGGGGTTAAACCCTAGGTTGGGAGACCAGTTCTTGGAGAGAGGTCCTGAACTGGTGGGAGAGTTGTGTTCTGAGGGTGCCTCTCCAAGGAGGAGAGTGCGGAGCCCTAGAAGAAGAGGTAGGGGAGGAGAGCCTCACCCGTGACTTCTGGTCCGCCTGAGGGTGCAGACCCTAGGCTGGAGGATCAGTGGCAGTCTAGACCTGCCCTGATGAGGGGAAGAGTGGAGAATGGCTACTATGTGCCAGGGGTTACTACCCCCACTCTGTGAATGGGCAAGGACCAGTGGCATCTGGATGGCCTAGGGCCTGGTCCTGGCCGCGGACAGCTAGGGAGTACCAGTGGGGTAGCCCAGTTGGTCCAGACAGCTTTTTCAGAAGGAACCACATGGGTTCACCGTGGCGTAGAACCGGAGGGTGTCCCTGCAGTTGCGGGCCCGCGTCCGTGTTCTATCGCCCCAAGCAGGGAAGCCCATCACGGTGGTGATTGGTCTGCCCTGCGTTTTGGCTGGAAGGGGGTTGTGTTGGACTTGGCCCTTTTGGCAGGTTCACCCCTAAACTTTTTGCCTGTCTCCTAGCCTTTTCCCTGTGTAGTGTTGGTGGTTTTAGGCCTCTGCGCACTTTAGCACTGTGTCCCAGTGTAAAGTGCGGGCGCACGCTGAGTGCGTGTGGTGAGATTGGCCTGCCCACCCATAGGAATGCATGGGGGATATGAGTGTCCATGGTAATTCCTGGTGTGAGAGGAGTGCAGGGGCGAGTTTAGTATGTGCGAACTCGTGAGAATAAATGCTGCGTAATGGTGTGCGCAGATTTATTGTGACTAGTGGAGAAGTGCCACTTTTAGAAGTTGGCATTTATGTGTGCTCTGTGTCTGCCTGCCTGATGTGAATTGCATGTCTGGCTTGTGAGTGACAGGGGCTGGGAGGTGTGTGTGGCTCCAGGAGGGGCAGGGTGAGTCAGCGCAGTGGTGAATAGGGAGATCTGCATCTAGATGGGAGGGAGGAGTTGCACCTGGGACCTGAATAGGGCTGTGCCTTCCCTCCACAATGCTGGCTCCACCCCCTGTGGTGCGTCTGATGTCCCTAGCCTGTCCTGTGAAAGGAGAGAGGAGCTGAGCAAAACAAAGTGCTCCAAAGCTCCCCCAAACCAGTTGCATCTGGTTTTTCCCTAAACCCTGCACCTTTAGACAAAGGAAAAGGTGTATAAAAGAAGGGGCTGTGACCCCATGAAGAGGTTCTCTGTTGAGCTGTTCCTTTGCTGAGGGGGCCGTGCTGCTGCTGGGCTCCAGGAGGAACCGCCACTAGGGACTGCCTCCCTGCTGGAGGGCCCTGTGAGCTGGCCTGCCTGAGCCCAGCCCTTTGCCGCCCCCCCCCTTTTATCCTAAAGGGCTTGCTTTGGACTACAGCGCCTGTGAGCGCTTTATTTTGCCTTTTGCAGAGCGTTTGACTTTTGCCCTTGTGAGTGCTATATTCCTGCCCAGGAAGAGTGCTGGTGGCCTGCAGCGCGAAGCTGCAACGTGTGGGATTCCCCCACACTGCCCTTTATGTTGCGGGAGCCCACCCCGCATTTTCAGCCGTTGGTGCTCGTTTTTAACAAGCGGGTGCCCACCCCGCAGTTGTGCCCTTTAGCGGGAGCCCACTCCGCGTTCTGGCCGCATTTGAATTTATTTGGTAGGCGGGAGCCCACCCCGCATTGCCGAGATCAAAGGGGGATCACCGCCGCCAGCCCGATTCCCGTGGAGAAACGTTGCCGGGCCGCTGCAGACGCGACCCGGAAGCCAGGCGGCCTTGCCTGGTTGTGGGCGGGGCCACGTAACGCGAGGCGGAAGCAGCCCGGGAGCCTCGCAGGCTCCAGAACGAAGTCCCGGTCTTGAGAAGGGGGACCGGGTGAAGCGAGGCATTGAGAAGCGGGGCTCCCATGAGTGAGGGAAGCCCCGGAGACTCGCCCGGACGTCTGCCAGAAAATCCTGAGGCCCGCAGGAGGAGGCAGCGCGACGCACGCAGGGCTCCGTGTGGTGAGAGAGCCCTGCATGTGGAGAAGACCGGGCGAAGAGCAACGTTGCCGCCTGAGACCGGAAGAGCGTCCCAAGCAGCCGGTGAGTGGGGGCTTGGTGTTGCACCTTGTTGGTGCCTGAGCAGTCCCACAGGAGAGCGGGCCGCTCCAACGTGGCCACATTTGTTGTCAGGGCCCCAGTGGGGGTCCAGAGGGCCCGGGGAGTGGCAGTGCCTACCTTCATCGCCTCAGTTGCACCGCCATAGCGGGCAACTGCAACGTTTGGGGGCCATTTGTTTTGTAGAGTCCCAGTGGGGACCTCAGAGGCACAGTTAGTGCCAGTGCCATTTTGCCAGCTGCCCTGCGAGAGCGCAGGCAGCTGCAACCGTGGGGGACAGTTTCATTTTTAAATTGCGAGTCCCAGAGAGGGGCTCAGGGGGCACGCCGGTGCCCGTGTTCATTTTCACAGCTGCCCAGCAAGTAGTGGGCAGCTGCCACGTTTAGGCTTGCGCAATTGCACCCCTTGACTCCTGCTGCCTAGGCAGCGCCCTGACTCTGGGGACATAGGGCATTTGAGCCCTTTTTGAGATGGCCAGTTAACCAGGGGGGCTGTGAGTTTAATAGGGCGCCAGGCCCTAATGTGATTTGTGCGCTGATGTGATTTTGGGGGCTAGGAATGGTGATGCCTTTACTGTGATTTACGCACCCTGTGTTTATGCCTCTAAATGTACTTTTATGATTATGAGGTTGTACTGCGTAATGTGTTTATGCTAAGGTGATTTATGCCTCCTATATTTTACATTACAGGTTCTCAGGCTTAGTTCCTAACTGTACCAGTAATTACTGGTTGTGCGCTACATTTATTTGTGCTACATTTACAATTGGTGATTTGTGATGGTTATGACAGTGGCCCCATTGGCCCTGTCGTGTGTAAATAGTCCCCTGTGAATATTGCCTAGTGCCAGGGGGCACAGTGTAAATATGTGATTACGTTTCTAATGTGTTTTATGATAATACAAAGGCTATTTTTTATATAACCTTGTGTGGAGTCTCCTTTTGTGGTGTGCCTAGTGTGTTGCTGCTGTGAGAGTGTGTTGCGCAAACGCTTTACACATTGCCTCCGGGATAAGCCTGACTGCTCGTGCCAAGCTACCAAGGGGGTGAGCAGGGGTTATCGTCGGCGTGTAACTCCCTTGCCCTGACTAGAGTGGTGGTCTCTGCCTGGCTTTGGCGCAAGCCTTAGCCAACCAGAGATCCCATTTCTAACACCCCCCTTCTGTCGTTTACCGCACTTCGCATGGCAGTGACTGCACTGATTATCTCTCGTTTAGATTACGGGAATTCACTGTATGTTGGCCTTCCAGAGAAGGAGCTAACAAAACTTCAGGTAGTCATGAACGACGCTGCCAGACTGATTTTCAGGCTTCCTAGGAGGGCCCATGCTACCGCGCTACTACAGCAGCTACACTGGCTTCCAGTGAAGCAGAGAACTAGATTCAAGGGGCTATGTATAGCCCATAAAGCAATCCATGGACAGGCCCCAGCATATATTAAAGAACGCTTGGTAACTTATGTACCAGGGCGCTCCCTTCGGTCTTCAGATGCTGGGTTATTATCCTGTGCTCGCTTCCTGAGCTCCTCCAAGGGGGGCAGAGCTTTTTCTACATTGATTCCCCAGCTCTGGAATAAGTTGCCGGAAGGCCTCCGCAAAGAACCAGCACTTCTCCCTTTTAGGAAAAAATTAAAAACCATCCTCTTCATAGAAGCCTGGGGCACAATCTTGGCCTAAGTTAGGGCGCACTACTCAGTAGAGCTGCTATGGTGCCTTCTCTCACAGCGCTTAGAGACCAGTTGGTGATATGCGCTTTAGAAGCTCCAATTAACATTAACATTAACATTAACATATATCCATCTAATTTTAAAAGGAATGTATCTCTGATTTTCGCAATTTTAAACCCACAGAATGCATCTATAACCAGCCCCCCCACAGTGTCCATGGGGCGAAACTACAATTAGTTTCCTGTGAGTTTATTTGAATACCTTGGTTCCTCCTATTGTCTGTCGCTCTTTATTCACTGGCACTAATGAGCTTAAACATAGCTACATAGGTGATGCATGACTAGAGATTCAGTCAGTCACTATGCTTAACGCTCCTAAAACATAGGGAGCCGCATGACACCCACTTATAATTCTTGAATGATTGTGGGTATGGAATGGACGATAGGAATATACCCTAGACTCCTATTCAAAGACGCATCACAGAGATAGTGCATGAGAGTTATGTCACAATGAATACGACATACACAATTTGTGTGTTTCAAGATCACTTACTCTTGAAGAATGGAGAGTATATTTAAAGAGGATGGAGTAACATACTCACAGTAGAAATGTATATAACTGTATACATATGTTTTGCTCTGTCTTTTTCAGAATATTTTCTTTTTCCCTCCTTCACTGAAGGCTGTAACGTTGCCTAACCGTAAGTACACGGTCTGGCGAATTGCGGAACCAGGGACGGGTGCGCCTTAGCGTGCGCAGACCTCCCGGTTTCACACATTTGGTCCTGACGAAAACCTTGTACTAACACTAAAAGGTTGAAACATGTTGACCGACAATCTTTTCACTTAAACACCGATACTTTTTGGTCAATAGAGCCATTTTAAGTATCTCACTTGGTTTAAAATTTTGTCTTGTTGCTCCAAATAAAAATCTTAGGGAATACAACAAAGACAATTTTAATCCACTTACACATTTTCTTCACATTACTCAAAAACCCAGCTCCGCTGTAGTTCAGGCGTTGAAGCACACCCAAGTGGCATTCGGCTACTTGGGTGGACCCCGATGATGAAGCATGTCACCAACTAGGTGGGTGAGTGAGGGGTTTCTTAAATAAAGAAAGAATTCTTTCTTTAGTATTGCTCTCTATTTTTCCAAAACAACTAGGACGCTGAGTCCTGGGGACACTCCCTCTTTTTGTTTTTCGATGGTTTTTCAAATCATGGATTCAACCTGGATTTAGTGCTTTAAATGGGCCGGTACTGTCCGGTACTGAGTACCGGCACTTTTTTATTTTGAGAGGGAGAGTACCTGCACTTCTTAAGAGAGACATAATACTTGTAATTGGAGACTACCGGCACTTCTCAGAAACAAGTACTCTGTTACTGAGTACCTGCACTTCTATTTTTCCATTTCAAGCACCGTCCAGATCTGTGACTTAGGGTGAGTGTCTGAAAAGTTTCAGCACTCCGTCCACCAGTGGCTAAAATTAATTCAAGCATTCCAGCCATCACTTTTTTGTATACTTCAGTCTCATTTACCTGGGCAGAATAGTGTTTTTTTTTCTTTCTGCAGCCATCTTGGAACAAAATGGTTTTGTCGGATCTTGTGCTAAACATTGCCGCGGGCCTTGGGACATATTGAAAAAATTTCCGCGTATTTCCATGGCCCGCAGCCATTTCGGTTAGCTCTGCTTGGCACCAACATGAACGTCTAAGTGGATAACCTATAGATTAGGACACCGACTTTTAACTCCAGCCCTGCAGATTTAACTCTCACCAGCTGGCATAAGCAGGGGGCATTACCTCTTATCCCCTCCATTTCTCTGTCTTTGATATCCTTAATCCAAGTCCTTCACGGTAGAGAAGCCTGGACTTGAAGATCAGCCGCGGTATTCATCGCTTTCGTGAAGGGCAGTTCTCTTTTTTTAGCACTCAGTTTTAGCACTTTTTAGACCGTTTTCCTGACAGACAGACACATGCCGGATGAAACGAGCGCCCCCTAGCTGCTGCTTGAAGTTTTGAGACTCCGCGGATCCCCCTCTTGGCGATTATCAGGTCTGGTTCTTGTAAACTAACCACAACGCCCTGGGCATACCTTACCATGATGTCATGTCTAGACGCGAGCTGCAGGTATGAGCTCCGGGCGGGAGGCCTCTGTTGTGGTCTCGCGGTTAACGTTTTAACAGGATACCTCCGCGTCGTCGGCGTCCGCAGTTGTGAGCTTGACAGCGCCGACCGGAAGCCCGCCTCTGCGTTTTTACTTCTAAGCGCGAGGATGTCTTTCTGCTAAATCTATCTTCCTCCGAGCCAGGATATCGAGGGACATTTCTCGTGCTGTGATGCGCCCACTTCAAAGCGCGGGGTTCAAAGGGGAACAGAGACAGGATGTAGGTGGGAAAATGACAAGCGGGCCTGTCTTCTTGAAGGGGCTGAATTGTTCATCCAGAAAAACTGCTGAGGCCTTCTTTCTAGAATATTCCCCTTAGCGCTGCACTCTACCAGTGGCGTAGAAAGGGTGCTAAGCACCTTAATGCAAGAAAGAAATCCGGGCACCTGGACCATAGCTTGGTATGAAAAGATAGACTTAATTGGGGTGCAATAGGCCCATAACATCCTTGGACCCTGGTCTCACTGCACCGGCTGCACTAATGTTAGGCTCGAGTCTCCAAGTAATTCTGTTCGTCTTTTCCTCTTTCCTATCTTCAGTCCTCTCGCATTATCTTTTCACCCTTTCAGCTGCCTATGCATTCCCGCCTGTCTTTTTCTCCTGTTTCTCATTTATCCTTATCGCCCTCTCTCACTTTTTCTTTCCTCGCTCCCCTTAAATCCATTCTTTTCTCTTTCCTTTTACTCTCCACCCTAAGCCGCTATATTCTCTGTCTTCAACGTGCATCCTACCCCTCTCTGCCCCAACATCCTCTTAATCTACCTGTTCTCCTTCTCCTTCCTCACTTATTGTCGTATCTGTATTTTGGTACTTTTTTATCTATCTTGTATTCGCTTCACTCTCCATTTTCCATCTCCTTCCTCTTGTTCTCTCTCTGGCCTCATTATTTATGGGCCTTTTGTCTCCCTTTTCCTTTTTTGCTCACCCTTTTGTCCTCCCTTTTTGTTACTTTTTCCCCTTCTTTCTTTCTTTCACCATTTCCTTTTCTTTCCTTCTCTTTCGCTCGGTCTATTTCTTGATTATCCTCTGTTCTGTCCTCCCTAACCCTTTCCCTCTTCCACCCCTCTCCCCTTGCCCCAACACTGAATGTAGTGCAGGTTAAGTGTTTGTCATTCAGAGCAAGTGACCTGTAGTTTTTCTGCAACAAGTGCAGGCTAGGCAGCACCCCCGCCCCCCCACCTCTAGGCCCTGGTACCACAGCACCGTCTGCACCACCGATGGCTACACCCTTGTCCTCTGTGTCATCAGTAGCACTGGGGGCATTTGGCTATGTAGCAACCAGTACAGGAAAGGCAGCCCTCCCCCCGCCACCTCTAGGCCCTGGTGCCACTGCACCATCTGCACCACCGATAGCTACATCCTTGTCCTCTGTGTCATCAGTAGCACTGGGGGCATTTGGCTATGTAGCAACCAGTACAGGATAGGCAGCCCTCCCCCCGCCACCTCTAGGCCCTGGTGCCACTGCACCATCTGCACCACCGATAGCTACATCCTTGTCCTCTGTGTCATCAGTAGTACTGGGGGCATTTGGCTATATAGCAACCAGTACAGCATAGGCAGTACTCCCCCCGCCACCTCTAGGCCCTGGTGCCACTGCACCATCTGCACCACCGATATTTTATGGCGCTGTATATTTTGTGCTACAACTAGTTTCAGCTCTTGTGAGCTTTGTAACAGGTGTATTTTCAATGCACTGCTTGGATTGTACCAATTAAGGTCAGGTTTCCTCGGGAGGGGTGTGCTTTGCATCTTCATAGGACAAAGTCCGATACCAATGTGCCTAAGAGGCCCCGGGGCTGCAGTTTTCCAGAGTGATGGCTATCGAGCCTCGTGTTTTACATGCAGGTCTGTAGGTCTCTTAGTACATATTCAAATCCGTCATGACCCATAGAGGATGCCTCGTCGTTTCCTGTAGTGTTAGGGTTGTGGGAACTTAAAAAGTAATCGAGTCCACTACTTTGTATATTTTTAGAACATGCACAACCTTAAATACACGGAAGCTTTCAACGTTTGAGGTACAAAGGTGGCATCACAGCAGCTCTTCTTGCTACTCCTGGTGCTGCAAGGGCCCGAGAGGGGACACTCATGGACTGCTGCTATGTGGCAGTGGTTCCCAATCGAACTCACTACCTTTGATGCATCCTTGACCCCTTCCCAGAGGAGAGTCCTGCATCATCCCCAGCCCTGACAACCCACTCTGCACCTCCTTAACAAAGCCCCTCCTCAACCCCGAGCTTGAGGCCCTTCGTGTGTGGGGCAGACTCTCTCTTGAAGCTGGGGAAGTCAAGTGATACCCCTGCACACACCCCTAAGATGGCTCTGCCCCAAAAAAAGTCTTAGAAAGGTGACACCAAACAGTGCCTTTTACAGCAGCTTTTGGAAGAAATTAAGCCAGCATCTATGAATGTGATGGAAAGTAAATTGAAAACATGGGATTCAACCAGAGTTCAAATTGCAGTGTTATAAAACCGTTAAAGCAAGCACACACTGTGTTGGAAACGGGGTTACCGATTCCGGCACGGTAGCATGGCGCGAGGCGGAAAGGCACCCGAAGGCAATGTGTAAGGCAGTTGTGCAGCACACACTCACTTTGACTCAGTAATACGGACGCAATAATGTGACACCACACCAAGCCTGTGTATTAAAAACAAGTTCTTTTATATAAATCAATGCAGCATCAGATGAGGCAGATTAATTCAGGGCAACATTTCAACTCTTTGAAGTACTTAATTAGTGCGTCATCTCATTACAGCACCATATCTCATCGACATTGTAGGCCACTAAAAGGCCGCAGGAATCATCTCCTAAACGTATCACCAATAATGATCACAGGGTGCAGGAATAAAACATGGGCCTAAAACATGCAGTTCACCTCATGAATATTCAATCACTTGTAAATAGGCATTTTACGTTACATTTCAAACAGGGCCTGCGTTAATCTAGGCGCTCCCATAGGCAGTACAGGGGGGCGTCGCAAATCCGGTACACCTGCAACACAAAACACTTCAACTCTTGGCGGTGTACACTCCAGCTCAATTCAGTTAAGCACCTTTACACTAGGCAAAGACATTTCATTAGTGCGGATCTGCATCAGGCCTAAACAGTAATTAAAGCAGGTGTAACAATTAGGCTGGTGAATAGCTTAGGGAACCCCTCAACATGTCCTTCTCTCTGGGGCTTCCCTATTAATTAAGGCTTCTGTGTCTCTCATGGTTACTCAGGGGTTAATGTAGGCCAGGCCCACTCCTCTCTGGGGCCTCGCCTCGTGGGGATAGTTTCTGTTGGCTTCCCCCTTTACTCCACAGGCTAATGATGGCCCCCGGCCCCCAGTGGCGTCTCTGCATGCCCTAGGGGCCTCCCGGGCTCACCTGCGGTCGTTTCGTTGGTCGCTCTTCGAAGCGACTGGCTTCTTCCCGGGCCGGCCCGTGTTTGGTAGGGCAGGGCCCGGATTGGGTTCTACGGCCTTCCGGCCGGAATTGCGGGACGTTGGGGGGCCGGTATCGCTCTCCTCCAGCCCCCGTAGTTAGCGCTGGCAATGTAGGTCGTCGGGGGGGGGGCCCGGTATCGCTCTCCTCCGGCCCCCGTAGTTAGCGCTGTATGCGGGGAAGGGAGCGGGAGCCGGCAGTCCTCTCCGGCCGGCCTCCCGCCTCCTCTACTCACCAGGCACTCCTCTCCGGCTTCCGTCGGCGCTGGGGGCGCGGCGGGAACCGGTGTCCAATCCCTGCGTGGCCTTCCCGGGGGCGCGGCCGATGACGCGGTCAGCGTCCTCGGTCGCCTGGCAACGGCGTCGACGGGGCCTGGAGGCCTCGTTCTTCCTTCTAGGCCTCAGCGGTGACTCCTGGCAGCAGCGCGCTTTCCCTACCACAGCGCGGGGCCGCGGCGGTGATTTACGGCGGCAGGGCGCTTTTCTTCGTTCAGCGCTGGGCCGCGGCGGTGATTTGGATACAGGCCGACTTCAGCCACGAGGTCAGTGGCTTAAGGGCGATTCCTCCCACGTGGAGGCACAGAGCGGGGGCGCGCTTGCAACAGGCTGGCAGGGAGGGCTGATTTAAAAGTGCTTTGGGCAGCCCAGCAGCAGGGCAGCACTGCGTCAGCTAGGAGTGGATGGGGGTGAAGGTCTAGCGCTTCAGGGCATGGCGCTTTACCTGGTGATCCCCAGTTTGGCAGTTCAGGTTTCTGGCCTTACTGGTCTGTCAGGCCTTGCAATTTCAGGTTACTTGCGGCAGTTCTTTGTTGGTTGCTTCTTGGGGTTTCTCCGTATGGGGGAGGGAATGAGTTGGCGGTACTTGGGGTGCTGGATGGTACTTCCCAGCACGCTGAAGATGGTTCCCTGGGTCCCCTCACGCTGGGCAAGGTCAGTGGGTGGTGGGCGTTCCTCAGCTAACTTATTACAGCAGTGCCTTAGCCCTGTCAGTAGCAGTAGTGTAGGTCTCCCCCCTAGGCCCTACAGCCTGTACTCCGGCAGAGGTTCTCCCAGGATCAGTGGTGCCCCAACTGACTAAAAGATTTCCCTCCCAACCTCTTATACCCCTAGGTCAGGTGACCCTCCTAAAGGCGGCAAACATAACTCCTCCCACAGCCCGGAAGGTTCTGGAACCTTCCACCATGTCTGGCTATGTGGCCCAGAGGCGGGACGTTGGATGGATACTGTATCCCTATGTCCCAGCCTGACCCTGGCTACTAGTAGGTGTATGTGTGCAAGGCCACTCTGCAGTAGCAGGGGCCTGTGGCAGCCATCTTGGGTGAGAGAGCACCTGCACCTCAGCACTGGTTGGCAGTGGTAAGGCGCCCGGAGACCTAGGTCCAGTAAAAATACGGTGGCAAAAATGAGGCGCAAAAGGGAAAAAAACAGGGCAAGACCACCCTAGGGCTGACAGGTCTAACACGCGTCCCCCCCAGCCGAAAGTGGGGAGAGCTTCCCAACCTCTAGGGAGTTCTCATCGCTAAGGCGGAAAAACCGGGAGAGACCGTCAGCGTTGGCGTGGTCTACACCGGGTCGATGTTCCACCCGAAAGTCCATCCCCTGGAGGGAAATGGACCACCTCAACAATTTGGGGTTTTCGCCTCTCATCTGCATGAGCCAGCGAAGGGGTCTGTGGTCGGTCTGGATCAGGAAGTGACAACCAAAAAGGTATGGCCTCAACTTCTTTACAGCCCAAACCACGGCAAAGGCTTCTCTTTCGATGGTACTCCACCGCTGTTCCCGGGGAGTAGTCTTCGGGAAATGAAGGCCACTGGCTGGTCTTGGCCATCGTCATTCAGCTGCGAGAGCACAGCTCCTATGCCATGCTCAGAAGCGTCTGTCTGCACGATAAATTCCCGTCCAAAGTCTGGAGTCCTGAGCACCGGTGCGGTGCACATCGCACGTTTGAGGGTCTCAAAGGCTTCCTGGAAGGCAGCCGTCCAGATGACTCTGCGTGGCTGCTTCTTCGAAGTCAACTCCATCAAAGGGCCCACAATGGTTCCATATCCCTTGACGAACCGGCGGTAGTATCCCGTGAGGCCGAGAAAAGCCCGGACCTCTGTTTGGGTCTTGGGGGGCTCCCAGGCTAAGATGGTCTCGATCTTGGCTTGGAGGGGTTGCACCTTACCCCCGCCCACCAGATTTCCCAGGTACACGACAGATCCCTGTCCAATCTGGCACTTGCTGGCCTTGATGGTAAGACCAGCCCGTTGCAGAGCCTGTAGCACCTCCTGGAGATGCTCCAGATGGTCCTCCCAGCTGCTACTGAAGACAGCTATGTCATCCAGGTAGGCAGCAGAGAAGGCCTCTAGGCCAGACAGCACCTGGTTCACCAACCGCTGGAAAGTGGCTGGAGCATTTTTCAACCCGAAGGGCACCACCCGAAATTGAAAGTGGCCCTCGGGGGTGGAGAACGCAGTTTTCTCCCTTGCTCCTTCCACCATGGCGATCTGCCAATAGCCTGACGTCAAATCGATGGTACTCAGATACCGGGCTGCTCCCAGCCGGTCAATGAGCTCATCCGCCTGAGGGATCGGGTGAGCGTCGGTCTTGGTTACTGAGTTGAGTCCGCGGTAATCCACACAGAACCGAAGTTCTGGTGTGGGGCCCGGTGGGGCCGCTTTCGGCACCAACACCACCGGACTAGCCCAAGGGCTACTGGAAGGCTCAATCACCCCCAGTTCTAGCATCTTGGTAACCTCACCCTGGATACTAGCCTTGACCTTATCGGACCTTATCGGTAAGACTTGGTTTTTACTGGCGGACTGTCCCCTGTGTCCACATCATGGGTACACAGGTGCGTGATCCCAGGCGTGAGGGAGAACAACGAGGCGTACTGCCCCAAGACCTGGCGGCAGTCCCTCTGTTGCTCTGGGGTCAAGGATGGGGCGAGGACCACTCCCTCTACCGAGCCATCCTTCTCATGGGCCGCCAGAAGGTCTGGAAGAGGCTCACTCTCCTCCTCCTCACTTCCATCTGTTATCATCAGGAGAGTGAGCTCTGAACGCTCCTGGTGTGGCTTCAGGCGGTTGACGTGGAACACCCTGTGGGGTTGACGGGGGTCTTCACATCGACGACATAAGTGGTCTGGCCTCTCCTTTCCAGGATCTCAAACGGTCCAGTCCACCTGTCCTGGAGGGCGCTAAGCTCTCCTGGCTCCATGACCCACACCTTCTGTCCAGCGTCCAACTCTACCGTCCGAGCGTTCCGGTCATACCACTTCTTCATGACGGCCTGACTAGCCTCTAGGTTGTCCGAGGCTTCCTTCCACAGCTTGGCCACTTGGCTGCGGAATGCCAGCATATAGCTGACCACATCACGGGGAAGCTTCGAGGAAGACTTCTCCCACCCCTCCTTGACAAGACTGAGGGGCCCCCGAACGGGGTGGCCATAGAGCAGCTCAAAGGGGCTGAAACCGACCCCCTTCTGCGGCACCTCTCGGTAGGAGAAGAGCAGACAGGGTAAGAGGACGTCCCACTTCCTTCTCAAGTCCTCGGGTAGGCTCCGGATCATCCCCTTCAAGGTCTTATTGAAACGCTCCACGAGCCCGTTCGTCTGGGGTGGTAAGGAGTGGAGAACCTGTAGGTCACTCCACACTCCTTCCACATGGCCTGCATGTAGGCCGACATGAAGTTCGTGCCCCTGTCTGACACCACGACCTTGGGGAATCCCACTCGGGTAAAAATCCCCATCAGGGCCGCGCCACCACCGGTGCAGTGATGGTCCTCAGAGGGATTGCCTCTGGGTACCGGGTGGCGTGTTCCACCAACACCAAGATGAACCTGTGTCCCGAAGAGGTCGGCGGGTCCAATGGCCCGACAATATCAATCCCTACCCGCTCAAAAGGGGTACCGACAACCGGGAGAGGTTCCAGAGGGACCTTCAACTTAGTCCCTGTCTTGCCGCTCGCCTGGCAAGTGGTGCAGGTCTTGCAGAAAGTCTCAGAGGTGACGCGCATCCTGGGCCAGTAAAAATGTGGGACCAAACGCGCAAACGTCTTGTCCTGGCCCAGGTGTCCTGCTAGTGGTATCTCGTGTGCCAACTCTAGCAGAAAGGCTCGGTAGCATTGGGGGACCACTACGGCCCTTGATGACCCATGCACCGGAGCCTTAGGCTCACTGTAGAGGAGACCATCCTCCCAGTAGACATGGTAGTTACCAGTCTCTGTTCCAGTTGCTTGGGCTTCGGCCTGCTGCCGCATGCCTTCAAGCGTAGGGCACTCCTTCTGCGCCCGGCAGAATTCCTCCCGGGTAGGCCCTCCTTCCACCTGCCACTCTGCAGGAGTCGGCAGGTCCCCTCCGGGAACACCATCCACCTCAGCGGACTCCGGGGCCACCTCCCAGGGCTCCCCATCCATCTCACCGGGTGTTTCCTCCTGGACATCTCCTCTTCCAGCATTGGGCTGGGCCATCATTTCAGGCTCCAACCCGGGCTGAGTTCCTTGTCGGGCAGCCATGGACCGCGTGACGACGCAAGTCCATCCTGGTAATCCCAACATCTCAGCATGGGCATTGAACTCTACCTCCCTCCAGGCAGTATGTTCCAAGTCGTTTCCAAGCAGGCAGTCAACTGGCATGGCAGGGCTCACCGCAACCTTCAACAGGCCTGAGACTCCTCCCCACTCAAAGGGAACTTGGGCCACGGGGTAATGACCCAGGCTATTATCAGCCATAACAACCGGGTGGAATACCTCAGGAATCACCTGCTCTGGGGACACCAGCTGACGTCTTACCATCGTCATGCTGGCACCTGTGTCCCTCAGAGCCTCCACCTCCTCCCCGTTCACCAGGACCCTCTGCCGATACTTGGCAGTGTTCGAGGGTACCTGAACCCGTGGGATGATCTCTCTATCCCCCAGGGAAACTAAGGTCAAGCCTGTCCACTCACCTCCCCTACCTAGGGACAACTCCTCCCCAAGCGCTACACTGGCCACCCCGGGGCTCTTACCTCCTGTGGGGGCTGGGGTTCTCTTGCGACACTGGGGATCCCCCTTGTAGTGTCCCACCTCCCCGCACTCGTAGCACCGGACAGTTCTGGGCTGCTGACTCCTGTCAGGGTAAGTGGGTTTCTGGAATCCAGATTGGGATGGGGAACCTACCCCTCTCCCAGGCGGTCTATTTTGTGGGCCTTTAAAGAACTCCCTCCTTTTATCTCCCCCCTCTTTCTTCTGGGGGAACCCCTGTCCACCTTTCCGGGGGTCTGCCCCGGCTCCCTTGTGGGACACCCGAGTGCTGACCCACGTGTCTGCCTCCTCTGCAAGCTCCCGTGGATTGGTCAGCTTGCGGTCCACCAAGTACTGGCGCAGCTCCGGAAAACATTTCTCTAGGAGGTGCTCTCTCAAGAACAGGTCGTACAGCCCTTTGTAATCATCAATGTTGCTGCCACGCACCCAACCCTCCAATGCCTTCCGGGCATAATCAAAAAAATCCACCCAGTTCTGTGTGGGAAGCTTGTGGCTGTTGCAGAACTTTTGGCGGTACTTCTCTGGGGTGAGGCCAAACTTCTTAAGCAGGGCCTCCTTCATGATAGGGTAGTTCGTCTGATCCCCCTTGTCCAAGGTCAAAAGTGTGTCCCTTACTAGTGGAGGTATGTACCTGTAGAGACCTCCCCCCAGTAGCTCTCAGGAACCCTATGGGCCACCAAAGACACCTCGTACGCCGCCAACCACTTATCAATGTCATCTCCCACACTAAAACTGGTTATCACCTCTCTAGGTAGATAGAACTTGGGCTCCTGGGGAACCTCAGCGGGTACGCTGCCACCATTCAAGTTGCCCTGCCTCTCCATCTGCAAGGCTCGGAGCTCTAATTCTTTCAGGCTAAGCTCATGCGCAAGCTTCCTTTCTTCCATGGCTAGCCTTGCCTGTTCTCGCTCCCTGTCTATCCTAGCAAGTTCTAACTTCAATTGCCTCTCCTCCCTCCTGTCCTCAAATTCCTCTGCAGACAAACTCCCCCCTGACGCACTACTGCCTGCCCTGGAACGTCTTCCTGGCAACACATTCTCGCTAACGTCAATGTGCAGTAGGTCCAGTTCTCCTGGGTCGTCTGCCTCCCTCTGCTCCTCGTCCCCTCTTCCCCCCGGGTGGGCCATTACCCATGCCCTCAAAGCTTTCTGAAGCTCCTCTTTCCTGGCGCCTCGCTTGACGGACACACCCCTCTCTAGACAGAACTCCTTGAGCTGTGCCACCGTATACCTTTCTAGGTTGTACCAACTCAAACTCCATCCTGCTAGGTGGGGCCCCAGACAATTTAGAGAAAGGGTTCTAGACTGTAGGTAGCAGGTCTAACGCAGGAATGTACACAATCAGGCAATCACAAAAGAATTCTTAGCACTTGCATTTAAATAGGTGTCCAATTGCGGCGCACACTGAGTCCCTGTGGGGTGCTGCACAAACACCAGTCCTTATCCCACCGCTGAACACCAATGTTGGAAACGGGGTTACCGATTCCGGCACGGTAGCATGGCGCGAGGCGGAAAGGCACCCGAAGGCAATGTGTAAGGCAGTTGTGCAGCACACACTCACTTTGACTCAGTAATACGGACGCAATAATGTGACACCACACCAGGCCTGTGTATTAAAAACAAGTTCTTTTAAATAAATCAATGCAGCATCAGATGAGGCAGATTAATTCAGGGCAACATTTCAACTCTTTGAAGTACTTAATTAGTGCGTCATCTCATTACAGCACCATATCTCATCAACATTGTAGGCCACTAAAAGGCCGCAGGAATCATCTCCTAAACGTAGCACCAATAATGATCACAGGGTGCAGGAATAAAACATGGGCCTAAAACATGCAGTTCACCTCATGAATATTCAATCACTTGTAAATAGGCATTTTACGTTACATTTCAAACAGGGCCTGCGTTAATCTAGACGGTCCCATAGGCAGTACAGGGGGGCGTCGCAAATCCGGTACACCTGCAACACAAAACACTTCAACTCTTGGCGGTGTACACTTCAGCTCAATTCAGTTAAGCACCTTTACACTAGGCAAAGACATTTCATTAGTGCGGATCTGCATCAGGCCTAAACAGTAAATAAAGCAGGCGTAACAATTAGGCTGGTGAATAGCTTAGGGAACCCCTCAACATGTCCTTCTCTCTGGGGCTTCCCTATTAATTAAGGCTTCTGTGTCTCTCATGGTTACTCAGGGGTTAATGTAGGCCAGGCCCACTCCTCTCTGGGGCCTCGCCTCGTGGGGATAGTTTCTGTTGGCTTCCCCCTTTACTCCACAGGCTAATGATGGCCCCCGGCCCCCAGTGGCGTCTCTGCATGCCCTATGGGCCTCCCGGGCTCACCTGCGGTCGTTTAGTTGGTCGCTCTTCGAAGCGACTGGCTTCTTCCCGGGCCGGCCCGTGTTTGGTAGGGCGGGGCCCGGATTGGGTTCTACGGCCTTCCGGCCGGAATTGCGGGACGTTGGGGGGTTGGTATCGCTCTCCTCCGGCCCCCGTAGTTAGCGCTGGCAATGTAGGTCGTCGGGGGGGAGGGGAGGGGGCCGGTATCGCTCTCCTCCGGCCCCGTAGTTAGCGCTGTATGCGGGGAAGGGAGCGGGAGCCGGCAGTCCTCTCCGGCCGGCCTCCCGCCTCCTCTACTCACCAGGCACTCCTCTCCGGCTTCCGTCGGCGCTGGGGGCACGGCGGGAGCCGGCGTCCAATCCCTGCGCGGCCTTCCCGGGGGCGCGGCCGATGACGCGGTCAGCGTCCCCGGTCGCCTGGCAACGGCGTCGACGGGGCCTGGAGGCCTCGTTCTTCCTTCTAGGCCTCAGCGGTGACTCCTGGCAGCAGCGCGCTTTCCCTACCACAGCGCGGGGCCGCGGCGGTGATTTACGGTGGCAGGGCGCTTTTCTTCGTTCAGCGCTGGGCCACGGCGGTGATTTGGATACAGGCCGACTTCAGCCACGAGGTCAGTGGCTTAAGGGCGATTCCTCCCACGTGGAGGCACAGCGCGGGGGCGCGCTTGCAACAGGCTGGCAGGGGGGGCTGATTTAAAAGTGCTTTGGGCAGCCCAGCAGCAGGGCAGCACTGCGTCAGCTAGGAGTGGATGGGGGTGAAGGTCTAGCGCTTCAGGGCACGGCGCTTTACCTGGTGATCCCCAGTTTGGCAGTTCAGATTTCTGGCCTTACTGGTCTGTCAGGCCTTGCAATTTCAGGTTACTTGCGGCAGTTCTTTGTTGGTTGCTTCTTGGGGTTTCTCCGTATGGGGGAGGGAATGAGTTGGTGGTACTTGGGGTGCTGGATGGTACTTCCCAGCACGCTGAAGATGGTTCCCTGGGTCCCCTCACGCTGGGCAAGGTCAGTGGGTGGTGGGCGTTCCTCAGCTAACTTATTACAGCAGTGCCTTAGCCCTGTCAGTAGCAGTAGTGTAGGTCTCCCCCCTAGGCCCTAAAGCCTGTACTCCGGCAGAGGTTCTCCCAGGATCTGTGGTGCCCCAACTGACTAAAAGATTTCCCTCCCAACCTCTTATACCCCTAGGTCAGGTGACCCTCCTAAAGGCGGCAAACATAACTCCTCCCACAGCCCGGAAGGTTCTGGAACCTTCCACCATGTCTGGCTATGTGGCCCAGAGGCGGGACGTTGGATGGATACTGTATCCCTATGTCCCAGCCTGACCCTGGCTACTAGTAGGTGTATGTGTGCAAGGCCACTCTGCAGTAGCAGGGGCCTGTGGCAGCCATCTTGGGTGAGAGAGCACCTGCACCTCAGCACTGGTTGGCAGTGGTAAGGCGCCCGGAGACCTAGGTCCAGTAAAAATACGGTGGCAAAAATGAGGCGCAAAAGGGAAAAAAACAGGGCAAGACCACCCTAGGGCTGACAGGTCTAACACACTGGATTACTCATCAATTACATTTATGCAAATTAAGGGTCCCATCAATTCATTCAGAGGCCATTAAGCCCATTCTCAGGCCACGCTGTTATGGGAATTCGTATCAACACATCATACAGTCCCTCTGCTCTAAATGACACCTGGCTCATTGCCTACAATAAGAACAATAATTTATTACCAGAACAATTCCACGCATGGAGATGAAAAAGAATGTAATTGAAAAAAATGAATGTGAGATGAAAACAAAAAAGAAATACCTCCGCTCAAAGGTTTTGAAAGTTTAAGTTTATTTCGATTTCCACGATTAAATACAATTATGACAAACATTCACTATAAAAAGAGCACCCGGAATTTAAAAAAACAGTATCATGCAGATTACAAAAGATACCATTGGCAAGTAAAAGTATGCTCACTCGCTCCAAAGTTCAGCAGCTGTTTTGGAGCATCTGTTGACTAATGTGCTGATAAAACAGGAGATTCCAGGTATGGTAGGAAACAGGAGTGGAGAACTATGGGAGACAGAGGTCTCAATCTTGTTATGAGCTGTATCTGAGCTGCACAAAGTCAAAGCTATTGAGAAAAGCAGTACGACTGCCTCAAAGCAAATTGCATGTACTACGTGAACAGCTACAGTACAACAACATTACAGTTAACACATGGCTAAGTTAAAATTCCCAAACCATTTTATTTTAAAATAGTAAACTTTGTTGATTTAAAAATATCAAAATAATGAAAACCGAATTTAATGATTCTGATGTATATAAAGATATTAAAATGTGTCCATACAAAACCATAGTAAACCAAAAATCCAGTGGTGCCCTATTGGGTAAAGATGCTTGATTAGGTCGTAAGACATCATCTACAGTCGACCAGCAAGTAATGGAGCAAGGTCGGGCAAGGGCTAGCTGTTCACCTCAATCACAAATTCTACCTTTTCACTTAATCATTTTTGTTGAAGTCAATCTGAATGAAGCTGTGGCTGGTTATGGTGATTTCACAGTCCTTTCTGCATAAAGTTTCAAGTTTGACAATCCTGGAAAACGTAGCTGCAGCTGCTGTGTCTTCACTGAGCTCACACTATATCCACCCAGTACCATCATCCAGTTTCCCAGGGCTGTCCTGTGGCAAAAGTTAACCCAAATGCTCTGTACAAAATGGCAGGTCTAAGCTTTATTCAGGCTTCCCTATTTTTCTTACCGATATAAAAAAAAAACATTTTTAGGCCCCTCTAACATCAAATCTAGAAGACACCTCTTGGACTCAAGTAGGCATTCTCCACCTGGGGTCACTGGCTTCTCCAAGTTTATAAGATCTCTGCCCTTCCAAGAAAACTGTCAGGAACTTTGCTTGAAAAATGAACTGGAGCGCAATGACAGGTAAGAAGGCATTTGATTTCTCAGAGAACTGTAAAATTACAATATTTTGAAAGTCAACTTTGCAGCATGTAAAATAACAATCCATGTTGATTAGATATTTTTATTTTCCTTATTTAGCTACATGATAATAAAATGGCCTTTCTACCTTTCTCATAACTGCAATTATCTGGAAATAGGTTTTTGAACACTGCTCAAGTGTACCAATGGGCAGGCCGGCTGCAGCCCCACTTGTAACGTAGCGCATAAAATGTAAGTGTGGGCACAGCTTACATTTTGGATTTAAGCGTTATGCAGCTTGGCCTACGTTTCAAATGGCACAATGGCAGCTGGCGTACAAAGTGTTAAATCTTTCATTTTAATTGCACAGCTGTTTCAATTTCACCTTAAGCTTTCATGCAAAATTCGGAGGGCTACATTACACCTCCACAGTTCATTGTGAGGGGTTTGTACTGAATGAGAGTGATGGAAGCTTTTTGTGAGAGGCTCATATTTGGTGGTTACATTCTAAGAAGCTTGAGCCGCTCGTGCCCTCTTTAGACTTTACTTAGAAAAATCTCAAATATGTCAATTACAATAACAAAACAGTTTCCATATTTTGGGGAGAGGCACATGTGTTAGGGTCTATAGGCTCAAAGTGCCCAGAGCTCAAAAGCATCAGTTATCTAGATAGAAAAATAGCTCCAGGGGAAATAGAGCAAAAGGATGGACTTACTAGCAGAACCTATACGACTATCTGAATAAATCATTTAAATAAATTGCAAACAAAGGCTGTCAATTGTCTTCGTAGTGTTCCAAAATGGTATCAGATTCTCCAATGCCCAATGTGAGCAATTAATCTAGTAATATTTTCTTTGCATGCTTGTGCTTTGATGTCTGGAATTATAATTAGGGGTGGGCGGAACTCGCAGAATGTCACTCCATGGAATTCCATGGAGTTACATAAAAACTCTGCAAGATTGAGTGGAGTTTCTTGAGGGAACGGAATTCGGCCCATTGCAGTGATTTTTAGCTCTGGGAGCTTGTGCTGAATTCCTGCAGGAAGGAGGAGGTGGAGGGGGAGGCTATTCCAGGTCTTAGCGGTCAGGTAGGAGAAAGGTCGACCACCGCTCTTGCTTCGGTGGATGCCGGGGTCTGGGCGAGTGAGAGGGAGGCGGAGCGTAGTTGTCTGCAGGGCTGGTGGAAGTTCACACGGTGGTTGATGTAGGCTGGTCCCTGATTGTGCAGGGCCTTGTAGGCGTGGGTTAGCATCTTGAATTGCCACCTCTTGTGGACGGGGAGCCAATGGAGTTTCCTGAGGTATGGGGTGATGTGGGCCCATCTGGGGAGATCGAGGACGAGTCTGGCGGCTGAGTTCTGAATGGTTTGTAGTCTCTTTAGCAGGTGTGAGGTGATTCCTATGTAAAGAGTGTTGCCGTAGTCCAGGCGGCTGGTGACAAGGGCCCGGGTGACGATGCATCTGGTGCTGGCTGGGAGCCACTTGAAGACTTTCCGGAGCATGCAGAGAGTGAGGAGGCAGGCTGAGGATGAGGCGTTGATCTGTTGTTTCATGCTTAGTTTGCTTTCTAGTATGATGCTGAAGTTCCTAGTGTGTTCTGTAGGTGTGGGTCCCAGTTCGACTGGCCATCAGGAGTCGTCCCACAGAAATGTGTTGCTCCCAAAGATGAGTATCTTCATTTAGGCGGTGTTGAGTTTGAGGCAATTGGTTTGCATCCAATGGGTGACGCTGGTCATGCACAGGTGGAAGTTGGCCTTGGTGGTGTCTGCAGACAGAGAGAGGATGAGCTGGGAGTTGTCTGCATATGATATGATGTTCAGTCCATAGGTCCATATGATATGATGTTCAGTCCATATGATATGATGTTTAGTCCATAGGTCCACAGGTTCAAGTTGGCCATTGGGGTCATATAGGCATTGAACAGGGTAGGGCTGAGGGAGGACTGTTGGAGGAGACCACAGATGATGTTTTTGGTGTCCGAGGTGTAGGGTGGAAGGCGGATGCTCTGGGTTCTTCCGGTGATGAAGGATGTGAGCCACTAGAGGGCGTCCCCTTGAATCCCCATCTGATGGAGTCTTTTCAGGAGGGTGTCGTGGGACACACTGGTGCACTGTCTGGGAGCAACACACATGTCACTTCAGGGAGCCAGCAAGGGCCAGGTAACACTTGGACACTGGCAGTATGGCAGTTTTGAGTTTAGGCAGCAAAATCACAACTTCCTAAAAGTGTAATTTTCAAAATAGTAAATTAAAATCTGACTTTACTATTAAGTTGGATTTTAAATAATACAAGGAGTCATTGAAATATTTGCCTAGCTACTCCCAAACTGAATTTAGCCCTTCTAAATATAATAGGGTAAACCAGTATTATTCTATGGGAGGCCAACATTGCCACAGTAAAAGCGACTTTGGTGAGTTTTCACTCCCAGGACATGTAAAACAAATATACTTGTCCTACTCTGCACCCTGCCTTATGGACATTTAGTGTCTACCTTAGGTGGGGGACTTATAGGCATTAAAAAGGGAATCTATAGGCCTGGCAAAAGGTTTATTTTACAAAGTCGAAATGGCAGTTTACAATTGCACATACAGGCTGTAGGGGCAGGGCCGAAGACATGTTGTATACTGCTAATCTAGTTGGCGGTACAATGTGTGCTGCAGCCCACCAGTAGCAATTAATTTACAGTCCTTGGGTACATGCAGTACCATTTATTTGGGACATATACGTAAATTGAATGAGCCAATCAAGAATATGTCAATTTTACTATTAGAAATAGGGTCTCTACTTGGCAGAGGTTTGCACCCTGTCCAAGTAGGAACCAAAATCCTAGTCAGGGTAAGTCTGATACACAACCAAAATTAACCTGTGCTCACCCTCTGGTAGCTTGGCACAGAGCAGTCAGACTTAACTTAAGAGGCAATGTGTAAAGTATTTGTGCACGCTTTAATTACAGTAACAGAGTGAAAACACCAATTAAAATACCCCACACCATTTTAGACAAATTATGAATACTTTTATGAGTAAAACAAGACCAAAAATCCAATAAGTAGAACTTGCGATATGAATTTTTAAAGAATAAACTGCAATATAGTTCTTAAAAGTCAATAGCGCTTAGGGGGTTACTTGAAGTCGCACCAGACTGGGGTAAATCCAAAGTTTCAGGCCAACCGCGATAGAGGGCAGGCCGGCTACAGGACCCACGAAGGGCCAGCTGAAAAGGTACCTTGGAAGGAGCAAGCGTTGGCGTCGAATTCTCGATGCATTGGTTCTGATTCACGCAGTCAGGCCGACGAGTCGTCATTGAGCCTCGCAGTTGGGTTCCGCGTCTTCAAGCCCCTTATGATGCAGGCACTGCATCATCATTGAGCCGTGCAGGAATGTCTTCGGATCGGTGCTGCGTGAGTGGCGAACCTCGCAGTGATGTCTTCGGATCGGCACTGCGTCTGTGTCGAACCTTGCAGTCAGGACCCGCGTCGTCGTCAAACTGCGCAGGGAAGTCCTCAGATCGGCACTGCGTCGGAGGGCACTGCGTCTGCTCCAATTGGCACAAAGTCATTACTGCATCGAATTTTGCTGAAAAATAGCTGCAGTGCCCTCTTTCAAGGCTGAGAACTGGGTTGGTACCTCTTGACAGAGCAGGACTCATAGTTGACAGAGTCCAGCAGCTGAAGCAGAGTTGAAGGAAGTCTTTGATGGCCCTGAGACTTCAAGAACAGGGGGCAAGCCAGTATGCCCTTGGAAAAAGTTGGGTTCAAGGATGTAGAGAGCAGGTCCAGTCCTTCTCACTCCCAGGCAAGAAGCAGCAGGCAGCAGGCCAACACAGCAAAGCAGATTGCAAAGTGGCAGTCCCTCCTACATAACAGCAGCTCTTCTTCCAGGTAGAATGTCCTTGGTTCCAGCAAAGTTATAAAATTATGGTGTCAGGGGTCTAGTACTTATACCTTTGGCCTTTGAAGTAGGGTGACTTCAAATAGATGCTTTGAAGTGCACAAGGCCCTGCCTTTCCTGCCCTGTCCCCAGGCTCACTACAGGTTTGCAGTCCTTGGTGTGGGGACAGAAACAGCCCAATTCAGGTGCAAGTGTCAGGTCCTCCCTCTCAGATGGCTGTTCAGTCACACCTCCTCTGTCTTTATGTGTGGCTGTCTAGAGGGAATGCATAAAGCCAGCTGTCACCCACCCCAGCCGTGTATTCCAGGAGCAGGCAGAAGGAACCAAATGGTTTAAGTAAGAAAATGCCAACTTTCTATGGCATTTTCAGAACTGCAATTTGCAAACCAACTTCGCCATAAGTTGTGTTTTTAAATTGTGAGTCCAGTGACTCCAAACTTAATTTTCCCATCTTGTCCCAATGGGAAACTGCACTGATAAAATGTTACAAGGTAGTCCCCATGTTAACCTATGGGAGTGATAAGCCTTGCAGAAGTAAAAAACGAATTTACTACCAGGACATGTAAAACTCAAAAGTACATGTCTAACTTTTCAATTACACTGCACCCTGCCCTTGGGCTGCCTAGTGCCTACCTTAGGGGTGATGTATATGTGTTAAACAGGAAGGTTTGGGCTTGGCAAGAGGGTTAACTTGCCAGGAAGAATTGGCAGTTTAAACTGCATACACAGGCTCTGCAGTGGATGGCCTGGGCCATGTTTAAAGTGCTATGTAAGTGGGTGGCACAATCAGTGATGCAGGCCCACTAATAGCATTTTATTTACAAGCCCTGATCACATGTAGTGCACTGTACTAGGGACTTATAAGTAAATTAAATATGCCAATTGTGGATAAGCCAGTGTTACCATGTTTTGAATACACAGCATATGTACTTTAGCACTGGTTGGCAGCTGTAAAGTGCCCAGAATCTTAAGGCCAGCAAAAACGAAGTCTGCAAAACAGGAGGTCAGAAGGCAAAAAGTCAGGGGAAACCAACCAAGGATGCCAGATCTAACATTTGCCATGTGTAAACGCTAGCACACGCATTTTACCACTGGTTAGCAGGTGTAAAGTGTGCAGAGTTCTATGGCCAACAAAAATTGGTTCAGTAAAATAAGGCAAAATCTGGGGTGATCTGCAGAAAGGGCAAAGCTCCCACAGAGAGTCAAGATAGAAATCAGGCTAGTAGGTGCACATCTCTTCACTTCCAATTTCATGCTAGGTGCCAATCTGATCCAGAACTTTTTTTCTTTCCTGTCCAGTAGTAGCATGGACACGATGTACTGGTAACAAACGGACACAAGCGTACCAAAGTGGGAGGGCAGAGCTCCTCTGCCATTTTCAGAACCGGGGAAGGGACCCCTCTGCCATCCTTAGTAGGCACCTCTGTCATGACGTACATTGCTGTCTGCCTCCTGCCACTCATCACACTGTGCTCCTTAATTGGAAAAGCCTTGTGCCCCTGAACTGCTCACCATCCTGAACTCCCCTCATGCTGACGACAGTGCTCCCTTGAGACACATCAACCAGTGCTCTATTGCGGTTCGTCCCCCAGGGCTGTCTTGGGGCACACTACCCAGGGCTCTCTTGAGGCACATCACCTGTGTCTCCCTTGTGACACACCACAGAGTGCTCCTTGCGTCACACCGTCAATGCTCTTCTGCTCTTCAAAAGTGAATGGAATAATTAGGGGAGCAAGTGTACTCTATGCCTGTACTCATGCCCCCCCTTACTGATGTCCTGGCCCTGAGCTGGTGGGATGACTCTAGTTTTCTGCTAGCCCACTACAGAAGAGGTGGCTAGACTGCACAGATATGGCCTGGCTGGCAGTGTAGACAGAGTAATTAGCTAGGTTGATGGTGTGTGGGCCTAAAGTCTTTTTGGGCCTAAATGTTCTAGAAGATTGTCAGCTCCTTTTTGGGCAGTCTGATGAATAGAAAGCTTGCTAGAGGGCTAGGACGCGGCACTCCAAGGCGATCCTGAAGATAATCCAGCATTGAATGTGTCCCTACAAGATGCCGTTGGCCTCAGCAGTTGCAAAAGAAACAATTGATGGACGGAATGCTGGACAATGCAAACATTCACCCTCAGTCACAAGGATCTGGGTTAAATCCATCATTCTTTTGCTCACCACACCACCCCAGTTTGGACCCAGCCATATGCAAATCAGTCTTGACCCTGTTCCTTGTGGGAACAGTCCAGCCCGAACTGCCAAGCCAGGTCCTCCCTGGACCGGAAACAAGCATCCTGGGACCGGTTTCAGGGCATCACCCTTCTTCAGCCAGGCTAGCTTGAATCCAGTGGTGTAGTGAGCACGGGACCCACGTCTGGGCATACCCTTCCCACTTAGGGCGACTAATGCAAAAGAAACAATTGATGGACGGAATGCTGGACAATGCAAACATTCACCCCCAGTCCCAAGGATCTGGGTTAAATCCATCATTCTTTTGCTCACCACACCACCCCAGTTTGGACCCAGCCATATGCAAATCAGTCTTGACCCTGTTCCTTGTGGGAACAGTCCAGCCCGAACTGCCAAGCCAGGTCCTCCCTGGACCGGAAACAAGCATCCTGGGACCGGTTTCAGAGCATCACCCTTCTTCAGCCAGGCTAGCTTGAATCCAGTGGTGTAGTGAGCACGGGACCCACGTCTGGGCATACCCTTCCCACTTAGGGCGACAAATGCAAAAGAAACAATTGATGGACGGAATGCTGGACAATGCAAACATTCACCCCCAGTCACAAGGATCTGGGTTAAATCCATCAGCAGTAGCCTAAAAGTTGGACACCGTGAGCACTAGGCCCACCTGACCTGCTGGCAGGTATTTCTCTATGGGCTCGGTTCCCCCTACCCACTCTGAAGAATGGAGTGGTCCTGGATGCTACCTCTATGGATTCATTGCCCCCTGTCTACTCTGAAGAATGGTGTGGTCCTGGACACACTGGCGAAGTGGCAACTAGGAGGATAGAGAGCCTTTGGTCGGGTCCTTGCATTTGGCAGTTCCTACCAATCAGAAAGGCAACATACGTGGAAAGGGTCCTTGGTTAAGTGTCTTTTCAGCCAGTGGGAGTGTCAGACCCTCATTTTAGACCCAAAGTCCATGGACTGTACACCCATAACAACACCGTTAGTTTCCTTACGCTAGGTTGGTGCCATGAAAATTGCTTCATCAAAAATGTCATGTCATGGGCAGTTGATGTGACATCACACATTCACTTGGGCCACCAGTGGCATTGCTCGTTTTGCCCTCTGTCCTACTCTTAGCCTCAATAGTCTCCTACTTGCTATTGTGAGCCTTAAGGAACCGCTTGTAGTGAAAGTGAACAAGGCTCAGTAAAGCAATAGCCATTAAGATTCAGCATAAATTGAGGAGCCTTGCATAAAAAAATGTCATGAATCCAAGAGTATTTGTGATCTGGCAACTACCTTCTGCATGTGAGCAGATAGTCGATTAGGTATTAGGGTGACCCCGGAGTGAGAGTGCATGTAGAGTGATCACAGATCTAGTCTGAAAGTTCTAGGAGGGCGTTATGCCCCACTGGTGTAGCGGGGATGCCAGGATCCCTCATGCTAGCAAGCAAAACGGTACCCATCCCCTGTTTAGTTGCTGCAATATAGCCAAAAGTAGGAGGCAGAGGGTCCCACAGACCTCTGGGTCCCAATGTCACTGCAACTGTTGCACGATTAATAGCACCCCTACAAAAAACCTCCATGTATTTCCCTCATTACGGAAGTACCATTCACATTCACACAAAAAACCTTTGAATGCAGGAGTTTCGCACTGTGATATTTCTGTGATCATTTGGGGGTGTGGAGGTTGTTACGTAGTTCCTGTCCTGTCTCAAAAAAGACAGGCTCATGCTCACTGCAGGAAGCCCTCTCTCGCTCTACACCGCCGGCTGTACTATCATAGCCCTTCCTAGAGAGAGCTTCACTCTTCCTTATGGCCCTCTTTCAGGAGGACCAAAGTGTAAAAAGAGATTATATGTGGATGGACCTCAGTTTGCTTGTCTGTGTGGATGAGTGGGTGCGTTTATGTCAGTTTGTCTGGGTCACTGCATTTATTGGTACAGTAGAAAGGGTGTAAAGGCCCAACGGTGGTTGACTCAGGTTTTGCAAAGTTGCAGAATGTATCTCTCATACACGTCCCATAATTCTTGGAAATCCTGGGCTTACTATTGGAGGGCGGGTAAGTTCTCCATATGTGCATTATGGTCGGGAAGCAGAAAACGGTGAAATTCTCCCCCCTGCTGGAAAATTTACACGTCCCTATTAGTAATAGTGCTGCTGTACAGCATGGGTAAAAGTCATAAAAAGAGCACTATGACGTGGCCAGCATTGACTGAACCCTAGCGCTTTTTTTCCTTATGTCGGGTCTGGGGAGGGGCAACACATACAGTGGTAGGGAGAGTGGAAGAGAACAAGTGGAGAGGTGTGGTGCAGCGGCCAGGGCAGCTGACTTCGGAGCAGAGGGTTCACGGTTCGATCCCCGGCTCCGGCGGCAGCTCAGCACCATGTGACTCTGGGCAATAGCTCACTTAATTTCCACTACGGCCCCCAGCGCCTTGAGACCCGTAAGGGTGAGTAGCTGTGCTATATAAAAACGGACTTACATTTTAACAAGCAACGCAGACCATGTAAGTGTGGGAGAGAACAAGCAACAATTAAATAGTAAACATCTTTAAAAATAGTGCTATGATGCGGCCAGCAATGGTTGCGTTATAGCACTTTTTTCTTATGACAAGTGGGGTAGAGACACTGACAAGGGGAGGTAACAAGCAACATGGACAAAGGGAGAGCAGGATGAAGGAGGAAATAAGCAACACAGACAACAGGAATTTGGGAGGGAACAAGTAACACTGACAATGGGAGGCAGGGGGAACAAGCAACACGGACAACAAGATAGAGAATGAGCAACACTAACGATGTCAGGGGAAGAAGAAAAAAAAAATAGCATACTCAATCATAGAGCAAGCAGGGGAAGGATACTAATCAAAATGAAGCCATCAGCACATGGTCCATGCTCCACGGAAGGCAGAAACGAAACAAGAGGAAGAGACATTAGCAAGCGCTAACTAATTAGGCGGCAGCAAATAAGAGTGACGATGTGGCCAATGAATGGTAAACAATGGGCGGGCTCCAAGCCCCTTTTAGTAAACAAAATGCCTCGCAGGAAATAGTGCATGCACGCGCTGTCTCAGACGATTACTAAAAAATGAATCTGAACCTGTGTATTATAAACTGGTGCTCCTGTAAAGCATTCCAAGGCCATCGGGCTGAGTTTGTGCTATATAAAACTGAACAAACGAAAAAATAATACAGCTATCCATGTGGGAGAGCAAACATGAAGAGCACATGATTTATAGGCGTGAAGAGCCCCGTTGAGCACATCTGGGGACTTGCAGTGTAATGGCATTCTTCTGCGATGATAATGCAGTTGTCATTAAAAGTGGAGCAAGAGGATGACCCATGGAACATTCCGCTGCCTCATTGCTTGCAGCTGAGCAGATCTGACTTGTGATACAGAGCTGGTATGCAGCAGTGCGGGTCATTTGATGTTTCTCATGCATTCTGGCTGGCGTCCTACATTGCTTAGACATTATATGGATGAATATCTTCAAATTACAAACAAGCACGCTCCCTTGATCTCTATCTGCACATGCAGATGGCTGAGAGTAGAGGAACAAAGCATGGGCATGTGTCTGTGGAGCTATGTTTCTAAAAGGTTTCTACAATTAATTAATAATATGTGAGATAAGCACCTGTGTGCTTCTCCGTGCTGCATCCACCGCCCTCCCCTTACTGCTTCATCCCGCCCTTCCTGAGTTATTTCCGTGTCCCCATCTCTCCCCCATTGTGCTTCCGAGGATGCTGTGCAGAGTGGCTGCACGCCATTGGTAACGCCAGTAGGTCACAAAGGTGAGACCTATTGGCTTTGGCAATGCTTGTTAGGTTCAAGTGTGGCAACATAGTCACCTCACTTCCTTCCTCTGCGTATCAGTACTTATTTTCTTTCTTTTTCCCTCCAGTACAACAGACGTCCCAGTTGTAAATAGATACAATAAATGTGCTGCAGAGTCAAATACACCACTTTGTTGCAAACCTGTTTTAAGAAGTGTAATCCAAGTCAATATTAGAATGAACTTTGTGGTCTCAAACTTTGTAGTAAGAGGTAGAGAGGAAGTGGTCCTCTCCTGCAGTGAGCTCCTGCAGTCCAGTACATGTACAAACTGCAAGAAATATCAGATAATAAACGTGAATTTTCAGTGAATAAAATGGATCCGAAAGCTAGTGCGATGAAAGAGACACAAATACATCAGGTGAAGAAGTAAAACACAGTTTATTTTTAGGCACCTCTACCACCAGCCTTCTGCATCAAAAACGGAAAGATGGGAAAGAGAGCACACGTAGTTCTGCCTCTTATTTGTAATTCTTGTCAGCGACCCCCAGTTTACACTGGACACTGAGTTGCAAGAGGCACTGAGCATCCCGCATTAACTGTAACAAGTGCTACCGGTAGAGCAGTGATTTCATCTTCTTAACACAAGGGATGTCACAAGTAGCCTATACTAAGGAAATTAGAAGGTAGCTTGTAAACAGCTGTTGCAGCCTTCCACACATTCTTATTATTATGAACCCCCCCCCCCCCCTCAGCGCCTTGAGACCCTCACGGGTGAGTAGCGCGCTTACAATTCCCTGATTGATTGATTGAGAGTGTGTTAGCGTGTTGAACGATTGTTTCCCTTTCATAATGACACATGCTTACTGAGCCTATTGCAAAAATGGATGTGCAATAAGAGATCAAGCGCATGCACAAACTGTTATAAGCAAATTCTGTCAGCCACGGTGTATGTGTTAATTTTATTATATGTCTTATATCGTATAAAGTAAAAGATTGACTATAACAAACTGTGCTGTTTAGTTAGTTGCTTAAATGGTTTCTGATCAACCTAAAAATAAAATTAATATTAAAATAATAATATTAAAGCAAATGAATAAAGCATCAAATTAATCATGTATATTTTTTCCAGCTTGCCCTCATTACCAGTGGACAGTTAATTCCGATGAGGCCGGTAACAGCAGTACAGGCCCCATAGGCAGCTGAAACTTCCGTGTAGAAGCGTGAGCCAAAATGAGGAAATACTAGGGAAATCAAAGCCCCCCCAAGTAATTCCTCATTTCTCAGCGTACCCTCATGGTTCCTGCCACTAAAGGATGTGAGGAGTGGGGGTGATTTTAGGGTCTCCCTCAACCTTGCCGCAAGCCTGTAGTTCAGAAGGATCTAATGTAGGAAGAGGAGCAGATAAAAACAAGCATTTGCAATGTAATAGGTCTCGCATTACTGATAGTTTGAGTTATTTGCATTGTAAATAATAATGCAATGCCAATAGTTCATACTTTCAGTAATGTGAGACCTAGTGCATTGCAAATCCTTGCGTAGTGAGCCAGGAATCAGCATTGAATGTCTCAGTGCAGTACCGCAAGCTGCTTCTAGAGGTCCCTAGTGAGCAAGGAAAAAGCACTGCATGTCTTGGTGCAGTACCGCAAGCTGCTCCTAGAGGTCCCTAGTGAGCAAGACACCAGCACTGCATGTCTTGGTGCAGTACCGCAAGCTGCTCCTAGAGGTCCCTAGTGAGCAAGGCACCAGCACTGCATGTCTAGGTGCAGTACCGCAAGCTGCTCCTAGAGGTCCCTAGTGAGCAAGGCACCAGCACTGCATGTCTCGGTGCAGTACCGCAAGCTGCTCCTAGAGGTCCCTAGTGAGCAAGGTACCAGCACTGCATGTCTCGGTGCAGTACCGCAAGCTGCTCCTAGAGGTCCCTAGTGAGCAAGGCACCAGCACTGCATGTCTCGGTGCAGTACCGCAAACTGCTACGCGAGGTCACTAGTGAGCAAGGCACCAGCACTGCATGTCTAGGTGCAGTACTGCAAGCTGCTCCTAGAGGTCCCTAGTGAGCAGGGCACCAGCACTGCATGTCTAGGTGCAGTACCGCAAGCTGCTCCTAGAGATCCCTAGTGAGCAATGCACCAGCACTGCATGTCTAGGTGCAGTACCGCAAGCTGCTCCTAGAGATCCCTAGTAAGCAATGCACCAGCACTGCATGTCTAGGTGGAGTACCGCAAGCTGCTCCTAGAGGTCCCTAGTGAGCATCATAAACTACCTAAGCGAAACAGTACACAGCTGCTTGAAATATGAGCAATTATATTTTTAAAGTCATAAGGCCATGGTGACATCAATGGACCGCTGACGATCCACTATAACAAAACAAGCACGCCCATGTTCAGGTAAACGAAAAGCACATCCGCCATTATCCCATCTGAGGCGGCTGTGCTGCTTAAGTTTTAAAAAAGCATTGTGAGAGAGAGAGAGCGAGCGTATACTGCCTGCAACAGCAGGCAGAAGAAAGCCAATTAAGAAAATGGTGCTCCCAGGCTCTAATTAAAGCATACGTGTAACAACAGAAGTAAAAGGGCCAGTCCTCATGGGAGGTTACAAATGAAGACAACGCGGTACTAAGGAGGGACTAACAAACCTATTAACCAATCAGAAGCCAGCATTTACGAAGGACAATGACACAAGCCAATGACAAATATGGGCGTTGAGTGGGCAGGGCTACAAGTACATACTGCAATACAGCATGCCTTGCAGAGCAAAGAATGTGCGCTGACTCTAGGCTCGACCTAAAAAAGCAAAAGTAAAAAAACATTGTCATTTTCAACGCCAACAGCTCTAACTTTAACAAATGCGAGACCTATTGCATTGGAAATGCAATCGGTCTTGCATTTATTGGAGTTATTGGCATTATAAATGGCAATGTTTTTTTTTACCTAGACATGTTGCAGGGTGCAGTACCCATGGGACCTCCTTTGGCCACATATAGTACTGCACCCTGCAAAGTTGGAGTTATTGGCATTATAAATGGCAATGTTTTTTACCTAGCCATGTTGCAGGGTGGTGCAGTACCATATGTGGCCAAAAGAGGTCCAATGGGACCTCTTTTGGCCACATATGGTACTGCACCGTGCAGAAGATATGGTAAATCCACCCTACCCATAATGCATTGCATGCAAGACAATACTACGAGTACATTCAAATAGCTATGTCCATATATACAATTCGTACCTTTGAAATGTGACAAAAGAATGATTACATTCATTTCGGATTAGGTTGTACTCTGTGTGGAGCTGATGAAGGGGAAATTTATAGAAGGTCTCATATAAATGTGAGATGTTCTAGTGAGTGAAGTAACCACTGCCAGCCTAATTTAGGACCAAGTGTGTGTCCTGCCTGCAGCCTTTTAAGAAAATAGTGCCTTGAGGCTGTAATTAAAACCTAGGGAGTAACAAAATAGGTGCTGCCCCTCAGTATCTGCAATCTCTGGGCAGCCCCTATGTGCCTTCCCAGTGCCTTCGCTCATCCACTCAAGGGAAATTCTCTGTGCCCAGAATCAAACTATCTCGGATGGGAGGCAGATCGTTTGCATACCTTGGTCCCTCACTATGGAACTCACTTCCCACAGCCATCCGGAACGAAACGGTATATGCCCAATTTTGCAAATCCCTGAAGACTTGGCTTTTTAACCAGTAATCGAATGAGCTGCTATACATTCTTTTGATCTGCTCCGGCACCGGGAAACCCTTTTTGGGTAGCTGCCGCGCCTTACAAATTTAATAAATAAATAAATAACAGGGTGTCCTCATGGGAGGTTACAAGTAGAGACAAGGCGGTACTAAGAAGGGACTACTAAGCCTATTGACCAATAAAAAGCCACCATTTACAAAGGACAGGGACAGGAGCCAATTAAAAAGATGGGCGGAAAAGTGGGAGGAGCTTGATGCCCATATTCTGAATACAGCATGTCTCGAAGAGACAGCGCAAGCGCTGCCTAGACAAGCCCTAAAAAACAACCCGTTAGAAGCAAAGTAGATTAGTGATCAAGCATAATACAATAGAGGAAGAAAATATAATGAGGTGAAATCAGACATGCATGGATTAAAAAAATAATAATTCACTTACTGCAGTTGCAATAATAAGGAAATAGACCTTGTTAGACCCGGGAGGGAATAAGAAAAACATATTAACCGACAGGATACAGGAGAATGGTGAAAAGCTCATAAAGCTTTTCACCATATTCTTCAGGAAATTGACCGCTGAATGTGTGACAACCATCAGAAGTTTTCTCAAATGTAGAAACGATGACACAAGATAATTATGACTGATTATTGTCTGTGAGCATCTCACTTTTGATCACTCGCCTGTCATCCACAGCAAAGATCCCGGGGGTTGTTCATCCGTTCCATTTTTTTGCTTTACTTCGGGGGTACAAAACTGCTGACTCCATCTAGTCCCCAGAGGATCCCGCTCCACTAGTGCCTAATTTGTAAAAAACACATAGGTGCCTGGGCCCTCATCAGGAGGACACTGTAGCTTGCACCACCCATTGCTGCCACCAGAGCAGCCAGTGCCAGTAACATCACAACTATTAACCATCACAATCCTACAGGTGTGACAATTCAGACTGTTCCATGCCTCCAAAGCTATAAGAACTGCTTGGGCGGCATATTTCAGTCGGTTTTAAGGTATATTGAATTAATAAACAACTGTTGTTGTTCTCATCTCCAAATTATACAAACAGTGCCACCATGTGGCAGGCTGTCATAAGAGCTGGTGTTGGTGCTGAGCACCGGAAATCATCGGCTCAAATTAAGCACTGTCAGCTCTACCCACTTATAACTGGCCTGATGTTCCACTTCTAGGATTACCACGGTGCATGAAAATCCGACACAAATCCAGCTGGTAAATTATTTTAGGCTTGGCCTGCAGTGGACCCCTGGCTACCTCCAGCCCCATCCTACTGCACACAAGAAGAATGTAATGCTTCCTCTGTTAGGCACATCCTCACTTCCCCACTAACACACTCCTCAGTGCTCCCCCCGCACCCACCCCCATTTACTCAGAGCAGGTGGTAAATGGGAGTGTATATCAGCACAAAAAAGGAAATTCTGTGCGATACTCCACTAGGAAAAAGTAGGTCCACATAGAAGTATTAGATGATTGCTTTAATTGAGCACCGAGTACTGTGCTTCAGGTAAAGACTGGCTGATGTTGAAATCAGGACCTCACAGGTGTGCGCACAATCAGGACACAGGATAACGTGCAGGAGTGGGCAAAGAGTGATGCACACTGTAGTCCCATCTAGATGTACAACAGATGGGAATCATTGTAAGTTAGTCCTGTGTTGCTGTCCAGCAGACTATCAATATGTCAATGAGTGATCTGGTAACTAAAAAGCCAACAATGGTTACATGAGTCACACAAGACACAGGCCACTTGGCACTTGTGAACATGAATGGATGAATGGAACATAGCAACAAAAGACGCATTTTGTACATGCAAGATCTGCTGACAAAAAATGGTTGCATGAGTCACACAACAGGCCAATTGGCCGCTATGCACATGGATGGGTGACCGGAAGATAATAACAAAATGCCCATTCAATCTACCCATATATTAGTTAATCAGTGGAAATCAATGTGCATGTATATAGCACTAGGGCTGTTTTCAAGACCTCACAAAACCAATTAAAACAGTAGAAGCTATTTAAAGAATGGGGGCAGAAGTAAAACTCATTACTGGAACATCATGTTAGCAGACCAACTAATTACACAGCCACCAATTCTCACATTACAGTCAATATTACCTTCAATGTGCTTTGCCACGGGATAGCCTCAAGTAAAATTCCCTAAAGCCAAACCTTAAAAAGAAAGCCCCAGAATGGTATTCCTCCCTAATGGGCCCAGCTTCTGAACAAGCTTTTGGAAATAGTGTATTGGCTTCATCATAAAGGTCGATTTACCGCTGTGAAACTTGTAAGTCACTAGTATTTATGGTTCTTTGAGGTGGCTCACTAGAATCCTATTTGAGGCAAACTTCCCTCTAAGGAATGTCTCCACAAAAGATTTAGCACACTTCTTCTAATCCACTATGTTGCCTGCCGCAACATTGGGAATATGCAGCAGTCCAATCCGACGAAGTCAACCTACACTCAGGGTTTTTAGGGGATCTGTATTGGGCACAGTGTAGAGAATAATCAATTATTGTAGAATATACGGAATAAATCAAGGTTTCTTCTCATCTCTCAAATGGATACTTATCAATCGGCCCCAAGGGACAACCTTGTAGATGTAGAAGTGAAATCAGACAGGATCCCTCAGTCTAGGGGCACCTCTGGGTCTCCCGAGCACCTGAGCAGGGCAGATCACTTGTGCCAACTTCTTTGCAACTCTGTCCTTCTCTGTCCTAAATGGCTTTAGAAGGCTTGCCTCATGAATCGATGATGATCCATCGCAATTGCAGACATTACCACTTCTACCTCGATAACTTTGTGTTCTTCTACAAATTGCGGTGTTTCGGGATACAGAGGCGGGAGCGGCCCTCTGCTTCAATTGCCCTCTTCCAATATTTGGGACCTTCAGGGACACAGAAGCTACTTCAGATTTCCGAAACGCCAATTGGGACTGCAAGCTCCAGGAAGTTCCTAGAAGCTTATATGGTCTTTCCTACAGCAGAATTAATGCAAGGCTTTTCTTTTTTTTTGTAAACTCTTTTTATTATTAGAGTTGTTGGTACAGCATATATCAATATAGTCACAACAGCTCACATCAAACAATACAGTTAAGTGTCTCATAACCATAGGTCATCCCATGTTCCCTCACCCCCCTCCCTATTCATTAGTGATAGAATCTGCGACATGCATTGCCGCTGGTGGGCCACTTCCTTGGGCCAAGGGGGAGGGACAAATATTGCCTCTATGCATGTTCCATTTCCCCCATACCCTATCCCACTTCTTGGAGCATCCACTATTCATGTAAACCGTCTTTTCTGCAAACATGCACCAATCAATATCTCGCTCCCACTCTTCTTGGGTCGGCGGTTCTGGCACACCCCCATTTACGGGCAATGTTACGCTTAGCTATTATAAAACCAGTGGCCACCCAGAGTTGATCCATGTGAGTCATGTCAGTGGCCTCCCACACATTGAGCAGGCACAATTTGGGTGACAGTCAGAGCGACACCACACACCCCGCTGACTACCACATTTACTGAGTTCCAGTATGTCTGAATAGTCGGACATTCCCAGAGTGTGTGATCAAATGTGCCAACCCCCCACATCTCCTTCTACACTTGACATCACTGCTTCTACACATCTTGACCAATGATGTACATGAGGTATATGTTCTGTGAACTTTTAGTTGGATTAGCCTCAGCCGTGATGATATAGCAACTTCTTGTAGGGAGGATAGCTTATCGCGCCAATCTTCATCCTCTGGGTGCACCAGATCCGTCTGCCAGCGTTCATATAGGCGCCTCAACGGGTCAGGGGAATTGTTGGTTATCTTCCTATAAGTAAGTGAAATTATCTTGCAATCTATTTGTGCCGTGAGCAGCCTGTCTTCCAGAGGAGAGGCCTCTGGTATTCCACCCTCCTCCCGGAGCGCCGTCTGCAAGGTGTGTCGTATTTGCAGGTATCTAAAAGCTTCACCCGCGGACAACTTGTATTCCTTTTGTAGGTCAGCAAATGCAAGTATTTTCCCATTTTTTACCAGGTCACCAACTTGTGATAATCCAATGGTATCCAATTTATTGAACGCTTGGCATCTGCTTAACTTTCCCAATATTTCTGCATGCCATAGAGGCGTTTTTTGCGTCACTTTATTATACCAGCCTAATTTTTTTGTTTTGGTGTGCCATAAGGCGACTGTGAGGGTCGTGGGGCAGGTGAGGTGTTGTCTGCAGGGTTTTGTGTAAAGTGCTTCTCTAAATCCCCTGCTACCCATCAGCCACTTATCCATGTGTCAAGCCGGATCCTGCTGCACGCCGTATATCCATTTATTAATAATCCACAGGTGTGCAATGCAAGGCTTTTCTTGATCTTAGATGATATTGGTCATCTGCTGATTTTCCAGTGTCGTTCTGATGCTGATTCTGTGTTCGTGAATGGAGGGAACTGGCACGTTATGTCCCATCGTCAGCGATGAAAAATACAAGGTGACTTTTTAGAGGAACTGCACTAAAATTGATGCCACCCGGTGCCCAGGAAGAAGACAGTATGCTGTGGCTATCTCTGCACATGTGTAAGTTTATTGCAGAAAGGTTGATCCCTTTTTCAGTCTACATACGACCATTCAACATTCTTTAATTCAGTCTTACATCAGTGTCCTCCCACTATGCCTTGCTTCTCAGCATCTGACTGCTGAATTGTCCTTTTACTGCTTTTCACAATAAAAAATGGTATTTCTATCAAGGGCTCCATTCTGCACAGAAATTGTAGCCAGTTGTTTCTTTGAAACATTTGATTGATGACCAGATCAGTGAGGAATTCCACCCAGAGCCATTATGACATCACAAAAACTCAATTATTCACTTGCTCTATTACATGTTGAATTTCATCATCTCTTTCATGGGGCTATTTAGGAAAACGTAACTGCCATTGTTTTGTCTTGGCAGTCAGTACCTAAATGTGTTTTCTCTTTTCTCGTGAGAACGTTTTTGGCGACTGGTTGTAATCCTTAGTCACTTTTGACGTCTGATGAGGTTCAGAGCATCTGTACTGCTATGTTCCAGCATTATTGGGGGAAGTCCAAGTTGGAATGGTTGAGGGCCCATCACCAGTGTGTTTATGTACGTCAGTCAACGTGCACGCCCCACACATTGAAAGAAGGGCTTGTGGGAGTCAGTAGTAGTGGGAGTGGTGGTAGTCCTTCACTGATCATTGGAGGTCTCCAATGTCAACAGTTCCCTCTCTGTCAAAGAAAGTGTGAATAGTCTGGAGAAAATGTCCGGCTGGGGAGCAATTGGTACCAGATGCTATTGTCAGAAATATGAAATAAGACCATTGCTTGTTCTCTTCACTCAATAAAAATAATGAAAACTGACATTGTGGAACGACTGCCACACCTTTCCACCTCTGCGTTTTCTGTACTTTAATAGAGAAAATATAGCTGGGGTGAAAGAGAGCAATCTGTGGCCTATACATAGCAGGACAGGTAGGTAGGGGACATATATGAATTACACATTAGCGGCCACCACTCTGTCATTCTAGTTTGGTCCTAGTTACCATACAAAAAATATTTTTTGGTTTGCTAATCACTTTGGCACCATTTGATTAATCTTCACACACCTTTCTAAAAAAAAAAAAAAAAAAGATTCAGCATCTCAGCTCCTTCCTGGAAAGTTTTGGAGTGATCCGTCAAGCAGGGGCTGAGAAAAAAGGGGGGGTCCCAAAATATAATTTCCCCGTGCAGCTTCCATTGGGATTTTTTTTAACAGTACCACAGCCCTAAAAAGCTGAACAGATTCATACCAAATCTGTTATGTTAAGTTAAATAGATTTCTAGAGCGCGGCTTATCACCTGGTAGGGTATCCAGGCACTGGAAAGCTAGATCTTAACCCAGAAAGTGTGATTTTGTATAAATCAATAGTTTTTGAGAAATGAAGGTTCAAAATGTATGTATATCTGGACTGTGGGTTCGCAGGAATTTCGCGGGAGCCCACTGGGCACACAACTTCAAATAGAGTGAACTGATTGGCCAAGGGGGCTTTTTTTCCTGTCGACTGCCTCACTTCCCTGGGGCATCTCACTCGCTCGTTTGTGCTGTGATTTGCTGGTCACAATATGAGGAGAAATGTTGCGGCTGCCATTTCAGAAAATGTAAAACAAATAAGGTATTGGGGGCAGTGTAGGCGTACCCCCGGGGTCCAACTTTAATATCGGGACTCCCCTGCGGAAATCCCATGGAAATGCATGGGCCGCACAGCCTCCTGTGAGAGTCTCACAAGATCAGAAAACTTTTTTTTTTTTTAAATGAGGGCGTAAGTGTCTGTGGTGGGTTGCCCATGTACGGGTGGGTGACCCTTAATCCACGCCGGGCACCGCTGAAGACCATGTGCAGAGGGGGAGGTTGGTGCAATCCGCAGTGGGTTGGGTGGATGGCCTAGCCACATCCCAGGCCCTATAGTCAACGCCACCCTGTACACAGCTAAAATATATATATATCCCACTGGCAGTTGCCAGTAGGTAGTTATAGTTAGGACCTAGTTTCCATAGTTAAGCGTATATTGGCTTGCCTATATCTTTGGCAGCGTTTGGGGAATCTTCACAAAATCTTACCAAAAAAGTGTAGCAGTGAGTCTTATTGTGCATGGAAAGTTTTGGGGTGATCTGGGAAGTGGGTTCTGCGGAAAATGGGGGGGTCAAATAAAGTGTGTTTCCCATTTTAATTCCCGTAGAGATTTTAGACACGACTACAGCCCGAACCACTGGATGGAATTACTCCAAATTTGGCAGAAAGGTAGCTCTTGGTCCAGAAAGTGCCATTATTGTTATTTGGTGTAATTCTGTTCAGTAGTTTTTGTGATATTTAAAGAAAAACAAATATTTATACCTAGGGTCATGAAGTATTTGCGAATATTGCTGATCTCGTGCAGAGATCTGATTGGCTGCCACCACTTCAATCAGGAAGTGTTAGCAGCAATCTTCGGACTTGGCCCCAGGCTCAGCTGAGTCCCCCCCAAAAATGAAATTAAAGAAAAGGGGGAGGCTAGGAATACCCTAACCCCCTAGTCCTGGTGCTGGGGTGCCCCGGGATCCCGTCAAGGCCTAAAAGATTTTGTAAAATTTTTGCTGCAAATTAATGATTATTCGCTGCAAAAATCTTAAATACAAGAAGCGTGGTCTCCCATGCTTTTTTAAAACTCAGCCCCCGGTTGGGCCAGGTCCCGGAGGCATATTTAAATATAAATAATGAGGTCAGTGCATGCAGTTCCCCCCCCCGAGGTCGGTTTGAGCCCATGGGACCCCACCTCCTCAGGGCTTTATTACAAATATTGGAGGACCCCCTCCATTGTTGTGGAGGGCCCGTGGACCACCGCCCCCTCCCCCCCCGGGCCAGAAAAACATTTTGAAGGTATACATTTTTGCCCCCGCCACCTCCCCGGGCTGGCCCTAAGGAACAAAGGCATGCATGGCCCCTGTCCTGGAGCCACTTGTGGCCCTAGGGACAATCACCCCCCAGGGCTGGCTCCTACTATCTCCTTATCACCCATCCTCAGGAGATAGCAGATTGCTTTCGCTTGGTGGGAGCTATGACAGGGTTTACTTGGATATTGAATAGTGTGGGGGATAAAGTGTTGAGGTACCCTACAGGCTAACAAAAAAGGATTTGAGACAAAATCTCCAAAGGCAACAGTCTGTTCTCTATTAGAGAGAAAGGAGCTAAGGATGGTAAGGGTTGATAAGCAGAGAGTGGTTCATGGTATCAAACATGGCAGAGAGCAATACAGCTACTCACACACCCACTCACTTACCCAAACACCCACTCAAACAGCCACTCCCTCACCAATACAGTCACTTTCACACTCAGTCACTTACACACCGAGTCACTCACCCATACACCTACTCAGTCACCCATACAGCCACTCACACAGCCACTCACTCAACACTTACATATGCATTCACACATCCATACACATCCATACAAGCACTCCCACTCCCACACCTAGACAGCCACTCACACAGACACTAACAGTGCAATACAGCCACTTACACACCCACTCACCTACCTATATATATATATAGCTATATATATATATAGATATATATATATAGCTATATATATATATATCTATATATATATATCTATATCACATCAAACAAAGTTGCCTGCAATGGATGGAGCCCACAACAGGTGAGTAGTGCTGAAACAATCTTTATTGAAGGTTGCCACATGGATGACCGCTGGAAGCCACACTAATAACGAAGAATCATGCCCGACGCGTTTCGTGCTTCTGGAGCACTTCCTCATGGGCTCTGGCTTCGGTGCTGCGGAAAGGCATTAGCGATATTTCACGCACTGTTATTTGAATCAGAAATCCCCCGCCCAAGTGGGCGTGGCCACTCCCGTGGCCTTCTGGAACCTGTAGTGCCGTGGTATTACCTCAGTGGGTTGCCATGCCTGTTAACAGTCTCGTGAAGTAAGTAAAACCAAGTGGGTTGCGGCGCCCCAGTCGAACATCACACTGGCATCTTACTCCTCCAATAATCAGTTCCTGTTCCTTAAGCTTCCCTGCCGGTTGACAGAGAGGCAGGACTGTGAAAACAGCGGGGCTCAATCCGCGGCTCAGGTATATATATATATGAACAAAAACTCCCACTTCCTTAGAAACATCCAATGAAGAAGGCACGGACTTGAGGCTGTTGAGGATATGGCTTATTTATTCATTTCAGGTCACCCATAACCCGGAGACACGAGAGACGCGTTTCGGCTTCACAGAAGCCTTTGTCAATCTGATTGGCGCCAACATCAAGTAAGTATATATAATGACCCTCCCACTTAAGGCTTTGATAAACACAGAGAAAATACTATCAAGCACAATGCTTTGATGTACACATGCTGTAACACAAAAGAAACAAACATAAATATTTAACTCAGTGCTGAAAACCAGTCTGTATGTATTACCGTAATTTTAAAAGCATGAATAATTGAAAATGAATTTCAAAACTGTGTAAAATTTCCTGCCTTAATAGGAATATTTCATACATTTAACATATGGCACCCATCACTCATTGTTTGTTGCCTATAAATCCCACACATCATATTGTAAAATTATTAAAATAAAGCGGCACTGCTACGTATTAAAAAGTTGTCACATTGAAACTGCCTTTAACCTCAAATCTAATACTCCAAAAGTGCCCGGACCTCCGATGGCAGGCCTCTGACCTCAATAGTGGAATGAATAATCCATGATTAATTGCTGCAAATAACCAGGTTTGCATCCAAGCCTACAGCAGCCCCGATAATCACAAACATGTCACAGGGCTTAAACTATAAATAGTTGTAAACCTAAACAGACTTAAATGTCAATTTCCCTGCGCATGCTATATCTTCAACGGGACTGCCTGTCCCATAATGCAACTTGGTGATTACCAATTTGGCAGCAATTCGTGGACAAATGTACGTAAGAGAGTCAGAGGCATAAAATATGACGGGGCCAATGACACCACATGGATGATAAGGACAATGAAATATCGTCTCTTAGGGGTAAAGGTCACAATGTCTTTGGTAACGGACAGCGCCGAATATAAGTTCAAACCAGGCACAAACTCAGGGTAAAGGGGACCGGCAATCAAAAAGTTTCCGTATGCCAAACAAACCTCACCGCTTTGGCATAGGCGTCGGCAGTGCCCGGTCACCAGAGGCGCCAGTCTCATGGGCAAGGCATTTCTTGCAGGGGAAATGCTGACCCTGTGCTGGCAGTCGACAAACCGCCCGCTACAGGCTCTTAGTCTCCCCTTGCTGTCATCCTTGGTCCTCTTCCTGGCTGCCATTCTGGGGGCTCACCCTATAGCACTTCCGTACTCCTCCAAAGATTCGGTCACAGGGGAGAGCCACAAAACGACCAGTGTTCCGTGAACAGCGTTGAGACCGATAACACTGAATTCGAATGAACAAAAACTCCCACTTCCTTAGAAACATCCAATGAAGAAGGCACAGACTCGAGGCTGTTGAGGATATGGCTTATTTATTCATTTCAGGTCACCCATAACCCGGAGACACGAGAGACGCGTTTCGGCTTCACAGAAGCCTTTGTCAATCTGATTGGCGCCAACATCAAGTAAGTATATATATATATATATATATATATATATATATATATATATATATATATCCAAGAAAAAGGTTGCCCTGATGTGAGAACCCACCTGCAGCAGGGTGGCTTGACACCAGGCATTACTTAAAACCAGTGAACAAAGTCCAGAGTGAAATTTCTTCCTAACGCGTTTCAAAGCATGAGCTGCTTCTTCATCAGAGGAAAGTCACGAATGAACGGAAATGCTGCCCAAAGCATATCCTCTGATGAAGAAGCAGCTCATGCTTTGAAACGCGTTAGGAAGAAATTTCACTCTGGACTTTGTTCACTGGTTTTAAGTAATTCCTGGTGTTAAGCCACCCTGCTGCAGGCGGGTTCTCACATCAGGGCAACCTTTTTCTTGTATATATATATATATATATATTCACTGAAAAAACCATAGGTTTTAGGGACGTTATAGTTACAAATTAGCATTTAAAAAACCTTTGAAATTCACTGAAAAAACCATAGGTTTTAGGGACAGTTATAGTTAGTTGGACATTGCACTCGTACAAAACCCGTGAAATTCCCCGTTATAGTTAGTTCAGCTAACTATAACTCGCGCCCCGCAATGCACTGCTGATGACGTCACATATTACATCACTCATGACATGGTCAGTGACATCACTGATGACATCACTGATGACATCTCAAATGACATCACTGATGACATCATCCAGTGACTGTGTGTTTCTGTAAAGTTTAAATATTTTTATATATATAGGGAAAGGCGTATTGAAGAATGAGTGGGTGTATAAGTGTCTGTATGGATGATTTAGTAGGTGCGTGACTAATTCTATAAGTGAGTGATTAAACGTATCTTACTGAATGCATGGGTTAGTGACTAAACTGGGTGAATGTCTGTATCTGTCTGTTGCTGTGTAAGTGGCTGCATGGGTTTGTGAATAGCTACATGAGTGTCTATAAGAGTTATTGATTTGTTGTCTGAGTATCTGTATGGGTGCCTGAGTGTTTGTGTGGATGGGGTGTGTGCGACTGTGCATAGATGTGTGAGTGGGTGATTCACTGGGTGGATGGTTTCAAGAGTGCATCTGTGATAGACTGTATGGGTGGGTAAGTGTGTGTAAGAGTGTGTTAGTGAGTGAATGTATGTCCCAGTGGTACATGTGTGAGTAACTACATATGTGAAAGGCAGTATATATGTGTGTTGGACTATATAAATAGCTATAAGCGAGAGTGAGTGATTGTGATAGTGGCTTATGGATGAGTGTGTGTGCTTGTATCAGTGATTGTATAAGAGCGTAACAATGTGCTAGTATTTGTATGATTAAGTGAGCTGGTGTGTGTATAACTGTATAGGTGAGTAAATGGCAGTGTGTTTAATTATTTGCATGACTGACTAGGTGTGTGAGTACCTCTATGGATGAGTGGCGGTGTTTGAGTGTCTATATAGGAGTAAGAGTGCATATGATAGTCCTGTATTGAGTGACCATAAGTATGAGTGACTGTACGGGTGAGTGAGTGGATGTGTGTGTGTAGACCTAAGAATCAGTGAGTGGGTATGTAGTTATTGGTGTTGGAGTGTCTATGGTTTTGCAAATGGCAGTCTGTAATTTAGATTGGGTGTATCAAAGGTTATATTAGGGTGTGAAGAGCTGCATCAGATTATCACGTGGATGATGTCATCAGTGATGTCATTTGAGATGTCATCAGTGATGTCATCAGTGATGTCACTGACCATGTCATGAGTGATGTAATATGTGACGTCATCAGCAGTGCATTGCGGGGCGCGAGTTATAGTTAGCTGAACTAACTATAACGGGGGAATTTCACGGGTTTTGTACGAGTGCAATGTCCAACTAACTATAACTGTCCCTAAAACCTATGGTTTTTTCAGTGAATTTCAAAGGTTTTTTAAATGCTAATTTGTAACTATAACGTCCCTAAAACCTATGGTTTTTTCAGTGAATTTCAAAGGTTTTTTAAATGCTAATTTGTAACTATAACATGTCTGAAACCTACGGTTTTTTCAGTGAATTTCAAAGGTTTTGTAAATGACAATTTTTAAATGTATTAATTGTTATATAAAAAATTTTCATACTGATTTCGAAATTTTTTAGAAAACATTTTTTTTTACATATTTTATTTTTTAAATTACATTGTAATTATATTATACATTACAAAAATACTTTCTCAGAATGAATTACTTTAGTTTAAATACTTTGCAAATAGGCAATAGACTTTTAAGTACAGTAGTTACAGTTGTTGCAATGGGCAACACATTTTCAAACACAATGCAACATTCAGCTCAATGTGAATTTCTAGTTAAATGCAATTAGTTACTTTATGGATTACTTTTCTAACCACAGGACTGGATCCTAGATTCAGTCCTGGGACATCTCCTGTAAACAGTTGAGTAAAAGCATTTTGGTTACAGTCGTGATTTTTAAGGAATATTATTGTACTTTAAAAGTTGACACTTAGAAACTTTTTCTCATAGAATGACCAATGTTATCCTATGGAAGGAAATTCACTTAGGAGGTAAAAACTGTTATCGTTACTTTTTGTTACTCAGTGTTTGATCCTGGATCCAGCACTGGTGCATCTCCTGTAAACAGTTGAAAGAATGCGTTTAAGTCATACAGGCGATTTTTAAGGAATATTTGTAGTTTGTGAAAATCGACACTTTGAAACTTTTCTGCTGAAAACCAGACAAAGGATTCCTATGGAAGAAAATATAAGTTACTGGTAAGTACGGTTAAAATTACTTTTCAGGACCAGTACTGGGCTGAAAGATGCAGCACTGAGGTCTCTCCTGATAACAGGTGAGTAAATCAGAATTCGGATTTCGGCTGATTTTAGAGGAATATTTGATTGTGTCAAAAATCAACACTTAGAAACTTTTTCAGCAAAAAGCAGTCAATGATATCCTATGGAAGGAAATTCAAGTTACTGGTAAGTACGGTTAAAATTACTTTTCAGGATTAGTACTGGGCTGAAAGATGCAGCACTGAGGTCTCTCCTGATAACAGGTGAGTAAATCGGAATTCGTATTTCGGCTGATTTTAGAGGAATATTTTAAAGTTCCAAAACTCCACACACAGAAGAATTTCCAAGTGAAACCAGTCAATGTTAGCCTATGAAGGAAATTCAAGTTACCGGTAAGTACGGTTAAAATTACTTTTCAGGACCAGTACTGGGCTGAAAGATGCAGCACTGAGGTCTCTCCTGATAACAGGTGAGTAAATCGGAATTCGTATTTCGGCTGATTTTAGAGGAATATTTTAAAGTTCCAAAACTCCACACTTAGAAGAATTTCCAAGTGAAACCAGTCAATGTTAGCCTATGAAGGAAATTCAAGTTACCGGTAAGTACGGTTAAAATTACTTTTCAGGACCAGTACTGGGCTGAAAGATGCAGCACTGAGGTCTCTCCTGATAACAGGTGAGTAAATCAGAATTCGAATTTCGGCTGATTTTAGAGGAATATTTGTATGTTTCAAAAATCAACACTTAGAAACTTTTTCAGCAAAAAGCAGTCAATGATATCCTATGGAAGGAAATTCAAGTTACTGGTAAGTACGGTTAAAATTACTTTTGAGGATCAGTACTGGGCTGAAAGATGCAGCACTGAGGTCTCTCCTGATAACAGGTGAGTAAATCGGAATTCGTATTTCGGCTGATTTTAGAGGAATATTTTAAAGTTCCAAAACTCCACACTTAGAAGAATTTCCAAGTGATACCAGTCAATGTTAGCCTATGAAGGAAATTCAAGTTACTGGTAAGTACGGTTAAAATTACTTTTCAGGATCAGTACTGGGCTGAAAGATGCAGCACTGAGGTCTCTCCTGATAACAGGTGAGTAAATCGGAATTCGGATTTCGGCTGATTTTAGAGGAATATTTGCACAATGGTGAAGGGAGGGGCGGGGCCTGAGGTGACATCTGTGCAAACGCGCCCCGTGGTGCGTTTTAAGTTGGGGGATTAAGTCCCCTTGAATCCTGAGGGTCCCTAGGGGCCAACTAGCCCACCAGGAACCTCCAATATGCGCCAGGGGCTGCGTTGCAGAGACGTGTAGAGAGGCCACACCCCTTTTACACCTCTCTGCAACGCAGCTCTGTGGCGCTTTCTGGATGTACCTGTTGGGCTAGTTGGCCCCAGGACCCTCAGGATTGAAGGAGATTTAATTCCCCATCTTAAAACGCGCCACGGGGCCTGTTTGCACACATGTCACCTGAAGCCCCGCCCTCCCTTCACCACTGTGCAAATGCGCCCGTGGCGCATTTTAAGTTGGGGGATTAAGTCCCCTTGAATCCTGAGGGTCCCCGGAGTCCAACTAGCCCACCATATACCTCCAAAAAGCGCCACAGAGCTGTGTTGCAGAGAGGTGTAAAAGGGGTGTGGCCTCTCTACACGTCTCTGCAAGGCAGCCCCTGGCGCATACTGGAGGTTCCTGGTGGGCTAGTTGGCCCCCAGGGACCCCCAGTATTCAAGGGAATTTGTTCCCCTCTGCAAACGCGCCAGGGGCGCATTTGCAGAGTGGTGAAGGAAGGGGCGGGGCCTGCGGGCCCGATGTTTTTTTTTTTTTGTCCCTGAAGGGGGGCTGTGTAGCCCCCCTTCCTTTTTCTCTTTTTGGGCCCTGGGGACCCCATCCCCCAGGGCCTTACCCCTTTTTAATTTTTCAAAAAAAAAAAAAACGGGAAGGGGGCCGCGTGGCCCCCTTCCCTGGGCCTGTATTGGCCCCGGGGACCCCATCCCCCGGGGCATGGCCTCTATATTTATTATTTTGAGGGGGCAGCGTGGCCCCCCTCCTCTGGCCATTTTAAGACCCCGGGGACCCCATCCCCCGGGGCCGGCCTTTCCATTCTTTTTTTTTTTTTCTCTTTTTTGGGGAGGGGGGCCGCGTGGCCCCCCTCCCGAGCCACTACTTGCCCCGGGGACCCCATCCCCGGGGCTGGCCCTCTCCGTTGGGGACTGTGGGGGTCCCCAATCCCCCCACAGTCCCGCCGGCTCCCCACGTCCCTTGGGAGCCGGCATTGCTTACACATGGGGAGCTGCTAAGATGCAGCTCCCCATGTGGAAAGCAATGTGCTTTGGATATTGGAAGAGAGAGCAGGTTTCCCTGCTCTCTCTCCAATATCCAAGCAGTTTGCTATGGCAGGACGGGAGCCGCGAGGCTCCCGTCCTGCCATAGCAAACTACAGTGTCCCGGGGTAGGCACCCCGGGACACTGCAGGAGCCGGCCCTGGGGGTGGTGGTCCCCAGGGCCATCAAGGGCTCCAGGAGGGGGCCGCGCGGCCCCCTCCCATTCAGTACACAGCCCCGGGGAGGTGGTGGTCCCCAGGGCTCTGGGGGTCCGTAACGGACCCCCATATTAAAATATTTAGTGCCCCGGGGAGGTGGAGGTCCCCGGGGTGTGTGGGGGGGCTGGAGCCCCCCCCACACTGGTTTTATTTCTAATTTTAAAAAAAAGCCCCGGGGAGGTGGTGGTCCCCGGGGCTGCGGGAGGGCTCAGAGCCCTCCCGCACCATTTTTCAAAAAGCCCCGGGGGTGGCGGTCCCCGGGGCTTGGGGGCCCTTTGAGGCCCCCACACATTAAATTATCCCCCCCACCATGCCCCCGGGACTTGGGCCACCCGTGGGCCAATTAACATCGAGCGCGGGAGACCGCGCTCGATTTCTCCGGCAGGATTCGCGCACCCTGAGCGCATCCTGCCGATTTTTTTTTTAAATTTTTTATTTTTTTTTGCCCAGGGGGTCCTTGTGGGACCCCTGAGCAAACCTAGGGGGTCAGGGTGTTTCTACCCTGCCCCCTTTGTGCGCTTTGTGCACTTGTTTCTGTCCCTCGGTTCTACCGAGGGACAAAATAACTGCCAACATTTCCTGAATCGGAATGTTGACAGCCAGCTGACAACCAATTAACATGCAGCTCGTGATCGGGACGGTGCGCGCAGGGTGCGCTGAGGGTACGCGGACCCTACTCGGCCATAGATATCACTAACTTTTTACTTTTCATTTTCTCAGCAACTACTGAACGGATTTACACCATTTAACAAAAGGGTTCTTTCTGAACCAAGAACTACCTCTTTGCCAAATTTGGTGTAATTCCGTTCAGCAGTTCGGGCTGTAGCCGTGTCTAAAGTTTCCTATGGAAAAGTGCATGGGGAAAACGCGTTTTGGGACCCCCTTTTTCTCGGCCCCCGCTTGACGAATCCCCGAGACTTTCAGGGTAGGAGCGGACCGGAGCAGGCCACAAAGGTTGAAAATTTCGCGAAGATACGTCAACCGGCAAGAGAGTTATTTCAAATAGAATGTCGCGGATTTCCTATGGATAATAGGTTGTAACTATAACTATCTACTGGCGACCGCCAGTAGATAATATATATATATATATATATCCAGCTCCTGTTCCCTTGGTATGTAAAGAACGAGAACGGCACTCCAACCAATGTGAATTATTTTATTCTCAATCCAGTATGCAGAAAAGAATTAAGTGTCAACTCGTTTCGGCTGCCATAGCCTTTGTCACTACGCCGACTTCATTACTTCGCTCTGCATTTAATGCACAATGTTATGTCAAACACAGAGAAAGTGTGAAGACTGGGCGAAGAGCAGGCCCGTCTGCGCCCATCCACGGCTGACCCCACCCCTCTAAGCCGCGAGAGGATCACAAAGGCCGAGGTGAGGAGTACATTTTAAGGGGAATAAAATTGTATGTGAAAGTCCATTCTAAAAGCACGGGCAAGCGAAAGGCTACGGCCAGCTCCGTTTTACCAGCAAGACGCCCGCTTAAACCCACAAGTATTGACACAATGTTGGAATGTGTGATAGGGGTTGTGTCAAATGAAATCTCCCTAACAGAACGTATGCTGTCTCTGGAACACGGTTACAATTTGGGTGGTTTGCTGAATGATAACATAACTGAAAGTGACACTATTACCACATTAAATGATAATATAGCAGTAAATGAAACCGCCAAAACAGTGGGGGAATAAGCGCTTGTCCATAGCCCTACTATCACTGAGACCTTTGATATCCCCTTGACTGTCGAAACAAACACAATCAACCCTCTTATGCTATGCACCCTATTAGAACAAATCAGTTCTAATTCCCCAGGTGAACCTGCCACTAAGCGCAAGCGGACAAGCACCAGGCCCTCTCGGGCTAACTGGGTCTGGGCCAGATAGCCATTGAAAGAGGACAGAAACAATTAATTAAAGGTGATGTTATTATCGAGGTGATTCATAGTAGGTTCTCGATGATCCTGGAGGCACAATTAAAACTTATTAAGGAGTGCCTCACCACAATAGAATACTACATAAAAAGTCACCAAAGTCTAATCTTGAGGATAAGATAAAAAGGAATATAAGCCCAGATGAAAAAAACTTATGTAAAAAGCCCATAACGGGTGTAAAAGGAACTTTAGCCCAAGGTCATGGTCTGTCACAGCCCGTAGGCGGAGCTATGCCTGACATACGGGACACACAGGATGCCCAAACCAAAGACACTGTTGATCAACCAATCAGGAACTCTAACTGGGGCCACGGCCAACAGCTTCGTTCCATCAACAACTAGGCACCATGACCTAAGCGGCATGGATGGAATCGTTAGCAGGAAAATTAGGTATGTGGGAAATAGGGAAAATACCACAGTACTACTAAACCTGCTGTCAGAGGCCTGTCCTTATGTTTTGATTATGGCCACCCTTTAGGCAGAACTAGAAGGAATCTTGTCAGGAGTTACGCAACAAGGTCATCCACTGGTGTAACGCATATAAGACCAGTTACACCAGAGTATGCTACGTAATAACAGGTACGCACCCCGGCGGAATACACAGAAGTAGACTGACAAATAACCAACGAGTTGTAAAAGAAGGATAGCATGACCACATTAGGTCCACCTGGTACTACCTTCAAATTGAAACCTGGGAAAGTCTACACGACAGCGGTGGGGTACTTGATGTTAGAATCTGCAAGAGCACCTTCCACGGATAAAACTTTGTCAATAAAAATTTTACGTTGGAATGTAGCTGGTATCCGTTTAAAAATATTACTCCCAGACTGGCAGTAGTTTATAAAGACCTATGACATCTTGCTTTTCCAAGAAACATGAGAAACCACTCCTATGATCTTTGGGGGCTTCTTGTGTTTCAACCTACAGGATGTGCCATCGCCTTCAGGGACTGCTTCGGGTGACTTATTCATATGGGTTTATCTGCTATTAGGCGGTCAAGCAGAAGTTCTGAAAACCCCAGGGAGTTACCAAGCAACCCTATACAAAAGGTCCATTACTTTGTATCTCATAAACCTTTATAATGATTTCTGTAATGTAGCAAATCAACTTTTTCCAGGTTTATTTAATCTTATATCTTCCGTTGTAGAGCTTAAGGCTCAAAAGGGCCAACAAACGCACCTTTGCCTAGCAGATGATTTTAATGCTAGCTTACCCTGTTATAGAACAAAAATAGATCCAGCTGTAATGGCAAGATCTGATATAAGAGGGAACAAGCTGGAGGGCCTGCTCACTGCAGCAGACATGTATGATATAGTAGAGGGGGCAGGGTTAGATATGCAAGGGTGACCCACTTTTCCCAAAACTCGGTTGGCCGTTTACTTCACAGTGCTTTCGTCTGCACCAATTTCGGTGACCATAATCCAATTAAGATGGTTCTAGCAACACCCGCCAGGGATCCAACCTGAATTATTTCCAGTCTGAGTAGTGTGCAGCCAACCCCAGACAATCTAAGACTGTCTTGGAAACTATCTAATCCTATAAAATCTTTGGGGGAAATAGTCGGTGCAAATATGGCTCTTGTGATGTGGTGTTTAATGGAGGCAATGGGAAGTGTGGGGGTTGTGGCCAGATTTGTAACCCTATGTGCTGAAATAAGACTGTCATTGTTGAAGCCAGCCAAACCGGTGTTTCAGGCACCTCAGTGGCTCTTGTGGCCTCTCTGCGTAGTTATAACTGACCAGTGGGCTATTCTTACAGATACCACTAAGACTAAGGATAGCAAGAAATTTTGGAGAACAGTACCACATATGAGGGCAATAGAATAAACTGGCACCACTTTTAGCTGCTACATTAAGGGAGAGGACAGGGAGGCACATTTTAAAGCCATCTACACTGCCAGTAGCCAAACCAATATTGACATCATTAATATTGATACTTCACTTTCTTATTTGTCTCTTTGTCAGAAGTTACGACTGCCATCCAGGAGAGCAAGGGTGGCAAGGTCCCCGGGCTCTGATGGTGTTTCCATTGATTTGATTAAGTGTGAGCCGATTTTATGGGCACCATTATTGACAAATGTCTTTAATTCCATGAGCCATGACACAATTCCAAAATCCTGGGCCCTTTCAATTATAGTGTCCATTTTAAAAAGGGGAGTTGCACTGAGCCTAAAAATTATCGCTCTATTTTCCTGATAGAAATCCCTGCTAAAATCTTTGGAAGTGTCATGTACATAGGATATTAACATGGGTCAATGAAAACAATGCATCAGCTAGGTTTTCCGAATGGTATAGGTAGGGTGGAACAATGCCTGAATTTACAACTTATTATAGGCAAATACACAGTGGTGAAGCGATTTAATTTGTATCTTGATTTTATGGACTTGTCGACCGCCTTCGACTGTGTACACAGGGACTGTGTACTATGGCAAATTTTAATCGAAATGGGGATGGACCCAACGTTGGTACGCACCATAATATCTTTGCATCATGAGACAAAAGCATTTGTCAGGTTTGGTATTGACGGGGAAGTATCTGATGTTTTTAATGTGGTGATCAGAGTGTGCATCAAGGGTGAGTGCTTGTCCCTTTGCTTTTCATTTTATAAATAAATAACCTCAGTCTGGAGCTTATAAATAGCGCCTCTGATGTTCCAATGGTAACCTGTGCTCCAACTCCTGTACTTTTATATGCGGATGACAATGTTTTAATGGCCCACACTCCTAAAGCCTTATACATCTAAATTAATTCTTTTGTGGATTTTATGGAGAAACTGGATCTAAGGACCATTTTTCTTAAATAGTTTACTATGTCATGTGGTCAGAAGTGTATACGTTCTTCACGTATCACAGTAGGGTCAAACACGATACTGCACACCAGCACCTTTTCATATCTAGGGATCTTATTTAGCGCCTCTAGTTCATGGGCAGGGCAAATAGCACAAAATAGAATGAAATTGTCAAGGGTAGTAGGCTCCCTCCTTAGCTTACCATCACCACCTGGTGGGAGAGCGCTTGTCCCACTGCTACAAATATATTTAGCTCAGTGTAGACCTTTTGCTAACTATGGGGCAGGAATATGTGGCATTAGTGACCCGCAGCCACTGCAAATGGAAGAAAATAGTTTCTGCAGGCGTTTATTAATGGTACCTGCATTGACCTCACATTTTATTTGTCATAAGGAGTTAGCATTAAATTATCTATGTGACCAAATACATATCAGTCCTGTGCTGCTGTGGCATCTCTGTCATGTGCAATGTGGAAGCCTCACTCACTAGAAACATAATTTTTGACTGCCTGGTCTGTCATGATGTGCTTCCTATTCCCCGGCTGTCCTATGCAAAAAAGTTACTGGAAGGGATTGGTGTAAGGTTTGCTGTTTCTGAGTCAGCTATAGGGGTGCTACCCAGCAGATATCAAGCACAGGCCCTGTTGCTAGAAAAATTGCAAGGTATTAGGCTGCATGAGGAATCACAGAAACCCAGTATTGGGGATTACTTACTTGCAAATTTTGGGTCTGTGCCAACTGATTACCTGATGAACACTAATGGGAGCTGGGTGCGCTCACTTTTATTTCGATTTAGAGCAGGGACCCTTAAATATTCCCTATGTTTCCTAAACAATTTAAGGTCACAAGTTTGCCTGTGCAATAATCTATCTAAGCAAACTATGTTTCAATTTGTCTTCTTCTGTGGGTATTATACATTTTACACTAGAATGTACCGTAAATGCCATCAAGCCTTTAGCTGTTTGCAAGAAGTAAGTGACAATGACATTTGTTGTTGTGTAAGTCTGTTTCTTGAGGCAGCTGTACGCTCAATAAGCACTATGCAGTTTGATTAACCCCATGTACTATGTTTAGTTTATTTATTATGCATGAATAATAAATGGTTATGGTCGCTGTTGGTGCTGATTTTATTTTCTCTGCATGTATTTTAAATTGCTTTTCCCGCCAAATTAAGATGCTTTGAATGATTGATTGATTGATTGAATGATATCCCAATCTCATATGCAACCAGTTTTTGGTCAATGATATTGCACCCCAGTGTGCACACAATGTTCACTAAAACTAATACAAACAATAATATTAACAAAATATTATTCAATACATTCAAATCTATATAATGGAAAAAAATATAATATATAAAAAAATTATATATCCTTGTATAATGTGGATTAATTGCATAACAGCCAATAGCCCCAGCACGCAAACTTCCCTTTACTGGTTGCATTTTCAACTATTGTCATCAAATTATGCCACAGTTTCGTCTGTGTATAGTGCTGTCTATCAACTACTCCAACAGCATTCCTGAAATTATAAAAAATAAATAGATTTACTGAAGTAATGTAAACTCAAGAATGTAATAACATTGCATCAGTTGACCCAGCAGCATTATAGGTGGGTATACATTTCTTCATCGATATAGATTCGGTTAGGATCCTTTGTATTGATTCGCAAAATATACATAGATTCTAAATTTCTCAGAAATGTTTCCCTGTCTCCCCTTCTCACTGTCTTGGGTATACAATCTACTGCACTGTATGTGAGTTGTTTGTGATCGCCATTATGGACATGTTTAAAGTGGCGTGCTGTGGGGTAGCTTTCGTCTTGGTTCTTGATTGCCCTTGAGTGATGCAAAATCTTCTTGTGTCCTGCAATATAGTACTGCCAATGTACGTTTTTGGACAGGGGCAAAAGAGAGCATACACCGCAAAATCAGCCTTTCAGTTTAATGCATAATTTATCTTTACCTTTTCTTTAGAGTCCATATTTAATTCAGTGATATTGGTGCCATGTTCTCAGGCTTTGCATTTGCTGCATTTAGTAAAACCTTTCTGGGGTTTCAACTAGTGGTCTTTCTTTGATTTTCCCCTTCTTCCCTACCATTTATGGCTTAATTGCAAATTAGATACCAATGTTTTTGTAAGGCTCTTCTGAATTGGTTATTATATGTAGTTATGAACCTACATACTCGTTCATCACTTCCCTATGAAGCTTAGCTTTGTAACAGTACTGTTTCTCTTGTGCATTTGGATATTCGTTTTTCTGCTGATAAAATGTTTTAGAGTACCCTCATGCACACAATCTACTAGTCGTGTCTTCCTGTGTTTTGTCAAAAGCTTCTTTTGTACTACATATGTGCTTGGCGTCCATAAGTTCTCCATAAGGTATGCTGTTTTTTAAGGGCATAAGGTGGGAGCTGCTGGCATGGAGTGTAGTATTCCTTGCAGTGTTCTTTCTGTATACTGTTGTGGTTAGTCTAGAGTCTTTATTTTTCAGTCTTACATCGAGGAAGGCTATAGGAGGTATCAGTTATATGGCTGGTAAACATCAGGTTTAAATCATTGACATTGACCACATTGTCAAATTCGTTTGCTGAGATCATAACTCCTTTCCACAATATAAATATCGTCAATATACCTGACTCACATAATTATGCGATCAGACCATACTTGCATGCTGACTCCGTTGATCACCTGCTCCTCCTAGTAGCCCATATGCAAATTAGCATAAACTTGGGCAAAGCAGGAGCCCATTGCTGTACCCCATAACTGTTGGAACAGCTCATTGTTAAATGAAAAAATGTTGCATGTCAGATACCAATTAATCATATTCAGCAACATCTCATTGTGTGCACAAAACTTGATGGGTCTAACTTTCAAAAAGTGTTTCGCTGCTTGCACCCCATCCTCATGGCATACACTGGTGTATAATAAAGTTACAGCTAGACAAATCATAAGCATATCATATTCCCACAGGACATAAAATATTCTTTAAAAATAAATCAGAAGGGTCTTTTATATAGGATGGAAGGTTCATGACTAAGGGTTGCAAAAACTGGTCAACGTACTTCGAAACATTTTCAAATAAACTGTCAATGGCTGCTATGATTGCCCTACCTGGAGGCGTGTCTCTGTTCTTGTGAATCTTTGGGATTAATTAGAACACAGGTAACTAGGGGTAGTCCATATTCACAAAATTGTATTCATCAGTGTTCAACAGACCTACTTCCTGCCAGTCAATAAATTCTTTTAAAAATCTCTTTGAGTCCCTCATATTTTGCTTTTGTGATTATATTGTAGCATGCCGCATCATTTAACTGGGAGTAAACGTCTCCTAAATACATATTTGTGGGCCACATCACCACATTACCTCTTTTGTCTGAGCCTCTTACCATACACTCATTCTTCAGACTCCATTTATCCATGACACGCTTGAATTTTTCTTCTTGTGGGGTTGATCTATTTTATTACAGCTGTCATTTACTCTCATTCTTTTTAATTCCTTCACTATAGTCTCGGAAAACTGGTCTATATTATCATGTGGAGTGGGTGGTATAAACTTTTATTTGAAAGTGGTATCACCTCCTTCTTCACCACCCACTCTCAACTCCCTCAACAGTTCAAGGTCTGTCAAAGTCACTGCCTCTGCTTCACTCTCACCCTCCAATTGCAACAGATCTCTCATCACATCTATATCTAAAACCTTTAGATGACTATAAGGGGGTCTGATAATATCTTTAGGAAGCTGGCTCTTTATATAGTGGACCAAAAAGAGGTACACTGAGTAAAGAGTCCAGGCAAACCCCAAAGGAATTACAAAGGCACAAATGACATCCCAAATGCTCGCTTTTGTGGTAGTGTGCGAACAGTTAGGCATATCAGAGGGTAGTGCTAAGCATTTATTACACACACAAAGGCAGTATGTGAGACCATATTCAATAAAGAAATCCAACAACAATTTATAAAAATACTTTGTGAGTTATGAATTTTTACAGTTTTCAAAAGTGAACACAGTGGATTTTCTGGATCGGTAATGTTATCCTATGGAGGAAAAACATGGATTGCATTCGGGTACTTGTCGTTAACTTATGGGTCTGTTCTTCTGGACTTAAGGTGAATATGGGGCAAGGTCCAATACCAAACCAACAGGTCACCTCGGGAGGCTCTGTGGCATCTGGAAGCAGAGGCGTGAAACGGCGCCAGGTGTCCCATTCACTTCAATGGGAGAACGGTCTGGTTACAAAGAGGCTGCAAGCTGGGACTGGGGGACCAGTCCGGGGAACCCACAGGGGGGCTCAACCATTGCGATCCTCAGGCACACAGGGACACCCTTGGTTCACTGCTGCTTGGGCTGTGGGGCTCAGGTGCAGTGGGGTCTTTTGGGATCAGATACCGGTGCAGGAGTCTCTCGCGGTTGGAGGGGGCCTGTAGAAAAAGGCTGCAGGAGGTGTCTGGAAGTCCAGTCTGGGCAAACCCAAGTGTGGGCTTAGCTCTTGTGGGTCTGCTGACCCCATAGTCACCGTCACCTCCCTTGGACTCTGAAGCATGGGTGCATATGTGCTTTCAGGCGTCGGGTGGCAGCGGTCACAGCCTCACTTCTTTGTCTTTGTTTTCTGTAGGAGGAGCAAACAGGACAGCTGGACCACTCATAATGTGAGTCTCTGTTTCCCTAATGTCCCTCAGCGTACAGGTCGGTCTTCCTGGTGTTGGTGTCCGGAATGGACACAAGAAGCCTTGGCTGCTGCAAGGGGTCCGGTATTGGTCCTGTGCGGCTCCAGTTGGTACTGGTGTCCTCTCACTCAGTGTGGAGACAGAACTGACCTCCAGGAGCACAGGGTCCTCTTCCTGGGGAGCTGATGCATCAGGCTGTCCAGGGAGCAGCAACTCGGGGTAACGCACCTTGCATCTTTTGTGCCTGCAGCTGCAGGGGAGTAGCTCCTCTACTCAAAGGGAGTTTCTTCAGGCAATTGGTGAAGCACTGGCAGCCCTCCAGGTTTCTTGGAGACTGCACAGCGGCAGGACGAGTCTGCTTCTTCCACAATTGTTGTGGGCATCAGTCAGGCTGGCAGGGTTTGTGCCAAGTCAGTCGTTGCTCCTTGGTTCTTGTGACAGGACTCTTCTTTGTCCACTCGTTCTCTTGATCCGTCAGAATCTAAAGTCCTGGTATCAGGGGGCCCTAAACACTCAATTTAGAGGCGTTAAGGGAAGCGAGGGTTAGTAGCCAATGGGATACTTACCTCTGGATGCACAATACCCCCTCGATGACCACTTCCTGTGGGAAGTGGGCATCAGACTGTCCCAGAATTCCTAATTCCACCACACACAATATGGTGGAAGTTCTAAAGTTGTGTTTACTTCACACTAGAACACCCTAGAGGTGTACCCAACCTGGCAGTGCAACACGCCTCCTGCAAAGCTAATTCTCCCACCTGCCTTGGTGCCAATAGGCTTCATGACAGGGTGGTCGGCATTCTCTCCTGTGAGAGCAGCCAGACTTGCATACCAAAAGGCAGTGTGCTCTCTGAAGCCCCCTGCCTTGGAATGCTAATTTTATCAGACATCCTGGAGGAGGAGGTGATAACACCGCTCTCCAGAGTATGCATTGTTTCTGACCTCCTGAGAGCAAAGGCTCTCACCTAAGGGGATCAGAAACTTGTCTGTGGCAGCAGGCTGTACTGAACCAGTCATCTAGCACACTAGAGGGCTGGTAGGTTTCAGGGGGTAGCTCTAAGGTACCCTTTGGGTGCATGTATTATTAAATCCATCACTGAAATCAGTGTGGATTTATTAATATGAGATTTTTGATACCAAACACCATATGTTTCAGTGAAGCCATTAAGTAGCAGGAGAACTCGTTTTAACCTGTGCCCAGTACATACCTTAAGATGGCTTCCCTGCTCACTTCCAATATCTAGTAATAGAACTAGACATCACAGGGGCGTATCTGCTCATGCAGATATGTCCTCACATAAAATATAATACACCCTGCCTTAGGGCTCAAGGCCTGCGGTAGGGGTGACTAACATATATTAGATTTAGTGACTTTGGCATGTCACACAGGACTGTGTCATTTTGTGTTTTCACTTATGGTTTGCACCATGTCACGCAACCTGCACTGGCAGTCTGTGTGGGATTCGTATGTGGGTCCCTTGGGCACCATAAGACATGCTGCAGCCCTGAGGACCCTCTTTAGTACCCCTGTCCTAGGCACCTGGAGTACCATTTACTAGGGACTTGCAGGGGTGCTAATGTCCTTACCCAATTTTAGCACAATTAGACTTTACCTTGCTTTAGGGTAGGAGCACTGGCACTGAGGTCTGGTTAGCAGGCCTCTGTGCACTGCCACAGTCGAAAGTCAGCATCTAGTAGCTAAAAAAGGGTCAAAAAGTAGGGGGAGGGGTAAGTGCGGCAATAGCCCAGTTCTCTACAATATCCCTCCCTGGTTTCTCTGTAGTGTGTAATGTCTTGAAAAAGTTCAACAATTTCAGTTTGCGCATAAACTTAAAAAGGTCCACTCTACATTGTACATAATTAAAAGGGGCACTTGGGCAAAAAGAAAGTCCTAGGACCTGTTTCTGCAAATAGATCTTCTGCTGCCTTCATCCTGGCAACAATCTTCTTTTCCGCCATATAATATATTCGCACTGCCTGTGAGAGAGCCGCAGATAAGTGGCTCAAATTCACACCAGCTCCTGCTGTAAACGAATGCTCCTCTATCCCTCCTGTTAGAAACCCGGTACAGGAGCGCCCTCCGACCCTCACGTAACCACTCTGACCTGGGGAATGTGGCTGCTCGATGCTCGATGCAGGGGGCCATGCCGACCTTAAAATCCTCTGCTTCACTCAAGTATGCCGGCAGGAATAGGCGATTGAAAAAGAGGACATATATATATATATGTATATATATATATACATATGTATATATATATATGTGTATATATATATATATATATATATATATACATATATATATATATATATATATATATATATATATATATATATATATATATATATACAGTCACAATCCTGGCACACCACTTTACAGATGAAACCATCCAGGTACGGACCACTCGACGCAGAGATGTAGTTTTCTCAATAAAGTGCTTTAATCGTGCAAATCTTCACAAGTCATAACCAGGCAAATGCCTGCCCTGACGCATTTCAGCCATCCAAGCGCGGCCTTGATCACATGACACGCCACCACCAATAAAACATTTAAATAGTGAACAAACCCTCCCCAGGCACGTCACTGCCGGGCTCTTATGGATATAGAAAACAGACCGTGCTCAAATGATGCTGATTTGCAGAATTGTCGGTTGTTCAACCTGGTTTAAACATTCACTTACATCATAAAATTCCATACTATTTTAAACAAATAGACCCCAATAAGGAAATTGACATAGCCCCCTGTGATAATCACAAATTTATGGGCAAGATGTTGTTACATAGATACAATGAATTGCCAGTGCTGCATTACGAACCCTTCACTGAGAAATAAAATATTTATCGATACTTCCATGTAACAAGCAACTTTCTCTGGTCTAGAATAATTCATTTTGAAACATGATGTCAATGTCACTAGGCTGATGAACCATACACATCACATAAGGTCCCCTATGTGAAACAACATCAGCAGTCTTCAACTGTAAAGTGCCAGTGCTAATATATTACCATAACCCATAAAGTGCTCAAATAAAGTGCTATATGATTGTTTACCTTATTGTTCAATTAATCTATGAAACGGCCCAGAAGCTGAATGTTGAACCTGATTTTGATCATAAAGTGCCAGTGCTAGAGCAGATGTATACGCATAGAAAGGTCAATCATGATTTCACGAAGACACCACTGAGCTATGCCAAATGGCAGTCAGGCACATTGTAAGATTAACAGGACCTTAATGTCATCACAGGATCACTTCCGAACACTGCTTTAAAAATTGAAAGTCATTCTCATTGAATCCAGTGTGGCCATATGTGGGATCCAATGGGGAGACATAGACTCAGTTGGTATGTGAGAGTTAAAAATAGACATAGATGGAGATCAAACCTTGCTTAGATTTTAACTATTCCTGAACATTAAAGAAAATTGTGTAAATCCTCGCTGGTGTTTAAGCCATTAGGCATTTTTGTATCTAATGTTAGTATAAAATGAGACTCCAATTGTCGTAAGCTCTTTTCCCTGTTGCCACCTCTTCTGGATGTAGGGACTGCCCCAATCACAAAGTTTTTAAGTTCATTTAAATTATTGTGATGTACTAGCTTGAAGTGTCAGGCAACAGGATAATTGGGATCAGAATTAACTACTGCCCTTAGATGTTGCAAGATTCTATTAAACACTGGGAGTTTCGTACTGCCTACATATTTGAGCCCACATGTGCATTCCAAAATATACACTGCATACTCCGTGCGACATGTATGAGGTCCTTTAATCTGAACCATTTTGGGGCTAAATGCTGTGCTGTACTCAGTAGTATTCATGCCAAATTTGCAAGCACGACATGTGCTGCACTTAAAAAAACCCGGTTTGCTGGTTAGCCAAGTTTGTGTAGGAATAAACGCCAGACTACTTTTTACTAATACATCCCTCATCGATGTAGCTCGCCTGAAAGTGATGGGTGGCAACTCAGGAAGAATTTGATTTAGGGTCAGATCAGTTAAAACAATTGGCCAGTGAGAATAAATGATACGTCTTATTTTCTTCTCTTGTCTGCTGAATGTAGTGATTAATCTAGTGTCATGCGGTATAACCTCTGTTGTACTCTCAAGGGGAATAGAAGTGTGAATCCTCTCAGCTTTCGGCACTAAGCATGCTTCTCTAGTTGGTATATTGGCTTTAGTGAGGGCCTTATCTAGATCTTTGCGTTTGTAACCTCTGGCCAAGAAGCGATGTAATGCCTCCTGTTGACACTGCTTGAGATCGGTACTCAAACTACAAATCCGGCGGATTCGTAAAAATTCACTGTATGGAATACTTCGAATCAGGTGACGTGGATGTGATCTAGGTGCGTGGAGAATAGAATTCCTCACCGTACTCTTACGGTGGAGTTTGGTATGAATCTCACCTCCACATATATACAGTTGCACATCTAAGAATTCTACACTCTGGTTGCTAATTTCCGCCGTGAATTGTAAGTTTAACTCATTGTTGTTAATCGAGGATACAAATGCCTGTGCTCCCTCCTTAGTGCTGTTCCATATTATGCAAACATCGTCAATATAACGCCAATAATGCATCACATGAGACTCCCAAGCTGTTCTATGTACTGCTTTGAGGACATGCTCCTCCCACCAGCCTACATGAAGACATGCATAGCTGGGGGAGAAGCATGCCCCCATCGCAACCCCTCTCAGTTGCTGGTACAGTTCCCTATTGAACAAAAAATAGTTGTTATTAAGACACAGATCAATCATGGTGATAATCATACAGTTGTGTTCATGTAAGCAAATGGATCTCTGGTCAAGATAATATTTGACTGCTGCTATCCCATCTTTATGATGGATGCTAGTATATAGCGATGTTATGTCCATAACAATGAAGTAATAATCCTGATTCCATTGTACCTCTTTTACCTTTCGAAGAAAGTCCCCAGTGTCTTTAATAAAAGAGGGAAGTGTGGTAACAAATTCCTGCAGAAAAAAGTCTACGTACTTAGACATGGATTCCATTAAACTTCTCCTAGCCGAGATGATGGGCCGCCCTGGAATGGGTACAATGTTCTTGTGTACTTTCGGAATAAAATACAGGACTGGAGTAGTAGGATGTTCGTTGTTTAAAAAGTTTGCTTCATTTTTTATCAACAACCCCTTGCGTTTCCACTGTGTGAGATGTTTAGACACTGTTTCCTTGATTTTCCGGAGATCTTGGGTTGAGGCTTTTCTGTAGCAATTAGTGTCCTCAAGATGCCTCTTGGCCTCCTCCAAATATTGCACTTTGGGCCAAAGGACAATGTTCCCACCCTTGTCCGCTTTATTGATGATTATTTCATAGTCCTCTCCCAATTTTTTCATAAGATTAAAATATTGACTTGAAGGTGGGTTCTCTGGTGTTTTTTTCGATTGATGGTCCGATTGAGTTGTTTCAGATCTTGTACTACTCTGTCACTGAAAACATCAATAGCGTCCTTTGGAATCATTGGAACGAAGGTGGATGCAGGGCGAAATGGACTGCTGACCGTTTGAGCTGTATTGATTCCGATCTCCTGCATGTCTTGTTGTGTAGAGTTGGAGGAACTCATATCATCATTGGCTAAAGAATGTAAAAGCCTGAAAAACAGAGGTTAAAATTACATTATAGTTAATTGGAAATGTCATCTTAAACGTAACGTGTATAAAAAACATGGAAATTCACCAATTATAGTTATTTTAAGTAACTATAACTTGCACACTCACCAACTACTGTTTATGACCTCACATATTACATCACTCATGACATATTCTATCACATCATTAATAACATCAATACAACATCTGAAACGACATAATTGACAACAACACTGCAAGGCGAGGGCATGAGTTATAGTTACTTGTGAATTTCAATGTTTTTTTTTAGTCTAAAAAGTTACTATATTTTAAATATTAGCACTTTATCCACAACAAAAACACACAATTCTCAAAACACTGGCAGAGATATGTGCAGTTTCTGGCAAATAATGAATAGTAGACGGATCATGCTCTAGTGCTTTAAAGTTTTCTACAGAGTACTAAAACCAATTAATAAATCTTGCAATATAATAAATACATAATGAATAACATGACGTGTAATATGTTCCAGTTTTGCCAGCTTAGGTTCAGGTGATATTTATAAAGCACTTAACCTGCGGCGTTGCAGTTTGTAAATATCACCAAAACCTATATATATATATACTTTTGAACTCTGCCAACATTTTATGGCATCTTTTCACCAAAATCAGAAAGGTTATAGACACCCACTGAGATCATAGTGCAAGGGCATAGTGTTAGCCGAAGCCCTTTGGGGATTCCCTTTAGCTCTCAATTATTTTATGTCCTACACTAGAAACTGCTTGAGTAGTCTCTCCAGAGCTTTTGTAAATAATATACAATAAATATGGAGAGGACGTTTGAGTTAGCCCCCTTCAGCTATTGACTTATTAGAAGCATCACTCACATTTTGGGTCAAACAGCAGAACATTCATTCAGTGACTGGAGTGTCAGTCATCATGAGTGGAGCCATATTTACATCTTCGTAGGAGGGAGGGGAGTACCAAAGGTAGGCAAGCCTATATCTTTACATTTTTGACAGGGGTACATGATAGGGAGGACAGTGATGAGGTGATTAATGGTCATTCCGTACTGAAGTTCTTAAAATCCCTCCAGGCCTCCACCCGCCCTCAGAGGTTTCTCTGGGTTCTCCGACTGACCAACACACCCAACTGGGAGAAATCAGCCTCCCTGGTTAACAGGTGCAATACAGGAATCAACTGTACAAGTTCTCTCAAGCCTAACAGGCTCAACACAGGCATCTTAAGTCCAACCAAAGAACAGGTGCAACACGTGCACCTGCAAAGAAGGCTTCCCCCAAAGACAGAGCAGGCACAGAGCAGGCAACTGCTGTGTCAGCTTGCCCACACACAACCCATACAGCACAAGCATCTACAGTGCACACTTCCCTAACACACCGAGCTCATGCAGACAGGCATTCACACTCACAACAGTTATAGTACAATAGGCCACAGCGCAAGCTTCCCTCGCAACGAGCTACAATACAGCATTCATTGGTTAACACACAACATGCACAGTAACGGCAGCAGTGCACGTTTTCACTACACCCACTGATTACAACACTGGCAAATGAGTAAATGTAGGAGTGGCACTCATGGAGTCACCCTTCATTAGGAATTATCCATCGCCGTTCATGGAAATAAATAGTGCGGTAGTCCATATAAAAATATCTTTATTCAGATATTGCATTCCTGAACAAGCACCAAGCTACAGCCAAAGCGTTTCACTCTTGCCAAGAAGAGCTTCTCAGGGCTGAAAATAACAACAACAAAAAAGAAAATATAAACCACACTGGTTAGTTGGATTCAAATCACATGTATGTTAACTACACATTCCGCACATTAAAAAAGGGACGACACTACTAAAGTGTCTATTGTATATTTCCATATTTATACCCCAAAGGGTATTACAAATAATGTAAACCACAGCTCAACTGAAATGCAGTTTACAGTTCCCTGATAATACATATTCATTGCATGTGTAGTGCACTTGTTAGTTCAGATCACACAGTCACTACTAAGGGAGGAGGAGATCATGACAACAAACATCAGATCATTATGTATTTAATCCACACAAAGCATCATAATAGCCAATTATGTCCTACCTTTTTAATTTCAAACGTTGCTCAACCTGGATCTAAGGTGAACTAGTTGAGTAACCTGAGTTGTTTTCATTAACTGTATCTAATCCGTTTACCTGTTGTAAGTGATTACATCGTAAAGAATGACAACAACCACCAACTAATTATATATTTAATCCACACAAAGGGTAAAAATAATGGATTAACAACTTTCTAAGGAGTTTCAGAAGCTGCTTGCCCTGGTTCCAGTGTGTACCAGTTATGAACCCTGGGCTATGTTTGTCCATTGTATCAAATCCGTTTACATATTGCAAGCATCTGGGTCATAATGTATAATTAATATATGCGATAAATGTTTAAAAGAATGCAAATAATTTTAAAGGGAGAAGGTATTCAAATCACTCCTGAGTCACAGCAATTAACAGATTGGTTCCATTATTAAAACATTTCAACTCCTATTAAAAATGAGACTCTTCTTACCTAGTCATAGTTATTTACCAGCTTAATTCTGTTGTCACAGATGTCACAACCCCTATGCAGTACAAGAATGTTTGTTGTAGGTTCATCAAGCACTCAAGAGTCCCTTGTGAGCTCACAATGCCTGTGTATCTGTAAGATGGAAAAGGAATACCCAGAAATGGTCTGCTACTTTCCCATACAAATGCTGGTGACAGACACTAGATGGGGTTTATAATATTGTAATTCACATACACCCTATATAACTTCCTTGCAGTAACCCTTGATAAGGACAAACAATATAACAATACCAAGTACAAACAAACTCAGGCAGAGTGAGCTTCGATAACATTAACAGTTATGTGAAGTGCTGTAACATAACGACCTAGATTCTTGTAATAAGAAAGAACCATTGCCACCTACTCAGACTCCCTTATCCTAAAAGGTCTCTTGCTCTTATAAACAAAGGTGTGCCACAAAGGCTCCCATCTGTCCTAGGCCAATGTACGTTGCCATCTTGAATCGAGCAAACTCTGTATAAAATCATAACTGAAACCTGACATAGTTGGGAGAACACCTACTTTTACAGTTCTGTTCCATATTTAAAAGTAGAATTGTGTCGACAAATTGTCCTGGCAAAGCAATCTGGTTTTATCCAACCATAGCAATGGTGTAAACACCATAACGTTATGACCTTTTTGTCTGTCCCAAGGAAGAAATAATGCCCCAGGAGCCAGCCAGGGTGGCGGTACTTAACTGGGACTGACAACTTCCCCAATAGCCTTCCCCCTAAAATGTGTAACTAAGGGCTTGTTAGTAAATGATGTCTTACGACATGGTGCAATCCCAAGGAGGGCCCAGTGTTTTTTCCAGAATCTTCACAATGTCATGGCTACTTCTATTGTAGGTAATGATAAACAAACCCCCTCTGGCCTGAGCCTTTACCATCTGGCTTTTGGCGTGATACATAGCATGGCTCTACTGCTCCAGCTGAAGTAGTTAATAATCTGGGAGTCTTCCTTGAGCCTGAACTGTCCTTGTCATGCATGAAGCAGCCACTTGTTTCTTTCTGCTTAAGGTTTCTGAGGAAGATTCTCCTGTTTCTACCTAACCCAGTCCATCGGGTAGTGACTATACCGAGTCACCTAGACTATTTCAACTCCCTTTATCTTAGACTGGATAGATGTCTTTTGAGGAAACTACAGACAGTACAAAATGTGCCAGGTCGTCTGGCCTTGGGAGCGCCATATTCCTCGTCTGTATTACAAGCTCTGCACCGGTTGCCAGTTGGCCAGAGAGTTACCTTCAAAGCTCTATGCTTAGTGTATAAAGCGATACACCAATATGGTCCATTAGACACAAGACCGATGTTCTACAACTAAATTCCACCTCGTCTTCTGCATTCCTCAGAGGCTAAACTGTTGGTACTGTTGTATTCCTCTTAGGGTGTCCGTATATAGGTTTTCCTGTATCATGTCCTTATATAGGCACAATTCGCCCTACCCTTATAAAGGCATAAAATCCCAGTCCTTATTTAGGCATTAAACCGTGCACTCCAAATACAGGCATGGTCTCCGACATCCGTCCACCCTAACGTCACAACGAGTTCTTGAAGAACAGACCCTTAGGCTTCGGGAGTTTCCCTATCACAGGACTATTGATTTCTTCAAGGACTCATCTATTATGCATGAACCGTTATACCTTAAGGGTTCATTCATGACGTCTTCCGCTGTCCGATTCACGTCAATGCTAACATTCTGAGGTACCTCTCAGGTATAAATATACCTTCCCTAGCCCTTGTAAATCAGAGGAGACCTCGACTTCAGAGGAGCCCGTATCCCGGCCTGACGCACTGAGAAGACGCTGTCATCCCTGCACGCAGAGAGTCCAGCTTCCAGTGATCCAACTTCCCTCGCGGGGTGTTGGAGTCCGAGTCTGGCAAGAGATTTCCACCTCTCTCATTCTTAAGGTATGGAGCTGACTAGAACCTAGAGGGACTCTTGGCATACTAGGCATACTGGGCTTAGTAAGGAATACTTCACCTACTTCATACCTCTCCCTACACCTAGGTTAGGTACACTGGGGTAGAATTAGCTTAGAGACGCATCGTATGAGTACTCGCATTTTTAGCTCATGTTATTTATGTATGTGAATATACGCTAAAAGATAATGCTAGCGCAGTATTATTTATTTCTACTGCTTACGCTGTACATTATTTATCTTGCATACTGTCTTGTGATCGTAACAGCACATATCACCTACACGAGAAACAAGACTGTTCAATAAATCCTTTTATTGAAACGCCCGTCTATTCTTTCTGTGTAACTTTGAGGAAAACTATTGAGCTGAGTGAAACGGTTATCTATTGTTTCCACGACTCTGGGACACGTTCTGATTCTAAAGGGAAACAAAGTTGTCATGTTTTGCGGCTGCCAGAAACTACTCCCTTCTTGTTACCCAAAGAGTTTCTAGTGGCCTCTGAGCTAGCTGGCACAAGTAATTAAGTTTAATATACTCGATAGGGACATACCGACCTTAGTCCTATGTCAAACCTATAGGGTATATTATTCCAATGCGCAGAGCCTATTAGGGAAATAGGAGCTACACTACATGGCGCCCAATGGTTTGGTAAGGCGGTAATTTAACGCTAGATACGGAGTAACTCAGCTGTGCTTTTTCTTCAGAGACCCCTACCCATATACTCCAAAAGACGTCTGGAGTGGGCAGGGTTAAGTATCCGCCACAGCAAAATAGGGAAGCACCCTATATATTAGCTGTTTGGTTTGCTCAATGTTGAAGGATACAGTGTTCCAAAATATTGTGCACCTTATCTTTTTGTTTCCTTGAAACTTGTTCTATATTTTTCAAAAAACATAAATGTCCACCAACGGGGACAATAACACCGAAACCGGTGGAGCTGCGGCTGACCCAGTCGTAACAGCTTTTAACTTTACAGGTTTAAATGAAACCGAGGAGGGTGTTATAGACATCCATCCAAACATAAGAAGAGCCATCACTTTAAAACTTATAAAACACGGCCTACCACCAAGAGGCGGTAGAGCAGTTTTTGTGATAGAGGCACACGAATCCTTTCAGACAGAGGTATTCTATTCATGGATAGTATTCCCAGAATCAAATCCAGTAACAAAACTGTTTCACTTCTACAAGGAAGATGATCCACCAGAGGAATATATTCCTTTCGAGGATATTGAAATTCCATTAACATACCAGGAGCATCAGCTCTGGTTTAAAGGCGCCCTAAAACATCACAGAAACATTACCAGGCTCGGTCCCCTAGGGAGACCAGGAGCAACATGGCCGATTCTAGCTGGCTACACACCTCATCCTGAACTGGATATAATGTCAGATGAGGAATTACTTACTCAACTACAAGAGTTAATAAAAATCTACAGACAATTGGTCCAATATGTCATGCGGACTTTCACAGTCCAACCACCATTAACAATTCCAAATCAGACCCCTCATCCGGGGACTACATTAAAAATTACACCACAGACTCTCTACTCAGTCATGGGTAAAATGCCCACAAAACGTGAGCAAATTCCATTCTGGATAGCTCAAAAAATTACTCAAATAGAAGCAGTATTTCCAAATACTAGCCCTTATGAGAAACACAGAATCCTAACAATCAGTTTACCAATGGGGATCACACCACAACTGGAAGACTGCACCACTTGGGGCTCAGTCTTTGCTGCCATCTATACTAAAACACATGGTATTCCATCAATTGCAGTAATACCTGATGTCCTGAAACAAATTCAAAACGAATACGGGCAGAGCCTGCTCTGAATTTAGGTATGAAATTACTGAAAAATTTCGACCAGGTCTCAACAATAATATTATCTAATATTAAAGGGAGGCAGCAGCAGTGGCGATCCGCCAACGATTAAGGGAATTCGATGTTACAGAACATCAAACAGAACTACCCAGAATAATAGAACAATCCTATGCAGAATTAGGCAGAGATAGTTTGGGTGGAAGACCATTAAAACCAAAACTATCTGAGAATCCTGAAAAGGTCTCTATTAAACAAACTCCTACATATTCTAAAAAGAAGTGGGAAACTAATAAACAAAATTCAAATGAGAAACGTTCTCAATCCCGAGGTAGGTCTCCGCAAAAGGAGCCCTCTGAAAGGAGGTATAACCTCAGGAATAGGGATAGTTTGAGAAAACCTGACAGGTATCAAGATACTGATACACGTTCCTCTCGTACCTTTCAGATCTCGTCACAGACATCGGGAAGAAGAGGACGGTCAGAACATAGAGAAGAACGCGTGAAATCCAAGGAAGATAAACACGCTCCAAAAAATAAAACAAAACCTCAATTCTCCAAAAAGAAAGTAGCAGGTCTGAAGATCAGACATGCCGAGGATACTGAGAACACAACTCAAGAACGGAGAATGGGCTCAGACAATGCTGGACAGTGCAGCAGAAGTCACAATAGCTCGCCAGAACCTGAAGGAACTTCTGGAGATAGTGGACTTGAATGAGTACATCACAGTAGAGACTGTAGACACCAGGGTTAGTACTCCACAAAAGTTATATGAAATAACACTCCGAATGGAGGGAGACATACCTAGACAGGTGAAAGCACTCTTTTGGGAAAAACTTTCAAGGAGCTATGACATACTTCTAGCAGAAAAAGACTGTCCACCACAATTTGTCAGGGAGTGCCCACATGGCGAGGACATTATTATGCGTGCCTTCTCCAACCATATTCCAATTCACCAAAAATATACATATGCCAGGAAATGGGCAGTAGCTCAGGCCCCAGCATTATATAAAAATCATGTAGGATGGGATGAGGACTCACCTCACCATAAAATACATCTGAAACATGAACCAACTGCACAAAGGCAGTAACCAATAAAGCAAGAAGCTAAAAAACAGGTCAGGGAGATCTTAGATCAACTTGAATACCAAGGGGTGATTGAAACATGCACCTCCTCAATGAACAATCCTTTGTTTCCTGTCTCCAAACCAGACAACACCTATCGTCTAGTTTTGGATTACAGACATTTAAACACTTGTTCTAAAACATTTGCAGTTCAAAAAGCACATAGTACAGCATTAATGAATAACATTGTGCGTAAAAAATATAAAACCACATTAGATATCTCAAATGGTTTCTTTTGTCAAAACATAGCACCTGAAAGCAGGTACTTAACAGCTTTCTCCATAATGGGGACCCAGCGTCAATTTTGTCGACTCCCACAAGGGTTCAAGAACAGCCCGGGGTTATTCTCAGCGAGGGTAACAGAGTTACTACAAATTTATGACAATGAGGTATTGTCCTATGTCGATGACATCTATCTGACGGACGATGACCTGGAAAAACACTTGAACAGGGTAAGCACCATTATATTGGGCTTCGCCTCTGAGGGCTACAAGTTCAACTTTAAAAAGTCCCGAATTGCCCATCTCAATGTCCTATTTCTAGGATATGAGCTTTCAAGTGAAGGCAAGCGCTTGGCAGCTAACTTTTTAGAAAAGTGTGCGCTGCTCCAACCTCCAAAAACGCTGAAAAACTTACAATGCATCCTGGGTTTCCTAAATTTTGGAAGAACATACGTTCTAAATTACGCGGAAAGGGTTAAACCTCTCTACGCATTAATCAAACCTGATTTTTCAATCAAAAATTGGACACAAGAACATACAGAAATCTTGCGTTCACTCCAGGCTAACATGTTAGCAACAAATCACTTACAAACACGCGTAAGTCAACGCAATTTAGTGATCCGAATAATTTCGGGTCAATGCAGATTCACCTACTTAACATTTAATGAGGGTGAAAAAATACCAATTGCATACAAATCCCATTTGTATACACTAGCAGAAATGTGCTTCACTTCAACTGAAAAAATTCTGACAGCAGTTCAAACCGCTGTAGCAAAAGAAAGAGCTTTAGCCCAAGGGAAACGCATTATTGTCGTTACCCCAGTACCTGCATTAGAAGCAGTCACAAAAGCGAGCATTCCAAATGCTAAAGCATTACATCCAAGATGGATACAATGGGTTAATTCTCTTGCTGCAACAGATGTTGAATATGTTTTTGATCCTGATCTAAAAACACAAGCGTTCCTGCAATATGAACAAGAATGTCCTCTGCCCACTGAAATTCTGCCTCTCGATCAGTACGAATTCATAATTTACACTGACGGATCCGCACAATCCGCAACAGGGGGTAAGCAAGCTTACAGTGCAGCGTGTGCAATCGTTAAAGGTCGCATGCGAGATGGCATCATCAGACCTATGGTCACAAAAACTCAATCTCTAGGAGATTGTACAGCTCAGCGAGCTGAGCTACAAGCATTCAAACTGGCACTTGAAAGTACAGATCGCGAATTCCCCACATTAATAGTGTGCGATTCTTTTTACTGTGTTCAGTCGGATAATGAATATATACAAAATTGGCTTGAAAACGGGTTCAAAGATGCAAAAGGTGGCACAATAAAGCATAAAACGCTTTGGGAACAAGTAGTTCAGTTGAAAAACGAACTACCAAAGGCTCACGTGATCCATACACTGAGCCATCAACGTGATGGCGTTCACGTTGCAGGGAATTCATTGGCTGACGAAGCCGCAAAGGGGGCTGTTCAAACGGCTTCCGTAGCTGCGATCACTCGTTCAAAAACGAGAATAGACAGTGAGATAATGTTGGCTGTCAATGCTACAAGCAAAGGCAGTGGTGCAGCGTTACCAAAAAGGTTTTCACTCAAGTACTCTTATGTAATTGATGCGAACAACGTTCCTTTTGCTCGAATCCCTGGAGTGGGGGATAGGGTAATTCCAAACATGGAACGTAGAGCAGCTTTGATTTATGAAACACATCTGGGGGAGGGTCTGTCACATCAAGGGATCTCTAAAACAATATTGACATTAAGAGATGTACTGGTGGCCTGGGATGAATACAGAAATACACATATTCATCAACAACTGCATAGACTGCAAATTACAGCGAGAAAGCAACCAGACACCATGCTACGAATGTAGCTGCCCTGCACAGACACCATTGTTAGACAGCATTAGACTATCTATGCACAGGCGTCCTCGTGGACAAGTGCAATCCCACAAATACTAAATCAAGGTTCCTATGGATATGGCCTCAGTGCTCGGCTGACGCTCGAACTGTTATAAAAGATTTGCGAGTCTTTATCGGCACATACGCAATAGGCACACTACATTCTGACCAGGGCCCTGCGTTTAGCTCTCGGGCTTACAAAGAAGCCATGGCCAGTCTGGGCGTTGCATTGCGGTACTCCTCTCCATTCCATCCTGAGGGAAATTCGGTTGTGGAAAGGAAAACCGGGACATAAAGCAGTCTATAACAGCTAGGGTATTAGGTTCGGGTGATGGGTGGGTCAAACATCTATATGGGGTCCAACGCTCATTAAACAATTTGCCAAGAAGTTCTCTAGGGGGGGTCACTCCATATGAGGTCCTATTTGGGACAAGAATGTGGGTACCAGACCTCGAACACGTAGGCACAGTGGTGGAAAATAAACCCTTTGATATCAAAGATCGTTTGGCTGTTTTGCAGGACTTAAACAAATTAAGAACGAAACAAAGCAACGTGTTCCTGCAGCCAACCACCACTGGGGATCAACCGGCTGTCCCAGCAAGGCCTGTCTGGATTCCAAAAGTTGGGGATCTAGTCAGAGAAAAGATTGCAGTCAAGAAGGAATTTGGACCTTCTTACAGACAACCAGTAGCTGTCCTAGCTGTTCAAGGAACAAGAACAGTACTACTGCCGCCCCTTGCTGGAAAAAAGGAGAAAAGATTTGTGTCCATCGACCTCATCAAACCACAGTATGTGGCCAATACTAAATAGTAGGCCTCATGGACTCCGGCCTAGTAGCAGACGCACTCCTCTCGCTACTATCCAAGAGGTTCAGACTGAAAGACTGATAACCATCGAGAATTCAGCAGTAACAGATGAAGGACTGAGCAACAATGCTATGGAACTCATCCCTCTTGAAACTCAAGTAACAGTTCGTCCAAATACACCTGTTTACACCAACGTAGCAAGTGATCAACTGGTTCCAGCGATTTCAACAAATCCTGATGCAATTTCAACAATTGACAGAACTGCTTCTGGCTATTTCATTAACTTTGATACGTTCTCAGAAGATCCCAGTGAACCTGAAACAACGCCAAGATCATTAACTTTCAAACAGCAAGTACAAGACTTTCTTCACTTTCTGAAAAAAACTTATCTGGTTTCACCATGGATTGAACTCTGGATTATTTCTGGAATATTTGTTTTCCTGCTTTGGCTAGCTTTGGTTATGACTATGAGCATGCTAATAAACGGCAGATACATCCGTGTGAACACTGAAAGAAAAGATGTGAACTTACTTTTGAAACCACATAAATCTTCCCATCGTGAAGCAAGAGACTTGTCAACAGTGAACATCACTGCCGTGCCTATACAGGATGGTATAGTGTGGGACAAAACTGATTTCGATATATTCGGTCCTACGGAACAATTGAACATTCCACATTTGTTTAAAATTTCACTAAGTGATCTTATTTTGTCCAGTACCTATTCTGATGATTGGGACTTTGAGACTGTTAACGACATAATGTTTGACCTAGAAAAATCTGCTGCATTTTCTAAAAATGAATATTTAGAGGGTTCATTAGACTATGAACAGCTGTATTGCTATAACCACTATGGTCATCATTATTTGCATAAATCTGCAAACCCTAGAAATGTGTTTATGTTTAACCAATGGGAGCATTGTCCTACACCACCAAAAGACAGTTCAAAAACATTTGTTAATAAGTTTCCATATTTTTCAGGATACAATACATCTGATCCAGAAACACCCTGTGGGTGAGGGATGCTTGCACTGTCCATGCCTGTACTGTTTCTGTTGTGTATAGGACGCTTGCTACAGTGTCTGCTGTGTTAGGGAAGCTTGCATGGCAAGTGCCTGTTTTTCATCTGACTGTGTTAGGGAAGCTTGCACTGCAGACAACTGTACTGTACCTGTTGTGAGGGGGGTAAACAGACGTAATATCGAATTGTAAATATCGAATTGCCAAAATATCGAGTTGTAAATATAGAATGGACAGAATATCGAATTGCCAAAATATAGTGGTTAAGAATATCGAAATTCAGGTAAGAAATATCTATTGTCAAAATATCGACAGTCATAATATAGTTGTTAAAAATATCGATTTTTTGTATAGTGTTTTAAGTGTTAGTATGTGTGTTAAAAGTATGTATTATTTTTGTAATGTATGTTTTAATTTTTTAAAGTAATGAATTTTATGTTATTTAATTTTTGTGTAATTTAATTCTGTAGCGGGTTGTGGGTTTATAGGGGAATAGGGTGGGAAGTAATTTAATTATAATAAATTAAATATTAATTCTTAGGAATTATTAATTATATTTAATTTAATTGTGCGTTTTAGTTCTGTAGCGGGTTGTGGGTTTATAGGGGAATAGGGTGGGAAGTAATTTAAATTTAATTAAGTAATTATTAAATTTTATTTATTGGTATTGATAAATAATTCATTGTTAATTATTAATTGGTAATTAATTTTATTAATTGGTAATTAATTTTTATTAATTGGCAATAAATTTTTAATAATTGGTAAATAATTTTTATTAATTGGTAATTAATTTTTATTAATTGGTAATTAATTTTTATTACTTTTTTAATTGATAATTATATTAATTGTATTAATTTATTATTCAGAGCGGGTTGTGGGTTTATAGGGGAATAGGGTGGGAAGTAATTTAATTGTAAATCAGTAATTATTTATTTTTATTTATTGGTATTAAGTATTAATTTATTGTTAATTAATTCTTATTTGGTAATAACATTTTATTAATTGGCAATTAATTTTTATTAATTGGTAATTAATTTTTAATAATTGGTAATTAATTTTTATTAATTGGTAATTAATTTTTAATAATAGGTAATTAATTTTTAAGAAATAATATTTATTGGTATTTAGAATTAATTATTAAATATTTTGTAATTGGTAAGTCATTTTAATTATTTTTTTATTGGTATCGATAATTATTTTATTTTTATTAAAATATTAAATCATTATTTTCCCTACTGTTGCACTCTTTGGAGTGGGAATAGTAATTTTTACCCCTACGCTATCCAAAGCTTTCCCTACTGTTGCACTCTCTGGAGTGGGAATAGTAATTTTTACCCTCCCGCTATCCAACGCTTTCCCTACTGTTGCACTCACTGGAGTGGGAATAGTAATTTTTACCCCTACGCTATCCAACGCTTTCCCTACTGTTGCACTCTCTGGAGTGGGAATAGTAATTTTTACCCTCCCGCTATCCAATGCTTTCCCTACTGTTGCACTCACTGGAGTGGGAATAGTAATTTTTACCCTCCCGCTATCCAAAGCTTTCCCTACTGTTGCACTCACTGGAGTGGGAATAGTAATTTTTACCCTCCCGCTATCCAACGCTTTCCCTACTGTTGCACTCTCTGGAGTGGGAATAGTAATTTTTACCCTCCCGCTATCCAACGTTTTCCCTACTGTTGCACTCTCTGGAGTGGGAATAGTAATTTATACCCCTACGCTATCCAACGTTTTCCCTACTGTTGCACTCTCTGCAGTGGGAATAGTAATTTTTACCCTCCCGCTATCCAACGCTTTCCCTACTGTTGCATTCACTGGAGTGGGAATAGTAATTTTTACCCTCCCGCTATCCAATGCTTTCCCTACTGTTGCACTCACTGGAGTGGTAATAGTAAATTTTACCCTCCCGCCATCCTACGCTAAAAATATTGAATATTTTTTATAAATATTACGTTAATATATATATGTATTAAAAAATAAAAATTTATGTTTATTTTTTTTTAACTTACATTAATTATTTAATAATTTTAAAGTTATTTAAGTATTTTTAAGTATGTTTTAGTTAATTATATATATTATTTCATTAATTTTACATTACTTTTAAGATATTTAAAAAATTCGATATTTTGACTAACTATATTTTTTACAACTATATTTTGGATTCGATATTTTTGTACTTACCTGTTTGTAGATAGGCATTCGATATTTTGTCATTCTATATTTTTACTTCGATATTGTTGTAGGTCGATATTCTTGTATTCGATATTCTGTCAGTGATCCGTGAGGGGAGCTGTTAGTACAGATGGCTTTGTTTCCCTCATATGTGTGAGGGAAGGTTCTGCTGCGGGTGCCAAAGCTGTATGTGCTTTTGGTGTGAGGGAAGCTCTCATAACAAATGCTTGTTCTTTCTGTGCTCTATATGAGTGAAGCTTGTCCTTCAGTTGACAGTGTTGGATGGAAATGGAATTAAAACGAACAAAACTGACCATGACTATAATGGCTATGCAGAAAAACAGTTAGATCAGTATCCAGGCAAGATACACTTAAAGTCAAGTGAAAGAAGAAGGACAAAGGCAGGGTTGTCATGTTGTTATTGAATTTATAGAGCACTATAATTAGCTCCTATGGGGGTCCGGGCACTAAAAATAAAGAATTATACAGAATAGCAGAAGGAAACAGATCAGATAGAAGCCCCTCATTGTCATGGGGATCTCAGCTCTATCTATTTAGCAACTCCCAGGCTTAAAAAGCTATGTCTCTAAGACCTTTCTAAACTGAAGGGGGTGGGAGACAGTCAGAGGAGGGTCGGAAGCTTATTCCACAGCAAGGCCGCTCTCACCGAAATGGCTTGGCCTCCAGACCTCACTTGTTTGCATCTAATCACAGCAGCTGGTGTACCATGCTGATGGCAAGACAAATTTGCCACAGAACCATTACAAGCCCCGTGTAAAGAAATGTCCTGACATATTAGTGAACCGCTCAGTGCACTTTTACAGTGTGTACCGCTCAGAAACACTTCACGATCCCCACTCCAACATCTATATGTGTAAGGTAAATTCCACATATACCTTACACATATAGGTATATATGTGTAAGCATGTGCAATTCCAGGTTCCCTCGGGTCACACACCGACCATGCACAGCAGAGAACAGCTTTGTGGTTTCCATTACACAGCCTAAGAGCACTGCTTACTCTGTAGTTTCCAGTCTTCTGACACACAGCTGAAAATACAAGGGTGTTCGGGGGCTAAGGGTGAGACTAGAAGTCAACAATGTAGCGTCAAAGGGTGTGTGATGCCACTTCAACTTCTCTGGCCATTTCGGTGAATCAAGTTACCCTGAGTAAAGTGCTTAATTTTTGCCGGTGGTTGCAAGTGGTTGGTGTGTCTGGCACCAAGTTTTGTAGACAGGGACTTGTTTTTCATAATCAAACTTTGCCCTAGAGCAACAAACAGAAGAGCAGAAAATGGAGGAAGAGAAGTGTAGGAAAAAAGTGACAAGAGAAAACACCAGGATGACAAGGAACCCGGGAGAGTGAGACATAGAAACAAGAAGAGTAAGATAGCTGAAGAAAGATGCATGAAGTGGGATCTTTAGTAGCAGCGTGTGGTGTTCTGGAGAAGACATCTCTTCTAAGTTCTTGTTGCCAGGAGATGATGTAGTATTCTAGAATGTATGCACTTGCAGGTAAAATGTTGTTTGGTGAAATTTGACAGTTGGTTCTCGGTGGATGAGGTCTCTAAAATGCTTGCTGATCAATAAAGCTACCTTAAACCATCTTTTGAGGATTCACAGCCTGCTGATTTATCTAAGGGCATCACCTCATTTTGGCGACGAGGATTACCTTTCAAGGTAAATGTTTCAGATGTGGGAATTCTGGTCATATGGTGAACTTTAAGGAGTGTCCGGGGTGGAAGGTCACGTGTTCCAGTTGTGGAAGAAAGGGTCATTATTCTAGATGCTGCAAATCAAACAACATTCTACCTGCAAGTGCTTACATTCTAGATTACTACATCATCTCCTGGCAACAAGAACTTAGAGGAGATGTCTTCTCCAGAACACCACATTGTGCTTAATTCGAGCCAGTGGTTTCTGGTGCTCGGCACCGGCACTTAATTGTCAACACTGGCACTTGTGGCAGTCTGCCACAACGTGGTGCTGTCTAGCTAATTTAGAGATGACCACAACAACAGTCAATTATTAATTTAATATACATTAAAAATGACTTTTTACCTGCTACCCAAGCCATTCCTATAGTTTTGGGGGAATGGAATAGTCTGAGCTGTCACACTGATAGGAGTGTGATGGTTACAAGTTGTGTTGTTGCTATCACTGGCAGCATGGCTAGGGCATTGGGTTGTGCAAGCTGCAGTGCCCTCCTGGCGAGAGCCCTGGCACTTATTTGTTTACAAATTAAGCACTGTTTAGTAGGTAGCCTTGATATTACCAACCCCAGGATACGCATCACTGGCCATGGGCTTCCAGGAAAGACTTTGGACCTGCACTTAGTGTCTTTCACAAGTTAAGAACTGCCTGGAGGTAGGTCCATGGATAGTTAGTAAGAGGTGGCGAGGAGAAGTCCTTGGACTCACAGAGCAGGGGCCGAGTTTCCACTTTATCCAAACTGTGTGCTGACTGGCTGGATTCCACTGCATGTACTGTTGCAGGGATTCTCAAGTGGACCCCGCAGCCGCGGTTTATTGTTCTTGTCCTCTGTATAAAAGTCCCAATTGTAAAGGTGAGGGTCTAGCTTCTGGCACAAAGAATCCTCCGGCGGTGCAAGCTTTATTAGCCTGGGCTCGGGTTGCTGCAGGGATTAAATATGGACCTCGCTGCAGCTCGTCTGCGGTCTCCACTTTTATGTACTTGTCATTTTCTTGAAATCCGCAGACTGCGATAATTGGAATAGGGTGTTTTTTTTCACTTTATCCTCGGAATTCCTGTCTCCACGGAGCCAAACAGTTGTTTTAGATTAGTGTACAAATAGATATTAGTGTATTACATCTGTTGTTAATCCGCGTCGTGGTGCAAGGGAGGTGCCAACACATCATTTATTAGGCACGTCAAAAATATGATGTTCTTTTTTCGTTTTTTTGTCTCTCATTTTAGAATATAATAGCTTCTAGGATGTCTTTTACTTTTGCTATATGCTACTTTTCGTCACTGTATAATGAAGGGCGGGTGGTAATGCATGCCGGTTCACAATTAAAATATTCACAATGAATTATAAAGCTACTGAACGTGGAGGAACGTGGCCCTCTCCCCGGGTGTAACATCCTCCTCTGTCCTTCCTCTGGTGATATGGCTGGCAGCGAACCTCAGTGACATCATTATTGCTTTAATTTTAACTTCTATAATTTTCAAGAATGGAGAATACACGAGAAAAGGTGTAAAATACGTAAAAACACATAATCACATGGAGGAGTTACAGTTGCACCACACCCACACCTCACCCAGCAAGAGTTGCACCACACCCGCACCTCACCCAGCAAGGGTTGCCCACACCCGCACCTCACCCAGCAAGAGTTGCACCCCATCCGCACCTCCCTAGGAGAGGATGTGGTCCGTCAGCTAGATTGCCGACTTTGGTGCCGGAAACCACGGTTCGAGCCTCGGGGTCGCGTCCACATCCTGTGATTCTGGGCAAATCACTTAATCTCCCCGTGCCTGAATGTGTCCTTGTGTAACGTAACCGGTGCTCATGTAAAGCACTCCAATACCTTCGGGTCGAGTTCGCGCTATATAAATCTGCATTAAAATACAAAAAAAAAAAAAATTCACACAAGCTCTGCAGCCTTTTAGTTGCTTGCAATGGACTAAGGGAGGGGTAAAGGCTGGGAGCTACAGGAAGTAACCATTACTCCTGCATCCCTTTTTAGGTCAAAGCCTGCCAGGCGGCACAGCAGTCTGGTTTGCTGAAGACATCTTGGGGACATACGGAAAGCTTCCTTGGAAATGCATTCCGCCCATTGCTTACCATTGGCTTTGTGGTTTGTAAGTCACATTTGGTTGCATTTCTTTGTCAATCCCATGGAGCATCACCTCTTTACCATCGCTCCTTGTATTTTACAAGTGCTCTCTTTCTGTAAACAGGCCTTTAATTCTTGTCCTTATCTTGTCACATTTGCTAGACATTCAGTGACAGAGGCCAAACTTCAGGCTCTGTCTTTCGAGGGAGCTTGGCAGTTACTTTTCTTTCTCTGACTTCAAAATGAGGGGATTTATGTGCCAATTCTGCTGTGTAAGGATATGTGACAATCTTCCTGTGAAAGGAAAGGCCTTTTTCTACCACACAACAAACTCTAAGGGGCCGATTCCGATTCGGGCCGGAAAAAGCACCGACCGACTCGGATCCGGTAAAAATACCGACCGACACGTACCAGTGGCGCCCGACACGCCAAGTACGATGCAAGCCGCGATAAATCCGACCGACACGTCAGGAAACCAAGCCGACCGACCGAGCCGCTCGGAAAATAGCAATCCGGCCGGAAAAACACGCGAATCCAACCGACCGACACGCACCCGGAACAAATCCGACCGAATCGTACCCGCCAACTCCAACCCGCAAAGTACGATGCAAGGCGCGAAAACACGACCGAGTCGGACGGAGGACAAGCCGTACGACCGACACGCATACAAAACCGAGCCGAAGCAACACAATACACCGCGACCGACGCGTACGCAGCATACAAAACTGCACAAACACAGCATGAACGAAACGGAAAACACCGTACGAGACCAATGCACGGTCCGACTCGGTCACAAGAACGTTTCCAACATACACAAACAACACAAAGGAAAAATCAACCAAAAAAAGGCCAAACAAGCAATTACCAAGCCAATAAATACTGGGGGGTGGGGACAGAGAACAAAGACACACCCACAACTCCACCTATATAAAGGACACAAATCACTACCATGAGCCTTTGCAAATGCCATTCCACTACCAGCACCCAAGAGAAAGCAACCACACACCCACAGCTCATCCCTCACACAAGCCACACACCAGCAGCACACCAACAAATACCTACCTCACATACACCCAGCACAACACACACCCACACACCCTCACCTGCACACCAACACACACATCACCCACCATCACCAACCATCACCATGCCCCCCAAGAAGAATCCCAAGTTCCTAGATTGTGAATTGGAAGTCCTGGTAGACGAGATCCTCAGGGTGGAGCCACAGCTGTTTGGCACATTGGTCCAACAGACCCCCATGTCGCAGAAAACCAAGATGTGGGAGAGGATCATCAACAGGGTGAACGCCCAATCACCATGTCGGCGCACAAAGACGGACATCCAGAACAGGTGGTATGACGTGCGCAGGAGGGTACGGGACCTGCTGAAGATAGACTACATCAACAGCCAACACACCGGCAGTGGCCCTCCTGCCAAGCCAATATACCTCAGGCCCTGGGAGGAGAAGGTGCGGGCCATCCTTCCGCCAGTGAGCGTATATGGACTAGAGAACATCCCAGAGCCTGGTGAGTACACAACAAATGTACACAATAAACTGCCACAAAACACACACATCACTGTCAAGGGGAGAGTCAAACCATGCACTCATAGCAATTACACAGCAACTAGAACAGAATCATCCCAAAATGTGTATGTCAGTCAGATAAACACAACACATGCCATCAAAAAAGTCACATCCAACTGTGCCAACACATGTACAAACACAACCACAACTACAGCTAGGCAGTGGCACAAATAGAACTAACACACACATCCACACATGTAGCCACCACAACAACACCAACACACAGTGAAGACCACTCAAAGGAAGGAATTCTGTGTATGCTGGCCAAGTCAGTGTAGCCAATAGCATCATGGGAGTCGCAGTCACACATATTGCCCCCCCCCAACTGTCCCATCAACACCACCATGAACCATGCGCACATCACAGGGAGTGGAGAAGGACTCACAAGATGGCTGACACTGGCTACTGCTGTGGGGAGCACAAGGCCCTGCTGCCAACTGTGCACCAACAAACAGCAGGACACCACTGACTGACATCCTGAGAGACAACTTACACTCCCTGCAATGCAAGCACGTTCCATGGTGGGATATCTGGCTGGCTGGGTGGGAAGGGGGACTTGCAGCACTGACCATAGTCACCAGCACCTCCCCTCACACCCCCCCCAACACAAACTCCACAGTACCCACCTGGTAGAATGCAATGCCCTCCATCCTAACACAAGATCCCACAAAGCACCACCACCCTGGGTTATGTTGTGTGAAGCACAGGGACACTCTTGGGACTCTTAGCCAAACAACTGCCAGGACAACACTCCCAGCCATCCTGTCAGCACAGCCAGCCCACCCCACAGGGAAGCAGAGTCAAAAGGAAGGAAGCATGGGCATGCTGTGAAGGGGGGTGGAGGCAATAGCATGATGGGAGTCGTAGTCACAGACATTGCTCAGCCTCACAACTGGCCCATCAACACCACCCTGAACCATGCTCACATCACAGGGAGTGGAGAAGGACTCACAAGATGGCTGACACTGGCTACTGCTGTGGGGAGCACAAGGGCATGCTGCCAACTGTGCACCAACAAACAGCAGGACACCACTGACTGACATCCTGAGAGACAACTTACACTCCCTGCAATGCAAGCACGTTCCATGGTGGGATATCTGGCTGGCTGGGTGGGAAGGGGGACTTGCAGCACTGACCATAGTCACCAGCACCTCCCCTCACACCCCCCCCCAACACAAACTCCACAGTACCCACCTGGTAGAATGCAATGCCCTCCATCCTAACACAAGATCCCACAAAGCACCACCACCCTGGGTTATGTTGTGTGAAGCACAGGGACACTCTTGGGACTCTTAGCCAAACAACTGCCAGGACAACACTCCCAGCCATCCTGTCAGCACAGCCAGCCCACCCCACAGGGAAGCAGAGTCAAAAGGAAGGAAGCATGGGCATGCTGTGAAGGGGGTGGAGGCAATAGCATGATGGGAGTCGTAGTCACAGACATTGCTCAGCCTCACAACTGGCCCATCAACACCACCCTGAACCATGCTCACATCACAGGGAGTGGAGAAGGACTCACAAGATGGCTGACACTGGCTACTGCTGTGGGGAGCACAAGGGCATGCTGGGAACTGCACACCAACCAACAGCAGGACACCACTGTCAGCCATCTTGCCATTGCCCTCACACCCACACACACTGAACTCCCCACAAAAGCAAGTAAGTATGGGAATGCTGGGAAGTGGGGTGGAGGCAATAGCATGATGGGAGTCGTAGTCACTGATATTGGTCACCCCCACAACTGGCCCATCAACACCACCCTGAACCATGCTCACATCACAGGGAGTGGAGAAGGACTCACAAGATGGCTGACACTGGCTACTGCTGTGGGGAGCACAAGGCCCTGCTGGCAACTGTGCACCAACAAACAGCAGGACACCACTGACTGACATCCTGAGAGACAACTTACACTCCCTGCAATGCAAGCACGTTCCATGGTGGGATAACTGACTGGGTGGGTGGGTGGGTGGGAAGGAGGTCTGGCTGTCAACCAAACACAATCAATGCAGACCATGTTCACACCCCAGAGAATACATAGAAATGCCCAAATAATGCAGGACAATGTGCCACACCAATATCAACCCCTGACTGTGACGACTTAGGACAATACAATGTACAGGCCCGCACCCCGAGGCACAGTCACAACTGTCAGGTGTGTCAACCACTGATGCCTGCAGAAACATGACATACATTGTTTGTGTCTCCCAAAAACAGGTGATGATAGGGACACAGCAGCAGACGCTGAGGAGTCCCAGTCCCAGGCTCAAGAGGATGCCGAGCTCACTGGCGTCGTACAGCCTCTGTCCTCCTCGGACGATGAAGAACAACCTGGCACATCCGGTGCAAGTCAACATGCTGCACCAGCAGGACCACCAGCTGCAGCACCAGCAGGTCCACCAGCTGCACCCCCTGCACCCACCCCTCCAACGACTGTCACCACGAATACCATCCCTGCCGACATGGACAGAATAAGGAACAACACCAGCGCAGTGACCCTGGACCAACCTGGGGCCATGGACACCACCACCACCACCAACCCCCAAGGTGGACCAGGGTTATCTGTGCGTGCAACTGCACACACTGCACATGTCAGCAGGGGTGGTGGGAGGGGTGGGAGACAGAGGTCGCTGCTTGCAGACGTTGCTGGTGTGCATGAAGACCCACAACTGGTACGCATAGCTGATGCGTACCAGTCCAGCACCGGAGAGCTCAGCCAGGTAGTGGGGCTCCTCAGAGACATCAAACAGCAGCAGGCTGCCCATCATGCCCGCTTGGACTCCCACATGTCCCACGTGGAGTCACACATGTCACGTGTGGACTCCCACATGTCACGTGTGGACTCCCACATGACCCGCGTGGAGTCCAAGTGGGATGTACTACATGAGATGACGGCGGTGCACAGGGACATTTTACAATGCCTCCGCCAGATGAACAGCAACCAGTCCACACCTCCCTGTGTGCCAACAACATCTGGTACCGAACAAACTGCAACTGCCACAGGGAGGGAGGAGGACTCTGGCGGAGAGTCCCCTGCACCGCAGCAGCCTGCACTAGAGGGCCCCCCCCAAGAAGAGGGGTCGTCCGAGGAGGGGAAAGTGAGAGGCTGATGGCCAAGCGCAACTCCCAGGAAGCCTGAACCTGTTCTGGATTTTCGCCTTTGTGCACAGACTGTTCACCCTGTTGATGGCAACACTACTCCCACACATTGCATGGGGAGTACAAGTTGGAACAATGTGTCAGACAACTGTGGCCCCGATACTGGGGATCCTGTCTACCTGGACTTTCTATTCATCTAGGAACTTGGGATTGCAAGATTCATGTACAGCACAATCCATCCTATGCACTATTATCACAATAAACACACTAATACACCATACTTGCCTCTGTCGTGATTCCAACGTGGGTGCTGTTATGGGGATGATGAACTGCAAAATTACACAGTGTATGCGAACTGCAACAGCAAGGACAACACAGGCATGTGAGTACAGGCAACGTGACACATATGAGGGAGACACACCACCAGGGCTACACAACACATACACACCTAGGCCATCTGACTCATTGCCTACACTGATGTTGCCAGGGAAGACGGTGCAATGCACAGACACCACACCCATTCCCAGTTGTAGTCAAGTAGCCCACAGGTGCAGTAAGCAAATGGCAGTCAAATGTGTGACCACAGACAACGCACATCACTAAGTGAAGCACAGGTTTATTACACAGTAGCAACATGCCGTAACCACTACAGATGCAAGGTAACCCCACCTGGTAGCGGGCACACAGTCAACAACTGTAGACAGAAGGAAGTCCATGGGTGTGGCGCACATCACCTGTAGGGACACAACAGCTACCAGCCTGGATGTGCAATCACGTCGTCGGTGGACACAGTTGACCAAACGAATCTGAAAGTACCCTGTGAAGGACAGAAATGACACACAGTCAAAAGCAATGCAGTACAGGACAGAACAGCAAAACTCATGCACAATACATGTTACAAGATACCCACCCAGAACCAAGTTAGCATGTCAACACTGTTGGGGAGTACAGCCCACCTGTCACCACACATCGCAACACACATCCTGTCAAGTAGCCCATGGACACACTCCAACAGCACCAGAGCACCACCCACACATCATGCCAACTCACATCATTCACATGACACCTCAGGATACTCACATTCAGCTAAAGAAGTTGGTGATGAGCTGTGTGCGGACATCACCATCACCATCATCATCGTCACTGGCATCGTGGTCCAGGCCAGGATCCTCCACAGGTGGCGGATGTTGGTCATCGTCATCCTGGATGAGAGGCAACTCCTTCCGCACTGCCAGGTTGTGGAGCATGCAGCAGACGATGATAATCTTGCACACTTTCGCAGGGGCATATGGGAGGGACCCTCCGGTCTTGTCCAGGCAGCGGAAGCGGCTCTTCAGGAGACCAAAGGTCCGCTCAATCACTCTCCTGGTCCGACCATGTGCCTCATTGTAGCGCATCTGGGCAGGTGTCACAGGGTTCCTGAGGGGTGTCAGCAACCACGGCATGTTGGGGTATCCCGAGTCACCTACGGACAGACAAGTGCACATCAGCTGACTTGGAAAAGTGGGCGGAATACTACAGATCAGATCACACACAATGGCACAAAGTCAGTACACACCGACAAGCCAGGCACGCTGGTTCTGCATCTGTGCCATCAACCTGGGGATGCGACTACTCCTCATCACAAAGGCATCGTGTGCTGAACCAGGGAAACGGGCACACACGTGTGTGATGGTCATGTCTGCAAGACACACCACCAGTGCATTGACCGAGTGGTAGTGCTTGCGGTTCCTGTAGGCCTGCTCCTGGGCCTGTGGTGGTACCAAAGCCACATGTGTCCCATCAATGGAGCCAATGACATGCGGCATCCTCCCCAGGGCATAAAAGTCACTCTTCACGTCAGTGAGTCGTCGCAGTCTAGGGAAATAGATGTACCGGTTCAGGAAGAGCAACATTGCCGCCAAGAAATCGCGGAGCACACGGCTGAACATGGTCTGTGACATCCCACCAGCAGACGCCACAGTATGTTGGAAGGTACCGGTGGCAAAGAAGTGTAGGGCTGCCATCACCTTCACCTTGGGGGTCAGCGCTGTAGGATACGGCCGGCCAGGCTGCAAATGTGGGGACAACTGCACTGCAAAATCCTCAATCAGCTGCCTGGTGAAGCGGTACCGTCGGATGCTGTCCCGTTCCACCATCGTTGCCAGGTCTGGGAATGGCCGATGGACAGCAGGAGCCCTGCAGTGCAGAGGAGAAGTAAGCAAGATCGTCAGTCACCCCACATATGCGGCATTGAACACACTCAAGATCCCAACATACATCATCATGAGGCACAACTACATGAAGTGTGCAGTACCGGAACGACATGTATGGTACATACATGGCCAACATCTGTCAACACGGTCCTACAGGTGGCATCAATTTGGCCCAGGTTGGCCCATTGGATATCATGATGCTGTGTCACAGTCACCCCCCAGTGACATGTGAGGACAGATGTGCCCCAGGCACCACAGCTCAACGACAGGCACATTCCCAGGGACCCTGTAATGCCACATGGACACTGGCATCACCTGGAGTATCATGTGTACACCACAACAAAACAAACATGACCCCCACAGGTAGTGGCCACACTTGCCATGGCAGGAGAGCCATGGACGTCTGTGACACACACGCACAACATCAGAGTCCATGCACACACAACGTGGATGTGGAGACTGTCTCCCATTGTGCACATGAAATCAGAGACATTGTAAACACTACATGCACAAAGACTGTGGAGGGCCATCACTATTGTGCCACTGGGACACCCTGGCTCAAACATACCGTCCCACATGGGACTCACGGGGTATGTGACATGACATACACAAACACCACTGTGAAATGTGACCATGGCACATGCACAGATATGAACAGTTGCACATCACAGTGGTCACGTACACGTAACACCCAGGATCCTGTCCCCATGAACACGTGCACAGCCTGGGGGTGGCTGCCCACAGGTGACACCCACAGGACAACATGTACACCAACATACACACAATAGGAAATGCAGCCTTACATGCCTTCATGATAAGGTGTGGACAGGCTGTCGTGATGTAGGTGTGCCCCTCACTCCCTGGGAGCTATCTGTGGCTGGCATATGTCCATCTGAGACAGGCATGCTGACATATGCCAGTCACATGTACAGTGATGCGTTGAACAGCAATGGACCGATCGGTGCCTCCGGCCGGCCCATTGCATTCAATGTGTGCGGGTACGCGTTGTACCCCTGTGCGCGTTGTACTGCAATGGACCGATCGGTGCCTCCGGCCGGCCCATTGCTTTCAATGTGTGCGGGTACGCGTGGTACCCCTGTGCGCGTTGAACAGCAATGGACCGATCGGTGCCTCCGGCCGGCCCATTGCATTCAATGTGTGCGGGTACGCGTTGTACCCCTGTGCGCGTTGAACAGCAATGGACCGATCGGTGCCTCCGGCCGGCCCATTGCTTTCAATGTGTGCGGGTACGCGTTGTACCCCTGTGCGCGTTGTACTGCAATGGACCGATCGGTGCCTCCGGCCGGCCCATTGCATTCAATGTGTGCGGGTACGCGTTGTACCCCTGTGCGCGTTGTACTGCAATGGACCGATCGGTGCCTCCGGCCGGCCCATTGCTTTCAATGTGTGCGGGTACGCGTTGTACCCCTGTGCGCGTTGTACTGCAATGGACCGATCGGTGCCTCCGGCCGGCCCATTGCTTTCAATGTGTGCGGGTACGCGTTGTACCCCTGTGCGCGTTGTACCTCAATGGACCGATCGGTGCGCACCCATTGACAATGGGCTTGCCTGGCAACGGACGCGTTTTCGAATATTCGAACGAGTCGGTTGCTGGAAAATCAGTTGGTCACCCACAACAATGTTGCAAAATCATGTATGTCATGAAGTTGAAATTTTGAAGGATGCTGTGGGCGTGTTTTGGTGCTGCTATTCCATGGATTGGCCAGATTCAGAAGATGCAAACGACTTGGACCTATCACTTTGGACACAAGGGACAGTATCTGCCTCTCCAGCACATATATATTGCTGCATGTTCCCCTGAGAGCCCACTTGCCTGCACTACATGCTCCAGGACGACATCTGCCACTGCACTGCTGCTGTCTCTGCCCCTCTGGACCCTGCAATGGCACGTACTGTGGAGAGAGCCCCAGCCTTCAGCCTTGAAGAGAACCAGGCCCTGCTGGACAGCCTACTTCCACAGTACAGCAAGCTGTATGGGACACCAGGGGAGCAGGTGAGTGTTCTGTGCACTGCCTTTCTGAATGTGCATTTTGTCTGACTAGCAAGGCTGAGAGTCAGCACACCACTGGCTAGCAGGCTCACTGAGTAGTTGTCACCCCCCATAGTGTGTAGTGACTTGCACTGGACAGGTATGGTGCAGTGACAGTGCTTCTGAACAGGGTTTTACTCCCCATGCTATGATACCATGTAGTGACTTCTGGAAAACTGTCCATGGGCAGCCGTGCACTGCCTGGGTACACCATGTGCCCCTGTGATTGCGACATGTATATGCAACTGTGTCATGCACGGATATGTTGCATGTGTAGTAATGTCCTTATCACTTTGTCATCCTGACAGGCTTCTGCCCATCGGAAGCATGAGATCTGGAAGGACATCGTCCGGGCTGTCCGGTCCGTGGGGGTCTACAAGCGCCGGATCCGCAACTGCCAAAAGAGGTGGCAGGACCTTCGGGGCTGGACCCGGAGGATTGCACGGGTCCAGCTGAAGCTGTCGCCTCCTCGCAGGAGGGGCGGAACACGGACCCTGACCCCCACATGCTCAGGATCCTGGCGGTGGTCTTTCCAGACCTGGATGGGCAGCTGAAGGCCAGAGAGCAGCAAGGAGGGGGTGAGTCAAAGACTGCACTGTGTACTCTGTCTAACATGTTATGTGCCCTCCTCGGGCCAGGTTGAACTGCCACAGTACAGCAGTCATGTTGTCCAGGAGCCATGTCCCTCTATTGTGCACTGCCCACTCCTCATCTGATACCCAGGTGTGGCCCTTACATGCAGGGAATCCTGTCACTTAGGACTGTGTCCTTGCAGTTTGCTTGACTCAAGGTGGGAGACAGCATCTGTTTCCCTGACTCTGTGGTGGGCATCATGGGTGGGTCCATTGCTTACACAATGCCTGTATTCTGACATGTATTCAGCGTGTTACTTTGATCTGTGGTCCAATTGCTGAGCTGATCCACCACATGTGGCTGGGGTACCTGGCACACACCCATGCTGCGGGTGGGAACAATGTTTGGGCCCCAGGAGTATGTATATGACGTGTGTCACACATACTTAGCCAGCTGCCTACAGTCCAGGGCTCATCCCTCATTAATGTGGGGCTGGACAGTCATGCCTACTCCAGGCCATACAATACACTCTGTACTCCCACTCCCGTGTATCAGTGGACACATTGTGCACAGTGATTTGCCCCTCAGGTGTCTGCCTCTGTGTCAGTGTGCTGTGGATTAGTCGCCAGGACTGCTGTGGAGTTTCTTGGTAGGGGCTCAGCATGCCACTGGAGATGTGACCATAGGAGACGATACTTGTGTGACACATAGGTGTCTGATCAGCTGCCCATGCAGACTGGGGCATGTAAATGTGAAGTTCAGGTAGCTGTTCCCCATGCACAGCAGAGTGTGAGGGGCTCAGGTTCAGAGGGTAGTGTCACAGGTCTCCCATATGTCCAATAGGTATGACCTGGACAGATGAGGGTTAAGAGGATGTGTTGTGGGGGGATGTACATGTGCACTTGTGCAGCTCCAGGACTTGCATTCCCCATGACCTACTATTGTGACACAGTGCAGAGTGTTGTTGTCTGGCTGCAAAGTCATACATCACTGAGACAGTGATGTATGACTTTGCAGTCATGCCTCCGCCATGGCATGTGTCTACTGATTGGTGATCCTGCAGGGGAGTGACATGTGCTACATGCACACCATAGTGGCGCTGGCTATCAGGACATGGGTGCATCATGGTGTCTGTCGCTGGTATGCATCACATGCATTTCCTATTTGACTCTGGGCATCCCTTACATCCGTAAACCTGTACTGACTCAGTGGCAAGAGCTGTGATGTGTCCACACCGTGTCCTCTGCACTGTCCAACTACTGTGTACTTGGTGCATGTGTCAACACTGGGGTGTTGCAATCCAACAGACACCAGACAGATGGGTGCAAGGCCATGTGGGATGTGAGTGCCATGCTTGGCATCAGACTGACAATTGACTTCTCCTGTTCAATTAGTGCACTTTTAGCAATGTACAACTAATGATGCCAGGGCTTGCTCTGTGATGTGCTGTGCTCACAGTGGTGTGTGCGTTATGTGCAGGTGACTGATGTCTGTCTGTTTCCCCATTGTTTGCAGATACATCCACGGCCACGGAAGGGGACAGCTCCACGGACCAGGAGGAGCCGGAGAGCCAGACTGGGTCAGCAGCCGAGGAGTGGTCGGAGGGACCCAGTGGCACGGAGGGCGAGGGGAGCCACACCGAGGAGTCCTCAGCAGCATCCACCTCAGCTGAGGACCAGAGCAACTCGGAGGATGACTCCCTTGTGGAGGCGGGTGTCAGCAGCCACCACACCCCAGCTAGTGTTGCTGTCCCCGCCACCACCAGCACCACCACCGCCCTCCCATCGGCTCCCATTCCCCAGGTCCGTGGAGGCTCCCATGTCCGGGAGCGTGTCTCCTTTGGGCCAGGCACCGCACCCCCTGCCCCTGTGTCCCCTGCTGCCCTGAGTGAGGAGTCTGTGTACCTCCTTCGCCAGCTCCATGTAGGGCAGACAGCCATGCTGAGTGTCCTCCATGCGCACACCGCGCTGTTGACTCAGCTGGTGTCGTTCATGGAGGGCATCTCATCGGGCATGTCTGACCTACAGAGGGGCAATAGGTCCATGGACTCCTCCCTGACGGCAGCAGTGTCCCTCCTCAAACGGTCCCTCACCCCTCCTGCCTCTGCTCCATCCACACTCCCCAGCACCTTACCCATCCCAGGCACACACACACTGGCACACACCAGCACACACACATCCAGCACACTGACACACACGCCAATGACAAAACGCACACGCACGCACATTCAGGGGACTGAAGCCAGACTCACAGGGGATGGGGCCCTGGAACACACACACGCATCCACATGCACTGCGCAGTCCTCAGTTCCCTCTCCCTCCAAAGCACCCTCCCTTGCCTCACCTGCAACCCCAAAGTCACAGCAGCTCTTCCTCTGTGACCTCGGCCTCTTCCCCACCGATGAAGCTGCTCCAGCATCCCGGGGGAAGAGGAAGCCCACCCACACGGAGCAGAGTGCCCCTCGCCCCCGGACACCCTCCCCCAGGCGCAGACGGACTGAGGCCCCCACCCGCAAGTCCCCCGGAGTGCTAAGAGCAAGACCCCGCCACCGCCCTGCAGCTCAGGCACAAGGTCTCCGTCCTCCATCCCTCAGGCCCCCACTGCACAGGTGCCCCCACCACACCCTGCCCCAGGTTCCCCCACCCACAGATATACCATCCCCAAGATGCTCCGGCCTTCTCCCCTGCCACTTGCTCTCCCAGCACCACACCCCCGCTGCGCTTGTCTGTGCCACTGATGTGGTGAGGGTGTCCCCCCCTCTGTCCAACCCACCTTGCCTGTTCCCCATTCTCCTCCCCTGGAGGTAGGCACTGCAGTGGAGTCCACTACCGCCCTGTCTGACTTGGGCACTGCAGTGGCGGACCTGTCCACCCCATCTGCAGGGTCCACTGCAGTTGTGCCGGCACCCACGACATCTGTGTCATGCCCCCCAGTTGTGCCGGCACACACCATGTCAGACACCTCCACTGCAGTTGTCAGTGGCTCTCCAGCACCCACCACCCCTTCCCTGACTCCCCTGGTGAGCCCTGATCCTGTCCCTGCGGTGCCTGGCCTGCCCCCCGGTTGCCCCTCCTAGTGGATTGTCCCTGGTATTGTGCAGGCATGCGTAAGGTGACATCTGCCAGTGTCACCCTGTTTGAACTTTGACAATGGACTGGCCATTGGCCTTTGCTCTTTTTCAGGACTTCGTTTGGCCTCAACACATATGCTGAATAAAGCAACTTTCTTTTCTCTAGTGCTCATGCTTCAGATGTACATGTTGTTGGTGCAGCTAACCATGCCCTTGCTGCAGTGATGGTGATATCTGGTCTCATGATTATGAAGTGTTACTGTGCAGGAACCCATGTGGTCCAGGGGGAATGTGTCCTATCATGTGGTGTATCCATGTCATCAATAGCAGCATCTGAGGGTGTCATGTGTTCAGTATTTGGCAATGGGTTTCCTACTTACATTGGCAATTTCATATCTGTGGCTTCCACCCCTGCACATCTGTTGTGCCTGCCATCGTTGCATTTGTCTACTTCCCTGACCGTGTTGCCATCTCCAGTGGACATGCAGGTTTGGGCATCAATGGGGAGGGACTCATCCGTGTAGTCAGTGCAACATTGCTATACAAGTGTGTTGGATCTGTGCTGATGATTCCGTTGGCACATCCATGACCAGGCTGATGTGATGGGAGCCCTCATTTGGTGCTAATTGTTGATTGTGTGACCAAGTGCTCAGCTGACATGATGGGGCCCTACTGAGGCAACATATGGCACAGCTTTCCTCACACAGGAGTGGAGTCCCCTCATGGCAGTGTGTACACGTGTGACATTGCCTGCGCCCAAGGTGTGTGTTGTATGTGCATGTCTGTGTGTTCACTTCCATTCATCTGCGCATGCTGTGATCCCTAGTGTTGTACCTGTTTGTGATGCTTGCTGACTTGAGCTATGTTCCCCCAAAGTCTTCTCCCTGTGTTCTCTGTGATGTGGGTGCATGGCACATTACTGGTCATCAGGGTGTCACCCATAGGTGTGTTTGCTGTCAGGGCAGAGTTTGTGTGCTGACGCAGATGGGTCACAGTCAGGTTTCCCTTTGGCACTTGTTGTTTGCCCCTGTCATGTGATTTCCAGTTTGTGTTATCTTTCAGTGATTGTGACACGTTGTGTGTGTGACTGCTGGCACTCCTTAGGGTCCGGGCTGCAATGTTGGTTGTTGTCTATGTGTGTTCTTTGTGGGTGACCTTGGCTTCTTCATTGGTGTGTGACTGTGGCTGGGATCCCATTGGTCGGTGTGGTATTGCCGTCATGTCCATGTACAGCGTAGTGTGCAGTGTGTCAGACATTCAGGAGTCTTGTTGAGTGTCCATGTGTGATGTGTTTCTACACCTTGGTTCCCACCCACCACCCTGGAATAGTAATGGGTGCATGTGCAATGTCACCAGTGCATGTGTACTTCACTGCTGCACATTGTTGGAGGTCGAGGGGTGTGGTGTTGAGTGTGTGCAGATGAGAGTTGTTGCCCGGCTAGTCCCCTGCCTCCATGTTGGCCTTGGCTTACTGGCCATGCTGATTGATTTGTGCTTGTGTAGGTGTGATGGTAGTTAGTTGCTCAGGACACCTGACTGTGGTTCACAGTGTGAACGACATTTAGCTTTGTCATCACAGTGGTATTTTTCTTCAGCCCAGGGTCACCACATTGTGGGGGCCCTGGGGGTGGTGCTGTGGTGTGTCTGTGACTTGCTGTGTCAGTTGTTGTTCCTACGTGCCTGTGTGACATGTGTGTTTTGTGCTCCCTCTCACCTGTCAATGCCTGCTTGCCCACATAGGGGATTTGGATCCATGAGTTACCTTAGTGTGGCAGTGTATGCACATCTGTATGATTGGTATTCAGCTCTCCTCATGTGTTGTGTTGTTGCCTGGGGACAATGGCACCCCCACCCCTCACCTGCTGTGTATGATGACAGTGTTGGTCTGCCTGTTTGTGTTTGTGCATCTGCACCACTGCATTGGCATATCTTGGGTGTGCCATTGGCTGTATGTTGTTTGGTGTGTTTCCCCTGCTGTCCCTGGGACTCCTAGGTCATCGGTCAGCACAGTGATCATGGTTTGTGTGTCCCATTGCTGCCATGGTATGGTATCTGTTCACCTCACATCTGCTGTCTCCACAGGGTATCTGCATTTGTGTGCCCATTGGTGCAAATATGTGGTTCTGCATTCTGATGGTCACTTCTGTCATTGTGTCATTGATGACTGTTGACGGTCTCAGCCCCCATGGGTGTTGTTTGTCTGCACATGGCCAAAGGAATGTTTCATTTGCACTGCAGTATTTGGCTCCCCCAATTTATGTTGCAATGGGACACATACACTACTTTGCCACAGATGAGTTTTTGGTTCTGTGACCAGGAATGATCCATGCAGTTTGGCAGTTGCAGCTCTTTCTTTGTCAACAATTACCTTTTGGTCACTGTGATGATGAGGGTGTAGACCCCATTGCCACAATGGTCAAAATGTGCTTCAGCTATGGACCCCACACTTGCCTTTTGGTCACTGTGATGATGGGGGTTTAGACCCCATTGCCACAATGGTCAAACTGTGCTTCAGCTATGGACCCCACACTTACCTTTTGGTCACTGTGATGATGGGGGTTTAGACCCCATTGCCACAATGGTCAAAATGTGCTTCAGCTATGGACCCCACACTTGCCTTTTGGTCACTGTGATGATGGGGGTTTAGACCCCATTGCCACAATGGTCAAAATGTGCTTCAGCTATGGACCCCACACTTGCCTTTTGGTCACTGTGATGATGGGGGTTTAGGCCCCATTGCCACAATGGTCATGGGCTGCTTGCATTGTGGGTGCCACACACATATATGTGTGGCACATGTGCTAGGGGGTCACATTGTATGTTCAATGTCATGTTCGGTGTTGTAGGCATTTGACACAGCCTGCTCACACGCTTGTCATGGTGGTGGGGGGATGTCTTAATCTTGCATTCCCTAGGTTGTGGTGTGCTTGTTGTGTCATGCATTGTCCATCCTATGAGTGGGGGTGGTAGTAGTGGTAGGCATCCAGCCCCCCTGGGTGAGGGTGGTAGTAGTGGTAGGCATCCAGCCCCCCTGGGTGAGGGTGGTAGTAGTGGTGGGCATCCTGCCCCCTGGCTAAGGGTGGTAGTAGTGGTGGGCATCCTGCCCCCTGGGTGAGGGTGGTAGTAGTGGTAGGCATCCTGCCCCCTGGCTAAGGGTGGTAGTAGTGGTGGGCATCCTGCCCCCCTGGGTGAGGGTGGTAGTAGTGGTGGGCATCCTGCCCCCCTGGGTGAGGGTGGTAGTAGTGGTGGGCATCCTGCCCCCTGGCTAAGGGTGGTAGTAGTGGTGGGCATCCTGCCCCCTGGGTGAGGGTGGTAGTAGTGGTAGGCATCCTGCCCCCCTGGGTGAGGGTGGTAGTAGTGGTAGGCATCCTGCCCCCCGTGGGTGAGGGTGGTAGTAGTGGTAGGCATCCTGCCCCCTGGCTAAGGGTGGTAGTAGTGGTGGGCATCCTGCCCCCTGGGTGAGGGTGGTAGTAGTGGTGGGCATCCTGCCCCCTGGGTGAGGGTGGTAGTAGTGGTAGGCATCCTGCCCCCCTGGGTGAGGGTGGTAGTAGTGGTAGGCATCCTGCCCCCTGGGTGAGGGTGGTAGTAGTGGTAGGCATCCAGCCCCCCTGGCTAAGGGTGGTGGTAGGCATCCAGCCCGCCCTGGGTGAGGGTGGTAGTAGTGGTAGGCATCCAGCCCCCTGGGTGAGGGTGGTAGTAGTGGTAGGCATCCTGCCCCCCTGGGTGAGGGTGGTAGTAGTGGTGGGCATCCTGCCCCCTGGCTAAGGGTGGTAGTAGTGGTAGGCATCCAGCCCCCCTGGGTGAGGGTGGTAGTAGTGGTAGGCATCCTGCCCCCTGGCTAAGGGTGGTAGTAGTGGTGGTCATCCTGCCCCCTGGGTGAGGGTGGTAGTAGTGGTGGGCATCCTGCCCCCCTGGGTGAGGGTGGTAGTAGTGGTAGGCATCCTGCCCACCCTGGCTAAGGGTGGTAGTAGTGGTGGGCTTCCTGCCCCCCTGGGTGAGGGTGGTAGTAGTGGTGGGCATCCTGCCCCCTGGCTAAGGGTGGTAGTAGTGGTAGGCTTCCTGCCCCCCTGGGTGAGGGTGGTAGTAGTGGTAGGCATCCTGCCCCCTGGGTGAGGGTGGTAGTAGTGGTAGGCATCCTGCCCCCGTGGGTGAGGGTGGTAGTAGTGGTAGGCATCCTGCCCCCTGGCTAAGGGTGGTAGTAGTGGTGGGCATCCTGCCCCCCTGGGTGAGGGTGGTAGTAGTGGTGGGCATCCTGCCCCCTGGCTAAGGGTGGTAGTAGTGGTGGGCATCCTGCCCCCTGGGTGAGGGTGGTAGTAGTGGTAGGTCATCCTGCCCCCCTGGGTGAGGGTGGTAGTAGTGGTGGGCATCCTGCCCCCCTGGGTGAGGGTGGTAGTAGTGGTAGGCATCCTGCCCCCCTGGCTAAGGGTGGTAGTAGTGGTAGGCTTCCTGCCCCCCTGGGTGAGGGTGGTAGTAGTGGTGGGCATCCTGCCCCCGTGGGTGAGGGTGGTAGTAGTGGTAGGCATCCTGCCCCCTGGCTAAGGGTGGTAGTAGTGGTGGGCATCCTGCCCCCCTGGGTGAGGGTGGTAGTAGTGGTGGGCATCCTGCCCCCTGGGTGAGGGTGGTAGTAGTGGTGGGCATCCTGCCCCCTGGCTAAGGGTGGTAGTAGTGGTAGGCTTCCTGCCCCCCTGGGTGAGGGTGGTAGTAGTGGTAGGCATCCTGCCCCCTGGGTGAGGGTGGTAGTAGTGGTAGGCATCCTGCCCCCCGTGGGTGAGGGTGGTAGTAGTGGTAGGCATCCTGCCCCCCTGGCTAAGGGTGGTAGTAGTGGTGGGCATCCTGCCCCCTGGGTGAGGGTGGTAGTAGTGGTGGGCATCCTGCCCCCCTGGGTGAGGGTGGTAGTAGTGGTAGGCATCCTGCCCCCCTGGGTGAGGGTGGTAGTAGTGGTAGGCATCCTGCCCCCTGGGTGAGGGTGGTAGTAGTGGTAGGCATCCAGCTCCCCTGGCTAAGGGTGGTAGTAGTGGTGGGCATCCTGCCCCCTGGCTAAGGGTGGTAGTAGTGGTAGGCTTCCAGCCCCCCTGGGTGAGGGTGGTAGTAGTGGTAGGCATCCTGCCCCCGTGGGTGAGGGTGGTAGTAGTGGTGGGCATCCTGCCCCCTGGCTAAGGGTGGTAGTAGTGGTAGGCATCCAGCCCCCCTGGGTGAGGGTGGTAGTAGTGGTAGGCATCCTGCCCCCTGGGTGAGGGTGGTAGTAGTGGTAGGCATCCAGCCCCCTGGCTAAGGGTGGTAGTAGTGGTGGGCATCCTGCCCCCCTGGGTGAGGGTGGTAGTAGTGGTGGGCATCCTGCCCCCTGGCTAAGGGTGGTAGTAGTGGTGGGCATCCTGCCCCCTGGGTGAGGGTGGTAGTAGTGGTGGTCATCCTGCCCCCTGGGTGAGGGTGGTAGTAGTGGTGGGCATCCTGCCCCCTGGGTGAGGGTGGTAGTAGTGGTAGGCATCCTGCCCCCTGGCTAAGGGTGGTAGGAGTGGTAGGCTTCCTGCCCCCCTGGGTGAGGGTGGTAGTAGTGGTGGGCATCCTGCCCCCTGGGTGAGGGTGGTAGTAGTGGTGGGCATCCTGCCCACCCTGGGTGAGGGTGGTAGTAGTGGTGGGCATCCTGCCCCCTGGCTAAGGGTGGTAGTAGTGGTAGGCATCCTGCCCCCTGGCTAAGGGTGGTAGTAGTGGTAGGCATCCAGCCCCCTGGGTTGGGGTGGTGGCGCGCATTCAGGCCCCTGTGTGCATATGTGGCATTGGTGATGGGCATCCCGCCCCTATGGTGCTGCTGTTGCAAGTATATTCAGATTCCCAGTGTATGTGTGTGATGTGTCGTGTACGTGTTGTATGTGTTTTGTGGTTGGTGTCTGACTTACCTTCTGCGCCGTACGCGTCCGTGCCTGTTCCGGTAGTAGATGTAGAATATTGGTATGATCGGGACGAAGGGATTCATGGTTGGTTCGTGTCGTTCGTCCTTCTCGTTGCTTCGCGTCGTCCTCGTCGCTTGGCTTCGTCCTCGTCGCTTCGCTTCGTCTTCGTCGCTTCGCGTCGTCCTCGTCTGTGCTGTGTTCGTCTCGTAGCCGTGGATCGTGTTGTGGCGCGATTCGGAGCTTATGTGCGCCTCTCCCGGATGCTTTGACGTGCCGTGCGTAGCGACGGGTTCGGCGCGTACGGAAAGCGCATCGTACTTGTCCGGCCGGACGGGGCTGCATTTTCCCTTCCGTGCGACTCGATTCGGCGTTTCCGGATTCGCCTCGGTCGGAGAACAGGACCTGGTTTGGGTGAGTACGGCTCGGCCGGAATTTTTGCTGTTGTGCGCATCGTACTTGCTCGTTCGGTGTGCTGTACGGATCGGTCGGAAAACTGGCTTTCGCATGGCTTTTTTCCCGACCGAATGGTATTGGGTGCGCCTCCGACCGAGATCGGAATCGACCCCTAACTATTCGTTGTCTCTCATTTTCTTTTTAGATACTTGGGATTTAGATTCAATCGAGCCTAAGATCTTAATGAAATTACTTTGCTTCAACAAGTAAGTGATTATTCACTGTGTCTGGGGACCATTGATATTTAGTATATTTTTGACTATTCTTAGCCCCAAACATTGTGTGTGCTGAATTTTATTTATATGTTTTTTCAGACACAATTCCATGTCCTTTCCTGACATTGGAGCCTGAGGGCCCATCTACTTTCTACTCACCATCATATGTTCCTGGTGGTTCTAGGGCAAAAAGGTTTTTCTTACCCATACCTCTAATAGTGAATAAATTCATTCTATGTTTCATCACCTGTACCTAAAGGAGGTCCCTTAACTATTCCTAGGTGTTCCATAGTTGGTCCTGATGAAGACCCTATTGTAAGAACTCCGGCTATCTACATTCATCTTCCAGAGTCGAAACGTCGACAGCTATACATTTCATTTACCATTGTGGACAACAGTATTAGGCCCTTCATGTGTCCATTTACTATGGTGTTGTGAACGGATTGGCCATGTCTTATAAGCCGGATTTGCACTTCATATGATTTGGATGTATATATTGCTCACTGCCCTCCCTCTCCCACTTACCCTCACTTTTGCACAACGCTGCACTTATCTTTCCTTTACCATTGGGGCGCCATTTTGAATTTTTTTTTAATTTGTTGAACATGTACTTTTGTCGCATTCTAAACGACGTGAGAATCCGTGTTCTGTATGAATAAATGTGTTGAATTCATTGCGAAATTGTCCTGAATTAATTCTACAGGTGATGTTATAGTATTTCTTTAACATTGTGTCCACTAGGGCCATTTGTTTTATGTACCGTACTTTACCCAGGTCCTAGTGATTTGTCTGGGCCTACCCCTTGTTTTATAACTCTGAATAGAAAAGGAGAACAAACGTTTTAAACAAATATTCAGTTCAGCCACTAAGGCTTCTTAGGTAAGTTTATTCTTCATGTTTTAGTTAGTTTCAAACATTTATTATTTACAAAACCATTTTCCCTCAAGTCTGGCCTTTCGCTCACAGCCAACATGAAACCAGGAAGGGTAAACTACAGCTGAATTTCTACGCAAATGCAGCCCTAGAAACAGGAAAAACAACATTGCCCCAATAGTTATTTGATACCAGCTGGGATTTTAGATTCCGATCTGGCTTGTTTGCTGGTGATGCCTTTACCCTGCAGCAGCTCTTGGACAACACGTACTGATCTTCAAGCACTCTGAAAATGTAAAGATCATTAAAAAAATATATATATACCGCTATGGACCTTCGGCTTTCTCGAGGAGTTCAGACAAACTTTTGCACGGCATGAGACATAACGTCCAGCGCCAACGGATGTGCATAGTAACTTTGCAAGAGTGTTAGGAGGCATTCAATTGCAGTAAAGACCTGTTTTCTTTGAGGCATGCATAGGCAAATGAGTGCATGCAAGCAAGGACAATTGGGTGCAGTAGAAAGGAGCAATTAGCTTCTCTAAAGTGTTTTCCTAAGTCTATCTATCGACCCAAGTGTTAACATGTATAATACGGTGGATTGATCACAAATGCAAAGAAACCTTGAAAATGTGTAATGTTGGCGATCATGGGGAGGTGCATTTGGAATCAGAAATAGTGATTAGGGACAAAGGTGACCCTAACAATATTCTGCAGGATGCTACAGCGGTCCGGACACTCAACCCACAGCATTTCTCCTGGGGCAGTACGCTGCTGTGGCGCAGGTACCAGCAGCCATTCGGTATTTGGAGATGTCCATCCTCCATTCAGAGGAAGAAAAAGCCACAGACCGCTTCACTTTACATAAATAAAATATAGCCTTCCAAACATTGCATTGCAGTTCTTAACACAACAAGCATTGGCAAAGCCTGTAGGTCTCGCTTTTGAGACAAATGGCTTTGCCAGTACCTTTTGATGATGCTGCACAGCACTGTCAAAAAGCATTTTTTGCCGATGATGTGCAGCATTACCAAAAGAAAAAAGCATTGGCAAAGCCAATAGGTTTCACCTATTCGAGAGCAATTGTCAATATCTTTTAACCACAGCAGGGTGACTGCTATTCAGCATGACTGAAAGTAAGAAAAGTAAGACCAGAAAAACAAGCATTGGCAAACATCTTTAAAAACCATTAACAAAGCCAAATAGCTCAGCACGGGCTATTTAGCTTTGTTAATGTTTTTAAAGATGTTGCTCAGCAGTGCAGGCTGCTGTACAACATGGTTTAAAGTAAATAAAAACATAGCGCTATGACATGGTCAATGCCGGGTTGCGCCATGACGCTTTGTTTTTATTTACTCTGAGTTATGTTGCACTGCAGTCCACGTTGCTGGTCAACATCTTTAAAAAACATTGACAATACCAATAGATCTTGCATTGGCAAAACCTATTGGCTTTGCCAACGCTTGTTTGACTTTTCACGCCTTCTCACGCGATGACCTCAGCACTTTGGAACGCACTACCAGCGTGAGTTCTCTGTGCCGATGTTTAAAATAGAGACCCATCGGCAGTGCTGCTTTCTCGTCCTCCTTGTAGTAGTTACCAGCTTTCATTGAAGCTACCTATTGTTTGTCAATAAGGGAAGAACGGTTTTGCAAATGCACTGAGCGAGAGATTGGATTGCTCCCAGGCTAATCAGGAAATTGAGAGGCATCTGTTTTTGCTGGTTCGGGGAGATCTCTTTTGTTTATACCAGCCTATTGATGAAAAATACTAAAGGCTGGGCGAAAACTGGATTTTCTGAAACACTGGCTATGTCTGAGACAAGCAAAGGACTTGATGGAGCGTACTTTTTAAAGTATTCATAATTAACCATTTTTGGAGTAACAACTTCAATCCACAGCTTTCAGCAATAGGATTTAGGCAGTAGCGACCGCTAATAATGTGAAGTGGTGAGGCGGGGGAACAAAAAATACAATAAAAAATAAATAATAAAGAACTTACCTGCTCCGACGGCCGCTGCCTTCCTCCCGATCCTCGCCTCCTTACAGGAACTGCTGCACACACACTGCGCAGGCTCCCAACTCCAGCACTGCTCACATGCTGGGAATGCTATTCCCAGCATGCAAGCAGCGCTGGGGTTGGTCTGAGCACCTAGGTTCGGCACTCAGACATTGACTGGGAGCCTGTGTTGGTTTCTCCACCCAGCTGGAAAACACAGCTAGGTGGACAAAGGGTAAGTGCGCATGACAGTTTGACCGGCCAAACCATCATGGGCACTTAGCAGTGCTCACCACTCCCCCTTCCTCCCTGGTGCTTGCTGCAGCATCACTGTGGCTGTCCCTGCCTCTCCCTCGGCTCGACTGGCAGGCAGCCTGCAGAACGCAAAATAAAATGAGAATAAAAATGTTTTATTATCATTATATTTGTCCTTGCCTCTGCTGGCTTTCAGCAGGGGGGGGCGACGCTCCTCTGCCATAACTGGTTTAGGGAATCTAGCCATAGTTTTGTCGAAAAAGCAGCAGCTTACCTTTGTGTTGGCAAATATCTGACCCAAAGGAGAGAGAGAGAGAGAGAGAGAGAGGAGAGTGGGGGTGAAGAAGATGGACTGCAGAGGCATGCTTTCTCTAACAGCGCATGCCGAAAGTATAAACAAGTCACAGGGGAGTGGAGAGGACGTGGCGCAGCGGCCAGAGATGCTGACTCGAGAGCTGGGGATCCCGGTTTGAGTCTCAGCGGCCAACATCCTATGGTTCTGTGCAAATCACTAAATCACCCCCAGTGATAAGTTGAGCTATATAAATCTGCTGCAAGACGAAAAAGTATAAAGAGGCAAAACTTTATGAAAAATAGTTCCACCAAAGCGAATGTTAACATTTTGGCTATGGGAAACAGATAAGAGAAGCAGACTAGGAACAAGCATTGGAAAATGCAGGAAAAAATGCAACAGCCAATAGAAATGGAGGAAAAGTAAGTGGCATGCACAGGAGCCAATGAAAAGCCAGGAAAGAGAGGGGGCGGGATGTAATCCCCTTTTAAGTTTATATTCAATACGATAGATTTCACAAGCACAGCGCAAGCGATGTGCAGGTGAAACCTAAAAAGGTCCGATGACCGCTTACATTTGTGGACACCTACATGATTACGTGCCTATAAAATGATATGTAATCAGATACTCATTTTTACATCATCCTCAAGTCATCAGGAACGATCAAGTCTTGAGAAGTCATCAAAAACTCATTTTCAGGTCATCCTCAAATATCAGGTACAGATTTCTAAACTCTGCTGATGACTAAAGATGCTTGACGATGGGAAAATTACTTCTAAAGTAGTAGGATGATCAACCAATGACTCTGGGGTGGCATAAAGTAATCCTGTTTGATATGGGGCAGCACACATGCAAGTCCCATACATACCGAGAGACCTGGCCTCAATAGAAATCAATTGAGAAAAATACATTCTCCCGACTATTTTTAAAAAAAAATTTTATTAAATCTCCCACTTCCCTTTTCTAAAATGTTGGCATGTAATTAGGGTGACCAGGCGTCCCGGATTTGCCCGGACAGTCCCGGGTTTTCACCAGCTGTCCCAGCAGATTTCGGGAAATGTACCTCATGTCCCGGTTTTTAGAGAGGGTCAATTGAAAACAGTGGCATGTGCTTTTTATGTTTTACATAGCAGGGATAGTTGCCAGCTGTTATAAGAAAGCGACTACTGGTTTTAAAAATTGCTTTTTAATTATGTTCTTACTGCCTTTTCTGTAATTCTATGCTGATGAGCGCTGTGATTTTGTGCCCTCAGTTAAAGTAAAATTATAGTCCTTCTTCTATTTTTGTGAAATGTCCCGGTTTTTGGCTTGAAAATTCTGTTCACCCTACATGTAATGGATATGCGGTCCTGCAGCAACACACCTGCCAGCTACCATGCATGCACGTAGACCACATGAAGGCCGCAATAGAAATCAATGGGAGAAATACACTCCCGATTATTTTTTAAGATCGCCCACTTTCCTCTTCAAACATGTTGGCATGTATATACAGACGCTACCGCTGATAAACTCTCTACGGTTATGCTGCCCTAACCTTAATCTTTAACAACTTGTTTTAAAAAAAATGAGTAGCCATTCTCATAGAATATATTTAGCCTGATCTTAAAATGGCCGCTGCTCATAACGTAACACCGCCCACGTTCACCCGCATTTCTAAGGAGGGTGGAGTTTGTTGTTGGAAGCCCTCTCTAGGCATCAGCTGGAACCGTGATGCCCTGCTTTGAAAACAAAAGTCCCACGTGACAGGTGCGGATGGCAGGCCATCATGGCTTCCTACACTGGCAGAGGTCCCCGGGTGTCACTCGGGGAGCCGCGGTGCAGCGCCGGGCTGCTGGAGGCGGTGGACGACGCCGAGGGGCTGTACGTAGCTGTGGAGAGATGCCCGCTCTGCAACAGCACCCGGCGGAGGCTGACCTGCGCCAAGTGCGTGCAGAACGGTGACTTCGTTTTCTTTGACGTCCGCGACACCGAGAGGTGAGTTGGGGTCAGGGTGTAAGGGTCAGTGCGTACCTGAAGCCTAGGTTTGGCAGGAGGTAGTGATAACACTTTGACACCTTTCTTCCGAGGACACTACTTTCTTCCTGAGTCATAGCGGTGCAGGGTCCGAGCAGGCTCCTGGGGTCTTGTGCCTCTGTTGTGAAAGTGGCCCTTTTAAGGTTACTAATCTATTACAGAACTGGCTCACTTTGTACTGAAACTTTGTGTAGAACTCACCGGTGTGCCATTTGTCCGGGAACTTCCAAATGAGGTTTGGCAGGCTGAACTACAACTTCTAAAGGCGGTCCCTGGCTCAGTGTACACACGAATATATGGAGTGACTGATGTATAAAGCTACGATGGATAGGTTATGTTTTGCGAAAGAATTATTGTGGCAAGTGAGTGTTTCAGATTTTGTTTACAATTGTATAACTTTATTCAAATGTGTAGAGCAAAAAGTGTTGTCTACTACATGGTGCTCAGAGCCGCATTATATTTTTCCGACTGAAATTACGAGTTCTCCCAATTAAACATGGCTCTACACTGGTGTGTTCCACCTTGGTAGCAAAGACATAGCCAAATCGAACATGGCTGTCACATAATCTGTGCGATCTAAATCCCAGAGGTACAGACAGTGCTTTGACAAACCTGTAACCGCGAGAGCTTGGCATCAGTACACTTATCTTAAAAGAAGATCGTGCAATGGAGTTGCTCATTTTTCCAAAATAGGCAAGCTATCTGAAAAATATCGACATGTATATGCTTGGCAGTTTACATGTAAACTGTTGGCTGTATGGAGGCTGAAGACCTGTTCTTCAAAGCAGTTTAGTTATATAGCGATCTAATATCCATCGACTATGCAAACAGATGTTCCTTAACACTTATTTTTGTTGTTGCAATTATGTCACAACATTGAAAAGCATCGTTAGTGTTACACTGATTTGATATAACAATGATCAGCCATTGTACTTATTTATTTCTATTGAATGCAATAGGACCCATATACAACACAAACTTGTATACGAGTAACTGAATAAAGGGAAGGTTTTCACATCTGGGTTTTGAGTGACATCATAGACAACTTGCTCTTAATGTCTTTTTGATGTCACTCGTAACCCCTCGCTGAAAAACATCACTGTTACTCCCAGGTGTCAATCTACAATTCTTTATGCTCTTTCCACTTAAGATACTTAATTCTAGAACCTTCTTGGTCTCTAGTATTATCGAGTCGATTGTGGGATCTGGAATGTCAGATTGAGAGTTTATTTGTAACTTTGCTTTTGATTTGAATAGAAGCTAGTTAGGAATGAAATGACTGCCACACTGAACTGGACTTTGTCAAATATTTTTAGTGAACTTCATGGTATATTGCCATGTCACTGGAGCGCGGGGTCCCTGCTAGGCACCATTGTAGCACTTCCGGGAAAGAAGTTTCTTAATTTAATGTATTGACTTCTCTGACCCATCTTAATCTAGAGCTTCTTTTGTTAACTTAACATGCTTGCCGATAGTGCTTTATTGAAGATTTACGTAAAGCCTCAATATGAAGACTTGTCTACGTTCTCTTATGTGGTGAACAGTGAGATATTTTGCAGAAAGATTAATCAGACCTAGGTCAAATTTGGAATCGCAGAAGACTTTGCACTGCCCTAGAACAATATAGTTTACAACATAGTTTGCCTAATGTACAAAGGATAAAAAAGCAGGTTATTCAACAAATATCTAGTGCTACTAAACAGTGTACAGTTTTGGTTTAATGTGAGAGGGATACGTCTCTGGAGGCATATCTCTATAATAGCAAAATAATATTTGTGCAGAACTTGTAAGTAAGACTACAACAATTTCTGCGCCTTCGATTATTTTATATCAGTGGCTTAATAGCAGACAACATATTTAGTCTTAAAAATTATTGATGGTATAACTTGGAATTGGAGTCCCTGACTCTTCTTCTACTGCTGTGCAATCTTGTAATGGTGCTAAGGAGAATTTATCTAAAGTCCCATCTCTAATCTTCTGGCCAGCATTCCATTTTGATCAAGGATGATGAGTGTGTATTGCCCGACGCTTGAGATGTTTTCTGTCGAGCCGAAGATGCTTTAATTTAAGCTGTCTGATGGTCAACTAGACATTAAATTAGGTAAACAGGGGCAAAGCTGTGGCACTCTGATGTTCACAGTAAATCAGAAAGGCAGATAAAAATTTCTTTACGTTGGAAATGGTGAGTCCTCTAATTGACTGGAAGCCCTAACTTGGAACCTAGGATGGGATCGACAGGGGGAATCTTGAGCCAGCCCCCGGGTAAAGCATTTCTTCCTACTGAAGAAGACGGTCTAGGTGTGGGCTCAGGGATTGCCAATGTGGAGCTTTTGATAGCAAGAATGTGCATGCTGAAACAGCAGCTTCTCCAGCCTCCCGTGGTTGATGCATACTGGATCTCCGAAAGCTCAGGAGGGGTTGGCAGCATAAGGAAGGAGATGCAACCTCAACAGAATTGGATTGCAGGCAGATCAAGGCATGCTTCCTGCCAGAACATGTGAGCCCAGGAACTAATCTTTCTCCCTAGCAAATTTAGTGACCTTCTGCCCTTGCAAAAATGTTTAAAAAAAAAAAGTTGTAATTTTTTTTTTTTTTTTTAACAAGAAAGGATGTCTTGACTCGGAGGTAGATCAGAACACATTGTAGCCATCATATGTTTGGAAAGAGCTTCACACTAGCTGTTTAGAGAAATGGGAGCGACTACTTTCATTGACTATCCTCTGACTGTCTAAAGCGATGGGAGGGTGATGACCCCACCAGACACCACGGAATATGGAAACGGCAGCATAATGCTCCCCTGGCGTTGAAGCCAAACCACCTAAGCCGTTAATTAACAAAAGGCTTTCTCCACCACTAGATGCCCAGTCAGTTGATTGGCCTTTGCAGGGACTGGAAAGGTTTTCAGAAATGTCCCAACACTGCAGGCTTCTTGTATTGGATCTTTCTCCAGTTTCTTTTCTTCTTAATTGCATTTGATATGGTTGTAGTTGGGGCCCTTTCCTTTCCAAAATGAGAGGCCCACCGACATATGGGATACCGTATGTACTGAACAGAGTGTGGGAATGCTTGATGGTAAAACTTTCACCATTGGCTCATATTTTGCTATTTCCTTGCACGTTAATGTGTAAAACAAATTATACATTTTGTCTCATTTCAATGTTTGCAGGGCATTCTGGGTATTTAAAAGCAATGAGAGCCATGCAGACTGTGTCTCCATGAATTCTAGTGGGTATTTAGTTTAAAAAAATGCTTGGGTTTAATTGGGTTCCCTGGATAGCAGCCAGCCCCGGCCCAGATATGCATGCATTCCGCCCATTACTTAACATTGGCTTTTTGGTTTGTAACTCACATTTGCTTGCTTTCTATTTGCTGGCTTTATTTCCTTTAGGCTGTCCAGCATGTCGTTGTCCCTCCCATTGAGTATAGCCTATTAACCATCTCTCTGAGTGGCTCCTTTTCTTCTTCCATGAGTGCTCGCTTTCTGGGAACTTTGTTTTCTTTTTGCAAGGCACTTGAGAAGAGTAGATGCATTTTCAATTATCTCCCTTGTATGCCAATTCAGGAAACAGTAAATATGCTGTATTTCTTTGAAACGGTTTCCTGCCTCCTATCTTTCTGCTTGACTGATTCTACTTATCTTTGCCAGTACCAGTTCATCAATCTTGCAAGCCTGTGAGGAACAATGTTCTGCCTATGAGCTTGATTATTTTGGTCAGTGCTCTATACTAATAGCATACCTTAAACAATTCTCTTTCTCAATTTCGCACCCATACCATAGGCACTGCAAGTAAGGGAGTGGGGGGTGCTGAAACGCCCCCAAAATAACCATACTAGAGTTCAGAAGTGAATGAGTAATAAACAGAGCTTTACATTTTATTTCTATCGTGTCACATATGCTGTGCATTCAGAGACACAGGTCAAATATTAGGCTCTGTTTTCCAGGGTGTTTGGTGTTCACTTTTCTTTCGCTGACTGCAAAGTAAGAGGATTTATGTGACAATATTGCTGGGCAAAAAGGCTGAAGGCTTTTTTTTCCAGCACACAACTGTTAGACCTGGCATCTTTTGGCGTGGTTTTCCCTGTCTTTTTGCTTCTGACCTCCTGTTTTTGACTGTCTGCTGGCCTTCGTTTTTGCTGGTTTTGGGATCCTGGGCACTTTACCACTGCTTACCAGTGCTAAACAGGGTCGGATTGCCAAAGCGGGCAATCGGGCATAAGTGCCAACAGGGGCCACTTTTTTGGGGGCCCTTTGTCAACTGCCCACTTTGTGTCCTATTGTCCTCCGCAGCCACCGCCATGCCCACATGCACAGGTCACTGTCATACGGGGCTGGCATGGGCAGGCAGGAGAAACATAGCGCTTTGCTTTGAGGCGGGAGCAAGGCTGGGGGTGCTTGCAGCATTGCCCCCATGAAGCTGGACCCGACTCCATAAGCAGTGTTCTTCCCCAACTCTCCTCCCCCTGCCTCCACACTGAGGCCATGATGAGCAGGGGAAGAAGTGTGAAGAGGCCAGGTGGTGTTGTGGCCGTTGCGCCATTCTCACCTCACCTAGTTGTCAGTTCTCACCTCGGCCCCCATGGGGCCAGCCCGGCCCAGAAGGGAAACAATGTCATTCACCTTTCACTAGACCACTCTTCCAGTAGGACTTCACATTTAGATCATAGTGTGAGGGGGTGGGGGAGTGCACAAAGGCTGAAAGTCCTTGCTAGTAGGCCAGGACAGGTGTTGTGACCATTTTCACCTCAACCTGGCCGGATCAAATTTCATTAAGTAATCTACCCAGCACATGCCCAGTTTATTGTGTGTATGTGTAGCATGTACTTGCTGGAGAGATCTGTGCATTGTCTACTCAGATTTAACTCATCAAAAGTTAGCAGAGACAGTTTATATGCCTGCTGCAAATAACGTGTAGCTTGCAGATCACAGATTTGTATTTTATGTAGAAAGGTCAATGGGTTATTGCTTAGAGGTCCTTTTGTTACTTGCGGCTCATAAGTTATAATCAGGGCCACTGGAATTATACGGCAGAGAGAACCAAATTATGTGGCAGAGTTGACTACATTTTGGGGCAAGAAAAGACAAGTTATGCAACTTTTTTGATGGTATTGTTTCATTATTTTGTCACTTTATAACATTGTCATCCCAGTCTGGGAAAACGTTTCACCTCATTAGTATCAGTTTAACAATCAAATACAGCAATAACAACTGAAAGATGACAAGTCAACATTTGAGAAGGGCCTTCCAATGTGCAGGAACACGTGTCACCAAGTTTTTAGTAACTTTTTAAACCGACCGAGCTAGAAACAATTATTTTTGCTTAAAATGTGCATGTTATACAGTAGATGAAAAATTAAGTGGCAAATCCATAATTATGCAAAAAACACATTGGCTGCTGAATCACATAATTCCAGTGCCCCTAGTTATAATCTTTCCATTGCAGCACAGTGAACTATGAACCAGCATCAAGGAGCGGCATTCAAACTGCAAAGCATAAAAAGTTATCACATTTTTAATCAATCTTTCTTTATTTTGATATTGCTTAAAAAGGGTTCTTTGGGTAGTAATAAAGTCTCATTAGTGCAGACAACCCCAACCACTATGTTATGTTTCAATTATTGACTGTGTTTTACCAGACCAAGCTCTCTTAACATAATACCAACCAATATGGAAGATATGCTAATTTTACACCTTGTACCCCTCATTGTCTTATGTAACATTTCCTATGAATTGATTTGCACACTTGTATGATTCGATTCATTTTCTGTGTACAATATGTGAGTGTGATGTATATCGCTATGACACCCTACACTGGGACCCATAGCGCTATAAAATAAATGAAATAAGAAAATTAATTATGCCTGTTCATTACATACAGGGGTTGAACAAAGTCAAAAAGCTGCTTTGAAAGTGGAGTGGTGTAATACTTACTCTGCATTCCTGTGAGCAAGCAAAGAGAGCATGACCAACTTCAAGGAAGGTTAAATGGGGTGTTTTCCCCTAAACATTTTTTAAAAAGGATGTCAAATTGTGTATATTGAAACAGAATTACATACAGTAGGGCAGTGGCAGAATGCTGCCATTGACTACATCCATATATATGTGATGGGTGACACAGGTCAAAATAATCACTAGAAAGTCAAGGCCAGAATTTTGTTGTGGTTGCCCCTGTCCCCTGACCAACATGCCATGGTTGTCCTCCCTAATGCCCAGAATTATCTTGAGTATTGTACCACCAGCATTTTGCTACAGGTGTCCCATATGCCAAGAATGATCTTCAATATATCAGTGCCAGCATTTTACCACTGGTGTCCCATAGACAACAAATTACCTCTAGTGTGCCAGCACCAGCATTTTGCCATGGGTGCCCCATCCCATATGCCAAGAAGTACCTCCAATATGCTAGTGCCTGCATTTTACCATAGGTTTCCCTTGTACCAAGAACTATGCCCAGTATGTCTGCACCAGCATTTTGCCACAGCTGTTCCGTATGCCCGGAATTACAGCTTGTGTGCCTGCATTTTACCTAGCAAAAGACACACAGATGATGGACGGAATGCAGAGTAAATCAAACATTCACCACCAGTCAAGAGATCTGGGTTAAATCCATTGTTCTTTTGCTCAGCTTGCCACCTCAGTTTAGACCCAGCCATATGCAAATCAGTCTTGACCCTGTTCCTCATGAGAACAGTCCAGCCCGAACTGCCAAGCCAGGTCCTCCCTGGACCGGAAACAAGAATCCCGGCATTGCCCAGGCATGCGTTCCGTGGTCTCCATGCCACTGGAGTCAAGCTAGCCTGGCTGATGAGGAGTGATACCCCGAAACCGGGGCCAGGATGCTTGTTTCCAGTCCAGGGAGGACCTGGCCTGGCAGTTCAGGTTTGACTGTTCCTATGGGGAACAGGGTCAAGAGTCAAGACTCATTTGCATATGGCTGGGTCTAAACTGGAATTGCATGGGGAGCAAAAAAAGATGGATTTAGGCTCATATCTCTGTACTGGGGTGAATGTATGACTTTGTTCAGCGTTCTGACCATCAATTGTTCTTTTTGCATTTTACCTAGGTACATCATATAGCAAGTATGACCTCACCACTCTTCATTCTTACTCAGTCACTCTAGCTCACACTCACTTGCACTCACTCTCACATTCTTACTTAGTCTCATTTATTCCCACTCCCTCTGACTCACTCAATCTCACTTAGTTACACTGTCACTCATTTACACAAAACACATACACTCTCACACAACATTTCACAGGGTTTCATTTTGCTTACTTACCTTCAGCTACCTGAACTGCTGTGCTTCAGATAATCGTATTGGGTAGACTCTCAAGGTGGGTACACAGCTTCTTCCAGCCTCAAGAACTGAAGCTCAAAGTTGGAGCCTGCACAGTGATGCACAGGCTCCAGCTGTCAGTTTCTTGCCTTTTCACCTCATCTTGTTGTAAGGTGGGGTGCAGTGAATGAGGCTCTTGCCAACCCCTCTCCCCGTGATGAGATGGGAGAGGATGAGCTGACAGCATGACTGATGGGCAGCCTGGGCATTGTAGGAATTACCACAAAAGCGCCCAGGGCTACCTGTACCAGTGACAGTACAGCATGTCACTAATGGGGAGGTCTTGAGGCCTGGCAGGATCTAGAGGCCAAGGCTAGAACTTTGCTAGTCCTGGTCAATCTCACTGATAACTGATTTACTGCCTCAGGTGGCAGCAAGGGTGGGCATACTTTTTATTGTACTAGTGAATAATAGGTTATTATTAATTACTGGTGTTCTAAAAAAAAGGGGCTGAAATAAGGGCAAGTGCTACTGAAAATGATAGGTTTTATTCTATGAAACCCATAAGTAGTGTATCTAGAGGACGAATTTCAGAGCTGCTTTTTTTCTTTCTTTTGTCATGGCGGGCTCTTTTCCCAGGGATCCTGACCTAACCCCTTTTGCCTTTTGGCTTTGTACTAGGTTTCTGATTGATGTTACAATCAGGGTTGAGGACCTAGATGACTGGGAGTGGGATTCTTGCAGCCTTGTACAAGGCGTTGAGACTGGAAATAAGTATTCGGTTTTTACAGCTAAAGTGCTTCCGGTCTTCACCAATGCTACTGACCCTACAAGCATAAAAATACTTAATGTACCACACATTTCTCCATACATTAGCCTCCTGATGCTAACCAAGCAATGTTTTATGAAAGGTCCCGCTCCTCAAATGTGGGCCACTTTTTTGGGAGCTGCCCGGGCCTATTTTAGGTCCCAATCCGATCCTGGTGCTAAAGTGCATGTGCTCTGTGTCTAAAATGTTATGGCATTTGGTTTCTCCATGATTGGCATATTTGATTTCGGGCTCGGATCATGTTGGGCTCGAGGGTCCAAGAGGAGCCCGAGCTGAGCCAGGGATCTAGCTTGAGCTTTTAAGGGGTTGCCCACCTCTAATCTGATCTACTCCAATCGAAGTTGGATCAGTAAATAAAAAAGGGAAATAAAGTGCAAAAGCATTTTTGTTTATAAAAAAAACAGGGTGGGGGAATCAATACGGTGGGAGTGGAGAAAAGCAAATGGGTGAGAGAGAGCAGAACGGAGAGGGAGAAAGGCAAACAACAGAGAAAGCCATTTGGAGCTGGGGGGGAGGCGCACAGACGAGAAAGCAATGTGGATGAGAGAAGCCCGTGAGGGCATCATGGATGGGGTGTGGTTAGAGGTGCACGGACGAGCAAGAGCAGCAAGGAGGGGGGAAAGGTTTACACTAGGGAGACTGCTGGAAAACACATGCACTCCAATGGAAGAATAAAGTTTCCTAAAAGTGAGTAGTAGAAGGACACAAGTAAACTGGCTATGCTTCGCAAGAGGGACAGATACAATATGAAGATGGAAAGTCAAAGAATAAGAAGTAGGAAAAATTCACATTAAACCCCATGATATCAGCTTATGTTGTCTGGCAGGCTCAATCTGAAAATGAGCAGAAATTAGGTATAAGAGAACCATGCATATTTGAAATGTGCCCAAGAATCCATGTGCCACAGCTAGCCTGAATCCCACCACATTTCCTTACCTAGAATGCTCTGCAAACTTCGAACTGTAAGTTTGAGAAACCAGTTCACACAATTTGCTCACAATTATGGGATGGAAAACAAAAGAATTTACGTCTGGCAGCAAGACTCCCATTGCCCAGTGTTCCTCCACTTCTCCAAATTAAAATGGTGGAACCTATTGTATGGGATAAGAAAACGTCCAAACTACAACCATGCAAAATGTGATCCAGAAGAGAACAAATCTGATGCATGATGGCTGCAATATCCAGGCAGGGGCTGGCTGCTATCCAAGGAACCCAATTAAGCCCAAGCATTTTTTTAAACTAAATACCCACTGGAATTCATGGAGACACAGTTGTTAAAAGCAAAATGACAATTATGAACATTACCTGCGCCATCTTGTCTGGTGGAATTCTATGTGCACATAAGTTGCAGTCATTTTGATCTATCACAGCCATTTTGTACTCTGTTGGTCACCTTTGTTTCACCCTGCCCTTACTAGCATCCCTCTGACCGACCTGGTACTGTGCTGGGGGCTATAAACTCTATTGCCACAACAAACCTCAGCGCCACTTGCTGCCACAAACTCGTTTTTCCTCTCATCCCTGTTTTCAGACCAGCCTTTGGACGCTCTACCCTTCACTACACCTAGTTACACAAACAGGTTCCAAACACCAAAAAGACTCTTGCAAAATGATTTATTGCACTGCAAACAGCAAGACTTGTTGTTACCAACAATGGGACCTGTTTTTATCAACAGAACGGACTCTTAGATCTGACCGGTCTCCCACGTTTTAGACCCTGAAGCAAGGTCCAGCTGCAAGATAAGATTGTCTGTTTGACCTGGGTGGGAAGAGAATTACTGTTGTGCTTGTGTGACAACCTGCCCGGGGCGGGGACCCCAAGCTTTTGTAACCATGTTGATCAAACAAATGCATTGTGTCAAACCTGTATAAAAGGAAGAGCCAAGGGAGTTGTCAGCAGAACACTTCCCTCAGACATCCCGGTGTCTCAGTTGACGTGATCTCCTCATGAGAAATAAACCATTTTCTTCTCTTCCAGTTTCCAGCGCTTGCCTCATTATTTTGATAGCGAACCCAAAGTGAATTAGAGGTGGAACCCTGCACCGGGCAGCATTGAGGGTCTTAGAAGACTCGCTGCCTTTCACAAATTGGCACCCAAGCGTAGGGGCCCATCAGCGACGCGTGGGTCCGGTAGAGAGGTCCTAACGACGGAGTGAACAACTAAACGATTGGGGTATACCTGCCTGAGAAGACCCTTGTCTGGCTGCCGATCGACTGAACTTCACCGGTTCCGAACGGACCTCTCTCGAGTGACCTGCGGTCCTGACTGGGACCTTAGAGGAACGCCGCATTGATTGTTGGAGTGAGAGGACAACCAGGCGCTGGAAGGGGAAGACGAAGAACTGTCCATACGGTCCGGGTACGGTCCTGAAAAAAACCGACTTAAATTGATTGATTGATTGAATAGTTTGATTGAAATACTAGTATTCCTTTTTTGATATTGAGTTATTTGCGACATTTCCCTGCTTGCAAACAACAAAGAATTGGAATATTCTCTCTCTTTGCAGGCAGCGAAGGACAGGTAGTGCAGACTTTTTGTCTAAATTGATTGATTGAGATATTCATTTTGACCGATAAATACGTCATGCCTGTTTTCTCTAGATTGTTTGATTGTAATTGTTTTGGACCAGACCGTTCGTTAGAGGTCAGTCAGCCAGCACCGCCGGAAGGCACCCCTAACAAGGACATGTACGTAAAGTATGGATTAGCCAGCGTAGCTTATAGCAAACTATGGCATAAATACACTAGGAAGGACCGGGTAAATCAGTGGCCACTGACGGGATCTTTCGATCCCGCTAAAATAGAAACGTTAGAATTAGCTCTCCACAACAAGAAAACTAGACCAGCCATGTTTGACAGTTTTGGCTTATGGCGAAAAGAGGCAGCTGAAAGAAAGAAAAGGGACGAAGCTAGACAAGATAAAGAAACGCGAAAATCAGCTTACCAAGCCTGTAAAAGATTAGAAGAAAAACTAAAAGAAAAGGAAATCGATAAAAAGGAACAGGAATCAAAAATATCAGATCAATGCCCTGTTAGAACGCCCTCGACTCTTTACCCCAAGTTACCAGCAAAACAAAGGGTAGATGATGATTTATTGTTAGGTCCCCCAATCATATACATGCCACCCCCTTACGCCCCTACTCATCCCGTAGTACAACGACAGGACCACCAAAGTATAGCCGGAGATGGCACGATCGCCTCAGTCTCCACCGCCTCTGCTCCCACCGAGTCACCCACACCAAATGCCTCATCAAAGGATACAGTAGTAGAGGTAGGATCAAAAGAAACAGGAGCGTCCAGGGTCCCGCGATTAAGTAAAAATGAGCGAGCAGGCATTGATAAAGTAGTTAAATCCCTCATAGATAGGAAGGAGACAGAAGAGCATGTAACTGACATATGCAACTCCTATGTTGAAAACCGCAAACGATACTTTATTGTACGTCTCTGTTACCACACTCTTACTGCATATGAAGAGAAGTACCAAGATGTAGGGCCCGAGCGACTAGTGGCTCTCTATAGGAAGGTAGACACCGGAGATGAAGGCGACAACGATGTTACAGAACTCTTTTCATCCACACTGGAGGTATTCCGTCACCTTGTGGAACAAGGACGGATAGATAAGGACAGGACATCTAAGATAGCAGGACCCCGGTGGAAAAACCAGATAGCATGATGCCGATAAAAGAAGCTGCCCCTTATTGGGTACCTCCTAGAGGACAAGGGACTCATGACGATATGAACCATGAAGACGCTAGAGGAAGGGTGGTCTACAATTGGGTGTATCAACCATGGGACAGACAGGACATTTTGACGTTCCGTAAATCTTTACCGGATTTACGAAAGAACCCCACCGCCTTTTACACCGAGCTAGGTACCGCTCTGGGATCAACAATAATGACACTTGCCGACATAGACTTGTTCTTCGGGTTATGTTTGCCAGCAGATGTGTGGAAACAGATTAGGAAAATAGACCATACCGAACTGCTTGGTCATACCTGGGAACAACTCAACGCATTAGATAAACAGCGGAACCCTGGTCAAAAACCGGTTAAAGCAATATTGGACCTCCCTGACAAAATAGTGCAGAAAGTGAAAACGCTGATCCCAGAGAAAAAGATAGACTGGTCCATAGTAACCGCGTGCCGCCAGAAACCACAAGAGGATGTCTCAGAGTATTTCTCCAGATTCGAAACGGTGTTCTCCGATTACAGTGGACAAGACATGTCCACCGCAACCGGACACCACTTATTTGTGCAGAACTATGTCAAAGGACTACTACCAGATGTATCCCAGAAATTACAAGCCAGCGAAAGTAGTTGGGCAGCATCTAAACCGGCGGCCATTCTCCAAATGGCCCAGTACTAGGAGCATCAGAAAACGAAAATGACAGGGCTACAGAAAGGAAAAAGAAGGACTTGAAGGAGAGGGTAATGGTAGCACAACTCCAGGGGGCGAATACAGGAAGGGAGCAATATAGGGAGGATACCAGCAGAATACCCCTAGAGTACAGCCACCTAGAAACAATTCATCGACATCATATGTAGGACGCCAAGACCTAGGACAGGATCAATGTGCATTTTGCAAAGAATATGGACACTGGAAAACCCAATGCCCGGCTTTGTTAGGAGCTGGTAGGGGCAGAGGGGCGAGGAAATAGCAAGCGGACAGAGAGGAAGAGGACGTGGGAGAGGGTACGCAAGTGAAGCAAGCGAGGAAAGGCCAGGAAGAGTGAACACATTTGACCATCCCAAACAGAATCAGTACCAACAGACAGATTATGACAATGCGTACGACTTTGCATAGGACAGCCAGAGGCAAGGGAGGGATCCAGTCGAGCTCTATGTTGATCAGCAAAGCCCTTATGTTACCGCTGAGGTCCTGGGCACAAAGTCGCCTTTTCTGGTAGACACGGGAGCAACACGTAGTGCACTATCCAAACGACTGATTCCAAGGGCACCCTTGTCAGGCTCACATGTGACCTCAATAGGATTTGACGGTACGCCCTCCACCAACCCTTTGTCCCGACCGATCCCTTTTAACCTTGACAACAATAGCGTTGAAACAACATTCCTCCTCTCTTCCAACACCCCAGACGCCATTATGGGTCTCGACCTTTTGAAACACTTCCATGCGACTATCAGATGCTCACCAGACGGAGTGCGTGTCGTCCTGTATGACAACCCCCAGCGCCATAGAGAGAACCCTTCTCAGCACATGTTTCCCATCTCTGAGACTGACACATCCCTACTGGACACTTTGCCATCACACTTATGGGCTAGGGCTGATTCAGACGTAGGACGAATGATGATTGACCCAGTACACGTAACAATACGACAGGACGCAACCCTACCGAAAGTACCGCAGTACAAAATATCGCCAGAGGGTGAGAAGGCACTGACAGAGATCATACACTCTTTGGTAGAGGCAGGGGTGGTAGAGGAAGTAGTGAGCAACGTTTGTAATAGTCCCATACTACCGATTGTAAAGAGACAGGGAGAGGGAGACGGAAAAGCCTACCGTTTCATCATTGACCTGCGGGAGATAAACAAAATCGTAGTGCCACAATACCCAGTAGTTTCCGACATCACGACAATTTTGACCTTAATCCCCTCCACTGCCACCACCTTCACTGTAATTGACCTCAAAAACGCATTCTTTTCCATACCTATACACCAGGACAGCCGCTATCTATTTGGATTCACCCTAAACTCCCGTTCAGTACAGATTTTGCAGAGCACCTCAGGGGTACACTGAGAGCCCAAGCATCTATAGCCAGGCGCTTAAAAGACAGTTGGACGCCATACAATTGCCAGATGGAGTGGCACTAATACAATATGTAGACGACATCCTTCTAGCAGCGGACACCATACCAATAGCCGTCACAGCCACCATCAAACTACTCCATTTTCTTGCTGAGAATGGTCACAAGGTCTCCCGAAAGAAATTGCAGTTCTGTAAATCACAAGTGACCTATTTGGGTCACCTTTTATCCAAAGAAGGGAGGAAACTCACGCCTGACAGGATCCAGACAATTCTAGACACTCCTGTCCCCAAAGATCAGAAACAAGTCTGCTCTTTGATAGGTCTCACCTCATTTTGCCGACAGTGGTTACCGAACTTTAGCCTCATTGTCAAACCCCTTCTCTCCCTCCTAGTTAAAGACATCCCCTCACCTCTCCCCTGGACCCCGAATGCCAGTCAGCCTTTAAAGAACTACGCAATGCCCTTTGTTCAGCACCTGTCCTAGGAACCCCGGATTACTCCAAACCATTCTTCCTCTACACGCACGAGGGGAAGGATGTGCATTGTCTGTCCTAACACAATCAATTGGTCAAAAACAACGCCCTTGTGCATATTTCTCTGCCACCCTCGATCCAGTAGCCAGAGCACTGCCAGCGTGCCTGCGCGCTGTGGCAGCTGCAGCAGTATCGATACGCCAGAGCGAAGGAATAGTACTCTCCAATCCAGTCACTGTTTTAGTACCCCATGCAGTCGACACACTACTAAACCAGACCAAAACCCAACACTTGACTAGCGCCCGACTGACAGGATATGAGTTGACCCTGCTAGCACCGCACATTACCCTAAAGCGATGCACCACCCTCAATCCAGCCACACTGTTACCCCTACCCGAAAATGATCCTAGCGTGACTCCACTACACGACTGTGTGACACTAAACGATGAACAAACAAAGAGTAGAATAGATCTCAGAGACACCGCCTTTCTAGAACCAGATGGAGAACTATGGGTGGATGGTTCGTGCATCAAACTCCCCGACGGCACCACCTCAGCTGCATACGCTGTCACCACAGCCCGAACCGTTCTGGAAACAGCCCGTATTCCCCAACGTTCAGCCCAGGCTGCAGAACTCATTGCCCTCACACGAGCATGTATCTTAGCGACTGACACGACAGTTAACATATACACCGACAGCCAATATGCCTTCGGGGTGGTTCACCATTTTGGGATCTTATGGAAAGAAAGAGGGTTCCTGACTTCACACGGTACACCCATCCTGCATGGAGATTTAGTCTCCGCCTTGACGCAAGCAGTCCTCCTCCCCAAGAAGTTAGCAGTGATAAAATGCCAAGCACATAGGAAAGTGACTGATCTCATTGGACAGGGAAATGCACTAGCAGACGTTACTGCCCGAGCCACGGCAGGAGACAGAACTACGACACGAATGTATGTGACCAGGTCACAAGCTGAACGATGGACTGACGCTAGGACCACTGTAAGGGACATACAGACTACAGGCACACAAGACGAATTGACCGAGTGGGAAAAGGTGGGACTAAAAGACGAGGAAGATTGCTGGAGAACTAAAGACGGAAATAAATGGCTGTTACCCAATGCCTACCTCATCCCCATATTGACCATGGCACATTTACCCGCACACATAGGCTCCACCCCCATGATTGAACTAATCACCAGAGTATGGCATAACGTCAAGATAGCAGAATCTGCAAAACGCCTAGTACAACAATGTATAGTCTGCCTACAACACAACCCAGGGAAGGGGACAGTAGTACCACGGGGAGGGTTTGGAGTCCCTGACCACCCCTTTGAAATCCTTCAAATGGATTACATTCAACTAGAGAGATGCCTTGGTCTAAAATATGTCCTGGTGGTTGTGTGCGCTTTTAGCAAATGGGTGGAGGCCTAACCCACCCGCGACAATACCGCCTTAGCCACTGCAAAAGTATTGCTGAAAGAATTCTTCCCCGATACGGCCTTTGCAGAATTTTATGGAGCGACAAAGGCCCCCACTTCGTAGCCGAGGTGATACAGAACATACTGAGAGGGTTGGGGGTAAAACAAAAGTTCCATGCCGTCTTCCACCCCCAATCAGCGGGCCTGGTAGAGAGACACAATGCAACGTTGAAACTAAAACTAGCCAAAATAGTTGCCACGACCGGGTTGAAATGGCCCGACACCCTCCCATTGGCATTGTTATCGATGCGCTCCACCCCAACCAAACACCGACTGACCCCGTATGAGGTGGTCTTCGGCAGGCCTATGAGCATTTGAGCGGCACCAAGACCCACCTCCATTAACGATGTCCCGAACATATTAATGTCGGATTACTTGCATAAATTGACAAACAAGCTAACAATTATCCACCAACAGGTGCAGCAAGCCTTGCCTGACGTATCCAGGGGCCCGGGACATGAAATAAAGCCAGGCGACCATATATTAATTCGCAACTTCCAAAGAACGAAGAATCTGGAGCCTAGGTGGACGGGCCCCTGGCAAGTCCTGATCACCACCCGAACTGCCCTCCGAGTGCAAGGAAAACGAAACTGGCTGCATGCCCATCACTGCAAACGAGTCCCTCCAACCCTGGCAACCTGTGAAGGGGTGGAGGTGCAAGAGGAAGTACTCGCGAGAGACCGACCAGCTCTGAGTTGCTACCCACAAGAAGACACCCTCGAACTATCAGAATTTCCCGACCCCACGGTGCCATCCAGGAAAGGGTACAACCTAAGATCGACGAAAGGAGGGAGCTCCAACGACCAGGCCACTAACTGAGTCAAGGTCTCAGATCGGTAGCACAATCAAACAACGCTACCAGGAAAGCGCCAGACAAAAGTCTGTGGTCCTAACAGTTGTTGAGCTCCTCGAAGATGATGGAAGAAACTGAACACCTGCAAAACCACCGCAAAGACACCAAGACTGCTAACCTGCACAGCACAAAGACAATTGCACTTGTAGTCGCATTTCTCACCTGTCTCCTGCTAATGGTCGCACTCTGGATCATTGAAGAGAATGCACCTGCATACAGAACATTGTCACCCACCATGCAACCAACCACCAAGAAAGAACACTACCTGGTATCACTACCGCCACATCTCTGAGAACGACGCAAAGAATTCTGGAATAATTCTTTCGTGCAGATGTTGCACCAACACAATCTTGCCACCAATGCTACCAACTGTTGGGTCTGTGGGCTGTTACCACATGCCACTGAACATTCCATCCCTTTCATCCCTTCGCCCTTTTCTATTCACGGATCTTGCCTTGCCTGGATGATGCTCCTACAAGAAAGTTACAAAGACAATGCCACTTCTGACGGAACAATCGCCCAGTTCTACAACGAGTTCTGGCGAAACAAAACAGGAACGACAGCCGCCCCCTTCTGCCCTCACACCTTCAATGCGACATTCCAGATTGATGTCCCCGCCAAAGAACGAGTGGAAATGCAAGTGTTCAATAATCCTGTCAGAGCCACATTTTCCTACCTGAAGAAAAGAACTGCTGCAACACTGACTGTGGCCCTATCTGTGGTGAACGTCTCTGGCCTTGTATGCATTGAAGGCCGTGGGACTAAGAATGTGGGTCACAGCACCTGTAGCATTGTAAGGACTTTGAACACTGCCAACCCCCAGCGCTTGTTGCATCACCCAATATGTACTTTGTTTGTGGAACCAAAGCCTACACCTGGCTCCCAAGAAACTGGGGGGGCACATGCTACATCGCATTTGTTTTGCCACCAACCTACACAGCCCCTGCAGAGCATCATCGAGAAAAGCGTTCTAAAGACATTGATCAAGCAGACTCTGCCTCATCACAGTTCCTCGACGCAGAAAAAGGACTCGTCCCGCTATGGGGTCCGATGGCAAACAGCCGAGCCATCAGACATCTGTCCCAAGCGGTAGAGACCGCCCTGAACGTCACTGCTGGCATCCTCACCAACAACACTGCTGAGCTCCAAGCGGTCCGTCTGGTTACCCTGCAAAATCGCATGGTCCTGGACGTGGTACTAGCGGACCGTGGAGGAGCATGCCGCATCATCGGTGCCAGCTGCTGTGTATACATTCCTGATAATTCACCTTCTGTCTATGAAGCAATCGAACATCTCCATAGACTATCTTCAGAAATTCATCAAGGATCAGAGACTTGGACAGTTGGAAGTTGGCTTTGGGGCATCTTGAAGGAGTGGGGTTGGAAAATATCAATGATTCTCTTGGTCCCAGTATTGACAATATGTGGTTGTTGTTTGGGTATACACTGTATACCACCTTTGTGTTCTCTTTGCATAACTACCTTACACCCTAAGACTATGGACACTCAGCTAACAAAAATGAGTGATGTATGATCAAGAGATACAGGACATTATGGAGATCGAAATAGACTGACAAGCTGGCTAGTTATGTTCAAAGGGGCCACTGTTAAAAGCAAAATGACAATTATGAACATTACCTGCGCCATCTTGTCTGGTGGAATTCTATGTGCACATAAGTTGCAGTCATTTTGATCTATCACAGCCATTTTGTACTCTGTTGGTCACCTTTGTTTCACCCTGCCCTTACTAGCATCCCTCTGACCGACCTGGTACTGTGCTGGGGGCTATAAACTCTATTGCCACAACAAACCTCAGCGCCACTTGCTGCCACAAACTCGTTTTTCCTCTCATCCCTGTTTTCAGACAAGCCTTTGGACGCTCTACCCTTCACTACACCTAGTTACACAAACAGGTTCCAAACACCAAAAAAACTCTTGCAAAATGATTTATTGCACTGCAAACAGCAAGACTTGTTGTTACCAACAATGGGACCTGTTTTTATCAACAGAACGGACTCTTAGATCTGACCGGTCTCACATGTTTTAGACCCTGAAGCAAGGTCCAGCTGCAAGATAAGATTGTCTGTTTGACCTGGGTGGGAAGAGAATTACTGTTGGGCTTGTGTGACAACCTGCCCGGGCGGGGACCCCAAGCTTTTGTAACAATGTTGATCAAACAAATGCATTGTGTCAAACCTGTATAAAAGGAAGAGCCAAGGGAGTTGTCAGCAGAACACTTCTCTCAGACATCCCGGTGTCTCAGTTGACGTGATCTCCTCATGAGAAATAAACCATTTTCTTCTCTTCCAGTTTCCAGCGCTTGCCTCATTATTTTGATAGCGAACCCAAAGTGAATTAGAGGTGGAACCCTGCACCGGGCAGCATTGAGGGTCTTAGAAGACTCGCTGCCTTTCACACAGTCTGCATGGCTCTCATTGCTTTTCCATACCCAGAATGCCCTGCAAACATTGAAATGAGACAATGTATAATTTTCTTTTACACATTAGCATACTAGGAAATAGCAAAATATGAGCCAATGGTGAAAGTTTTAGCATCAAGCATTCCCACACTCTGTTCAGTACATGCGGTATCCCATTTGTCGGTGGGCCTCTCATTTTGGAAAGGAAAGGGCCCCAACTACAACCATATCAAATGCAATTAAGAAGAAAAGAAACTGGAGAAAGATCCAATGCAAGAAGCCTGCAGTGTTGGGGAATTTCTGAAAACCTTTTCAGTCCCTGCAAAGGCCAATCAACTGACTGGGCATCTAGTGGTGGAGAAAGCCTTTTGTTAATTAACGGCTTAGGTGGCTTGGCTTCAACGCCAGGGGAGCATTAATGCTCCCGTTTCCATATTCCGTGGTGTCCCAGAGATGTCTTTTGCTAACCAGACAGCTACACCGTGTGGTGGTAGGCTTCAACCTAATGAATATAACTGGTGCTCATCTAAAGCACTCCAATACCTATGGGTCGAGTTCAAGCTATATAAAACTGCAAAAAAAAAAAAAAAGACGGGCCAATTAAGGGAAGGGACGGAGTTGCAAAGAGTGGGAAAGCTGGTATTTTCCCCCATTATCAGTCCATACTTTGAATCGAAAATATAAGGAAAACACTTGAAAACATGCTCTAGAGCTCCCATAGGGATTCCTGACTAAGAAGTAAAGTAAACAAAAACAGAAAGGTCATGTTACAAATGACTACAGAGGACTTTATATGAAGTTCTATTTAAGTATACCAGCCCGGCCTTTGCATACTCTTAAAACATGGACAAATAGCCAGTATTTGTCTTTTTGAAAGGTTGCATCCTGTGGAAGTCAGTATCAATATGTGGAAGCCAGTGCCAATGCAGGGGCCTTTTGAAATTTCAATTACACCCTTAGGTCTGACAAGTGTGAAATTTGTCAGTGATGGACCTCAACAGGGCAATTAGATTTTCCTTAAAGGAATTTGCAGATAAAAGAAATGCTGGCTTTTGCAGAGCACTTGTCTTAGAAGGAAGCTTAAGGAGAATATAACATGCCAGCCCCTCACTTGGTTCCCCCACCTTCATCACATTCATAGCTACTGGAATTATGCATGAGAGAACCCTCATAATGGGGCACCTGAAATGAGAGGGGGAGATGGAGTTTGGGGTATGGGAGGAGAACACGGGCGGGGTGGGATTTAAAAGGGCTAGGATAAAGGTGCACTAAACAATGCAGCACTGTCCATTCATTCTTGTCTAGAAGGAGAGCACTGCAGTATCAACCACCAGCCAGGTAAGTGGACCTTGCCCTCCTCCATCTTTCTTGTAGCCATTCTCCAAAATAAGTTGTGGCTGCTGCTGTTTTTTTTTTTTTTTTTTTTTTCCTCTCGTCTCCAGCTCGTAGATGGGCTCTTAAAGCCAAGACGTACACCTGAATTGTCTGGCTTACCCATCTCTAGTAAATGTAAAGGAAATTTAAAAAAAAGAATGCCTGCATAATTTTGTAGGCATGCGCATGCGTGATGTGTGCTCCCACAAAAGGATATGAGCTGCTGCGTCATAAGCATTTTGGTTGCTGATGGGGACATACAAGTTCCTTACTGACCTGGTTTCTTTTACAGCACTTGACCTCTGCACATATAGTGGTTTTAGTTATTTCTGGACCTGCTGCTTGGAGGCAACGGCATTCACCAGCAGAGCACCAAGGTAATTAAACAACGGGGGTCCAGGAAACCTGACAAGTGAAAACAGCCTTGTGAAAGCCCTAATCTCTCACCCTGCTTCCAGGCTGTGTGGCTTAGTGTGCAGTAGCGAGTGTTTCCCTTGAAGTGGAGTAGAACATTTTCTAGCATTTGCGACCAGAATTTTTGATTCTATTAAGGATAGAGAGGAGAGGGCCTTTTGCTGCTCGCGGGGCCGACGCTGCAATGCCCCACGAGAGGCCTCTTTGTCGGAGATCTTTATGGTAAAATAGCCGTGATGATGCGTGCCGGTGTGCGGAGCTGACCAGTGAGTGTGTCTGTATCTTAAACTACCTAAAGGGTGCCCGGTGACAAGTTTGAGGGAGGCGTCCCTTTGGTAGGGTTAAAAAAGAGGTAAAATAACGGCAGTCGATGCAGAATTATGAAGCGCAACTGTCTGGTGAGTGAAGTATAAATACCTAGTGGTTTATACTTGGTCAGGTCGACATGTTTAACGTCCTGATGGTCCAGGAGGATCCGTGGCGTTTCTTCATGACCAGAAATAAAGTGTAGACCCTACTCTGAATCAGAAAGGTTGTGGAAATGTTATAACATCTAATATGCTCTAGTGGTTCAGAACTAGGTATTTATACTTCACTCACCAGACAGTCGCGCTTCCAAACTCTGCATCGACTGCCATTATTTTCCCTCTTTTTTTTTAACCCTACCAAAGGGACACCTCAATAAACTGTTCACCGGGCACCCTTTAGGTAGTTTTAGATGAGACACACTCACTTGTCAGCCTGCACACATCATCACAGCTATTTTACTATAGAGATCTCTGACAAAGAGCCCTCTCGCGGGGCCCGTGGGGCATTGTAGTGCCTGCCCCACGAGGAGCAAAAAGCCAGAGGATGAAGCATGACACCCTCATGGGTGTGTGAGGGCAACACTTCCTAATAAGGAAGCCCCCCCTCACATTTTTCTATTTCCAACTGCTTTCCTTAAATCTTTTCCAAACGGGAAAAAGTACCCCAGTTTTGTTGATACACCTGTATAAAAGCGACAGCCACCTATGAAATGCCCTGAACTTGGCCGTCTCCCAATGTCTTCCAAGCCATAAGAGTTAACTGGCCTTGAAGAAGAGGATGCGGGGAACCCACTGTATCCAAGAGAAGATGCAGTAATATAGGAAGAAGCATGGGAGGGGCTATTGACTTTTCCAGAAGGGTTGGAAACCATGGCTGTGTCTTCAACACCGAAGTAATCGGAACTAGGGATGCCACCTGTCTCCTGATCTGGCTCGCGACCCTCCGAATCATGGCAAAGGGCGCGAACGCATAGTTCACCTGTCCTGTCCAATTCTGCAGAAATGCATCAGTCGCCAGGGCCATTGGATCCGATCTCCAACTGTAAAAATACTTCAATTGAGAATTCAAGGGGGAATCAAAAAGATCCACCTGACACTGTCTCAGGGAAAACAGAATCTTCTGGAAGATACGGGGATGGAGTAATCCACCAGGAACCTGGAATTCCAATCAGCCACTGGATTGTCTTTGCATGAAAGGAATTCCGCCAGAACTGTTATCTTCTGGGAAAGGCAAAAATGGCAAATCTCCCTGACTATGTTCTCAAGAAGGCGAGATCTGCCCCCACCCATCGATTGATGTATAGAACGGCAGATACATTGTCCATCCGTAGGAGGTTGCAGCAAGTGCTCTTTACAGGAGAAAGGGACCTTATGGCTAAGGAGCCTGCCAGAAGCTCTAAACAGTTTTTATGTGAAGTCTCAGTTCTTCGAACGACCATCAACCAGAAAAATCTCCTCCACTTGCTCCCCAGCGTTGCATTCAATGACAACATCGGGAGTCGCTCTGAAAATGTCCTTGCCGTTCTACGCGTCCATGTGTAGGACCCACCACTGAAGTTCCTCCTGGGCTTCGGGGGATAACGGAACCAGGTGATTGTAACTGAAACCCTGTTGTAGATAATGAATTTTCAAGCGTTGAAGAGCCCTGTAGTTCAAAGGACCCGGGAACACTGCTTGAATTGAAGAAGCAAGCCATCCCCCAATCCGAGGCAGGGATCTCAAAGACACCATCTGTTTGGATAGAGTAGACCTCAACTCCTGTTTGATGGATTTAACTTTCAGAGGTGGAAGCAGTAATTGGGCTTTGACTGAATCCACCTCAAACCCAAAGAATTCTATGTGCTGCGAGGGGGTTATCATAGATTTTTGGAGTTGATCACAAACCCCGGCTCCTGGAGCAGGGACACTGCCCAAGACAGGTGCATCAGCAGTTGATTTTTGTCCTGTGCTAAGAGTATCATGTCGTCTAGATAGACGATTATGCGCACCCCCCCCCCCCAGCTCCCGCAGGTGTTCCACCACAGGTTTCAGGCGTTTAGTGAACACCCAGGGATCTGACGAGGGACTGAAGGAAAGAGACTGATACTCGTACCACTGACCTCTCCAGCGGAATTGAGGATACTGTCTGCGAGAGGGAGAAATGGGATCTGAAAGATGGGCATCTTTGAGATCGAGACCATCCAATCTCTTTCCTGAAGCAGATCCCTCAGCAGATGGATACCCTCCAACTTGAAATGGAGATAAACCCCAAAAGGGTTGAACTCCCTGAGGTTGAGAACCAGCCTTTGACCTCCACCCTTCTTATGAATCGGGGGAAGAGAGGGTTGAAGAGGAGTGAGAGACAGTTCTATATAATGGCCAAGACCGTATCTAACACCCAACAATCCGATGAGATTTTGGCCAAGTTGTGAAGAAAATGGCGTAACCTGCCACACCAGAGGAAGAGTCGAAAGAGAAGGGCTCGTTACCTGTAGATTGAATGTCGGAGGTTCAATAGACCCTGTTGATGCCTCAGTTAAAGCAATGTTGGTAGCCCCTGGACTTGGTGGGGTAGAAGCCCGCTTGGGCTGAGTCTTGACAATAGCCTCTGCGTCTGGGATTGAAACCTCGTGGAGGACCTTGTTGGTTGAAGCGGCCGGTCGAGCATCCTCTGCCAAGACCGGCCCAGTCAAAAAGGGGATTGAACACCCCCTTCAAGGAGGATTGGGTTTATCAAGAGATCTCAAACTGTTTACAAATTTGGCAATGTCTTTGACGAATCGATCCCCAACTAATTGCCCCTCAACCAGGGGGCCTGGTTTAGCAGATGCCAGCTCGACCAATTGAGGGTCAAACCGCAGCAGCACCGATTTAAACAATTAATTTAGACCTCAAGAGAGATGAACAATATAATACATTAATGATCATTTAAAATCAGTGTAAAATACAAACAAATTCAAACATTTAAGATGCAACAATTCATGATTTGAAGATGACATTTTCTTTTAAATATCGAGAAGAAACCCCTAAAAAATGTAAACACTGTATAACAGATTTATGCAGTTGGACGATGTGTAATCAACTGAATCAATTCATAATGTGTTGCGATATTAAAATTCACAATATAAGGGTTTAAAAAGTGATTTCTAATAACTCTTAAAGCAGGACAAAGATGAAGTACATGTAACACATTTTGGGGGCCTAATTTACATAAATTACATGTCGCACAATACTGTGTGTTACCGGAGTCTCCGATCAAGTCTCCTTCATGGGCGCTGAAGCTTCAGCGGCTATCTTCTGTGAGTTCTTCACACGTGGCCCTGAAGGGACAGCAGTTGGGTACCCTCAACTTCCTCACCCACGGACCTGCGCAGGCAGCGGCTGAGGAGTCCTTGATTCTCCTCCGATACTGGTTAGTTTACTGAGACCCCCCCGCCCCCAACAGGTGGGTGTGGGGGGATTTGACGCTTCTGGTCCCTGACTTCACTCCTGCACACAGACAACGACCCGATCGGTTCATCAACGGTCATGGCTCCCTTCATGGCGGCTTTCCTTAGGCATGCGGGGTCTCTGAATTTAATGAGCACACGGGTAACGACCCGAAGGGGAAGCAGCCATCTCTTCTCACCCTGCTACCGGGATCTAATCACCAGGATCCCCCACTGGACCTCGCTCCATGCAACACTCTTCTCACAGTGCATAGTGGTCTGGGCAAACAGGCTGGTGATCTTGGATTCCCTGGGTAATATCCCCTCACCCAGCTGGGAGACTGGCAGGCCTTGGCCCCCAGTCCAGGTCACATGCAGACGTGTTGCAGAGTTTCTCCTCCTTGCACAGTCCAACTGGCTGTCTGGCAGTTGACAATTTTGAGGGTCTCAAGCTCCCCTTCTTATAGTTCATTTCCAGACACTAAATGTGATTGAGTCCGAGTCCTAAAGGTCTATGGTGAAGGCCTGCATCCGTTTGTACTGCCCTCTGCTCTACTCTGCCCTTTATCCAGGAAGCAGTCTGTCACAGCAAGAGCGACTCCAAATCTGATAGCCCCACAACACAGGCCAAGTGAGTGACTAGAGGGTCACACCTGGATGTCAGCCACAGTGATATGTGTATTAAAAGGTTACCCCAAGGCCTCAGCCCTACTCTTTATGATTCTCTTATCAGCCCCATCTCCTTCCTGAGATGTGTCCACGCCCCTTTCTAGTGACCTCTGTGAATCAAAGAGCACCCTTTGAAGCAAGGGAGAGTCAGGCTTTTCAGTATACTTCAGTGTGTCCCACTCAACTCGCAGGAATGCAGCAATTCACAAATGTGTTCAGGAGAGGAGATTCCTTTACCCCCTCATGTTCCTCCAGTTAGCCCAGGAGCTCCCAGAATGGAATCCAGACTCTTCTATGTATTGTACCATTCACAGGCACAAATAACACCCAGCACATGCACATAACACACACACTGCACATGCACTAAGGGCTAGATGTACTAATATTAGGAACACTAATTTCCTAATTGCGATTCTCTCCAAATCGCAATTTAGGAAATCTGTATTCCTATTGTATGAAGCTCTTTTGCGTTTCATTAGTGATTCCTAGTGGGTCGCAGATAGACCTATCTCATGCATATTAATGAGGTAGGTTGCAGTTTGCCACCCATTAGGAATCACAGCCATCACAAGGATGGTGGCCTGTGAGATCAGCAGACCACCATGTCTGTCATTGCTTTTTGTTAAAGCAATTTTTTTTTAAAATGCAGCCCGTTTTCATTAAGGAAAGCGGGATGCATTTTAAAAAAAAAAAAGAAACTTGCAGTTTTCTTTTTAAGAGTAGGCAGTGGTCCGTGGGACCACTGCCTGCTCTTAAAAATATTTTCATTTACATTCCCCTTTGCAAACGGGTTACCACCAGTTTTAAACTGGTGGTTAAGTATTACTGTTTTGCGACTGGAATTTGGTCGCAAAACAATAATACATACCATACCGATTAAGTATTTGGAAGGGACACCCTAAACATGCCCCTACCAAATACCGATTTTTCAAATGCGATACGGTAGCAAGTTACCGAATAGCATTTTGTACATTAAAAAAAAAAAAAAGTGTTTTCCAGTAACAAACGGCCCGATTCTGCAAATTGGGCCGTTTGCGACTAGGAAAATGCTTTGTACAGCTGGCCCTTGATCTCCCATGTATTATACCATTCACAGGCACACATACACCCAGCACATGTATATAACACACATGCACTGCACAGTGCTGCATCATCCCTGTATTGTACCATTCACAGGTACACATACACATATGTAACACACACGCACTGTGCAGCACTACACAGCAAACCGATGTAGGCCGAGGGTGAGTTAAGCGCACAGCAGCAGAACTGTAAATAAGTGAGCCTGTAGGCTTCACTCTAGTGATACAGGTAAAAAGGCCTCTCCACTCCTACGATCACTACATGGTATGCTGCCACCTCTGCACTCATGCTGCGTAATGTCTGGCAAACTAAAGTGTACAAAAAATGGTGGATGGAATACTTGAATTAATCTTAGCCACTGGTAATTAGTCAGGCTGCATCCCAATCTATAATTATTTTGCATGCCATGCCACCTCAGTTTGGATCTAGCTGTGTGCAAATCAGTCTTGACACTTCTCAAATAGGAACAGTCCAGCCCGAACTGCCAAGCTAGGTCCTTCTTGAACCGGAACACAAGCATCCCATGAATGGTTTCACCCTTGTTATGGGCTGATCAGCTGGGTATAGTGTGGTTCCAGTGACACAGTGTGCATGGGACCCACTTCTGGGCATACACGTCCCCTCTATGGCGACATACAAAGGTATGCAAAAAGTGATGAATGGAATGCTTGAACTAGATCGCCTCTGGTAATTACTCTGGGCCTCATCCCAATCATTGTTGTTTTTGCTGTAAATTCCTGGCAAAGGCAGTAGCCTTTCACCACCATGAGGGTAGCGCCTTGAGAGCCTCTCCTGGTCCATAAAGACCGCAATTTGTGAGACAGACCTATGTCATGGTGCACACACATGATCTGTGTTCATCCATGATGACAACCATCAGCACCAAGGATCCAGGCATCATTCATTGCAGCTGGGTTACTTAGGGTAAGGGTGTACATCAAGCACCATGTGAGGGACTTTTCAGTCCCAACGAGGGACAGACACAAAGGGCTGCTTCCTGACTGTCAGCAATGTTCGTCATGGTGAGAGATTATAATTTATGGTATTTGGTGACTGAGTTCAGTTTTTTTTTCTCTTCCCACCTGGCAGCACTGCCCAACTTTTACCACCGCTCAATTTGAGCTGCTAGGGTGCTTTATAAACTAGATTAATATGCATGGTATGGTTGCCCTCGGAAAAATAAAGGGAAGTTTTCCAGTGCATTTTGCGTAGGCAGTGACCAGAGTGTTTAATTTGTGCAGGTGATGAGCACTAGCACTCATTTTGGAGATCGGTACTAATTTTTCATCGTCAGACTTTGACCGAGAGCGAGAAAGGCAGGAAAGGGAGGGGAAAAAATGGAGGGAGAGAATGATGGGAAAACAGTGCCCGAGAGAAAGCAGAAATGACAAAGAACCTGCAAGAGTGAGCAAGAAACATGAAGTATAGGGTGGTGGAAAAATGAGGCACGAAATGGAATCGAGGCTAGGCAGGCTTGGTATTAGTGAAACCCTGGCATTCGGTAGTGCTTCAGGCATGCTCCTAAGAAAAACTTTAGGTACTTAACTTTTTTTAAATCTTTTGTATGAATTAAGCACTGTATAACCATAGTGCAACTCAAAGCATTGTGTTTTTAGGTCTCGCCTAGGCAGTGCTTGCACTGTCTCTTCGAGACATGCTGTATTCAGGATATGGGCATTAAGCTCCACCCATGCATTTTATTGGCTCTTTTCAGTGTCTTTTGGAGTTCTGTAGATTTCAATGGCTTATTTGTTTACTAGTCCCTCCTTAGTACCTCCTTCTCTTCACTTGTAACCTCCCATAAAGACAGCTCCTCTTACGTATCATTACTCTGTATGTTTCATTAACTGTTACTGAGGACTATTTAGTTAATTTATGCTTGGTACATAGTTGCTGTTGGAGGCACGACATGCTCTCTTGCTTCGGCAACCCGCCCTCGTGTCTCACTGCACTGTGACTTCCCCCTTAGTGCGATGCGTAGTAACAGTGCCTGGATTAAAACATTTTATATTTTGTTTTTGTAGCGCTGCACCCGGCGCTTGATCTTTAACATGGCGGCCGTGCTTTTGTTTGCTTATGTGCTGCTCGCCCAAATCAAATTTACCAACACTATTTTTTTCTCTTTTGACAGCGCCATGCCGCGCTTTCACTTTCATAGTAGCGCCCACGCCTTGCTTTTGTGCACTGCGCTTCATATGTAAAATGGCGACTGCGCTGTTTTCTTCTGCACGACTCGCCAAAAACAATTTTACAAACATTGATTTTGTTACTTTTTAACAGCGTGCCATGCCACGCTTTCACTTCATAGTAGCGGCCACGCCTTCCTTTTGTGCACACCGTGCTTGATATTTAAAAAGGCAGCCGTGCTTTTGTTTTCTTCTGCGCGGCTCGCCACAAACCACATTTCACACATTCTTTCCATAATGTTTACAGTGCAACATGCCTTTTTAGCTGGTGCTCCCTCATCCTTTTGATTTGGAGCAAGTAGTGCTAATGGTATTGACTCAAATACCTTGTTTCTTATATGCTTTGAGTTTCAAACTGAGTCAAAAGTTTCACCTTCGCTGCTTCTCCTCCTCTCTTCCTTACACTAAGTAACAGATCTGGTTCTAGAAAGTTTATATTATGTTCGTAATATGAACATATGTCTGCATTTAGGTTCCACTGTCCAATAGCCTGCATAGTATCAGTTTCGCAGGCTTTGTCCCGGAGTCTGCTGAATTCCAGCCTCTAATTTGATCTGAAAGCATCATTCATTCTGTACTAGCAGAGGATGAATTTGTGTTAAGTTAAAGCTAATGTTGTTCTTTTTCCAATAAACAAACATTATGTTGCAGCTTTTGTCCAGACACGCACATTAAAATGCCACCCTGCTTTTCACATGTAGAGCTTTTAGGTCTGATAAGCCGAGCGGGAAAAAGGGATTTGTAGGATAACCAGAAAAAGATGTGCCCATATCTACCTATTCCATACACAAGTGCTGCCTTCACGAAAGGAATTCGCCTGTCTGGAAATAACATGATTGTGTCACTGCTCACTGATCAACCCCAGCCCTACCTTGCACACACTACTTGATGGCTGTCACAGCGAAAACTCTGCAGGCAGTCACCCCCCGCCACAGGGTCTGCTGGAGATAAAAGCATATTACATCTAATTTTATTTCTCCAGGTCTGGACATTCAAGCACGGCATAGGCATGCTGTACTTCTTTGTCTCCAGCCAATCGAAAAATATATGTTTTCTGAAGAAGCCTGCTAAATGGCTGAGACTCAAAGAAGTTTAGGTTAAGTTCAGAGTTGCCAAATTTGACCCTTTCATGCACAAGCTATATTTTACCATTTGTTTAGGAAATCAATGACTTGTAAGGGTGCTAGACTACTGGGTTTTTAACAATTTACTTTGTGCTTTTTTGTGTGATCGGCTACGACTTTGTGATTACATAGAACTTTTAGCTGGGGGCATGTCAGGCTATCATTTGGTGGTTGTCAAGCGAGCCCAGAGCTAGATTGGGCAGGTGACAGGCAGTTTTAGGAGCCAATGACATAATGTCCTTGTTGCAGTATTTTCCTCAGGAGGCCTTTGTTTCGAATCTCTGCTGACCCACTTCACCAAATTGTGTGCTCTTGCATATGTGGCATGGTCGTCATATGCCTCAGTTAGCAGAGTTTGAGTGTGTCTTAAGGAAATTCACTTGTGCTCTTTGAATGATCATATTACAGCCTAGCAGCAAGCATGAGACTGACTTCATTTTTGTTTTCCCACCTGGCAGCACTGCCTAACTGTTACCACCGCTCAATGTGAGCTCCTAGGGTGCTTGATAAACTAGATTAATCAATATGCATGGTATGCTTGCCCTCAGGAAAAACAAGCATTGGCATAGCCAATAGGTCTCGCCTTTGGGACCTTATAAGTGTTTAGCCATGCAACAGTTGCATAACTAAATAAGGTCCTATTGGCTATGCCAATGCTTGTTGTAGCTTATCAGTGATGTCACCGCCTTGGATTTCTTTAGGGTCATAGCTCAAATTACAGCCCTCTCTGAAACATGGAAATCAATTGACCGAAAGTCACAAAGTGGCCAAACAGATGCTGTAGGCGTAAGGCATTATTGCATTAGAAAATAAAGTATTATCTGTGACTTCTCTTTGACAAGTTTCAAGTCCATGAGAGACAAAACTTGGCCTGAATGACTGCACATCTATTGCATGTTATAGGTATCCAATATGAAGTAAACAGCATATGAATAGACAAAAAAGTGGTGCTATAATGCTAGGCACCCAGTCACCATAGGTGCTAATGAAACAGACCCAGCAGGATTTGTTTGTAATATATCGAACAAGAAAGGAAGCAAACAAGCACACACTGATCCGTGTAGTTAAAAGTCCAACTCGTCTTGAATAAATCAATTGTTTTATGTTCTTCTTTTACTTCAGAATGACAGTCACAGGTATAACAATCCAAACCACTGCAGCTGACACGTGTTTCGTCCCCCCAGACTTTTTCAAAGCTCAAGGACAATGAAAAAATTCCTGTGAGAAGTGGGTTCATCTCACAGACTCCGTAATAGTATCCAAATGTATATAAAAACCTTTCCAAAATGTCCCTGTCGAAGACAATGTAGACAACAATCCTCTACTCCTGTCTGTTTCCCTTAGTATCAGGAAACATGATGTCCAGTTGGGACCTTGATAAGTTCACTAGTAACTTGATTCCCGGCACTGTCCTGACGTCGTGTGAACCAAGTCCATGCAGTTTTCCATACAACGGATGGCTGCAGAAAGTTATGGGGACGAGGGAATATGTTAGGCAATCCAAAGTGTAGATAGACCAATATTTTATTTCAGATTGACTTCATTGGCCTAGTCTCCAACCCACTTATTCCTCTTCAGTTCACTCATCAGGCTGTAGTCTGTTTAATTTTCCTCTGCTTCATTGACCAACATTTCCTTCAGCTTTCTCTCAATACTTTAACTTTTGATTTCAATATGCTTTAAGTTTAGTCTTGCTCTGGATGCCATATGTCTCTACTTTGTCTCTTTCTACCCTTATCACCTTTCACTCCACTCATCTTTGCAAATACTCCTGACCTGTCCCGTCCCTCCCTATGTATGACTCGTTTCTGAGACTTCAGATTCGGTCCCAGATAACACTCAAGCTTTACTCTTTTAAACTTTTAAATCCTGGTTAAGAAACCTGTACTTCTCAAGCCCCTCCCTCCTGTGCCTCTTGTCTGTTTATTAAGGTATTTTACAGCTTCACTTCTGCCCTCTGGTCATTAAGTTTGCAAAGTGCTTGATTGAGAATGCTTCAATTGAGAACTTGTTTGAGTGAACAAAGTATGGCCTACCAGAGCATCATGGGTCACCCGGTCACTCTTTCCTCTCCCCGCAACACGTATGATGTCACACACCCATGTTCACAGGAGGCTAAGATTTCATTGGAACAAGTAACATTATGCAAGTAAATGTTCTGCGTTTATGCTGCTAAGTGATAGGACCAAGAACGTTTACATTGTGTCATTCCCATCCTACCCCAGTGGAAGCTACCACATATTCTTGGCATTCAAGATCATCAAAAATGGCTAGTTGTTCCTGGAGAAACGGATTGGAAAATGGGTGCAATTAATTAGCCATCTTTACATTTCCAGTATAGAGTGGCTGTCGGGCAGATTATTGGAGAAATGCATAATAATGCTTTTGGCTTTCTAAACTAAAGGGATTCGCAATGGCGTGGCTTGGTTGTATTAATACTAAAGATGATTGTTTACAAACGCATAGCAACTTTGGCTATTTTCATCTGGGAATTAGGCATCTTAGGGTTTTTTTCCATCAGTTTCAACTTGAGGGGAAGAAATAGCATGCATAAGTTAATAAACGAAAATAGAATGATAAAATATTTAAAGTGTATGTACTTTGCAACGATCAAACCGAATTGCCTCAGACACTTCTTGGAGGAAAAACTAGGACAGATGGATCAGATTAAATAAAAGTGATAACATCATAACAAGTACACAAACCTAACTTCTACTTCTTCAGCTGAACCATGTGGTTGAAACTGTTTCACGAGGGGTGTGCTCGCTCTCCAAGCACCCAAATGTAAAGGAGCAGGGGCGTAACGCAGGCCCAGACGCAGGGGGCCCCAATCCCCTTCTGGGGTCCCTCATTCATCCCAAGGCCAATGTAACTCTGTAAAATATGGGGGACTCAGGGGACCCTCATCACATTTCTGCAGGGGGACCTCATTTTGTGTTACACGCTGAAAGGAGGGACACCACTGAAGCTATGAAAAATGAAGTCCGTGGCTTCCTGTGTTACATTCTACAGTATGGTCAGTCAGGCTTGTGTGTGTATTTGGAGGCATTTGAAGCCTGAACTAGGGCCATTTCCGATGAAAGGCGTAAACGATTGATCCAAAATACAAGATATCTGGGGACCCGGGACTTCAATGAATTGCTGCAATGTGCAACCAGGATCAACACAAAGACAGAACCTTAAGCATCTTCTACTTTGTGATGTGTACCTCATGAAATCCAAGAATGCTCTTGCTCAGTTTTGTCAATAAAGAACTGGGTAAAGTTGTGTGTGTTTTGAAGGCTGGACTAGGCCTCAGTAGAGGAGTTTGTGCCTGTTATATCTAGTCCTGGATCTTGAGGCTGGTTATCAGACTTGAAAAGCGAAGGGAAATTTCACCAATGACCCAACTCGGATTCTTGCTGTTGCCCTCTCAGTGAATATTTCTGGGAGCAAATAAAGTTTAACTTGCATGTGCGATTGAATATCTCCGTCTCATCTACAAAATAGTATCAGTTTTAGAAACCCTGTAAAAAATGCTCATGTACCTACTAAGCACTGGAACTATTTTACAGACTTGTCGAAAACTAAATGCATTTTGTTTTAATATATATTTCGAAATAAGTGTTTATGGTAGATTTGTGATTATGCAATCTAGAACTTTAACAAAAGTTGCATGAAATTGCTTATTATGCTCTGGAAAATAAGAAAGCTGGCAAAATCATCCATGATGATTAATTATAGGAGTGTTTCTATTATGCCGTACATTTTACACAATGGGCAGGGTCTAACCAAAAGACATGATTTCGATGAGAGAAAAATACAAATTGACAGACGAAGCAACATAAATGAGGTGGCGAGGTACCCCTTCTGCTCCAGCCATGGCTGGCCTCCCACCCTTCAGGGCTCCTTATCAACTAAATCCCAGGGCCGTGGGCAGCGTACTGGCCGAGAACTGACAGACGCCACTCCACTTGGTGAAATTGGCATTTTGTTTGTGGCAATCCGAGTCCACTGATACAGAGATGCCGAAATGCTGTGGAAGGCAGACAGCAGAGGCAACACCTCACTACAGCTGCTCGTCAGGAGAAGCGGAAGAGCCGGCACGAGAACCGGCCAGAGAAAGAAGAAGTAAATGCCCAGCAGTAAATCACGCCCTTTTGCCACGCTGGCAAGGGAAAACACGGCCAGCTTGAAGTTGTCAGCATTTTAATGATATGATTGATGAGAAACTGCGAGGCGCAGAGGCTGTCCACCTGTCGTGAAGGTTCTGATAATCTCTCAGCGAAAATATTATCTGCCTAGTCTGTCACCAATCAGCAAGAAATATCTCATAATGTGATTTGCTTAGTAGCTTCTCCTAACAGAACTGAACACCCTGTTCTGCTGCGCGACATATTCACACAACTTTCGTGGGTGTAAGCGCCAGGTTTCAACAATAACCCAGAACTGTTTTTGCAAAATAAAATTAGCATAGCTCTTTCCTTTTCCGGTTCGAGACATCTGTTTATTGCTTACAGTTATAAGGCGTCACCAACCAGGATCTAGGCAGCTGTAACTAGCTTTTGAATTCAAAAGCAGAAAAAAACGTTGTTAATGCAAATATGGTTTCAGACATTCGCATTCACTCAGAAATAAAGACATGTTGTAAATAGGATGTACTTGCCCTAGATAACGGCTTGTCAATATCCCTTTGATGTTCCAAGGGACTGCACTATTACATTTATTATTTGAAGCCGGAATGCGCCACATCCGTTAACGCTGGCAAAGATAAAGATTCCAATTTCACAGTCCTCCCGGTTGTTAAAAGTCATTTAGATAGTGGCTTTCTGCACGTTATCGGTCCCATCGCCACCCACAGGTCATTAACCGCAAAACGAAGTGCTGCAAAAACAAGCAAAGTGTCCCTACGACCATTATTTTTCTTGTCAATCGAGTAAACTTTATAAGCTAAATTGTTTTATCAAATACTGAATTGAAAGCAACGACCTAGCTCCTCCGCAAGACAGTTCTGCTCTTGATAAATACAGCAGGGTGGGGAGTGTGGTGCATATCGGTGTTGCTGGTTATGGGGTTTTCGACTGCGTGGGTGTTTTTTTTTAAAGGCGGACATTGTTTTAGTTTTAAAGACATTCCTTACTTAGTGTTGCTTTCAGTGCCTAAAACAAACAAAAGAGGAGCGGGGGCGAGGGCGAGCGAGCGCGGCAGCCTGCTCAGCTGACCAGACGCTCGTGCGTCATGGCCTTTTGCCGGCATGTGTTTACAATTATCGCGCCCGCGTCTGGGCACGATAATTGGAAACACATGTTTGCCGCGCGTACCCATCTCAAAAAGGCCAGCCACGACGCACGAGCGTTTCTTGGACTGCTTTGAAAACTCACTTACAATAAGTCTTCGCCTCTAAGCAGCGCTTGCGCGCTACTCGAGGCTCGACCTAAAAAGGGAAGGTTTCGCGTGCATTGTGTGTAGGCAGTTACGAGTGCTTAATTGGTGCAAGTGGTGAGCCCTGGCACTCATTTTGGAGATCAGTACACATTTTTCATTGTTAGACTTTGACCTAAGCGAGAAAGGTAGGAAAAAAGGAGGGAGAAAAAGAAAGCAAGCGGAGATAACAAAGAACCTGCAAGAGTGAGCAAGAAACATGTTCAAGAAGAAAGCTTTATGCACACATTGAATCGTTTTCGGTGGATTAGGAGTTGCATTTTTGTGTTTTAACTTTCTTGTAGCCTGTCATATACGACTGTAGCATTTACAATGGTACATATTTACCAAAGTGATGAGTAATTTCTTTACTTCACATTGAGATTAATGTACAATTAGAGGTATGGCAATTTTACAGTTCCTTAACAGTTATTATAGATTTATTTTTATGAATGATATTTCGTTTTTGTGAGTTTACAGAGAAGCCTTTATTGTACATGATTACGTTGGGAATGTTGTTGCACATTTATTTTACTAATTTGGAGGTGCTGCTGCATATTTTGTTGCACATTTGGTTTTGCACCTTTGTTTGCTGAAAGGGTTAGAAAATAACCACCTAGTTGACATAGATATTACTCCTCAAAATGCGCCCTTTCTCCTAAACGTATCCACCTCTTCCCATTGGTATCTCTCTATGCCATCTCACTAATATTCTCCCTTTTATCATTTATCCACTGCCGTACTTGTTCTGGGAACATACTTATTTTCTTTTTTTCTGAGAATTGTAACAGCTCCCACTTTATCTGTTTTCATGTGTACACTTGAGCCAATAACACTTTGCATTCTGCCATTGATAGTTTCCCTTTTCTGATTGTATGTATGGATATAAAAGTCCTATCAAGCAAAGTGCTGTTGTAAAAACAAAAAAAAGATTGTTTGAAGGTACTTCTTGGGACTAGAAGGGTAGGCAGCCTTTGTAGTGTGTTCTCCTCTCTGCCGGACTATTCTCCTCCTACACTGCAGGATGTCATAGTGTGAGTGGAGAAGGCCGGGAAACAATTAAAAGAAAAAAGACCGAAAGGGCTCTAAGGGACTAGACCTTAGAAGCATGTTGAGTACGGGTTCATATTCCACCCTAATTTACAGCAAAAAATATTTCACCCTTCCCATCAGTTTGCCTGCTGCTGGAAACACACTGTCACAAATCATGTGTTGAGGAGTTTCCCAATATGAGATTCTGTAGAACCGCTTAGATGGTTTGCTAAAGTGTAGCACTGTACAGTGCTTTTTTTCTCATGGTTATGGCAACCCATTTATACATTTCCCTCGAGGTGATCTACAAGTTTTTATGTATCCGCAGTGAGTACATATGTGTAGGTGTGCAATTCATGTCTGTTTCAAACCCAATAAAACACTTTGTATATTAGGGAATGCCTGCTCTGTGCCCATGCCGTGCAGCCGGTGTGCCCCAAAGCCTTAAGGCTGTGGGGGGTCCCGTGGCGGAGCCTTGAATGCGGAGGGAGATGTGCGGGGAGGGACTAAGGGACCTGGGCCGCAGCCCCCTGCCGAGCGACTTGGTGCCCCAGTGGAATCAGGACCACAGCCTCCTGGCTCGACTGATGTCGAGGTGGTGGCCAGAAAACGTCATCCCTGCTCTCTGGCTGTGGTGATACAGGCGAGTCTTGCAAAGGCTAAGGGCTGCGGAGACCACGTGGGCTGCTTGAACTGCGATTTACCCCAAAGCAACTCAAGCATTCGCTGTCGGGGGAACGGGGGGGCTGCTGCATAGCCCCAGGACACCAAAGCTAAGGCCCGAGACCTTCTTAGGCAACATCATGATGCACTAAACGACCCCCCAGATTGCCACACAACGTACAATGAGACAAACAGGCACACAGAACTCTGCTGAGCCGGAGGAGGGTGGACATTATGAAGGTGATTCAGGGTTCCCGTCTCTATAGAGGTCAACCTACTCCAAGCAGACCTTCTTAAGTTTGTCAAACAAATGTAGACGGAGTACAGGAGGACGGTACTTTGGGGCCTGCAGATGGTCCTCCCTCAGGGGAGGTGGCCACTCTAGGGGGGTCTCAGGGAAGACCTGTTGATATTGTTTCAGACACGCAGAGTGAGACGAAGAGCTCTATGGACACCTGAGAAGATGTTTAGATTGGGTCTTGGCCTCCCTCTTTCAGGGGTCTCATCCTGGGGGTCATTGCGAAACACTCTATTTTTATTTTTGTTTGTATGTTTTAGTCGTCTCTGCATGTATTAATTGCTTTTCTTCTTGCTGATTAATAATCGCAGGAGATCCGAGTCAATGTTGATTGGGTGGGAGAGGTATGTCAAGACGTTGCTGCATCTGGGGATCTGTACTTTATAAGGAAATGGGGACGTTGGTGACCTCTGATTGGAGAGCTCCTCTTGCCCAAGTCGGGCGCCTGGATAACAGACTACTAACTACATTATACAACGTAGTTAGTAGTCATAAACCGTATTTCTTTTTCATTATTGAGGGGAGGATGTGGCCTAATGGCTAGTCGGTCGACCTTGAAGCTAGGGAACCAGGTTCGATTCTTGGCAGGGACGCTCAACATCCTGTTGATTCTGGGCAAATCACTTAATCTCCCTGTGCCTACAAAAATAAATGTGTCCATCTTTAATGCAACTGGTGCTCATGTTAAGCGCTCTGATACCTTCGAGTTGAGTTCGCGCTATATAAACCAAAAAATAAAATCTATTTGGGGGTGGGTGCGGTTTATAGGTACTTTGTGTTGGACCATTCGGTAATGCGAATGGTCACCAGGCACACTAGGGCGAACGCTGAGGTGGGGTATGACGCCCACCTACGGGAGGTGGGAGGGTGGTCTTGTTAAGTTTGGTATTGTTTCTTATTGCGAAGGCGAGGTGGGTGGAATGAGGCCCTTGTTTGGAAGGAGGGAGCTACGATGCAGCCAGGAAAATCCTCTCTTTGGCGTAATGCACAACTTCGACCCATTTAAACTAGGGTGGTGATTACTAGGAAGGAGCTCTGATGGAATGTCCAGGGGCTTAACACATTTCCCAAACGTTGCAAGGTCTTTAACTTTCTGAAATGACAGTGTTGAAATAACCATGTGCCAGCAAACACACTTGCTTCAAGAGGAGGCAACTCCTCTACAGGCGAAATGGCGGGGCCAAGTTTATGCCACCAATTATTCTAATTACACTAGGGCGAGTAAGGTCCTGATTTCGGATGCACCGGAGGTTCCATTCAAAGTGCTGGTGGCAATGCGGGATCCACAACAGTGGTATGTGGTGGCCTACGGGCTACTCTAGATGGGGTGGACACATGCCTGGTGAACACATATGCCCCTAACACTGATGATGCACTATTTTTCTCGGCTCCTATGCAGATGGTCTCTCGCTACATTGACACAATTCATTCGGGCAGGGGACTTTAATTATGCACAGGACTGGAGGTTGGATAAACATCCCCCTAGGCCGGGATAGAAACCTGGCATGGAAGCGGCTCTTTCGAGACTCTCCATTGAATTTAGACTTGGATATTTGGAGGTACTGGCATCGTACAGATGTGATTTAATCCTTCCACTCCTTAGTGCATGATACTTATACCCTAGGATTTTGTGCTCAGTAAGCACGCAGATATTTGTGACAGCACACTATATCTTAACAGATTCCTATCAGATCACTCCCCGTTTTTCTTCACTATTGTAATACACTTGTGCAGACCCCCAATACCCATGTGGCAGCTACAGACGGATGAGGCCTTCTTTCACACAGCAAAGATTTCACTAGACAATACTTCCAGGAAAATCAGGGGTCTACTTTCAGTAGAGCAGTGGAGTGGGTGGCCGATAACGTAGCTCTTAGGGGAGAATGTATTTAAGATATTTGGGATGCGGGAATACCTAGATAAAACCTTGTTTGGTTTGGACATTGAGTTAGCTCGACTGGAGGCCCATGCTGTGAAAGACCCGGAATGCTCACAACAGCTGTTAGATACGAAGAGGAAGTTTGAAGATGCCTGGTCTCGGCTTGATAAGTACACTTACAGATGCTGGCTATTTCAGGAGGGAGACAAATCAGGTCGTCTCCTTGCATGGCTGTTAAACCAGGAGAAATCCCACACTGACATATTGTCCCTACAGCAGCGTGATGGGAGCCTGGTTTGGTCCAGATAACACATTAATGACCTCTGCAAAGATTAGAGAGGATGAGTTATTCCCTTTTCAGGAGTTCAACAGAAAGTTAGAAACTTCCAAGGTGAGGTAAGACTGCTGTGGCTCTCGCCTACTCAGCGGGGAGGCCCTTGAGACCCCGCTTGGCATGCCAGAGTTGAAGGAAGCTGGGCTGGGAAGGCCTGAGGAAAAACCCTGTGTTTGGATGGTTTCCCAGTGGACTTCTATCAGGAAATGCCCCTGCTGGAGAAACTACTGGAGTTATTGGATGAGGCCCAGGGGGTTGGCCAATTACCCCCTATGATGCAGGAGGATTCGATAGTCCTAATTCCAAAGGGGGGTGGGGGGGGGGGTGAGGTTAAGGACCAGATTCATGTACTTTCCTATCATTCAATATTCCTGTTGAACACAGACGTCAGCCTATTGAGTAAAACTCTGGTGAGTAGACTGCTGGGTGTTATTCAGTCCTATGTACATGAGGATCAGATGGGGTTCATCCATTGGTAGAAGCACAATATTTAACATCAGACAGCTGACGCATGTTATGAAGGCGCTGGTAGGCTCTGACATTGATTATGAGCTGGCTGTGCTGGACTTGAAGCGTGCTTTTGACTTGATTAGCTGGACGTATCTGTGGGTGGTCCTGGACGCTCTGGGGTTTGGTCCCAATTCTATTAGCTGGGTTGAACTACTGTATACCGACCCCCGATCTAGGGTACAGACCGGCAGCATGGTCTCCGAGGTGTTTTCCCAGCCACATTCTACCTGGCAGGGCTGCCGCTCTCCCCTATGCTCTTCGCACTTGTGGTGGAGCCCCTGATCTCCCGGCTATGGGATCGGTTGCATGATGGGGATATTCGGTTGACGGCCCAGGCACATACAGTATTTCTTTACACTGATGATGCTTCGTGTTTAAAGGACCCAGCTCAGTCGGTTCCATGTGCACTGGCAGAATTGGATAGCTTATGAGATTTTCTCGGCTACACACAAATGAATAGGACACGTTACAACGCGTGTCATTACCACAAATTTATTTACAACGCGAAATCCATCACAACGCATGTCGTTACAACGCATGCCATTACACCGCAATTACTATTCTAGCTCCGCTGAGGCGTTACTTTGAGGAATGCGTTGTAATGGATTATGCGATGTAATGACATGCGTTGTAATGGATTTTGCGTTGTAAAACATTTTTTGTAATGACGCGTTGTAAACGATGATTCCCCACACAAATATGTCTAAGTCAAGTCTGTTCCCCTTGGGTGGGTGTGTACTCCAGTGGCTTGTATTGGACTTGCAGTGGGATCCGGATGAGTTTTGTTATGAGAATATGGGTATCCAGGAATCCGATAACGCTGTAGGATCGAAATATGGGTAGAGTGGTAGAAGGTCTGTGTAGTTCCATGGAATTTGGGAAGACTCTCCCACTGTCCATTATGGGTATCTCATTGGCAAAGATGGTGTTTTTGCCGATATGCCTTTGTGTCCTCCAGAATACTATGTGTCAGATTCCCATGGTGACATTTCGGGGTTTGAATATTTTGCTCGGAGACCTGTTTTGGGCAGGCAAGCTCAGCAGGGTGAAATTGGAAGAAACTACCTTGGGTGGAAGGGATTATAGATTCTCCAACTTTGTGAAGAGAGAATCTGGATTTCATTACAGACACTGAGGCTAGCATTATGCATAAGTCTTTTATTGCCTTTGAAGCACTTTAAAGTAAACCATTAACCATACTTAAACTTTAAGAACCAGAATTTCACTGAAATCTATACAAGTCTCCACCCAGCAGCCTTCTTCCTCTTTTAAGCTGCTCCGCTACCACAACTTGAATTAACTTGTAAAACTCAAGGATCAAACAAAGAAACTGCCACAACATCTTCTGCACCAATGCTTTTCACCCCTTATTGTGCATCTGAAAAACAATATAGGTAAATTTATAAACTGTTCCTTCAAAACATTCTCACAACTAAGAATAACTATACCACAACACATCCACTCCCTCCTCAAAAGTTATCCTTACCTGGGAAGGGAGGGGGGGATAATGCTAGCTTCCGTGTCTATAATGAAATCCAGATTCTCTCTTCACAAGCTTGGAGAATCTGCATTTCATGTCCAGACTTGAGGCTAGCATTATGCAAGTTCAAAGCTGTGACATTACAGATGATACATATTCCATTGGTTTTAAATAAACCCTAGCAAACGCATCCACATTAGACCAGTCAACTACTTTCAAAATCTCTTCCGATCAACCACCTGATGAGAACTTTACTCGCCATCTCACCTCTTGCTGAATGAGCACCAAACTTCTGCATGTCAACTCCTGCCTTAAGCATACAAACCCTCACTCAATGTGCTATTGTTGTTGAACTTACTGCATTATAAGGTTTTACATAGGAAAATCAACAATTGACTCACTCCATCTCTTCTGTACTCTTCCATTCTACTCTCATACTCCCTCAAGCAGTGAACCACACATAACTTCAAATTTTGGATAAAATATAGAGGAAGTCAGTCTTCATCCGTTTCGTAATCTGAAAAATTACTTTATCTGGATTATAAAATCGATAACCTACCTCCAAAGCTCTTACATCTGATACTCTTCTGAATGCTATTAAGCACAACAAAGTTTGCAAGGCAGTGGCCACAAAGAGGTCTCTGTAACTTTGTCCCTTTCATTACCCTACAAATTAAAGGATCTCTTCCTATAGAACAACCTCCTCCAAGAGCATGACCCGCTGCTGCTGCAGACCTGTAACAATTGATAGTCCTATAACTCATCCCATTTTCAAACAACAAAGATAAATTTGAAACCTCTATGGCAGAAGCCTCCACGGGATCAGAGTCCTTCTCCAAGCACCAACATACCAATTTCTTCCATGCTCCAACATAGTGCTTTTTTAGTGCCTGGAGCCCATGACTCTCTGAGCAACTCCAGAGCCTGTTGTGAAACTCCTGTGAACTGGTTTCCTCTCCTGAAATCTCCCAAACAAGAAGGCTCAAAGCCCCTTTCACAACCAAAAGATGCAACTCTGCTTCTAGCTCTGACAGCACTTTTTCTGAATTCTGAATCAAATAAGGTTCCTCCACCGCTAATTTCAACAACCCTGGAAACCAAGGTTGAGCTGTCCAAAAAGGAGTCGCCAGAACTACCTGACATCTCTGCTTCCTGACCATCGACTATGCCCTCTGTATCCTTTCAAATTGAGAGAAAGCTTACCCCCATACTACCTTCCAATTGTGCTGAAATGCATCCATCTCCTCCGCTTGATGGTCTGGTCTCCAACTGTAATAATGGGGTAGCTGGAAAGTCTGCCTTGACGCAAATAAATCCACGTCTGGAGGACCCCCACACTTGCTATATTCTCTGGAAGATAAGAAAATTCAGCTGGCAATCGCTGTAGTCCCGGAGATATCTTGAATTGGCTAGACCTAGGAAAATACTCTGCTTGTAAACCGATTTTCTGCTCTAGACAAACTCAATCGCTTTCGCAATCTGAGTCCAATTCCTCGACTTGCTTTCACCCAATCGGTTTATATACCGAACTTCCAAAACATTGTCCATTTTCAGTAATACATTGTAGTTTTTTAACACCTTCCCAAAACTCTACAAAGCAAAAAGCCCTACTCTCATCTCCAAACCATTTATGTGTTCAAAGCTTTATTCCCAAGACCATCTGCTACCAGTCTCCTGTTGACCCAGACCAGCAACCCAACTAAAAAGGCTTGCATTTGTCTCCAGCACTAAATCCGGACATACTCCAAAAATTGCCCGGCCATTCCAGGCTTCCAGATTCTCTAATCACCAAACGAATTCCTCCCGTGCTTTCACAGAAACTTGAATCTGGTCTCTCTCCACAGTGCAAATATTTAGCTGGTGAGCCTGCAAACTAGGCGACATTGAGCTGCGGTGCAGATTTATCGGTGATCTGCACAACAAAGATATTCAATTTCTTTTACAATATCCTGTACTGTGTAGCCTAACGACAATTATGGCTTGCTCATAGCAATATCATAGCTCCTCCTTTTTTCTTGAACTTACCTGGAACTCCTACTTTACCATGGGAACATTTTGTAGAGATGCTGGAGAATTACATTGTAGCATTGGATGGTCAGGAGTTTTCAGCGGCCAGGAAGAAAGTATTATTTAGTGTACTGGGTAATGAGGGTCAAAGAGTTTTCAAATATCTACCAGTAGCAGTGGGACCGAATGGCCAACCTATTTCTAATGTCTATAAGGAGGCTATTTAGCATCTTGAAACCAGGTTTGCAAAGGAGGTGAACTTGGTCATGCTACGGTATTTACACTCGCCCTCAAGCTGAACACAAATTCATTGATGAGTTTGTGGCGAGACTCAGGGAACTTTCAATTAAATGCCGATTTGGTGTGATGACGGGTGAGTTGATTTGTGATCCGCTCATCGTACAGTGTAAAGACAGGAAAATTCAAGAAAGATTGTGGACGGTGAAAGATCCCTCGCTCAAAGAGGCAATTGAGATGGCAAAGGTCATTGAAGAATCGCAGAAGTGCAAGAAGGAACTTAGGAGAGAAAAAGAGGGAATATCTCATTGGTCAATGATGATACTCCTGGTGTTGAGGATGAAGTTTGTGTAGTGAGAAAAAGGATGAGAAGGCAGGACCATCATGTGTATCAAAGGGGAAAGTGAGGGAGTGCTCTCGTTGTGGTAGTAGATTTCACATGGGAGACTCGAAGCACTGCTTTGCCATTAATAAGGAGTGCAGGAGAAGTGGGCTCAAGAAACATTATGTGCGGATGTGTAAAGGCTACAATGTGAGTAGCAAGGAGAGCAGATCAAGGGAAGAAGTAGTAGTGGCGGTGAGGGATGGTTGCTATGGTGATTGATGCTATGGGGACAGGATTTTGGTGGTGTGTGCAGACACCATACAGGAGGATGTGTGTGCAAATACGAGTGTGGAGCGGAGGCTGACGAGGCCAATGGCTAAATAGTTGGTGTGTGGGAAAGAGGTGGATCTTCTGGTGGACTCCGGCTCGATGTACACCATCATCTTTAGACATATGTTCAAAGCACAGTGGGGTGATGTCATTGAAGTCTAAGGATATCAATCTGTGTGGGTTTCAAGGTGAGCCTTTTGAGTACAGGGTACATTGAGGGAGGCATTCAATTTTGGACGCGGTCCACAAAAGGTAAAGTGTATGTTTCTGTGGGTGGGCCACCAATTTGATCTCAATATAATTATAAACCGAGAGCCACCAACCAGATAATGGTGCTGAAAGATGTGCTTTTAATTGATGTCTTGGAGGGAGCGGCTGAAGTGTTTCGCAAAACTCTAAGGTGTCTTAAGGGGTATGTGCACAAGATTGTATTGAAGGACAATGCTGTGCCAAGACAGCATAAACTGAGGAGGGTACCACTTTCAGTGAAGGGTGGGGTCAAGTAATTGTTGAATGATATGTTGAGTGAAAGTATAATTGATCCTGTAGAAGCTTCTCAATGGATTTCTCTGGTTATAATTACTCAAAAATCAGATGGCCGTCTTAGATTCTGTGTGGATCTTAGATCTCCTAACCAGGAGATCATCACAGATGTTTCCCCTCGCCAACATCAGTGAGTTATTATTCTCGGTAAAGAACGGTTAGTACTTCTCAAAGTTAGATTTGAGGAGCGCTTACCATCAGATCAAGTTACATGATGATTCAAAAGCTCTGACAACTTTCATCACTACCGAAGGTACCTTCCAGTTCACTCGCATGCCGTTCTCCTTAGCATCGGCTGCAAGTGTGTTCCAGCGAATGATGGCTATGGTCTTAGAGGGAGTGCAAGATGTTATTTATTTTCAAAACGACATCTTGATTATGGGAGAGACTGTAGAACAGTATAACATCACTTTCAGGTTGGTGTTAAACAAATTGGGTGAGTTTGGGTTGACACTCAACAAGGAAAAGTGCACATTTTTGAAAGAACAAATAAGTACTTGGGGCATACCATATCTGGTGGTGGTGTCAAACCTAAGCAATCGTTGTTGGATCCCATAAGATTAGCACCTGCTCCGACAGAAAAAGGTCAATTGAGGTCCTTTTTAGGACTTATAGAATATAATGCAAAGTTTGTAGACCGGTTTGCAGACCAAACGGAGGGTTAAAGGAAACTACTCTGTAGGGGAGGGAGGTTTATTTGAGAAGAGGAGCCACGTGTGTGTTTTGATAACATAAAGAGGGAAATTTGTGATGCTGGAATTTTATCACTGTTTGATAACAAATTGAAGTCCATTTTGACTGTAGATGCAAGTGCGATTGGTTTGGGAGTAGTGTTATCCCAAGTGCATGGTGGAAAGGAAAGTTGCCTTTGCATCGCGGACACTCACCCAAGCAGAAAGGAATTATTCAGTCATTGAAAGGGAGGCGTTAGCTGCTGCTTGGGGTGCTGAGTATTTTTGGTTGTATTTGTGAGGTGCTTCTTTTGTGAGGCACACTGATCACAAACCTTTTCTCAAGATATTGTCATCGGGGGGGGCAGGCAAAGGGTCTGCTAGGTTGGCAGCAAGACTTCAGGAATATTCCTATGTGATTGAATGTCTGCAAGGGTGGAGGAATGTGCAGGCTGCTTGCCTAACGAGATTACTTTTGAATTGGGATATTGTTGATGGTGTGGCGGTGAGAAATTTGGAAGCAGAAGATGCTGTGGTTTCTGTGCAAGATGCCGTACCGTGTGATCTGAGAGCATTCACTTTGGTGGAATGGGAAGAGGAGATGGTTTCGGATGTTCTCTAAGAAGTGCGAAATCTAGTGCAGCGGGGTGCCACGAGAGAGAGTAAATGGTCTCGGGCTGTGCAACCGTATTGCAAAGTTTTAGACGAGTTGTTGTGCAGCAAAAATGTTTTGATGAGAAGTGATCGCATTGTTCCCTCGATAGGGTTGCGACATAGGCTGTTTGATATGGCGCATGAGGGCCACTTGGGTCAAGGGTTAACTAGTAGGAGACTCGAGGAGGAATTTTGGTGGCTAGGTCTTGATGAACAAGTTAAAAGATGGATGGAAGCTTGTTGCATTTGCAAGGAAAGACTAAGGGTAGGTAGCAAGGGCGAATGGGGTCACATTGACGATCCTGGAAAGCCATGGCAAACAATTTGTTTGGACTTCATAGGGCCTATGGTGGATTTGCCTGTTGTTAAGATTTGCATTGGTGGTGGTGGATGTTTATTCTAGGTGGATAAGTGTCAAGTTTATGAGGGATGTTACCACGAGGAGCACCATCTCAGTACTGGAGAGGATTTTTGAGTACGAGGGTGTTCCTGTGGTCTTAATAATGGATAATGGGACTCAGTTGATATCGCGCAAGATGATGACTTTTCTGGAACGGTCTGGTATAAGACATTCAGGCACCTCATTGGAAAGCCCACAGGGAAATGGTTTGGTGGAGAGGGTGAACAGGTTGGTGAAAGGTACTATACAACTGACTGTTGTCAACCATTGTGATATGGGGAAGATTTTACGTGACATGGTGGGGGCATATCGCACCACTGCACACAGTGTTACCCACAGGAATCCATTTTATGAGATGCGTGGGTGGATGCCTGGAACTAAGATAGCTCCTGCTTGGTAGAAGGATTCGCTCAAGAATGAAGGACGTGGAAGTGATGCTTTCATGAGTAAGGGTAAAATGAGGCATTGGCGATTGGGTCAAGATAAAGTCTGCGAGAGTTGTGAAGGGACTTTCTAAGTTTAAGGGTCCTTTCCGTGTTGGCATAGTGGGAAAGTTTTTTGTGGTGTTGGATAAAGGAGAGCGGTGGAATTTCAGAAATGTGGCCTTATATCAAAAAGGTGGTGGTTGTGCAAGGAAGGAGGATGACTGATGTTCAGGTGTGATGCTGATGAGGGATGTCAAAGTTGGTGGTGGTTGTGAAGCTGGATTGAGTTTTGAGTCACCTAGGGAAGGTGATACAAGGGATTTGAAGAGTTTGGAGACCACCTATCTATTTTGAGAATTATGACAGATCTTAGGAGGTGTTTTTGTATAGATTTCTCTTTGCTCTGTTCTCCTTCTTTTTTTCCTTTTATTTAATTTTCATGTATTGTTTATATTAGAAGGGAAGGGGATGTGTTATGATGTAAGTGATGATGTTATGTTCTAGGGGATTTGCATATGTTCCATGTTGAGGGTTCTAAACTAGATTGTAATGCTGAGGGAATTCCAAGGTGGGCAGTTGATCCCTGGCACCTTGTGGAGGACTGACACCAGGTTGTGTCTCCAATAAAGCTTATTGGACAGATTACTTAATACATGGTGTATGGTGTCGACTTCCTTCAGTACAGAAACATTAAGATTTTCCTTTTGAATTTCAATCATTTTGCATTTGGGGTTAACTGCGGTATTTGGTGCCGGTGTCGACTGGTACACTAGGAAACCTACCAACACCAGACACGTCTGATAACTAGACACTTGGGGGAGTTCTGTTTTGAGTGACTTGCATGGTCCCTGTTACAATCGTACTTATAATGCACTGCAAATATGGAAGTATGTGTATAAAAATGCAATTTTCTCTCATTTCCACGAAAACCTAGGAACTTTTAGCCAGCAGTAAATGTCCTACCATTGGGCCAATCCAGACATGCACAAAAAGCCCGACAACTCATAAAGGGTACCGCTGTTTTTGGGAGAGGTGTGTGATAACTGGATGGGAAGACATTTGATGCTAGCTGGAAGTTCTACAGTTCTCTGTCAGATAAATGAAGAGAAAATGAGTTTTTACACCCATTATTTAGCATTTGTGAGGTATACTGGCTAGGACACTGTGGTGGGATGCCTGTAAACCACCCACTCTAGATTCCCCAGGGTTTCTAGATTTCAGGCCTGGGTACAGTAGGGTTTCCTAGATGCCGGACGACCCCTGGCCCAAATACCGCAACATTCATGAGAAGTAGATAAAAATAGGGATTTTTCAAACATATGTTTTTAGGTCCGTCTAAGAAAAATGTGTGATGTTCTCAACAGGCATCTACAAGTAACTTAAAGGGAACAGTTAGCACACAGCCAGGAAATAAGCACATTCAAGCCAGTTGGTTTAGCTCAAGGAGAGTCATTAGGTCCAAATTCTGAATGCGTGGACACCAACTGACCAAAATGGGTTGACAAAGATGTTCAAAGTCGGAACTGCATAAAAACAGCAAGCACACCACTATTGCAATAGCCGATGTAGTCTGAGTAAAAAAACAATAATAAAAATACGGAGAAATGTACTGGGAAAACGGTGCATACAAGTGTAAGCCAAAGACGAGCCAATAATCTCCACACTGGGCCAAATGGCAGAGGGTTCCACTCATGTACGTGCGCCAACATAAAAAGGGCGCAGATAGTGAAGCTGCTGTGGAAACATGATTGCGAAGATCATTGCCAAATTTCACAAAGGAAGACTGCTTGACGATGGAGGAAGAAAACCAGTATACCCCCCTAACAACCCGCAGGCACTGCAAAGTAATAAAGAGTAAAACTTAAAAAAAAAAAAATTTTAGCAATTCTTTTTATTGTTGACATCTACTATGGTTACAAGTACATATCAGAATTTGCAATATCCATACGATACATTTCGACATAGTCGTACATCAGTTACTGTGACTTAAAAATACTACCATACTTTATGATATTATTCCTCAAGTGCAGGGGGGGTTTGCATATGAAAACTATTATTTTTAATTCATCCACTTAATCCTTTGAAGTAGTTTTATGTTGTGTGTCTATAATTTGACAGGACTCCAGAACCGCTTGAAGGTGGGAGGACTATACTCTCAACATTTGAAAGAGCAAAATTAAATAAATTGTAAGGAGTGAAAAATGAGTTAGAGGCTGCCCCGCTAAATACCCAGTAGATTTTGGTCCAAATGGACACCGCGAAATGAAGTTTGATGTTCCTGGCCTGGCTACCTCATACGTAGCAGCGTTCACAGCTACAACCGGGGGTTCTGACAGAGGACTTTTTTCCCTCTTTCTTAATGAGACTCAAAATGTGTTGGTTTACATAAGCAAAAAGCATTATACCTATTTTCTAATTTGAATGTAGATAGATTGTCTTAAGTGGAAATGCTAATAAAAAGAGTTATTAAAATAAAAGTGAGAAACGGAACAAAAATACAAACTCTGTAGGTCCATTTTCTGCACCGCCTGAACAAAATTTGATTCCCTCAAGCAGTTTTGCTCCCAGTTAAACTGTTCTTGGTGTTTGTAGTCTCTTCAGCAGAATTACTCTTTACTAGGGTGTGATGTTTGCAAGCACTCTGTCTTCTCTCTCTCCCCCTGGGTGGGGATATATGCAGTCATTCTCTGTCATCCCCCCCCCCCCAAACTTTGATTAAGGTTAATAATATTGCTCATCCAGATAGCATTCCCGTAGCCGAAGTTGAAGAGGGTGCTGTCGTCCCTTCTACAACTAAAGATTTGTTTCCATATATTTTTGTTGTTAACCTCAACCAATCCTAGTCTATCACCTTATGAACTCTCTTTATGAAACTGTTGCTAATGGAAACTATACATGCTAGGAGGGGGGCACTAGTAGGCAAAAGAGCACTGATTGGCCGTAATTGTTGATAGAAAGATTAGCGTAGGAAGAGATCCCCGATGTCACTGCTGTTAGAGTACTCCTTCATCGCTCTTCTAACCCTCATTACCTCTGCCTGCCCTAAAACTCCCAGGGCCATCTTTCATAGGATAGGTTACACACGGTAGACGAGTAGCACCGGGTCAATACGTTTTTATATTGTACTTGAAAGGCTCATGGTACTTCTTTGATTAAATGTTTAAATATTGTATAGTTTGATTTTTCTCTGAATTACAAACCCCAGATGTTCACATACACACACACTATTTACAGTCCTGCACAGATATATTTTTCCAATAAATGACAGTATTTCTTTTTTTTCCTATTATCCATGGCTCTTATTTGATTGACGTTGGTTCCTTATATCCTACCATAAAATTGAAACTGCTTATCTTTCAGGTTCTCCGACAAAAAGGAGCGGTTAGCCCTCATTAAAAGTAAATGGGCAGAATTCCAAAAACAGTAAGTAAAATAGTCTTTTTGACTGTCACATAATTATTATTTTCCCATTGATATTTGAGAAAGTGGGTACTTGTCTGTATGCTGCAGAAAAGAGTGCTAAACTGTGTGCAGAATTTACAAGAAATGAAGTACTTGATAGTTGAACACCAGTAGTGCTTTTACGCGATCCCCAAAGTACATATTTTGATTGCTGCTAAGTTACTTATTCATTTTATTTAATGTTAAGATGGCATGTAGCGAGTTATGTATTTTAAAATGTATAAGCTGTTCTTCAATGATGAGCATCCTGAAACCCTTTTCTAAGTAAATAAGAAGGTAGTTCTACATATGCTCATTTGACATAGCACCTTCATGAATCAGTTTAAACTTTAATACTCGGGAATGGTCTTAGACTCTTGAAATCTCATTATTCCGTTTGCTTTGCTGCCAGTCATGGGGTCTCTGAGACTTTTCAGGCGTGCTTCTGAGGGTTGCCCTCTATCAACAGCTTGTGGTAGCACATGTCTTAGTTACTGTCTGGAAAGGGAGGAGGCTTCCACATAGGTTAATATTTTTGTGGCCCAAGAAACCTTAACTAGTTGATCCCACTGTCATATGGAAGGATGCAGCTATATTTCAGTTCCTTAAACCGAGTATATTGAGAGGCAATTAAAATCCCATATGTGCTGCTGTTTGATTATAGCCGGTCCCTGTAGCTGACCAAGTAGCCAGTAACCCCTGTTGTACAGCTGGATCTGCTGTTCACCTCTTGAGTCTCATTACCTTAAACAGGCAGGACAGGATCTGATGTGGACACTGGTGTTAGAAGAGATTTGTTGGACAGGCAGTACTACTTCCATTTTTTGAAATGCAGGCAATGGTGTCTTACCCAGCCCCCCACCATTCCCGCTTTTATTGTGAAACTTGGTAGCCCATCTTGAGGTTTGTAGTACAAAAGTGGGACTGGACCGTGATCAAATGAATTGACATGCACAGTGGGAATTTAGTCTAATACACAAAGGACAAACAATTTACCCATTCGAAGTTGGGTAATTACCAGTGATTGTGATAAGATAACCATACCAGGAAGTAGTAAGTGTCTAGGAGAAAATAAATGCTGCTTTTTTGAATGGACACTAAATGTTATAGAATTAATTTTGCCAGAGATCCTGAAAGCTTAGCCATGAATATCAAATTAAAACATGAAAGGTATTGTACTTGCTATGATTTATAGTTCTGTTTCACAAAAAGCTCTTGTGTAAGCATACGTTAGTCAGTGAGCCTTATCATAAACATCAGTGCTTCCCAAACATTTTAGAACCGCAACTCAATTTTTAGAATGACAAACTTTCATGATCTACCTACATTTAATGGGCATGAGGGGTGGCAATTTTTTTTAATGTAATAATTTTTTTACTTCTGTGTTTTTACATTTATTACTGAATATCAATATAATTTTACAAAAAAAAGGATTTGTCTCTCATAATGAGGCGTGTGTGAAGGGTGTACTTGTTTCCGGTTTTTGTTGATGACTGCATTGACCTCCACGTTAATGCAAAAAAGTTTTAGGTGCAAGGAGTTTGACGATTGCATTTTGTTTCGAAATTTGTTTTCAATTCTTACCATTGTCGGAATCTAATTTCACAGATGTGCGAAGATATGAAAGGGAGCAGTACCTTCAAAGCTTCAGTAGAAAGAGTTGAATAGATTTTTTTGTTCTCGCCGCCAGAACTGTGACAGTTTTTGGCTGTTGAAATTCATTTTTGATGAGGTGTCTTTAAACAGTTGAGTCCTTTGTCACCCTTTGTTGATATCCAAATAGTCATGTCACCCTGAAATGGATTTGCAAGCCAGGTCTTTTGATGACCGTTTTTCACATGTTCAAATGTGCGGAGATCGCTCATATTAGGCCATCAGCTGGTATTACCTAATTTTCTTCCTTTTTTTGATTTATTTATAAGTTTTTATTAAACATTATTAATACATACAGCACTTTGACAAGGCAGGGCATGACCTGATGCTTGGAATTGATAAGATGTCAGGAATAGATATACCTTACACAAGGATCACAAAAAAGTAACACCGGTATATTACAGTTCCAGCAGAAGTCTCTAGAATACACATACCTCAACATACCATAGGACAGCTATACAATGTCACATAGTTGCAAACAGGATAAGCAGTCCAATAAACCTGTAGTAGCTGATAAATCAACACCAGTTCTGGAGGGATACAGTCCTTTATCAGGATTCAGCTCTAACAAATAGGATCATAGAGGGACCCAAATGTCTCGTGGTCAAACAGCAGGCGGTAAAGTTTCAGCATATGTCCCCAACCAGTGGAGATGCCCGCCCCCTCATCAAACCCCATTTTTGGTAGCAAAGTCGGAGGGAAAATAAGTAAGCAAGGGAGGTGTCCCCTCTCAGCCAGGACCACCCCTATGGTGCCCTGAGCTGGTAACCACCCTCCTTTGAGAATCCTCCATATTGTTTTGGAGGCCCTAGCCAATAGGGTTAGGGATATGCCCCCTCCCCAGAGTGAGTGGACATACAAAGGGTGTAGACACCCTCAAGGTAAGTAGCCCATTGGCTACTATCCTCTGACCCCTGTAACACCCCTAAAATTAGTATTTAGGGGCACCCCTGAACCTTAATCCTCAGATTACCAACTACCTTTGAAGAAGAGGACAAAGAAGAGCCGTGCAGCAGCGAAGACTGAAGACACTAACTGATTTGGCCCCAGCCCTACAGGCCTGTCTGTAGCCCTGAAAGACCCTGCTAAAGAAGAGCGACTCGTCCCACAGTCCAGTGACCCCCAGAACCCAAGCCTGCCTTCTAAAAAGACTCCTAAGTGCCATGATTTCCCTGTTGGTATGAGTGTTGCACTTTATAAAACTAAAAATAAATAAAATAAATCTTCCATGGACAGCGTACCTGTCCAGAAGAAAACTAACTTCAAAGACAAAGTGCTCTGCTGCGGAACCGACTACCTCTGCACCCGAAGCCCAAGACCTGAGTTCCAGTGGCCCACCGGTCCATCAGATGATCACCAGCAATTTAAAGCAAGCGTCCACTGTGGGTTGCTCCCTGCCAGACTCCATGTCGACGTCTACAGCCTCTGTACGGCGGCGACTCCCCCCCTCCCCCAATCGTGACCTGCACCGGTAAGCTGATTTACGACGCTGAAGAACACCCCATGCACCTGGAGCCCCTAGGCCTTGGGGAGATCAACCGACAGTGTCCCAACGCACCAGCACATCCCAACTTACCTGTGCAGCTGTAGGTTTCCTTCGATTGGCCTCATGGCCTGAGCCTGCAGCCTTTTTTTGACTTTGAAATTCCAAATTGGTTTGCATTGGGCGCCCGACGCTTTGTTCACAGCCTGCACCCGGCTGCTCCTGTGCCGCTGGAGGTGTAAGTTTGGTGCTGCCTTGTGGCCCCCTTGCTTACTTTAACCCCCAGAGACTGGGTTACAAAACCGTTCTACTTGTAAGTAGTACCACTCCGATTGCCCCTTTTCTCCATTGGATAACATCAGCACCAGATCCCGAGCTCGACCTCTGCAACCGACCGCCCCAGTGCCGCTGGTGATGCAGTTTTGTCACCAATATGAACCTTACCTGATACTGATTCTTTATCCAGAAACTCAATATCGTAAAACATTTACTTATCTGCATATTGCTGATTGTGTTTCCTTCCATAGGAGAACATTTTATTGTTGAAAAATGCAGCGCCCACTTTTTACATTGATATTGCAAAATGTGTTTACATGCAACAAAGTATCTTTAGTTCTATAAAATAAACATACTAAAAGTAATATTTTTCAAACCATTGGTCTCGAATTTAGTCATTGAGTGTGTGTAATCATTTCTTGGCTTTGTGTGTGCAACAAATGCTTAGCGCTGCCCTCTGATAAGCCTAACTGCTCGCCCACAGTGCCACAAAAGAGAGGATTAGTATTATCTACTTGAGCCTCTGTAAAGCCTCTGGGGTTCCACTGGACTCTGTGCACACTATACCTCATTTTGGTACAGTATATACAGAGCCAGCTTCCTACATCTGATGCCGTTGTTCATCTCATATGTCCTGACCCAAGTGCCCCCGACCTCCCCCGATGCCAAGCGATCCTTGGAAGACTGCATAAACATGCAGCCCATCACTGCAGTGTATAATCTTTTGATAAGTTTAAGTGGTTGTGGGTTAGCGAGCAAGATCGCCAATACTGGCCATTCCAGGGGCACCTCCAGGAACATGACAAAAAGCAGCGAGCTACATGGGTGATCTTACAATAGGTAAGAACATTCAGCATGGTGGCAGGGGAGTCTCCCAGATACTCTTGGTACGTATTAAACTTACTTGCCATGAACAAATCACTCAATGCTTTAATGTGGTTCTTCCCAAGCTACATCAATAGTTCCGGGGCACAGTCGAGCTGTAGCATGTGGTAATATTTAATGGGTATTTGCAGAGAGTATGGTACTTGAACATTACATAAAGAGGCCAATCTATTCCAGGCTTTAACAGTGCACCAGACTGTATGGATTTCCTTAGAGGGTCTGGTAAGCGACACGTATGTGGCCGCAGGGAGTTGGGTGGGGGAAATCGGGCCTTGCTCAATAACAACATGGGGGGGACTGTCTACTATTGTGGAATCAGTGGTGGGTAAATTGGAACTGTGCCACCATATAATGCACCTCAAAATGAAGGGCCGCAAAACCGCCCCTGTGATTTGGGAGCTACAGTGCATTCCACCCAATCCGTGGCCGTCGACCCTTGTCGCCCTATTATTGATTCTCCAGTATTGAATCTGTTATAGATTCACATGCTTGAATCTTCCCCGTCGTCATGGTGGGAATCCCACAGTAACATAAGAAATAGGAGTAATAATACATCACCATAGACCTCCATAGAACAGAAAACTCACTTAAGTAACTTTTCAGCTTCATTTTAAAACATCCAAACTTCAGCCAATCACAGCTGAGACCTCCGAGTTCCCTTCTCCACAGAGCCACCATACCGCAGATTTCTTACCCACGTCGTGTGATAGGGAGTCTCCCTGAGCTCTGCTCAGTTACAGTATTTTCTTCTCAACTGTTGACCTCCAGTCTCAGCTTTAGCTACTCTCAAAGTATTTCTTGGACTTTATACTTTTGACCTTCCTGCTTTTGAGATGCCAGAGCCTAAAAAAGGGCTGTTTAGGCCCTGTAAGACCTGTGGGAAGTGAAGGCTATTCTCTGAAGACCCCCAGAAACAGTGCCTATATTGCCTATACCCTGACCACAAATCCAGGGAATGCAAATATTGCTGCACTTTTTCAGCTAAAAACCCTCAAAGATTCAGAGTCTGAACCTGAGAAAAAGGCCCATTCTTCCTCCAAGAAAAGAGAGGAGGGCAGTCCCTCTTCACTTAATGGGGACTCTAAGAGATCTAAGTCCCAGGACAAATCTGAGCCTAATCACCACAAGAAACCTCAGAGTCTTCAAAACCCTCTTCAGCTCCTGCGTCTGCTTCTCTGACTCCCCTCAGAGACCAATCTTGTCGACGGCGTAGAAGATTCCACTTTCCTCTAGAAAACCAGAGGTTCCTGCACAGTCAACGGCTTCATCGGCAACGACTACGACGACGATGGTCAAAACATCGACGGCAGCAATGGCGGCGGGAGCTTCGACGACGACTAACAATGTCGCTGTCAACGAGGCCTTCACCGGCGACGAGAATTTCACCGTCGACTACAGGTTCGTTGACGGTACCACAGACGATTGCATCGGCGATTGCACCGTCATCGAGCACGTTGATGGAGGTTAAAATCAGTCTCCTTCAGCCCAAGCAAATTCAGGATTTCTCCAAAATATCTCCTTTAACTCCTGCTAGCCTTCTGTACTTCCAAGAGTCAGAGGATGAAGGTATGTTTGGCCCTGCATACAGTACATCGCAGTTAAGGGTCAAGTGCCAAGATTCTGGTGATTAGGACATTGAGGGCAATAATCCATCTTCTTATCTGGCAGGGGAATTTTTTTTGTGGAAAGAGACACATCCGTCATGCAGAGGCAGGATTCCTTCCAGGAACGTTATCCTTACAATGACAGAGGAGCGTCATCAGTTAAGGGAGTCATCAATGAACGTTTCAGTGTCTCTGGTGTCTGATCTCCGTCACATGCTTAATGACTACTACAGGCGTTTTCCAGACGCAGATGCTCCTCAGAGGCCTTTACCTCCCCAAGAGGTACCAACCATTCTTCCGGGCCAAATTACTCCCAAATCCACAAGGGAGAAGACCCTTCCTCCTCCTATAGTCATCACGGAGGACACTGCGGATGCTCAGACAGAAGAAGGTGAGATACAAACAGACACAGATGCCCATGATGAATGGGATGACTACATAGCCCCTATGCCACCATCTCCTAACCCTCTTGCTGTGGATTCCCCCGGCAGATATCGGGGGGGATTTCATGATCTTCTAGAGCGTGCCTCCAAACATTTTGATTTGCCAATGCCAACTAAACAGACTGAGTGTTTTCTATATGATTTTTAAACCAGGCACTCCACGTTCAGTGAGAGCAATTCCTATAATTGACTTTCTATGGCAAGAAGGGCTAAAGTTAATGAAAACACCTGCCTCCGTTCCAGCTGTTATTCCAAAACTGGACAAAAAAAGGCTCCTGATGACTCGCCTGCATGCCTCATTGGTCACCCGAGGCCGGACTCTGTGATCATGCAAGCAGCACAGAGAAGAGCCAAGAATCCAGCATCTCCCTGCACTGCCCCACCGGACAAGGAGGGTCGTCGCCTTGACAATATTGGAAAGAGGTTCTCAGCTCTGGCGGCTACCTCCATTAGAGCCTCTAATGCATGGCCATTTTGGGGAGATGTGACCGGCAGATGTGGTCTAACATCTCTACTCTGTTGGAGTACCTCCTGGAGGATAAAAAGAGAGGCAAAAGATATTCTGTTGGAGGGAGAAAGAGCGTCTTCGGAGCTCATTGAGATAGCTATGGACGGTTCATCCACTGCATTTCGACAGATAGCAGGAGCAGCGGTTTTGCGTCGCCAGGGATGGCTAAAAGTAACCACCTTTCGTCCAGAGGTCCAAGCCAAGGTTTTAGACATGCCTTTTGATAGGGAGTGCTTGTTTGGTAAGCTCATAGATGAGGAGCTACAATCTTATCAAGAAAGACACGGATACAGTCAAAGCCTTAGGCAATCTCCAGCAGCACCGCTTTCAGTCCTTTTGGGCTAGAGGTCGGGGGCAATTCTTATCCTGTCTGCAATTTCAGCAGCGGTACCAACCATATCCGCAGATTACCTACCAGCCATACAACCGGTCCTTCCAGTCTAACACTGCTCAGACTTATTCAAGACCGGCAGGTCGCAAGAGGCAGCAATATGTTGGAAAGTCCCAAGACTCCAATAGGAGACAATGAAGCTCATCAGGCCTCTGCTACCATAGTCCCACACCACGATCGCGTCTTCTCCGCATCCTTTCAGAAATGGAACTACATTTCATTAGACAGATGGGTTCTAGATATCTTCCAACATGGCGACACGCTAGAATTCATTCAGCTTCCTCCAAATGTTCCACCGCGCAAAGTTCGGCCCAGTCACTTTCCAGATCTCAAAAAGGTAATACATTTGCTTCTTCTCAAGCAGGCCATAGAGGAAGTACCCCTCAACCAGCAAAACCGGGGGTTTTATTCCCACTTCTTCCTCATCAAAAATGGGAAATGGAGGCAGGTCATGGACCTCGGAATGCTGAACAAGTTCATCAAGAGTCAATCTTTCAGGATGCTCTCTCTTCAGGAGATTCTTCTTCTCATGGAAAAAGGGGATTTTCTGGCTTCTCTCAATCTCCTCGACGCCTATTTTCATATTCCCATTCACCCTCAACAACGAAAATTTCCCAGGTTCAAGGTGGCAGGGCGCCATTACCAATTCAAAGTGCTTCCTTTTGGTTTAAAGTCTGCTCCCAGGGTGTTCACAAAGTGCATGGCACCGATAGCAACCTTCTTAAGACGTTCAGGTCACCAGGTGTTCCCATACCTGGACGATTGGCTCATAAAGGCTCCATCTTTTCAAGCGGCAGAAATTTCAACGAGAGCCTGTCTGGTTCTCTTCCAGTCTCTAGGTCTTCGCAACAATCTGGAAAAATCGTCCATTATCCCAGCCAAATCGTTGGTCTTTCTGGGTGCACATCTCGACACAGAGCTGGGCAAAGCCTTTCCCACTCAGGAAAGAATAATGCGGATTATGGATACACCAAAGCTTCTTTCAATAAAAAGGGACGTTTCTGTGAGGCTGTACAAGTCCATGCTGGGGATGATGTTCTCTTGCATCCCGCTCATTCCCAATTGCCGACTTCGCATGTGACCGCTGCAGGAACAGCTCGATGCGCAGTGGGTTCAGTCTCAAGGCTCATTCAACGACAAGGTTCACATTTCAGCATCAATGACGGCCACTATGGCCTGGTGGATGGTCAAGGACTACCTGTTGCAAGGTCTCTCTTTCATTCACTCTGTACCACAACTGGTGATGACCTCGGATGCGTCGATGGACGGATGGGGGGGCTCACCTTCAAGAATTACAGGTTCACGGCAAGTAGTCCAAACAGAAATCGGAGTGTCATATAAACATTCTGGAGCTCAAAGTAGTGTTTTTAGGTCTGAAGGCCTTCCTGTCTCGGATCAAAGGTGCGTCAGTGCTCATCAGGCCGGACATACTACGACAATGTTTTACCTCCGAAAGCAAGGCGGAACGAGATCTCGAGCGCTTTCCCTTCATGCTCAACAGATATGGGAATGGTTCCTTTTCAACCACATCTCCTTGCGAGTGGATCACGTGCCAGGGATTCACAACGAGAAGGCCGACTCTCTCAGCAGGGCCTCCAAACAGTGCCACGAATGGGAACTCAACGATAAACATTTGAAAGAGGTTTTTCAATCCTGGGGTTACCCAATATTAGATCTGATCGCTACGTTCCTCAACAAAGTGTCCTCTTTTTGCAAGCAGACATCCTCATCAAAATTCTCGCCTATGCTTTTCCCCCGTTTACACTCATTCCTTGAGTACTTCAAAAAATGAAGCAAGAGCCTTGTCGGATCATTCTCATTGCTCCAGGTTGGGCAAGACAGTTCTGGTACACAGAGCTGCATCGCCTATCAGTGTGCTCCGATTCTGTTCCCCCCCAAAGGAGGATCTTCTCTACGTGAACCAGTGCCAAGTGGTTCATCCACAAATTCCCTCTCCATTTGTTGGCTTGGCGCCTCACCACGCTGAATTGGGGATTTGAAGCTTTCCAAGGAGTGTACTAAGATACTACAGAAGTCTCGAGCCCCGTCTACGTTGAAATGTTACACAGCTAAATGGAAGAGATTCTGTGCTTGATGTATCCTGCAAGCATTGCATCCATTCTCTTCATCTCCAGAGCAGGTGCTGCCTTATCTCTTGCACTTAGCAAAATCAGGACTTTCTCCCTCTTTCATAAGAGTTCACCTTGCTTCAATTTCTAGGTATAGAAGACCCTCAAATCAAACTTCTCTGTGGTCTAACCGACTCGTCAAAGAATTTATAAAGGGACTTTTTGGAGCTTTTCCACCCGTTAAGCCTCCTACAGTTTTGTGCCAATTAAACACACTTCTGTCACAACTGATGCGTCCTCCCTTTAAGCCAATACACAAATGCGAATTAAAGTTCCTTTCCTGTAAAGTGGCTTTCCTCTTAGCCATTACGTCAGCCAGACGTATCTGTAAAACCCAAGCTCTCACTATAAAGAAACCGGATCTGCAGTTTTTGCCGGACAGGGTTATCCTACGCACTAACCCTTCTTTTATACCTAAGGTGCCTTCAACTTACCACCTCAATGAACTGATTGTTTTACCTACGTTCTTTCCTAATCGAGCCTCAGCAGCAGAAAGGGCGTTGCATTCTCTGGACATTAAACAATGTTTAAAATTTTATCTGCAAAGAACAGAGACCTTCCGTAAATCCTCTCAGTTACTGATCTCTTTCTCTGCACATGGGCCAGCACTGCTCATTGGGTCACCTCCGCGATTTCCTTCTGTCATGAAAAAGCTGGCCGTCCGCTTTTGACGAAAGCACAAGCTCACTCTACTAGGAAAGTGGTAACTTCCTCAACTTGTTTGCGGGAGCATCACTCCCGGACATTTGCAGGGCGGCAACGTGGGCGAACGCTCTCACATTCACAAAGCATTACTGCCTTGATGGTTGGAAAAAGGCAGATATCGCTGTTGGACAAGCTACACTCCAAAGTCTCTTTGCCTAAGGTAGGCGGATTATAGCCTTCTATGTTCTTTACATGCCGTTTGTAAATTTGTATGCATATTATACTCTTCTTAATTTCTAACGCTATGAGTTTACGTCCTGGTGGGATGGTTCGCCTGCCCACCACCTTTCTTTGAAAACAAGTTACTTACCTGTACACTGTGGTTCTCCAGTATTGATATCTTTTATAGATTCACATGTGAGCCTCCCTCCTTTCCGATTAGGCTCGCCAATTACCTCAGAGTTTTTGTATATCTATACACTTGTGCTCGAAATCTGAGGTATGGTGGCTCTGTGGGGAAGGGAACTCTGAGGTCTCAGCTGTGATTGGCTGAGGTTTGGATGTTTTAAAAAGAAGCTGAAAAGTTACTTAAGTGAGTTTTCTGTTCTAAGGAGGTCTATGGTGATGTTGTATTACTGCTATTTCTTATGTTACTGTGGGACTCCCACCATGACGACGGGGAAGATTCAAGCATGTGAATCTATAAAAGATATCAATACTGGAGAACCACAGTGTACAGGTAAGTAACTTGTTTTTTGTGTTAGTGCCCTGAAGAAGGTGTGACCAAGAGTGCATGTCTCCACTGAAACGCGCGTCGGCGCATTTCTAGACAACATGACTTGATTGTTAGGATATCTAATGTATGAGATTTCAAGTAATGATGTTTAAAGAAACGACTCTCTACATATTTGTATGCAAAATAATAGAATTTTGAAATATTTCTCTATTTTTGTCATTTGTTTTTCAGCAGTGTATTGTTAGTATTGGTCTTTGTTTTATTGTTGTCTTGTTTGTCTGTGGGTTTTGGATATGTGTAAGGATGTCTGTTGAATGAATGTGTTGAGAGTTGCATGGGTGTTGAATTTGGGTATCGGGGGTTGGCTCTATGGTGCTCAAATCTATGGTCCATCGTCTTTGTTATTTATGGACTATGTATTTGATGACTACCGCAACAAACAATCTATATTTTTGATAAAATTGTGGATGATGACATTGATGATACTCTATATGTCTGATTAACTTTGTTGTGATAGGTATACACATACACACTATGACTTTGAGATGGCTTGGTAAGCATCTTTGAAGTACGGTGAGATACTCCGCCCACTGAACCTTTCAGGCAGTTTGTTCATTTTTGTTGTTACCTGCATTTCTTTCAAACGTTTACCACCAAATAACTCCAGCCACGTCTACTATTGCTCTGATGACTCTAGGCTTGGCAATTGTGTGGGGCTTACCAGCTTACACGCTTGACAAACTAATCAGGTTCGAGACGTGCTTAGATATTTCATTGATCTTGGTGCAATGTAAAAGGCTCCTTTTCGACGTCTTCAAGTCTTCTAGTTTCCATTTGAAAAAAATCAAGCAACTTGTTTTGCAAATCCAGATGGTTCGTCTTAGTATGCCGATGCAATTTGTTAGGTTGCATTCTCTTGTTTGTATTTCTCAGCAAACAACACAGTGGATCTTATTAGTCTCCATTTCTCAAAAATCTGATTATTAAGTAGCCGGAATCATATTTTTCAACATTTTTCTTTGTTTTGATTATTTGCTTCATTATTGAAGGTACTTCTCCGTCAACTTTCATTGATTTTCTTTGACTACAGTTGTATCCTTTCGTTTCTCCTTCAATTCCAGCATTCTGCGTTCTTGCAAGCCTCTTTGTCAACCACTATTCTGTGTGTCCTACATGTCCACAAAGAGGATACTTATATGAGACAATAATAAACAAAAATAAGCAATGCGAATAACACTGTTTTATTTTGAGTCACTTTGATTCGCATGCACTATTCTGTCCTAACTGGACTTGTGACACTTGACCTACCTAACTATAATGATGGAAAGTTTTTGATTGGAAACTTCGAGAAATGGAAGTTGCCCACGGCGCCATCTGCACTCAGGCCGGACAACCGCCTCTCACTGCTTCAAACCCGCCATTTGCCACAATAAGCTCTGAAAACTGGCCACACCTGCACGTCACTTCGACTATTAAATCAAGAGTTCAGCAAGCAGAAGGTGAGGGAGGCCCAGAGTGAATAAGAGCTGAGCAATTCTTAGTACAAAAAATTATCCCAGAAAGAGTTGGAACTTTCTCTGACACAGCTCCATAAGAAATGTTAACCACTGAAAAAGTATGCAGCAATCTCTCAATGCCACCAAAACACCTCCAGGTGGGCACCAAGGCTGGTGCGGCCGAATATACAAAATGGACGGCATTTGCCTTGGGAGGGAGGGAGAGAAGGGGAAAAAACCACACACACTGATAATCCAAGCCACAGTCAAAGCTTTAAAATCAGACATAAAGTGCGAGCAAATAAGATAAAATGAAGAAATTGAGGTATCCCCAGTGTGCACTCATGGCTTGATTATTTGAACACAAAAGAGAACCCACTGCGTTTGTGCGTGTGCTGTTCTCTGAGAAATAAAAAAAAAAAACAGCCCCAGGACATAGATTCTATGTCCAATCATTTTTTAGCATCTTTTTGTTTCCGCCCTCCTTACCCAGATATCCAGAACTCTATTTCACAGCGTTCTGCGACCCAGCAAAAATCAACTCCTAGCCCATCAACACTTATATACATGTCACTTTTGGTCAAACCTTCAGTGATTTCCATATTTTTACCAAATCGCATGATGTAAACTATCCGCTAGTGCCCTGTACAGCTAATGGAAGGAGTTAGCACTCATCTACAAACAATTACTCTTTCTGTACTCATATGGGCACAACTCTTAACCTGCACAAACAGGGGCACACTGCTCAACCTGCACTTACTTGGCACACTTCTCACCCTCTGCTCCTTTGAGTATACCTCTCACAAAGCACTCACATGGACACACCTCTCACTCTGCACATATACAAGCACAGTTCTCACCCTGCACATACGAAGGCACAACTCTCACCCTGCACATACAAAAGCACAACTCTCACCCTGCACATACAAAGGCACAAATCTCACCCTGCACATACAAAAACGCACAACTTTCACCCTGCACTCATGCAAACACACTCTTCCTGCTGCACAAACACAGGCATACTGCTCACCCTGCAATCATAAAGGCATACCACTCACAGTTGAACACTGAATGAGCAAAACACTTTACCTACACTCATACAGACATACACCTGCCCTGCAGTCAGGGGGCACTGCTCGCACTGCACTCACAGAAGCACATTGTGCACTGTCCGCTCACAGAAGCAGACCGCTCATACTGAACTTACATAGGCATATTGTGCACCTTGTCCACCTTCCACAGGCATACCACGCACTCTGCGTTCCGACAGGCATACATCGGGCATCATGCACGCCCACTGGCACATAGTATATGACCTGTACTCCCAGCTGCACCCAGCGATTCCACAAGCACACACAGCACACCACACTCTCCCACTGAGACACATCACACCATGAGCTCCCACACCACTAATCCCCGCTCTCCCATGGTCATATCACTTACCCTGCACTCCCACGGGCACACCACTCACTCCACACTCCGACATACACACTCTTTTCAGCTCCATTCATACAGGTGTCTCACCCCACACTCAAACAAGCACACCCCAACATTTACATTCACACAGGCACAACCCTGCACTCATACAGACACCCTTGAAAATGTAAAAAGTCCACCAAGAACACAGCAGTCAACCCTAGTTACATGTAGGCTGAACACTACCTTCCAGGCCATTATGGACACTCTCTCTTGTCCTCACTTATCCACTTACAAAGCATTACTTTTATGGTTGTTAGTCTAATTAGTTTAATGGAATCAAAACAAGACTTCACCACCAGAATACATTAAGCTGTCACACAGAACTTCAGGACTGGAACACTGTCCCTAAGGAACGGAGGGAGGTGGTCACCCTAATCACAACAATCCAACTTGAAGTGAAACTGTAATCATGCATAGGACAAAGCACAGTAAGCCGCCTGGAAATTCAACCACTTGTGAGGCGACTTGCCACTTGAGAAGGAAGGGGCAGCATCATGGCTGGTGGGGACAGCCAGCAAGTTTAGGGAGAGAAGCGAGGGGAAAAACTCATGGGGAGAATCAAGCCAATGAAAATAAGCAAGGTTGGAGTGGGGGTTCGAAGGGTAGAAAGGATGAAGAAAATGAGTTGAGAATATGCCCAAGGAAAGGAAGCAGACACTTGCTTCACTGCAGTCCCTCAGAGTCAGAAGATCCGTCCTAGTGTGTCCAGGCTCAGCAAGCAGCGTGGATAAGGGGTGAGGTGGAATGCGATGGGTCACAGTGAGTTGCCTGGCACAGAGATCAGGACACAGAGGTTCAAATGAGGACTAAGTGAACAGGAAATGGTGGCAAACAAAGGAAGAGAAACACTGGGACCAACAAACCCGAGAATGGGAGTGATAACGGGTAGTAGGAGAAGGGCTGGCATAAATTGGATTGGCAGTACCGAGCACAAAAGGCGGCTCAGCAATTAGAAAATGAAAGAGGCAAAAGGGAGATAATGAAGGATCAGACAAGGGGGGGGGGGAGAAGTGAGCAGAAAGTGGGAGGCAGGGGAGAGGCAGACAGAAAGGAGAGATGAAGAACTAGTGTTTAAAAACCATAAAGGGTAGCTGTGACCGCAAACAGGCATGGGTCATAGTTGAAAACAAGGTGGATGAGACGGCTACTGAATGCAGACAGAAATTTACAAGTAGCTCCCTCGTGCTCTGAGTGGTCTGATGACTGTTATGCTGCTCTTCACTGACCTGCAACAGCTGCTTGGCCGTTGTCAGTCTAGGGCTTCATTGGCTCTGTGGATCCAGGACACCCTGCTGCCTTCCAGAGGCTTTCTTGCCCCTTTGTGTGGAAATCTGGGACTTCATATCCTTTTCCCCATAGTTCCAGGCTCCAGCTCAAAGTCTGTGAGCAGCTCCTGAGTGGCGTGGGCTGAGGCTGTTTGGATTGGTGTAGGAGGGGAGAACGAGCTGAAGCTGCGGAGGCGGTGCAGGATTGATTGAGGACTGCAGCTTAATGTTGCCTTCTGGGTGGGGAAAGCGGATCGAGGCCCTGGGCATGGGGGAGCAGACCCACAGTGCTAGAATGGTTGGGCTACTTCTCCTACTTGGTTGCTGTGGTAGCAGCACAGCTAAACTAAACTTGCTGATGTTGTAGCATCATCACACTGGACTAGACGGCCATCTTGAATGAGAAAAACACCCTCCGATGGGGGGGGGGGGGAGATCTTTATTGAGCAGCCATCTTTCATGAGCAGCCATCTTTCATGCAGTGACTGTCAACTAATTCCCCATTGAGCCAGTCATGCTGCTGCTGGCTCAGGTAACATAAAATGTTATTTTAAATTGAACTGGGGGGATGGGAGTGGATGTGTCTGTAATAGCACGGCAACTTCATTTCTATTGCGGCTGCAATGCAAAAAAAAAATTCCAATCAAAAGCTTGTACAGAAGATCAATATGTGTGTGTGGTGCTTAACTCCCTCCGTCTGTCCTGCTTCTTAAATCTTTTAATGATGATCACGTCCGGGCTAGTGACAGCTGCTGTGTAAAGTCATACCTAAAAAGGAGTGATTTTACAATGCAGTCTCCTCTTGTTAAAGTCAGATATGCGATTTGACATATGTTTTGTATACTGACAAAAAAAGGACTGAAGTTATGTTTTTTTATGAGGAAAGGCAGACACCAGGAGGATTTAACAATATGGCAACATCATTCAGTATGTAATATTAATGGAAGCAGGTTAATGGAAAAAGGTTTTCATGAACAGGTTCATTTACTGTGTGGATGACATACCCCTGTTCCAATTATATGGTGTGGAACTTTCTTTCATAGGCAAAGTTTGTACATATTAAATTATAACCTGCTTACAGCCATATGATTGATTGCGTTCTGTAAGGTTTGCATCGTCTTGTGTACATCAAGCATATTATGTAAATCTGAATATGGATGCAATTCCCACATTCATTGTTGTACATGGGAGCTGTTATACCACATGCTTGTGTCCTAGTGCTGCAGGCACGTCTTTATCTTTTGGACCTACTGTCTACTTATCTGTGATGGCACTATATCTCTAGCATATATTGTCCAATAATTTCTGTTATCTTAAATAGTTGCTACTTTCCATCAGGATTTTAGATTAGCAGCATTCCATGGTTGCACTAATGATATGCTACCATTTATTTTGCCTGGATACTGTTGCATTAAAACTAATAAAAGTAAATATGAGATGTTTTATAATGATATAATGCTGTTAACTGTATCTAGGCAACATTACCTCACCAGCAAATAGGGCATCCTAATAGCAATAACACCTACTCTAATATCATTTGTCCACCCACCTACTTGGGTACAGCTTGCTTCCCGAAGTAAATGTGTGAATCTACAGAAGGTTCTCATGAAGGTTATGAAGGATATGTTCCTTGCGTTTAAAATGGTTCTCTAGATTGGGTATCTTTGATAGCTTTACACGAAGCAGTCTTCCTTTCCACTACAAGAAAGGAGGAGGAATAGTCAACTGTTTTGCAAGCAAGCATAATTGCTATAAACAGTGTAAATGTTATGTTCCATGGGTCCTGTTTAGCAACACTAGGCTGCTGCTGTGCACTTACCTTGACCTCTGTGTGAAGCAGAGGACAAGTTTAGTGATTGATCTTAAAGTGGTATGTAAAACTGATGGGTTTCCTTCGCTTCCTGAAGCATGATTTTTCATAGTTTGTTGCCACCTGAGGAAATCCTTACATAGAACTGAGCTCTGATACAGAGAACTCTGATACATAGAAGCTGCATTGAGTATTGCTGGTTGAGCCAGCACCGGTATCCGATGGCAGGGTAGTTTTCTTGAAAAACTCTGCTACAGAACCTGCAGCTACTGCCAATTCAGAGCTTCCTATGGCTGCCGCTGCCTCAGGACTCTGTCAACAATTTTCTTTGTAGCAGGTTGGTCTGAGCACCAGAGCCCAGCCTCAACTCTAGGTGCCGGCTGTCCACCACCACCGCTGCAAGCTTTTAATCCTCTTGCGTTCTTGGGAGGCATCTCTGTGGCCTGGCACACAGAGTGGTATCCCGCCCTGACAAACGCCCAGCAAACCCCTTGGGAGATCAGTATCCTGGAAACGCGGTTGAGTGAAGCCAAGCTTCTCAAGGCCCGTGATCACGCAGTTGGCGAAATGTTAACAGATGATATCCCCGCCTTCATCTCAGATATCCATTGCACAGGGAGTGAAAAAGAACTCTATAAGAGCACGGCTCAGAGGAGGGCAAAAACGACCATCCTCACATCGCCGCTATCTTGCTTATGCACCTGAGATTCAGCTCTGTGTCCTGTAGCTTAGTCTGTGAGGCTGGAGCCTCTGAAATCATCAGAGGGGCTATGGATGTGAGTAACTGCTGGTAGTGGAGGGAACTTTAACAGTCTCTGAGGGGGATCTAGCTAATCCTATCATGGATGCAGGTCTGAGTTTGGCGTCTTCTGCTCCTCTGGTGGCCTTTCTGGGAGCAAATAACTGACACAGTTTGGCAGGGGGCCTGGCTGGGAAAGCTCCCCCAACGGAAATGATATCCCGGACCCCAACTGGGGGAACTATTCCAGGCACGAACCCTACTGGAGGGCGTATTACATTTGGAACGAATGTCAGCTGGCTTGCACACTAAGGCTTGTGTTGATGTGGACTCGAGGGATCATTTTTTTCGCTTTCTGACCATTCAGACTGGTCAGATGAGGAAGACTCGGATTGGGCCAAGCAACACTCCAGGGAAAGTTCACTGGGCAGTGTGCTAAGTGATTTGAGCAGCCTGGGGGAGAAACAAGGGTCCCGGCTATTTCCAACATGTTCTGATGTCACAGTAAGAAAGAAGGGGGCACCACAACAGTAGGGGGCTAAAATGAGTGTCAAAAGAACTGCTCTGGGATTATTCTGTTTTGCCCTGCCTAGAGGGTGCTGCCCTGGGAGGAGGCGAGGCTGCTCAAGGAACCCAGATATGGTCTCACTGGAAACAATCTACCAAAGTATAATGGCGCATCGTGATGCAACATGGACAGATAGCTGCAGAACTCAATCAGCCTGTCGTAAAATGCAGGGGGGCATCCGGTGAGTTGCCAAGGCATGCTCTGAATTTTCTGAAAGGATGGGAGAAGAGAAGAATAGAATCTTGACTATAGAGAGAGATTCAACAACCCACAAGAAAGCAACTGTAAAGCTGAAGGCTCAAATGGTTGACACCCAGTGGAAACTGGAAGATTTTGAAAACTGACTCGGGTGGAACAACCTTGGGGTCCTGAGTATCCCCGAATGGGTGGAAGGGGGGACACCTGTAAATATATTGTGGGATTCTTCAAGGAAGCTTTTACGGAACTATCTGACTGGAATTGGGATGTGGAGGTGCAGAGGGCTCAAAGTTCCCCTTTAAATGGAACTCTCGAACCGTGCAGGTGGGGGCAAAGCCCAGGGCAATTTTAATCTATTTCGGTAATTTTCTGCTACAATCTGCACACTATGATCCGGCACGGCCGGATTGGAAGCGACCTGCACAGAGGTGTGAGTTCTTTGTCAGGCCGGACTTTTGCCACTTCACGGTGGAGAGGAGATGGCGCTTCCAACAGTTGATACCATTGTTCCAGAATAAGGGAGCCCAGGATTACTTAATGAACCCAGCCAAGTTTAAAGTGGTTATTCAGGATAAGTTTCTCCTTTTTACTTCAGAAGTCAAAGCAAAGGAGTTTTTAGAACGCTTGAGCCTCAGGTAAAGTAACTGAGCCTGACAGGTTTACATGAATTTTCTGGTATTAAGGTGTATAATCATGTAAAAATATGTATAATCATGTATATCCCTATATCTGCACTGTAATAAGTTTTTGTATCTCTATTCCCGCTTTTATTTTCTTCATTTTTGGTAAGGGAGCGACTTCAATGAACAAAATAGGGTTAATTGGGGCCCGGGGTCAGACGGGGGCATGCCACCATCAATGGACCTGCTCTGTCCAACTGCTTCTAGGGGGCGACATGGGGGGAAAGATTAGGTGACAGGGTTTAGAGGGGTGTCCAGTAGGGTGGGGGCTTTGGTGGGAGTGGGCATTGGAGGTGAGTGTGAGGTTGTTGAGGTACACAGATGGGTGTCACACCCAATATGAGCAAGGCAGCAGGAAAAATAGGAAATTCTCAAAGGAAACCGTTCTAAAGGCTTTGTGAAAGAGAGAGGCTTTTGTTCACAACAACAGAAACCGCTTTAGCTGGGTTACTTCTTAGTTTTTTGTTTTTTTATCCCGTATAAACTGAGATGGAACACAGCTTCATGTAGTCATAGGGGGATTGATGAATTTCAACAAGATGATGCAAAGGAAAATGGGATCATGTAGAAAATTAAATGGCCGGATGTAAATTGCGAATCTGCACGATCAATATCAGTGGTCTTAACAGGAATAAGAGGGGTAGGGTTGCATTGGGTTTAAGGGTCATGAAACCGGGTTTAGTTTGTATTCAGGCGACTCGTATTCCCTAGAATAAGCAGGCACTCTTTAAGGATCCAGGTCTGTCACTTTTGGCCTGCACACAACAGGGTGTAACATCTATGGGGGTGGCGTCCTTCCCAGGAGGTCTATTTGTTCCGCTGGCCATACTTTAGTGGACCAGCTGGGCTTTTGAGCTATCACAGAATGCTGTGTGGGCAATGGCGGGTTGAAACTATGTTCAGTTTATGGTTCCATTGTTGACGAGGCTGCTATTTTTGAACTACTGAACATGGAGTTGCTTCATGATCTCTTCCGCTTATTTTATGTGGAGAGTTAAATATTCATCTGGTTGTCAAGAATGATCAAACTGGGAGCCGAATGTATTCAGGGAGGAAGCCGGTAGTTTTATAGGGCTTTGGAATACTTAGTGAAGGATCATGGTCTTGCGGATGTATGGGATAAATGCAAGGCTCCAGATCCAAGCTTTACTTTTTATTCCTTCCCGCACAGTAAGCTGGTGCGACTAGATTATTTTTTTGTTTCTGCCGCACTGGTTAGTGAGGCCAAGATGGAGATTTTTCCCAGGGCTCTTATCAGATCATAGTTGTCTGGTACTTGAAATTCCTGCTACAGGTATTACTAAATCCCAGGGGTCTCGGACATTTGGTGTGTGGCACGGAATAAATTTAGTAGAAACCCCAACAATTTGAGATGGTGTTGGAAACCAAAGTGAAGGGATGTTTGGTGAAAAATGTAGAACCCAGTTACCATAAGAAAACCAGGTTCAAGATTTTAAAAGCAGCATATAAGGTTTGGAATGTAACGGTAGACAGGTGGGGGTGGAAGGGAATCACAGTATTGGGTGATTTATATAGTAATGCCCAACTCTGCTCCTTCACTGAACTGCAGGAGACCTTTGGATTAGTTACGGGTGATTTTTTTTTTTTTACATTTCTTCAGATATGAGATTTTCTCTTTAAGAGGAAAAGGTTTTAATATCAATAGTAAAGGTTCCTTTAGTTGAGGCAGTGAGATGGAGAGATAGAATTGGCTCAATCTACTGGTACATTGCCAACAAGATGATATTGAAATGCAGAATTCTAAATGGGGGGCCAGGTTTGGTAAAGAGGAGCTATATCTTCAGGAGTCATTGGATCTTAGTAACAGGGTTTTATTAATTGCGAGTTTGAGATGCTAACACTTCAGGGCCGCATGTAATCTATACAATAGCCCCGCCAGGGAGGCTAAGTGAGGTGGTAATTTTGGTGGCAAGTGCAAACGGTGTGGTTTAGGGCAGGCTGAAATCGTTTGCATGTTCTTTTCATGCCCCAAGTTAGAGCCCTTGATGCAGGATATCGGTCATTTTTTTTGTGTTTTATCTCTGGGGCGGGTCCGAATCACTCCCCTGCTGATGATTCTGGTTGTGATGGACTATTCAGAGGATAATGCTATATTAAGAATGGAATGTTATTTGCTATTTATTGCAATGGCTGTTGCTCGGCTGTGCATTGCGTCAGATTGGTTGAACCCAGACCCCCCAACATTCTCAATGTGGAAGTCGAGCTTTTTAGCTGTTTACAACATGGAAATGTACCTTTATTAACTCAAGGGGCGAAAAAAACAGCAGTGGGGGGCCAGGATCTGGGCCTCAGTTACTGACTGGATGGAGGGGCTGAGGAAACAGCAGGGAGCAGATGCGGCATGTAATTAAGGCGACAGGCTATATGCTAGCTCGAGGCGGTAGAGTTATTGGGAGGGGACTGGCCTCACTTTTTATCCCCTCTGAGTATATGCTCTTTCTAAGCTCTTATATATTTGATGTTGTCTTTATTGCTGTTAAAGTGTTGATTTTTATTGTGGCTCTGTTTATCTGATGATCTGTTTATAAGTATTGTATTGTAATTGCATTTATATAGTGCTTACTACCCCTGAAGAGGCGTTGATACACTTTTTCGGCGAGTAGCGGCTACTCCGGAACCCATGAAGGATTTAGTGGTGAATTAGTATAGTGAAATATGAAAGTAATTTGAGTGGTGGATATGTTAGTCAGTTATTTGGATTGAGAAGGATGGCGAAAGGGTAGAAGAGGTAAAAAGATTTGCATTTGTATAGCGCTTGCTACCCCTGATGAGGTGTTGAAGTGATTTTTCGGCGAGTAGCACGCTACTCTGGAACCCATAAGGATTAGTGGTGAATTAGTATAGTGAAATATGAAATTAATTTGAGTGGTGGACATGTTAGTCTGTTATATGGATTAAAAAGGATAGTGGAGGGATAGAATGGAAGGTTTTTTTTTGTTTTTTTTTGTTTTGGAGCTCATAGCAGTAGGAGAAGATTTAGGATGAGTAAAATGGAGGTGGAGGGGGTTGAGTAAAATGGAGGTGGAAGGGGAAGAGTCAGAGGGAGGGTTTAGAAAAGCTTGTTTTGGGGGATCGGAATAGTAGAAGAGGTAGTAGATGATGCAAGGAGGGGTGGAGTAGGGAAGAGTCTCGAAAGGGTTATTTTGGGGATCATAGTAGTGGTATGGGGTTTGGGATGAATGAGAGAGTGGAGGTAATGGATATATTCATAGAGGTATAGGGTGAGAAATAGGCTAGTGCATTGGAAAGAGCAGTAGAAAGAGTTTTGAGATGAGTCAGAGTTGAGCTATGGGATATATTGAGAGCGGTATAGGGTGAAAAAATAGGGTAGTGCATTGGATATGCTGAATTAGAAGAAAAGTAATAGATAAGTAAAAGTAATAAATATATAGATCCAAAAGTAATAAAGATAAAGATCCATAAGTACATGGAAGGTGTGTATATATATATGCATAAGGAAGGTAGTATATGTAGATTAAAGATGCATTAAATAAACTCTGGCTTTCAAGTGTTGTACTTTAAATTATTTTTATTTATTTTATATATTTTTTTTTGTAGATTAATAGTGAAGCAATTCGTAGATAAATAGTTATGATAAAAAGATTGTTATTTATGCAGTCACTTAGTTACATTAGTCTGTTTTTAACATGTATATATCAGTTATTTGTACATTTGTTAAGCAGAACTAATGAATATCTATATATATATATATATATATATATATATATTTTTTAAACATAGGCATTCTATACAGTTATACAAAGCAATACACACATATAGGTACATATCTATAGTACAAATAAATGCTTATTTACGGAGAGATATGCTGTATATTTCTATCTGTTTACGTGTGGTGGTTGTGTGGGGAAGAGCCAATTCTTGAGTAGTTTTCTGAAGATAAGGTGGGTATCCGTGGATCTTATGTTGGGGGTAAAGAGTTCCATCGTTTGGCTGCTTGAACAGAGATTGATGTGCCACCCATTGTTTTTTTTCTTGTATCTTGGGATTTTGAGGCGAGGTGCCATTTTAGAGAAGAGGTTCCTTTGTTGAATGTGTTTGGTGATTTTATTCCTGATGAAGAGCGGTCCTGTTTCATGTATCGCTTTGTGGGTGATACAAAGCAGGTTGAAGGTGGATCTTCTGGCAACTGGTAACCAATGCAGGGCTTTCAAGGCCGGGAAGATGTGGTCTTGCAGTTTTATTTGTAAGAGTAGTCTGGCAGCCGAGTTCAGAATCCGTTGTAGTCTTTTCATGGTTGTGTAAAGGTGATCCATGGTAGAGGCTATTGGCGTAGTCGAGTTTGGACAAAACAAGGGAGATGGTAGCCTGGACCTTGTGTGGAAATCCCAAATGGGGGAAGATTTGTTGCAGAGTTTTTATAGTAATAAAGCTTGATCTTGCTAGTTTGTCCATTTGGGCATTCATCAATAGCTTGGAGTCCATGGTAATTCCGAGGTTTCTTACTTCCTTCGACATTTTAGGCGGTGTTCCCAGATAGTCAGGCCACATGGTGAGTGGGTCATAATGTTTCCAATTGCCACACTTGAGTATTTCCGTTTTGGAAGCATTCAATTTGAGATGGCTCCACGTCATCCATTGATCCACACCTCTGAGACAATGGAAAATAGGCGAGATTCCAATGTCTTTGGGGCATTGCAGTTGAAGGAGTATTTATTTGCGTGTCATCTGCATAGTTATAGCATGTGAGGTAAAACTGATTGATCAGTGCCGGTAGTGACTTCATGTAGATGTTGAAAAGCATGGGCGAGATAATAGAGCCTTGAAGGGCCCCTGAAGTACGGTGTGGACGAGAAAGGTGGGGGTATGGATGATAATAGTTCTGTTGCAAAGGTAGGACACGATCCAGTCTAGAGCAGTCCCCTCTATGCCGGCTTCGTGGAGTCTTTGTATCAGAGTGTCATAGTCAACTGTGTCAAAGGCAGCTGAGCACTCCAAGAGAAGTAGTGCAGCAACCCCGTTGCAGTCAACTGTGTTCTTCAGATCATCCCAGATGGCAAGAAGGGCAGATTGTGTGCCTCTTCCTGGACGGAATCCCGTTTGGAAGTCTGAAAGTATAGCATTATCTTCAATGAATTGTGACATCTGGGCGAACGCTGCTCTTTCTATCAGTTTGCCCAGGAAAGGTCCATTTGAAATCGGTATGTAGTTGTCAGGGATCAGCTGGTCCAAGTTTGTTTTCTTCAGTAATGGGCGTATGTATGACTTTTTGAGTTCTTCTAGAAATATTCCGGCAGTTAAGGAGTTGTTGATGATTCTCCTTACTGGAGTGGCAGCAGAGGTTGTTAGAAGAATAGCCTTGAAGGTTTGTGGCGGACACAGATCAGAAGGGCTGCCGGCAGGCCTGCTTGCTTTGACCAGGTCCATAAATTCATTGTGTGAAATGTGTTGGAAGGAACGGAAAGGCTGGGTTAGAGTATTCTTGGATTGTAGCTTTGTAAAAGGGTTAGTGCTGATGCTTTGTCTCTGTTTTAAGTAAGAGTCCAACGTGTCTGCTTTGTCCGTGTAATGATTTGCCAGTTTGTCTGTGAAATCTTGACTAATGAGATGAGCTGCTTCTAAGCAATTTGGTTTACGAAATTCATTGAGAATTTTATAAAATTCTTTATTTGCACATTTAGCATTTTGAATTCTGTCTGAATAGTATTTTTTCTTCACTTTTTTGATAGCTGACTTGTACAATCTGTTAATTTTCTGTAGGTGAAGTTTGTCTTGGTTGGCGTTTGTTTTGAGCCAGGCTCATTGCTGTTTTTTAATTTGTTGTTTGATCTCTTTTATCTCTGTATTTCTCCAAGGTGCTTGTTTTCTTTTGTTCTGTTGTGTAGTTTTTAGTGGTATCAGGATATCAAAAGCTTCCTGTAGCCACTCGTATAGTTTTTGGACAGAATTTATTGTTTCTAAGTGTTCCAAATTGAGTTTGTTCCACAGCCGATAGGACGATGAACGTAAGTTGGTTTTAGGTGCGCCACTTAGTGTTGCTTTATGTTGGAAGGCAAGCAAATGGTGGTCTGACCATGTGACCGGAGTCATAGTTTGAAAGGTAACTAGTTCTGTATTAGCAAAAATAACATCTAGGATGTGTCCAGCGATGTGTGTGGGTTCGTGGACGATCTGGTGCAGGTTCAGTGCTTCCAGGCCAGCGATAATTGTTTTTGAATGAGGCATATTTGGTTTGTCAAACCAAATGTTGAGGTCACCCAGAACGCATAGGTTGGAGTGTAGTGTTATCAGGTTTGAAAACGTGTCTAGAAGTGTGTCTGGGATAGTTGCCTTGCTAGGTGGCGGTCTGTAAAGGAGCAGGAAGTTATAGGAGGAAGACGGTGTAGGATTGCATCTGTTGAAGAGTGCCTCACAATCTTCTATGGAGACGTCGTCAACTTTAGTGATATGTAATGTTTGCCTGAACACAACAGCTAGGCCACTTCTTTTTTTGCCTTACGATTTTGGGTGATTGTTTGATAGCCTAGAGGAATAGCTTCATGCAGGACTGGAGCCATGTCATATCCCAACCATGATTCAGTAATGAATAGTATGTCTGGTTCTGCATCAGTGAGATGGTCGTGGATGTGATGTTTGTTCTTATAGAGCGGTCAAGCATTTATTAGTAGACAGTTTAGAGAATGTGCTTTGGAGATAGTGTAACTTTGTTTTGAAGAGGAGTGAGCAGTATTTTGTGGGCTTGCAGCTGGTGTGTCCTTAGTGTTGGTATTAGGTTTATGAGTATAGCAATCGTGTAGCTTTTCTGTATCGTGTTCTTCGTCCAGTAGGCTAAGAAGGCATTTTGATGGGTCTGTGTGCGTAGGTGGCGGAGATGGTGTTTGAGAGTTAGTTGGTGTGTTGTGTTGTTTTTGTGGTGTAACCTTGTGCAGTAGACATGGAGAAGCAAAGTTGTGAGGTGTGGCACATTGCTTATTTTGTTTGCATCTGTTTAGGGCGGAAGGTGTATGAGTTAGGGGTGGTGGTGCAGCATGTGGATCATGTAGTAAGGTTCTAAATTGTCCAATGGATGAGAGGCGGTTAAAAGAGAGTTGTTGTGATGCTGTACAAGTGTTGGGTGTGGTGGAAGAGCGAAAGTTTGGTATTTGAGTTTGTTCATTTGTGTAATTTGAAAGGTGGGTGTATGTTTGTAGTTTGTGTTGGTAAGTATTATGAGGTGTTGCGCTTGAGAGATTTTGTTGTGCTGGTGTGCGTGATATGTTTTGTTTTTGAGGGGTAGTGAAAGGGGATGCTGATGTATTTGTTTTATGAGATGGATTTGTTAGTGTAGTATTGTTTGTTAGTGAAAATTGTAGGGTAAAGGGGGTGGTATGTTTGTGAGTAGAGTATGTTGTGTGTAAGAGGGGATGAAGTAGAGTTGTGAGTATTTGTCTTAGACTTGTTTGCTGCAAGAGGTAATATGTGTGGTGTAGTGGGGTGTAAATGTTGTGTGGTTGTCTGATTGTGGTTGAAAGAAGTGGAGGGTGTTGGTTGGAGAAATGATGGAAGGCTTAGTATAGGTTTGTTAGTGACATAAAGGGGTCTGTTAGGAGTAATTAGAGCAGGGAGTGTGTATCTGGTTGGGAAATAGTTACGTATGGTGTGGAATTGGGTGTGTTAGTGATGAGTGGATTGGCTAGTGATATAGGCTAGAGTTGTGTACTGTTTGTAAGTGATGGTGGAAATTTGTGGTAGCTAAGATTGAAGGGTGTATAGGTGTGGTTTGTGAGGTTTTGTAGTGGGTGCTGAGACATTGAATTGTGCATAGGGTTAGTTTGTAGTATATGAGTGGAGTACATTTGATGTGAGTGTGTTACTCTGTGGGTGGTTTTGGGTGGGTGCTAGTGTATGTAAAAATGGACAGCATTTCTGGCCCTAGTCCTGACCAGTCTTGAACAGGCTCAAAGAGGCACTCACCCTTGTCCTCACCACCCTTAGCCTCGACGCCCGGGCTGAGAACCCCTAAGCCCTGGCCTTATATAGCCCTAGTAATCAGGTGACCCCTTCAGCCAATGGGAACCCTAGCCAATTACAACACTAGCCTTAAACCCTAGAACCAATAGGAGACAACGCCCCTAGCAATAAAACCAATAGGAGACCAAGCCCTAGTCCAAGCACTCAATTAGGCACAAAACCCTTAACCCTACGTCCAATAGAAAGCCTAAATCCCAACCCTATTCCCAGATGCCAATCACACAAGAAACCCTAGACCCTATATTACTAGGCCTAGTCCCAACCCTAGTACCATCAGCCAATCACACAGGAAACCCTTAGCCCTATATCCAATAGAAGGCCTAACCCTAGCACTAGTCCCAACCCTAGACCCAGCAACCAATCCCACAGGAAACCATAAGCCCTACGTCCAATAGAAAGCCCAGCCCCCAGGAACCAATGCCTAAACCTATCCACCAATCCAATCACTAACCCGAAGTCCTACATCAATAGAATCACTGACCCAGGAACCAATCAGAACCCACAAATAATCAACCAATAAGAACACTAACCCTAATCCAATAGACACACCAGATGCAACCACCAATCAGTGCACACATATACCATCCAATAGCAGGCTATATAAGGTCCCTGCGACCTCAGTCAAGGTTTGCTGGCCAGGGAGTTGGAAGCCGCTTCTCTATTCAGAATCTCCTAGGAGACAGACAGGCTCAATCCACACTGGCCATCTGCAGGTAAGGGCCTAACAAACTTTGTCCTCGAACAATACCGTTTGTATAAAACTTTACTCGCTCTCCTAGCCAAAAAACGAGTGTACAATCCCTACAAAACACAGCCTAAACAGCTCAGAGCAGATTACTGCTGTGTCAGAACACCCTCTGTTCACTCTCTGATGTAGAATATCCTGTTGCTACGGTGGAAAAGGGGGGGGGGGGTCTGGTTTCACTCACTTGCTAACACAAAATGGGAACTAGGGGTGGATTGCTTAACACACAGGTCTGAGCACAGAGCAAGGGAGAAATTAGGAGGGAAAAACCAGTAGTCACGGGCAATGTGAGGAACAAAACAACAGATTTTGGACTGCAAATCCCACAGTTCAACAGGTGAAAGGAAACAGTCATGGGCAAGTAAAAACCACAAGTTTCTACACAAAACAAGTGAGAAATGATGCAATCACGGGCAGGTTAAAAACTGCAATCTTAAACTGTAACAACCACAAGCAAAAACAGTTAAAAAAAAAAAAAAAAAAAAAAAGGATGCAATCACGGGTAGGGAAAATCGCTTTTTAAATTTTAGAAGGAGACCGCACTAGTCTGCCTCCTTACCACCTCCTGGTCTTTGGTTCACTGCAGTCTGGGGCACAGGGAAACTGCCGCTCACAAAATGTTTGAGTTCCATGGTTTCATGCGCAGGCCCCATTAGCAAAGATATTCTATAATTATCAGAGTTTTGGTAAAAGTACAAAAAAAAGTTGATTCAAAGGGATAAAGGCACATAAAGCATGAGTCATAATACTGATCCTTGAGGCATCGATCTGCAATCCTTTTACACTACCCAAATGTGTATGTGACTAGATTTAGCAGTGGTTTATTTTCGTTAAATTAGCTGGCTCATAATCTGCTTTACCATCCTAAATTCCACATCAGGCTTGCCTGGGTAGAGCAGTGTCACATCCCTTCTGGAAATCAAGGTGTATCTAGTTCACTCTTCTACCTTGAACAAGGTCGTGGATCACACACAGTCTGTGGAATCCATCAAATATGTCACCTGTGGGGGGCGTGCCTTCGCCGCGGTGCAAGATGGCCGCACCTTAGGCGATCTCTGCTGGCTGAGCCCCACATCCGCCATGATCCAGCCGAAATAGGGGCAATGTGTCCCTGCCACTAAGCCACGACATTCCACGGACACCGGAGGCACTGACAGGGCAACGAGAATCCCGATACCAGAGCGCCTTTGGGCGTGGCTGCTGCCACCGGGGGGCCGAGAGAGAGCTGAGGCCTGAGCCGGCCGCTCGGGCGCTGCGGGAGAGTAACAGAGCGGGGGCTGTTTGGGTGCCACCGGGCTCGCCGCACCACGCACGAAGATCCGCTGCACTGAGGTGCTGCGGGGCCGAGCTCGAGGGACTGGGCGCTCGTGGCGCCGCTTGGCCATAGTCGCCGCGGGGTGCGAGACTGGGACGAGGGCTTCCCACGCCGCCCACAGGAGAGCCGGAATTATTCAGCAGCGGTGAGTGAAACTACCCACAGGCCCGGCCGTAATCAGGCGCGCTCCGCCCTGAGGTCCCCCCCGCCCCGTGCCTGGACTGGACTCCTGCTGCGGCGCTCAGGCCTGCGGACGCCCAACCGCCGAACACGCCATTTACCACCTGCTGCATCACGGCAGATCGGGCCCGCGCGCCCGTGAGCTGAAGCCCCCCGGCAGTGGAATAAAGAAAGGCATCTGGCCCGCTGCGCAACTCGTGTCCCCGAGACCAGCTTGCGTGAATCTGCTCCAAAGCCCAATCGCCACGAGCCACAGAGTACCTGGACTCTGCGAGCTGGCATAAAGAAAGGCATCTGCCCCGTGGCCGCTGCGCAACTCTTGTCCCCGGCTCCAGCTTATGCGAATCTGCCCCAAAGCCCAATCGCCACGAGCCACAGAATACATGGACCCTGCGAACTGGAATAGAGAAAGGCATCTGACCAGCAGCCGCTGCGCAACTCGTGTCCCCGAGACCAGCTTGCCCGAATCTGCTCCAAAGCCCAATCGCCACGAGCCACAGAATACCTGGACCCTGCGAGCTGGAATAAAAAGAGGCATCTGGCCCGCGGCCACTGCGCAGCTCGTGGCCCCGGCTCCAGCTTGCGCGGATCTGCCCAAAAGCCCAATCGCCACAAGCCACAGAATACCTGGACCCTGCGAACTGAAATAAAGGAAGGCATCTGGCCCGCGGCCACTGCGCAACTAGTGTCTCCGGCCCCAGCTTGCGCGAATCTGCCCCAAAGCCCAATCGCCATGAGCCACAGAACACCTGGACCCTGCGAGCGGGTGGGCTTGGTGTCGGCCGGCCGCTGGGCCTTATCGGTGGGGCGGGACTGCGAGGCATACTCTCCCTGGCTCTCACCGGCCGGTGGACTACTGGCCCCAGATCCCGGCGACCATGGGGAAACCAGAAGTAGACAGTCCAAGCTTATTTTTGAAAAAACACGCAGCGCCAAACACACTGAACCCGAGGCAGGGAAAAGCGTTGCATCGCCCCCCCCAGAAAACTGCGCCCTGGAGGACCAGGATCTGGACCTAAAAGCCATACTATTAGAGGTAAAATCCAGCCTGAAAAACATAGACGCTAAGCTGGACCTGCTTTCCTCCCGCCTGGACAAGGTAAGGAACAGGGTGGACGCACATGACTCCCGGCTCGACCACTTGGAGACCAGAGTATCTGAGGCCGAGGATCACCAAACCGCCACTGCTGAACGTCTGTTACAAATGGACAAGGTACTAGACTTGATCAAACAAAAAAACAAAGTCCTTGAAGCCCGCTCGAGGCGCAACAACCTCCGCGTGGTGGGCATTCCCGAGTCCACAGCTATTTCCAGGATGGAGGATTTCATGGAAACTATGCTGCGGGACCTCTTCGGCTCGGACTTGTCGCCTGTTTTCATCGTCGAGAGAGCCCATAGATCACTGGGACCAGGACCTCCCCCAGGGGCCCCCCCTGCGCCCAATCGTGGCGCGCCTGCTGAACTATAAAGACCGCAACACTATCCTTCGGCAGGCCAGGGAGCGGGGCCACATCCAATACAAAGGAGATGCCATATCCTTTTTCCCAGATTTCACCATAGCGGTACAAGCCGCCCATCGTGAATTTCTACCAGCCAAGTAACTCCTGCAAAAAGTCAATATCAAATATGCCATGCTCTACCCCGCCAAACTTAAGATCACCCTGGACGGCAAAACAACCCACTTCACGGACCTGAAACTGGCCCTAAAGTTCGGCAAGCAGCAGGCAAAGAAGGAAATGCCCCGGGAGGCTCACACAAGCTCCTCCTCGGCTGGAGCGTGACTAAGCAACGACGACTAACCGCTGCCCATAGCCATCTACAGTTGAACGCAGGAACTCAATTCTGGCCTACTGAACAGATGCTGCTACACCTCACACCAACTAACCTCCAGGGAAGCCATCCACTCAGCTAAGTTACTCACAAGTCTATTGTAACATGGCTCTGGGTGGAGCGGGTGTGGCTCCCGATCCACATTTATGCTCAGCCACCCAGCCTCAAGGCGGTTAGACCCCGCGGAGTCTCCACTACCCCCTGGGATGATTCCCAGAAGTTGTGATTATGGAGGGAAATACCTAATTTGGGGGTTGGAGTGGGCGGGGGGATTAGTGGGAATGGGGGGGTTGTTGAGGGTTAGTTACCTTAGTTTTGTTGTTTGTATAAAAAATGTTGGCACACTGGCATACCTATGCACATTTTCCCACACAGTTGGCAAAGACGCACGGACACATCACGGGCACAGCCGCAGCCTCGTGCCTCTTCCCAATACAGATGGATAAGATGCCCTCGATTAAATTACTTTCATGGAACGTAAGAGGGCTCAACGAAGGCAGGAAGGTACGCCTAGTGCACGCCTATCTAAACAGACACGCCATAGACATTTGCCTACTTCAAGAAACCCACCTTCCCAGTAATACTCTACCACCCCTACTTACCCGGGGGTGGGGATTCACATACGTCTCCTCATATTCTAACTATGCAAGGGGAGTCTGCATCCTAATACGGAAGGGCTTGGCCTGGACTACAGATCATTATATATGCGATGACGAAGGACGTTACATTATTTTAACAGGCAAACTCCATCACCATCCCATAACCCTGTCCACTGTTTATGGCCCAGACACAGACGATACGGCATTTTTTTACAAACTTTTGGCAACGCATCGCCAGCTCCAATCCGCAGACGGTACTCTGGTGCGGCGATTTTAATGTCCCACTGGTAGAAGACATGGACAGGGCAGGGAGTTCCAGACGGCCCCATCCACAAGTGGAATCCACACTCGCTTCGATTATTACAGACAACCACCTCATAGACATATGGCGTGACACGCACCCGAGCTCACGTGAAGGCACCTGTTTCTCTCTGCAACACGGGGCATGGTCAAGAATAGACTACTGGCTAGCGTCCAAAACCATGCAACCCTGGCGACCTACAGCATCTCACCTACCACATACTCTTTCGGATCATGCACCGATTCAACTGACTCTTAGACCCCCTTATGCACCATCAAGCGTGTTTTCCTGGTGACTACCCCCAAACGCGCTCAGGGACCAAGTTTTTAGAGAAGAGGTGCGCGTAGCTATTCAGGACTACTTTGAACAGAACACTGGGTCGGTCAGCTCCCCCGCCACACTTTGGGACGCCTTTAAGGTGGTTATTCGAGGCGTCTGCATAGCCAAGCAGCATGGTGTACTCGGGGCTATCCGAGGAACAATCTCAGCACTTGAAGCAGACATCTCCACACTCGAGGCTCAATTCCACCGCTCTAACGGGTCCTACTGTTCTAGCTGACATCCGCAGCAAAATGACGGCATATCAGGAGGAAGCAACTAGAGAAGTAAAATTTCTAGGTAAAGAGACCCAGACGAGCAGATATGATGAGGGAGACCGCCCGGGTAGGACACTACCCGGTTACTCCAGAGACCACGTGCATCTTCTTACATCACAGGCCTGATGGACTCAGAGGGTCGACGTCATTTCTACACTCCCGACCTGCTACGCATTATGGTCGACTTCTTTACCCAACTATACTCCACCTCACAAGCAATTTCCCCCCCGGACTTGCAGGCCTACTTTGACACTATTGAGCTGGTGTGGCTTTCCAACTCACACCGGGAATTTCTAGACTCCCCCATCACTGCTGAGGAGGTACAGCAGGCAATTGCCAGCCTATGCCATCCTCTCCCTGGACAAGGCCCCTGGTACGGATGGACTGAGAGCAGCCATTTATAAAGAATACTCCGACATTTTAGTTCCCCCAACTGCTGGAGGTCTACCGCGATGCCTTCGAAGTAGACCCGTTCCCCCCTTCCATGCGAGAAGCTGTAATTTTCACGCTCCTCAAACCTGATAAGCCAGCTGACCAATGCGATTCCTATAGGCCCCTATCACTCATCAATATAGATAACAAAATATTTGCAAAGGTGTTAGCGAACAGGTTGCAGCTCCTGCTGCCGGTAATGATCAGGCCCGACCAATCCGGGTTTGTACCTGGCCGCTCCACAGCCCACAACCTCCGGACCATGTTCGCAGTAATGCACTATTTACACACCCGCATCACAGCGCTGGCAGTCTTGCTTGATGCAACTAAGGCATTCGATACATAGGAATGGGGTTTCTTGATCCCACTCCTGACCAGAATGGGCCTCGGCTCCACCTTCCTTGCACAGATACGACTCCTTTACACATTGCCCACCGCCCGGGTACGCCTCAACGGGCAGATATCAGAGCCCTTTCTGGTCAGCAGGGGCACGCAGCAGGGATGCCCCCTCTCGCCCCTGCTCTTCGCCATTGCGATGGAGCCCCTAGCCGCACAAATTCGCCAACGACATGCGAACCGGGGGTGGGATTTACAACTCGAATCCTCGCCGAGTCCCTATATGCGGATGACATTACTCTCTATGTAAGCCAGCCGGAACACAACCTCTCCCCACTAATTCGTGAACTCATACGCTTCGGAGGCTTATCCGGGGTTCAAATTAATTGGGCCAAATCAATACTTCTTCCACTAACTGAAGCCACAGTCCCATTTCCCGTAGAATATCCTCTTCAGTGGGCAACGGGGCCACTTAAATATCTAGGAATCTACATTAGCAGAGATCTAACCGAGCTGTGGCAGGCCAATTTTGGCAGAGCGATGGCATGGCTTGAAGATCGCATTCCCATATGGACGAAGCTCCCACTTGTCCTTGGCGGGCTGAATCGCCATCGAGAAGATGGTGGTATTACCAAAATGTCTTTATCTATTTATAAACATTCCCACCCCGATCACACAGGCCTTCTTCAAGCGACTCTGGTCCAATCTCATTGCACTGGTCTGGGCAGGCCAACAACCTTGAGTTAAATATGAGTTGCTGACCTTGCCGCAAACTCAAGGAGGGTTAGGTGCACCTGATTTACACCTGTACACACAATGCGCTCAGGCACACTTCCTACATTACTGGACGCATCCCACGCGATTTCAACCGCACGTTGCTCTAGAGATAGACGCGGTTTCACCATGGGCGCTCTCGACAGCCCTGTTTCCTCCATACAAACTGCCTGTGTCTGAAATAGACACTTCACAGTGCATGAAGTGGGCATGGGCTGGGCTGGGCTGGCGCGACGCGCAGGCGTCCCCCTCCTATGTCCCATCAATCCCGATAACGAGACGCCCACTAATACCCCCTTTACATGACGGCGGCGCATGCAGCCGCGCAGACAGGCTCAATATGCACACCTTCGCAGACCTCTTTCCAGGAGATCAATTCCGCGGCCCTCCGACCCCGCAGCATACATCCACCGCGCCGAGAATTATTCAAAACGTTTCCAGCGCCCCCGGCGACCCTTACAGCCCTAGAATATATGTACACCACCACCTCACCCCGGAAACTTATTAAGTCATTGTACCAAAGCATGCAACGCACTTCGCCCGCAGCGCACACTCCAGCCCGAGAAGCCTGGGGGGAGGACCTTGCTCTTCCACTTACAGACACACAATGGGCGTTTTGCTTAGGCCAGCTTCAGTTATTATCCCCAAATTACAGGCTACGCCTCATTCATTTTAATTTTTTACATCGCACCTATCGCACTCCAGTACTATTACACCGAATGGGTATATGTCCAGATTCTCAGTGCACACGATGCCATGCTGCTTCAGCGGATTTCATTCATCTCGCCTGGCAATGCCCTGCGGTTGCAGCATACTGGGTGGAGGTTTTTGAACTAACCGGGGAAATCATACAACTGCCGCTGTCCCCTTCTCCCTTAACCGGACTGCTGGGCCACGTGGCAGAGATAGCCATCAATTCTCGTAAACTCACCGCATTACTGCTCCTCCTTGCCAAACGCAGGGTCGCAATGTGCTGGGGTAACACTCTGGCGCCAAGAACAAGAGACTGGGTTAAGGATATTTCGTATTGCCATGAACAACTGTCTAATTATTGGGACTTAATGCCTCCGAGATCTCGTCCCAAGACATTTGGGAGCCCTTTGTCAGTTATATTCGCCAACAAGAACCGATCTCCAGCTCATGAGGCCCTTTGGCTAATTGATCCTGAGAGTAAATGTTTTCGCCTATAAGGTCATGATGTTTAATACGATGTCGAATGTAAGTGTGTCACTTTTTTTTAACTGCCAAGCCATTATAAATGGTATGTATTAACGTGCATGATTGCCAACAATTATAAATAAAGTTTTTAAAAACAATGTCACCTGTATCAGCCGTGATTATGCAAACACTTTCCTATGTTGCTATTGAATTTGATGTTGCATACATGCTGGTCGCAGTGCCTCAAATGTATGTAGTTTGGCAATTTTAGGCAGATGCTCTCTTAAGGAAGCCTTCTATGTTCCATTACATTTGTTATTCACTTGGAGATGTGCATCTATGGTTTCACTGTAAAAAAGAAAGTATTTGTTAAATAATTCAACATTCTCAGAGTACATGTATCTGTAAATGCAGTACTAAAACTCACTCTACCCCTTTCTTCTCCCATTCAAGTACCTAAAACAATAGCACTAATTTTTGACTGTCTATTTTACTATTCCTTATGTTTGGCCCTTGACTGCCCTGTGTGCCTTCTTCACAGCCTTTACTTTGTTCCTGTGTTCTACCTTGTCAGCGCCTTCACCATAATTGTTAAATGTGTGCTGTCCACTTCAAAATACATAATAACAAGCACTGACAAAGACAGTAGGTTTGGCTATTATATGGTGCACGCTAGCAGAAACTGAACTTTCATGCACATATTCATACAGATCACACATACATGCACATATGCAGACTAAGCAACACACCTACTGATACACAAACAAACCAACACGTCTACAGCCACTTCTGCACAAATGCCATCTAGATTGGCATGCACCCGTGTACATACACCAACAGACATACAACCACCACACTGCGCAAGCGATATAAGCTACCCATGAAAATACTCTTTCAGACAAATCACCATACTTGTAATAATTACACCACACAGACCAACAAATATATGGCTACATATGCCAAAACATACACAGGAAAACATACACTGTGAGGCAATACACTAGTATTCAACCATAAATTGGCAGATGTCTCTCTATATTTGCTTTTATGAATTCCCCAAAACATAAAAAAATGTAATCCAAATGCAGGAGGAAACCAACAGGAGTACATACTGTTTTATGGATTGGAAACCCTGTTTACATGAAAAACACAATACTAGACTGCAAAATACTTCTCTAACCTAAGTTGTGTTACTGTTTTCTAAACTACTAAACTTAAATAATATTGTTTAGGGTTTTCACACTCATTTTCCCTATTGTGACGTCTGTACGTCTTTTTCACGAGTAACGGAACAAACCTTAAAATATGATCTGGGATCGAAAAGAAAGTTTACCTGTTACGCAAACACAGTGAAGATAGCACCTTGTTTCCATAAGCTTCTGTAAAGCCCCCAGTCCTGTAACGGTCTCTACAATCTTCTGCCTTCCTTCCGCGTCAGAGAAAAGTGTTTCTGCGATCTGGCACTTTATTGCTATGCTGCTAAGTATGTTGTTATGTATATGACATCAAAGGATTAAGCATGTGCACTTTACAGACAGGCTACATTGAGGGCATAAATCTGCTGCTTTTATAGCGATTGGGTTGCTGCTGTTCTATTATGATGTGTGGGATAAATCGGCACTGGCACTTTATTGCATTGTTGCTAAATACGTTATTGTATATATGTCTTGCAAAACATCATGCATTTGCACTCTTCTGGCACTTTTTTTGCAATGTTACTAAATATGTTATCACGGTTACGCATGATAAAGGATTATGCATTTTATGCACTGGGGGTATGGAAGGGATATCTATTAGCCTACCTCCATATATAAAAATACTCTGCTGTCATATCTTAAGAGTACTTTCAATTTTAGATGTCTCTCAGCCTGAAATATCGCTGCTTTGATATTGGATAATAAGTTGCACCAGAGAGAATATCAATGGAAGCCTTCCTGTAATAATGAATCGCAAATATCTCTCTTGTGTTGCTGTAAAGATACAGTGGGTCTGTTTGTTGCTGCTGCTATGTTCTGTTCAAATGAAGAAAAAAAAAATTCATTGCCTTGTGGAATTACTGCTGTGCACAATGTTGAATTATTGGTCTTAAAATCCATAAAGAGAATTAAAAAAAAAAACTGCATTGAGTAATGTATGCCTAAGCACCTTCTGCAACTGGTGCAGCGCGTGAATCTCCAGGAAATGGCTGATACCCTCTGTAAAATCTGCCCAGTCCACAACCCCTTTGTTGGACAGTCTTCTGACGTTTTTTAGGTCGAGTCTGGTCAGCACATGCTCTGCTCTGCAAAGCATGCTGTATTAAGGTATGGCATGGAAGCTCTGCCCATTTCCTGCCCAAATTAACAAATTGATTCAACGCCATTACCCGTAGAAATTGGTTACAAGAGCTAGGAAGAGGGTGTGAGAAGTTGGCCTGGTATATGCTGTCCACTAATTAAAGTGGGCACCTTGCACCAGTCCAAACGACCTTTATTGATGATTAGGTTAAAGACAACCTTTATAGAAAGCTATCCTAGTGGTAGCTGTGGAGAGCAGCCTTCAGGCTAAGTCTTGAAGGAATGTAAAGCAGCTTGTTTTACCAGTATATAACCTCCTGAATGACCAAATGATAGAAGAACCACACCAGGTGTATATAAAATATATGTATTTATTACTAAACACTCTCTACTAACCTCTCTATGAGATTAGAGAACAATACACACAATAGTAAATCACTAGAACGACAGTAAATAGCACAATACAGAGCGGGCTCCAGGGTGAGACCGAACCATATACTAAGAAAGTGGTATAAGAACCATGACTTGACACAGTGCCTAGAGCACGTAGAATCGCTGGGACCCCAAGGAACCACCCAAGGTAGTGACACAGGGGACCCACGGAGGACGGGTGCAGTGTGGGAACACAGATGCGAGCTCCATACAACTCTACGGGAAAGTCGCGGTTGGAATTTTAAAGATTAAGGACACTTAGGAGAGGACTTCAAGCAAACCCAGCTAAACATAGAAGGTTCTAAGGCCAGCACCCTTGAGAGTACCGAGGTACCCGTGTTACCTATCCCAGAGGAGCCGGGTGCATAGGGGTCAAGTGGTGTCGGAAACCCTCGTCGTCTTCAATGGCGTGATGCGAGAAAGTACTGCTGCCGTGGAGAAGAAAAGTGTCCGGTGTGATCCAAGCCTGGATCGGAGATCAGAAGAACCTGAAAGCAGAGGGGACAAAGTCTGGGTCACTTCACGTGACCAGGAGCGGAGCAGATCAATCGAATGCCCACCGATGTCGGGTGCTTCAGGTGCAATGAGGTGAAGCTTGACTCTGCAGCCACGGGGACCAGGAGACGTCTGCGACGACCACAGTCCGGATTCGAGCTGTCCCACGAAGGATGTCGAGTGCTGGGAGGTCAGTGTCCGGACTGAACACCAACAAGCCTTGGCAACTGCAACCCACGCGGTCAGAGGAAAGATGCTTCTGTGAGGACCAGCAAGGTCCTGGGGACTCCCCAAGCGATGGAGAGTCAGGCCACGTCTGGAGCAACCAGGGAAGCCCACTGAAAGTTAAAGTTGCCTTCTCAGGGACCCACAGGCCAACGGACCAGGGATCGCGAAGGGACCTCGAGAGGAATCACAAAGTGCCAGCCCACGGAACACTCGTGGAGTGTAGGCCGGAAATCTTCGGTGGAATTACTGCTCGGGGTCAGGACTACAAGTAGCCCAAAGCACAGCTTCAGGGATCGCCGAAAAGCACGGTGCCCAGGGGTACGGGTTTCACGGTCCCCACGAGGGATACGGGCCTCAGGATTGCTGAGAGCGTAGATCGACCTCTGAGACCTCGGGAACCCACCTCCTGTGTTCTTCGGAGTCCTTCGGGAGCTTCGTAGGTGCAAACCGGTCAGATGCGTTTAGGTGCCTGCTCAGCAGGGGAGTAACTCCTTTACTCCAAGGGAGATTCTTCAGTCGTCCAGCAAAGCGTAGATCGTCGAAGGTTACTTGGTTTCTGTTGCAGAGTTTAGTCCAGGTAATATCTAAAGTCCTGTAGTCAGGGTTCCTACTTTATACCCAAGGAAGGGGTGGGACAAACTCTGGGGACCCACCTATGGGAGGGTCAGGACAGAGGGGTGGCTACACCCATGTCCTTTGTCCAGTTTCGCGCCAGAGCAGGGGCTGATAGCCCCAGCAACCGGTTTGAGCTGGACTAAGCACGAGGACACCAAATGTGCCCCCAGTGCAGACATCAAAGCACTCTTGGAGTGCACCCACCCAGCCCCAATACACTACAGCCTGTCTGGGAGGTGGTCACTCCTCCCTGTGACAGGAAACCTATTGTCAAGCCTTCACCTGCCGGAGTTTCGTCCAGCAGCAAGAGGGCAGACTCGTGTCGGTGGCTGGCAGCATCCATTTTGTGATGCCAGGGTTCTGTGAAGCTGGTACCGGGTGTACCGGTGTTGTCATATTTCTCCCTTTAGGAGGGTGGAATCATACCTCCCACACCATTTACTGGTGTGTGTGGAGGTATGATTCCAAGGTGTTTGACACCAAACACGACATGTTTCCATGCAGCCGTTTTAAAGTTCGCATTTACTGCGAGGTTATAATGCACTTAAGTATATATGGTTGGCTGCATCACAAACAACCACGGAGAATAGGTTCTGAAGGCTGCAGAGGGGCTCTGCTCCTGCATGGGCACCCTCTCGCATAAAACCCAGCACCCTGCCTTCAGGATTGATAAGGCCTGCCATAGGGGTGACTGATAGATTTATATGTGCAGTGATTAGGATAGATATAGTGAACCTATATCTAAGTAAGGGGTGCATGCACCACCTTACACAGGCTGCTGTAGCAGACCTGTTGTGTCATTTTAAATGGTCTCTCAGGGGTGGCATAATACATGCTGCAGCCCCTGGGAGGCCTCTGGGGTACCTATGCCCTGGGTACATAGTATACCATATACTAGGGACTTATAAGGGTACCCCAGAATCCAATCTGGAGTGTACCTAAAGTACATGAACAACCAATTTAGGGAGAAAGCAGATAGACTGGGGTCCTGAATAGCAGGATCACAGTCAGACTAAGTCGAAAACCAGCAAAACACCAGGAAAAAAATGGGGGTAACCATGCAGTCAGATTCCACCTTCCTACAGAGGGCACTGAATATCAGCCTTGAGGCCCTTTTGGAACATTATGAGAAACAGGAAAATGAGATAATAGTATGTGTCACAACATATACTCCTATCTCGAACAAGGTCCAAACCATAATACAAAAGAACTGGCGCATGCTGAATGGAGCTGGGAAACTATGGCCTGTACCACTGTTCGCATTCATGAGGAACTCAAACATTCGCGATGAACTGGTCCATGCAAAAATACCATTGCCACCAACCCAGACCCAGGTAACCTTATGGGATCACCAACCACCAGTGGGTCACTACCCATGCGGCAACTGTGTGGCATGTCCGTATACTCACCACACGAAGGAAGTGGATGTACTAACCGGCAAACCCTGGATTTTAAAGAATTTTATCAATTGTAACAGTGAAAACGTCATTTACCTGGTCAAATGCCCCTGTAACCTCTTTTATGTGGGAATGACAACTAGGAAGATCAAAATGAGAATCAATGAGCATCGGAGCACCATCAGATGCAAAAGGAATAACACGAAATTGACACGCCACTACCTTGAAAAAGTCCACAGAGACGGGGACCTGGAATGTGTCGTCTTAGAGAAAATGAACCCAAGCCACCCCTAACGTACAAATGAAACTTCACACACGGGAACAACGCTGGGTCTATCGCCTCAAATCATGGGAAACAGGCCTCAACGATGACATCCCATGGCTGCAAATTGGTTAAATTGATCAAACTGTATCACAAATGCATCTATCTAAAATCTGCACACAACAGATGGTATGCGTGCGGCACCTCCCTACATGATAGGAGACTCTGCTCAATCAAAACATCGATGAGACCTACCATACCAGCGGGGTATGTATATACATGCCTTCACCCCAAACATCTGTTTTCCATTGGTCATATATATTTGAGAACAACTGGGGACATTCCACCTAAGGTCTCCCAACTATGGCCTCAATGGTTATGAAGCTTCTAACAGCTAAGCCTTTTTTTAGGTCTCGCCTGAGCCAGCGCTTAGCGCTGCTCTCGGCGAGAGTTTTAGTAAGCGGGTTTTGGAAGTGCAAACAGCAGTGGCTTTTGCTGGCGACCAGCTTGCGTTCACGCGAGCAGCCGCCATCTGTATTTCCTCTGTCACGGGTCATTAAGTGCATCGCGATCACTTTCACGGCTTTGTGGCCGTGCCAATGCTTGTTTCTATTTGTTTACTTTTGCTATAATCGCGGCACCCGCGCTTACTTTAAGCGCGGGTGCCGCGATTATAGCAAAGTAAAGAAATAGAAAAATAATCTATTTCTTTACTTTTGCTACAATCGCGGCACCGGCGCTTTACTTTTAACATTAAAAGTAAAGCGCGTGGTCGAGCCTAGCGTTGCAGCGCATGCGCTGCTCGCTTTGCGAGGCATGCTGTATTAGGGTATGTTTTAGAAGTGGCGTGGAAGCCCCGCCCATATTTTTCATTGACTGGCGTCATCGTCCATGGTAGATGCTGGCTTCCGATTGATAATGAGGCTTCTTAGTCCCTCCTTGTTACCGCCCTGTCTCCTTTTGGGACCGCCCATCAGGACTGGATCTTTTACTTGAGGCGTTTTTACTTGAGGCGTTACACTGTCTCCTTCATTAGTCGGTCAGCACTATATTTTTTTCACAATGGCGACAGCTTGTCTGGTATTTGTATTCGGGGTTTTAGCGCGCTGCTGTAGAGCCTGAGAACCAGGTCAGCAGAGCCGCTCTAGAGCCAGAGAACCAGGTCAGCAGAGCTGCTCTAGAGCCAGAGAACCAGGTCAGCAGCTTGAGAACCATGTCAGCAGTGCTGCTATAGAGCCAGAGAACCAGGTCAGCAGAGCTGTTGTAGAGTCGGAGAACCACGTCAGCAGAGCTGCTGTAGAGTCAGAGAACCACGTCAGCAGAGCTGTTGTAGAGCCAGAGAACCAGGTCAGCAGAGCTGCTGTAGAGCCAGGGAACCAGGTCAGCAGAGCTGCTGTAGAGCCAGAGAACCAGGTCAGCAGAGCCGCTCTAGAGCCAGAGAACCAGGTCAGCAGAGCCCCTCTAGAGCCAGAGAACCAGGTCAGCAGAGCTGCTGTAGAGCCAGAGAACCAGGTCAGCAGAGCTGTTGTAGAGCCAGAGAACCAGGTCAGCAGAGCTGCTCTAGAGCCAGGTCAGCAGAGCTGCTCTAGAGCCAGAGAACCAGGTCAGCAGAGCTGTTGTAGAGCCAGAGAACCAGGTCAGCAGAGCTGTTGTAGAGCCAGAGAACCAGGTCAGAAGAGCTGCTTTGGAGCCAGAGAACCAGGTCAGCAGAACTGCTGTAGAGCCAGAGAACCAGGTCAGCAGAGCTGCTGTAGAGCCAGAGAACCAGGTCAGCAGAGCCGTTCTAGAGGCAGAGAACCAGGTCAGGTAGAGCCAGAGAACCAGGTCAGCAGAGCTGCTGTAGAGCCATTCTAGAGGCAGAGAACCAGGTCAGGTAGAGCCAGAGAAGCAGGTCAGCAGAGCTACTGTAGAGCCAGAGAACCAGGTCAGCAGAGCTGCTGTAGAGCCAGAGAACCAGGTCAGCAGAGCCATTGTAGAGCCAGACCACCAGGTCAGCAGAGTCGTTGTAGAGCCTCAGACCCAGCAGAGCTGCTGTAGAGCCAGAGAACCGGGTCAGCAGAGCCGCTCTAGAGCCAGAGAACCGGGTCAGCAGAGCTGCTCTATAGCCAGAGAACCAGGTCAGCAGAGCCGCTCTAGAGCCAGAGAACCTGGTCAGCAGAGCCGCTGTAGAGCCAGAGAACCTGGTCAGCAGAGCTGCAGTAGAGCCAGAGAACCTGGTCAGCAGAGCTGCAGTAGAGCCAGAGAACCTGGTCAGCAGAGCTGCTGTAGAGCCAGAGAACCTGGTCAGCAGAGCTGCTGTAGAGCCAGAGAACCAGGTCAGCAGAGCTGCTGTAGAGCCAGAGAACCAGGTCAGCAGAGCTGCTGTAGAGCCAGAGAACCAGGTCAGCAGAGCTGCTGTAGAGCCAGAGAACCAGGTCAGCAGAGCTGCTGTAGAGCCAGAGAACCAGGTCAGCAGAGCTGCTGTAGAGCCAGAGAACCAGGTCAGCAGAGCTGCTGTAGAGCCAGAGAACCAGGTCAGCAGAGCTGCTGTAGAGCCAGAGAACCAGGTCAGCAGAGCTGCTGTAGAGCCAGAGAACCAGGTCAGCAGAGCTGCTGTAGAGCCAGAGAACCAGGTCAGCAGAGCTGCTGTAGAGCCAGAGAACCAGGTCAGCAGAGCTGCTGTAGAGCCAGAGAACCAGGTCAGCAGAGCGGCTGTAGAGCCTGAGAACCAGGTCAGCAGAGCCACTCAAGAGCCAGACAACCAGGTCAGCAGAGCTGCTGTAGAGCTAGAGAACCAGGTCAGCAGAGCTGCTCTAGAGCCAGAGAACCGGGTCAGCAGAGCTGCTCTAGAGCCAGAGAACCGGGTCAGCAGAGTGCAGCCAGAGAACCAGGTCAGCAGTCCTGCTGTAGAGCCAGAGAACCAGGTCAGCAGAGCCGTTGGAGAGCCAGAGAACCAGGTCAGCAGAGCTGCTGTAAGTCCGTTTTTATATAGCGCAGCTACTCACCCTTACGGGTCTCAAGGCGCTGGGGGCCGTCGTGGAAATTAAGTGAGCTATTGCCCAGAGTCACATGGTGCTGAGCTGAGCTGCCGCCGGAGCCGGGGATCGAACCGTGAACCCTGTGCTCCGAAGTCAGCTACCCTGGCCGCTGCACCACACCTCTCCACCAGAGCCAGAGAACCAGGTCAGCAGAGCTGTTGTAGAGCCTGAGACCCAGGTCAGAACAGGTGCACGGCTGATGCTTTTTAAAGACTCTTTTGATCCATCTGAGCTAGAATCAATGTTTGCAACTGCTACAGAAGATCTGAATCATGCGGCAAGTGTGGAAAATATGTAAATACTCAGAGAACACGGTGGCCACAATATTGCGTTATTCCAGTGGTCCTGCCTATGAGCAAATACTTGTACTGTAATGGCCTTGATTTACTCACTGTGTTGTAAATCCATGGAACTGTCCCCCAGAAGAATATTTGGGCAAAAAATAACCTCGAAGTACTGATTCTGTGGTACTGATCAACTAAGGGTAAAAGTGGAGGCCATGCAAGGTCACTGAAGTCAGGAAGGAATGGGCAGTTCTGGACAGCATTGTCATTCCTCCAGGTAGGAATTCCCATGCAGGGCAGCGCCAAGTAGCTGGGATGAAACTCATTTACGCGAGTTGAAGCTATTGGCATTGTAAATGACAATGTCTTTTATTTATGTTTTAAAAACCAAAACATAAATAAAAGGCATTGTCATTTACAATGCCAATAGCTCAAACTTGCGTAAATGCGAGACCTATTGCATTGCAAATGCTTGTAATATTAAGCAAACACCTTACTAAAAAATTACATTTGGAGTTTGCATTAATTTTTAAATCACTCACTTCTCCCACGGGCCCCCCCACTTAACCTTTAGAAGTGCCTCCCTGTCTCCAGGTGAAGGCCCGCTCTCTATCCAACGCGGTTTTTAGAGAGCGAGGACTGCCGATTATGAAGCATGACACCTGGTGGTGTGCGAGGACAGTCCTTCAAATTTTTTGATATGCCCAGCACCACACAGGGGAAGGTGTAGTGCACCTTTTTCCACCTTCGAATCAGACACTCATTCAGGGTAGCTTCATTTTGTGTGTACTTGTCTTACTTGGAGGCCAGCTCACCCTGAATACCCCGTAGCCTCTTGTTCCCTCCCCTAGCAATTACTAGGGTTTAGTGTGTGTATATGCCTTTGTAACCTTCCATAATGACTGGACTTTTTAGGTCTCGCCTAGCGTTGCAGCGCATGCGCTGTTCGCTCGGCGAGACGTATAGTGAGAGAGGAGATTTCAGAAGGGGACTTGAAGCCCCGCCCTTCTTTTTCATTGGCTGGCGTCACCGTTTATGCTAAACGGTGGCCTGCCATTGGAAATGAGGTTTTTTTGTTGCCGCCCTTTCCTCTTTTCGTCCGGCCCATCCGGACAGGATCGTCTGCTTTGCGGCTGTCGCAAAGCAATTTCTTATCTTTAGGGGGGCCCATCTGTGTTTTCGTTTCGTCCGAGTCTGCGCGCGCAGGGGCCATCTGTTTTCTTGCGTCCATGTAATGCTTGTTCACTTTGGCTCCAAGGTGAGGTGAGAGACCACTGAGTCACAGGAGCCTCTCTGCTGTCTTCAGGCTTTGCTAGTGTCCACAGTAACTCGCTCGACAGCAAAGGAGTGATGTTGCGCTTCGTCATCTCACTTCCGTTTGTAAGAGCTGATTGAGCATGCGAGGGGCCCTCATCACCTGCCCATCGCTCCATCACTATCATTCCCCTTTCGAGCCTGGGATGCGCGCGTAGCCTTGGCCGCGCGCCCCTGGATGAGGCGTGCTCAGTGTAGGAAGGTGGAATCTGACTGCATGGTTGCCCCCACTTTTTTCCTGGTGTTTTGCTGGTTTTCGACTTAGTTTGGCTGGGATCCTGCTATTCAGGACCCCAGCCTATCTGCTTTCCCCTTAAATTGATTGCATGTACTTTAGGTACAACTCCAGATTGGATTCTGGGGTACCCTTATAAGTCCCTAGTATATGGTATACTATGTACCCAGGGCATAGGTACCCCAGAGGCCTCCCAGGGGCTGCAGCATGTATTATGCCACCCCTGATAGGCCATTCAAACTGACACCACAGGTCTGCTACTGCAGCCTGTGTAAGGTGGTGCATGCACCCCTTACTTAGATATGGGTTCACTATATCTAGGCTGTCCGGAAATCGGTTAAAACCGATTGTGCCCGACATTACCCTACCGACTGCAAATCAGCTGACCCGGTTTAAACCGAGTATCGCTGATTTTTTCAATTTGATTCACCACTTGGCCACTTGCACCTTTTGGCCACTTGAGGGAGCCAAAGCAGTACAAACCAGCATCCGAGCTAGGCATCGGTAATTCCAATGAAACCTTTCACCCTCCTCCCGCTTTTCATGGTGGTGTTCGCTCCCTTCCTCCCTCATCCTGCAATCCGTGGCTTTGCATGCTCGTCCTGCTCTCTTTTCAACGTCCGTTGCTTTGCTGCCCTCCATCCGCTCCCCTGCTGGGCCGATTGATGACATTAGGAAAATGAAAATCTATTCTTTCACTTAAACCAAATCGGGCCTGCCGGCTGCACACAGATCACTGCAGCAGGCTCCGTGATCCCAATTCAGCTCTGCTATCTGGTAGGTTAGAGTGCTTCCAGCTGTGCAGTTGACTCTCCACCTCCCCTGCGCCCCCGTTTCTTTTATGAGAGGCACACTTGGCCCACCCGGGGGTCCATTCTCTGCTGGGAGCACAGTCCTCAATTTTAACAATAGAGATTAAAGGTTCAGTTAATCACTCGGGCTCGGGCTATTTACTGAAATCAGGATTCATGTTACACCAACAGAGCGAAATTAGAGGAACGCAACCTTATGTGCAAGTTAAGGGGCATCAGGCCTCCTTTTGTCTGAATATCCTGACTGGCGGCGGCCAGGAACCTCACACTTAAACAAGCATTTGCAATGCAATAGGTCTCGCATTTATGCGAGTTTAAGCTATTGGCATTGTAAATGACAATGCCTTTTGTTTATGTTTTAATAACGAAAACAAAAATAAAAGGCATTGTTATTTGCAATGTCAATAGCTCAAACTCGCATAAATGCGAGACCTATTGCATTGCAAATGCTTGAATTCACAGTATCAAAAAAGTGGTGCTACGTCGCTTACATCATCATTACGGCTGCCCCTGTTCACAGGATACGGCGATTGTTTTTGGCCGGGGCCCAGCGTGCAGGACACAGCCTCCCCTTTTATCAAGCACCCTCGTTAAAAACTGCTGTGTACATTCTAGTTCCATGAACTTCAACAATGTCTAGGAAAATAGCGACCCAAGTGGGATTTATTTTTTATTTTTCTGTATTTCTTTACTTACACCACGCATACATTGACGCATAACCGAACTCATTGTTAAAATGTGTAGTGTATTATGAAATCCCATTACCGAGTCAATTCGTTCTTCCCTCTGGGTTGAAAATTACCTGCAAGGCTTCAGAGCCAAGTCCTCTCGTCAGTCGCCTCTCTTTCAACTCGAAAGTAATAGGTTTTGGCAGATACTTAAACTAGATGATTGAGGGAAAAATGTGAAGAAATTCATCGATGATCGACAATAATTTAAAGATCTGCAGGAAGTAATTTTCTGAGAGAGCTCTTTAAACTTATAAGCAAACAACAGTAATCCGTGTGCCGCAGTGAGAATGATTGCACTCCTGAGGTGAGTGTGCTGTTTATAAATGGCAGAGAGTGAAAGTGCACATGTGGGAGGTGTTCGTCGTCTGCTCTGGTGACAGAGAGCAGTGTTGCACTCCTTGGGACTGAGTGTGCTGTTTATAGATGGCAGAGAGTGAAAGTGCACATGTGAGAGGTGTTCGTCGTGTGCTCTGGTGACAGATAGCAGTGTTGCACTCCTGAGGTGAGTGTGCTGTTTATAGATGGCAGAGAGTGAAAGTGCACATGTGGGAGGTGTTCGTCGTCTGCTCTGGTGACAGAGAGCAGTGTTGCACTCCTTGGGACTGAGTGTGCTGTTTATAGATGGCAGAGAGTGAAAGTGCACATGTGAGAGGTGTTTGTCGTGTGCTCTGGTGACAGAGAGCAGTGTTGCACTCCTGAGGTGAGTGTGCTCTTTATAGATGGCAGAGAGTGAAAGTTCGGACAGGAGTGGACATGATAGCAGTGCGTACAGATAGGTGGCCCGTGTTTTTACGCAAATAACAATTTCAATAGCACTATTTTTTTTCTTTTATAGCCCTAGGCAACCCAATGCAGGGTGTCAGAGCTCTTTACGTAACATACACATTATACATTGACAATAAATCATGTACATGTTTAAATCAATGTACAAGCTGAGTTACACGAGACAGGGTTACAAGGTGTAGGAGTCACATGTCCCACGTGTCCTTCATAGCTCACTGTGCTATATTAAAAGGATTACAATTTACAAACTGCAGGTAACAAAAGGATCTCTATGTTAAAAGCAGTAACCCACTTTACTATCTACATAAAATAAAAATCTGTCATCTGCGTGTTACATGATGTGCTTGGCAGGCAGTAGACACATTAACCTTATACTACTTCGATTCAAATCTGGGAGTTCACAAAACAAAGATCTCTCCAACAAATGCGTTCACCTCCAGAGTTATCTCACCATTATTACTATTCCCTGAGATGTACTGGGCACCTTTACAGCAGATGCCTTAACCCATAAAATATTTTAAAATGCAGACTTTGTAACCAATTAAGCAGAAGAGATCTACGGCCATGCTTCTCCTTGTTGCCAATTTCTTTGTGATAGTGTTTAAAAAAATAAATATATTAGTTGAGGCCCAGATTTTGCGTCGGGGTTGCGCCACTGCTTTAGCACAACCCTGATGCCAAATCTCATTTGTTAAATCTCATAATGTGCTGAAATGTACTCGTTATATACCAGATAAACATGTATCAGGTCTTAATATCTGATGTCACTTCTTGTGATGTCACATCCAGTGAGGTCACTTCCTGTTATGTCACGTGCAATGTCACACGTTGTGACATCATGTGCTGTGATGGCAAGCGTCATGATTTCACTTGGATACTGCCTAACCTGGTTAGTCCCCCCACTTCCTTTTTTTGGACTTGTGCCCTGCGGTTTGGTTTCAAAATTCTATCTCCTATGCTATCCCTTTGGGTGGTGCGGGGAGGCGGGGAGCACAAACCGTCCCTCTTCATTTAACAGAGAGGTGGGTCTGTGCCTTTTAACAATTTTAAAATTAACAGCATCGCTGCTCAGCATGACTTAGGAAGAAATGCCACAGCACCCACCCCCACACATTTACATTTCCTTTAACTGCACTTGATAATTACCGAAGGCGAATATCTCCAGCAAGCTGCAGAAATAGGAAAGGGGAAGAAGGAAGGCTCTGTGGGTGGGCTGGTAATAGGCAAAGCGGGCTAGTTTTTTGATAGAGCTCTTGCCACTTTCTGGCCAAAGTAGAATTTCAGAATCTCCATCAAGTGGGTCTCACAAGGCCGTAGTAATAAAGTGTCTGAGTGAGGCTGTCCACCGTCCAGCATTCACCGCCAAGACCGCAGAGTGGTAGGAGTGTCTCGGAGCTGGCAGTACTTGACCTGCTCCTTGAGAGGATGTGGTGGCTGCTACCAATGTCAAACCAATCCATCATCTGGCATCAACAAACGAGGCGCCATAACAAGCTTTGTATTTGTTAGTGATGCACCTTTCATATGCTGCTACACTTTTTATTTGTTGGCACAGTGCTTATATCTGTTAATGCTGTACCTTGCATCTATATCTGTTGCACAGCATCTGCATCTCTTTGGGGCCCCCTGCACTGAACAACGCAGAATTTATTTTCCATTTTCAGCTCATTCACACTCATGGCAACTATGGTTAGATCATTGTCAACCCTCTTCCTTGGCCAGCCTCCATCTGGGCCCATTCCTGGAACAAATAGCCTCTCTGGCCGGCAACAGAAAAGCCAGAAGACTAGATGTTTGAACAAGACAGCTGGTGCCTCACTTGTGGGCCCGTGCATAAAGAGGGTGTTTTTATGCTGACTGCACTCCTGTCTCAGCTCTGAGGAACAAGGATTTTAAGTCAGGTGGTACTAGATTGTGATTGTACCAACCCAGTCATGGAGAGATCATATAATGTCGCTCTGCACTGCACTTTGATACTAGGCTTGCCCCCAGGCCCTACATTGGCGAAGCAGTCTCCAGCTGGAATGTGTCAGAAAAGCATTTGGTAAAACATGCACAACAGCTGTCGCTAGAGTAGTGCAGCCTTATAGTGCTCACTGAGGGCCTCCCCTTGCCTCTGCTGCGGATGAACCCCTCCCCTTCCCATGTTCCCTGGTCTGAGCTCAGCCATGATCCAGGCACAGCCTGCTGCGGCCCTGGTAATAGGATTTAGACCACAGGCTCTTTCCTGTAAAACAACTGTGCATCCATCAATTTTGAGAGGGCCTTTTGACAGATAAAAGTTTACATGGGAAGGAAAGAGCGAGTGCGCATGACCAAAGACTCACTGAAGAACTAGGGATCCGGCGCCGCCAGGACGCATTCATTTCTCTTCATCCAAACGGATATGGTGAACACACACACACGTGTTCAGCCTTGAATTTACCCAAGTCCGACCAATAGGTGAATTATCTTTGCTCATAGACTATAGGGATATCAAACTGGTTTTTACTTGCACTCTACTGGCGGTTCTGGCCGTTTCGCTAACCTATTAAAGATTATCACAGGATACTCGCTTCGTGTATTTTGACCCCGATTGAGTTCTGCCGGGTTGGAAGTATCACCGGCATTCCGATCACGCAACACTGCTGATCCACTTCTCAGACGCCCTACTTTTAATTATCTTGGAATCTATAATATATCTTGTACTTGTGCCCTACCGGGTTGGAATTATCACCGGCCTAGGGACATCACAGTTTTCTGGCAACTTCCTTCAGCCCTGAAGAGTCGTGGGACTACTTTTCCCTGACGAAACACGTGTCGGCTGGTTGCGTTTCCATCAGAATAAAGAAATTACGACATCACCCAAGAATTCTGTACAATTTGCTTTGAATGACACTTGTATTTCTTGTTTTAACTATGTATGTGTGCACGGGATTTAGCTATACTCACTGAAGAAGCATTGTATGGGGTACTACAATAAGTTTGATTTGTAGAAATGTGTTTGTATCCTCATATACACTGTATGTACACTTTCTATATGTCATGCACTATCAGTGTAGAAAGCAAGCAATAATTAAAGCGAAACGTTCCATAAACACCGGAAAAATACTGTTTCTGTTGTTTTTAATGGCGCGAAAATGGGTAACCACTGATAACCACAGTTTTTTTAAGGTCTTGAAATCACTGGAAAACACTGAAAAAACCCCACCAGAATTGACCAAAAATAGAAACTGAAAACAGGAAAGCCTAACTATATCTATCCTGATCACTGCACATATAAGCCTATCAGTCACCCCTATGGCAGGCCTTATCAATCCTGAAGGCAGGGTGCTGGGTTTTATGTGAGAGGGTGCCCATGCATGAGAAGAGCCCCTCTGCAGCCTTCGGAACCACTATTCCGGGGTTGTCTGTGATGCAGCCGACCATATACTCTTAAGTGCATTATAACCTCGTGGTAAATGCTAACTTTAAAATGGCTGCAAGGAATTATGTCGTGTTTGGTGTTAAACACCTTGGAATAATACCTCCACACCAGGAACTGGTGTGGGAGGTATGATTCCACCCGCCTAGAGGGAGAAATATGACAGCACCGGTACACCCGGTACCAGCTTTCTTGACCCTGGCATCACAAAATGGATGCTGCCAGCCACAGACACGAGTCTGCCCTCCTGCTACTGGACGAAACTCCGGTAGGGGAAGGCTTGACAATAGGTTTCCTGTCACAGGGAGGTGTGACCACCTCCCAGACAGGCTTTAGTGTATTGGGGCTGGGTGGGTGCACTCCAAGAGTGCTTTGATGTCTGCACTGGGGGCACATTTGGTGTCCCTGTGCATAGTCCAGCTCAAACCGGTTGCAGGGGCACTCAGCACCTTCTCTGGCGCGAAACTGGACAAAGGAAATGGGTGTAGCCACCCCTCTTTCCTGACCATCCCATCGGTGGGTCCCCAGAGTTTGTCCCACCCCTTCCTTGGGTATAAAGTAGGAACCCCTGACTACAGGACTTTGGATTTTACCTGGACTAAACTCTGCAACAGAAACCAAGTACTTCGACGATCTACACTACGCTGGATGACTGAAGAATCTCCCTTGGAGTAAAGGAGTTACTCCCCCTGCAAGGCAGGCACCTTTAACGCAACTGAACGGTTGGCATCTCCGCAGCTCCTGAGGACTCCGAAGAATATTGCCACACAGGAGGTGGGTTCTCGAGGGCTTAGAGGTTGATCTGTGCCCACAGCAAGTCTGAGGCCCGTATCCCTCGTGGTGACCGTGCAACCCGAACCCCTGGACACCGCGTCCATTTGCAGAAGCATCAGCTTTCCGACGACCCCTGAGGCTGAGCTTTGGGTTACTTGTAGCCCTGACCCCGAGCAGTAATTACACCGAAGATTGCTGTCCTACACTCAACGAGTGTTCCGTGGGCCGCCATTTTGTGATTCCTCTCGAGGTCCCTTCGCGATCCCTGGTCCGTTGACCTGTGGGTCCCCAAGAAGGCAACTCTAACTTTCAACGGGCTTTCCTGGTTGCTCCAGACGTGCCCGGACTCTCCATCGCTTGCAGTCCCCAGGACCTTGCTGGTCCTCACAGAAGCATCTTTTCTCTTCCTGCGTGGGTTGCTGTTGCCAAGGCTTGTTGTGTTCAGTCCGAGCACCGACACCCCAGCACTCGACATCCTTTGTGGGACAGCTCGAATCCGGCTCCTGGTCGTCCTCGACGTCTCCTGGACCCCGTGGCTGCAGAGTCAAGCTTCACCTCTTCGCACCTGAAGCACCCGACATCGGTGGGCATTCGTCTATCGTGCCCCTGGTCACTGGCTAATGACCCAGACTCTGTCCCCTCTGCTTTCAGGTTCTTCACATCTTCGATCCAGGCTTGGATCATCCCGGACACTTTTCTTCTTCACGGCAGCAGCACTTTGCTGCAGTTCGCCATTGAAATCAACAACGATTCCCGACACTGTTTGACACCTATGCACCCGGCTTCCCTGGGTGAGGTAACTAGAGTACTCCGGTACTCTCGTGGGTGTTGGCCCTAGAACTCCTTAAGTCTAAAGGGGTTTACTCAAAGTCCTCTCCTAAGTGTCCTTTACCTTTAAAATTCCAACCGCGACTTTCCTCATAGAATCCTACGGCGCTCGTGGCGGTGTTCTCACACTGCACACGTCCCCCGTGGGTCTCCTGTGTCACTACCTTGGGTGGTTCCTTGGGGTCCCAGCGATTCTGCGTGCTCTAGGCACTGTCTAGTCAAGTCGTGGTTCTTATACCACTTTCTTAATATATGGTTTGGTCCCCCCCCCTTGGGGCCCATTGTATATTGTGCTATTTACTGTCGTTTTAATACTGTGATATTGTGCATCTTGGACTCTAATCTCATAAAGAGATTAGTAGTGAGTGTTTAGAAATAAATACATATATTTTATATATACCTGGTGTGGTTCTCCTTTCATTTGGTCATTCAAGAGGTTATAATCTGGTAAACCAAGCTGCTTTACACTCCTTCAAGACTTAGCCTGAAGGCTGCTCTCCATGGCTACCACTAAGGTTGCTTTCAATAAAGGTTGTCTTTAAACCTATCATCAATAAGGGTCGTTTGGACTGGTACAAGGTGCCCACTATAACTAGTGGACAGCATATGCCAGGCCAACTTCTCACACTCAGCTGCCGCCTGCTTGTTATGATGACAGAGGACTCGCAGGGCTGTCAATCTGCCAACTTTAGCGCTAACCTCCTTTTTTTTCCAATATACAAAAAATAATGGGATTTTCTATTCAGATGGAAACATTGGGCGCATTATGCAGCCGTCAATCCCGGCGGATGCAAACAAGGCCTGCAGGACCGGTTTGAAGCCGCCCGGCTCCTCCTGGTACTCTGTCACCCCCGCACTATCAAAGGGACAGCACCTGGGTGACAATGTTTTACCGCTTGTCACCCAGGCAGTTACCCGTGTCAATCTGACTGTCTACCCGTGCTGATTAGATGGCGCGCTCGCACGACAGCTTGTAGCGTGCATGTGCATATGTGCATACGAGGGCCCGCCGGATGCGTGGCGCTGTAAGTGCGCAGGGATCCCTCTGTCAGCCGGTGGCTGACGCCAGCCATCTCCCGCGTGGCCCTCTGGGATCCGATTGACATTGACGACATTTTACATGTCCCCTGGGCCAAGGCTCCGAGGAGGGGAGGCTGGTGGGCTCTGACGAAGTCTCGGTTTGAGGCTCATGTTATTAAAGCGTTCATCATTGGGGTGTTTATTATGAATGGGCGCTATGTAATCACCTGTGTATGACTTAGCAAAAGGTGCTCTATCCTTTCCAGTTTCTTGACATCTTCTTCCGTCTACCTCTTTATCAATTATCGGCTGCTGGGACTCTTTCTCATCGTACATCTCTCTCTCCTTCACTTTTTCTCTCTCCCAATACGTTTCTGTCTTTTCACTCTCTTTTTCTTTCTTCTTCTCCCCTCTCTTTTTATCGCAGCCTCTCGCTTGCTCCCTTCTTCTCTATCTGTTTTCCTTTCTCCTTCTCTCTCGCTGTCTTTTTCTCTCTGCTTTTTTTCTCTCTCTCTGTCTCTCTTTATCTCTGTCTTTCTGTCTGTATCTCCCTCACTCTATCTGCCTTTCTCTCTCGGTCTGTCTCTCTTTTTCGCTTTCTCGGTCTTTTTCTCCCTCTCCCACACTCTGTTTTAGTCTGTCTGTTTTTCTCTCTGCATAACTCTGTCTCTCTCTTACTTTCTCTCTGTCTCTCCCTCTGTGTCACTTGCGTCTTCTTTTCAGTACACTAGGTGTGACATGCCGTGTGTGTGTGTATATCAGTAGAAGTGCAAATAGTCAATTGCAATATCATAATTAAACATTAACATGTTTCTTGCATATCTTATTGAGTGCTTTACGGATGAACATTTAAATTGTTAAATCCTACTTTTTCGTGGTCTCTGAAATTTTAAATTTCAACCCTGCAGCTCTCACCTGCACAGCACCATCCCTACTTACGGGATATGGTCAGTAACGGACACGCGCTATGCAATGCAATAGGTGTTGCTTTTGGTATTGTAAATAACAATGGCTTTTAATTTTTTAAAAGGCATTGCCATTTACAATGCCAATAGCTCCAAAATTCGCAGTTGCGAGACCTATTGCATTGTAAATGCTTGTTACTTGTGTTGTTACACGGTCTGCTTTATCTAGTCGGTGAGCACTCTTTTCTTTAATGATCTTCCCTAGTTCCCTATTCCACCCACGACGTCGCAGCACACCGCCACCTTTTATATTATTATTAGTCATGTATTTTTTCACTTCCAGCACGGTCCGCTTTAACTATAGCGGCCATGCTTATTTAATTATTTTACTTGCGTTGTGGTCCGCTTTCACTTTAGCGGCCATGCTTATTTATTTATTTTATTTACAGCACGACAGCTTTCACTTTAGCGGCCACGCTACAGAAGCTTTCTTTTGCCGTATTGTTGCTCTTGACCCGCTCACAGTGCACGCACTGGGCCGTGCAGACGCGGAACGTGTTCTCCTCACCAGAATCCGGTATTCCGAGAAAGATGAAGGGCGTGGCGAGTTCGGCTTCTGAACGCTCCCAGCGTGACGCCTGGGAAGAGCCCGGACTTATTATCTCTCTGACTGAGAAATCGTCGGTATTCATTCTGCAAAGGAGGGGCTCCAACAACACTTGGCAAACAAACAAGCAAGATGCCACAGCAACGGAGCACGTGAGCTTCCCTGCGAGGAGACATAATTGTACATCTATAATTGCTTAATAATCGCATTGAGCTCCTTTCTAAGCTCTCAACTCGTGGCCGCTGAGGGTAGCGCGGTGAAGGTAAATAGCACAACTTGTTCGGCGTGACAGGATCACGCACTCTCGTGATCCTGATCATCAGCAGGCGGGGACATAAAGGTGCGTTATCTGGTATTTGATAGCGCACAACTGCTGCCAGTGTGGAATCGTAGCACTTGTAACTGGCTGGAGGCTTTGCAGGCAGTCTTACCTGTTTGGATGCAGAAGCGTGTGATATTAGCGTGCTTTTGCAGTAGCAGTTCGGTGAGGTCCATGTAGAGTTGCCACTAGCCTGTATTTTTAGGTCCACTCCTGTGAAAAAGTTGGAAAAACGTAACGAAAGTCCGTAATTTTTCGCCTTTGAAATATAATCGTAAAACATAAAACGCACACGAAACTCACAAATAGAGTATCAGAGAGCTTTCTAAATTATTATTAAAGCAGATGGGTGTAGTTGCTATGCTACAAAAGAATACTGAGGATTTTAAAGAGAATTATTTTTCACCTGTTCTTGGCCCTTCCAAAATAGCGAAATGTAAACAAATGACAGGTGTATTTTAGGGTTGAGCATTAGAAATGACAATGCCTTTTATATATGTTACTTTGAAAAACACATAAATAAAAGGCATTATTATTTACAATGCCAATAGCTTAAAATCTCGCAATTGCAAGACCTATTGCTTTGAAAATGCTTGTTTTCAACTGGCTGCAGCACACCTGTGATGTACATGTTCCAGAATGCAGTCGAAAGATGCAGGCTCGTTGTAAATGCACTTCGTGGTACAATAATGAATTGAAAGTGGCAAAGCTCAGGCTATGCAAATTTGAAAGGCAGTGGCTACAGAACTTTACAAAGAGAACATTTAAGTGAGGGCTTGAGGAAGTATAAAAGCTTGCTCCTCACCAACAAATTCTCTTTTTATTCTAACCACATTAATTCAGTGGCAAATAAACAAAAGGGCACTTAAGATATTAAACAAACTCGCCTGTTCTCAGCGAGTAACCCGGGAGATCAAATCCTCCTAAACTCTGTGCGACATACTCTGCAATATTTCTGTGAGAAAATTAAATCAATTAAGGATATCATTGCGACCAGGTTCTGCCTCAACAACCAGAGTAGAATGTGGACTTTGGTGTTGATCCAGCGCGGCTAATATAAATTCTTCTCCTTCGGATATGACATCCAGGTGAAATCACTCACATCCACTATACCATATGACGGTGGGGCCCATAACACCGCATATCATACACTCAGTTGTTCCCTGGATCACACCCACATTCGCTAAGGAGAAAAACGAGTTGCTGGAGGAACGGAATACCTTATTAAATTTGACAGATTATTACCTTAAACATCATATACATTCAGTTTAATCCTGTCGGTTCTAAAACATCAAGGTACTCCGCTCTTTGGTCGATGGACCAACTAGTAGAATAAGTTGATGGTGATCGAGACAAGCTCAATCATTTAAAACCCTAGTAAATATCACATTTTATAAATGAACTAAAGAACCACAGACTCAAATTAGTTAGAAATAGATTTTATCTAAATTCAAATTTGCACGAGTGAGATTCTTAGTTTATTAATCACCTTAATACATTCTTTAACATTTATATCGAAATTATGCATTACCTATTTAGATGCAGATAGGAATGGTTCACCAAAAGAAGATAAACCGTAAATCACAGAATGGACTCCCAAACTGACTGACTGTCCCTCTAGATGGCCTCCTCGACGGGACCTCCCATACAGATTTCCCGCAACGGTCTCGTTCCTTCCCCAGTCAGGTTCGAAGTCAATGGCAGCATCCGTATTAACATCAGCATCGGCGTTTGCAATAATAACAGCATCGACTAATAACCAGGCCCCTCCCATAAGAGCAGCCCTTCTTATACCCTACTTCTGGCTTACTACACAAAAAGTTGCAATGTTTGGGGGCAGGAATCACGCTAATTGGTCTATTTGAGGGGTGGCGAAGATTATCTCATCGCCTTCCTTGTTCAAACTGGTTTCGGGGATGGTTAAAAGTTCAGTTTCCCATGCTTTTTGGGTAAAAGCAGTCCAAATTGTCTATTCACTTTGTTGCAATTTTGATGGTCACATTTTGGACAGTTCTTTGTCTCTCAATACATCCTTCTTTCCTTTCTCACGGATACGTGCGGAGTCTTTCTTGGCACTCTCCTCATAAAAGGTTGCTCCGTCGGGGGCGTGGCTAGCCAGCCAACATGGAGGATGTGAAACCTTAGCGCTCGCGCTACTATCCCCCATAGATCCGTCGCATTTATCCTGCAAGTACGCCATCCACGCTCCACGGCAGTAAAACCGGGCAGCTAAAGCCCTGCTGCGTCCGATGAGCCCGGAGTTGGGTCCTTTTGGCCGCCGAGACTGCGACGACGGTGGCGAGGAGAGACGGAGCGGGTTCGCTACGAGGCTGTGCACAGGCATTCTGTGTCAGAAAATGGCTGCCCGCGATCAGGCGGCGGCCCCGGAGGCAGAGAACTAGCCTCTAGAGCGCATCCAGAGCCAAACAGGCATATCGGCGCAGACCGGGGACTCGGAGGTGTACCACCGGGGGCCCCCCTCCCCCCCCGCTGCCTGGGACTGCGGTTGCCGTGGTGAGAAAGTCGGAGGCCCACTGACCCCGGAGCCGACGGCGAGTGGAGGTGAGAGACGTCCCTTCCCGTTGTTAACACAGGAGACCAGCCACCACCACCGATATCGCTCCAAGCGGAGACACACAGGCTCACACCGCTCTGCCCCCGGGGGCGGCAATTGTGAGGAACAGCAACCTGGGACTACCGGGCTGCGCAGGCCTTTGAGGCCACCCAACCGGTGACGGAGAACGACCGGGGTGAGGTGCGGAAAGCGTACTGGCCAGGCCCTGGATAGGCGTAGACTGGATAGGCCGCAATCCACGCAGACCGGAGAGACCATCGCCGATAATCGGCCCGGAGGCCCACATCCTGGTGAGTTGAGACCCCAGCTGCGACGCGAGGGCCGTGGTGCCGGGGTGTTGGTGGTTCGGAGCATCGAGTCCCTGCAAGTCGGGCTGCTGTGACACGGACCTGAGAGATCACCATATGCCGAGGAGATCCGTCGACCACAGCCCGGTAGTGGAAAACGGAGTAAAGGGGAGATCAGAGCGCACACTGGAGAGGTTCTGCCTGCCGAGGAAATACTGACTGATATGCAACCCCAGAGGTGAGAGACCTGGGAGGTGCTGGGCCGGTGCCGGTGCAGGTCGAAGGAAGCAGAGACCGCCCTCTGGATCCTAGGTCTGGTGTTGTCTGCGGTGGCCGATTCTGTGGGCTGCAGAGAGTGGCGGAGGTGGCGCTGTCTGGGGATGGCGGCTGTGGATCCGGCGCCCTGACGCGAGTGATCCTGTGAAGAGGCAGGACTGGCACGGATGACAGCCTCTGGAGGCATTAGTACCAACTGTTCCGCCTCATGACCGAGTGACCCTACGAGCCTGCATCACACTACACTTACGCCGACGCAGCTAGACACCCAACCATAACCAGAGATCCAGATGATCTACCCCACTGGCAAGCTACCGAGACAGAGGTAACAACTGACCCTCACGGGCCGGTACGTCCAGCCTTGTCCACAGACGGCGTCAAATGGGGAGACTGCTGCGGGTTTCCTGAGTGGCCCACGTGGGTGTGAGACTCCCCTTGGGTGGCATCATTACCAGGGCGCGGCTCTTTCGCTGACGAGCCCCGCATGCCCACGGCACAGCAACTCGTGATGGGCCGGATGCGAGCTAAGCTACAACAGGGACCCCTCCGCGCGGGAGGCCTGGATCCCATAGGCGTGGGTACTGGTGCAGAAATGGAGCCGACGACCGCGGCCCTGGCGGCCAAGATGGACTCAGTACTTGCAGCGGTAGAGAGAATTGGCGCTGCGCTGGAACACACCAGGACCTCCCTGGAAGCCCGGATAGATGGGGTTACCTCGGACTTCACGCTCCTCCATGCGGACCATCGCAAGTTGGCCGACAAAGTCAATGCACTAGGCCAAACACTGAAGGACCTACAGCCTGTCACGCAAAGTCACACAGCTGCGCTCCAGGATCTGATCGACCGCGTTCACGTTCTCGAAGACAGAGCGGAGGATGCGGAAGGGCGCTCTCGCCGCAATAATATACGCGTGGTGGGATTGCAAGAGGGCGAGGAAGGTAGGAACCCGGAACAATACGTGGAACACTGGCTGCGTGATCTTCTGCCCCAGGGAACATTGTCCCCACAATTTGTAATAGAAAGAGCCCACCGCGTGCCGGCCCAGAGACCCCAGCCAGGAGCCAGGCCACGTCCGCTTATCTTCAAGATTCTCAACTACAGGGACAGAGACGCGGTGCTCCGTGAAACACGAAAAATGGAGAGTCTCACAGTAAATGGAAGCCCAATCATGCTCTTCCCAGATTACACCGCCCTTGTGCAACGTCGCAGGAGTAACTATGTAGCAGTGAAACGCCAGCTCAGAATACTCGAACTGCCCTACTCGTTGCTGTTCCCGGCCAGATTACGAGTGGTCACGAAAGAAGGGACCCGCTTCTTTGATTCTCCTACGGAGGCATGGGACTGGCTGGAAGAGTCAGGGCTGTGGACGGGTGTGAGGCCTTCGAATCCGGACGGAAACAACCTAGCAGGTCGGAGGACAAGGCGGCGCAGACGACGGGGGACAGAAAGAGGCGTGACAGGGGGAACTGCAGTCCCGAATCCGGAGAACATGCGCCAGGAGAGACAGAGCGCCCTGGAGGCGGTCATGACCCTGGGCTCCCCACATCCCAAAGAACGACCGGACCCTTACTCACGCGGTGCGCTGATGACCAGTGGCTCCTCGCCGCCGTCGACTGCGATATCTGAAGAACTCGGACTGCCAGAGATAACCCCGCAAACTGCCGATGGCATTATTTGAACCAGGACTGATGCGATAGACTCTGGCACAAATGACTCGCGCAAGTAGAACACTCATGATTAATGATTGTGGTCCTGCACACCACTGTATAACGGGGTGGGATGATGAGGTAACACACCAAACACACCTCCCGCAGAGTCGATACAGTGCCACTGGGCCCGTACCTGGCCACCTAAATACACTGCCGGGGAAATGCAAACACCTGTCTTAACATTCAGGGCTACATGCTGCCGGTCTCATACGTTTATACGGACGATTAATTGGATGGCATACTACATGCATAGGCAATGGGGAGGAGCGATTATAGTAAATCGATACTAGTAAGTACACCCCAATAGGTACCACACTGACCTAGTTTGTATCACCCACTTGCTACAGAGGTTTGGACGGACGTTGCGAAATGTCCGCCCTAAATGTTGTGATGTTAAGGGTTCATTCATTGTTTTTGTTGCAGCAGAGTGACACACTTGTCCCTGTCCCTGGTCCCTGCCCCCTGTGGCGCGCTCCGACCCTGGCGCCCTCGTTGATCAAAATCCCCAGAAATGGCACGGGCTAACATACTTACATGGAACATACGAGGTATGCACACACCCAAGCGGCGCTATTCCATATTTGCATACCTTCAAAGGCACTCGGTGGGGATTGCCCTACTGCAGGAAACACACATGACACAGCCAGAATTAGACAAACTGCGTAGGCGTTGGAGGGGACAGGTGTATGGCACGGTATACTCCGCACATGCGAGAGGCACCCTAATCTGGGTGAGAGCAGGCACTTCGTTCATTTGCGAGGACACGATGATAGACCCTGAGGGTAGATACACCTTAGTGCGAGGGACACTTAACGGCCAACCAATACTGTTGGGCTCAGTTTACGCTCCGAACGTAGACCAACCCTCATTCTTAACACAATTGTCCACAGTGCTGACTTCTCATGCTGGGCTTCCCTGGTTACTGGGCGGTGACTTTAATTCAGTGCTTGATATACACACGGACAGATCCTTTCCACCCCTTCGGAAGACATCTGCGATGTCAAACGCGCAGGCTCTCACGGACTGGCTCTCACACTGGGCATTATTAGACATGTGGCGGGTCCTCCACCCCAATGAACGCATCTATTCCTATTACTCGGCAGTACACGACCTACATGTGCGCCTGGATAGGGTTGTGGGCTCCCAGTCCCTTATGCCACTAATTGAGGTGTCCGAGTACCTGGGACGGACGCACTCTGACCACAACCCTATGAGACTCCAGCTCACATGGGAGGCAGATCGTCCTCCCATACCCACCTGGCGTCTCCAGCCGCCCGCACTGGAAGACCCCGAATTCCGCACATCACTGGGGGCGGCCGTTCTTGAGTACTTCGAACTCAATGAGGAAACGGCAAGTACGGCATTGGTGGAGTGGGATGCCCACAAAATCGCTGTTAGAGGACACTGTCTCGGTGCCACCTGGAACATACGAAAACAGCTTATGATGGCACTCACACGCCTAGAAGCGCAGCTGCTCCAATATGAGCGAGAGGGTGAGGGCGGGGGCAGACATTCGGACCAACTGGAGGGCCTTAGGACACAACACACAGTACTCATGGAGAGATTGAGGTGTCACAACTATACAGCCCACACGGCTCGTACCCACGCTAAGGCGGACAGAGCAGGCCGTCTCCTGGCCTGGTTACTCAAGCAGGAGCATAACCACACACCCATTGGAGCCATACGCACACCGGAGGGGACCCTGGTATATACACAGCGTGAGATACACAAAGTGATGTCAGATCACTACATGAAATTGTATCAATCCAGGGGCGCTGCTCCGGCCCTGACCTGGAGAGTTTTCTAGCGCCTATCCAGTTGCCCACAGCCTCGGAGACACACCAAGAGACACTCAATGGTCCCCTTACTCTAGAGGAAATTGGGGAGGCAATTGGGTCTATGGCATCGGGTAAGACACCGGGACCAGACGGTCTCCCGGCCGAATACTATAAAGCCTACCGGGAGACTCTTGTGCCGCGTCTGCACGCCCTTTACAACGCAGCCCTGGACGAAGGGATGTTGCCCCCGTCAATGTGTGAGGCCTACCTGGTGTCCCTGCTCAAACCAGACAGGGACCCTGCAAATCTGGGTTCGTACAGACCCCTGGCACTCCTAAACGTAGATTACAAGATATACGCTAAGGTGTTGGCGGAGCGCCTGGCACCGGTGGTCCCCGAGCTGGTTCACGCCGACCAAAATGGATTCGTACCCAAACGCAGCACATCACTGAACTTGCGTAGGTTCTTTAGGGTGGCGACGGATAGTGTGCAGGTGTGGCCCAGAGCAGGTTGCCTGGTGTTGGACCTTGAGAAGGCCTTCGATTGCTTGGACTGGAGCTACCTTGCAGCAGTGCTGATGCGATACGACCTGGGTCTGGGCTTTCTCCAAATGATTGACCTATTATACAAAAACCCCATAGTCCGGGTACGAATGGGGCCGTACATATCAGACACCATACCAATACGCAGGGGCACCAGGCAGGGGTGCCCGTTGTCGCCCCTCCTGTTCGCGCTAGCAATCGAGCCGCTGGCGGCAACATTGCGGGCGACGTTGGAAGATGGAATACCTTTGGGAGATGCAATACACCAGGTGTCGTTGTATGCAGACGACCTGCTGGTCTTTGTGAGAGATGTAAGAAACATACCACCCCAGCTGGCACACACACTGCGGGACTTCGCTGCCCTTTCGGGACTCCGAGTAAACGTGAACAAGTCCTGTCTTTATGCATTCAGTGGGGAGACCCAGAACCCGGATTACATACTAGAGGGTACCAAGGTACAGTGGAAGGCTGACACCTTCCGCTACTTAGGAATTCAGATATACCGCCAGCCGAAGGACCTCTTTGACGGTAATCTGGGACGGGCCCTGACAGCCATCAAGTCACAGGTGCAATTTTGGAAAACGCTCCCGCTAACGGTCACCGGCAGGGTTGCACTATCCAAGATGGTGATCCTTCCCCGTCTCCTATACTACTTTGCCAACTTGCCACTGTATATTCCGGCATCCTTCTTTTCCACACTCACCAAGATGCTTCGGGACTTCCTGTGGGGCAACGCACGACACAGGATGGCATTGGCGAAACTGTACCTGCCTACCGATCAGGGAGGCCTGGCAGCGCCATGTTTCGAACACTACTATTTGGCGGCACAACTACAGTGGATCGCCCGCTGGCTCGCAGACAGAGGTCGGGAGGACACGGCGACCACACTGCCTCCTAGATCTCTGGCCCATATCACCAAACTTTTTCACCCAGCCACCAGAGTTGCAACCCCAGCACCACTCCTCCTGGCGGTGGCATACAAATGCTACCGTCGCTGTTTATACCTCACCAGAAAACTTGTCCCATATGCACCGGCCATACCACTAGAGGGCTCCCCCAGCGGGTCTGGGGTGCTTATATCCCTTGCACTTACGGAATGGCACGAGGCCGATATCCAGACCTTGGGAGACTTATACCGAGATGGCATGCTTATACCATTTGAATCCTTGGTTTGAGGAAGCGGGACTGTCACCGGGGCAGTTCCTGAGACACCGCTCATTGACTGCGACATTAACCTCCCGTTGGGGCGACATGAACGAGGAACCGAGCCAACATCTCACAGTACAGTAACTCCATGTCATGGGGCGGGGCAGACACCTAATCCGCTGGTTTGCGGCGTCCCTCCGTACACATGCAGCGATAAGTCTAGATCCACTGCGCCACAAGTGGGAAGCAGACCTAGAGCGACCGCTTGGGGACAGGGAATGGGGTAAGATAATAGGGAGCCCAACACGTATACCTAGAAACATGAGGTTCAGGCAAATACAGTTGTTCATAATCCATAGAGCATATCTTACACCCGAGACGATCAATAGGTATTTTCATCGCACGGACGCGGTGTGTCCTCGCTGCACCGAACCAGGGGCTGGACTGGTACACATGTTATGGGGCTGCCACAAACTGCAGACATATTGGCGAGCAGTAAGTGAACTACTGCACACGTGCACAGGCCGTAGCATACCCTTTGAATGGCCCACTTATTTACTACATTACTTCCACAGAACCCCGGCCTCTAAAGTCTCGTCCCGATTCCTTGACTTGGGTATAGTGGTGGCTAAGCGACTTATAACTAAGCGATGGAAGGCGCAGGACCCGCCGCACATACGGGTATGGAGATACTCGCTCTTAGCATGGGCCAAAGCAGAGGGAATTGCCATCTTACGGGAGGAAACGGTGGGGCTGCGACAAACACCTATAGCGGCGCAATGGGAGGGACTGCTTCAGGCCCTAAAGCAAACGGAAGGGGATAGCCTTGAGGGACCAACAGAGAACGAGGGAGACGCCCTTGTAGTGAGTGACGGGTAGCCTGTCTGTAGACTCCTGACATGCAATAAGTGCACACATACACCAACTGACCTTGAATATGGACATAGCCGTAGCCAATGGGTAGAGATTGCCGTAGCGATGATGTAGAAGAGGGAGGGGGAGGGAGGGGGCAGGGTGAGGGATGCTCACGTGGATGTTGTTTTCTGCTGCTGTTTTTACTAGTTCTGAGTTCTGTTTGTTTTTACCTATAACATCTGTTTAATCGATTATGCGGATTGTCCTTCAAAGTCTCTGTACACCACACTAACGGAGCCAAACCACTATTGAACGGTGACCTTTTGCTCCAACTGGAACGGACTAAATGCGGAGCCTCAACTGGTTCTTGAACCCATTATGTCATTAATACAGCTTATATGTAATGTTTGATCCAATTGCCATATCTATTCGACTGTTAGATGGTTTGGTATATGGTCAGTAATACAAAATGTAATTTGTCTTTCATGAAGAGATACAACAAATTAATAAAAACAGATTTAAACAAAAAATAAATAAAAGGTTGCTCCGTCCTTGACTTTTCTCACTCCATACACAAGCCGTACCCACGTGGTCCAGCTCCATTATTTCTTTCGCTTAGAGGCCATCTTTGGTTTCTGATATGACCTCATCTATGCCGGCAGCCATTTTCGCAGCCTGGCCTAACAGGCCCAAACGAACAATCATAAAAACAAACACAATCGTAATAAAAATAAAGAAAATAAGCCTTTCTGTTTACCACCCGTCATTCTAAGAACCCGTGTTCGGTGTTACCTAGCAAAAGCGATATTTAAAGCCATTTTACTTACCATCCGTGTTCTTTGCCACAATACAATTTTCACTACACAGCACAAATCATGCAATTTTATTCTGATTAGTACGCAAATCACAATTTTAATATTAGAATACTTCACAATGGTAAATAAATTAGATTTTTGCACAAAAAGGGCAGTTACCATTTATGTAAATGTTTATTAAAGGTGCAATTTTTTGGTTAATTCATCAAACAATTAGCATTATTAGTTTATTCTTATCAAGGGGGTTCCGAAAATTTATTTTGTTTACCTTGCTCCATCAACTCCCCCCTTTGGTGATTTTTAATATCACCACAAAACCCTTTTTATACAATTTATTAGATAAATGTTTCTTGTCCATTTGCTTTTTTGTTAGTTCACACAACAGTGTCATCCTCATCTTGTCTTTTTGATCTTTTATATATGTTCTCTTTTAGTTCTTCTAATTCTATTTCTCCCATTTCTCGTTCTCTTTCTTTATTTTTCTCATTTTCTCTTTTTATTCTATTTTGTGTTTTTCTCCTCTTAATGCACACATATGCTCATTTTGCTGACAACATTACCATTATTACCACTGTTACTGATATTAGTATTTTCCCAATAAGGGAACCACCTATTTCTGTAAACCATTTCTGTATTGAGGAAAAACTCTTACCAAGTTTCTCCCAGGCACCTTCAACCTCCAGTGGAGCAATTTCTTTGTGCAAATCAGTAATATTCTTTATTTACTTCTGTATATTTTCACTTTTATCTGGAATGTAAGTGCAACAATGTTGGACTTTCAACATTTCACAGACTCCACCCTCTTTTGCCAAAAGAATGTCAAGGGCAAGTCGATTTTGCATTACCATAGCTCTCATGGCAACCATTTCGGTATTTACCACCAAGAACCCTCCAGCAGTATTCGTCGATAAACGATCTACTACTGTGGACAATTTCCGAATCTTAAATGCATTCAAAGATATACCCACTGCTGGTATCAATGCTCCAAAAATGTCACCTACTATTTCTGAAAAACTTTCCCTCCTTCTACGTGTTAATGTTTTACCTATCTCATGTATTCCTTTTTCTCCTCTCTCCACGTGAAAAATCTTTGGAAAGACCAAACCTAAATAACATGACCCATACCAGTGGTCCGGCAACCTATAATAAGCTCTGTTTCCACATATATAATAGATCCCTGGAAATATTGGATCTTTTCCTCCTTTGAATCCCCATCCTCCTAAAATGTTATATGTATCTCGGCATTCACTGGAACCTACGAAATAATTATCATACATAGTCTTATTTCTACTAATACACAACTTTCCCTGTTGGGGCCAATCCAAAGTCATAGCTGCATTTGTCTCTCCTTTGTCATGATTTTTCTCTTCAAACGCCCAAAGTGGTGTTTTTGTCTTTTCTTCTACTATCTTTCTTTGAAACTTAACTTCTGTTTTCTACCATCTCCAAGAAGACCTTTTCCTCTTTCTTTAATTCACAGGTAAGATTGTGCCTAATTACATTCTCTAACGTTAAATCTTTATTTTCTAAGAAAAATTCACCAAACACTTTTGCTTCTTTCACCTTATTTAGTTCAGGAATTATATGAACTTTCGCAAACAGTGTTTATGTCAGTATAATAATATTCTAATCTACCTATTTTATAAAATAAACTAGCTAGAACACTACATGTTATCCCATACGTCAAAGGAAGGTGATGATAGGTCACACCTTCTGTGACAGACGCAGGTAATTGCATACAGACATAACAATCCATTGTCTCTACATACTCGTACAATAATTTCGTGAAGACATTCTTGGAGAAGTCAGTTATAGACTTATCCTTATGTAAATCAGTACTATCTACTAATGCTGCAGTGTTTTGTGTTTTAGCTTCTTTATCCCCTTTCGTGTTATTCCCTATTACGGATGTTTCCTCTACAACTGACCTCAATGGAATTGTTATTGCTAAAATAAGCCAAATTAACATTATCAATCCTGTAGAAAAGAAACCCATTCTACACCATCTACGTAAGAACTCACATCTAGATTTTCTATTCTCAGTGTCTACCATTTTGTACTATTACCTAGCTATTTATATATTTATACAGAAAATGTGTCACCACACCTCGGAATGACTTCTCAGCCACTCTACCCTTTTTCTGTGTCTCGTTTGGGTCTTTCTTCAGCTCCTTTCAGAACTCTTTCTTGTCTCGTTCAGGTTTTTGTGTCCAGTCCTGTTTCTTTCTTTATCTTTTCATGTTTGTTGCACTTCACTTCCACCCATTTGTTTACAGCTTTTGTCTGGGCTCTCGTGAGTGTTATCTTCTTCTTTAATGTCAGTCAAAGCGATGTATAGCCACTCAGGTGACTTATATTTCAAATTTGGTCTCTTCACTCTTTTTGTTTTCTGTGATTGTTTTCCACTTTGTTTTCCTTGTCCTTTTTGACTTATTTCATTTACTTGTTCCGCCTCATTTCTGTTAAAATTTATTATCTTATATCTCAGTCTTTTAACTTCGTGGGGCCAATTGTCTCCTTTTCTTGGCCTTTTTGATTCACTTTCCTTTTCTTCTTCAGCTCTCCAAGTTCTTTTCCTTGGTCCTAGTCTTAGCTTTCTTTCTTCTTCACTTTCTTCTGATTCCGTTTCAGACCTTACTTCACTTCCTCTAACTTTGAACTTTATGATTTCTGTTTCGTTATCTGAATCTGAACCTTCTTGTATCTCTCCTGTTGGGACGTATGATTCTATCCCTCCTCGATTGTCTTCCGAATTTTTATTAATCTTTGTCTAAATCTAAATTTCCCTGTGTTTCTTTCAATTGTTGATCTGTCCCTATTACTCCTCGGGTTTCTTCCGCTTCCTCTATCTCTCTATCTGTATCTAAGTCTCCCTCAGTTAGTTCAACTATTTCTGGAGGAATGCTTCCATAACTTGTACTTGGTTGTTCGCCATCACTGTCTCTTGGTTCAGTTTCTTCGCTTATAATGTCTGTTCTTATCTTTCTCTTTTGTCTTTCATTAAATTCAGGTTGGTCTGTTTCAGATGCTGAACTGGTATCTGATATTTCCAGATGTCGACTTACAGGTCGAGCTTCAAAATCTGGATCTTCAATTGGTTCAGGTTCTTCTTCAGTTGTAAAACTTGTACCTTGTTCTTCCAGATGTCGACTTTCAGGTCGAGCTTCAAGATCTGGAATTCTGCTTATTTCAGGTTCTGCTTCGGATGCTGAGCTGGTTTCAGATATCTCCAGATGTCGACTTTCAGGTCGAGCTTCAGGATCTGGAACTCTGATAGTGTGACTGGCATGTACCCAGTTTTTCACTCCTGCACATTTGACAGCAGTTGTTGTCACCAGGATCACTTGACGTGGCTTATCCCAGCGAGGAACCAAACAGTTTCTTCTTCTGTGGACTTTTATGCGGACCCAGTCTCCTGGATTCAAATCATGAGCAGGTTTTCTTTCAAGAGTGGTCGCATCTGGTCCAACCTGATGAAACACAGAATGTACCACATCAGCCAATCCTTTGCAATAGTCCAATACGAGATCATCAGTTATAGTCAGCAGTTTGTTGACCGGTACATGTGCTTGTCTCATTGCTCGTCCCATGATTATTTCATGAGGACTTAGACCTGTTTTTCTGTCAGGTATGCTTCTGATAGTCATCAACACCAATGGTAGGGCATCAGGCCATTTGAGTCCTGTGGCTTGACACATTTTCCCTAACCTATTTTTTATTGTTCCATTTACCTGTTCTACCACTCCAGAAGCCTCTGGTCTGTACGCACAGTTCAATTTCTGTTGTATGTCAAGAGCTTCACATATCAATTCATTTTGGAAATGTGTTCCTCTATCTGTTTCAATCGTTACTGGAAAACCATATCTCGGAATGAATTCTCTCAGCAGGAGCTTAGCTACAGTAACTCCATCATTCCTTCTTGCCGGATAGGCTTCCACCCAACGAGAAAACAAACAAAGGACCACAAGAACATACTTCAGTCTATTGCTTGGGGACATTTCAATAAAATCTAGTTGCATTCTAGTAAAAGGACCTCCTTCACGTCCTATTGTTCCTAGACTCACTACTGTTTTCCTTCCTGGATTTATCTGTTGGCATGTAAGACATCTTTGATGGAGACTTTCAGCTATAGCTCTGAATTTTGGGTTGTACCAAGTCTGTCTGAAAAGTCTAATCATGGCATCCCTACCAATATGAGCTTGTCCATGGTACATCCGTGCCATGTTAGAAATCATGCTATCAGGCATAACTGGTCTTTCATCTCTATAAACCCAAACGTCATCTTCCTCTCTTTTCCTGCAACCTGCTTTTATCCAACCATCTTTCTCCTCTTCATTTGCTTCTTCCTGTAATTGTCTTACCTCATCCCATGTTTCGACAATGTTAGTAAATAATAATGGACATGAAACATTTTCTTTTTATCTCCTCCTGTTTAACGAGACCATATTTCTGGCACAGTATTGGGCTATTTCGTCCGCATACTGATTTCCCATAGTAATATAGTCCGTCCCATTTTTATGTGCAGCGCACTTCACCACTGCGATCTGTTTAGACAGCTGTATCGCCTCAAGCAATTTCTTCACAAACTAACCGTTCCTAATTGGAGTTCCTGCAGACGTCAAGAAACCTCTCTGAGACCAGATCTGTCCAAAATCGTGGACCACTCTAAAGCCATACTGGCTATCCGTGATCACCGTAATTCGGACATTCTTTCCCAGTTTGCATGCCTGAATCAGAGCAATCAGCTCAGCTACTTGGGCTGAACGTATCCCTCTCAAACAAGATGCTTCCATTATGGTTGCTACTGTACACACAGCATACGCAGCACTTAATACTCCTTCACTCGTCCTCAGACATGATCCGTCCACAAACATCACATAATCTGATTCTCTCAAAGGCTCATCCTTAATGTCCGGTCGAGGCTTAGTGCAGAATTCAAGCACGTCCAAACATTGGTGATCGACTTCATCCTTAACTCCTACATTTTCAACGTCTGGCAGTGAAGTTGAAGGATTCACACTTGTGCATCTATCAATGGTTACATTGTCTGCTCTCAAAATCACCTTTTCATACCTAGTCAGCCGACTATGTGTCATGAATTGGGTTTTGGTTCTGGTCAGAAGAATTTCAACAGAATGTGGAACATATACTCTCAGTGGATATCCCATCACAATGCCTTCACTCTGTTCCAGACTCACACAAGTAGCAGCTACTGCTTTCAGACAACCAGGCAACGCCTTTGCTACTGGGTCCAAAACAGCTGAAAAATAAGCAATGGGTCTTTTTATTTTTCCATGCCTCTGCACTAGAACTGAAAGTGCATATCCATCTCTCTCACTACAATACAGCTCAAATTCTTTTTCATAATCAGGCATTCCCAATGCCGGTGCTTCACACAGCTTTGTTTTTTAGGTCTCGCCTGAGCCAGCGCTTAGCGCTTCTCTGGCCGAGACATTTAGTAAGTGGGTTTTTGAAGTGCTACCAGAGAGGCTTTTGCTGGCTACCAGCTTGCGTTCACGCGAGCGTGCACGCGCGCAGCCGCCATGTGGGCTCATTAAGCCTACTTTACTACGTCGCCTTCTGCTTACACAATGACCATCTGCTCTCTCTGAACGTTCGCTGACCTCTCTGGACGCACACCGCCCTCTCTGCTTAAACACTGACCACCTATCCTTCTTGTCTCCCGCGAACACTAACTGTTCTTTCTGCTCATACACTGCTCTCTCGTGCTCACCGCCCTTTCAGCTAGCGCTGCTCACACTCGGATTCTCTGCTCCCTGCCCCTCTAACATTACTACTGGAAGTCTAACTTGTGCATCTCGCACAAGGAGAGGTCCTTCGGAATTACAAGGCACCATTTAATCTGTGGCGCATATTTTTTGCTAGAATACGGCTTCTGACTTCCCCTTCCTACTCTCTGTACCTTCGTGCCACTCGAGAGTTTGAAAAACTTTTACAGAAACATTCACAAATAACCAACGATACATCAACTCTTCCTGCTGGACAACCCCCCCCCCCCCTCCCTCCCTCCCCACACACACACACACGAAAAATCCACTTTGAGAGCCATCTTTCGAAAGGACAAACATTGGTGTTTCAGGCCTCAGTTTAAATATCATTTGAATGAAAGGCTATATGTTCAAATGAAAAAAGACGTAGAGATGTAAGTTGATTTGGCAGTGAAAATTTAAAAAGTGATACAAATTTGAGTTGATCTTTTCCTCATAACACAGCCCCAATCTTAGAATTTCACTAATTTTCTAGGCAAAATAAATTGAAGGTTCAGTACCCGGGCTAGGCAAATGTCTACAAAAATAATTTGATATATTTGAGGTAAATTTGTGTACCAAGTAAAACAGTCGGGAGTGACGCAATCATGTTTCTGATGCTGTGCTCCTGCCTCAGACCTTAGCTTTTTCTCTTTTGTTTAAATCTGCTGTGCACTGTAGCACACACTACCAACAAGCATCCCCCCCCCAAACAACTTTTTTTTCCCCTGCTTGTTGTGGAATCTAGGAAAGCCACCATACTCTGTGGTCGGTTTAAAGTAAATCACATGGAGCTTGCTGGAAGGATGCTGACATGCACAGATTTCACACTGAAATTGTGGCTTCAGCTAAAAGGTGAAAAACGCTGAACAGCTTTTGTCTGAAATGGCCAAATGTCATGAATGTGGGCAATGAATACACAGATGCCATGTGCCTGCCTTTCCTTTCAGGTGCCACCAATCACTGTATCTTGGTAACAAACACAAAGCTACAGCACTAACGGGTATGTTTAAGACTTGCTATTATAAAGACAGTGTTATTGAGTTATGCTAAGAGACGTGCTTGAGACAGGGAAGCAAACTGGTTGTTTTTCCAGTGTCACAGTGGATATGGCAAGGAGTCTGCAATACAACACAGGTCCATCTGTGTACATGTCGCTGTGAAGGATGTCAAAATGTATGTTCAATAGTGCGGAGACATCTGCATATGATAATGCAGACAGAACACAAGCCCTAAAAGACCGAAACATATCCTAGGCAATGCACAGTGACGTCATGTGGTGTGATGTTACAGGACAGCCACACAGGAAGGGATTTCACAGCTCTATCATACCCTTCACTGCCCATTTTACACAGGGGACTTCTACCAGTTTCTCCACAACTATGCAACCTCTCATTCTCTCTCTTCACAGCATCTCTCAGCACCACGACAGCACCACTCAGCACCACCACAGCATCACTCAGCAAAACCACAGCATCAGTCAGCAGCACCACTCCGCACCACCACAGCATCACTCAGCATCTCCACAGCATCACTCAGCACCACCACAGCACCACCCCAGCATCACTCAGCACCAGCACAGGACCACCACTCAGCACCACCACTCAGCACCACCACTCAGCACCACCACAGCATCACTCCAGCATCACTCAGCATCACTCAGCATCTCCACAGCATCACTCAGCATCTCCACAGCATCACTCAGCGCCACCACAGCATCACTCAGCATCACTCAGCACCACCACAGCATCATTCAGCACCACCTCAACACCACTCAACACCACCTCAGGCATTAGCATAGCCAATAGGTCTCGCCTTTGGGGCCTTATAAGTGTTTAACCATGCAACAGTTAATGTTGTTGCACCAAGGATATTGTGCTGCATAACTAAATACTTATAAGGTCCCAAAAGCGAGACCTATTGGCTATGCCAAAGCTTGTAGTTCTTTGAAAGCTTTCATTTCTTCCTCATTCAACTCAAACGGATCTTTAACATCTCTTTTTGTCAATGGCTGTAAAGGTTTTGCAATTAATGAAAATCCACTTATCCATTGTCGGCAATATCCAACCATTCCAAGAAACATTCTCACCTCTCTCTGTGTCATAGGAGCTCTCATTCCTCGGATAATCTTTATTCTTTCTGTTGTTACCTTTTGCATCCCTTTTTCAATCTTATGACCTAGGTATTGTACTTCCTGTTGACAAAATTGCAGTTTTGACGGAGACACTTTGTGTACTCCTTCTGCCAAGTGATTCAATAAAGCAATTGTGTCGGTAACACATGCTTCTTTGGTCTTTGATGCCACTAACAGGTCATCAATATACTGGACCATCACAGATTTTTCAGGCATTCTTAGATCTTCCAATGATTTCTTTAGGATCTGATTAAAGATTGAGGGGCTTTCTGTATACCCTTGAGGAATTCGGCACCATGCCAAAATACGCTCTCCGAACCGGAACGCAAATAATGGCTGGCTATCCGGATGTAATGGAATAGAGAAAAATGCATGGCACAGATCAATAACTGTGTACCATTCTGCATCATGTGGAATCTGATACAGTATCACAGCGGGGTTTGGCACAATTGGACAACAAGGAATAACAATTTTATTTATTTTCCTTAAGTCTTGCACTATCCTATATGTTCCATTCGGCTTTTTCAAACCCATTATAGGTGAATTACATGGGCTACTCGTTATTTCTTTCAAAATTCCCTGTTCAATCATTTTTTTAACTACAGGTGTTATTCCTTCAATAATTTCTGGCGTTAATTTGTACTGTGGAGTATTTGGGTAATTTGTTCCTTCTCTTACAGTGATTTTTACAGGGTCTACTCCTCTCATTAATCCAATGTCCTCGCCTGTGAAATCCCATACATCAGATCTGACTGTTTCCTTTAATTCAATTGGGGTTTTCTCCACGTCAAACACAGGAAACATGTCATTTACTCCTGGTTCTAGTTCTGCCATTGTCATTTTATACAGAACATCTTCATCTGGTGTCTGAAATGCAATACCATCCGGGGTACAATAGATGGTGCAGTTCATTTTACAAAGCAGATCGCGTCCTAGCAAGTTTACAGGACTGCAATCACACACCACAAACCGATGCATTTCACTGAATGGTCCAACTTTCACATCTACTGGTTTGGTAAGAGGCGCTTTAATCTGCTGGTTTGAAACACCCACAACTTGGATATATTCTCCTGAGAGAGGAAGGTTTGGAATTTCTACTGATCTAACAGTAGAACGGGTAGCTCCAGTGTCCACAAGGAATGTAACATTTATACCATTCACTTCTCCATCCACAAATGGACCTGACTGATCTACCTCTAGAGTTGCGCCAAGCACGCACTCTTCCTCCTCTCTTAGGCACCGTCATAAACTTTCATCCGATTCATTTCCATCCTGCCGTAACCAATACTGCGATATTGCAGCTGCGCGCGGCAATTTTGTTACCTGCTCTCCTCCGTAGAATCCTGTTTCTGCACTGTATCTCTGGGGGTTTACACTCTTGGGACGAGGTGGTTGTGGCACCTGACTCTGTTGAGTAACTACCTGCGGTTGTTGCAGCTGTTGGTAACTCACCTCATTCTGCACCTGCGGATTTAATGATTGATTTTCCATATTAGCTTTTGGAGGAAATTTACACTCGTTTCTCCAATGCCCTAACTTTCCGCAATTATGGCATGGCCATTTCTTTTTAGCTTCTTCTATACTCATTTGACCTTTTCCCTTACCTATATTTGGTTTGGATTTAATCTGTCCTGCATCACCAGTCTGATTATTCATTTGAGCTTCTTGTTTTTCTGCAACCTTTACTTGTGCCCACATTGCCTTTTCTTTTAGTTTACGTTGTCTACACTCAATGTCATCACTACAGTATTTAGCATACCTTAGTACTTCATCTACAGTGCTATTTTGCCAGCACAACATGTGCTGCTTAATCATTTCACTTATCTCTGGCTTCAATCCATATACAAATCTATATACAAAATGACTCATGTCCTTTTCACTCAAAGTCTCATAACCACTATACTGTTTAAAAACCAAAAGTAGCCTTTCATAGTAGGCATGTACAGATTCCTTACTCTCCTGTGTTGTTCTATCAATATTTACCCAATCTGTTTCTTTTGGTGGGATCTTATTTTTCAAAAACGTGATAACCTGGCCATACTTTCTCATCACTTCTGGACCTGGCGCTCCAGTTTTTGCATCTCTAGGATATTCTTCTGTTGGCCAATCAATCGTAATCTTACATTCTGTCCATAAATCTGCTGGTACTACAATATCCAACAATCCATCCAGATCTACCCACAACACCTTCGAAACCTTTACAAATCTTTCCACTTGTCTATACCATTCTACAGGTTTCTCTCTCAATTTCGGAAAATCATTCGTAAATGACAATATATCTTGTCTAGACCATGGGACATGCACATAACTTCCTCCTGGAGTTTCTCTCATTGGACATTCCATCACTATTGGTTCCTTTTCTTTCACCGTAAAAGCCAAAGATGCTTTATCTGTCATTCCCTCTTTTCTTTTCATCCACCTGCTCCTCCATCTGTCCACATCTCCCCATTTTCTCAATAACACAATCAGTTCTTTTACCTGAGTTAATCGTCCTGATGTGTTCAGATTTTCTATATCCTTTTCACAAAAATCTACTCTATGCGGTTTCTGCAAACTTCAGATTTTTCCAAATTCTACTCCTAGTTCATTCGCTGTTTCTTCCAATTTTTCATGCATATTTCTAGCTCTCCAAGTAATACTTTTACACCAAAACATAATCTCTTCGTCCTGATATGATTTTAATTTTTCTGTACCAATAGTCCCTAAAATCAACTCCTCCATGTCTATCTTTAGTCTGATTACATCCAACGGTTGTGGTTCTGCATCTTTCTTCTGCAAATTCCTCATCCACTCATTTAATTCTTCTGGAGTCGGACCTACAGGGGTACTATTTATTTCTATCCAATTTGTGCTTCTCTCTGGGGTCTCAGTTGCTGACTCAGTTCCCAGAGGAATCCTTCTTATCTCACTCTCATTTACTGTCAAGTTAGTAGGTGGACTCGATCTATATGAGTTAACCAAATCTCTTGTCTCTCTAGTCTCTGTAATTATCCCTTCTCTCATTCTTTGCATATTCGAGTTCATTGGGATGGTCAAGGAATGCTCATCTATTCTTTGGTTTTCAAATACAGGTATTACTGGTATTATTGTCACTGGCACAGTCACGGCTTCCATATTCATAGTTAGTTCCCTTATTTTCTCAGTCAATTCTCTTGTGGTTCTTGCTAACTCAGCTGTATTACCACTGTCAGACTTTTCATTCTGTGGAGTCTCTGATTTTTCATTTAACCTATTTATTTCATAACTTCGTTCAGTGCTTTGATGCCTCCCAGTTTCCATTGGCGGTGCATTTGGTGTCACCACCGCAGAATTCTGTTGATATGGAGGTGGTTTTCTGTTTAAAATATCTTCCAGCAATTCATCTTCTGTCTCACTACCTCCATACCCATACCTTTCCGTTGCTACATGCTTCTTTTTCTCTGTACACTTTCTCCCTGCAACTTCCTCAACTGTTATGGCTGGAAACAAACCATCCGTCATATTAGCATATCTCCATCGTCTCATCCTATCTTCATGATTCACTCCCCAGACTCTTCCGTGAACCAAACTATAATTCTTTGCACCTCTGTGTCTTTCTCTTTCATACATCTCATCTTCCCATTCACCTAACGCTTCAAACTGCTTCGGTCTAGGTCTTGGCTCAAGTTTCATCATTTTCTCTCTCAAATTCTGAAGTACAGCTGTGCTGAATGAACCATTTTCTGGAAAAGCCAATACTCCATCATTCTGAGTATATTTTGTCCAATTCTCCAACCAAATGCAAGTATGATAACCATATTTCAACATCATATGAGAAGCTGGCGTTTTCGGTGGAGGAATTACTTGTCCTTCCCTAGTCACTACCTTTTTGTCCTTCTTGAAAAAGTTCTTAATTTTCGCCATCCATGGCGGTTTCTCTCTACAATACTCATAATAAGCCATATTTCACGATTCTTTCTTTTCGATAAACTCACAACTCTGTTCTGTTTTGTGTGTGCTATTCGGACCTATCCCAGCACGTCTCACACCAACGCACCAATCCGAGAGCTTCTCCGTCACTCAACTGGCCAATACCAGCGCGTCTTCACACTAATGCACCAATCCGAGAGCTTCTACGTTTTCCACCACTGGCCAATACCAGCGCGGTCTTAGTCAACGTCAGTTCTACTCCTGACCCCTCCTTTACAAAATTTATCGGCAGCTTTTTCTGGACTGAATTTTATTAGTTACAACATAAAACACATTTCCATTGTCTGTTTTCGCTAAACAAAAGAGATAGCTTACTCTATCTTGCAAGAATACTGTTTCATTCGATAAGTGTAGCACTTCCCTCTACCTTACCCTTCTTTCAAGCAAGGGGTAAACCCGTTTCTCTGGGGATAAAACACATGTGGAGACTACACTGCTCCTGAGAATTAAGGCCAGAGTTTCACAAGAAAACCGGTTGCTATTACACTCATACACGTTTTATACATGAAATGTCCCTATCATAACACAATCCTGTGTTATCACCAATTTGAAAAATCAGACAATGCACAATTCCATGTGACTTCTCTTGCCACACGTGTCCACTTCCTACTTCCCGGAAGCTTCAAAATTTCGACTTACACATAACATAATACAATTCGACATGAAGTGTTAGACATAAATGATCAAAAATCAATCAATAATCACCAAACTAATCTATAGTCATCCATAACTCTGCTACCAAGAAATCTGATCCAGCGCGGCTAATATAAATTCTTCTCCTTCGGATATGACATCCAGGTGAAATCACTCACATCCACTATACCATATGACGGTGGGGCCCATAACACCGCATATCATACACTCAGTTGTTCCCTGGATCACACCCACATTCGCTAAGGAGAAAAATGAGTTGCTGGAGGAACGGAATACCTTATTAAATTTGACAGATTATTACCTTAAACATCATATACATTCAGTTTAATCCTGTCGGTTCTAAAACATCAAGGTACTCCGCTCTTTGGTCGATGGACCAACTAGTAGAATAAGTTGATGGTGATCGAGACCAGCTCAATCATTTAAAACCCTAGTAAATATCAAATTTTATAAATGAACTAAAGAACCACAGACTCAAATTAGTTAGAAATAGATTTTATCTAAATTCAAATTTGCACGAGTGAGATTCTTAGTTTATTAATCACCTTAATACATTCTTTAACATTTATATAGGAAATTCTGTAAAGAAATCGAAATTATGCATGACCTATTTAGATGCAGATAGGAATGGTTCACCAAAAGAAGATAAACCGTAAATCACAGAATGGACTCCCAAACTGACTGACTGTCCCTCTAGATGGCCTCCTCGACGGGACCTTCCATACAGATTTCCCGCAACAGTCTCGTTCCTTCCCCAGTCAGGTTCGAAGTCAATGGCAGCATCCGTATTAACATCAGCATCGGCATTTGCAATAATAACAGCATCGACTAATAACCAGGCCCCTCCCATAAGAGCAGCCCTTCTTATACCCTACTTCTGGCTTACTACACAAAAAGTTGCAATGTTTGGGGGCAGGAATCACGCTAATTGGTCTATTTGAGGGGTGGCGAAGATTATCTCATCGCCTTCCTTGTTCAAACTGGTTTCGGGGATGGTTAAAAGTTCACTGTTTCCCATGCTTTTTGGGTAAAAGCAGTCCAAATTGTCTATTCACTTTGTTGCAATTTTGATGGTCACATTTTGGACAGTTCTTTGTCTCTCAATACATCCTTCTTTCCTTTCTCACGGATACGTGCAGAGTCTTTCTTGGCACTCTCCTCATAAAAGGTTGCTCCGTCCTTGACTTTTCTCACTCCATACACAAGCCGTACCCACGTGGTCCAGCTCCATTATTTCTTTCGCTTAGAGGCCATCTTTGGTTTCTGATATGACCTCATCTATGCCGGCAGCCATTTTCGCAGCCTGGCCTAACAGGCCCAAACGAACTATCATAAAAACAAACACAATCGTAATTAAAATAAAGAAAATAAGCCTTTCTGTTTACCACCCGTCATTCTAAGAACCCGTGTTAGGTGTTACCTAGCAAAAGCGACATTTAAAGCCATTTTACTTACCATCCGTGTTCTTTGCCACAATACAATTTTCACTACACAGCACAAATCATGGGATTTTATTCTGATTAGTACGCAAATCACAATTTTAATATTAGAATACTTCACAATGGTAAATAAATTAGATTTTTGCACAAAAAGGGCAGTTACCATTTATGTAAATATCAGCTTGCTCAACTTTACCCCTTTTGCAGCTTCCCATTGCCCATGGGAGTCCTCTGTGCCTGCTTTCTTGTCCTGGTGGGACCGGAGTCCCAGGACATCGTCGGACGCCATCCATTTTTCCCCTGCAGCACCGGCCAGCAGACAGGGGGACTACAGGTCCCAGTGTGCAGTGCGTGCACACACAGCTGCCGCTAGTGAGGGGGAGGTGCCTGACATTGCGCTTAAAGCGCTGCCTCTTCCCCCGCGGCGCGGGACATCAGCTTGCTCAACTTTACCCCTTTTGCAGCTTCCCATTGCCCACGGGAGTCCTCTGTGCCTGCTTTCTTGTCCTGGTGGGACCGGAGTCCCAGGACATCGTCGGACGCCATCCATTTTTCCCCTGCAGCACCGGCCAGCAGACAGGGAGACTACAGGTCCCAGTGTGCAGTGCGTGCACACACAGCTGCCGCTAGTGAGGGGGAGGCGCCTGACATCGCGCTTAAAGCGCTGCCTCTTCCCCCGCGGCGCGGACATCAGCTTGCTCAACTTTACCCCTTTTGCAGCTTCCCATTGCCCACGGGAGTCCTCTGTGCCTGCTTTCTTGTCCTGGTGGGACCGGAGTCCCAGGACATCGTCGGACGCCATCCATTTTTCCCCTGCAGCACCGGCCAGCAGACAGGGGGACTACAGGTCCCAGTGTGCAGTGCGTGCACACACAGCTGCCGCTAGTGAGGGGGAGGCGCCTGACCGCGCTTAAAGCGCTGCCTCTTCCCCCGCGGCGCCCGGGCCAAGGGCGGGCCCGTCCTTGCCCGTCAATGCCAGGAAGAGGCAGGGCAGGGCCATCCCCCCTTTCGTTTGCCATCAGGAACGCTATGAAAGCCTAACCACGAACTGTGAGGTACTGTGTGTCCACCCTTCCTACTTGTATTTACCTACAATTCACTGATTGAACTACTGCTGGGAAAGTTTGAAGAGCTAATCTAAGTAATTGTAATTAGCCTCTCTGACATGGGGAATAGAAAGTTGGTGGAGGTGGGGGGGGGGGGGTGAGGGCTGTACCGTGGGTAGAACTAATAAAGGGAAAAAGGCAAGGAAGGTAACCAGGCATCCTGGTAGCAATTGTGTACTGGACCGTATAGACGTGTTAATTGATGAATGTGAGGATATTTTAGTTTCGGGTCCAAATTTGAACACACACGGAAATAAGTCTCCCCCCGGCTTAGCCCAATCTTCGTGTGTAGGCCCTGCTAAGTGCCCCGCTATCCCTGCTATGTTTACAACATGCAAAAAAGGTGCCAAAGTTAATAAAGGAAGGTGTCGATCAAATCTAGCTAGTGATGATGATTCCCCAGACAGCGCTACAAGCCCCATAGAACTAGATGATAGTCACCCCCAAATTCATGAGCCTCTAGTAACTTGTACAAATAGGTATGCTATATTGTTAAATACCCAAGGGGAGGGAAGTATGCAGCCCCCTGAACCATCTTTGGATGACAACATCGAGCCGGTTGTAAATCAAACACAGGATCTGCAGGTTATACTTCATGAGGTACACTCACTCCGGGAAGAAATTGGGGGTGTGAGGGCATTGCTAGAGAATCTGACTGTAGCTGTTGGGCTCCCGTCTGAAGGAGGGTCCATAGGATCAAATTGTGCAATCTGTGGAACTACTAATCCCCCTCCACTAAGCAACAAATTGTTCAGGCATCATCAACTGCCGAGCTAAACACTGGTGGTCCGAATAAAGCTACGCCACTGTTTAGCGAGGTGGCTAAGCGGAAAAAATCCCTACCATCTTTACCACTGTGCCCTACAGCCATCAATGCACCCTCCACTACTTGTAACATTCTAAGGTTAAGTAATACAGATACTCCAACAGGGCACTTATTGCATGATAGGAGTATTAATATTAACACCCCAACATCTACAAACAATCAGCATAGCACCCGAGGAGGGAGGTGGGATCAGGATATTGATAAAGCATACAATAGTCATAGAATATACATGGTGAACGTGCCAAAGTGGGATCCTAGTAAAAGAAGAGAAAGTGCAGATTCACTGACCAATAAGGCTATCCATTGGATACGCCATGTAAGGGGATGTCGTTCAGTGATTAGAGAAGACATCATCAAGGCACGTAGACTCACTTCCCCTACTAATGGACTGGACTGTATAGAATTAACCCTTCAGAGGGAGGAGATGGCCGAAAACCTATTTGCCCTTGAATTTAGGACTTGTACCCCTGACTTTTCATCCATCCAGCTAAGGAGGTTCCCGTCTGTAGTCGAGACTAGTTATCACCTTGGGCAGCCACAAATAGGTAGGATGGGTAGCTCCACACTAGAAAGTAACGACTGACTGGCAGGAGAGACCGGAATACACAATGGTTGTGCTGGCAATTCAATAGTCCCTAATGGTAGCCATAGAGACATGAACTCGAATTGCAGTAATAGTACTATCAAGTCCACCCGAATGGTACTACCACTCCCAACCCAGTTAGTGTCCCAGTATGAGCCTAGTCTAATTGCCTCCGGAGAGCCAATCGGTATACGGAGTATATGTTATGCTGCTGAAAGAACTGGAAATTTGTCAGTCTCTAAAGGTAGCCACGCTGATACGATTCCCAATTGCACTAATAGATCTGCTATGCCCATCCAAACGGTAACCCCACGTCAACTTTGGGTAGCGTATCAGAGTGAGTCCAGTCAAATTCCGATAGTGGGGCAACACGCCTTACCGAGCAGTTATTCCACTACTAGGAGAGGCACATTGATATCATGGAACATTGCGGGGATGAGCTCTAAATTCTCATCCCCGGAATGGCATGCTTTTATCAATTGTTTTGACATCTGTCTCTTCCAGGAGACATGGCTCCTGGCACCACAACACTGTGTAGGTTTTTTAAATTATCACATCCCGGCAATAAAAGGAGCAAAAGGCCGGCCCTCAGGAGGCCTGACCATCTGGGTCCGCCAAGAAGTAGATATTAGTATAAAAGAGCTCCCCTCTAGGAGTAATGACATACAGGTATTAAGGTTAAAATTGGACCCGCTCAAGAGCATCGCCATCTACAATATTTACGTGAGAGGAACCAGAGGAGGTAAATCCCAAGTTTTAGTGGCTTTGGACGAACTCCTCGAATTGTACTCCATGGATGCCTATGGTATTATAATTGCGGGTGATTTTAATTCAACCTTCGAGCCACTTGCCACTGCAGAATGGCAACTTTCTGACGAAGAAGACGCTCAATGGGAAATCCCGAAACTGGAACTTGATCCAGTAAAAAAGTGGACGGAAGTAGTTATTCAGATAAATTCCATCTGCTTCGAGAAGGGGCTTAGGGCATTAAATGGCAGGACTCCCCATGACAGTCTGGGGGCGAACACATTTAACAATGGTTACAGTAAGAGCAGGATAGATTATATCCTTATGAATTTAAAATTCTGTCACACAATCGTTGACATGATGGTTAGAGACCGCCCGAAAGCGATCATAATCCCCTTTGTGCAACCTTTAGATGGTGGAAGCGGGAGCCACTACCGGGGGAGATGTTGAATTGTATTCCCAGGACGTTGTTCCCACTAACGACATGAGACGTCTTAAATGGGAACGAATAGTTGAAAGTACTGAGACGGTGGATAGTATTTCCAAAGATGTCGATAATATTCTTGTAGAATTAGAAACTATTTTGTCCACCAGCGGCCCACTGGACCTTGTCACCCAGTCTCATGAAAACTTTTTTAAGCATATGAGAACCTATTTTGTTAAGCGATGCAAACCAAAGAAAACATTAGGTCAGAAGTCCTGCCGCTGGTATAACAAGGAATGTAGGCAGGCAAGAGCGCTCCTTGGGAACACGATTAAAGATGGAAACCCTGTCCTGGTACGTGCAGCAAGGCAGGCATACAAGAGTTCCATGTTTAAAGCTAAACGTTCCTGGGATGAGCAACGATGGCAGGATCTTAAAGAGGCTAGCACCCAGAATAATAGCAAACTGTTCTGGAATATTATAAAATGGGGTCGTGGGGGCCAACCAGAACAACCGCAGAATCATGTCATGAAGGAAGATTGGGTCAAATATTTTAAACCACAATATGCTAAAAGTATAATTGTGAATAATATGGGTGACCCAAGTTATGTATTCTATGCAGAAGAGGTTTTTAACATTAATGATGTTGTGTTAGCCCTTGAAGCAGTAGCAAGCGGAAGAGCGCCTGGTCCTGATGACGCGCCCCCGCCGATGTGTTTTTACATGACAAAATAAGATGGGGAAGATACATTGCTTTAGTGGCTAACGCAGTTGCACAAGGTGCCCCTGTACCAGACTCCTGGAAAGGAGCCGAAATAATCCCCGTGTATAAAAAAAGGTGACAAATCATTACCGGGGAATTACCGTCCTATTAGTTTGATAGACTCACTACAAAAGATAGTGGGTAGGATGATCCTCAACAAGATTAATGAATGGATAGATGAATATAGTATACTGACCACCCTGCAGGCTGGGTTTCGGGCATACACCAGCACCATTGATCAGGTGTTCCGGTTTACTCTAATACTATGGAAAACAGTGGTCCTGGGGAAAGGCAGCATATATGCTGCCTTTGTAGATTTAAAGTCCGCATTCGATCTTGTTCCCCGTTCCAGCCTGTGGGTGACGTTGCTGGAACTGGGGTTGCCCAAAGAACTACTTACACTTATAATGAGGCTGCACGAGGACAATTACTCTAAAATTCGCTGGGGAGCTCAGGGCATGGTTACCAGTTCGTTTCCGGTAGAACGAGGAGTGCGCCAGGGCTGCGCCATGGCACCTACCCTATTCTCCCTGTACATTAATGGAATAGTCGACTGTCTGTCACCCGTGAATACTGATGCCCCGATTTTAGCCGATGTTAAAATACCAATTTTAATGTTCGCAGACGACACATTGATTATTTCGAAGACCCCGAGTGGGCTCCAGCGTGCGCTGTCAATTTTTGAAAAGTTTTGTTCCGATCGTGGTCTCGAAGTCAATGTGTCGAAAACGAAATTTATGGCTTTTAACCCGCATAGAGCTTTTAAAGGTAGCATCACAATGAACAACCGACCATTGGAACAAGTTAGAGCATTCACATATCTGGGAATAAACATACAGAGTGATTTAAAGTGGAATCAGCAAATTGACCTGGCAACACTCAAGCACCGGCAAATGTCGGGAGCAATACAACTGGAGCACAAAAAGGCATTTACCAAACCGATTAGACCTGTGCTCCAAGTTTATGATATGAAAGTGGTAAGCTCAGCCCTCTATGGTGTAGAACTATGGGGGTTTGAGAATGCATCTAAACTTAGTGTAGCTGAGAATAGGTTTTTATGTAGTATTACTAATCTCCCCTAAGTACGCCATCGTGTCCGTTACATTATGATCTAGGAAGAAAGTTTATATCAGATATTGTAAAACTACGCCCAGTGCTATATTGGCGCAGGTTGTGGACAACACCAGAATTAAAGCCATATGCCGCAGGTTTCTTGGACATAATCAATTCTGATAGTTTCCATAAAATTAGATGGCTCAGGGGTATTAGAGATACTTTAGTTGACATTGGCTTGAAAATGCTCTGGGAAGATCCGACAACGGCGAGATTTCCTTCAAAAAAGTACCTACAGGAAAAATATTGGGAGGTGATCACTTCTAACACCATGAGATATAGCGAATCATCCACAATGAGGAGTTGGTTATTAAGCCAGCTGATAAGGGTGGCGCAATTGTGGTTCTTGATAAAACCGCCTACGAGACAGAATGTCTGAGACTCCTGGCTGACAGAAGAAATTATACTATTCTGAGAGAAGATCCCACTGAAACACTAAGAAGAGAGATTACCTCAGTGGTGGAAGAAGCCGTACAAAATGATTGGATCACTGACAAAGAAGGGGCTTTTCTTTGCCAACACGAACCTGTGACCCCTTACTTCTACACTCTCCCCAAAGTGCACAAACCCACACGTCCACCACCGGGAAGACCTATAGTGTCGGGTATGGGTTCTCTGTTGGAACCTTTATCGCAGTTTTGCGATTTTTTTTCCCTCAAACCCATTGTACAATCTAGGCAGGCCTATCTCAAGGATACTACAGAAGTCCTTAACCTGCTTAAAGACTTATCCTTTGATCCGGAGAGTGAATTCTTGGTGGGTCTGGACGTAGAGTCCTTGTATACTAACATTCCCCAGTTGGAAACCCTGAGGGTGGTGGAAGAGATCATCTACTCGGAAGATTGGATATATACCACACCCAGACCTTTCATTCTGAACTTGGCAGAAATTGCCCTTACCAAAAACTATTTTGAGTTTCAGGGCACATACTATCTACAGTCGCATGGGACATCCATGGGGAGCGTTTTCGCCCCCAGTTTGGCAGGGCTCTATATGTCAGCTTTTGAGGACCAGTATATTTATGCTCCCAACAACATCTGGACTAACAATGTAAAAATGTGGCGTCGTTATATTGACGACGTCCTCCTCATCTGGAAGGGGGACAGACAATCTATTGATGACTTTATGTTATGGATTAATAGCCGGAATGCCTTGTTGCTGTTCACTTCCACCATCACTAAAGAGAGCCTACCTTTCCTCGACCTGACCATCTTTCCTCATCGGGGCGGCCTTGAGACTAAAATGTTTCACAAAACCACCGATAGAAACAGTCTACTATCATTTAACAGTTTTCATCCCAGATCCCTAAGGGAAAATCTCCCCGTGGGACAGTTCCTACGTCTCCGCCGGAACTGTTCTGACATAGATGAGTTTAGATCTGAATCCCGGGCTTTACACAATAAACTGATTCGGAGGAACTATCCCAGCAGGATTGTTAAGAGAGCTAACAAGAGAGCTGCCAATTGTAACCGTGAGGCTCTGTTAGAAACAGTCATTAAACCATCTACTGTTAGACCCATCTGTGTTACTACTTTTAACACGGCCTCCAATCATATTCAGAAAATCATCACACGACATTGGCGAATCCTGAATTCCAATGGGGTTAACCTGGATAAACCATTGTTTTCCTACAAAAGGAGCAATAACATCAGGGATCTCCTAGTTCATACCAGACCCAGGCCCCAATTTCAGAGTATTAACATCCCGGCCCGGGCTAGTCGATCTGGACTTCTTTTACCACCCGTTATTGGTCACACGAGATGTGGGTCTTGTGATGTTTGTCATTTGACTGCAAATACCAAAACCATAGACATTGGGCTCCCCCATCCGTGGGAACAAAGAAAACACACAAATTGTAACTCCATGTATGTTATCTACTTGATTAAATGTGCATGTGAGCTTATTTACATGGGTATGACCACAAGGAAGGTAAAGGTTAGAATAATGGAACATAGGTCTACCTTTAGATGCCAGAGATCTGTGAGTCGACTTACTACACACTTCAAAGAAAAAAATCATTCGGCCGATGATTTTTCTGGACTGTCATTGACAAGCCCTTTATTGACAGGACGCAGAATAAACCAGAGAGAGTGCTTTTCATGAGGGAACAACGATGGGTTTACAGGCTACGTAGTCATGTGAGCGGCTTGAATGATGATATTCCCTGGAACAGCCTAAACTTTTAAGTATCCATTGAATATCTGTCCTTGTTATACCGCCCTGTCTGTAATGTTGAGCTTTTATCCTTTCCTCTGACTCCTAACAGCGTTTCACGGCTGTATTTATGTGTTGCTTGCTATTTCCAACTGGACCGTGAGGGTGACGTTGTAGTCGTTGTACGCACCCCACGCTAACACGTGTAAGTAGTGGACGTTTCCCTCATTGCCTATGTAATGACGGCTGGAAAGCCCATGTAACATGTAGCTGTTGGGAATGTGTTGAAATGACGTTTATCAGCTCACCGAGATGCAGTGAGTGGGGATGAGTCGGTTTTGTTTGGAGGGTCTTATTACATGCATTATGTTCTAGAATGCCCCCTCCTTTGAACTTGGTAAAGTTTAATTACTTTTTAGGTAGCTCACGAGAGTACATTAACCTCCCTCATGGCTGTACTGCTTTCCTCTCAGTGTTGGCCTCACATTCTTTCTCTGAGTCCCAATAGCGTCTTTCGGCTATGTTTATCCGTCACTTGCTATCTCCAACATGGCCGAAAGGGTGACGTTTTAGTAGTTGTACGCACTCCGCGCTGACGCGAGTGCGTGATGGACGTCTTTCCCTTACCGCCTATGTAATGACGTTTAGAACGCCCATGAAACACTCTACACGGTGTTGGGAGCGGGTACAGATTGCGGATACTAGCTTACCTTGATGAAGTAAGTGGGATCGAGTGGTTTAGTGTGCAGGGGCTTTTGACCCATTGCGCCTTCTGAAACTAATGGGACTCAAAACTTTTGTCCCGGAGGGCTTGTGTTTTTTGACTGGTGATTCCCGCTACCACGCACAAGTTTTCCCTATTTTTCCCATTTTTCCCTTTGTGTTTTTAGTTTACCTGCATAATTAGAACCCTTTCCTTTTTGTATTTTCCCTTGTCGAAATATAGAGTGTGACAACAGGGAGCTACCTGCACCCCCCCGCCAGTTCGAGTTTGACTGTATAATAAACTCGGTAAGACCCTTGCGATGGATCTGGATGTTTGGTATTCTCTATCGTAGGAAATCTCTGTCTCTATTTTAGATACAGTTATGGGGAGTTTATTGCGTTGGATTTAGACGCCTTATTACACCTCCACCTTGTCTACTTTTTTAACATGTTTGTAAGATTAATTTACCAGGGCACAACCACCGAGTACTCTATAGGGGTAGTGCTACTCGTTCTGGGCCGACTTGGCTAGACGTATTAAGGATCATGATAAATTCACGTGTTTTTGGGCACTTTAGACTATCCAGGGATCTTGTATAGATGTGTTTCCGAGGGGGGCCACCACTCACACTGATTGTTTGGGTTATGAGGTGGGGCACAGCACTTTTGCACACTGTACTTTACTTCTCTATGTGCTTGTTTTTTTGATTTCATCTTTTACAGGTTCCTCATTGAGAGCAACGGGCTCTACTCCCTGTACCAGAGTGCGCACTAAAATAAGGTGCCTGTTCTTTCCCTTACCCCTGGATTTTTTAAGGAGGTAGGGATTTTATCCTTGTTGGGATTGTTCAGGTGAAAGTCCTGAAGAAAGCCGAGGTAGTATCTTCATTCGGCTGAAACATGTCGACATTTTAGCAGAGTGGGGGGGTAGGGCTCTCTTTACCAGTAGCCATTACCACCACCCACTGGTCCGATGAGGATCAGTTTTTGTGTCTGGACAGTGTACCCACCATTAAAGTCAGTGTAGGGATACACTGTCACCAGCTTTTAAAAATTTTCTCTGCCACATTTTTTCACCTTCTAAATCCCACACAATTTGTTTACGTGTTATGTTGTGTGTTTGTTTGTTTCCCCGTCCCTATTGCTCCACCTCCAGCGTTGGCTAGCGCGGAGGTGTGTTTAGCAGGCCCTATGATGAAGCATGACACAGCTTGCTGTGTGTGAGGGCAATTTTACACACACTGCTTGTGCCCTTCTCTATACCTTCCTACCCCCCCTATCTATTACCCTTCACGATTTATGATCCTGTTAGTCCCTGGTCCATGTTGTGTGGATCTGAATCATCCACACTGACAGGAACCTTCTTAGAATTTAAGCACACCTCTTACCTTCAATCATACTGGGACATTATAACAAAACCACTAGATAGGAAACTGTATTTTCAGTTGAGGGTGGGCTCGCTACCCTTAAGATCTTTTACGTCTAGGTGGTCTAAATCAAGTGATAACAAGTGTCCCACTTGCCCGGCCCACAAAGAATCAGTTGCACACATGCTATTTGCCTGCCCAGCTTATGCAACTCCTCGTCGAGTTTGGCTGAGACCCTTATGCAAGTTGTTAGGCACAAGTAGGAGTGCGGAAGCCGAAAGAATTCTATGTACTAGCACCTCACCCACTATTCTAATTGCAATTGCAAAATATCTTGGGTGGACATGGGCAATAAGGTCAAAGTCAATGTAATTACGAAATTTGTATGCCTAATTGTAAATATTGAAGTCCTGCAAATATTTTTATCAACCTAGTGTAGCTGGTCTCTCCCGTGTCCAATGGTTCACATGAAGAAGCTACCCTTGTTGTGATCCCCCGACAGTGAACTCTGTGTGAATTTTATTCTTTTATAATAATGAGTTTAAAAAAAATTAATGTTCAACTTTAACAAAAATCGACATGTATTTATCGCACCTTCCGATAATGTTTTCTATTGTAAATGATGGAATATTTTTTGTAAAATGCTTTTATGATGATATGTCGAATAAAGCTTAACAAACTGGAACTGGTAAATGTTTATTAAAGGTGCATTTTGTTTGTTAACTCATCAAACAATTAGCATCATTAGTTTATTATTCTTATCAAGGGGGTTCCGAAAATTTATTTTGTTTACCTTGCTCCATCAGTGTCATTCATTTTAACTCCTTGGTACAGTTTCCCCAGCTTCAGGAGAGAGTCTTATTCCTCTCATGCATAAGGTGAAATCTGGCTCCCTGCTTGATCCCTTTCCTGCTACTATTATTCGAGCTCTGTCTTTCATAACAGCCAACCCTCTGTTAGTCCTTTTAAATAAATAACTCGCTCCTTGTCCCTGACAGATTTAAAGGTGCTATGATACTTCCCTTGCTGAAGAAGCCAGGCGATGATCCTAAGCTGCTGAAAAATTATCGCCTCATTTCACTTCTTCCCGACGCAGCCGAAATTTTAGAAAGTTTTGTTACTCGGAGGCTAAGCAGGTTCCTTTATTCTTCCAATTTACTTTATCCATTGCAGGCTAGTTTCCGTCCAGCCCACATTCTAGAAGCAGTGATGCTTTCTGTCCTTTATGATCTACAATGGGAGTTAGATTTGTGACATGTCACCAAGAGTTCCCCAAGATTTATCTCATAGATGATACTGTTGAACACATGATTCTGCTGAATAGTCTGAAGGTGAATGATCTGTCAAGTCAGGCTCTGTTAGATATCCTCCTTCTTAGGAGGCCGCACACAGGAAGTGCAGCAAAGGCCATTTTCTTCTTCTAAACTAAAGCCTATGTCATCGATGGGGTCTCCCAGGGCTCAGCATTATCTCCTTTGCTGTTTATTGTTTACATCTGCCCATTGGCTTAGCCATGGCTAGTCGTGGTTGTATATTCAACAACTATGCTGATGACTCTCGACTCATCGTCCAGCTTGAGGGTACTGCTAAATCCCACCAGGATTTTGGTTGGGCACTAACTTCCTCAAGATAAATTCTGAAAAGATAGAGCTGGTTATTCACAATCACAAGACAGATCTCTGGGCCAACACCTACTATCCCTCTGAGATCAGTGCCCCTCCTGTTCCAGCGGCCTCTGCCATGAACCTGGGCATCATGGTGGAAAATAACTGTTCATGATCCTCCCCCAGATCAAGGCAGTCACAACAAAGTGCTTTGGCCTATTGAAATCCATTAGGAAGGTCGCTCCTCTTCTGTCACCAGTCTTTGAAAGCGGCTATTCCAATGGTAACTGTGTCCCACTTGAACTATGCAAACTCCCTCTATTTGGGTCTTCCTGCAAGTTCTTCACACAAATTACAAATCATTCAAAATACAACAGTGAGGATAATCTCTAAATTGCATAGACATGCGCTTATCTCTCTTGCCTTAATGAAGCTTTCCTGGCTCCCCGCCAGAGAGCTCTTTTTAAAACTGCTTGTATCATTTATAAATCCATTCATGAAGAGCTCTTTTTAAGATGGCTTGTATTATTTACAGATCCATTCATGACCAGGCTCCAGCCTCTATAGCAAGCAGAATTAAGAGGTATGTTCCTCCCAGACCTCTCAGATCCTCTCTTGCCTACCAGTAGAGGAGCCCTCGGTTCAAGCGACAGAAAAAAGGGGTCAGTAGCTTCTCTGTCCTGGCCCCCGGCTTATGGAACTCATTTTTTCCTTGATCAGGCTGGAACCTAACTTCCTGTAGTTCAGAAAGCTTTTGAAGGCCTGCCTGTTTAAGCAGCCTTTGACTAGTCTGAACCCTCTCTCATCTCCCTTCTGGTTGTCACAGCACCAATAAACCCCTGGGTGTACATGCGCTGTATAAGTTTTCCTAACATAAATCCTTGTTTGATGTAGTGGGGCAGATGAGCGAGACTAGATGTTGAGTATGTTTCTCAATTCTCTCCTGTATTGAGGAAAGCCCAGCGACTCATATGTACTAGCTAATATTGTAAACGGTTCCTCACGGAACTGGTAGCCAAAGTAAACTTTTTCATGGCATGCTGAATGTGATCCCTGGACTTTGGTTTGTATGCTGCCTGGTGACTCTTCTGTAACTAGTTTAAGTATTTACCTTTTGGAAAGACTGGATCAAAGTCCTGTATTGGAGGTGTCTGCTTCAAGTGTTTGCAAAGCGCAAGTCATTGTTTGCCATATTCAACTTGAAACTTACCTTCCTTTAAATTGAATGCTTTTGTGCTAAAGAGTTGGTTTGTCATGTAATATCCTCTTTTTCTACAGATTTTACTAGTGCAGAGATGGACTTGAAAGCTGCTGGTGGAAGCTCAACTCCATTATTCTTTTACCTCTAGTCATAAATAAAATAATTACTTTTGAAAAAATGCTAACAAAAAACAGTCCTACTTAGATTGAATAATAAATTCCTTTGATATCTTCCCTAATCCCATCCTGCCACATCCACGGCTGTGTGAAAGCAGACTAAAATTAATACTAGCTTTTGAATGGCTGAAGGCAGCCGCCAGAGGAATCATACTTGCCTTGGCTAGCGTGTTGTCAAAAGGATATTATTATGACACATCACTATCAAACTTGAAACTGAAGGTGTCCTCCCCTGAGCGGCTGGGGGCCCAGATCCTGTCTCTCTTTTATTTGTCAAACACAGCAAGATGATAGACGGAGTGCTGAAACTTTTCAACCACTCACCCCCAGTCACAGATCTGGGTTTAATCCATCGTTCTTTTGCTCACTATGCAACTCCAGTTTTAACCGAGCCATATGCAAATCAGTCTAAACCCTGTTCCTCAAGGGAACAGTACAGCCCGAACTGCCAGGCTAGAAAACTGGACCGGAAATAAGCATTCTGGGACTGGTTTCGGGGTATTATCCCTCATCAGCCAGGCTAGCTTGAATCCAGTGGCACAGCAAGCAAGAGACCCACGTCTGGGCATACCCATGGCCACTTAGGGCAAACATAGCAAACACAACAAGATGATAGACGGAGTGCTGAAACTTTTCAACCACGCACCCCCAGTCCCTTGCTCACTTTGCTGCCACTGGATCCGAGCTAGCCTGGCTGATGAGGGGAGTTACCCCGAAACTGGTCCCAGGATGCTTGTTTCCGGTCCAGGGAAGGCCTAGCTTGGCAGTTCGGGCTGGACTGTCCCCAGGAGAAACAGGGTCAAGACTGATTTGCATATTGCAGGGTCTGAACTGGGGTGGCGAAGTGAGCTAAAGAACGATGATGAATTCAACCCAGATCTGTGACTGAGGGTGAGTGTCTGAAAGGTTTCAGTGCTCCGTCCATCATCTCCTTGTGTTTGCATTGTTCACCCTAATTTGGCAGGGTATGCCCAGACGTGGGTCCCTTGCTTACTTTGCGACTGGATCCAAGCTAGTCTGGCTGATGAGGGGTGTTACCCCAAACCGCTCCCAGGATACTTGTTTCCGGCCCAGGGAAGACCTGTCTTGGCAGTTCGGGCTGGACTTTTCCCATGATGAACAGGGTCAAAACTGATTTGCATATTGCTGGGTCTGAACTGGGGTGGCGAAGTGAGCTGAAGAACGATGAAGGATTCAACCCAGATCTGTGACTGGGGGTGAGTGTCTGAAAAGTTTAAACGCTCCGTCCATCATCTCCTTGTGTTAGCTTTTATTTGTGCCCAGCTCCCACAGGCGCTCACACCCCTTACGGTTCTGCTGCTGCCACGGTTTGATTATTATTATTATTATGTTTTTCTTTGGATAGTTCACTCCTAAAGGAGATGTACTTTATGTTTACTATGTTAATATGGTGAGGTGTTCCTTCGTTATTACTGAGCTGGGAGTGCCCACATTGTACATGGAGGTCTATCCAAGTTGTGTGACAGAATGTATGATGCTACGTGCCCCTTCTTATTGTTCTGTTTCCATGTGTAGCAAGATGTAATGTTCTATGATATGCAATTCAGAATAAAAACAAGTTGAAAAAATAAATAAATGAAACTGAAACCTTGGACCAGAGATCCCCTGCCTGTCTTATGTCAATCATAAGCAAAGCTAGCTGCAGATTCCTTAACGTAGAATTCTCCCTAGGCGCCATACTGGATCCTGAAATTTTTTTCCCAGCAGAACCTATGCGTGTCGGTTGAGGGCGTCGTGCAACTCCGTAGCGGCGTCGTCCACCGGGTGTGGCGTAGACGGAATCCATATAATCCCTTCGACGTGCTGACGACAGTTTCTTCTTTTCTGCGCTACAACTTGGATCTGGAGAAGCAGTTCCTCTGGCCATTTTTTGTCCTTCTACAATGTTTTTTCAACTGGATTAGTGTGCTATTTTTCTATGCCTTCTGGTTTTAAACCTAGAGTCTTGTGCTCAACAGATGTCTGGCACCGACCCTCATTCTGTCTGCATGTGGTGCTTGGGCGAACACCACAACTCCGAGGAGTGCGACACCGGTCAACAAATGAAGCCAAAGACGTTGCGGGAGCGACGGATGAAGGTCCTGACGGCGCGGTTGTCAAGATCCTCTGAATCTCACTGAACTCGGTCTCCTTCCCGATCAACGGTTCTTTCACAGAGCCGTTCCCATAGATGTCGCTCGTTGTCAACGCCCCATGGTAAGTCACATCGCAAACGCTCAAGTCGTGACATCTCCCGGCTTCGTCTCACGATGTGGTTTCCCACGGCTCCTCACGGCCTCAAGCTGAGGACCCTGTGCATGAGTCTCTCCAATGCCTCCCTGCTTTTCCTGGGGCCAGGGCGACTTTAACCCAAATGAGAGATTATTATTGGCCTCACATGCCATCTTTGGGTCTTCACCTTCCCCTGGAGCACCTTCAGGCTCTAAGGAGGTGACGGGTGCTTTGACTGTGCCTACGCCGGTGGGCTCGCCCTCGGCTGCAGTTAGGCCCTTATTCACATTGACGCTGGTGCACAGCCCTTCGGGATTCACACCTGCGGCACCGATCGACTCCGATTTGGCGTTGGGGCTTGCTCCTGAAATGTCAGCCTCCCCACGCATGATTTTGTCCACTGCCCTTCCAATGTCTTCTCACAACGTCGGTACGATGCCGGATCGGCGTCGATCGATGTTGGGTGCAGAGCAAATGCATCAGTGTTCGCTGGAACAATTTTCGGAAGAAAATGATGAAGGGGTTGGGCTTGTGCCAATGTGTCTTGATCCTCCTATGGTGGATAGTTGGATTGCTGATTTGGATGAAGTAAGTGGGTTAGAATCTTCCCCTGCTTCTGTCCTTCTTTCTCCTCCTTGCCTGGCCACAGAGGACCGCTCTTCTTTGGCAGACATGTTGGAAAGGGTGGCTGTAGTTTTAGATTTCTCTTCCTTTGGTAGCAAAGTCTACGGACCCGCTCATTGGAGTTCTTCACCCCGGCCAATCAGGTGTTGAGCTGGTATTGCCCTTTTGTGAGGCACTGTATGATGTTTTGTTAGGGGCCTGGTCTAAGCCCGATACTGGTGCTCCTATGGACCATTTTATGCCCACAAGCACCGCCCTGCCACTACCAACCTGGATTGTCTTCTCCGCCACCCGACACACCGCAGTTTCGTGGAGCAGGTCGCTACGGCTTCTCTTGATTTGAATTGTCTGCCTCATACTCCGCTTGACAGAGATTCCCGGAGACAGGAATCTTGTGGAAGGCATATTTTCTCCTACATCAGTTGTGCTTTACGTTCCATTAACACATCTTGCCTCCTCGATAGTTTTTCTCATGCCTTATGAGACTTCTTTGGCACAGCTGTTGCCATCGCTCCTGGATGCTAATCAGAACAACCTGGCCTAGTTGATTGTGGATGGACAGCAGGCTGCTAAATTAATAATTTGGTGTGGATGGACACCACCAATTCGGTTGGCTGTGCCATGGCTTCTTCTGTGGCATTGCACAGGCGGGCTTGGCTTCGTACCACTGGGTTTTTGGAGGCTGTCCAATCCACTTTAGTTGACATACCTTTTGATGGCCTCCATTTATTTGGCGCCCATGCTGACGCTGCTTTGCGCCGTTTTTAAGACCGTGGGGGGAGCACAGATACTTAGCTCTGTCGACCTTTTCTCAACCTTCAATGTTATTCTACAGTTGAGTTGTTCATGTTCAGCTTGTTATTCTGTGTTGTATCACTGACTCCTATCAGTGTTCTGTTACGCTTTTTGAAGATCCCCTATGTTGTTCAGCTCTGTATATATAGCACGTCGCCTAGAGGGGTATTCCTGCTTCTGCTGGTCTTATACTTCTTTGTATTTACACTGTCAACGACAGGTTGCCTTTCTTTGTGTCCTTATTACCGATGTGACCTGCTCTTAGGGGCACTTGCGGTAGGCATATTGCCATTCTTTTTACTAATTTGCTATCCTTTATGGGATCTTGTGGCTTGTTTTTCCCTTGGGGAAGGTTATGTACAGTTTGCTACTATCCGTGCATAGTTAGTCTCTCCTGATTCTCTCAGGGAGCACCCTTTATGTTAAAGAATTTCCCACTGGAGCAGTGGAACGTCTGGTAGGGTCTCTAATTGGCAATCCACGTTCTGGGCCTGACCAGCGATCTCCGTTGGGACATCTTTTTCTCTTGTGTCCCTATTCTCTTTCGGCAATCTTTCTCACTTTTCTTCAGCAGGTTACGGAGTGTTATTTCCTTATTCTGTTTTCGTCCTGCTGATTTTATTTATTGGTGGTCTATTCACTTTCTTTATCTGTATGGTCGTGCATGAGGGTCTTAGATTCTCTATCTCTTTATTTTTACGACCAGCCTCGTCCTTGTTCTGACTCTGTCAGGTACTGAGTACTAATGCTGCATATATGCAACGTATTTAACTTGCTGCCTCTTTTTGCATGGCATCCAGATGTTTATATTTCTCTTCTTTCGCCTTGCTCCTTCTGCAAGTTAATGACTTCATATGCATATGGACTCTTGGTCTTACTATTGGTTCCTAACCAATAGGTCCGTCTTTGGTGTTCTTTCATAGACTGTTATGTTCGTTTGTGCTATACGATTTCGTATATCCTGATTTTCAGGATTCTATTTTTGTCATGGGAGTACCTTTTGGAGTTCCTTTCTTCATTAGATGAATTTCTCATCTTTTTACCTCAGTTGCTTCAATTCTTAGACCTACTGTGTTTGGCATATCATGCACAGGACTCTGTCATGGCACTAGTTTTTCCCTTTACTCAGGGCTTACAAGTGTTGCCTTTCTCATTGCTTCAATTTTGTTGAATCCTGCTTTTTGTGGAACTGCTGTTCCTCCTATGATTATATATTGTGTTTTTTTCATTTGCCTCTTCTTCTGATTGGCTTTTTCATTGTTGGTTCACGATTTTGGACCTTTTGCTTTATGTAGTTTAATTTCCCGTCTGGACTATGGTTTTTTCAACTTTTTCATTCGCTCCTTCACCTTCCTTGACAGTCTCGGCCTTCCAATAATTGGCCTTTACTCACCTTGGCCTGTTTTACGTCAAGTTCACATTTGTATTCTTTATGGGAAGGTTCCCTTTTCTGTTGCTTTCTGCAGGATGTGGCTCTTACCAGTCCCTTTTTCAGGCTTCTAATTGGCTAGCATAACTTACTTATGCTTCACTGGTTTTTATTTTGTTGACCAGTAGGATTTCCCCATGCCATCTTTTTCTCTGTTTCTTTGTACTATGTTGCTAATTGCTCAAACTCATGCTACTTATGTTCATGAATGTCAGCCTGATGATTGATGCTTTCTTTCTTTCGTTGATATTTTTTATGTATCACTGTATTATCTATGGATGTGTATATATGCATCTTTGTGTGTGTGTGTATATATATATATGTCTATGGTTGGTTCTGGTTGCTACGGCAACCATGGGAGAATGCTCAACATGTATATAAGTTGTAAAATGGCAGAGCTCTTTATGCAGTGAACAAGGCGGTCCTGCCGCCGAAACGCGTCTGACCTTTGTTTGGAATAAATCGCCATCTGTGCCAAATGTCTCACGGAGTCGGTGCCTGTTTGTTTGACGCTGTCAGGATGGAATGATATATATATCTATATATATATATATATATATATATATATATATATATATATATATAGATAGATATATATATTATCTACTGGCGGTCGCCAGTAGATAGTTATAGTTACAACCTATTATCCATAGGAAATCCGCGACATTCTATTTGAAATAACTCTCTTGCCGGTTGACGTATCTTCGCGAAATTTTCAAACTTCGTGGGGCACTCCGGTCCGCTCCTACCCTGAAAGTCTCGGGGTGATACGTCAAGTGGGGGCCGAGAAAAAGGGGGTCCCAAAACGCGTTTTCCCCATGCATTTTTCCATAGGAAACTTTAGACACGGCTACAGCCCGAACTGCTGAACGGAATTACACCAAATTTGGCAAAGAGGTAGTTCTTGGTTCAGAAAGAACCCTTTTTGTTAAATGGTGTAAATCCGTTCAGTAGTTGCTGAGAAAATGAAAAGTAAAAAGTTAGTGATATCTATGGGCACGGAGGATTCGCGCACCCTCACCGCACCCTGCGCGCACCGTCCCGATCACGAGCTGCATTTTAATTGGCTGTCAACATTCCGATTCAGGAAATGTTGGCAGCCATTTTGTCCCTCGGTAGAACCGAGGGACAGAAACAAGTGCGCAAAGCGCACAAAGGGGGCAGGGTAGAAACACCCTGACCCCTAGGTTTGCTCAGGGGGTCCCACAAGGACCCCTGGGCAAAAATAAAAAAATTTTTTTAAAATCGGCAGGATGCGCTCAGGGTGCGCGAATCCTGCCGAAAAAAATCGAAGCGCGGTCTCCGCGCTTCGATGTTAATTGGCCCCGGGTGGCCCAAGTCCCGGGGGCATGGTGGGGGATAATTTAATGTGTGGGGGCCTCAAGGGCCCCCAAGCCCGGGGACCGCCACCCCCGGGGCTTTTTTAAAAATGGTGCGGGAGGGCTCTGAGCCCTCCCGCAGCCCCGGGGACCACCACCTCCCGGGGCTTTTTAAAATTAATGACAACCTGTGTGGGGGCTCCAGCCCCCACACGCCCGGGACCGCCACCTCCCGGGGCACTAAACATTTAAATATGGGGGTCCGTTACGGACCTCAGAGCCCGGGGACCACCACCTCCCCGGGGCTTTGAACTGAATTGGAGGGGGCCGCGCGGCCCCCTCCTGGAGCCCTTGATGGCCCTGGGGACCACCACCCCCAGGGCCGGCTCCTGCAGTGTCCCGGGGTGCCTACCCCGGGACACTGTAGTTTGCTATGGCAGGACGGGAGCCTCGCGGCTCCCGTCCTGCCATAGCAAACTGCTTTGGATATTGGAAGAGAGAGCAGGAAACCTGCTCTCTCTTCCAATATCCAAGCACATTGCTTTCCACATGGGGAGCAGCATGTCAGCTGCTCCCCATGTGGAAAGCAATGCCGGCTCCCAAGGGACGCGGGGAGCCGGCGGGACTGTGGGGGATTGGGGACCCCCACAGTCCCCAACGGAGAGGGCCAGCCCCGGGGGATGGGGTCCCCGGGGCAAGTAGTGGCCCGGGAGGGGCCACGCGGCCCCCTCCCCAAAAAAAAAAAAAAAATTAAAAATAGGAAGGCCAGCCCCGGGGATGGGGTCCCCGGGGCCTTAAAATGGCCAGAGGAGGGGGCCACGCTGCCCCCTCAAAATAATAAATAAAGAGGCCATGCCCCGGGGGATGGGGTCCCCGGGGCCAATACAGGCCAAGGGAAGGGGGGCCACGCGGCCCCCTTCCCGTTTTTTTTTTTTGGGGTAATTAAAAAAAGGGGTAAGGCCCTGGGGGATGGGGTCCCCAGGGCCCAAAAACAGAAAAAAGGAAGGGGGGCCACACAGCCCCCCTTCAGGGGACAAAAAAAACAACAACAAAAAAAAAACGATCGGGCCCGCAGGCCCCGCCCCCTTACTTCACCACTCTGCAAACGCGCCCCCTGGCGCGTTTGCAGAGGGGGAACAAATTCACCTTGAATACTGGGGGTCCCTGGGGGCCAACTAGCCCACCAGGAACCTCCAGTATGCGCCAGGGGCTGCCTTGCAGAGACGTGTAGAGAGGCCACACCCCTTTTACACCTCTCTGCAACGCAGTTCTGTGGCGCTTTTGGAGGTATATGGTGGGCTAGTTGGACTCCGGGGACCCTCAGGATTCAAGGGGACTTAATCCCCCAAATTAAAACGCGCCACGGGCGCGTTTGCACAGTGGTGAAGGGAGGGGCGGGGCTTCAGGTGACATGTGTGCAAACAGGCCCCGTGGCGCGTTTTAAGATGGGGAATTAAATCCCCTTCAATCCTGAGGGTCCCTGGGGGCCAACTAGCCCAACAGGTACATCCAGAATGCGCCACAGAGCTGCGTTGCAGAGAGGTGTAAAAGGGGTGTGGCCTCTCTACACGTCTCTGCAACGCAGCCCCTGGCGCATATTGGAGGTTCCTGGTGGTCTAGTTGGCCCCTAGGGACCCTCAGGATTCAAGGGGACTTAATCCCCCAACTTAAAACGCGCCACGGGGCGCGTTTGCAAAGATGTCACCTCAGGCCCCGCCCCTCCCTTCACCATTGTGCAAATATTCCTCTAAAATCAGCCGAAATAGGAATTCCGATTTACTCACCTGTTATAAGGAGAGACCTCAGTGCTGTATCTTTCAGCCCAGTACTGGTCCTGAAAAGTAATTTTAACCGTACTTACCAGTAACTTGAATTTCCTTCCATAGGCTAACATTGACTGGTTTCACTTGGAAATTCTTCTAAGTGTGGAGTTTTGGAACTTTAAAATATTCCTCTAAAATCAGCCGAAATACGAATTCCGATTTACTCACCTGTTATCAGGAGAGACCTCAGTGCTGCATCTTTCAGCCCAGTACTGGTCCTGAAAAGTAATTTTAACCGTACTTACCGGTAACTTGAATTTCCTTCATAGGCTAACATTGACTGGTTTTCAGCAAAAAGTTTCAAAGTGTTGATTTTCACAAACTACAAATATTCCTTAAAAATCGCCTGTATGACTTAAACGCATTCTTTCAACTGTTTACAGGAGATGCACCAGTGCTGGATCCAGGATCCAACACTGAGTAAGAAAAAGTAACGATAACAGTTTTTACCTGCTAAGTGAATTTCCTTCCATAGGATAACATTGGTGATTCTATGAGAAAAAGTTTCTAAGTGTCAACTTTTAAAATACAATAATATTCCTTAAAAATCACGACTGTAACCAAAACGCTTTTACTCAACTGTTTACAGGAGATGAACCAGGACTGAATCTAGGATCCAGTCCTGTGGTTAGAAAAGTAATCCATAAAGTAACTAATTGCATTTAACTAGAAATTCACATTGAGCTGAATGTTGCATTGTGTTTGAAAATGTGTTGCCCATTGCAACAACTGTAACTACTGTACTTAAAAGTCTATTGCCTATCTGCAAAGTATTTAAACTAAAGTAATTCATTAAGAGAAAGTATTTTTGTAATGTAATGTATAATGTAATTACAATGTAATTTAAAAAATAAAATATGTAAAAAAAAATTGTTTCTAAAAATGTACTAAATCAGTATGAAAAAAATTAATATAACAATTAATACATTTAAAAATTGTCATTTACAAAACCTTTGAAATTCACTAAAAAAACGTAGGTTTCAGGCACGTTATAGTTAGAAATTAGCATTTAAAAAACCTTTGAAATTCACTGAAAAAACCATAGGTTTCAAACACGTTATAGTTACAAATTAGCATTTAAAAACCTTTGAAATTCACTGAAAAAACCATAGGTTTCAGACACGTTATAGTTACAAATTAGCATTTAAAAAACCTTTGAAATTCACTGAAAAAACCATAGGTTTTAGGGACAGTTATAGTTACTTGGACATTGCACTCGTACAAAACCCGTGAAATTCCCCCGTTATAGTTAGTTCAGCTAACTATAACTCGCGCCCCGCAATGCACTGCTGATGACGTCACATATTACATCACTCATGACATGGTCAGTGACATCACTGATGACATCACTGATGACATCTCAAATGACATCACTGATGACATCATCCACGTGATAATCTGATGCACCTCCTCACACCCTAATATAATCTTTGATACACCCACTCTAAATTACAGACTGCCATTCGCAAAACCATAGACACTCCAACACCAATAACCACATACCCACTCACTGATTCTTAGGTCTACACACACACATCCACTCACTCAGCCGTACAGTCACTCATACTTACGGTCACTCAGTACAGGACTATCATATGCACTCTTACTCCTATATAGACACTCAAACAACGCCACTCATCCATAGAGGTACTCACACACCTAGTCAGTCATGCAAATAATTAAACACACTGCCATTTACTCACCTATACAGTTATACACACACCAGCTCACTTACTCATACAAATAGTAGCACATTGTTACGCTCTTATACAATCACTGATACAAGCACACACTCATCCATACAGCCACTATCACAATCACTCACTCTCGCTTATAGCTATTTATATACTCCAACACACATATATACTGCCTTTCACATATGTAGTTACTCACACATGTACCACTGGGACATACATTCACTCACTAACACACTCTTACACACACTTACCCACCCATACAGTCTATCACAGATGCACTCTTGAAACCATCCACCCAGTGAATCACCCACTCACACATCTATGCACAGAGTCGCACACACCCCTCCCACACAAACACTCAGGCACCCATACAGATACTCACACAAGCATTCAATAACTCAAATAGACACTCATGTAGCTATTCACAAACACATGCAGCCACTTACACAGCAACAGACAGACGGATACAGACATTCACCCAGTTTAGTCACTAACCCATGCATTCAGTACGATACGTTAAATCACTCACTTATACAGTCAGTCACGCACCTACTAAATCATCCATACAGACACTTACACACCCACTCATTCTTCAATACGTCTTTTCCTATATATATTAAAAATATTTAAACTTTAGAGAAACACACAGTCACTGGATGATGTCATCAGTGATGTCATTTTAGATGTCATCAGTGATGTCACTGACCATGTCATGAGTGATGTAATATGTGACGTCATCAGCAGTGCATTGCGGGGGCGCGAGTTATAGTTAGCTGAACTAACTATAACGGGGGAATTTCACGGGTTTTGTACGAGTGCAATGTCCAAGTAACTATAACTGTCCCTAAAACCTATGGTTTTTTCAGTGAATATATATATATATAGATATATATAGATATATATAGATATAATGGTTTTGTGCGTACCTAGATTTTTAGGTATCTATCGGTTTGGCAATGTTCTATATACATATAAGATTTATATATATATATATATGTGTATGTATTTCTCTATATTTATATGTCTATATTTCTTTTGGGTAATGCTGCATCCATGTCACATTTTTGAGCTATGTCTAGATGCATTGCTTTTCTTCTCCACCCCGCTGTGGATCCTCCCTGTTGGGTGTTTCTAGCCGGGTTCCATTGCCTGGAGTGCCTCCTGGACGGGACTCGTCTTTGTTTGGTCCTCGTTGGTTTGTAGTGGAAGCATGCCTCCCGCTTCCCTAATTGAATGTGTGTTCAAGGTTTCTTCTTGGTGTTTTCGTCCCAGATAGTATCAATTGCTGTGGGTATGTAGAGCTTTGCTCTGTAACGGTTTCTGTGGAACTGTTTTTTATGGGCTTCAGCTATTCATGGTTCCAATTCCCACCTTGAGTCTGTGTAATATGGGATCATATTGATTGGTGTATTATGACACATGGTTTTTCTATTTCTGTGGGTTCTGCTTACCCATCTCTTTCCATGTCTATTTTTACTGTTATCTGTGGTTCTTCCATGGTTCTTATGGTGGGGTGCATCTTTTTTCTCACCTAATTTCTCATTCTACTGGTTCGTTCTGTCCTGCATTAGACCAGTTAGTTCTGTCCTGCATTAGACCAGTTAGTTCTATATTTGGATTCTTTGGTAAGGGCAATTCGCAGACCCACATCCAGGGATGGTGTTGCTTTGGTATCTAATTCTAAGGTAAGGAATTTGCGGCTAGATGCCTCTATCAGATGGACAAGTTACTTACCTTCAGTAATGCCTTCTCTGGTAGAGACATAGTCTAGCCGCAGATTCCTTACTAACCCTCCCATCCTCCTCGTTCTGCGAACTGCTTTCTTCTTGCCTACAACATCCGTTTCTTGAAATAATTTTAAAGTAAATTACCACTTGTGGTGGTTGATTCATTATATAGTTCATTACCACTTGTAGTGGTTAATTTAAAGATGTATCTATCTTTTTGCCACACTGTTTTCATAGCCAGTTTCTAGGGTGGTTCTACGTTTTGGCACAGAAATTAGTCATGGAAGAAACTGATGTCAGTGCGTCGAGGAAGGGCTTATATGGACTCCATCAATGTCACATCCAGTAAAAGATGTCGCTACGGAGTTGCACGACGCCTTCAACCGACACGCAGAGGTTATGCTGGTAAAAATGTCTCAATCCAGTCTAGTGCCTGGGGAGAATTCTAAGGTCAGGAATCTGCGGCTAGACTATGTCTCTACCAGATAAGGCTTTACCGAACGCAAGTAACTTGTCCAACGTCCAAATGCCTTCTTAGTCTGTGCAGCGGAATGTTGTAGTCCACTGTATCAAAGGAGGTAAACTGATCAAATAAAAATAGAACTGCAATCCATCCCTTGTCTCTGGACCCATCACAACATTAGAAACCTCCAGTAGATATGTATGTGTGGAATCGATAATAGTTTTTAGAATTTAAGACCAAACTTTAGGATTATCTAGAGGGACCATTGTTTTTGATAATAATTAAGCTTCAAAGTTCACTTCCCTTGTATGCACTGCCTTAATCCTGTGTCACGAGAGGAAGCCTGTCTGAGAATCCAACACTTTTTTTTTTTTTTTATCAGTACGGATTGTATGTGTTTGACAATTTAGTGGATTACTAGGGCAGTTAATTAGAAGTAAAGTGTGTGTAAGTGGGTTTAGAATTTGCTAGAATAGAAGTGTCCTGTTAAGGCTTGTTGAGCAGAGACGTGACTAACAAATAATCAGAACTTAAAGGACTATGTCCCAGGCAAAAAAAGCCTGTGAGATTTGAGATAGTTTCTAAAATTCTTCAATACATGCATAATTGCTTTGGAAAAATAAATTAAAACCAATATATACTGTAAAAATAATTCATTAGAAAAACAGGGACGGGTGGAATGTGGAATTAATTCTAGCCACTGGTAATCACTATGGGCCGTATTCCAGTCCATCATTTTTTTTTTATCACGTCGAGAACGTATTGCTGTATCAGCATAAAATAGTCAATTTACTACCTGAGTGCATGTGGTTCTGAAGGAAGGGAAACCATGGTGTAAAATATATTCTAAAATCCACACAACTCATGCAGAGTGGAAATGTACATTTGAGGTTATATCTTTGAAAAGACAACACTAAAATACAACAAACTTACTTAGGCATTAATTCATATTTACCATTTGACGCCTGTTAAATTTGTTTTACCTTTGTTCATGTGTTGGTTTGATTATCGTAACAGAAAGTTTCCTATGGGATTCCTACAAAAATTGCTTGTTTTGGGTCCCCTGTACCCCTAATAACTTGGTCACTCTTTAAACAATGTGCACCAAATGTGGAAGGATTAAAGTCTGAACTTTGTAGTTTGTTTTCACAAAGTTTGGTGTAAATTTTGAGTGTGGTGCAAAGTTATTAACAGTGCAATAATGGGGCTTTCTATGAGGTGTTGTCAACTGTATCTACAAAGGAGTGAATCATGACTTTGTAATGTTTATGCTAAACTCATTGTATATGTCCATAGGTTTGTATATATTTGTGCATGTTTGTCCATCTCTCCTTATTCATCTACAATGCCCATTAATTCTCATAAATTGTGTCCACCTGCACCTTGATGCCATTATATACTGTTGCAACTACTGTATAATCTGTGCAACATCAAATGATTAAAACAGGGTTTCAATCTTTGACTTTTAGCTAACACCGCTTTGTGTTCTGGGACTTAGACTTTGCGATATTAAATTTGGGCAAACATCTCCTGTCATGCAAACTGTAGTTGGCTACATCATCTATACACAGGAGGACATTCTTTTCAGTAAAAATGTTTTCTCTTGTAACTGAATCAAATCCTAGTCTTTCTTTTGGTGATAGCTGCTGTTTTGTGTATAGCATGTTAATACTGTTTTGCCTCTTTCCGTGCTGTAAATAACAGTATTTACGATGACCAAAGTTACTGTAAACTATCTTGTGTCTAACAGCTTTAATCTGTGACCATTTTGTTTTTTCCAGAGTTATTAAAGCTATTGAAGGAAAAATGATTGCAGATGAACTCGTAAGTTGGTATTTGCACTATCTAAGATAAAATTACATTGTGATTGTACATTTGTTTCCTGGGCATGTGTATGGGATCGACTATCTGTGTTGTAAAACTGTTCATAAAAGTTCAAGTTTGCACAAAGATATTGTGGTCTGACTGCACATCACTTGCTCTCTTTCTGAACCCACATGTACTAGATAAGATGTCTATATTTGGGTAATGCACACTCTTTAACACTTTCAGTGCTTAGATGTTGGGCCACAGATCTTTTTACAATTTTGCTCTTAAGTTGCTGAGACATATGCCTCATTTGCCATGCTGTGCACTTTCTGATAGAGACTTCTAATTGCAGATTCCTCACCTTTGTGAATTTCCCCTGACACTAGACTGGATCCGGAAGATTTTCATAGCAACTATTGTGTGGGGCCAGTAAGTGAAACTATGCGGCTCAGTGTCGAGTCTGGCCCACCCTGGATGTGACTTCCGGGCCGTTATATCCTCACCACCTCCGCATACTGGCCTTTCTTTATGCGCCTTCTGATGCAGATCTGGAGCTCTCTCCCTCAAGTCTGTCACACTTGACCGAGTTTTTCTATCCGAAATTTCCATTGTGCAAGGGGCATGTCCAATCCTAAGACCACAAGATTCAAGCTGTGCAAAGATTGCCATAAACAGATATCAGTGAGGAACCCCCATGAGGTCTGTTTGCTGTCTGGGCTTCTCAGATTGGGCGTCGTCCGATAACTGCGCCAGGATGAACCCAAAGGTAATCCGTGACCACAACACCAAACTCTACGTCGCTGAGCATCGACTGAAGTCAAAAAAGTCCCGTTTGAAGTCAAGGGCATGGACGGACTCAAGCTCCTGGGCCCAATCATCGTCCAAGTCTAGATCTTCAGGAACACTGCTCCCCTTCATTATGCTGCTCCCACCATTCAGTCGTGTGACCTCCCAGGTACTGCAAGGCTGCAAACTTTGTCTCCAACCCCAGAACCGGTTCTGACCCTCCTCCAAATTTGGACTGATTTTCCAGGCCCTGGGGCCATGCCTCTACAAATTCAGGAATTCTGACTATGTTTTTAGTACCCCTATGGATCCCTCTGGAAAATCTTCATTACCTAAAGATCCAAAGTGGCCTTCAGTTGTGTTGCTGCCAGCGGGCCCACCCTCTACGCTGACAGTGCCACTCTACCTCATTTTAAGGTCTGTTCCAGCTTCAGGTTTCTTATGTCATGCTGCAGCCCCAAGCATCGACATCTGCACTGATGCCTCTAACGCCAAAGGGTTCCAGTTCTCCGTTTCGACTCATGAGATGAGCCCGGAGCGACTTCCACCGACGTCGCACTGACCTTGCATGCACCCCCATTTCGACCCTGATCACTCCTGCTATGCCACCATGAATTCAGAGATAATGACTATAGTTATAGCCTTGTTTATGAAGAGGAAAACACATTTTTGGATTTTCTGTGCTTGGGTGCATCCCATGATGCTGACCTCCTCTTTCCTAATGTTGCCACTGAAGAGTCTGCCTCCTTGGCCACTGTAATAAGGATAACAGCTGAGGTCTTGGACTTTTAACCCTGCCTACCACAGAAGTCAAGACAAACGTACTGACGGAAGTGCTTCACCCCTCGACAGACTAACCAGAAGCCCCTGCTGCCATTTAATGTGGTCGCGGACAGACTGTTGTGCACCTGGGCAATACCTGGATCTTGCTTCCCAGTCAGTAGGAAAATTGCAAGGCAGCACAGACATGCCACAGGGGATCTAGCCTTCTAACTGCAACACCTGTCACCATAAAGCTTGGTGGTGCAGGCCTCCACTTGTCATCTGAAACCAAATGCGTTTCCCACTACCCCACCAGATCGCAATTCAAAACGCATAGAGACATTTGCCAAATGGATGTTCTATTCTGCCAGCCATGCCCTCCGGTCTGTCAGTATAAGCTGCCTACTAGGGAGATAGACCCACGTGTTACGGAACATAGTGGCAAACATCTTGCCCATGGTCCCACATGACGTACTGCCAAACCTCCAATGCCTCAACCAGGATATTTAAGATGAGGAAAGGTAGTATATCTGATTAAGAACTCTGCAGATTCCTTACCTTACTTTACCATGGTGATGAGGACAGAGGCTGAGATTCTGGAACTTACACTGCCCTCAGTGGCAGTCAAGATGAATTTCTTTACAGAGGTGCTTCTGCCAGGAGTGGTCCCCATAGAATCTATCCTCCATTTTAGAGATGCCCTCACAGATGTCCAGCTCGTGGCATGGACCAAGCCCTGTGCAGGGGCTCCTGTGCATAGGACATTTGCCCGGCACCTCTGCCCAGCTCCTGGGGACCAAGCTCACCCAGCATCCCATCCCGGAGAACCTGATTGTCCAGGCCTCCACCTCCAAAGTCAACCCTTATGACTCTCTTCCAACAGCCTTGCATTGCGGTCAGTGAACACTGCGTGCCTCTTGGGCTAATACAACCACACAGTTTGTGAATTGGTTGTGCATGGGCTGCCCGTGGTCTGGGAGGAGGCCCGAGCCATCCTGACCCAGGCTATTGCCGATGGCAGAGATTCAGCAAAGTTCAGTATTTGCTGCGGACTGGATTCAACTGACTCACTTGGCAGAGTGATTGCGTCATCAGTGGCACTCCAATGCCACGCCTAGATGAGATCTACTGACTTTTCTGTGGATGTCCAGGCATCCCTCATGGACTTGCCTTTCGATGGCACCCACCTCTTCGGTGATTCAGCAGATTCTGCGCTGGAGCACTTTAAGGACAGCTGGGCCACTGCCAGTTTGTTGGGTCTCTCCGCGGTCCCATGGCAACTCCGTTCTGCCTTTTGCCCCTTTCATGGCTACAGTAGGGGCTACCAACTGCTTCCATTCCCACCCAGTCCCCCAAGGCCAACAGGCTCTCCAGGCCTTTTGTGGCCATGTATGTGGCTCCCACAAGTCTTGTGGGACACACAGCCACCCACCACACTGGCAGTCGTAGTCTCAACCCCCCGTTAGTTTGTCCTCTTACCACCATGGACAACCAGTCGGAAGCCGGATCCTCCACCACCTGCCCCCTGGCAGTCATAACATCGGACAAGTGGGTACTTCAAATTGTTCAGGGGGGTTACTCCATCCCTCTCTTAGAGGCCACGTCGTGTATGCCACCATCCTCCGGCCGCTGACGGAGGTCCACTTCTCTCTGCTACGTCAGGAAGTGCTGGATCTTTTGGCCAAAGGACCCATTGTGAGGGTGCCGACATCTAAAGTAGTTCATGGTAACTATTTCCACTACTTTCTGGTGCCCAAGAAGGATGGAGACCTCTGCCCCATTTTAGACCTGCACCCTCTCAACTTTTCCTTGAAGAAGGAGAAAGTTGAGATGCTCACGTTGCTTCAGGTTCTGGCTGCCCTGGATACTGGATGGTAGCGCTGGACATGCAGGATGATTACTTTCATATACCCGTCCTGCCTGCCCACAGGCGTTGCCTGCGGTTCACGGTGGGCCACAAGCATTATACGTTCGCTGCACTCCTTTATGACCTCACCAGTGCCCCTTGTGTGTTTACCAAGGCGATAGCGGTGGTCGCAGCACATCTGTGGAGGTCAGAGTTTTCAGTCTTCATCTACCTCGATGACTGGCTATTGAAGGCCTCCAGACTACGGTGGACCTCCTGCATTCACTAGGGTATACTATAAACATGCCATAGTCACACCTAACTCACTGTCTGAATCTCGGAGCTGTTCTGGACACAGTGCAGTTTCAGCCTCTATCCTGGATTTCGTGGAGACTGACTCGGAGGCTGCTGGGCCTCATGTCCTCCTGCATCCCGCTTGTAACACATGCCAGCTGGCATACGCGGTCTCTGCAGGGGCACCTGAAGTCCCAGTGGGCGCAGCATCAGGGGAATCTCTCCAGCTTGGTCCAGATATCACAGGGAAATGCAAATGATCTGCAGTGGTGGCTGACGAACCACGATTGGGTCAGCGGCAGACCCCTTTCCCACCCAGAACTGACTGTAGAGACAGATGCATCACTCCTGGGTTGGAGCGTCCATCTGGGAGAGGTGGAGATCAGAGGACTATGGTCTCCAACGGAGTCTCAGCTCCACATTAACTTGCTGGAGTTGAGAGCGATTCGCCTGGCATTTAAATCCTTTCTTCCTTCCATCAAGGGAAGGCTGGTTCAGGTGTTCAACATCACCGCCTTGCAGTTTTGCAACCACCAGGGCAGGGTGGGGTCATAAACCCTTGGTCAAGAGGTCCTCCGGTTCTGAATATGGCTGGAACATGAGGACATATTCCTGGTGGATGTATGATTAAACAACTACCATTTAAAAAACGAGTGCCTAAACCACGAAGGCTAAACAACTACCAAAGCCCAACCACTACATATTGTACAACGACTTACTAAACTACGAAAATTAATGTATTCCCATATAACCCGAATCTACCACTAAGTTCAAAACCACAGCAAGATTGAAACATGAAAAAAATGTATTTAAATTAATCAACACTTCTATTGAAAACTAGCAGATTTCTCCCCTTGGGCTGTAGCAGGGGGGACAACGCCGCCATACCGCTGCCGTGAAGGGAACGGCCAACGTTGCTGAATCTTCCCTCATCTGCCGTGAGGGGAACGGCTTTCTCGGACCACATCACCCAGCATCCCTTGCCCCGTTGCTCGCCTTGACGCTCTGCAGCGCGCCCGGAGGCGCGATAAAACCGCTGCTAGCCTCCCGCAGCGCGGGACGCCAAAAACAGCAGATTTCTCCCCTTGGGCTGTAGCAGGGGGGACAACGCCGCCATAACGCTGCCGTGAAGGGAACGGCCAACGTTGCTGAATCTTCCCTCATCTGCCGTGAGGGGAACGGCTTTCTCGGACCACATCACCCAGCATCCCTTGCCCCGTTGCTCGCCTTGACGCTCTGCAGCGCGCCCGGAGGCGCGATAAAATCGCTGCTAGCCTCCCGCAGCGCGGGAGGCGCGCGGGCAGCGCCCGGGCGAAGCCCGGGCCAAGGGCGGGCCCGTCCTTGCCCGTCCGTGACAGGTAGAGGCAGGGCTGGGCCACCCCCTTTTTATTTCACAGCGGATGTAGTAAAACAAGGTACTGTGCATCTTGGGCTTTTTAACTCGAGGAGAATTGCTATTGTCCGATCATTCAGCAATATTTGGATATTGTTTCTGATGGTGGTTGGTCCCCTTGTTTCATAGGGGATTATAGGGGATTGTATAGCTCTTTTTTTACCTTTATTTATTTTATTGTTGTGTATTTCTTTGCTTCTTTGTTATTAATTATTGGGGCTTATAGGAACATTTATTTGTCTAGCCTGTCAGAACTGTGGGCATCTATTAGTAACACTATTGGAGTTATTTGGTAATTTGGGATGGGGAAGCGAAAAACTATGGAGGGAACTGGGGGAAACGGGGTAGGTAGGCCAATTAAAGGGAAAAGGGCTAGAAAGTCCCTCACACATCCTGGCAGTAATTGCGTACTCGACAGGATAGATATCCTAATAAACGAGTGCGAGGAAATCTTGGAATGTAATCAACCGGTATCCCCAATTCATGAGGGTTCGGCTGAGAGACCACCTCCAAGTTCAAGCTCAAGAAGGGCCTGCCCCCCTGTTATCCCAATGATGTTCCAAAAGTCGCATCCAAAAAAGACATCAATAAAGTCTAAGGAGCCTGTTCTTCTCGCTCTAGACCCAGCCCAATTTTCTATTCCCCCCCCTGCCAATACTAGCACTAACGCATCCCTAGAAACCCACGATCCAGAACCCACCATTCCTTGCTCGAATAGATTTTTACCTCTCCAGGCAATCGATGATGAGTCCAGTGCTAAATCTCCTCAGCCATCGTTGCCTGGTACGCTAGATATCACTGGGGTGTGTGGTATAGTTAATCAAGTCAAGTCTATAGATGCAGCTTCTGACATTAATTTACTACGAGCAGAGATTGGTGTACTGAAAAGGATGGTAGTGGACCTTACAACCCTAGTTACATCCATAGCGAGGAAGGTCGTGCCTCATAACGAGGATGTCACTGCTGTACAATATAATTGTCCGCAGCTCACCAACAGTTGTTCCAAACAATTAACTCCATCAATCTTTAGCGCGAAAACTTCCACCCATGATCCCAATGTTCATCAACTAGACACCCTTGCACCTCCGATTTGTAAGTTTATCCCTAATGAATCCAGGACCCAGGGTATTAATAGGCCTTACAGCCATATACAAGATAGGCTTCAGAGGTTGGCAGCTCCGCAGACCCTACAGACCCCCGAAATGAACCATATTGCCCAGTTACAACAGGCACAACCAACTACACAACATCCTATTCATGGTAATCGAGACCTGCAGACTCCTTTAGCCGCTACAACCATTGGTAATAGATCTCATTCTAGGAAAATTTATATGACCAACGTTCCGAGACTGAAAACCGCTCCCAATGGCATTGTAGAGAATGAAGAATCCTTAATTAACAAAGTGATTTATTGGATTCGTTACACTAGGGGTTGCCAATCGGTGATTAGGGACGATATACTCAGGGCACGAAGGCGCCCCGCTCCCTTTACACAATTGGATGACATTGAAATCACCTTGAAGGGAAGTGAGATCGCGGGGAATCTCCTGGCCCTAGAGTTTCGCACCTGCCCTCCGGATGGTTCTTCCATCCAGTTCAGACGTCAACCTTTGCATGAACAGGGTAGATTACAACACACGCAAGTAATAATGCACTTAGCAAACCCCTCTTCCCTGGAGTCTAATGATTGACTACAAGAACCATCGCACTTGTTGTCCCCAAATAGCTCAAACCACTCTAGGCAAAGTTCCCAAAGTTTGATGGGCACAAATGGGGTTAATATCACTACAGATGGGAACCTCGCCACTGATATGCACTTGTCTTTAGACTTGCCATCTCCAGTTTCATCTCTAGTTTCTTTTCCAGAAAATACTTCTACCTTCTCACAATGTATAGCCCCTATGCTGAGCCATCAATTGAAGGTCGTATCTTGGAATGTGGCGGGATTGAATAGCAAACTTCCTCTTCCTCATTGGAATGATTTTGTAGAGAACTTTGACATTTGTATTTTCCAGGAGACATGGAGTCTGGTTCCCCTACATAAACCTGGCTACACCTGTCATTTTATCCCTGCGATATCGGTTGGAAGAGGTCGCCCTTCAGGGGGTTTGATTGTTTGGATGAGCGTTGCTCTCGATTGTCGAGTTGTTCCCCAGCCAAGCCTTAGTCCAGATATTCTTTGGCTCAGTATAAGGGGTTTAAGGGGTGGTAGTCAAATTGAACTTTTTAATGTTTATGCAAGAGGGACAAACTATGGCAGGCCTTCGAATATAATTTCTGCTTTAGAGGATTGTCTAGATAAATGTTCACCACTTGCAAGAATAATAGTTGCAGGCGACTTTAATTGCACTTACGAACCCCTGGCTACAGAGGACTTGATGGATATTGAACCTCAAGATGTTAGGTGGGCAATACCTCAGCTTGATCTCCCCCAATTAAAAGATGGACTCAGCAGGCTCTCCAATTGAATTCCATTACTATGGAATATGGCCTAAGAGCAATTAATGGTAGGTCTCTTTCTGACAAGCGTGGGGCTAACACTTATAATAGGGCTAGTTGCCCATCTCGGATCGATTACATTCTCCTCGATATTAGGCTATGGGGGCACTTGATTGATATGCTAGTAGGCTCTACTACAGAAAGCGACCACAATCCCCTGTGCTTATCTCTGAAACCGCTCTGGGAAGCAGATTGCTGTGCACAGAATATCCATCTTCAGGTAGTTACTAGAGAGATTGTGCAGTCAAATTGCAAAAGGACCCTGAAGTGGAAAAGGGTAGCACTAAATGAGGGGAAGTTGAATGGCATAAGACAAGAGCTAGCTTCTGGCACGGCTAAGCTTCAAGCTGCGGTACATACTGTAACAAGCTCCTTAGTTGCAGCCAGGGTTCATGAGCACACATTCTCTCAGATTATGGCATATTTCCAGACCCCAATTCAAAAAGAAAAATCTTGTGACTCTTTTAGGGACCCATATTCTTGGTTTAATAAAGAATGTAGGGAAAAAAGGTCTGCTCTAATCAAGGCGATTAAGGGGAAAGATAAATTACAAACTAAAATCGCAAGAAATTCTTATAAAGTGGCTCAGCGAGAGGCAAAGGCATCTTGGGACACATTAAGATGGGAGCAACTAATAGATGCATGCACATCCAAGGATAACAACCTTTTCTGGAAACTGGTCACATGGGGTAGTAGGTCAGGTTCATGCCCACCCCCGAATTACATCACTAGCCAAGTTTGGTTTGATCACTTTAAAGGGCTTTATTCTGTTGAGGAGGATACTCAAGAGGGGGAAGTAGTTGAGTATTCCGGGCACCCGCATGAGGAGGAGCATTTTACAATTTTGGAGGTAGAAGCTGCAATTAACAAAATAGTCCCAGCGAAAGTTGCAGGCCCGGATGGCCTGCCCGGTGATCTATTTTTGGCTGATTCCACCCAATGGGCACGTTACATCTTGCTGCTAACAAATGCCATAGCCGAGGGAGCACCAGTCCCGCTGTCTTGGAAATCTGCAGAAATAGTCCCTATACACAAAAAGGGAGCAAGAGATGACCCTGCTAACTACAGACCTATAAGTCTGATTGATGCTGTGCAGAAGGTCCTTGGTCGGATGCTACTGCACAGGATACAGACTTGGACTGAGGATGGGGATATCCTTTCACAATTTCAGGCAGGCTTCAGATCAAAGACAGGGACAATGGACCAGGTATTCAGATTCCTCCTAATATATTGGAAGGTCGTGGTGATAGGCGGAGGCAGTCTGTATTTAGCATTCATTGATTTAAAGACTGCCTTTGATCTGGTTCCTAGATCTAGGTTATGGGTCTTGCTTGGTGAGATGGGCATACCTCATTTTGTTCTTAATTTATTAGTTCGGCTGCACGAGGGAAATTTTGCCCAGGTTAGGTGGGGTGAGCAGGGTCAACTCACAGAGCGCATCCCTGTCAAGAGAGGAGTAAGGCAGGGATGCGTCTTGGCACCAACACTCTTCTCCCTATATGTGAATGGAGTTGTGGATTTTCTTTTGGAGGAGCCGGCTGATTCTCCTGTCCTGGGGGCAAAAAGATACCGACCCTGTTGTTTGCGGACGATACGTTGTTGATATCTAAGACCCCAGCTGGGTTGCAGCGCCTAACTGATAGATTCCATTTATTTTGTGAGAACCGGGGCCTGGTTATAAACGCCAATAAAACCAAATTTATGGCTTTCAACCCCCATAGAACATGTAGGAATGGTCCTCTCCTGGGTGGGATTCCCCTTGAAAAGGTTGCTTCTTTTGATTACCTTGGTGTAAGATTCTCTGACAAAATGTCATGGAAACCCCACCTAGGTAAGATGTTGATGGCCCACAAACGTCTGGCTGGTGCAATAGCAAGAGAACATAGTCTCTCCCACACTAGGCCTGTTGCTCCAGCTCTCCAGATATATGACGCCAAGGCTGTCAGCGCCTCTCTCTACGGAGCTGAGGTTTGGGGGTTTGACAATCTTGACGAGCTCCGGAGATCGGAATATATATTTTTAAGAGATCTAGTCACAGCACCAAAATATATTCCCCTCACGCCGCTACTAATGGATATGGGCAGGCGGTCAATTAGTGACGTAGCTAGGCTGCATACCCTGCTCTTTTGGGCCCGCATTAGGAGGACCCCTGAGCTTTCTCCCTATGCAGAGGCCCTCACTGAAGCTATTAGCCTCGACACTGGGGGGAAAGTAGGTTGGCTACGCGATATAAAGAAAATGTTATCTGCAATTGGGCTTTGTGATTGCTGGACCAGCCAGGATCCTCCAAGGAGAGAAGACCTCAAACGTTTGTATTGGGAATGGGTGGACCAATGTGCGATCAGTAGATCTGATGTGGGTAGACTGTCAACTGAGTTTTATTATCACAAACAGTGTAGATATTATGAGCCTTACCTTGATCTGATTACAGTACCCAGAGATAGAATCCTCTACATGCATTTTAGGTTTGGCTCCTTACCAGTGGGCGATGTGATAGCAAAATGGTCCGCCGCCAATGGAAAACATTGTCCCAGCTGCCAAGCCCCTGTGGAAAGTATTGCCCATTTATTGTTCGTTTGTCCAGCTTACAAAACAGTACGGAGAAAATGGCCGATTTGTCGACAACTTGGTACACGGGAGCACCAAGTTGCACTCCGTATACTTAAGGCAGATCCCAGACCTTTTTTATCTTGTTGTATAGCGAAGTATTTGGGGCAGGCATGGCAGATTCGATGGAAAGCGCTTGCGAGAAAGTCATAGCCTTCATGTACTGATAAATAGACAAGATCTTAATGTTTTAATAGTATCTTTTTCAAAATTTTTATGCACAAGCTTTTTATTCTTTTTAACTCGTGAGCTCTCCCCTTGCATTGTACTGTTTATAAACAAAATGATGTAATGCTCCCTGTTTTTTAATCAAAATCAAGGATGAGCGAGTGTATATCTATTAATGCATTTTTTTATTTTTATCAATTCTATTAGCCATGTTATTATTGTTCTATGATGCTTTTATGACTTTTATGTCGAAATAAAGCTTGTTATTGATTGATTGATATTTATAGTAAAGAAACTTTAAATTTACTATCAAATAATCATTTTTAATAAATACAAACTTACAAAGACAGTTTTGTACGTGAAAAAAACTAATATAAGTTCATCTTTTTTTCTCACAGAAATTAATTTTTTTTTAAAACTGATTCCATAACATATTTTCATTTTTTTAAAGAATTGACTCAAATAAAACATAAAATATGTCCAACCACCCTTTTCTGACCACTTCAACTGTGAAATGAAAAATGATATTTAATTAAATTAATTTTGAACTGTGAACAGTCGCATCGAGCACAGTTCAGAATCACATCATTAACAAACAAACCTACAGTGCCATCTACTGGCCTAACGATGTTAATTTTTTCAAAGTCTATTATAACGACATTTACTAAAATAAGTAAATGTATAAATCCATTTTTTTTTATATTTCTAACTTTTTTATTTAATTATTGACACTTACCTCTGGTTTAGGAAGTCGTGGTTCAGATATAGTAGCTGTTAAGGAGGTCGTGGTTCAGGTACAGGTCGTTGTTTGGGACTCGTTGTTAAGCCCACTCGTTGTTAGGGATTCGTTATTAAGGTCGTTTCCCATTCCTGGTGGTTCAGTATCTGGCGGGCTTTCTGAACGCCAGAGTGGATGAACTCGTCCGTCGATGCCTAGTAAACACGAATGGCGTCTCCATCAGGAGGTGGTGCAAGGTCTCTTCAGAGATTGGGGAGAACCTTGGTTAGATCTATTTGCCACCTCTAGGAACAGGCACTGTCAACACTTCTGCAGGCTGGAGATCAAAATTTTCCACTCATATGCGACACGTTTTTGCATTTTGGGTGACTGTGGATTGTGGGCCCTAGCTCAGTCAGAATCTAGGGACCCGCACATTTCTGAAAAGTAGACACCCTGGAAGTCCAGAGTGGCGTGACTTATGTGGCTTTCACCAGGTTTTCTTAATCAGAAGCCCTTGCAAACCTTAACCTTTGGCTAAAAACTCACATTTCCCTTACGTTTCTGTGAGGGAAAGTTCTTGAATCTGCAGGTATGAAGCCACAAATTTCTTACCAACAAGCGCTCTCCTACATCTCCCGATATAAATGGTACCTTGCTTGTGTGGGTGGGCTTAGCACCCGCGACAAGAAAGGACCCTAAACTCAATGTGGAAACATCAACATTTCCTGTCAAAAACTGACCTGAGTTGCGAATAGCAGTAACTGCGGTACTTCGGGCCGTGCTCCGCGGCCGCCCAGGGAAACCTGCCCTAACCCTAACATGTCGGAAAAGAAGACAAACAAGCGATTCCAGGTTGGTGTGCCTCTCATGGATTCCACAGCGTTTTCTTACCCTCAATTCCCTACAAACCTCGAACTTTGCCTAAAATCACACATTTTTCTTCCATTTCTGTGACATAAACTTCTGAAAACCACAAGGATCCACAAAATTTCTACCACCCAGCATCCCCTACTTGTTCCGATTGAAAAATGCTACCACACTTGTGTTGTTGGGCCTAATGCCCACGACAGGCACATATCAATCCAGGGTCATTAGGAGTCCTGTGGTGTCCAGCGCAGTCCAAAATAAAAAAGGCGTTCGGGGGCAGCTCACCCAGGCATTGCATCATGCTCCCACCCCAGAACAGGTGCATTGGTCTATCTGCAGAAATACTGTTGGGGTCATTTGCTGGTGGGGGCTCTGGCCTAAGTCTGGGCAGGCTGCCCCTACCACTTTTAGTTGGGAAACAAAACCAAAAACCTCATTGGTGGTCTAATAGGATTTTTGTCCACTTCGTCCCCCCAGGGGCAGATTGGCGGTAAACTCCTGTCTGCCTGTTGGGGTCAGGGGTTCGACCTAATGTCCGGGCAGGCCGCTCCACCCCTTTTAGGTAGTAAAAAAATCTCCCTGGTGTCCTGTGGTCTTTATACTGTCTTCTTAGATGCGAAGTGCCAACAACCCGTCCTGCAGAGTACTTTTGTCTAGAGTTTCAAAGTGGCCACAAGATGATAAGAAAGTGCTTTACAAAATAAATAATAGTTAGCTGGAATTCATGTGGATCATGTCCAGTGTTTTAAAACCCTGTTGTCCCTATTCAAGCCTTTCATTTAAAAATACTAATTTCTCTTTTGTAAGAATTCTTCCTTAAGTGTCCTATTCTTTGCTAAATTCCTACAAGATTCTCTTTCTGTCCTCTTTACCAATGCATCCTCCCATCTGATTCTTTCTAAATAAACTAGATATTATGTTGGATTTACATTAAGAATGCATACATTGTCTGCATGGAAGGGTATTTTTCACTTGCTACGATGTCCCTCCCCTTACTGTCCTGCTTAATGGGTTTCTGGCAATTTCAAGTATGTTATATTCTATCAGGGGTCTACAACCTCTTCTATAGTGAGAGCTATTTTTGATCATTGAAAACTTTGCTGCCAACTGCACAACATAAGGATTCCGAAAGGGTACAGAACTTAAACACAGAGACTCGAGTACTTCCAGGTGTGGTCCAGTGAGCATTACAGCATTGTCACAATAGCCGAAAAGGAAAGGAGCAGATAAAAGATGAAGGAAATGGAAAGGAATGAAAACAAAGAAATGAAGGAAGTAGAAAAAAAAGCGGAAAAATAGAAGGGAAAAAAGAAAAAAAGGATGGATGGAAGATGGAAGAAAGAAAAAGTTAAAAGGAAAGAAGGAGAATTAAAGGAAAAAGAAGCAGGAAAGGAAAAAAGAAGGAAAAAAAAGCAGCAGAAAAAGAGAGAAAAGAAGTGAAAAAAAAAAAGTAAATGACAGGTGAAAAGAAAACAAAGAAGAGTAAGTAAAAAAGAAGAAATGAGCTGCACCGAGGTGCAGTATTTACACTGTTGGATCCACCCTACACCATTTTAGCCCTACACGGCCATAGAAACTAACCGTGCAGCCCCATGGCCCCTGACCACAGCAATTTACCTACCTTACAAGGCACCGAGGGAGGTGATACACTGTGGAGTGGACTGGGCAGGGGATGGGTTGAGAAAGCGTGCTAGACTACCCAGCCTCTACGCTCCCTCCATCCCTCTTGGACACAACCTTCAGGTACCCCCCCCCCCGCCCCCCCAAGACCGGGGCACCAGACTGTAGTCGCGTAGCCATAACATTATCACCTTCTCACACCTGTATCCAGAGGACAACTTCATACCGAAACCACTACATCTTCGACTCCCACCACACTCTATATCCTTTCATAATTCCAACTCTGGGCCACCTGCCATGCATTACACAACACATTCCCAGCTCCTCCTCCGACACTAACCAGCATTAGAACACATTCTCACCACGCCCTCGCCACGTAAACTGATAACTCGCCCTTATACCATAATGCAGCCTCTGCGCCACTCACGGTGCCAGCTACACATATGGGAGGTAACACAGGGACCACCCATAACAGATAAACAATGGTCCTTCTGCAGCGGATAGCTGGAGACATTCTCACCCAATTACAGACTGTGCTTGGTACACTTCAAATTTGTACACCACCTCTACCGCACCCAAATGCAGCTCTATAAAATGGGACTCGTTGCAGATCCACACTGCCTCAGGTGCCATTCACCTCCAGCCTCCTTCATTCACCTCGCGTGGCAATGCCCAAAGGTAACTGCTTTTTGGGAGGGAGTGTTTTAGACTATACACACAATCACGGGACCGTTACCTTCCTGCAACCACCTGGTGGGCCTGTTGGGCTATGTCAAAGGCACCAGCTGGCGACTGCAGACTCACTGCCATGCTCCTTCTCCTGGCCAAACGTAGGGTGGCCATGAATTGGGGCAGGAGACCTGCTCCCACTATACAGGACTGGCTATGGGACAAAAAGTATTGTCAGGAGCTGCTGTCCAGCTTCTGGGAACTGATGCCCCTGTCCTCCTGCCCCAAGGACATATGGGAGCCTTTCCTTTCATTCCTATGCCAAAGGAACCCCATCACCGGAATCAGGAAAGGCATACCCCAGAGACCACTCTGTCCATGATGGTACTTGAATGTCTATTCCACCGAACAGAGTGGGCTTCCACAATGATATTCCTTGTAAATTGTTGTACACAAAGCTGGGCATCTGATGTCACCTTTGTCCTTGCAACACGCTGCGATAAGTGGCTGTTTCAATACTAGAGGTATCGAGTTGCACATCCTCCTCTTTCCTTTGGGATAATGCAAATGGGAATGTTATGTACGATTCTTTCTCTGTCATGCAATGCTTAACTACCGTGGATCCTTTTCTTCCTTTCCCTTAGTTCTGTCGACCCTCCTCCCTCCCGCCCCCCAACTCACCCAACCTCCCCTTTTCCACCCTGTGCTGTTATGGTTGATGTATAGTTCTTTATTGCCATAAATGCTAACAAAAAGACAAAGAAAGAATGCGCAAGAAAAAAACTAAAAGAAGGTAGAAAGCAACTGAAATAGAGAAATGTAGAGGAAGAAATGAAAAAGGATGAAAATAGCTACAAGCAAGAGGGAAAAAAAGAAGAAAAAGAAAGATGAGGTAGAAGGAAAGAAGTAAAGAAAGACCTAGGAAGAAAGATAAAGAATGAGAAAGGAGAGAAAGTAAGAAAGAGGGGAGAAAAAGTGACTCAAGATGGAAAACCTGTCTAGAAAGAAAAAAAAAGAGAAAGGTCCAAGGAAGCGAAGTGGGAGTAGAGAAAGATGGATAAATATACATTTTTTGAAGAGGGTACTCTGCAATGTGGGCTTCCCAGGCCTCACATAACAGGGTGCACAGTATTCACAGAGCTGCCTTTCCAAATGGGCAGCTGTATGTTTTCAAACTAGCTGATGGGCACCGATGTGTGACCTACTGAAAGGCAGGCAGCAAGCTACTGGTAGCTCGTGATCGACCTGTTGGACATCTCGTCATTAACATGGGCAGTCTGGTGACTTTTTTTTAGCAGGGTTCCAAGCTTTCCATTGCAGACTTGAGTCTGATTTGGCGTGTAGCTAGACTAGACTAGCCAAAGTGGGCATCGGGCGTTTCCCCTGGAGGTTAGAAGTGTGGGGGATGGTTTGTAGCAGTTTTAAAAGCACTGCAAGGTTCCTGTATATCCAGCAGTTTTCGGGCAACAATGCAAGTGTCAAGATGACTCTGGTGATTAACGTACCTTCTGGAGAGAGATGGGATTTCTGTCTAGTGACAGTTTTGACTCATCTAAGGTAACACAGAGGGTTAATATGCCTGCTGTAGACGTGTACCATGCATATCAAAGAACAGTATTTTGTGCATAGCTCAGTGGATTAATACTTTTGTCACAGTGATTCTTTTGTTACTGTGCAGTTCATAAGTTACAGTCATAATCTAGCACAGTGAGCCTTGAACTGGCATCAAAGAGCTGCATGCAAACTGCATGGTACAGGTCAGAACGTTGTTTTTCCCTGTATTTCATTATCCTGATGTTACTAAAAAAAAGTTTGTTTAGGTGGTCAACCCTAACCATTGTGTTATGTTCTAAATCCTGAGGTTGTGCATCTCCAGACCAAGCAGTCTTAAAAAATACCTATTAGTATTGATGACATGCAAATCCTAAACCTTGTAGTCCCCTTTGCCTTTTGTAACATTTTCTATACACTGATTTACACACGTATGATTCATTGTTCTGTATGTGTGTGAGATGTACAGTGCTCCGACACCCTACAATGGTATGAGAGGTGCTACAAAACAAATGAAATACATGTGCGAGAGGGGCTATGGAGAGATATCTCTTCTATTTTGGAGCAAGATATGTTCTGAATAATGTGTTCTGTCTTATGAGTGTATATTATTGAGAATTGCCGTTGTGAGCCACATAAATAGCCAGCTGCTTTGCATACTGAGCTGTGCCTGGATGTAAAAGGAGTGTTCTGTCTAGTGTGTGCTGCTGGATGCTTGTTTTGGGTCATATAGGAAAGTGCTGGCTTGAGCCACGTCATAGCCATCTATGGATTGTGTTTGGGTGTAAGATGACTGTTATTGTCTTGTGTGTTTTATTGGTTGGTTGCCTATGTTACAAGTTTCTTTTTAGGTCGAGCCTAGAGTAGCGCGCAAGCGCTGCTTCTGGCGAAGACTTTATGTAGTGGGCATTTGAAAGCTGACCACACGCTCGTGCACAACGGCCTTTTCCCTGCCATTACCCGCACGTTTCAGGCGCGATGCACGAGCGTGTGGTCAGCTCAGCAGGCTGCCGCTCTCGCTCGCCCCCGCTCCTCTCTCACGCTGTTGACGTCTCTGCTGTCCAGCGCTTCACTTGTTATTATCAGCATCGGCGTGCAGTGTGCCAGATGGTGGTCTGCCTGCATTCCAGTTTCAGGTTACTTGTTCCACTTGTGGGGTGTTGCGGACGGAGGCTTCCCTTCGTGTGGTAGGGGCGGCAGATGAGGCCCATGTTTGGGGGGTGCATGGCTTTCGAGGGGTTGTCAGCCAGGACTCGTGATCGTTTCTGGGCCGTGCGCCCCCTCTTCCCGCTTGCGCTGAGCCCAGGCCCCGCCTCTGGAGAGGGCCGCTGCTCTCAGACAAGGTGCAAACCTTACTCAGGCAGACTTTCCGGACGTGGCTCTCTCGAAACTTCGAGCTAGACCAGATGGCTGATTCCGCAGAGAAGGGCTTCGTGGCCGTGCCCATAAACCCTGAAGACTACCCGAAGTGTCAAGTCCCGCCGCCGCCCTACTCGGGGCGCCCTGAAGCGGGACCATCGCCCCCACCCTATGTCTTGCAGCCCTGCTCCGCGTCCGCGATGAGCTCCAGCCGCCTTGACACCGTGCAGCTGACGGTGCCCGCCGCCCAAAGACTACGTGCTCTGGTCTCTCTTCAATGCCATGCTCTGTAACTTCTACTGCCTGGGCTTCGCCGCTCTCGCCTTCTCCGTCAAGGTGAGTCTGGCTGCGGCGAGCGTTAAATCTCGTTCGTTCACTCGCCTGCTCTTTGCTTGTCATCATAGTCTCTCACCTTCTCGTCATTATTAACTCCGCGTTACTTTCTTACTACCAGTTATTTCTCACACTCACTTTCTCTCCTTTACTCTCTCACTCTTACTTTCCGTTACTTTCTCACTTCCTTACTCTGCATTACTTTCTTACTCCCCTACAACTTATTGTCCCACGCTCACTTTCTCACCGACACTCTGTCTTTCCATTATTTTCTTCCTGTTATATTCTCACTCTTCTTTACTTTCTTACTATTTCGTATTTTTCTCTTTTTATACCTATCACTAACTTGATTGCTAGGTCTTTGCTGATGTGCGTAATTGTTATATTAAAAAGTGAACGTGTGAGGCTTTACAGTTCTCAGCGGCGTTGGACTCTCAGGTCATTATGTTATCGGCATTTGTATGGCGCACATTATGTCTCTGGTACAGACTCCCAGCTTTTTCACGCAGACTATTCTGAGATTTCCTTAGCACACTAGAGTCCTATTCTTCTAGTGTTGTCAGTGGTGTGAACAGGTATCTTCCTAAGTTAGGTGAATGTGTTTACCTCAATGAATTGTGGGTAAATGTTGTGTCCTCGTTGTGTTCCCATCTGAGCTAGCAATACGTTGTTTCCATGTAGTGTTGCCTGTCACAGTGTGTGCTGTTCTTAAGCACTGTAAGTCACAAGTGCTGCTGTTGTCAAATATAATGGTACCAAGTGTAACTAATTCAGAAGGTTGAAAGGATGTCTTGGCCTCTCGGAGATGCAAACTTGTGACCTGCACCTCACACTCTGGGAGACATTCTTCAGAGAGCCATTGTTGAGCCAGAAGTGTGGGCTCTAGGCAGCTGGCTGGAGGAGGCGGGGTCTTGGTCATAGACGCTTCATCTTCCTAGTCAAATGACCAGTGCAAGGACCCAACCTCGTCTGGTTTGCACTTCAGGGATAATTTAAGTGCCAATCCATGCGCCCTTTAATCCGGCACTGTGCCACACCAGATCCTGTGAAGCAACATATACATGTTATTAGCCACTAGCCTGTGAATTATCGGAGTGCAAGGTCAGTTGTACCCTGCAGTGTATTAGTCTGTAAAAGTGCTGTTCCTTTTTCTAACCCATCTTCAATTTTTCGTTTACAACGACTTTTTGAAGCTAAGAATTGACCAAACTTTAGCAGCTGGATCCCTTACAATTTTTGTTCGTAGAGCAGGGCCTACAATGAAAAGAATGAGAGAGTAGCCATGCGTTTTTAGACTGGTCTGCCTTGTAGACAGACACTGGTTTCATCATTAGGTCATTTGACTCACTGATTATTGGTTGAAATGTGCCAAGAATCAGTGTCCGAATGCTCCCTCATGCGTTGTTTGTTCAGACACAAGAGTGATTTTATGTGCACCTTATCGAGTAGCTCTCTCCTTTGGTGCTCGAATTTCCCAGATCAGCTATAATTTACTTATACAGTATATATATATATTTATATATATTTATATATATAGCTGCCTCTTTTAGGATGTGAGTCTGACTTGCTTCAAAATACTTGTCAGGAAACTGTTGATCTCCTGAGTAAATATCATTCCATATCCAGTTTCCCTTTTTTGGGTAACATTTTGGAGAAAGAGGCCACACTGTATTTTCAGACCCACATTATCTATTGTGAGTTTAAGGCCTAGCTTGGGCCAGAGACTTCTGTATGCTCAGAGAGCCCTCTTCTGATCATGGACAGTGACGTGTTTCAGAGTTTTGTCACTTTACACCTGTATGTTGTATGTGTCCTTAGATCCCATTAACCATTGGATGCTCTTGCAGTGTTGAAGTACCTCACAGATATGAGAAGCTGCTCTTATGAGGGATCGCTCCTTCCTACATTATGTGTGGGTGTTACCTAATGGCTTTATTTTATCCGGAGTGTCACAGAAGCTCATGTGTTCCTCGTTACTATGAGTTGTTTATGGAAGGCCAGTGGCAGAGTTGGTCTGGAGGTATAACTGCAAGGGAAACTATGTGTTGATAGCCCTGGTTACCTTTTCCTTACTACTTATCTTAGAGGTAGTTTTACTGCAATACTAAGGTCTCCATGTGGACGCAGCAAATCTGGTTGATGTTGATGCTGAACAAGAATGAAATTATTGTGGATCTGGAAAGGCAACTGTTGTCTCAGCAGGACTTGACGTAGGTCTGTGTTATCAGCAGAATCCATGCTTTTTGTGCCTTAAAGGTCAACAACTTTTGCTTACGCGTTAACTTCAGCCTTAACTTGTCTGCTTAGGTTTAGACAGTGTTCAAGAAGTTGTTTTTACTTAAACCCTATTGGTTTATGATACTGCATCCTCATTCTGTGCTACTAACCTGGATCCATTGGTATAAGTTTTCAGAAAATGGCGTGCTTTGAACAGAAATAACTACGGTTTGGTTAACAAGCTTCAACATGTGCAGGGCGTGGCAGCTTGAATTTGATAATGTGTTCACTGTTTCAAGTACCTAACTCTGATCCTCTGGAAGCTCCTCAATCCCCTTTAATATCCCTTTTGAGATACAAAGATGGAACCAGGTCAGGGCCACATTGTTTTCAGAAGAGACTGGTCAAGCGATGATGAGGATGTCCTAGCCGGAGACCCTTGCTCAGATATCTCACTGAATGTGAAGTTACTTTTCCTGGAGTGCTTCCTTGTTCTTATTTCATCAGTCAGTTTTAATGTGGTTACTTAATGTATTTTATACTCAGTTGTGCACACTGTTTTAATGCTGTCTTGCTTCTGCTGAATATTTTGCATGCCCGCACCTGACTGTTGAAATTGGATCTTGGCCTGTGGCTGAAAGGTGCAATCAGCCAGACTGTTTCTCCACCTGCTCTTTCTTGCCTGGGGCACTCTTCCTATAATGTGTTGTGATGGGTATGGCAAATAGCAAGTGTCTTGTTGACCGAAATAGGAAATTACTTTGGTGGTGAAGAACTTCATGTATAGCTTTAGATTGGATGAAATCAGCATACATTTGAAATATATTATGTGGCTGATAAAACAATATGAAATACTGTACTTGGAAAGAATGCTAAAACTATTTACAAGAGCTAGAAGTCAGCTCTTTGTTCTCATTTAACCCTGCTCAAACCCTGACTTTTGTATTCATTCTACGCAGCAAAGATGCCTATGGACTTAGGGGTGGTCATGGCAATTGCTGTTAGTCTGCCCAAGTCTCATGTCTGGCTTGGCTATGACTTTGCTTACTTTTGTAGGAAGATTTAAAGCCAGGCCAAGATTTTTCACTAGGAGTGCTGCTTAAAGTAATTTCAGCACATGACGGTGGAGTTGTTAAGAACAAGCTTTTTTATTGTAGTAAAATAGGCACAAGTTCCTATAACCTCTATTTGATAGATATTTATTTTCATAGTTGCATTTAAATAACGCTCTGTTAAAATGAAACAAAGACTGGTTCAGCTTGTGCTTAGCTCTCCTGCACACGGCTGAATCTTTGGCTTAGCCGTAGTTCCAGTTGCCTCCAAATTGTTTGTATTGCTGGTCCACTGGTATGTGGATCCATGAATGAGTGTTTCTGTGAACTGAGAACTGCAGAAGGACAAAGTGGGCTGCAGAGATCTCTCGTGCTCAGTAGTATCCTCATTCATCAACAGTGAAGTACTCTTGCAAGGAAGCCATGTGCACTGCAAATGTTAGTGTAAACTTCATAAACCCCACACCTGGCCACTCCAATTAGTAAGCATTCCACATATACAGTTATGAATAAGCTTACACCCACCGTGTTGTCAGTGGGGACTCACTAGTTTTCAACATCTCTATTTGTTACATAGATTTTCCTCATCCGCCTATCTGCCGCTTTACGTTGAGGCGCGATGTATAACTTGCGTTCACCCTACCATCCTCTTCCTAACCGCTAACATAATTAATGGTCTAGCAAAATAAAGAGGGCATGATGCTGCTCTCCACATTTCTGAAGACAAGCAGTATTGCTATTAACAATTTTGATGCTGTTTATCAACCTCGAAACGATGAAATACTGAGTCAGCCTGTCAGCAATAGAACTTCTGACACGCAGAGTACCAGCAATCCTTACGAGTGTTTAATCCACTCTGCTTTTTTCCGGCTCGAATGTCCTTAGCGACAGTGAGGGCACAAAACTGGTAATAAAAAAAAATTCATTCAATACTGAAATGTAGAACTTGATGTGTTTTTCATAAGAAATATGCAGTGACTGATTGTAGTGTTGTCAACCTGGGCGATATAGTGTAAATGAAGCAACCTGCATGGGATAGTAAATATCAAATTGGTTGATATATATGCATGCACAATGCTCGTCATGTTCCATGGCTAAACACTTTTTTTTTTTTTTTTTTTTGTGTGAGCACTATGACGCTGCCAGCATTGGCTGCTTCTAGCGCTTTAAAAATTGTTGGTGAGGGACGAGGCAGAAGCCATCTACCCCTACATGTTTTACTCCCTCCAAGATGCCTTCCGCCAGCAATTTCAAACACGCATTTGCAATGGAATAGGTCTCGCATTTTTAAATTTTTTTTTTTTCCCAGTGTTTTATATAGCGCAAACTTGACCCGAATCGGGTATCAGAGCGCTTTACATAGCACCAGTTGCATTACATGAGGACACATTCATTTTTTAGGTCGAGCCTCGAGTAGCGCGCAAGCGCTGCTCTGGCAAGACTTTATGTAGGGGTTTCAAAAAGCTGACCAGACGCTCGTGCGTCATGGCCTTTTCCCTGCGGTTACCCGCACGGGCGCCATCTGTTTGCAATTATCGTGCCCAGACGCGGGCGCGATAATTGGAAACAGATCGCTCGCTGTGGCCCGCGCGCACCACTCGCTTCCTTTTCCCCGTTTCTGCTCGGGCCTCCTGTGGGCGCAGCTCTGCCCCCACCCCTGCATGTCTCATGCTTTCAGCCGGCACTGCCGTGCGTGGCTTCCTTGTTTTTTTATATGCTTCAGATCCTGTACAAATTTTACACACAAGACCTGTGTCCTTTCGTTTATGTTTTTCCCCTTTCTCGTGCTTCTGATTTCAACAGGCGGCTTTCATTCTAGCATTGCACTATGTAATGTGATGCTGTGCGCAACGTAATGTGTGGTGTTCGCAGCTATGAGTAAGATGAAGTCGAAGGTAGCCTCTGAAGGGGAAGGGTGGGTTTTGCTAGGTAATTTTCGTTAACCAACCAGCATTTTAACATCAAATTGCCATCACCAGGGCACATTTGTTCATTTCTTAGCTATGGTCCATGCTTAATACTTTTTCAATGTGGAAAAACAGAGAATTTCGTGCCTCATTCTCTCTATTTTAGTACTCAAAAATAGAACATTGTTTACCTACTCTGGAGCCTCTTTGCTAAAAGTGACATTAGGTTTTAGTTCTGCGATGCTTCTTAGGATGAGTGAATGTGTATTGCACGCTGCATTTCTGGATAAAACGCACAAGTCTAAAAGTACAGATTTACTAATATATGTGCCACTTGTGTGCCTTTTATAGTTCAGTCTAGTTCTTCATTATCGGGGACGGAATCACTTACAGATATGTGAGTTCAGACTACCAGTTATACAAAAATAACACTTTAAATAAGTACTTCTCAATGCTGTGTTATAATGTGTCTATTAGTGTCAAAGGTTTCACTCTCAAGAACAGTAAATGTTCTGGCACCCAGGATAATGTGCTGCATGGCTAAATACTTATAAGGTCCCAAAGGCGAGACCTATTGGCTATGCCAATGCTTGTTTGTAAGTGCTGTTGGGAAACACGTGATAAATCATTTTTGGCATATTTGCCCCATGATGGAGCCAGTCTTATCGCCTTTGGGCAGCATAAATGACAATGTTTTGCTTTGGTGATTTTTAACTCTTGTTTTTCGTTATTGTACAAAAGTTGCTCATAGTTTGCATTTTAGCTTCTATAGAGGATCTTCTGTGGAGTCTCTCTCCAGTTTATGATGTGTTAAGGGGAACGGATTGTTGTCCAAGGTGAAGTTATTAAATCGGGCCTATGGTATGCGTTCATTTTAATCATAACACAAAACTTCTCGGGTCTATCATAAAACTAAAGTGAAATTTAAAAATTGTGTCTCTCAATAAAGCTCCTCTGGGGAGCAATCCCTTTTAGGACGAAAACCCTCACCCACCATAGGTGGCATGCTTCATCATATGGGCTTCTCCTCCCAGTGAGAAAACATAGTCTCACTGAGGGCTACAACTCTCTCACTGTGAGATAGGAGCTCTGGGATGTTTTCGTAACAATTGTAAGATGTTTTTAAGGATGCTAAGATCCCATATGTGAATGCTAGGCGTCGTAAGGGTGCAGCGCTGAATATGTTTGTGACAATAATTGTGAAAATGTGATATTAAAACTACCTAGTTGGAACAAAAAATTAGATATTTATTAGCCTGTCCAAACTGGCAGAGATTAAAAAGCAGTGCAAAGCAGTATAGATTAAACTGCTAAGTTGACAAAATCGGTCGACATGTTTCAGCCTATTTGATCTTAAAAAGTATCCAGGCTTTCATCAGGACCATGATAAAAAACAATGCTGCTGCATACATGAAAAATAATAATAATGAACAGTAATATCAAACCAGTAATCCAATTGTTTAAACTCGGTACTACTGGAACTTATCTGTAGATATGAGACACAAAAGACACAGTATAACAAATATAACAAATTCAAACTACATTGTCATACAGTGTCGTTATGGGCAATGTGTAATGGACATGAATAAAAACTTGTCCATAGAGTACTGACATAGTACCCAATTCAATCCTACTTACCCAAATCGGTGGATAAGTAAGCCCACCTCTACCTGGTTACAACTCAGGGAAAGGGGCCCCGCTCTGCAAAATGACAAAGGACGTGTGTCACTCATCCCTCGTATGTAATGTGAACACATGTCTAAACACGAAAACAATAAGTGTTGTAGTTAAAACCCAATGGTGAAGATCTAACAAAAGGACTCCACTAATCTTCTTAGCAGTGATACTTATGAACATAGTCTGATGTAGCTTGTTATCAATAAAAGAAATTATAAATGAGCGTGCTATATATGAGACAGACTCATATAAACCTATTTAGAATACATTACTCTCAATAATTCGTCAGATGGTGCCTCGTTATTCAATGGCACCCCATACCTCTCATATATAATATAAAACATACGATCATCAGAATATATTGTAATCAAATAGCTCTACAAAGCCTCTGGCATCACCCAGCTGATTTAAGGAATGCGCGCATGATCTGTGGAGTAAACTGCTATAGATATGTTTCCAAAATTGTCAAAATTGTTATTAGCCTATAACGCACGACAATCTCTCTAATAAAAGACTCAATAGCGCTCTCCACTTTGAATATAGGTCTACGCAGATGTATAATGCTAGAATACCTATTGACCACAATAACAAGTGGTCAAACCAGAACTAAGTGTCCACAAGTAACGAGTGCAATTTATCCCTTGACAGACGTTTTAATTACTGTCAACATCACACTAAAAGAGTCAAAATGCATTCACTACCTTGATACACAAACTGGTTTAAAAACAAATAGGCACATATCTCTCCTACACAGGACATACGCTTTTGTCAAAAGCTATATTTCTCCGTATGGACACTATCTCCTGTGGTGTCCCTACATGTAGCAACCCTCGCCATAATTCCCTGTTTACCTCTCCGTCGGTACCCCGTTGTGGTACATAAGCTGCAACCGGAGGCATCGACGGGAGGATTTCTTTGTTTTTAAATACTCGAACAACTGCCCAGTCATCTTGTAGAAGGACCCCAAGGTGTCTATTGTATTTCGCCCAAAGCCAAGACTGCGCATGCGCCAACAATAGTATTTCACATTCACGCATGTACATTTACGTTGCGCATGTGCAACAGATGATGTGCTTTACTCCGCACATGCGCAACAGATGATGTTTAGGTATATCTGTATGCATTGTACGATGCTCACCGCAATACATACACAAAAATACTTCCTCCTAAATATCAGTAATATTGTGGAAACAGTTGAAAATATAGCAATCATTTTGAAAAAATAGACAAAAATATAGCGAAAAATACGCCATATGAAGGTATAAACCAATGTCATATTTACTCACACTGATTATAATCACTTCTTGCATTGCTTACTTAGTACTAACTCTGTCACCATCACAAAATCTGTATTTACTTATCTAATAAGAGAACATCAATGGCCCTATATGCATCTTGTGTGCCTAAGTTTCATAAGTTTGTGCCATGTCCTGAATCATATTAAGCTTGTGTAGTGCGTAGATACATGGGCTTTAATAACTAATTGCCCATACCCCTGGGGCTACACTACTTGGTCCAAAAATAGATCCTATTGATATAAAACAATTAGAAATGCTCTCATGAATAGCAAGAGATAGCATTCCTTTTCCATTCAGAATATGATTTCCTTAAAGTTCTAGACTAAAGACCTCTACTCTTGATCACAAGGATAACCACGGAATCTCTTCGTTCAGTCCTGTAATATCTGTCTTCAATCTATGGACCCAGCGCTGTTCTTTGCGAAACAGAAATTTGGATATGTCCGTGATATGAGGTGGAATAAAAGGTTGTTCCAGGACTGTCCAACGCAAATCATCTGCTGGATGGTCCTTATCTAGGAAATGATTTGTCAGTTTTGTAGACCTCTTTTACAACGGATCGGGCTTTTATGCTCCAGTATTCTTGTTTTTATCTTGCGCGTAGTCATACCCACGTAGCGCATACCACACGGACAAGTAATTAGGTAAATAACCTTTTCACTGTTACAATTAGTATGTTTGAACAATGTCCAGGGCCTGTTTGTACCTATATCCACTTCTGTCATATGCGATGTTTGTGGGCAAACTGCACAAAGCCCACACGGAAAATGACCTTTAACTGGAGGAAGCCCCCACAGGGGTACTTGATCAGAATGCTTAGATTTAATCAAGGGCCTTGTATGCACCACTTGGTCTTTGATGTTGGTGCTCCTTTTGAAGGCAAACAGGGGAGGAGGTATAGGTGCTCTTGCTACGTTCAAGATCTTCCAGTGTTTGAGTATGCTCCTTTTAATTTGATTTGAATGGCTACAAAACGTATTTACACAAGTAAGCCTAGGTTCTGCTTCCTTAGATGGAACCTCTTCAATCAGTGCTTCCCTATTATTGTTTGCAGCTCGTTTCCGAGATCTGCGAATTGTATTCTTCGGATACTTCTTCTCTTTTAGGTTGGTACTCAGTGTACTCGCATGTTCATTGTATTTCTCCATAGTCGAGCAGTTTCTTCGTATCCTTAGAAACTGCCCGAAAGGCAAGTTCTCACGTAGAGCCTTCGGATGATAACTGTTGTATGATAACAGTGAATTGCGTGCCATTGGTTTCTTATAAAGTTCGGTACTGAGTCCTTCACCTTCTGGGTAAATCCGAATATCTAGAAATGGCAAACTGGCATTTGAAAATTCAAATGTGGGTAGCGTTATGAAGTAGAATTAGTAGTATTTTGCTGGAAGGGAAGATGGCGGACTACTCCGCCGTTGGTTAGATGTCTCAGCCGCCTCTCCCTGTGATCCCTCTGTCCCGCTGCCGCTATGATTATTAATGCGGCATTTGGTTTCACAAGAGCCATATACTTAAAATAATACTTCAAACGAACATAAGTTTCTACGGAGGGAAGGAAAAACAAAAAGATTGCTGATTCTGGTATATGAGGACTTCACCTGTTTCAGCTGTGCTTGCTTCCCACGCGTTTTGGATGAGCCGGTGTACGAGGCTCGTGCTCGCGATGAAACGCAGCTGTACTGCAAGGTGGTTTCTCGTTGGGACTCTTCCACTGATTTCTCCGTGGCTGCTTCGGGGAAAAAGGAGAGAGCAGCGCTCCTGTGACGGGCGCTCCAGCTACGGTGGTGGAGGCTGTGCAGAGCACCCAGCGGCGTTTGAAGACGAGAGGGGTTGTGCCTGTGGGACAACATCGCCGTGGACTCTGTTGGAGGTGAGAGCGATGGCCCCCGCGTAATGCTCGGAGGCAACGTGCCGAGACTCAAGCTGCTGCAGAGGGGACCCCTGGGACCTCAGACCTTACCAAGCTGCAGGCAACTGAACCCCTGGGTTCTGGTGAAGTTGGGGCTAGTACCTGTAATGCTACCTCTATTGGCTCACAGGTGGGGAAGCCAATCTTGAAATTGTTATACTCCGGAAGAGCTACAGCCTTGCTCCAATCCTGTGGTTCAGAGACTTCCATCCCTGGCTTTGTAATGGCCGATATGCTGAATGCAGCAGTGCAAGATGAGCTAGGGGGCACTGAAGATGCTACTACCCCATCGAGACTTTCTGGTGGGGGATTATCTCAACGGTCCCCAGGGGTGAGGCATCATTGAGAACTAATGCTGTAGAGGCACTGCAGGAAGAAATTGCTTCTCCCCTCTATTAGGCATCTTAGCTTCTGTTTCTAACGAGCCGCTAATTGAGAACGTTTCAGACGAATGCTCAGTCTCTTTGCCCCACACTCCTTCTGAACTAGAAGGCATCTGTGATACCAGTAGCATTGGCAACGTTAATTGTAATGGCAATGGCAGCGAAGGAAATGATGCCAGCTTTAGACCTAATATACTTCAGGATGGGGGAGCAGGAAAAGTACAAGTGAAGGTGAAAGGCTCTAACCCGGTGCGGTCTGGTAAAGGCGGCCGAGGCAGGGGGCGCTGCAGCTACCAAGACACAAGTTTCAGAAGTATTGGGACGGCTTAAAGGAGCATCAAATACGGTGAAGATTGGGTCTGGCGCTAGTCCATTGCGGAAATGGGTTTCCTCAAAAGGCGAAGTTAGGTCTATCGTATCAAGATTATCTAATTCTGGCGGGTCTGGAGGTACCCTGATGGACAATGTTATTAATACCTCGCAGAACTCAAATCTTGATACTGGAACTCCTATACCTACTATCTCCTTTGCTGCTCCATCTGGGACGGTTAGTTCAAACATTTTTGTAGGAGACGTACAAGCTTTGAGTCCTCAACCTGGTGGCTTGGAGGGACTCATTTCTGAGTCAATAAATGCGGAAATTGTCTTCACTGCAGGGCAGGTATCGTCTCTAACTGCTGAACAACCGTTAATATTTAATGTCCCTACTTCGTGTGTTGAAGCGTCAAATATGTCTGAAACTGCTGGACGCACATATGATTCTTTAGATTGCACAAATGTTGGTGTAGAATTTCCCTTCTCTAAAATTATGCAGGCACTTGCCATTCAAAGGGAAGAAGCACAAGCGCACTATCAACAGGCTAAGGTTGATAGTTCTGACATTAAACAGGCACTAATTGAAGTTACGGCTAAGGTCTCTCATTTAACCTCAGAAGTCAGCGATTTACAACATCGGGTGGCAGCTGCCGAAGAGGTTAACACCCAAACTGTTAATTTGGTTAAAACCCACGATTCACAGATGACTCAGATACAATTTAAAATCGAAGATCTTGAAAACAGACAGCGACGCCAGAACCTTAGGATTTTTGGGATTCCAGAAGGGAGAGAAGGTTCCGATCCACGGGCATTTATTGTTGGTTTATTACAAAAGGCATTTCCTGATCTACATGACTGGGATCTGGATTCACAAGTTCAGAGGGCACATAGACTGCCACAATTTTTGCCACAGGGGAATAGAGCTAGAACCAACTTTGCTAGACCTTTTCTTGTACTCATTGGCAATTTTTTGCTTCGGCAGGCAATTTTTTTCAAGGCTAGGCCTTCCGCTCCTGTTGTGGTAGACTCCATGTCAATCTTTGTGCGATCTGATCTTTGCAAATCTACTATGGACAGGAGGTGGCAGCTTCGTCAAATGATTGATCCGCTTAAAGCTATTTGCACACAGGTTTTTTTACAAGAGCCTGCGCGCTTAAAGGTCATTAAGGATGGCTGTACTCACTTTTTTTTTAATGATCAGGAAGCTAAGAAGGCGCTTTATAAGTGGCAACCTAGCTCTAAAGTTTGATTTGTGCAATTATCTGATGTATGAATAGCAATAGAGCCAAACTTATATCTAGCCAACTATTAGTCATACTTTATGCCTTTGGTTTTGGCTATACTTATCTGTCCTGTGGGGGTTTGTTCTAAATTAATTTTTTTGGCTCTTTCTGGGTTTCACATTTTTTTGACTTAATGCTTTTTTATATAGGTGCATGGTGGCTGGTTCAGGGGGACTCTGGGATGGGGTGGCTGGGCATCTTCCATATGCTGTCAATTTAGGACAGTTTAAGGGGGGTGATTCCTTTTCCAGGACACATGGTGGGGGGGGTTGTAGCTGTGGGTGGGTCGGTTAGGGGGAGTAGGGTGGTTGGGGTGGGGGTGGGATTAAAGAGCCACGGTGTAGTTAAAAAAGCACAGAAGGAATGGGGTGAAAAAAGGAGCGAGAATTTGTTTATTGAGAAAGTATTTCATTTTTTTGTTGGTTCTTTGTTGTGGATAGATACTGACCTGTTGTTGGTTAACTTGCATAATGTCTGGGCTTAAAATTATGAGCTGGAACATCTCTGGGCTTAATCAAGTTGTCAAGAGGCGGCTGGTAGCTGAAGAACTTAAGGTATTTAAACCGCATATAGTGGGTCTTGTGGAAACACATTTGGCCTTTAAGGACAGGGCTCTTTTTAAGCAACTCGGTTTTGATTTGATCGTTTGCTCATCGCAGTCAGCTTCGATTCGTGGGGTTGCCTTGTTGAAATCTAAACATTTTACCGCCATGGTTTTACGCACACTGGCCGACTCTAGGGGAAGATGGGCGATTGCTCAGCTCCTAATTTCAGGACATAAGGTGACTGTATTGTTTACGGCCCCAATGTTGACTGCCCTGAGGTTATTTCTTTTTTATGTTCAGAATTACTGGAGTGGGCCGGGAATCTCATTGTGATGGGCGACTTTAACTGCATATTAAACAAGCAAATTGACACTACAAATACTACAGGGAGACCCCGTATGGTTAAGGTGAGGGCGGCTATCTTAGATTTATTACATATTCATCGAATGGAGGACGTTTGGAGAAAACTTTTTCCGTCACATCCAGGGTACACGTATTTTTCACATCCTCATAAACAATATTCAAGAATTGACATGTTTTTTGTCAATTATGATGTAGTGGACAAATCTTCTATGGTGGTGTGTCCTAAGATAACGTCAGATCACAATCCCATATTACTTACAGTTTACTTTTCTTCAATAGAGAAGCAACGAACTAGGGGATTTTCATTTCCCAGACATCTTTTGAGTAATCCTGATTTTATAACTCATATGCAAATAACTCTAAAGGACTATATTAGTAACAATTTACACACTGCATCTTTGGTTATAGTTTGGGATTGTTTAAAGGCATTTGTGAGAGGGGCTACACTTCAATATATTGTTAAACAGAACCGGATTAATACTAGTCAAGAAGAAAACGAGCACCGCCAATGTTTGGATTTAGAGCAACAACACGCTCAAGCAATTGCTTTGAAGGATGTTGGCGAAGCTTTAATTTACCTGCAGCTTATTAATTCGAGAGCCAAGCTCTGTAGAAGGTTAAAGGATAAAGCTGCAAGTAATTTTTTAAAATACAAGACAAAACAGTATGAGTATAGCGAACAGGTGGGACGGGTGTTGGCATATCAGCTTGCTGACCAGAGGTCTGGGTCTCATATTAAACATATCAAAGGGACTGACGGTTGTATTTATTCTAAAACTCAGGATATTTTGGAGCAATTTAGGATATTTTATGTAAATTTGTACAAGGGGTCGGCTAGCTTTGACCAGCAAGCAGCTTTAGATTATATTCAAGAAAGTGAACTGCCAGCTTTGGATTCATCTCAAAGTGCGGTGTTGGATAGAGAGGCTGATCTGCTAGAGATTAATACTGCAATTAGCGCACTGCCTTCTGGTAAGGCGGTTGGAGAGGACACTATTCCGCTAGAGTTCTATAAAGTTTTCAGGAATACTTTGTCGCCTGTCTTACTTGAAGTAGTTAATTCAATACTACAAGGTGGGGACGCACCTCCCTCTTGGAATATAACAAATATTATTGTTTTTCCTAAAAAGGGGAAATTAGCCGAGGACATTAGTTCGTATCGTCCGATTTCTTTGATTAATGCGGACGCAAAAAAATTTTCTAAACTTTTGGCTTTACGACTTGCCCCCTTGATTTATTTTTTAGTATCTGAACAACAGCATAGTTTCGTCCCAGGTAGGGATACCGCAGCACATATCAATACTGCAATTGCTGCATTTGATGTTGCTGACCATCTGGATCAACGGATTGGGATGTTGATGTTGGACGCCGAGAAGGCCTTCGACCGAGTAGCCTGGGGGTCTCTATGGGAAACCATGGGGTCCTTGGGTCTCGGCCGGAGGTTTATTTCGGCGGTGCAGAGCTATATTCCAATCCAACTGCAGCCATTAAGATTAATGGCTCGGTATCCATCTATTTTAGGATCCAGAGAGGTACTAGGCAGGGGTGCCCATTATCCCCCTTATTATTTGCTCTTTATATTGAGCCTTTTATTAGACACCTGCTTCATAACGTTTCTATCCCGTCAGTTTTTTTTAACGGTATGTCACTGAAATTAACAGCGTATGCTGACGATATTGCAATCTTCTCTACGAGACCTTTGATGGCGATGTCAGCTATAACTCAAGAGGCATCTTCTTTTGGTTCTTTTTCCGGTTATAAGCTTAATATAAATAAGACCCAGTCAATTCTAAATTTTACACCCGTATCCGCTCCGCCCTCATTGGGTATTACCAGAACAGCTATGTATTTAGGAGTTCGCCTCAGCTGCTGCACGGGCGATCTTATAGCACTGAATTATGAGCCAATGCTTAAAAAGGTCGCTGCTGATTTACGTCGGTGGAATAAATTACCTCTCACTATTATTGGTAGATGTAATGTAGTTAAAATGAATATACTACCAAAGTTTTTATATCTGTTTCGCACCATACCTCTTAGAGTTCCTTTATCTTTTTTCAAGCGGCTGGATAGTGTCATCAGTAGTTATATTTGGGGGTATCGGAGGGCAAGGAGAGGAGCCCTAAGGTACATTAAACTAACTTACGAACATGGTGGTTTTAAACTTCCAGATTTTAAAGCTTACTTTTGGGCTGCTTTTGTGAACCGGATCCAGTGTTTACTTAAGGGATCTGAGGTAGAGAAACCCTGGTTTGCGTATCAATTAGCCTGTGGTCCGTTACTGGGTTTAAGTTACAGGAAATGACTGACCCTAATTACTTTAAAAGAGTGCGATTCAAGATTATTAGACACATTACTCTCATTTGGCAAGATATTAGGAAAACTTATAATCTACCTGATCTGCACGAATTTGTCGCCTTATGGGGCAATCCGTGTTTTCCTAGCATATTTTCGGACTCCGTGGGGAAAATGTGGCAACAACGTGGTATAATACATCTTGGGCAGTTATACGATGAGCATGGCTTTAGGTCCTTTTTATCCCTTCAAAATGAATACGGGTTAACTCATAATTCATTTTTTAAATACTTGCAAATTCGGAATTTTTTTCAGCAAGGGAAAGGGTTGCTAATCCTGCCCCGCACAACAGAAGTTCTACGGGCTATCTATACGATTTCAGGGCGGGGGTGCATAGGGAAAGTGTACCAAAGATTTTTAGCTGCTGCGGCTGATGATGGCTTACAGATTGTAGCCAAACTTAATCAAACTTTTGTTGTTATTACTTTGGAGGAGGCTTTGGAATCATTGGCTATAATTAATATTGCGGTTACCTCAATTAAGTTGAAACTACAACACTACCGCGTTATGTTTATGCAGTATTATACTCCCAGGGTCATTTCTAAATGGGTTGGGTCCCATGGTTCATCTAAGACACATTGTCCCAAATGTGATGAATTTGCTGCTGATCTGCGACATATGTTTGTTACGTGCCCAAATTTAAGTGTTTTTTGGTGCAAGATCACTCTAGAGTTGAGCAATCTCTTTGGGAAGGATACTCAATTAACAGAAAAGGAAATTTTATTGGGGGCAGTTGCAGATTCGGGCAATGTATCTAAATATCTAGTTTCAATTTTTATTGTTTGTGCCCGACTGTGTATCGCCAGGGTTTGGATTGAAACAAGGAGCCCCAAAATATCAGAATTTTGGTTGTTATTGAGGGGGTTTATGAAATGGAACTCGCGTTAGCAAAGTCCAGGGGCCGACCCTCATTGGTTAAATTCGAGAGGGTTTGGTCTAGCTTGCGGTGGGATTAGTTGATTTTGTAACTCTACTGTTTTTTCATTGTTTTGCTAATTTCAAAGTCAATTTTGTGTTTGTATCTATTTGTATAAGTCTCGACCTTTTCTTTTTATTTATTTATTTATTTATTTCTCTTGTTGTTTGTATATTTTATTTTATGCTTTTCTCTGTGCTTTATTTCAAATTATGGTTTGTGACTTGATTTTGTGGCTAATAAAATTAAAAAAAAAGAAAATTCAAATGTGAACTTCAGAAAGTTATTTCTAGTGTTTAACCACTGATGGAATGATGTGATGGTGTCCGGGGTACCCCGCCAGACCACAAACACATCGTCTATATAGCGTTTCCAAACCCTTATGTGTTTTTCAAAGGGATTGCTATTTTGTAAGACGATGGTTTGTTCAAAGTGATGTACATAAAGATTGGCCAGGCGCAAAAATACTGCCCATAGAAGTCCCGGACGTTTGCAAGTAGAGGTCATCTTCGAACTTAAAGAAGTTTTCTTTCATCGCTAGGCGAGCGCATGTCATAATAAAATGTACCGGAGTGATACTGTCCATTGTACTAGAATTCAATATTGTCTCAACTGTGGCCAATGTTTCGTCCTGAGGTATCGAAGTATACAGTGACTCGACATCAAAAGAGACCAGATAGTCTTGCTCACAGTCAAAGGCAATCTGGTCCAGTAGTCGTAAAAGATCTTTAGTGTCCTGTATATAAGTGGGTATTTTTAGCACAAACGGTTGTAAGAAAAAATCTACAAAGGTTGAAAGGGGCTCAAGTAGGGACCCAATTCCTGAAATAATGGGTCTCCCTGGCGGTGGCAGTATCCCTTTATGCACTTTAGGAAGTACATAGAAATATGGTGTTATCGGATGGGATGTGACCAGAAAGGCTGCTTCATGTTCAGTAATCCAACCTTCCTCTTTCGCTTCATCCACTATTATTTTAATTTCAGTAGATAGTCGTTTAGTTGGATCCATCTTGAGTAATCGATAGGCTTCTCTATTCCCAAGCTGACGTAAGTATTCAGCTCTATACGTAGAGGTGTCTAAGATAACTATCGCACCCCCCTTGTCAGCAGGTTTGATGACAATATTATCGTCTGCCGACAGCTGTTGGAGTGCCAGTCGTTCTTGTCTTGGGAGATTTTGAAACTGCTTTGTCTCCTTCCCTAGCAATTTATTCACATCATATAGTACAGCCTTCTCAAAGGTGGCAACCTGCGCTGGAATCATATGGGCTGGTGGATTAAAATTGGACTTGGGTCTTAAGCCTGTATTCTTTTTGTCTTCTTCCTGTTCGTCCATTGGTTTATCTGCAAAAAATGAATGTAAACGAATCTTACGGAAGAAGACGGCCAATTCCTGTCTGATTTGAAAAGAGTCTCCTCCGTATGTCGGGACAAAGCCCAAACCCTTCTCCAGGACTGATGACTCAGCTTCCGTCAGTGTTCGATCCAACTAAACGACTATCTACTGAAATTAAAATAATAGTGGATGAAGCGAAAGAGGAAGGTTGGATTACTGAACATGAAGCAGCCTTTCTGGTCACATCCCATCCGATAACACCGTATTTCTATGTACTTCCTAAAGTGCATAAAGGGATACTGCCACCGCCAGGGAGACACATTATTTCAGGAATTGGGTCCCTACTTGAGCCCCTTTGTAGATTTTTTCTTACAACCGTTTGTGCTAAAAATGCCCACTTATATACAGGACACTAAAGATCTTTTACGACTACTGGATCAGATTGCCTTTGACTGTGAGCAAGACTATCTGGTCTCTTTTGATGTCGAGTCACTGTATACTTCGATACCTCAGGACGAAACATTGGCCACAGTTGAGACAATATTGAATTCTAGTACAATGGACAGTATCACTCCGGTACATTTTATTATGACATGCGCTCGCCTAGCGATGAAAGAAAACTTCGTTAAGTTTGAAGATGACCTCTACTTGCAAACGTCCGGGACTTCTGTGGGCAGTATTTTTGCCCCTAGCCTGGCCAATCTTTATGTACATCACTTTGAACAAACCATCGTCTTACAAAATAGCAATCCCTTTGAAAAACACATAAGGGTTTGGAAACGCTATATAGACGATGTGTTTGTGGTCTGGCGGGGTACCCCGGACACCATCACATCATTCCATCAGTGGTTAAACACTAGAAATAACTTTCTGAAGTTCACATTTGAATTTTCAAATGCCAGTTTGCCATTTCTAGATATTCGGATTTACCCAGAAGGTGAAGGACTCAGTACCGAACTTTATAAGAAACCAATGGCACGCAATTCACTGTTATCATACAACAGTTATCATCCGAAGGCTCTACGTGAGAACTTGCCTTTCGGGCAGTTTCTAAGGATACGAAGAAACTGCTCGACTATGGAGAAATACAATGAACATGCGAGTACACGGAGTACCAACCTAAAAGAGAAGAAGTATCCGAAGAATACAATTCGCAGATCTCGGAAACGAGCTGCAAACAATAATAGGGAAGCACTGATTGAAGAGGTTCCATCTAAGGAAGCAGAACCTAGGCTTACTTGTGTAAATACGTTTTGTAGCCATTCAAATCAAATTAAAAGGAGCATACTCAAACACTGGAAGATCTTGAACGTAGCAAGAGCACCTATACCTCCTCCCCTGTTTGCCTTCAAAAGGAGCACCAACATCAAAGACCAAGTGGTACATACAAGGCCCTTGATTAAATCTAAGCATTCTGATCAAGTACCCCTGTGGGGGCTTCCTCCAGTTAAAGGTCATTTTCCGTGTGGGCTTTGTGCAGTTTGCCCACAAACATCGCATATGACAGAAGTGGATATAGGTACAAACAGGCCCTGCACATTGTTCAAACATACTAATTGTAACAGTGAAAAGGTTATTTACCTAATTACTTGTCCGTGTGGTATGCGCTACGTGGGTATGACTACGCGCAAGATAAAAACAAGAATACTGGAGCATAAAAGCACGATCCGTTGTAAAAAGAGGTCTACAAAACTGACAAATCATTTCCTAGATAAGGACCATCTAGCAGATGATTTGCGTTGGACAGTCCTGGAACAACCTTTTATTCCACCTCATATCACGGACATATCCAAATTTCTGTTTCGCAAAGAACAGCGCTGGGTCCATAGATTGAAAACAGATATTTCAGGACTGAACGAAGAGATTCCGTGGTTATCCTTGTGATCAAGAGTAGAGGTCTTTAGTCTAGAACTTTAAGGAAATCATATTCTGAATGGAAAAGAAATGCTATCTCTTGCTATTCATGAGAGCATTTCTAATTGTTTTATATCAATAGGATCTATTTTTGGACCAAGTAGTGTAGCCCCAGGGGTATGGGCAATTAGTTATTAAAGCCCATGTATCTACGCACTACACAAGCTTAATATGATTCAGGACATGGCACAAACTTATGAAACTTAGGCACACAAGATGCATATAGGGTCATTGATGTTCTCTTATTAGATAAGTAAATACAGATTTTGTGATGGTGACAGTTAGTACTAAGTAAGCAATGCAAGAAGTGATTATAATCAGTGTGAGTAAATATGACATTGGTTTATGATACCTTCATATGGCGTATTTTTCGCTATATTTTTTTGGCTATTTTTTCAAAATGATTGCTATATTTTCAACTGTTTCCACAATATTACTGATATTTGGGAGGAAGTATTTTTGTGTATGTATTGCGGTGAGCATCGTACAATGCATACAGATATACCTAAACATCATCTGTTGCGCATGTGCGGAGTAAAGCACATCATCTGTTGCACATGCGCGACGTAAATGTACATGCGTGAATGTGAAACACTATTGTTGGCGCATGCGCAGTCTTGGCTTTGGGCAAAATACAATAGACACCTTGGGGTCCTTCTACAAGATGACTGGGCAGTTGTTCGAGTATTTAAAAACAAAGAAATCCTCCCGTCGATGCCTCCGGTTGCAGCTTATGTACCACAACGGGGTACCGACGGAGAGGTAAACAGGGAATTATGGCGAGGGTTGCTACATGTAGGGACACCACAGGAGATAGTGTCCATACGGAGAAATATATCTTTTGACAAAAGCGTATGTCCTGTGTAGGAGAGATATGTGCCTATTTGTTTTTAAACCAGTTTGTGTATCAAGGTAGTGAATGCATTTTGACTCTTTTAGTGTGATGTTGACAGTAATTAAAACGTCTGTCAAGGGATAAATTGCACTCGTTACTTGTGGACACTTAGTTCTGGTTTGACCACTTGTTATTGTGGTCAATAGGTATTCTAGCATTATACATCTGCGTAGACCTATATTCAAAGTGGAGAGCGCTATTGAGTCTTTTATTAGAGAGATTGTCGTGCGTTATAGGCTAATAACAATTTTGGAAACATATCTATAGCAGTTTACTCCACAGATCATGCGCGCATTCCTTAAATCAGCTGGGTGATGCCAGAGGCTTTGTAGAGCTATTTGATTACAATATATTCTGATGATCGTATGTTTTATATTATATATGAGAGGTATGGGGTGCCATTGAATAACGAGGCACCATCTGACGAATTATTGAGCGTAATGTATTCTAAATAGGTTTATATGAGTCTGTCTCATATATAGCACGCTCATTTATAATTTCTTTTATTGATAACAAGCTACATCAGACAATGTTCATAAGTATCACTGCTAAGAAGATTAGTGGAGTCCTTTTGTTATATCTTCACCATTGGGTTTTAACTACAACACTTATTGTTTTCGTGTTTAGACGTGTTCACATTACATACGAGGGATGAGTGACACACGTCCTTTGTCATTTTGCAGAGCGGGGCCCATTTCCCTGAGTTGTAACCAGGTAGAGGTGGGCTTACTTATCCACCGATTTGGGTAAGTAGGATTGAATTGGGTACTATGTCAGTACTCTATGGACAAGTTTTTATTCATGTCCATTACACATTGCCCATAACGACACTGTATGACAATGTAGTTTGAATTTGTTATATTTGTTATACTGTGTCTTTTGTGTCTCATATCTACAGATAAGTTCCAGTAGTACCGAGTTTAAACAATTGGATTACTGGTTTGATATTACTGTTCATTATTATTATTTTTCACGTATGCAGCAGCATTGTTTTTTATCATGGTCCTGATGAAAGCCTGGATACTTTTTTAAGATCAAATAGGCTGAAACATGTCGACCGATTTTGTCAACTTAGCAGTTTAATCTATACTGCTTTGCACTGCTTTTTAATCTCTGCCAGTTTGGACAGGCTAATAAATATCTAATTTTTTGTTCCAACTAGGTAGTTTTAATATCACATTTTCACAATTATTGTCACAAACATATTCAGCGCTGCACCCTTACGACGCCTAGCATTCACATATGGGATCTTAGCATCCTTAAAAACATCTTACAATTGTTACGAAAACATCCCAGAGCTCCTATCTCACAGTGAGAGAGTTGTAGCCCTCAGTGAGACTAGGTTTTCTCACTGGGAGGAGAAGCCCATATGATGAAGCATGCCACCTATGGTGGGTGAGGGTTTTCGTCCTAAAGGGATTGCTCCCCAGAGGAGCTTTATTGAGAGACACAATTTTTAAATTTCACTTTAGTTTTATGATAGACCCGAGAAGTTTTGTGTTATGATTATTGTACATGGGGAATTACTTCTCGCAGGTCTTTAAATTTTTCCCTTGGACCCTCCTCTCACCATTTTTGTGTTCCACATGCGTTCATTTTAAGCCAGTACTCATAGTATAGGCTACCTGTGGGTGTTTGGTGACCATGTTTAGTGACCGGTCACAATGCAAGAGGGCTTCTCAAGAAAAGTTCAGATACGCATTTCTTTACTAATTATTTTTCATGTAATTAAAAAATGCTAACCAAGTTTAGGGTCTCTACTCCATATATCTAGACACATTGGGAATATTCAGGGACAATAATCTAACTAAACAGACTTAAAAATAATTTCATGGTGGCTTATAGTTTTCTTATGTTATCTTTGTATAGTGTGCTGTCCTTTCATGGCAGTGTATAATGTCAGTATAATTTCCACTCATTCTTTTTCAGAAATGGAAGATCATGTCTTGCCAGATGAGGATTGAGCAGTTAAAGGAAACAATATGTAACGGAAGTGAAGCAATAACAAAAGGTAAGGAATGAAACATTCATTTTTTTTTTTTTCTTTTTTTTTAAATCTGTTTTTATTTGTTTTTAAAGGTTTACATCTTGAAGACAGGCAACATTTATCATATAACATTGACCATACCACGGAGCATTTGGCAGTAATAAATGATCATGTCCTTGGACCGGTGATATACTGATGTACATAACAAGGACAATAGTAATGTAGGTGCCGGTGGGACCGAGACAGAATTAATGACATCAGGCATTGGTGGCATGGTGTAGTGGTATGATGTACAGGGTCTACGTAGAGGTTACAGGATACATGTGTGTACAGATGTTAGAATTAGAACATTAAAACAAAAAGGGGCGAAACTCAGTAAATCCCCTATAACCAATAACAGCAGCCGAGACCGACTTTAGATTGCTCATTCCGCTCCGTGTTCCCGTTGCTCCTTCCTGCCCCCGACCCCTGGCGCCCCACAGACAAACATCACTAGTCAGAGAACACCACATTGCATATCTTGAACGCTTGATGGTACATAGGTGCCTACACGGCGACGCAACTGATCTTTGGCGGTTTAACTATCACTCCCCCTAAGGGTGCCTCCACTATGTACGGGTCGCTCCTCTGTGTTGCCTCCCCCATACTGCGTCAAAGACTGTAGTAGACCATCCCACCCTTCCGCCATAGGTGTCCTCCGGAGTCCCAGCGTTTCCTCCCTCAGAATAGCTATTCCTTCTGCTTTAGCCCATGCCAGGAGCGAACACTTCCATGCCCGTATATGTGGCGGGTCCGGCGCCTTCCACCGTTTAGTAAGTAGTCTTTTAGCCACCACCAGCCCCAGGTCGAGAAAGCGGGAGGAGACTTTTGTGGGCGGTGTTCTGCGAAAGAGGTGCAGCAGGTAGACAGGCCATTCAAAGGGTATGGTGCGGCCTGTGCACGTACACAGCGCCTCGTGGACCGCCTCCCAGTAAGAGTGGAGCTTGTGGCAGCTCCACATCATGTGTATTAACCCAGCTCCCTGTTCCGCGCAGCGGGGGCAAACCGTGTCTGTGCGGTGAAAATATCTATTGATCGCCTCGGGTGTGAGGTATGCTCTGTGGAGTATGAACAGCTGTATTTGGCGAAACCTCATATTTCTGGGAATACGTGTTGGACTTTGTAGAATCTTAGCCCACTCTTTATCCTCCAGTGGCCGCGTCAGATCTGCCTCCCACTTGCGGCGTAGTGGTTCCAAACTTGCCGCCGCATGTGTACGTAGGGAAGCCGCAAACCACCGAATCAAGTGCCTACCACGCCCCATAACATAAAGGTACTGTATGGTGAGGTGTTGGCTGGGTTCTTCCTTCATGTCTCCCCACCTAGATGTCAACGATGCAATCAGGGAACGGTGTCGTAGGAATTGCCCCGGAGGCAGCCCCGCCCCTCAATTAGGGATTCATATGTCATGAGAGCGCCGTCCTGGTATAAGTCTCCTAGGGTCTGTATGTCCGCTTCGTGCCACTCCATGAGCGCAGCAGGTGTAAGCGTACCCGGCCCACTGGGGGAGCCCTCTAGTGGTATGGCCGGAGCGTAGGGGATCATATTTCTAGTAATGTATAGGCTGCGGCGGTAGCATTTATAAGCCACCACCATGAGGAGCTGTGTCGGCGTTCGGGCTTTTGCGGCGGGATGAAAGAGTTTAGTGATGTCAACCAGAGAGAGGGGAGGTGCTGTGGATGCGGTGTCGTCACGGCCTCTGTCAGCGAGCCAGCGGGCTATCCATTGTAGTTGCGCTGCCAAGTAGTAATGCTCGAAGCATGGCGCAGCAAGGCCTCCCTGGTCTGTGGGCAGGTACAACTTGGACAGCGCTACCCTGTGACGTGAGCTGCCCCAGAGGAAGTCTCGAAGTGACTGAGCGAGTGCGGTGAAGAAGGCTGCCGGGACATAAACCGGCAGGTTGGCAAAGTAGTATAGAAGGCGGGGTAGGATCACCATCTTAGATAATGCTACCCTACCAGTGACTGTTAGTGGGAGTGTGCTCCAGAATCGCATTTGGGACTTAATTGCTGTTACGGTTCGGCCCAGGTTACCCTCAATGAGATCCACCGGTTGACGATATATCTGAATTCCTAGGTAGCGGAAAGTGTCCGCTTTCCACTGCACCTGCATACCGTCCAGGATGTAGCCCGGGTCTAGGGTGTCACTGCTGAATGCATAGAGGCAGGACTTGCTGGCATTTACCTTGAGGCCCGAGAGTGCGGCGAAGTCACGCAGCGCGTGTGCCAACCGGGCTGGAATATTGCTCACATCACGCACGAAGACCAAGAGGTCGTCTGCGTACAGTGATACCTGATGTGTCGCATCCCCCAGGGGCTCGATTGCCAGCGCAAACAGGAGGGGCGAGAGCGGGCACCCCTGTCTGGTGCCTCTACAGACTGGAATGGCGTCAGAGATGTATGACCCCGTCTTGACCCTCACTGTAGGGTTTTTGTATAGTAGGTCGACCATTTGGAGGAACCCCAGGCCCAGCCCGTAGCGCAACAGTACTGCCGCGAGGTAGCCCCATTCCAGACAGTCAAAGGCTTTTTCAAGGTCCAGCATTAGGCAACCCGCTCTAGGCCACTCCCGCATACTATCCGACGCTACCCTGAAGAACCTCCGCAGATTCAATGAAGTGCTACGTTTGGGTACAAAGCCATTCTGGTCATTATGGACCAATTCAGGCACCACCGGCGCCAGGCGCTCCGCCAACACCTTGGCGAGTATTTTATAGTCCACATTGAGGAGTGCCAGGGGACGGTAGGAGCCCAGATTCTCGGGGTCCCTGTGTGGTTTAAGTAAGGACACCAGGTAGGCTTCGCGCATTGAAGGGGGCAGGGAGTGTTCGTCAAGAGCTGTGGAATAAAGGGCATGCAATTTGGGCACTAAGGATTCCCGGTAGGCCTTATAGTATTCAGCGGGCAGGCCATCCGGCCCCGGCGCCTTCCCTGATGCCATGGAGCTGACCGCCTCCCCGATTTCCTCCAAAGTAAGGGGACCGTCTAGCGTCTCTTGGTGGGCTTCAGGTACCGTAGGTAGGCGGATAGTCTCGAAAAATCTATCCAGTTCGGGGCCAGAGCAGCGCCCTGCGGAACGATACAGTTGTGCGTAATGGTCTATCATCACCCTGTGAATCTCACGCTGTGTGTATACTAGGGCCCCCTCAGGCGTGCGTATTGCCCCGATTGGGATGTGCTTACTCTCCTGTGTGATTAGCCAGGCTAACAAGCGACCCGCCCTGTCGGCTTTGGCATGAGTACGAGCCGTATGGGCTGCATAATTATGGCATCGCAGACGTTCCATAAGATTCGCATGTTGCGCCCGAAGATCCATCAGACGAGCTGAATGGCGGCCATCGCCTTCGCCCTCCCTTTCGAATCGAAGTAATTGCGATTCAAGTCGAGTAAGTGACAGCGCCAGGTTTTTGCGTATGTTCCACGTGGCACCGAGGCAGTGACCCCTGATAGCCGTTTTATGGGCCTCCCATTCCACTGACGTGTTACTCGCCGTCCCTTCATTTAGTTCGAAATATTCCAAAATTGCCCCCCCCCAGGGATGCACGGAATTCCTGATCCTCTAGTTCGACTGATTGAAGACGCCAGGTAGGAACTGGAGGACGATCGGGTTCCCAGTTCAGCCGCAGCCTCAGGGGATTATGATCAGAGTGTGTCCGTCCTAAGTATTCCGCATCCTCTATCAACGTGGTTAGCGCCTGAGAGCCCACCACTCTATCCAGTCGCACGTGAAGGTCGTGTACTGCGGAGTAATAAGAATAGATACGGTCATTAGGGTGTAGACCACGCCACAAATCAAAGAGTGCCCACTGTGATAGCCAGTCTGTGAGAGTTTGCGCGTTTGAGACCGCTGAAGTCGTTCGGAGGGGTGGGAAGGACCTATCTAGGTGTACGTCTAACACCGAATTGAAGTCTCCGCCTAACAGCCAGGGGAGTCCGGCATAGGGGGCCAGTGTTGTAGACAGTTGTGTTAGGTATGAGGATTGGTCAGTGTTTGGAGCATAGATAGAGCCCAACAGGATGTGTTGACCATTAAGTGTCCCACGTGCCAGGGTGTACCTGCCCGCAGGGTCTATCACGGTGTCTGTACAGGTGAACGGGGTGCCCGCTCTCACCCAAATTAATGTACCGCGCACGTGTGCTGAGTATGTCGTGCCATATAATTGACCCCTCCAGCGCCTGCGCAGCTTATCCAATTCCGGCTGTGTCATGTGTGTCTCCTGCAGGAGAGCAATTGCAGCGGAGTGTCTTTGGAGATATGCAAATATGGAGTAGCGGCGCGCGGGTGTGTACATGCCGCGTATGTTCCACGTAATTATGTCGGTTCGCGCCATTTTAATTGAACAGATTCAGTGGGGAGGTCGGGCCGGGGCGCACCGGGGTGGCGCGGGGAACAGGAACAGGTCATGTCAGGTCGGTGTGCTGCAACCGAAAACATAATTGAAAAACCAGAAAACTGTGTAACATCTGGGGCGGACATTTCTCAATGTCCGTCCAAACCTCTAACTTTGAAGTAGCGTAAACTAGGTCAGTGGTGTGCCTATTGGGGTGTGCGTACTAGCGATATCTTGTTATGGCCATCCCCCGTGCTCCTACGTATGTATTGTGCCATCCATGGAATCACCAATACCCCCGCGTGGCCTCCACAGACCGCAGCCTGGACCGCCGCGTGGGGTGAGGTGCGAGGTGCGGGGCCTGACCAGCGGTGGGTACGTTGTTGCTGCTCCGCCCCCGTAAGTCGCCCAGTGCATCTAATGTAGTAGGTTCACCCTTCCCCTAACTGCAACCAATGCATAGAAGCTAACAGGCAGTGGTCCACTTGCGTGAGCTGTCCACGCTGCAGGCCATCGCAACAGTGTCCAGTCAGATAATGTCATCCGCAGTTTGCGGAGTTACCACTGGCAATCTGAGGTCCTCCGATTCTTCAGTGGATGGCGATGTGGAGCCGCTGGCTACCGAGGTGGAATGTACATGGGAGTCAAGTCGCTCTTGATTGTGTGGGGAGCCGAGAGTAGTGACTGCTTCTAGGGCTTCCAGTCTTTCCCTTCGAATGTTCTCCGGGCTTGGGGCGGTTATTCCAGGTTGGGCGTTTCTCATTGTCCCCCGTCGTCGTCGTCGGGTTCTCCTGCCCATCGTGTTGTCACCTTCTGAGTTCGAAGGTCGCCTTCCCGACCACAGCCCCGACTCTTCAAGCCAGTCCCACGCCTCCTCTGGTGATGCGAAGAAGCGGGTTCCTTCTTTTGCAACCAGCCGGGCTGGAAACAGCAACGAGTAAGGCAGATCCAGAGTGCGGAGCTGCCGTTTCACCGCCGCGTAGTTGCTCCTGCGTCTCTGTACCCGGGCTGTGTAGTCTGGGAAGAGCATTACTGAGTTACCGCTCACTTTCAGGCCGTCCATCTTGCGTGTTTCACGGAGGACTGCATCCCTGTCCCTATAGTTGCGCAACTTAAAGATGAACGGCCGTGGTCTGGCTCCCGGTTGGGGTTTCTGTGCTGGGATGCGGTGGGCCTCGTTCAACCACGAATTGCTGTGACAGTGCTCCCTGGGGCAGGAGGTCGCGTAGCCAGCTTTCCGTGAACTGCTCCGGGTGCCTTCCTTCTTCGCCTTCCGGCAGGCCCACAACGCGAACGTTGTTGCGGCGGGAACGGCCTTCCGCATCATCTGCTCTGTCCTCCAGGTCGTGAACCCGATCTATCAGATCTTGCAGCGCTGCAGCATGACTTTGCGTGACAGGTTGCAGCTCATTTAACATTTGGCCTTGCACGGTAACTTTGTCCGTCAGCTTACGGTGGTCTGCATGGAGGAGGGTGAAGTCCGAGGTGACCTTGTCGATCCTAGTTTCTAAGGAGGTCCTGGTGTGTTCCAGCGCTTCTCCTATCCGTTCTGCTGCTGCAAGTACTGAGTCCATTTTGGCTGCTAGGGCCATGGTCGCAGGTTCTGTCGCCTCTCCAGTATTTGCACTCGTGGGATCCAAGGCGTTCCCGCGTAAGGGACCCTGTTGTGTCTTGGCTCTCATCCGGCCCATTACAAACTGTTGCGCCGTGGGCATTCGCGGGCTGGCTCCAGTGGGGGCGGTGCGCCAGTACCGACAGGGGAGTCCACTCCCGTGGTGGCCGCACGTGGATTAAAGTCCGACGGGGCGGGACCCAGCGGTCACTCCCCGCTGTATGTGGCTAGGACTCAAAGGGCGACTTGTGAGGATTAGGTATGTATTCCGCCTCAGATTGTCTAGCAGGGGGCGAGGCGGCGGATCCCGGAGTCTCCGTGTGCCGGAGTGTGGATCTGTCAGTTTGCGCAGCCACCAGCCAATGCGAGTAATGTTAGGATCCCCGGGGGTGGGCACCTCTCTAGTTGCCGGGCCCCAGGTGGACAAGCAGGGGCCTCCCAATATCCACTGCATCCATCCAGTACGGCCCCCGCAGCCACCTATCGATCTCTGTAGGGGCCACCGCCACGTTGACAGAGACCACTGACCAATGTCATCTTGGGTGCAGGTCGTGGCTAGTGTGTTCGTGTCCACTGTGAGTGACACAGGTGTCGGGGCGCAGCAGGGTACTCTCGGTGGGGGCCTCTGGATCACTGTCCGTGTATGTGGTCTGCCCCCTTTCCACCACCCGATGTCGCTGGCTTTACTGGGCAATGCGTGTCGGCCCTCCTCAGTTCCAGGCCGTATCCGATCTTTACGTAGGCCTTTGTCAGCCGCTGCGTTCGTTCACCACGACTCCGCCTCGCCTGGGCCTCACGCTTCCCACAACCTCAGTGGCGCATGAAGGGCCCCCTGACTCACCAGGAGTTGGGCCTCAGGAGCTCCGGGAGGTTTCTCGCGTGTGGTGCTGGGTTGTCTGTCAGGATTCACTGTCTCCGCGGGGTAGGCATCAGACAGTCACAGCCCTAGCCCGCCGCCAGCGCTGAAATGCCCCTTGATTGCTGGGCCGTACTGTTGCCCGGGGGACTGTGTCCGTTGGTGGGGGCCTCCCCAAAGGCGGGCGTCCTCCCTGCACGTCTCTGGTCCCGTGCAGCACTGGGGTTCAGGTGGGGCGCGAATCACCCTCCACTGCAGCCAAACCTCCGGGGGTCCCCCGCGCGGTCGCGGAGCCGACTCCCTGAAGTCCAGCCAGCTGCCAACGGCGGAGGGTCCCCCAGCTGTTGGGTCACCCCGGTCCCGGAAGGCCACGTCTGTTGGCGGGGGCCTCCACAAATGTAGCGCCGCCGCCGTCTGGGTTCACCTGGCGGCGGCGTGAGCGACCTCTCTTCCCGTCTCCGGCTCCGCGTTGCGCCGGGAGTCAGGCGGGACCGCGGATCGCACACCGCTGCCCTCCAACCCCCGGGATGGGCCCCACACGAACCTGGGTACTCCGTCGGACTCGGCGTCTTCACCACGCAGTCCGTTGCCGAATCTCCCGGTCAGGCGTTGGCGGCCATTTCACAGCGGGCAGGGCTGCGCAGATCTCGCTGACTGTCACGATGGCGGGAGGCCAGGGGGGGCTCGGGGCGCAGCACTCCAGGCGCAGCAACCCCTCCGCCGTCAGGATCCGGCCAGCAAGTATGTGGATGGCTAGTGTGGCAGGAGAAATTACCGTAGGTGGGGGATCACCGACTCGAGCTTCACGGACTCGCGTCCACCATGTTGGCTGGCTAGCCACGCCCCCCCTAAGGAATGAAACATTCATGCTGAAAACATTACTTGTTTGGAACTCAGTATAATTGAAGGTTGTGACCTCCATAGAAAAACTAACTTACAAATCTGAAGGCATGACACTTTTTCCAAACATGGGTGCTTGAAAATGAAACAATGTAGACATCAACTTAGTGCAGCAATTACTAAATTAAATATTTGGGCTCCAGTTAATCCAATACATTATATCTAGACCTCATCTAACATAATTATTCCTGCCTGATATGAGTAGTGTTTCCTGATAACCTGTTTCATCCCGCTGTCCAATGTTTTTGAATCAGTATGTCTGAGACCAGAATTTAATTTGAGTGTGGGTTTAAGGTGTGCTTAAAGTGCTACCAGTACTACCAGGAGCCTTCATGTAAATCCTGCGTCCACATAAATTCATCTTATCTTCTTTATTTCTACACACTGACATTGGCCTTAAACACCACTCTGTTTTTGTAGATCGTGTTGATTGCTTGTAATGCGTTCTTAAGATTTCACAATTAAGAATTGTAAGTTAACAAGTTTAATCTGCTGATCATAAACAACTTCTTAAGCAGGGCTGTCGCTCCTTTTTTTTTTTTAGCCTCTTGATGTGGGGTGTGCAGACACCTCCTTGCCTTTCTTTTGTGGGTCTATTTTCTTGACTGGCGGCTTTGTGGTGGTAGGTACATGTTACTGAAGGTTTCACATTTGCTTAAATTGCACCCAGTCCGTTTTGTGGAGGTGGAGGCTTCTACTAGTGAAGGTTTCACATTTGCTTAAATTGACCCAGTCCCTCTTGTGGAAGTGGAGGCTTCAGCTAGCTGTTAACTATTTGAGGGAGTAGATTATATCACATATTGTGACTCCATTTTTCCTAGATTCCAAACCATTTTTAGATTGAAGCCTATCAGACAGCACAGCTGTCTGGTTTGCTAAAGACATCTAGGGGACATTCAGGAAGCTGGCCTAGGAATGTATTCCGCCCGTTGCTTACCATTGGCTTTGTGGTTTGTAACTCACATTTTCTGGCTTTCTATTTGCTGGCTTTATTTGCTTTGGACTGTCCAGCTTTTGTTCGTCCCTCCTGTTGCCCAAGACTTGTTCACTGTATTCTTTAACGAACTAGCTTTTTGTAAACAGGCCTTTAAATCTTGTTCTTATCTGGTCACATTTGCTGTGCATTCAAAGACAGACGTGAAATGTCGAGCTCTCTTCCGAGGGAGCTTGGTGTTTACTTTTTTTTCTCTGACTGATGTGCTGTTTTGAAGAGCCATGTTGTATATACCTTGTGGACGTCAGCCCGCCTATAGGCTTCCCATTTGCTGGTTCCATCATTGCTCTCATATTCTTTCTTCCCATTTGTCCATGGCATGTGTGCGTCATGCCTCTTCCTGTGTTAAGCCCTCCCCCCAACTCTCCCTCGACCCCCCCCCCCACCCACAAAAGCATGAACCAATTACTACCATCCATCCACTACTCCAATTTTAGCAACTGTTTTAGGAACTACTTTTTTATTTGTTTATGAGCTCCTCACACGAGCATTCATGTTTTCACTCGCTCCAAGCTCCGTTTGTAAACAAGCTAATAAATCTTGTTCATATCTCGTCAAAATTAGATTTGGTCTCTTAATACCAGACACCAGCCCCTAACTCTGATACTGGGGAATTGTTCGCGGTTTCTCTTCCTGCATTCAAGAATTAGGGATCTCACCTCTACGTTTCAGCAGCAGAGCTGCCACCGAGTTGTCCATTTCGCCCAAAATAGGCGCACACCACCCGTTGTGCTGCTTGCATTGTGTACTGTCCCTCACCACCCGATCAAAGTCACACTTTAGTTCAGATCAAAAACTAATCTGCGGGTTGCCTAAAAAATGCCTACGGCAGAAACATACGATTGCATATTTCCGCGCTAACATCTAAGCCGGGATAATGACATATGTGAATCTTGACAGCCATATTTGATTAGTGCTGATTCTTGTTATTTTCAGAAAGATACATGGATGCACCCGGCAGTTTTTGAAGATTTTCCCAGGGACTGTGACTTTGTACAAAGTAAAGCAAACATTCCGAAAATTAGAATAAAGGAGGCTCTTGTATGTGAATTTAATTTAATAGACTTATGACAAATATACTGTGCATGTTAATGTATGGTAAGCAGTAAATCAGACTATATATTCCTTCTGTATTTTGGAACGGTTGTTCTGTTTTTGATTTCGCTTTGTTGTGCTGACATATGTAAATATCTGTTTTGTTTACATGTGAAAATTAGACAGTCACATGCAAGCTGCCTGATGTCGCACGTGTCCTCTTCAGACTGCAAGTTGAGTCCTACTTTCCTTTCCATTACTCGGGCCTCGGCTAAGGTCAAGCAGTGTTACATTCCAGCTTATCAAGGGGACCATGCAATGCGCTGCTCTTGTGATACATAACCACCAGGTGCTACGCTCTGTTGTAAAGACATTGCTGTGATCTATTGGCTTTGCCAATCCTTTTTTTTCTAAAAAATGGACTGTGCTGATGTTTCAGAATATATCCGAATTATTACAAATGAAGTGTATGGTATTTGTAATTCTAAAGTGTGGTGGAGATAAATATTTGAATACAGTGAAAACACAGCAATACATTAGGGGATGACATTTTCACACATTATCTTTTGTGTGTAGTAAAACCGTATTTTGGTGCAACTACAATGGTCATTTCAATTGAAAATGTGTTGTCTGTAATGGCAGAGCTCTGCCAAAACCATGCATACTCCACACTAGGGCACTCCACTCTATGCCTTTCCACTCTATGCCACACAACTCCATTCTAAAACATTCCACTCCACTCTACGACATGCCACTCCACTCTGCGCCCTTTCACTCTGAGACACTCTACAACACGCCACGCCACTCTACTACACGCCACTCCAATCTACTACACGCCACTCCAATCTATGCTTTTCACTCCATGACACAACACACCACTCCACTTTCCTCCACTCCACACCACTTATCCTACTCCACTCTATCCCACTCCTCTCCAATCTTTCCCACTTCACTCCACTATACCCCAATCTGCCGGACCCCACACCGCTGCAGTCTACCCAAATCTTCTCCACTCCAATCTACCCGACTACACTGCCCCAATCTACCCCACACTAACCCAATCTACCCCACTCCAGTCTACCCTATTCCACTCCACTACGATCCAGTCTGACCCACTCCACTTCAATCTACCCCACTCCAATCTTCCCCAATCTACCGCACCCCACTCCACTCTAGTCTACCCCAATCTGAATATAACAGAATTAGTACAAATGAAGCACATTTTAGGTCTTGTCTAGGCACCGCTTGCGCTGTCTCTTCGAGACATGCTGTATTCAGGATATGAGCATAAAGGTCCGCCCACTTTCCGCCCATCCTTTTAATTGGCTCCTGTCCTTTTGTAATTCGTGGCTTTTCATTGGTCAATAGGCTTATTAGTCACTCCTTAGTACCGCCGTGTCTCTTTTTGTAACCTCCCATGATGACAGCCCATGGTACATGTGTTGTTACACCTTAGGTTTTATTTACAGCCTCAGAGCACTATTTTCTTAAAAGGCTTCCGGCAGGACACACGCTTGGTCGTAGTCAAGGCTGGCAGTGGCTACTTTACCCACTAGCACATCTCACATTTATATGAGACCTTCTATGAATTTCCCTCCACACAGAGTGCAACCTAATCCGGAATTAATATAATAATTCTTTTGTCACATTTCAAAGCTACTAATTGTATATGGACATAGGTATTTGAATGTACTTGTTGTACTGTCTTAAATGCAGTGCATTATGGGTAGGGTGGATTTATTTGCAGTCTGTTTAGGTTATCCATGTACATATTACTCGCACTTTGAGCCCCGGAGATGCAGCGGTACATCTTTGCGCCATACGTGGTGAGTTGTTTATATGTTCCTATACACAATGGCTAGTTGACATATGCGTCCTTTTTCAATAATGATCACACATTTATTATCTTTAGCCCTCCATTGAGCTTGACCTAGTTGTTTAGGTCTTGCCTAGCGTCGCAGCGCATGCGCTTCTCGCTCTGCGAGATCTATTGTCGTCGGGTTGCTTTCGGAAGTGGGGTCGAAGCTCCGCCCATGCTTTTCATTGGCGCTCGTCACACTTTATGCTTCTCGCTTTTGATTGGGAGTGAGGCATTTTTGTTCCCTCCCTGTCTCCTTTTCGGCTCGCCCATATGGACTGGATTTTGCACATCGCGGCGTAACATGCTTGGATGTATATGTTGCTTCATTACTATTTTAGACACACACTTTCTGGGACAATAGCAGCTACGCTGCATTTTCCGGTATGTAGCTTCACGCGGCGTTTATTATGTGTTGTATAACGTCGTTTACTGTGTGTTGTATAACGTTTTCCATCTGCGTTCTCACATATGGGAGTTCTTTCGTTTGTAGAGTGCTTTCACATTACCAAACCGTAGCGTTTATGCTCTGGTATATAACTTGTTTTCAATAAACTGGTCCCGTGCCGCGAACACAGCCTTTTCATGGCTGCGCTATATTTTTATGAGCAGCAGACGGCAGGCATGAAAGGTGTAACTTTGCCACTTGTTTCTTTAAATTGCTCCCACCCCATTTGCAATCCTACTATGTACATTAATTTCCACTAGTTCACGTCGTGTTTTGAAGTGGACTCCATTACGGCAAGCGCTGGGCTGTGCGCTTAGAACATGCGGCGCTCTGCATCATGTTGAGGTACCTTATTTCAGCAGCTGTCCCGGGGCGCTCGCCTCCTCTCCAGCCCCTCCACCGCTCCCCACTCCGACGTTTGTCCAGAGGGCATCAATCCGTACTGCTGCTCTGCTTCTCCCGGGTCAGGATGGGACCGGGTTTTTAGCACTAACATAGATTGGGGGGGGGGAGGGGTAGAGGGATCCCGTGTGCATCCTTTGCATAAGCCTCTTCCCCCGCACCTGAGCCCCCCGCAGGGCCCAAGCAATCCATCTGGGGGGGGGCCATCAGTCCCTGCCGGTGTTGTCCTGTGCTCCCGGCCCAAGAGAAGCGGGCTGGGCATTTTGCGCCAATATAGGTGGGGGTGGCAGGGGCCCCACGCGCAGCCTCCGCGTAAGTACTTCTAGTTTTATTTATTTATTATTGCTTGAATCCCCGCTCCCGCCCCAGCCCTTCTTTCCCCTCCTCTCTAGAGCTGTGTGCGGGGAGTGAGCTACCACATCCCATCTCCCGGGCAGCGAACGGTCTCCGTCGGGACAGTCACTTGCTGCGGTCCAGGGTGTACCATGCCAGGACGCACCCTCTCCACTACACAGCCAGCAGGGGCCGGCTGTTCGGGCTGGAGGACCACTGGCACACAGGAGGCAGGAGGGCACGGGCACGACAATGGAGCCCTGGCAGCAGCTGCAGTGCCGCAGCCCCTCCGCCAGTTCAAAGCCTTTTACTCCCTTTTTCTTTTTCACGTGCAGACAAAAACAAACTTTAAATGAAAGTAGGCTGCCTGTGGGGGATTGGAGACGGGGAGACCGAAGGAAGGAATAAAGCAGCAGCCTCTGGGGCTGCATCACTTCGAAGCAGGCAGTCACCCCTGAACCACGGCACGGTTGGTGCAGACCTACCTGCCTGCCCACAACGAGTGTTGAGAACATTTCTCACAAGGTTGGCACCACTTTCTGCAGAACATAGGGATGTGGAGGAGTAAACCTTAAATACAAGAGGTCAAAAAGATTGATTTTGCAAAAATATATAAATCTCTTACCATTTTAATTTTCTGGAAGGACCACAGTAGGAAATCGAAATTGTGGCTTCCTCTGCTGAGAAGGTCGGCAACCCCTGACTGACGCACCCCGGTCACCCATGCGTGAAAAGAAGAAAGGCCCAGCTAGGGCAGTTGTGTTTCCTTCAGAGCTCGGTCGGTGTTCACACTTCATTAACGAGGATGACTGTACGGGTGCACTTCATTAACGAGGATGACTGTACGGGTGCAAGGAACAAGGTTTTCTATAATTTGCAGTAAAATATTCGACTCCTAAAGTAAAGGGTACCGATGACGTACTGTGCTTCCACGTCCAATATGTTCCTCATTAAGATGCTCTTCAGAGAGTTTGCCCAACGCGGCCCGCCTCCGTTCATGAACATGTCTGGTCTTTAACAGAGACAGATAGGGCTACTAGAATTATGCGATTCTGAGGCCGCAGTGTTTTGCGCATAATTATGGATTTGCCGCATTTGCCACATAATCCAACATCTGCATAATCTGCAGGATTTAAAAAAACGTTTATAGCTCAAACGCTTCAAAAGTTACTAAAAACCCACCAACGCGTGTTGCTGCGGACGTGGAAGGGTCTTCTTTGCGAAGGTTGACTTATCACTTTTTATTATTGCTATATTTGGGCATTAAACTGTTACTAACTAGGTTCAATTTATTCCCAGATAGTGCTAAGAAGTGTAAAAATGACAAAAAAATGAAGTAATGCTATAACTAAATGTGGCACATTACGCCGCATAATTTGTCTTTTCTTGCTGAATAATTTAGTCAACCCTGCCGCATAATTTGGCCCTTCTCTGCTGCATAACTCCAGTGGTCCTGCAGATAGTCCAAGAAACATGCTGGGGCCATGTTATGTGCAGCCATGTCTTCACACCAACTACATTAAAAGACCAGATTTCAATACGGTGCTTTCACCTGCAGTGAAAAGAACTGGTTTATTTCTATGCAGTAGCCCCTGCACTGGTCCCCATGACACTTTAATGCCATTAACTGGGAAGACATTCAGAAATCCTGAGATGTCTGTAGCTGGAAGTGTATCCCAATATCGGGGAGCCAGCAAGGCGAGGACACAGAGTACATGGGACAGCCCATGCCCTTCCACTTAGTCAGCAGCTTTTAACAGCCGGGAATTTCCTGATGAGTGGCTCTTCAAGTCAGAAAAAACGACTAAATAATTCTACTCACCATATGTCCGCCTCTGCGGTCCAAACCCCCCCCTCCCCCCCACCCACTCTAATGGGCTTCCTTGACAGAAGTGAACATGTACAACGCATGTTATTTCACACTAAAAGGTCACATGGACCCATCTTTTATTGCTAAAAATCACCATCGGAAAGAACCAAAACATTTTTTTTCCTTTCGTGACTTAGATACATATTAAAGTGCTCTAAAATGGTAATTTCCATAATTCCTGTAATTCGTTTTTTTCCTTGGCACAAGAATGTGTAAATCTGCTTATTCTGAACATTGCTCTCAGGAGTCCTTGGCAGCCTGTATATTGTATTATCTCATGGGTCTCACACACCTTTCCCTCCTGGAGGTCAGTGCATCCTTGGAAATTCGCTGCAGTAGGTGTTTGGATGTATGTATGTATGGATGTATGTATGGATGGATGGATGGATGGATGGATGGATGTATGGATGTATGGATGGATGGATGTATGCAGCAGACTTCATCTACAGTTGTGGCATGTTGCAGCCCCAGAGGACTGCACACGGGCATCTGGTATGTCATAATGTCCTGTGCCAGACAGATAATAAATATGGCATCAGAGCGAACATGATCTGTACTTCCTTGTGGTTATCGATTACATGTAGGGCCTTCATGAACCCTCCCACCCCACCCCTCTATCTTTTCCCTATGATCTTGTACTTTAAGGGTGTTGGTGATGACATCAGAGGCCTGGTGCATATGTTCCCTCCTCCTTTTACCAGCTTACCAAGAACTAACAGTGGGCTTAAAACTCACCCATTGCCTACCATTGGTTGGCTATATTTTCACTCATTTGCTTGCATCTTATTTGATGGCTTGCCTTGTTCATCTTGTGTTTTGTCCCTGCCCTGGAACACAGCCTCTTCACTTGTATCCTTCCACTGCTCACATTTATTGAACTAATTTCTTTTTTTTGTTGCTTATTCACTCCATGAGCGTGCATGTATTTTCCAGTAGTTTCTCTTGTGTGCTTCTCTCCTCCTGCATGCCATGTTGTCTCTCACCCATGTGTTTCTCTCCCCTGTGTTGCTGTATCTCACTTGTCTTTTTCTCCCTTTTCCCCGTGTTGCTCTCCCTTCAGTGCTGTGTTTACCCTACCCCTGCCCATGCCGCTCACCGACTTCTCTGTGGCCCCTCGCCTCCACAATCCAATTTGTTTTATTTGGCCTTATATTGTAAAAGTTTTTGGACGAAAAAGGCAGCAAATTGCTGGCGATCCTTCGCTTTCTAAATAAAATAGCCATGTTGCATGCCTAACAATTTAAGTGGCCACCAGTGGCTGCGTCACAGTGCCTTATGTTTTTTTACTTTTGTTCATGCTGTAGAGCAGATGCTCTACAGGATGAACTAAAGGCATTAACATAGGCAATAGGTCTATTGACTTTGCCAGTGCTTGTTAAAAATTAGCCTTTTGGCTTTGTGAGGAGACAAACAAGACTATAGACTACAGGGTAGAAAGTTAGCAAAACATCACAAATCACTGGACTGCCAGAGAGTGTTTCCTTTGCTACATGCACGACGAAGTCATCGAAATGCAATCCCAGTATACCTTATGGTGCAAGTGGGGAATTTTTTCCAAATGTTGGATTTTTGACAGTCAAATTCTACTATTTACTGCACAATTTTTAAAGAATTGTTAAAATGCCAAAGGTTTCACAACACGTTGAAATAGTCTAAACATGTAATTTTGCATTATTCCTTGCTATGGACATTAATAAGGTATGGGTAGACTTTGGAAAATCTACCATTTCTCTTACTACTCCTGCTCTCTGATGTCAAGAAGACAGGAACAGAAAGTTAAAAAAGGCTCTAATTGCTGTATTTACTTTGTCTAGTTTCCCCTCCTTGACTTTCTATATAGCATCATTTGCAAAAACGAGATTGTTGAATATTTCAAAGTGGGGCAACTTGTCAACCCATTGATATAATCGGTGGTCAAAGCATTCATGCTTTAACTGCCACACCTTCAGGAATGTTGGTGAATTTTGTAGTATGGTATACGTGTGTACAAGCTTTCTTCACTTTTGCTTTCTGTAGACTTCAGTTTTTTCTATCCAGTCTCTTCCAAGTAGGTTCTTAGCCACTCAGTTGGCTGGGTAGCTACTTGGAAGTACCAGGTTAAGAACAACACAGTTCTAGCAATCTCACGTTGTATAGTAAGGAAAGCTATGCCCTAGGTTAGAACTACTTGACAGGCCCAGTAAGTAGAGATACCACTCAGTCTGCAGAGACCTATAGGCAACAGATGTGCATTAGGTAACACCAATGTTACAGGCTTAGACCTCAGATAGCAATAGTCATAATAATGCCATAAAAGTTATACCAGTATAATGATAAAATGCCTACATCTGTGTCATGAAATAAGAGCAATATCCGCAAGTGCCACATGAAAACCTGGGAGCTGATGTGGCGTAGCAGCCATAGCTGCCAACTTTGGAGCTGGGGAACAAGGTTTGCGTCTTGGTGTCTGCTCAACATCATGGGATTTTGGGCACATCACTTAATCTCCACATGCCTACAAAAACAAGCATTTGCAACGGAATAGGTCTCGCATTACTGAAAGTTTGTGCTAATGGCGTTGCACATAATAATGCAATGCCAATAGCTCAAATTTTTAGTAATGCAAGACCTATTGCATTGCAAATGCTTGTTCTATTATCCTAAGGACCAGACGATCCTCTGTATGCAATACGGCATTTATCCGAACCTGTAGATATTTTATATTGGAATAACCATGCCTATACTCCGCATTAACTCCTGGTTCTTTAGGATGAAAGTTTTATAGACGGTTTATCCTTCATGCCTTAGGACAGGAACACTCTGCATCATCACGACTCTGCTGAGCGCGTTATATATTTTCCTACGCAGCGATCCTATTAGCCTTACAATCAATAGCAGGCTCTTCCGGTTTTTGCATTCTAAGACTCCTTTTAAAACAAATATGTGCCAAATTGCAGGTTGGTTTCATCTTGTTGGCCTTTATCTGTTTTAATCAGGGCTCGTGTCTCTGGAGCACTTTTTCATTGACTTTCATTGAAATTTTGCACAATGTGGTTCTGTGTTTCTTTATCTTCCACCCTTTGTTAGTGTTCTTTCTGTTCTGTAGCACTAAATATGGCTATAGGCTTTTTGCCGAATAGTGTATCTTTTCAAGCTAGTTCTGGTGAAGTTTTTGGTCAGTGGTTACAAATCGTGTTATTTATCCCTACTCTTGGGTAATAATTTTTCGGTCTTGTTTTTTTAGGGCAGTATGTGACATGTCTTTGCAGGTACTTTTGAGTGATATTAGCATGTGGCGCGGGCATAGACAAATGAATACAAGCCATAGGAAGATTAGTCATAAGACAATTGATCAACCAGAATGAAATATTGACTGTATTATCAATCTATTATACAATTAAGTATTATTCTATGTATGATATTTCACTGCTATACAAATCTCTCCTGTACTTTTAAGTGCGTGTGGTTTTAGAATGAATGTTGATGCGAAAGTTGTATATCTGAGCTTTTTGTGTTTTTGGACTTTTGAGATAATTGCTTTATAAGAGTTTATTTTTGTCAATATATTTTTGCTATATAAATTATTGAATGTTAAATTAATAATAAAATATTTGTTGTACAGGTTGCATATATTTCTTTTTATTGATAATAAATTGTAAACGTAGTTGCCTAAGGTTTCTGCAAACTGGTGCATTATTCCTTAGCCATACTGCCAAAGCTTCTATTATTAAGGCGAATAAAATAGGGGAGAGCGGACAACCGCACTGTATCGGGAATTGATCAGACACTGAACCCATATTACAGACTCTCACCCACGAAGAACAATACAACAACCTTATGCAAATGGAAGTAGGAGCCAAAATTAATTCGCTCAAGCACACTGTAAAGGAAAGGCTATTTAATAGAGTTGAAGGCCTTCTCTAAATCTAGCTATATCAAAACTGTTGGTTCCGTAACCTCCTCCAAGCGTGCAAGTATTGTGTGGAGCCTTAGGATACAGTGTCTTGTCCCCTTAGCCAGCATAAAGCCATTCTGATCACTCATCTAATGATCGTACCACATTGACAACTCTATTGGGGAGGGCTTTTGCTACTGTTTTGACCTCAGTCTTAAGTAGAGAATTTGGCTATTATGATGCACAATTCGCTGGTGGTTTGTTGGATTTGAGATGACTACCACCGTGGCCCCACATAAGCCCATGGGCAGCTCCCGTTTCATCAGGACCTCCTTGAACATCTTCAATAGGGATTGAACTAGCCAAGCAGTATATTTTTATATAAATTCTCTGGGGAATCTGATAGGACCTGAGACCTTTCCAGTGTGCATACTCTGCTCCATGCTGTCAGTTCAAACTCGTAAGTGGGGATCCAGATCCACCTTATCCTCAGCAGATAGTGAGGGTAGTATAAAAAACCTAACTATAGGTTGTTGTCTTTCCCATTTGAGAAGCTGTTGAGCTTGGTAGAGCTTCTCATAATAGCTCACAAAGGTACTGTCTGTCTCCTCGCCTCATAAATAACTTCCCCTTCCGGTCCATTTATGTTGGGTATAAACCTTGATTCCACTTCTTTGTTAGCTAACCAGTAATTCAGCTATCCAATTTTATCACCAAACTCCTACATCCTGTGCTTTGTAGCTGTCAAAACTGTCTTGGCATTATACATAGGTGTTGTTTTAGGGTTGCCCTGGCATCTTCTAAACAATAGTGCTACCTGTTGCTCAAGGGTTTCAGTTTCAATTGTCTTTCAGTCTACCAGCTAAGTATAAAATAATTCTAGCCAGATGACAGCCTTCAGTGCTTCCCATAAGGTAATGTGCGATGTCCACGGTATTGGGTTCAGCTTCATATATACATCAGTCTTTCCCCCTATATGTTCATGGAACTTGTCATCTTGCGACCATCTTGGGTCCAGCCTCCACTGCCTGAGGGACCCAACTTGGAGATGCCAAAAGGTGATTTCTATTGGTGAATGGTTGGAGAGAGATCTTGGCAGAATCTTAGCACTCTCAACCCCTGATAAATCTCCTGCTGGGAAAAAAACAGTAGTCTAGCCTGGAGTAAGATGTGTGTGAGTAAGAATAAAAGGTTTAATCATAGGTTTCTGGGTGTTTACCCCTCCACACATCCCTTGTCCTAGTGATTCGGCCCAGACATGTAAAGTCTTCACCCTATGAGGGTTGGCTGTGTATTTGAAATCAGCTTGGGCAACCATCAAGTTGTTAAAATCTCCCTCTATAATCATCTTGCCCTCAGGGCTGTAGTATAACTTTAGTCAGATCTGTCATAGTCGTCTCAATGGGGGAGTTAGGGTTGGGAGGGGTTGGAGGAGGACATATACACTTGCAACCGTCCAGGCTCATCCTTCCCAGTGTAGCACCCCCCTCTTGAACTTATCATTAAGCCCAATTAGGTTTCAGGAGACGAGTTTATAAGGCAGAGCTATGTTACTGTGTGACATGGTAAATTAAAATATTGCAGTGATGTACCTCTATATGGAATAAACTACCTTCGCTCTATTATTTAAAGCTTAAACCTAATGCCAAATCTCAACTCCCCACCCACACTTCTAAATGTGAAGCATCTGTTGCCGTTATAATGAACTATAACTTGGTCAGAAGGGGCGACTGAAGCTCCACCTCATTCCAGAACTGCTAAGTTTTATTTATATATATATATATATATATATATATCCATATCCATCCCTGCCTGCAGCAACCCTTAATCTCCCCGCTGCTCAGCTCCACTGGGAAACAAACACCCGCCCAGTCCCAATGGGCATTGGGACACCTCCCCCTCCCAGCTGTAGCATTTCTGTTGATTGGGTGTTATGTCAAAGTTTGAGCATCATCCATGTTGGATCCTGTGGCTGAGAATCCCTTGAGAATGTCTGTTGTGCATTTCTTTGAGCCCTGGCAGGGTCTATTTGTCTCTTTACTTGTCGCTCAAGTTGCGGTAGCCCAGTGCTCCTTTCTGTGCCATTATGCAGTCCACCGCTTGTCTGGGAAATTATTTCCTTTCTTCCACCCACTCCCATTAATATTGAGGAGTCTCAAAGAAAAAGGATTTTCCTTGAAACTTAACCTTCCACTTGGCTGGGTACGACAACATGTATTTAATTTGCATTTCTCTTCAGTTTCTTTTTCATCTCGGTGATGGATTTACTTTAAACCTTGTTCATATAATCTGGAAATATCCAGAGTTATGATGCTGTGCAGTGCACATCTGGGTTTTGGCATGCCATCCGAAGAATAGTGTTCCTTCCTGCATAATTGAGTATCCCGACGATCATTGGTCTACGGGGAATGGGGGTGCCCTGCGTGGGCTTTTGGGTCAGTACGCTATGTGCACGATCAAGCACAAAGCAAGATTCAGTTCAGTGTTCAGTGTCAAGAATCCAAGATTTTAACCTGTTTGTTAAGGAGTCCATGGCCTTGCACCCTCTACCCATCCAGGCAGTCCCACCAGCCTGAGTTTGTTCTTACGTGACCGGCTTTCCGTGTCTTCCCTTTGTTGTTCAAGATTGTTTTGCCAAGTCTCGCAGTCTTCATTTCTTTTACAGACTTCGTCTCCTTATTTTCCAGGAGGAGATTCTCTGCTCTGCTTCTTTCATACAGTCAGACACGTTTCTCAGATCCTGACAGAGAAGAGATACTTCCTCACCCACCCCTCCAATCGTTTAATCTAAATTCTTGTGTGTGTCCTTGATTACTTGGAGTATCTTCTGTAGGAGGATCGTCTCCCATCAAAATTTCACCCCCAGCTCCTGTAGGCAGAGTGATCAACTTGGCAAATTTGTCGATGTTGCCTTGGTTTGGTACAGCAGGAACTTTGTCTTTCACCATTATTGTCAAAACCCCTAACCTTGAAGGGGTTATGACAATAATGGTGAGCCTCCCACAGACTCCGGCTGCGTGGCTCCTCTTGTAATGGTCAAGCCTCGCTCCTCCAGCACCCCTCTCAGGCACCTTATCCATGTGCTCTCCTCTCCACCATCAACTGCTGCCAGATTTCACATGCCTGAGACGTCTGATAGAGTATACTTCATTATTTTAGTTATGCTGCATATTAGTGACAGGATGAGAGAGGATTTTGAACAACCTGGCACTGAGCCATGCCCCCCATTACAGCTACTTCTGACTTGCCCCGCACAACTCAACCCATGTTCCCATCACCTAAGCAGTTTATGCTGCAAAATAAGCACTCAACTTTAGTAACTGAACTTAACTAACAACCAAATCCTCAAGTATTTGATTTATTTTTCTAGATCCCTGGTGTTAGTATATCCTGTTATGGAACCAGAATACAGTACTGTGTGTGCGCCACACCTCCGTTACCAAGGCAATAGAAATTATGCAGTGGATGATCACCCTGCTGCATTTTCGCATCCCTATCTTCCACTTTCTTCCCCTACTTTCCTTCTTTCTCACTTCAGACCACCAAAAACATGTTCTATTTAACTAGTAACTCATTGTTCTCCAAAGAAAGTCTTTAAATGCATGCAGCAAGAAAATGCTCTATGATCAGTGGAGGGTCAGTGCAGGTGAGCCCCTGAAATACTTGCCATTCAGCTATGCATAGCCAGAAATCAGAGAACAATTTCTATCACTGCCACATGTTCTTGAGCTCATCATAAGATTTGCAAGAATTATGGATGATCTCAAGGTCAGTTTAAAAAACTGAATGTTTTACAAACTTGGTTGTTTTTTCCTCTTTTCCCTGACTAACCGAATCATTTTGAATCTGTCTCTGAAGTGCAGTATCATGGCAATGTTTTTTTTAATTTTGTATATATTATATGTGTTTTGTAGCCCTGGAGAAGTCCCGGATGGGACAAAATGCTTTGGCTATAGATTGTTTGAATTAATTTGGAAGTTTTCATGATTTATTCACACGTGGTCAATATAATTGCAAGACAATCTTGAGTGCTGGGTCATGTATATTGCAAATATCGTTATGGACCATCTCCTGTTGGGAAGGTTAAGATTACTGATCTTCCAGACTCGTGCACCTCTTTCTAACGTTGTTAAAACCTACTTTGATTAGAAGTGTGATAGTCATTGCCTCAGTCTTTGTAAATCATACATTGAAAAATGGAGAGCCCAAGTAGTATATTGATATGAACAGATATGTCTAGCACGCTATATAGATCTAAATGTCCCACTTTCTACATGTTGGTCATAAGCTTATGACGTCAACATCTAAGCTTATGAGCGTGAGTAGTCACTACATTTTATCCTGTTTGTAGATTCCGAAAAACTTATTAAAATGAAAGAAGACAACCAAAAGCTTTATCGCAGAGCACAGCGGCATCTAGAGAAGAAAGAAAAAATACAGCGACACAATCGCAGACTTGGAGATCTGGTGGACAAAAGAAATAATGATTTAACAACCCAGCATGCACAACTGGCAGATCTTCGGCGGTCCCACATACTGGAGCTAACGTCTTTTATTTTCCCTGTTGGTGAAGTAAAAACCATAATTAGGTAAATTAATAATCTGAAATTAACAATTTTGGTTTTCAATGCTTATTTTGTATTTTCCGCCAGAAAATCGTGGGATCTGTTTAAGCAGCTCATTAGAGGCACAGCATTGTGTATTTCTTTAGTTATGTGTATTGAACCATGACTCTTCCTGATCTAGTAATAAATCCTTATACGCTTTAGATCTTCCTGTGGGTTTATGCCTAAAAACGTGTGTTCTTTTAAGAAATGAATCCTAGTTTAGAGCAGATGAGGTTGAAAGTGATGGGGGTATGCACTAATTTTGCACATGTGATCCTTTCCTTACATGGCAAAGAAGTGCACTAGAGGAGCTGATCTGAAGGCTGCAATTCCTTCTTGACCAGTGAGTATCTCGCATACATCAAGTGGGGTATCTAGCTCCTCCCACAAGTACAGCTTGCCCAGATATAATGCCACCCCTTGTTTTCTTGGACATAGCAGTTTACTTTAATTGTCACAATCTAGATAAGAATTTCTACCTGTCTAACTAGCACTCTAGAATTATCGCTGTTTCTTTCTTCTGGACTCTCATGGGCAATCAGTTACTTAACTGCTAGAGCAAGGGGAACTTCCTCATAAATGTTCTTTCATATCTTATTTCTCCTTCCCCACATACAAGCTGATGCCATTGATACTTCTAAATAGTCATTGTGTAGATTTCCACCTTCTAGGGATGACAGCAGACGTGTGCAAATTATGTATATCAAATGTAATCATAGGTAGTTAAATCTGTGATTAATCATAAATCATTTACCTTCATGTTCTTTCCATAGGAGTACTTGACAAATCACATTGAAGGGCCTGTATTCCAACAAGGTTCCTCTTAATATACCAACTGCTTCAAAAGCACTACCACATCTCACTAAGCCCTCTAACCCTACACTCAGTCTAACTACCATAGCATCAAACTAAAATGTCAAATAGTTTACAGTACAAAATAGAACCCAGGTTTGCATTATTTTTCTAATCATTTGCGTTATCTACAGCCGATCAAATCACAACTTCACCTCAATGATGATCTCAAAAACATTAGACATAAAGACATATAGAAGGTCAAGCTTCTCCTATTCTAGCACCTATGTGTACTGCTTCCCTGTGCATCCAGTAGAGTCCATCCTTCTCACATGTAGAACTAATCACAGAGCAGCCTTCAGACCCCAGAATACAAATGATGGTATTGTTTAAGTTTACAGATCGTTTCGGAGGAGGTGGATGGGAATACTAAAAATGTGGAATCCAAGGTGTGTGTCAGTGATGGAGCTTGAATAGAAGCCCCTATCTTAAGCACAGCAAAGTTCCAACATGATTCGTGTGAGGCAGGGGACCATTTTAGTAGCAGGTGAATGGACAGAGTACTCCTGGCTCATTCTGGAATACTGTATGGTAGAGGACTGCACCAGGAACAGCTTACAAATCCAGAGTCTTGTAGAACAGAAGCAAGCGTGTTATTGTTTTACTATATATCGGACTAGGTACTAAGTGAAAGCATTATCCATCTGCTTGCATGTAGTGTGGGCTTGGGCCAAGGCATTCACTGGTTCCACAATGCAGCCTAATCTTTCGTTTATGAAAAATGGAGAACAGTTATTTGATCAGTTATTTCTGGGCACAAATACCAATGATGCCTTGTGGAGGCTATCCATTGCATGTTGCTTCTGAACCAGCTCAACATAGCATGCTTGAATGTGCTGATGGATGGCAAACTGTGAGATTGACTCCAGCTCTGTGTCTAGGGCCTCCCATGCAACCTCCATCTCCTCTTCTGGAAAACAGAAATTGGAGGAACTGACTAATGCATTGCCAAAAAGTGTCCTCAGTTGTCTCAGAGATATCCCCTCTAGCAGCTTCCTTTCCTAGGGTGGAGACCAGTTTACAAAGGATATCTGTGCAACAGTGCACATGGAAGCCACTTTCAAATGGCCACTTTCTACAGTGACTCATGATTCCATTTTCCGGCCATGACATTCTGTGTATGTAGGGTAACTCATTTTCTCCTTCTCAGAGTGCTTAAGGGATTTTGAAGGGGTTTGGGGTCCTATCCTCCTATGTATAAGAGCACTGATACGCCCATCAGCTGTATCTCTGGCTAGGAACTTAGTGAAGGAACTGTTTGTCAGATATCTTTGCTCTCCTGGTATTAAAAACACCATAATGCCTTTGTGAGCACACTGTGTTCAGAGAAATGAATTTGAAGTTATTAAATCCATACCCAGCATTATTTATATACAACCACTATCGCTATGCCTTTTCTATATCCCACCTTAGCTCACCCTAGTTTTCTCATTTATTTTCTGCAAGGTTTGTGTCCATTGTTGACTTTGAATAGACCCAAGTTATGAATATTTTATACAGTTCCAGGTTATGTGATTGTTTTTTCTCATATATTTGAGAATTTGTTCAATGTGGTGGAATATCAGAGGCTTGCAGATGATTGGTCTCAGGTTCCTTTTATTTAATATTTTTTGCGATGGAGCAAGGTATCGTGAATTAGATATCAGTGACTTAAGCAATCCATCTTTTCAGAAATGTAATGCATTAACCAACTGAATCCTTAGTTCCCTCAGAGATTCAGAAAGTTCTAAGATTTCCTCTTTGGTTTCTGTCTTCCAGATCAGCCATTTCTCTTTGGAAGTGTAGTGCCCTTGTAATGTTGGAGGAGAGGCATTTTATCGTTTTAGTTTTGGAGACTTCTAGTGAACTAATTCTAGCTTCGGCTTCAGCAGTTTTGTTGTTTAGTTGTTTCATAGCAGATCGTTTAGCCACGATTTCCGATTGCATTGTCTGTATTGATTTTTGTTGAGTAGGCAAGATCATCAACTTCGAATAACATTTTTCAAGATCGTATCCATTGTATTATTGATATCAGCTTTCCCTTTGATGGAGGAATCCGGTTTGGGTGGATCTGCTTTGGTGCATTTAAGGCTGGTATGGGTTTCTTTGTCCAGCATGCCGGATATAAGTAACCAGTATTTCAAACATTAGTGAGCTGAACTTTTTCGATATGTCCGTATGAAATCAGAGATGTGGATGATCTCAAAGGGTTCTGTTCGGAGACCTGCGAGCACTGAGAGCTGATGGCAGAATCCTGTGCTGACAGATGATAGAATCCTGTGCATGTAAGCTTGCTCCTGAGTAAGAGGTTTAGACGCAGGCGAGTCAGGGATTTTGAAGATGGAACTACATTGTGCAAATCCTCTAGATATTATTGATAACAATAAAGAGAGACTTCTCATCAATCTGCAATCGTAGATTGGGATATGATAGCTTCAATACCAGGAAAAGATGCATTGCCATAAGAGAATGATACACCAATCCTCTTGTGTGACTTGGCAAATCAGTAATAAATTAGAAGGATAGAGTTCTGTTCTGAGTAGACACATTAGATGTAACAGCTTGTTTATGCAAAGGCTCATGTGTTGCGGCCACCCATCTTGGATCAAGGTCATAAAGTATTTTTTTGTGTTGAAATTATTTTATTGAATTCACTAATGCCAATAAAAACAATGCCAAATACAAGCAGCTAAAGTGTAGGAGAATTATACAGTTGTCAAGTGTGATACATATGAATCAAGCAATAGAAAGGGGAAGTGGGAGAGGAGCCAGTATAACAAGCAAGCAAAAAAAAAAAAAACAGAAGGGGAGGGGAAACGGGTCATGCATTACTAAATAAACTGTGCACCCTGCATTGCTGATTCTGAGCTACAGGAAGGTGAAAATGTGAGGAAAAGGACTCACAAGTTAGGTGAGGAGAATTGGCTTGTGATCAGCATGCCATCGGTGCACTGCCATACAGGGACAAAGAGTCTCTAGAACTCCGAGAAGATCGCGTGTTCCCTCTGGTGATTCAGGTTCTGGCGGGCGTGCAGGCTATGCTAGGCCACGTTCGAGGTTAGTTTATCTCTGTGAAGTCGTCTTTTCCAGTATTTTCACCATATTGTCAGTATGTTTAGCATCTTGTTGGTGTGTTGAAGTCAGATCCTTGGGATAGGCTCACGCATGATCAGGCGGAGCTGGAAGAAGTAATAACATAGGACGAAGCAGAAGAGTCACGCTCCCATCTTCCTCTCCGTCCAAGCCACGCCCCATATCATTTTCACTTTGGCTTTGGCAAGGAAGTACAATAATCAAATTCAACCAAAGTTATATTCCTGTAGTAATTCAAATAAGAACTCCTACCCACACAGTAGACTGTTTATTCTGTATTAAGGTAAGCCACTACATTACCATTTTCAAGAAGTGTTTGACATGGGCCATACATCCCTAGGTTGGGTGTTATGCTTCAGTCCTACATGAATTCAGTTTCGTACATATGGACCAACCGTCGTATCACCATCACTAGTCTCCTCGGTATTGCTGTACTGATTATTTTAATGTTGATACGACTCATTGACCGAGGTCGATAGTATTTAACATCTGTCTGATCTTTACCCCACTTAGTCACAATGATTATCACTGCCCCTTGCATAGAACTGGGCTGTCAATTCGGTGCCTCGCTTCAGACTTCCATTAATTTCAATCGGACAATGTGGTACACTTTGGAAAAATTCAGCTGGCAACTCATCTCTCCCTGGTGTTTTGCCCTCTGCATCTTCATCAGTGAGTAACTCAGTTCTTCTCCCAACAGTGGTCCATCTAACACATCCTTCAGCTCAGATGCAGCTATGGATGTCAGGCCATGTCCTTGATCTTGATGTATTGTCCTGTCTGTGCGTGCACTGTTATCTTGCTAATGGATTAGTGGTCTTATTGGAGACCAGCAGTTGCAGTGTAGCCAATATCCCTTTTCTTTCCATTTATAGAGCACCTATTTGTGGAGCATCATGGGTAGGGGCTAGAGCAAAGGAGGAGTGGGGGAGTCTTTACTGTCAGAATATCTGGAAAGCCTTAATTTGGGGGAGATCTGCAGACCTCTTGCTTTTTGTCAAAGTGTAGCTCTAAATGGACCAGATACGGAATGACCAAAAAAACAACAAGGGTTACCAACGTCCTTCTCTGTGGTCAAAAATTGTAGAGCTAGATCACTCTTGTACACCAATGGGGCCACTTGCCGTGCCAGCACTGCTTCCAACATTTGTTATGGCCATATCCTTACACTAGCTTTTTAGGTTTCACCTGCACAGCTCTTGTGCAGTGCTGGTGAAATCTATTGTATTTAATATAAATCTTTAAAGGGGCTTCCATCCCGCCCTCGCTTTTCATTGGTTCCTGTGCTTAGCACTTACTTTTCCTCCTTTTCTATTGGCTGTAGCATACTATATCCTGTTATTTCCTCGTATTCTTCTCTTGCCAGTCTCACGAGGTGTTATGTTTCGTATAGAGGCCCTAATATAGACAAGTTCATATATGCCGTATATGGTCATAATCGTATATGCCCTATTATGGTCATAATCGTCTATGCCCTATTATAGTCATGATCTCCTATACCCTAATATAGGCATGATCTTTCACCTACATTAGTTCCCTACAGTACACAACGAACTCTGAGGGTTGAACGTTATCTAGTCTGTGGTTTGAACACTGCAGGGTTTTTCCCGAACACAGGCCAATAATGTACTCATAAATTATGCATGAGCATTCACCAGCTACATCTCCCGCATAATATGTATGTACAAAGTTCACCCCTGACGTCTTCCTCATGTCCAACAAAGACCAATACAAACCATACTAAGGGACGAGACTCTTTAGGGTATAAATACACCACATCTTGCCACGGTAAGACACAGGGAACCGAGACTTCCATGCTGACACACTGACCAGAGCCACTGAGGCTCCTGCATGCAGTCGCTCCAGCTGACAGCGGTCTAACACAGCCCTTGCGGGGTGTCCAACTCGAGACCAGGACGGGGTCCCACACTCTCTCTATTCAGGTAATGGGGTTCGACTAAATCCTAGAGGTATTCTTGGCTCTTAGGCTTTTAGACCTACACACATGCTAGGTACACTTAGGTACATCTAGTTAGGCATCGTAGGAGTATGAGCGCACTTTTATAATGCATTTCATATATTCATGTATGTAACCATCATTAGTGCAATATGGTAGAACTGTACTATCCTTTCACTTTTATCGTACTGCTGATAATATATTTCTGCTATTGTATGCTGGTTGCTGCAGCACATATATTTTACACTAGAATAAGAACTGTTCAATAAATACTTATTGAAACGCCCAGACTGTTTATTCTGTGTAACTCTCTGAGACAAACCGAATAAGTAAGCACGAGTGACTGAGCGAAAAGTAGTACATTGTTTCCACGATTCTGAGGGATCAGGGTTGTCATGATCTCAGGTTGCCAGAAACTAATCTCTCCCCGATAAGAGGAGATTCTAGTGACACTGTGAGCTAGATAATGCAAATCAGGCTAACATACCGGTGGAGGTGCACAGAGCCAGTCTGCCACCAAGCCCACAGTTTGTTATCCAAACGCTCAGGTCCTGCAGGGGTACTATAGGAACTACACGACATGGCGCCACCAACATTGGTTGGGTACTTATTTAACAGCAGAATCTGAGTAGTTCAGTCGTGCTATTCTCAGAGAACCTTCTCACAAAACCCCAGAGACGTCTGGAGTGGGTGGGCACAAAATCCGCCGCAGCTGAGTAGTACAAAAATACTATTTATTGGCTGTTGGTTATTCAAGCTTGAAAGGACATAGTGTTCCTAAAAATTGTGCATAACACCTTATCTTAGTTCCCTTGGAACACTTATTCCTCTAAACATGACAGATGCCGAGATAAGGGCAGAGAGAGTTGAAGTGAATTTTTCAGACGAAGGAGAAGATCCTGCGGATGCAATACAGATTGCACCAAAATTCAGAAGGACAGTCACCCTAAGACTATTAGAAAATGGCTTACAAGCTAGGGGTGGCATGGTAGTTTTCGTGATTGAGGCACACGAATCAAACAAAACAGAGGTATTCTATTCATGGGTTACATTCCCGGCAGCAAATGCAATCACAAATACATTTCACTGCTACATAGAAGGAGATGCACCACCGGAATATTGTCCGTTTGAGGACATAGAGATTCCACTCACTTACCAGGAACATTATTACTGGTTTAATGGCGCCCTACCCCACTTACGAAGAATAGTAAGGTTAGGCCCACTCGGAGGAGAAGGAGCCACATGGCCAATATTAGCAGCCTACACACCACATCCTGACATTGCCACAATGACACCAGGAGACTTACTCGTACAACACACAGATTTAATTAAAATCTACAGAAACCTGACACAATTTGTCATGAGGACTTTAACAATCCAACCTGCACCAGGTGCAGCAAATAGTACTCCAGCTCAGGGTACAGGAATTAAAATTACTCCACAAACATTACACAGGGTAATGGGCAAAATGCCCACAAAACGCGAACAAATACCATTCTGGATAGCTCAGAAAATAATTCCGCTTGAGGCAGCATTTCCGAATACTACCACCTGTGATAAACACAGAATACTAACAATCTGCTCGCCCATGGGGATCACACCACAAATAGAGGACTGCACCTCTTGGGGTACAGTCTTTGCTGCCATATATACCAGAACGCATGGTATCCCGTCATTAGCAGTAGTACCTGATGTATTGAGACAGATACAAAATGAGTATTGAGCAGAGCCTGCCCTTAACTTAGGGATGACGTTACTAGGTAACTACGAACAGGTATCAGCCATAATACTAGCTAACATTAACGGGGAAGCAGCTTCAGTGGCGATCCGCCAACGCCTAAGAAAGTTTAGTCCAGTAGATCAGCAACCCGAACTACCCAAAATAATTGAAACTGCATATGCAGAATTAGGCATAGACAGTTTAGGTGGGAAAGCATTAAAACCACAACTAGTGGGCAGTTCTGAAAAGGACACTACAAAGCAGACACCTACTTCTTCTAAAAAGAAATAGGAGAATAAAAAGCAACAAAAGTCTAAAGACAGCAGATCTCAATCCTGAGGCAGGTCTCCTCAACAGGAGCCCTCTGAAAGGAGGTATAACCTCAGGAATAGGGATAATATTAGGAAACCTGACTGGTATCAGGATACTGATACACGTTCCTCTCGTTCCTTTCAGGGTTCATCAAAAATCTCCGAGAGGGAAGTACGGTCAGAACACAGACAAGAGGAGCGTACAAAGTCCAGAGACACGCAACGCGCTGCGGACTACGCTCCTAAAAAAGAAGATAAACAAAAACCTCAGTTCAAAAAGAAGAAGGTAGCAGGTCTCAAGATCAGACATTCCCAGAATTCTGAGGACACAGCTTCTGAACGGGGAATGGGCTCTGACGATGCTAGTCAGCGCGGCAGAAGTAACAATAGCTCGCCAGAACCTGAAGGAATTTCTGGTGACAGCGGAGTTGAGTGAGTATATCACGGTGGAAACACCTGATACTCTGGTAAGTGTCCCACATAAGTTACATGAAATAACGCTCCGGATGGAGGGGGACAAGCCCAGGAAAGTTAAAGGTCTATTTTGGAAAAATCTGTCATCTGGATATGACATCCTATTAGCAGAGCAAGACTGGCCGCCAGCATTCGTCATGGAGTGCCCTAAGGGAGAAACGATAATTTTTCCAGCCTTTTCCGACCTCGTTCCCATACATTTAAAACATGCATATGCGCAGGAGTGGGCGGTTGCCCTAGCTCCGGCATTGTACAAAAATCATGCTGGTTGGGATGAGGATTCAACCCACCATGTGATCCCGTTAAAAGTTTCACCAAATGCTCAAAGGCAATATCCTATAAAGCAGGAAGCTAAAAAAGTCAGGGAGATCCTAGATCAACTAGAATACCAGGGGGTGATTGAAAATTGCACTTCACCTATGAACAATCCTTTGTTTCCCGTAATGAAACCTGACAACACATATTGTTTTGCATTACAGACATTTAAACACCTGCACAAAGACATTTGCAGTTCAAAATGCACACAGTGCCGCATTAATGAATAACATTGTGCGGAAAAAATACAAAACAACACTTGATATCTCAAATGGATTTTTCTGCCAAGATATAGCGCTTGAAAGCATGTATTTGACCGCATTCTCAGCGCTAGGGTCTCAGCGGCAATTTTGTCGGCTCCCCCAAGGGTATAAGAATAGCCCAGGGTTGTTTTCAGCAAGGGTAACAGTTACTCCAAAATTTGGATGAAGAAGCGTTGTCCTATGTGGATGATATTTATCTGACGGACGATGACTTACCGAGGCACTTGACCAGGGTGAGCACCATTATTATGGGATTCGCCTCTGAGGGCTATAAATTTAATTTCAAAAAATCAAAAATTGCCCATCTCAATGTCCTGTTCTTAGGGTATGAGCTGTCAAGTGAAGGAAAAAGCCTAGCAGCTAACTTTTTAGAAAAGTGTGCGCTGCTCCAACCTCTAAAATCGCTAAAGAATTTACAATCGATTCTGGGATTTCTAAATTTTGGTCGAACATACATTTTGGATTACGCAGAAAGAGTAAAACCTTTCTACGACTTAATAAAACCTGATTTTTCAGTCAGACATTGGACACAGGAACATACAAACATCCTACGTTCACTACAAGAAGACATGATAGCTTCAAAACACTTACAGACACGCGTAAATGTACGCAACTTAGTGATCCGAGTAATAGCGGGTCAATGCGGGTACACTTACTTAACCTTCAATGAAGGTGAAACGGTACCAATCGCATACAAATCACACCTATATACAAACCCAGAGATGCATTTCACTTCAACAGAAAAAATCCTGACAGCAGTGCAGACCGCTGTAGCAAGAGAGAAAGCTCTGGCTCAGGGAAAGCGCATAATAGTTGTGACCCCAGTACCAGCCTTAGAGGCTGTTACAAAGGCTAGCATTCCAAATGCGAAAGCCTTGCATCCCAGATGGATACAATGGGCTAATTCTCTTACTGCAACGGATGTTGAATACAGATTTGATCCAAGTTTAAAAACACAAGCATTTCTGCAATACGAACAAGAATATCCTCTACCAAATGAGATTTTGCCTCTAGATCAATATGAATATATTATTTACACTGACTGATCTGCTCAACCAGCCATAGGGAGTAAGCAAGGTTACAGTGCAGCGTGTGCAATCGTTAAAGGTCGCATGCGCGATGGAAAGTTCCATCCAAGTTGCACTAAAACGCAATCTCTAGGAGACTGCACGGCTCAGTTGGCAGAATTAAAAGCACTGATACTGGCATTTGTAAATACGGAACACGAATTCCCCCCACTAATTGTGTGCGATTCCTTTTACTGTGTACAGTCGTACAATGAATATTTACATCATTGGGAACAAAACGGGTTTAAAGACGCAAAAGGTGGCACAATTAGGCATAAAATGCTATGGGAACAGGTAGTGGAGTTGAGAAACGAACTACCAAGGGCTCACGTGATACATACACTGAGTCATCAGCGTGATGGCGTTCACGTTGAAGGGAATTCATTGGCTGATGAAGCCGCAAAGGGGGCTGTACGCACAGCGTCCGTAGCTGCAATCACTCGTTCAAAAACGAGAATAGACAGCGAGATTATGGTAGTTGTCATTGCTTCAGGCAAAGGCAGCACATCAGTACCAAAGAAATTTCCACTCAAGTACTCCTACAAGTTAGATGCGAACAACATTCCATATGCTCAGATTCCTGGAGTGGGGGATAGAGTAATACCAAATATGGATCGTAGGCAAGGTTTTATACTAGCAGCACACGAGGGTTTGGGTTCTGCGCATACAGGCGTTACAGCGACTATTTCTTTATTGAAACAGCGCTACTGGTGGCCAGGGTTAACAAAGCAGACCAAAGACTACGTCTTAAAGTGCGACATCTGCCAGCAGATGAAATGCTCCACTGTAGCACGCCTAGCGCAGACACCATTACTAAAATCAGTCAAACCTCTCGCATGCGTGTATTTGGACCACTGCGTACCCCTACAATCTGATGGGGCCAAGAAATATATCATGGTTGCAGTGGATTCCTGCTCTAGATTCCTATGGGTCTGGCCTCAGCGCTCGGTTGACGCTCAAACTGTTATAAAAGATTTGCGAGTCTTTATCGGCACATAAGTTGGCACGTTACATTCTGACCGTGGCGGCGTTTAGCTCTCGGGCTTACAAAGAGGCCATGGAAGGAATGGGCGTGGCATTACGGTACTCCTCTCCGTACCATCCTGAGGGAAATTCGGTTGTGGAGAGGAAAAACTGTGACTTAAAGCAATCTTTAACAGCTAGGGTATTAGGCAAGGGCGGTAGTTGGGTCAGTCACCTTTATGGGGTCCAAAGAGCAATTAACAACCAGCCAAGAAACTCTCTAGGAGGTGTCACTCCTTACGAGGTCCTATTTGGGACAAGAATGTGGGTACCTGATCTTGATTGTGAAGGCGCAGTGGCGGATGAAAAACCATTTGATATCCATGATCGTTTGGCTGTTTTACAGGATCTAAATGAATCCAGGACACAACAAAGCAACGTCCACTTAAAACAGACCGCCACTGAGGAAGTCAAGGCAGTAACGGCAAAACCTGTCTGGATCCCAAAAGTCGGGGATCTGGTCAGAGAGAAGATTGCAGACCAGAAAGAATTTGGGCCATCATACAGAACAGCTGTACTGGTCCTAGCAATCCAAGGCACAAGAACTGTACTTCTGCCGCCTCTTGCCGGGAAAAGGGAGTAAAGATTTGTCTCAATCGACTTAATCAAACCACACTATGTGGCCGATACTAAACAGTAGGCCTCGTGGACTCCACAGTAGCAGACGCCCTCCTCTTGCTACAATCCAAGAAGTTCAAACAGAAAGACTCATCACGTTTGAAGAGCCACATGTACGGAATGAAGGACTAAGCAACAATGCTATGGAACTCGTTCCACTTCAACAAGAAGTTCAACTTCAAGAAGAAAATCAACTTAACAACCAAGTTGCAATAAGACAGACTACAGACGTCTACGTCAACATTCCTCGTCAAGAGCAGAATCCAATTTCAACAAATCCCGATGCAATTCCAACAATTGATCGAACCGCTTCTGGCTACTTCATGAACTTTGATACGTTTTCACTGGATCCAAGCGAGCCGGAATCGACGCCAGTCCAACAATCACACAAACAGAAACTCATTGACTTTTTGCACTTTTTTAGAAAGACTTACCTGGTGTCACCTTGGATAGAACTATGGTATATCACTGGGATTCTATTTCTTCTTTTTTGGCTAGGTTTAACTATAACTTTTAGTATGCTTATTAATGGACGAGATCTCCAGCAGAGCTCTACAGCCCAAAGAGTCTTCACATCGTGAACCAAGAGACTTGTCTTCAGTGAACATCACAGCAGTTCCTATACCGGACGGTATAGTATGGGACAAGATTGATTTCGATGTATTCGGTCCGACTGAACTTTTAAAGCTTAAACATGTATTTAAAATTTCTTTAAGTGATATATCATTACCTCCAGTACATTTTCTGATGATTGGGACACTGAAACTGTAAATAATATGATGTCTGATTTAGAAAAAACTGCAGCATTTCCGAACAATGAAATGTTAGAAGGTACTTCAGACTATGATACATTGTACTGTTACCAACATTATGGTCATCATTTCTTGCACAAATCTATAACACCTAGAAATGTATTTGAATACCACCAGTGGGAACACTGCCCAACACCTCCAAAAGGTAGTTTGCAAACTTTTGCACAGAAATTCACATACTTTTCAGGGTTTAATACATCTGACCCGAAGTCATTTTATTACAAAGTGGCAACAACATCAGCACAGAAAATTATGTTGACTAACACCAAACAGATTTACTCTGCTTCCTTTATGGCCCAGTTGTCTACACAGGGTTTCGACCTATGGAAGGACACTATAGATTTAAAATCAATCTGGGGTTCTAGGGACTGGCAGGTCCAGGGAACAGAAGCGCTTTTTAGAGCATGCCTCATTCCACAGCAGATATTTCTAAATGAAACTGTGCAACAGACATCCTGCCTTATACTAGCCAAGAACAAGGAAATGAACACACCTGGGTTTCCAGCACCATCACAGATGGGTGGGGGGCAGAATTCAACTACACATGGGGTAGGATTAGATGACATTCTCCAGTACAACAGGTCAGATCCCAATTGGACAGGATGGCTGATTTGGCCCATTGACACGAACACATGTCAACAGATTCCTAGGTATAACCGAGGGGTTTAGTATCAGTAGGCCAGATACACGCTATGTACAGAGTCAACACCCCGGGGTAGTGACATCCTATAGTGTTGGGAAGTTGTACCTTGATTGGCTAGAAACCTCAACACTCACAGAAGTGAAACATCACTTGACCTTACTCACACCTGATGTAGACCTTAGGGATTTTTTACTAGGCCCAAGGAAAACACGTCAAACGTTTCATATATGCTGGCATTTATGCCTACTATAATGAAAACTGGAAAATATCCCAACAGGAGGCCGCAGAAAGAATATGGGAAATAGACCGTATTAACTTAGAGAAGGCATTAGCTGTAGTGGATAATGGGTTAACAACTTTGACCTCCAGGGTTTACTCCTTAGGCAACATTGTATCTTCGGCAATTGACGTATTAGAACAAGACTTGGCCTTGTTACAACACGGGCAATCTCAGTTACGTTCTATTATGATGTTAAGCTGGACGCTGCAATCTTTGCGTGCAGGCTACATGCCCTGGCGTTTTATAAACACCACGTCTCTGTTTTCAGGATACAATCTAACTGATAGACAGAAATGGCACAAAGGGGAGCTAGATATACAATGCTGCGTATTGAGAAACTGGAAAGGTTACCATTCACTGTAGCCGAATCACCATCAACCGAATGGCTAATTCATGGCCAAATCACTCTGCCGGTCACTACGTTTCAGTTTCAATATTGCCTTGAGCAAAGGCAGGCAGATATGAAAAAATGGGTAAGGGATACATTAAGGATATTTGGGAGTTACCATATAGATATCGATGCCGGAGTGGGGATCGAGAAGTGTATCTGAGTGGTACAAACTGCAAGAACGCTTTAAGCGGTTCTCTCATGTGTCAGGATATTTCCCTGCACAGAGCATGTAGTGGTTCGGTAGCAAATCTATCTTGTCACATGTCAGGGACCCCAGCGGCCATGATCACGCCGGTTTTCCAGCTGCTCTTGAATGGGAGTTACTTGATGCTAAACGATCAAGGTTGCTGTGGGATGCTTCCGGGCGTCGCCTATCTGGGCACTGTTAACTCCAGGGTTACTTGCTGTATGCAAGTATTATTCTGCCACTGAACACAGTCAGGGAGGCGCCGTTATGGCCTTCGTTGAATGTTTCCTTTATACAATTTGATACTTTGAGCGGACTGAAAGCCATGCTTTTACAGCAACCCGTGCCCTTAACCTCCGCTCGAGAAACCTTTGAACTTCAAGTTGCAAGGACCTCGACTGAGATACAAGCTGTAATACGTACGAACTGCCCCTTTCATTTCGCAGAAATGGTGGGTCGTATCTTTAATATGTCTGATACGAGCGGTATTGTACACCTATTTAAGACCATAGGGTCAGGACTATTAAGCACCTTTCAGACAGTCCTTGGAGTAATCCCAAATTTTATGCACTCCGTATTGGGAAGCGTCTTTGGAGGTCTCCCGCTTATCCTGTTCCTAATTGTAGGAGTCCTGATTGTAATCTTACTGCTACGCAATGGACGGCCCAATTTCCAAGGAAATGGCGAACATACTCATGGAGCGGAAATACCGTGAACGCATGGTGCAGCTTCTGGGTGGGTATACCTTGCCTAAGAGAACTGAACGCCTCTTGGTTTCTATCGTTTAGACCAGTCTGGGTGGACTGCATCTTACCTGTTTTTCGATGCCTGTTTTGCGGAGAAGAGTGCGCGTTGGATCTCTGTCTAACGTTTCCATCAGATACGCCTCCAGACATGGATGCAATGCTGGACCCCCTAAAGGCGCATGCTCTGCGTTGTCCCCAGCGTCTTCCAATTCTGATGAACGCATTCCTTGAGAATCCACAGGTGGCGTTTGCTCCTGCTGGGTTAGGTGAATCCTCTACAGGCACCCAGGTAACAACTGCCGCACACGCTGCTGCAGCACTGACTGTTGGCAGTGCTACATTCCATCTATGTGCGATTGACGTTCTCTGTGAGGCGTTGGATTTGTCGTCTGCAGTAGCTAACACCGATAATGCTGTATCTCCCAGCCAGGACACTTAATCTTGAATTGGCTCATCGCGTCCTGGGAAAGAATACGGCTTCTCCACTTCGTTTCATAAATAAAAGAACTAAATTTGGAACATTTCCTAAATTGACACTTTCACTTGAGAAAGAATGGCCTTCTTCTGCTTGTAGTAATGCAACTTTTATAAGTAACACAGAATTGACTTTTTCAAGTGGCAACAAAAGAATAGCTGATTTGTAACATTTTTAAACATTTTTTTAAAATGTATTTTTAAAACCATGTTTTAGCTGTTTTTAAGAAAAAAATTAAATTGTCCAGATTTTAAGTATGGTCATTGTCCTCCAATTCGAAAGAGGAGTGGGTGTTATGTTTCGTATGGAGGCCCTAATATAGACACGTTCATATATGCCCTATTACGGTCATAATCGTATATGCCCTATTATGGTCATAATCGTATATGCCCTATTATGGTCATAATCGTCTATGCCCTATTGTAGTCATGATCTCCATTGCCCTAATATAGGCATGATCTTTCACCTACATTAGTTCCCTACAGTACACAACGAACTCTGAGGGTTGAACGTTATCTAGTCTGTGGTTTGAACACTGCAGGGTTTTCCCGAACACAGGCCTACAATGTACTCATAAATTATGCATGAGCATTCACCAGCTACATCTCCCGCATAATATGTACGTACAAAGTTCACCCCTGACGTCTTCCTCATGTCCAACAAAGACCAATACAAACTATACTAAGGGACGAGACGCTTTAGGGTATAAATACACCACATCTTGCCACGGTAAGACGGAGGGAACCGAGACTTCCATGCTGACACACTGACCAGAGACACTGAAGCTCCTGCATGCAGTCGCTCCAGCTGACAGCGGTCTAACACAGCCCATTGCGGGGTGTCCAACTCGAGACCAGGACGGGGTCCCACACTCTCTCTATTCAGGTAATGGGGTTCGACTAAATCCTAGAGGGATTCTTGGCTCTTAGGCTTTTAGACCTACACACATGCTAGGTACACTTGGGTACATCTAGTTAGGCATCGTAGGAGTACGAGCGCACTTTTATAATGCATTTCATATATTGATGTATGTAACCATCATTAGTGCAATATGGTAGAACTGTACTATCCTTTCACTTTTATCATACTGCTGATAATATATCTCTGCTATTGTCTGCTGGTTGCTGCAGCACATATATTTTACACTGGAATAACAACTGTTCAATAAATACTTATTGAAACGCCCAGACTGTTTATTCTGTGTAACTCTCTGAGACAAACCGAATAAGTAAGCACGAGTGACTGAGCGAAAAGTAGTACATTGTTTCCACGATTCTGAGGGATCAGGGTTGTCATGATCTAAGGTTGCCAGAAACTAATCTCTCCCCGATAAGAGGAGATTCTAGTGGCACTGTGAGCTAGATAATGCAAATCAGGCTAACATACACTGTGGGGGTGCACAGAGCCAGTATGCCACCAAGCCCACAGTTTGTTATCCAAACACGCAGGTCCTGCAGGGGTACTATAGGAACTACACGACAGAGCCCCAAGTACTCCTTTTCATCCGCGTTTGTGGGTGGAACTTCTTTTATTCCGTTTCTTTTGCACTGCGTTTTTTTATTAGGTTTACTTAATCTCTCCCTGCCTGCATGTATTTGAAGCGTGCTTGTAATCTCTCCCTGCCTGCACGCATTTGAAGCATGCTTGTCTGCATGTTTTTCACGGCACCTGCTCCAGTATGTGAAGCCCCACCCTTTCGTTTGCTCGTGAGCCAGCCTTGTATTTTCTGGAAAGCTTTGAAGATCGAGCCTTCTATCATGGGGCGCAGTTGCTTCCTTTTAAGGAAGTTTCACTGTGGATCTGCATCCCCACTGGTCATCTCTAATACGGTTCTCCTGTGGGCAGCCACTGTTGCAATGCTGCCAGCTGTGCAGGTCGCTCCGCACAGCTCGTGGCTTAATGTTGATGCCCGCACAGCCACCGCTCCTTTTAAAAAAAAAAAAAAAAAATGTAAACACAGCCACTGCTCTCTTGTCCAGCCTTGTGCCTGGCCACGCGCCCTGTCTTCTCTCTTTGCCAGACCACGTATTTCTGACTCTGGGTTAATGGGAGGTCATATTGTGTGGATTAGACAACAACGATGCGAGTTCGTTGTTATATGTACATATATCATGGCATACATCAACATCGTATTTATCAATATTATCAATGCAAAGTCCGGTGCTGAGGATGCGTCGCGCAGCTGGGGCAATGCGTCTGTTCCAAGGAGCTGCGAGGTTGTGGTGCTAAGTCCAGCCTAGTCATCGAGGTTGCCGTCGATGAGGGATGCGAGGGCCTGCGCAGAGGATGTGTCGTGCAACAGCGGTTCCAATGAGGCAACGGGATACGATGCGTGTCTTTGCGACGGTTCAGATCCATGCAGCAGCACTGTGTCGGTTCTACTCCGGGTTGTGTCAGACAGCAGAGGAGATGCGCCAGTTCCGCTGGATCCACAGAGGCTGGCAGAGCACCTTAAGCCTACTTCCAAGGGTCCAGGACTGGGGTGGAGCCACTTGGCTGAGTAGGCTCACAGATGGCAGAGTCCAGGTGCAAGGTTTTGGAAGCCTGGTGCGTCCCTGAGGCTTCAGATCATGAGGCCAGCCAACTAGCCTTTGGAGTCACTCTGGGTTCAAGAGATTCAGGTCAAGTCTTCCTTACCCAGGCAAGAAGGTAGCAGGTCAGCACAGCAGGCCAGTAGTCCCTCAGAGCAGAAGTCCAGCAGAGTGGCAGTCCTTTCAGTAGCACAGTAGTCCTTTTTCCTGGCAGAGTATCCACAGGACCAGAAGTGTAGTGAAGAGTTGGTGTCTGACGTCCAGTATTTCTTCCCAGTTGTGCCTTTGAAGTGGGGAAAAGCTTCTAGAGGCATGCCTTTGAAGTGCACAGGTGCTCTGCGTTCCTAGCCCTGGCCCCGACTAACTACATGGGGTATGCAGCCTATTGTGTGGAGGCAGGACACAGCCTATTGAAGTTTGGGTGGGGCCCAGGTCCACCCTCCCATCCTGCCAGTGATGGTCCATCCAGGCACACCTAAGCTCCATATTGTTCGTGGCTGTCTAGGATGAATACAAAAGCCAACTGTCAGCTACACCCAGTCATGTAACCCAGAGTCGGGCTGCAGGCACAAAATGGCCAAGGCAGGAAAATGCCAACTTTATAAAAATGGCATTTTCAAAACTGTAATTTAAAATCTGACTACACCATATGTCAGGATTTTTCATTACAATTACAAAGACACCAAACATGAAATTTTACCTGCTCCCATTTGAAAGATTACAGCTTATTAGATATAATAAGGCAACTCCAATTCTATCCCATGGTAGAGTTAAGCCATGCAGTAGTAAAAAACAAATTTGAGTTTTTTGCTACCAAGACTTGTAAAACCTAAAACAAATCCAGCTTTTTATTGCTACATTGCACCATGCCCTCTGGGCTATACAGGGTGTATCATAGAAGTGACATATATGTATTAAAAAAGGAAAGTTTGAGACTGGCAAAAGATTTATTTTGCCAGGTCAAATTGGCAGTTTAAACATGTCTCAGGCCTGCAATTGCAGCCTGTGTGTGTGCAGTTTTATAGTGCTACTTAAGTGGGTGGCACAGTCGGAGGGGGGGCGGAGCTTGCCACAGCACAAGATGGCCGCGTGAAAGACGAGCTCCGCGAGCCATCCACACTACGCACTAATTATCCTCAACTGCGGTTACCTTATGAGCGAGTGATAAGAGCAGAGGACGCTGGGGGCTACTCTCCGGTGCCACCGCCGCATCCGTGGGCTGCACAGAAAGGGGAGATCGTGACTGCGGCCTTTGCCTCCGGTGATCGTGCTGATCTACGCCCACAGGGGACTTCCGTGGCTGGCCGAGGACTCTGCCTGGCGTGTGCTGCGGACGCGATCGGAGGCTCCCACGCTGGGACACCACATCGCGCTTTGACGGTCCTACTGCCGGTGCCTGCTCCCCTTGGTGTCCCCCTCGGGCCAGAGCCCGCTTTTCAAATTTCGGGGGTCGCCTGCAGGCTGGGGCTAGCGGCGGAGGAGCCTGTGACGGCGCAAGCCTCCTGCGCGGCCTGGTGTGCTGTTCCGGCTTCTCTGACGAGGTGAGGCGGGAAGCGTTTCCTGCTGGGCCCCGCACGCTGGGAAGCCGACTGGGCTGCGCTCCGACACCGCAGCTGTGGGCGGTGCTCGCACGGAGGGGTGTGCTCCTGTGTATGGCCCCCGTGAGCCCGATAGACTCCAGCCTGTTGTGGGCCCTGCTTGCGGCGGATTATGGTCCCAGTTGTTTCTCCCTTCACCACAATAACTGGCTGCCTGCTTGCAGGGTGCGACCCATTACTGAAGACTTCTGCAGTGACCCCGCGTCCGACGGCTGCATTTCGCGGTACGTCCTCTGAGCCTGGGCCCTACTTGACGGGCTTAAGGCTAGGTGTGTCCTGTGCCTGGTGGACGGATAGCCCACAATAGTGTGGTTTGACCTGGGGCAGCCTGAAAGCTTTGCTGAGGACCGCCCAAGCGCCATTAACTTACCACCTCTCTGTGAGGGGATGCGCCACAACATTCCTCCGCTGCTGGTGGCGGTCTCTCGGGACGCGTCCCCCCCGGGCCGGATCCATACCTGATAAGCTGAGGGTCAACTGGGAGACAGAACTAACGGGCAGATAGCCCGAAACAACGTGTTGCCTTGCAGCCTACTGCTGTGGTGAGCGACTTCCGCTGAGTCCCTGTGGACTGAAGGCAACAGAGGGATCCCCAGCGTGTGTGCTGGTGTTTGCAGGGGCTTAGGGCCTGTAGACATTCCAGAAAAGTGGTGTGAGAGGGGTGACCACAGTCCTGCACCCACTCCTGCATCCTGACTATTGACTTGGAATAAGAAGAGCTTCCCGGCTATAGGTGGGAGTCGCTTTGAGCCCTGCAGGCCTATGGGAGGCTGTCACTTAAGTTGACCACGGATTGTGCTACCGCAGGTCTGGTACCGCGCTGCCAATCTCCTACGACTGGAAGACACTTTCCACCCTGGCCTCGGGCTGGAAACCATACTTGAGACACCGCAGAGACTCCAGGCAAGATACTGAGCTAGAGTTCATCGAGAAGTAAAGTTTCCCCCCGGGGCGACCAGATACACTCCTGAAAGCGGGGACCTGGACCCGGTGACGCAGGCCTCAGGCGAACTCGGCACCCTACAACACAGGGCCACAGTGCTCCAGCGAGGTTCTGCACCCCAATTGGTGACACCATGGGCAAAGTCGATAAGACCCAAACAAAGCTGCTCTTTGACCCAAAGAAAACCAGAACCAGAGACACAGCGGCCTCCCGCTCGTCGGACGATCAGGCGGATGCTCCGGATGAAGAGCCTGGCGAAGTGAAGCAGATGTTCGCAGCAGTGCAAAAAAGCCTACTAATGATTGACGGCAAGATTGACTCACTTGTCTTCCGCATGGATAGAATGTCGGAACGTCTCGACAAACATGCGGAGCGGATTGATATGACGGAGCGCAGAGTAACTGAGGTGGAAGAAGCGCAATCGGAAACGGACTCTATCCAGAAACAAATGGCTAAAGTGCTCTCGACACTCCAAGACAAAGCGGAAGATTTGGAGGCTAGGTCCTGTAGGAGTAACATCCGCATTACAGGCCTGCCGGAGTCTACCTCGATGGGTAATGCTGAACAGTTCACAGAAAAATTCCTAATTTCCTTGCTGGGCCGGGAGACCTTCTCCGACATCTTTGTTGTGGAGCGGGCCCATCGGTCGCTTGGTCCTCGCCCGCCTCCTGGGGCTCCTCCACGTCCGATGATAGCAAAATTGTTAAATTACAGGGACCGCGACGCTGCTCTACGGCGTGCCAGGGAACTGGGGGAGCTACGTTATGAGGGTTCTGCTATCTCCCTTTACCCTGACTTTACTATGAAGGTCCAGGAGGCCAGACGACAATTTAATACCCTTAAAAGGCGGCTTCGTGACCAAAACATTGAGTATGCAATGCTCTACCCGGCCAGGCTCAAAGTCACCCTAGACGGCAAGGCCCGTATCTTCTCGGACCCTAAAGCACTACAAAAAGCCTGGAAGGATTTTTCAAAGAAGATGGACCGAGATGCGGAGACGGAGCGATGCAACGAGGTGACTGGAGGGGCGGCAGGTGGCGGCCTGGAGGAGCAGGAGTGACCCAACCGTGGCGTGCTGGGGGACCCCGACTCTTGATTTGCCAGACTCTGCCGATGGAATGTTCGGCTGTTTGCGCCTTGCAATGAAAGACGAATGCTGGCCGGGTTCACTCTTAGACTGCATGAAGTCCGATACGGCAGCGCGAAGGAACTTGAACTCCACTGTTTTTCTTACTATTATCAAGGTTTCTTTTTTGGTCCCTACATCTTTACGAATTGCTTGAACTACTGGGACAATGGGGCTCCATGCTTCCTCACTGTGTTTAATGATTATTGATGGTCCAGGTAGTTTGGGTTGTGCCACATATGTTCAGATGGCGTGGCTTACTGTCAGTAGCCACTAGTAGTGCTCAGGTAACATCTGCCCCTGTGTGTTACACACTACATGGCCTGTTGCCTTATTTACTTTAGGGGTGGGGGGACGCTGACTGTGCCTAGTTTGGGATTGCATGGCGTGGGTGGTGGGTGGGTCATCTGTTTTGGGAATTGTTTTTGTTTGTATGTCTTAATTTGGTCACAGTGAAAGGTTTGTACCTGGACTTTGCATTGAGAATAACTTGCGCTATTGTGTTAGACATGGGCCACTACACCACAGGGTTCCTAAGAATCCTTGCTGAGCTTTTGTGTCACTCTGTAGTATATAGGTGATAGGGTAAGAATGCTGACTTGGAATATCAGAGGGCTAAATGACCAGCGTAAAACTAGAAAAGTGATGGCGTACCTAGCGAGGCATAAAATAGACATTGCGTTAATACAAGAAACTCACCTCCCAGCTGATAGCCTAGCGCTCGCCCGCAGGAGAATTCGCGGTGCATTTCACACTGCTGGCTTCACCTCACATGCCCGGGGGGGTACTCACGTGGTTTAACCCTAAAGCTGGTTTCTCCCTAGAAGAAATACATACAGATACTGAAGGCAGATATACAATTTCTAAATGTAAGGGGAAAGGCATAGAATGTCTCCTAATTAATGTTTACGGCCCCAATTATGATTGCCCGCAGTTCTTTCAAAATCTCCTTGACTTAGCGCGCCACTTACCACCTTTGCCGCAAATCTGGGGAGGGGACTTTAACTGTGTGCTGCGCCCAGACATTGACCGCTCAGGGGGGCCTGTCAGGCGACAGTCATTAGCTGCTAGATCGATAATAGCTACAATAACCGAACTGGGGTTGATTGATGTTTGGCGCTCCCACTCGGGCGATGCGGGGGGTTCACACATTACTCCGCTCCACATGATCTCCACACCAGGATAAACTACTGGTTCCTGGCAGGTTCACCGAGACACGCTATAAGGGGTTGTGAGGTATTTCCTCGTTCGTATTCTGACCACTCACCAATACTGCTTGATCTAGAATGTCTTGCTAAGCGTCCACCTCCATTCACTTGGAGATTCCCCCCTTATGCATTACTGGATGAAGCCTTTAGAGGCGAAATGTTAGAGGCCATAGATGTTTTCTTCACTACCAACGTCATCTCAGTTCCGCAGTTTACCACTATTTGGGAAACTTTCAAAGTTTACATCCGCGGAATCGCTATATCTAAGCACTCGGGGGTGTTGAGATCTATCAGAGGGTGTCTAGCCCTATTGGAACGGAAGCTGGCGGACTTGGAGCGTGATGCTCTAGAGAGAGGCACTGTTCAGACCATGGATGAACTTAAAACTACGTTAGAGGAATATCACGAAGAGGCCGATCGGGAAGTTAAGCTAATGGGGAAATATGCGATAGCAAGAACATATGGGGAAGGGGAACGCCCTGGCGCTGCGTTGGCAGCAACGAGAGGAAGGCGGGATAGTGCGAGCCCCATAGAGATCTGCCTAGACTCAGGCGAGAAGACCAGTGATCCCAATGCAATAGCTGAGCGATTCAGGGATTATTATTCTGCATTATATCGCTCCAAGTCCCACGGCACGGATACTAACATGCCTGAGTACCTGATGAGGCCTCTGGAGGCCTGGGAAATAATAATAATAATAATACAGACACTTCTAGAGCGCAACAGCTACCTCAACCAGAGATGCGCTTACAACAATGCGGTCCAATGGTGCGCCGGGCCATGACGGGCTTACGGTGGCCTTCTACAAAGAGTTTCGAGAACAACTAACCCCTCATTTGATTTCTTTATTTGAGGAAATGGGCAAATGCGGCTCCATGCCGCCCACGATGCTGGAAGCCCTGCTGGTCACCATCCCTAAGCCGGGTAAATCGCCGATTGATTGCGCTTCCTATCGGCCCCTTTCCTTTTAAACGTGGACACTAAAATTTTCGCTAACATTCTTGCCAATCATTTGGCCCCCCCCCCATTCCATCATTAGTCAGCCCAGAACAGGCAGGTTTCGTCCCCGGGCGCACATTAACACATAATCTACGTACAGTGTTTGGCTCTATTCAGCACACTAAGCCCGATATTAAAGCAGCCGCGATCTTTTTAGACTCAGAAAAAGCTTTCGACTCTGTGGAATGGGATTTTATGTTGCTGGTGCTGGAACGTATGGGGTTAGGGAGCCTTTTTATTCACCTGGTGAAAGTCCTGTATGCTGCTCCGTTGGCCCGAGTGCGAGTGGGCAATATTGTCACCGCCTCACTGGAGATCTCCAAGGGTACCCGTCAAGGCTGTCCGTTATCCCCACTCCTCTATGCGCTGGTCGCGGAGCCTTTGGCTTGAGCCCTACGGGAGTATCACAGCCATAGAGGGATTCGGTTCCCTGATTATAATTTGATAATCTCATCTTATGCTGATGATACGCTCCTATATATTCGAGATCCGGAGGTCAATCTCTCCCCAGTGCTACGAGAGGTAGTAAAATTTGGGGAATTTTCAGGACTCAAAATTAATTGGCCAAAATCTACTATATTCCCTCTCACCCCAGCAATGCTTCCTGTGGAACTGGATTACCCCTTGGCCTGGTCCGCTGACTGGGTCCGCTACTTGGGGATCCAAGTGCACACGAATTCAGAAATAGTTTTCAAGGAAAACTATGGTAGAGCAATAGCCAAACTTGAAGATGATGTAAACAGATGGATCCGGCTCCCCCTCTCGCTCCTAGGTAGGCTATCACTCATGAAGATGGTAGTGCTCCCCAGATTCCTCTTTTTATTTTTAAATGTCCCAATTGTCCTCCCAGCTCATTTCTTTCAGCACCTTAAGTCTCTGCAGGTTAAATTAGCTTGGGCCGGGAAACAATCCAGAGCCCGGTGGGACATCCTCACTCTCCCTTACTCGATGGGGGGACTGGGAGCCCCGGATCTAGACCTTTACTATCGAGTGGCTCAATGTTCGCATGCTTATTATTGGCTTCACCAACTCGCCCCCCCCCCCTCATCTACACATAGAGAAGGTTGTGGTGGCACCAGCTCACTTGACTACAGCGTTGTTCCGTGCAGCGACACAACGCACTGGAACTTTGGATTCCATAAATGCGACAACACACGCCTGGCATAATCTCATCAATCGCCAAATGCTCTCTATCCTTTACTCCCCTCTCACTCGCATTGAATGGTGCGCTTGGCTTCCAACTATTACAGAACCAGAGGTAGTGCGAGCCATGCATCACCTAGATATAGCAGTAATTGGGGATTTTTTTGCAGACGGGAAGAGGCGTGACTGGGAAGAGCTGGCTGCAAATAAACCAGACGTTCCCCCCCCCTAATAATATTCCATTACTACAGAGCCCGTAGTGCACTGCGGGAACTGCTAGGGGATGAACTGCTGGAACCACCGGAGGTTGTCCCCCTCACCACAATGTTACGCTCTGACTCCCCGTGCAGGCTAGTATCGCACATATGTAACAAAACAAAGGAACTATGCCGGAACCAGTATGTTAAGCCTAGGTTGGAGTGGGAAATGGACATAGAGGTCCAATTAGACGATGATACATGGAAATACTGCTGTGAGGCTACGCAACGCATTTTCCTGAACGGTAGACATTGTCTTATCCAATTCAAATTCCTTAACAGAATATATCATACCCCAGTCAGGTTACATAGGTTTTGCCTGCGTGAAACTGATAGATGTGAAAGATGCGGGGAAGGGGCGGCTGGCTTCTTACACTTAGCATGGTTATGCCCCTTAATTGCTAACTTTTGAGTCCAAATATTTTCCAAGTTAGGAGTGATCACGGGCGAACCTATTAGACCAGATCCACTACTAGCTTTACTGGGCTTTTCCAAACGGGTCCGGAAAGATATAAGGCGCCAAAATTGACATATGTCTCCTGATAGCTAAACAAGTGGTAGCAATGCATTGGGCGTGCGGGCCCCCACCTACCCTAACTCAATGGTCTAAAGATATGCTGTTCTGCAATACGCAAACTGAATTGTACAGTGAACTGCTTCCCCCTAGGAGCCGTCCTAAAAACTTCTGGCGCTTATATAAAAGCTACTTAGAAGGCCAGAAATGAGGGAACTTAATGGTGGGCACCCTAGTGTTGAAGGACCGGGCGTATATACTGAGGTCTCCTATATTTGATTATCAGTGTATGTTGTAACGCCTGTCCTGTAACGAAAAGTGATGTACATTCATGATCGCTGTGACTGTTTTTTTTCTGTTTTTTCCCCCTTTGTTTTTATTTTTATTTTTCTCCCCCCTTTTTATTTGAATTGAAACGTATGTATTGTATTTCGCTTCCTTGTTTACGAAAACCAATAAAGAAAATAAAAAAAATAAAAAAAAGTGGGTGGCACAGTCAGTGCTGCAGGACCATTTGAAGCATTTAATTTACAGGCCCTGGGCATGGGTAGTAGCACTTTACTAAGGCCTTAGAAGAAATGAAATATCCAGTTGGGTATAAGGCAATCTTACCATGTTTTAAGGGGAGAGAACAAGCACATTGGCACTGGTTAGCAGTGGTAAAGTGCACAGAGTCCTAAGGCCAGCAAAAACGAAATCAGCAAATCAGGAGATCTGAATGCAAAACATTAGGGATAATGCCACACCAAGGATGCCAGGTCTAACAATAAGGATGTATTTTCTTTATTTATTTCAGAGATCCTGCTGATGTATCCTGTGAGAGTGACAATGCAATGACCTCTAGCACTATAAGTAAACTTGCAGAAGCCAGGAGGACAACATATCTCTCTGGGCGATGGGTTTGTGATGACCACAATGGAGACACTTGCATTAGTATTGCAGGGCCCTGGATAAGCCTTCCTAGCAATGGAGACTATTCCGCTTATTACAATTGGGTTGAAGAGAAAAAATCCACCCCAGGACCTGGTAAGTATTATTTTATATTTAAAACAATATTTAAGGCTAACACTTTGAATAATAATGCATCTGACAGCGTTGAAATCTATATTAACTTCTTAAAAAGATGTTGAAAATTCAGAATGCGGTCTCGGTATTGAATTCTGATCAGTAGTTTTAAATGTAGAACACAAATTATTTCCAAATAGAATTTTACCTCCAAATCAGCTCTGCAGTACTAGCTGCCTTTCCCACAGCTCATTCTAACGACAAGACCAGAGGCATTAGCGTGCACACGCATTCGCTATTAACATGACTATTTAGGGTGGGGCAAAAGTTACTAGTTTCCCTACCTAGGGCGGTCTTTTGAGACCTGGCAGCCTCAGGCAGGGAAATTGCTCAGTGGCCCCCAAATGCATAGAGGATACTCCATGCACGTCAGTGTCATTTATTTATTTTTAAAGATAAAGCTTCCACTTTTGAAGTTTATTCTTGAAAAAACAAAAAATGTGGCGATAGAGGCTCATCAAACATGTCACAAATTTAGCAAAGCTTTATTCCAGTCAATGGTGAGGAAGTTCCATTGAAGGCTGCGAGATTTCCCCGAACCCCTCCCCCTTTCATGGCACGCAACTCTAAATAGGGTGGGTGGTCTTCCGCCAGATGAGTAGAGGCTCAAGACCCTAATGATCAGGCAGACCAGAGAGCCATTCTCTTTACTTCACTCTGAGTATGAAGCTCAGTGTGACACTGTCGAAGATTCATTGTCATTTGTAGCAGTGATAAATAAAAGTAATTGGAAATTGCATAATTGATTTTTTTTTTTTGTTCAAACTTCTCATATTTATTTATATTATTTGTAAGGTGCACACTACAAACTAAATAATCTAAGTGCCTTTGACATGATGCATACGTATCTTCATATGCTGATGACGCCATCCATTGTTTATTGATTACTCCTTCTATACTGCTGGATGTGATTGTATTTTGGATATCTGTATGCTGGTGTTTCACGTGTAATTCACTTTTCAAGTCTCATTCAAATTGTCAAGATTAGTAATGTTACTGATGTTACAGAAGTATATTCACTATACGCTGACTTCGAGGTTTTGTCTTATTTTCTACGTCTTGCCCTTCTAGTAATACTTTCATTAAATACAGTATATAACGACACTTCACCAGAGCACCTCTGGCGTATGACCCAACTTGAAGAAAACTTGCAGGACTTCAACCTGTCCATAATTTCAGTAACTGATACCCTCTCTAGACTAGCTCTGGAGGGAATCTCCAGTTCATCTTGTGTGGTTTGCCGTTTGTTTGCTTAAATGCTTTCTGTTCTAACCATCTACCTATAAAAATACCTCTTCCTTCTAATGTAATCTAATTAAATTGTAAAAATTAATATTGTTGTCTAGGAGTGGTGCTTGAAAATTAATTCCTGTAGCGCACATGCTCTACAAATGTGATCATCTTTTTAGATGATGCATTTTTGTTAGGTGCTAAATACAGGTAAGATGGCCACCATAATACAAAAAATTTAGTAATGTTTTTGCTGACCTGCGTTATTTCTTTTAGATATGGAACACAATAATCCTGCTTATACCATCAGTGCTGCGTTATGCTTCGCCACTCAACTTGTTAACATACTGTCTCACATACTTGATGTAAATCTTCCAAAGAAACTGTGCAATGGGTAAGTACCTCCACATCTGCTACCTATAAAACTGTTATTTATCTGATTCAAAATGCACATTTTATGTTGTAAATGTAGACTTGTATTTATGCACTTATTTCAGATATCACACAGACGATTTTGATCACTGATTATTTGTGCCTGCTAATATTTCTGTACATCTGATTTAAAAATAGTCATCCCTCCCAGATTGTCTCCAGCCCCATCCTGGAACTTCAATATAGTCCTCACCAGGCCCCCTTTTAAGCCCCTTCACACTTGTCCGCTCCAGTTCCTGTCTTGAAAGTAGCGTTTCTGGTCGAAATCACTTACCTCAGGTGTGTAAGCAAGATTCAGACCCTCACACTAGAGAAGCCTTTTTTCAAGGTCCCTGTTGACACGGTAGAGTTTAGAACTAATCCAAAGTTCTTGCCTAAGGTGGTCTCTCCTTTCCACCTCAGTCAAACTATCAAACTCCTGATGTTCTTCCTACACCCCCATTCGGTAGCGGAGAGGGCTTTGCAAACATTAAACCTAAAAAGGGCCTTCATGTATTACATTGATGCAACCAGAACCTTTCATAAGACCCAGCAAGTGTTTGTCACCTACGCTAAACCACACAAAGGCACTGCCATTTCCGAAGCGGGGGTAGCTCGCTGGCTAGTTAAATGCATTCAAACCTGCTATGCCAAAGCTAAAAGACAGCTCCACCCAGGCCGCACTCTACACGTAAAAAGGCAGCCTCCATGGCTTTTCTGGGCAACATCCCAAAAGCTGACATTTGTAAAGCCGCTAACTGTTCCACTCCACACACGTTCACAAAACACTACTGTGTGGATGCCTTGGCAAGTCAACAAGCCCAAGTGGGCCAGGCTGTACTACATACACTTTTCTAAACTTCTGCAACATACTCTGGATAGCCACCGCTTAGGGGAGAATTGCATGATCATCTGTCACTTTGTGCCTCCATCTCATGCTGCTGCCCATTTGCATTACCAGTCATAGGAGTACATGCCACGAACAGATGCTTACAGGGTAAGTAACCTTTTCCACTACTTGCGTATGGTGAGAGGGTGGTGTCCTGAGGATTGTAGTGACATCCTAACAATTGATATGTATTGCCACCCGACCATACAGATATTTGCACAAGAGACAGTCTGGACAGCCATATCTGATGGAAAGATCAAGTAAAGAAAGGTAGCAATAAGAAACAAATAAGTAAAATAAAGTAGTAAAATAAAGTAGTATGAATAAAAATAAGAAAAGGGTAAAATCTTGTGAGAGAAAAACCAGTGCAATAGAAGGTGAAAAGGAAAGATTAGAGAGCACATGGAGAATAGAAAGAAGGTGAGGTGATGAAAGGAAACGTGGCAGTGAGGGCAGGGTAGGGAGAAGGTGAGTGTAAAGGAACAATGAAAAAAAAGGAGGAAAGGCAGATAGGGAATGAAAAAGGCAAGGAGGATAACTATAAATAGGAGGAAATGGGAGAGAAGGAATTAAGGGAGGGGAGAAGGTGAGACAAACTAAGGGGGGGAGTGGTAGAGAATATAATAGATAAGGAAGTTAACATTTGTGTGGTTCCCAACTACAAGAAGCGTGGCATCACAGCACTGAAACTGTCTTTAACCCAAATACTCAGGAACGCTTATCAGTAGAGAGTGTAGATGCAGAATGAGCTATGAAGAGTCGATTTGGATGCGGTCTGTGACATTCCACAATGTAGTCCGGACGTGTTGTGGTAAACGTGTTGCAAGTGATATGCCAATCAGTGTTTATATGGTATGTGGGAGATGTAGAGGGTCCTTCATTCTGCATTTATTCAGTATACCTGATCTTCGAGTGTGTTACCCTGTTCTTTTTGTCAGACTATATTGGATATCTAGAGAGACTTTGCCTGGGCTTCTTGTATGCATCGGTCTCTGGCTGTCTGAAGCACTTCGTGATCTGGTAGGCAGTTGTGTTTGAAAGGTGTTGTCTAATGGTGCAATTAAGTGCCACTTAGAGGTCTGAATATTAAAGAGCCATGGGAAGGGGTGGTTTACAATTTCCTTACCTGGATGGCAAATGAGTTTCAAAGCTTACTGGCTGAGACAGGGAAAGAATGGCTGCTAAGTTTGGTTTTGTTGAAGCAAGGCACTTAAATTGTAGGAGTGTGTTGAAACGAAGAGGGCAGTGGGTTTGAAGGTTCTTTTGGCGGAATCTTGGCCTAGTTCTTGGGAAAGCTTGGTGCATTGAGGGTTCAGGATGTAGAAGTAGCAAGTCTCCAGTTCTACTTTGTTGAGGGGGAATTCTGGTGCATCTAGCTAAAGTCTGTTCATGTAATCCTGGTGAGGGAGAACATGCGCAGATGTGGATTGAACTCTGTAAGGGGAACCTAGGTAAGAGAGTAAGATTTTGATTCTATTCATAGAGGATTTGACTACTATTTGGAGTTGCAGAGTAAGATCTGCATTTAGGCTTTTTACTGTGTCTGTTGTGGGAGTGGCACCTCTTCTTGGTCTGTGGGCCGAGATAACATCTGGATTAGTGGCCATTTTCCACATTTGAGGATTTCGGTTTTGTCAGAGTTAAATTTGACATGATTAGCAGTCATCCAATCTGACCCCAGTCAAACAAATCATCAGTATCACAGGCTTGCTGTCATTGAAATCCAATAACATTTCTCACAACGAATGTTCACAAAGCCATTTCCTTTAACGGAGTAGCATTAGATCTTTGCACAAATCACATTCAAAAGATTGACTCCATTCTGGCTTATTTATATGTTGAAGAGGAGAGGGGAGATGATTGAGCTTGAAAAAAACAAAGGTTAAAGAGACTTTACACTTAGGCTTAGGTTTTACTCGTACAACACCACTGAAATGAAGCAGTTATAATTACCTGAGCTAACTATAACGTACGCCCCCGCAATGCACTGCTTATGACCTCACATATTACTTCACTCATGACATGGTCTGTTGGTGCTGGCATCGATGTGGTCTGTCAGAGCAGCACGTTTGGCGGTCCATATCATTTGGTGGTAGTGTCTCAGGGCGGATTTGAATGTGCTCCTGTGCGTATTGTCCTGGTCATTCTCTATATGTGCTCCAGTTGCTTGCAGTGGCGTTTCCTAGAACATTAGTGTTCTGACCCTATGACAAAGCCAGTAGGTCTGGCTTACTTAAAATGATACCCCTTTAATGTTACTTTACGTTTAAAGTAATTCACTGAAAAACCAAAGGTTAAAGTGACTCTATAGTTAAGTTATAGTAAGAATATCTTGATTTACATTTCTATTTTAAAAACTCGGAATGAATAGAAAATACAGAGGTTATCAAATTCAAATTCAAAAACTTTATTCGGTCTAAGAGCAATAGACCATAAAAATACATAAAAAATATTGCACATGACTGTGAACGGACATCAATGTTAAAAATATTTGTAAAATAAAAACCATTTAAAAGTGCTCAGAGAACTTTTAAGGTTCAAGACAAATGCGACAGGCAGTACATCAAATGTTTGTGCTTAAATGAGCAACATGGCTTTAAAAATACATAGAAATATTGCACATAGCTGTAGTCACACAAACATAAATAAAAGAAGCAGAAGATAAAAAAACTGTTAACAAAGTGCACAGTGGACTTTAGAGTTCATGAGTGACAGGTCAGGTAATACATCCGACGTCCAGATTTTAAACGGGAACATAAAAAGTAGTACGAAATCAAATTTGCAATGCGCCATTACAGAGAGGTGTGTAATATCTTTGGTTAAAAAGCAAGCATGGGGGATGCGGAAGAGAACAAAAACCTTAAATAGGGTCCGTCATGCGCTCCTACCCTCCCCCATTAGTTGGCCAAACAGATCCACCATGATCTGAGTAGTGTGCTACACTGCAGATAATATACTGTCGTATTAACCTGACATAGTCTGTCTAGCCCTAATTGCTGCTTTAACAAAAGCACAGACAGAAAAAACAATTTTCTGTGAGCACAAAGATTGTAAATGGAAGTGGGTAGGTCTGCAGCGACGAAGGCCTATCCTCCTTAATAAGGGTATCAGAAAGTGCTGTTGTGCTAAACTGTGTAAATTACAAAAGAACATAAGATGCAATAATGACTGGGCAGAATGATTGTCACAGGGCAGCAGGAAACTGTGTTCCCCTCTGGGTCTAAGAATAGTTTAAAAAAGAGAGACCAGTATATTGTCTCAGCTCTGAAACGAAAGAGTAGAGACCGCTCCCATCTGGTCAACTCCATCGTTAAATACAGAGGGGAATCATCAGAGTGAAGAAGACTGTAATATTGCAACACCGAGGGTTTGGATAACTCGGATTTCAGCCTAGTGCTCGGTGGGCCTTAAATAATGTTTTCAACTCCGTCTTGGCATTAGTGGGGATGCGGCTTGGTTCCGAGAACCACCAGGGTATGCCGAGGGAACCAAACGTGTCTTGTAAGTAGCTCAGCCATGGTATGGAGCTACCCTTGTCCAGCGTCCGGCAGTCTGATATAATGTCCTTGCATAGTTTGGCAGCTGGTCTCGGCCAGTTGCTACTCCATAATAAGAGCGGCGCCATCTGAATCGTGTCCTCTGTAAAACCCTGGTTTAGCTCTAAGTGGGTGATAAGGCTGGGGGTGGATGGCGTTGTACTTAATATCCTTTGCACAAAACGGTTTTCCTCTACCTGAATAGAACTACTTACTGAAGCCTCATACTCCCGCTCCGTCAATAGCCACACTAATACATTGCGAGTTGTAAACTTTCAGAGGTGGAGACAATGTCCCCCTGATTTGTGGTCTAATAAGGTTGCTTACTGTGCCCGCAGTTTTGCTGAACTTAACACAAGCCTGTGCGCAGTGAAAATTCTATGACCCTGAGGAACTAAAGTTTAATCCTAAGTAACAGACGTTCTCGACAGACGTCAAGACATGCCCGTTGATACTGATTTTATTTGGCCTTAGTTTGCCTGGGCCGCAGGACATGATGTGCGACTTGGAGTAATTACTGCTAAGGTTCAGTTGGTGCATAAAAGAAGCAAAACAGTTCACCTGGTGTCTCAGGGCTTTTGGGGTAAGGGCTAACAAAACAGCATCATCCGCGTATAGTAGAGCGGGAATTGGGGAGCCTGCGATTCTAGGTATATCAGTGTGGGAAGAGAGGCTAGGTGTGCTGTTAAACCGTTAATATATAAAATAAATAATAAGGGTGCCAATATACAACCCTGCCTCACCCCACTCTTTAAGGGAAATTTAGAAGAAAGCTCCCCATGCCAAGTTAGACGGATCCGTGCAGAGAGATCCGAGTGCAAACAGTATAAGAAATTAACCAGAGGGGGGTCCACTTCTTGATCCAGCAACATTAGCCAAAGTTTGGTCCTGTTTACTGAATCAAAGGCAGTGGATAAACCCATAAAAGCCAAATATATGGGGGAGCTCTTGGCTTCAGTGTATTTGAAGATTGTCAAAGCCAGATTCAGGCATTGTTCATTGGTACCTAATTTAGGCCGAAATCCATATTGAAAAGGGGAGAGTATATCCTTATTAGCTGCCCATTCTACCAGGCGATCATAGATGAATCGGCCAATGATTTTAATCGTGCTATCGATAAGCGAAATTGGGCGATAGCACTTGGGCGACGATCGATCTCCCTTTTTGAATATGGGGACTATTGTTGCAGTGGACCATGAGGGCGGGATAAAAGAAGATGGGGAAGTGTTAAAAGTATTAGTAATAAGAGGGCCCCAGATTTCAGGCATGGATTTTAACACGTCCATCGGCACCCCGTCTGGGCCTGGGGCTTTTCCTCCCTTACTATACTGAATAGCCGACTCAACTTCCTCCAAAGTTAGTAAAAGAGGGGGAGAGTTCTGCAGTGTACTGTGTACCTGACTATATTCTGTAATATTGAATATAATAAAACTGTGCTGACACAGACTTAAATGAGAGAGGGTGGGACAGTGTGGCTGGCCTCCCAGAGTCGAATATATTAGTGGGATAACAAGGCCATCAAAACATTGCCTTGGCCCTGCTGAAATAGAAACAGCTGGGGTCACATCAATCAAATAATAGATGCACAGGGAAAGATGGTAGCTGGTTGTTGCACTATAACGCACATCTTTGCATCCTACTACACAGATATATATGCCCAGGAAAAAACCTCCAAACATGGCGTACTTGGAGAACTTTATGAAAGATCTTCCTAATTAATGCCTGTCCAGAGAGGAGTGTGAAATCTTAAAGGATGTTTTTACCAATGAGGAGTTGGCAGAGGCCTAAGGTCAGCTCCAGTCTGGTAAATCACCCAGGCCAAATGGATTTCCTAATACATTTTTCTAACAAATGTAAACAATAGTGCACCCACCAATAAAGTCAATGTTTAAAGAGTTGATAGAAAAAAAAGGATTCTACCAGGTGATCAGCAAATGGCAGAAATTCCCCAGGTTGAAGGGCCCTTTGGCTTTCCTCGCCAATTTTGAACAGGCAATTCACTGGGTGAGTAGGGTCTATTTATTTGACGTAATGGACAAAGTAAATGTGTGACCAAAGTTCTTCCGATATATGCTCTTACTATGGACTCGACTTGAAGGCAGGGGTTAGAGCAGGTGGTGGATACTGGATGTCTTTCCTGTGAGCTTCATCATAGCCATTGAGCCTCTGGCAGAATGGCTCCGGATCAATGGTCTGCTGAAGGGGTTTGATTGGGCACCCAAAATTGCTGCCCCTGTCCATGTATGCAGATGATGTAATATATAGGACCCAAAGGAACTGGGCCCGCAAGCAGCATAAATGCTAGGATTTGTGGAGAATTCTGACCTCACAATTGAATTGACCAATATGTGGTTTACAGAATATACATACCGCCAAGATAAAGGTCTGCTCGCAAAATTTAAAAGAAGGTGGACCTTAGGTTTAATCTCGGCAGAAACGACTCCGTCTCCACCATGATTAAATCCCTCTGATGGCCCTGTAGAGTAAGGGCCTTTGGAGGCAGACCTCTAATTCTAATCACCTAATTTAATGGGTGGAATTAGAGGTCAGTTTTCACTGCCCGTCACCACCAGGAAAACCCTGGCAGTGAGGAGCAGTGAAAATTGGTGAATGCTTCCCCTCACCATGGGAGAGGACTCCCATAGCAAGGGGAGAATTTCCTGTTTTTATTTTCAAACATAAAATCCTGCTTCAGTATTTTCTTTTTGAAAACCGTTTGATGCAAGGCTCCGTCATGTTGACGGAGCACTGCACCAAACTGTAAACAGCATTAACAGGAACTGCTGTGACTGCGGTTCCTGCCAATGCTTTAGAAATGAGCGCCAGCTTGGTAGTCATTTCTAAATTAGATGGATGGCACCTCTGTCAGGGAGGTGGAGTAATTTACTCCGTCATCTTGACCGAGAAAGGGGCCACCAGCCTATATATATAAATTATGCTCAAAGTCTTCAATGTTCACAGAATTTCTTGGCCTAAAAAGAGGGTTCCCGGTGTCTGGGGTTATATGTGATGACTGACCTGTCCAGGTTCCACATAGAACATATACTGCCATAATAAAAATGCATACCATGCATAATTTACAAGCTCAGAATATATTTTACGAGGATTAACTCCCACATTGAAGGTTTTTTCTGTGAAGAAATAAGTCCCCTAGAATAGCCCTAGCTAAATATTTAATTCTCCATATGATGGAGGGATTGAAGCTGCTGACCAACGAGTGGTTGTATGGCAAAGACGCTGATCTGACATCCGCAACAGGAAAATGGCCAATGAAGGAATAATAACTAACATTTACTGTACGGAGGTAAGGTGTAATTCCCTTTGTTACTCAGATAGTGATCGGGACATAGGGAGATGCTCTAAAGGCTTTGAGATGGAAGGGCAAACTAACAAAAGAGATCCCTTCGGAGCTGGGAAACGTTATAGGTCAGGTGGGCAGGCTTACAAAATTCGATGTTCGATTCTTATAGGAATATCTAAGATGGGTGATGCTAAGTCCGGGACAGTCATGCGATCCTTTGAAGATCTCTAAAAATAATTTTACGTACGTAAAAAACAGTTTTTCAGTATCTTCAGTTACAGCATGCGCTTGTCCTTTACATTACCTGAGGTATCGAACTCTCATCCACTCAAGGTCTGTTTACTAATGCGCAAAAAAATGATACATAAAATAATCTAGATACACATCACTGATTCTTTTGAAAGACTGCATGAGTGGGCGATGTATGAGAAATAATGGAAGAAAAGTGGCAGGAAGCTTGCATGGCCCCGCTGGAATCTGTAAATGCTGCTCAAATCTGTATGATCCAATTGAACGTATTTTATGCAAAGAAACACCAGTATGTCTGGGATGCCTAAATTGATATGGAGGACTCCACAAAGACTATCTGAAGTGTGGCAAATGCTATCTTTTTTGTTAAAGGTGTCCAAGGAGAGGGGTATTTTGCATGGAAGTTAATGATGGATCCAAAACTAGCGCTATTACACGTAACTGTAGATATTAGTAAAAATACATATAAAACGGTGCTTTTAAGAATCAGTTTACTGAATATTGAAAGGGATATTGCCAAAAATTGCAGAATCCCCCTTCTTTGAAGTATGAAGGAAGGAACTCAACCACTTTATTACCCTAGAAATACATGTATATAGATAAAGATAATGTTCTCAAAGACACTTTAAAATTTAGTTAGAAGGGTGCCAATATAGGGGCATTTTCTTGGACATGAACAAAGGCCTCACTTTTGACCTTGCTCTTAAGTCACTGTTAATATATTTGGAGGTTCTCCATAATAACCTTGTCAGTAAAATAAATGACAGTTTGTATAATGTCATGCTGGTGTCACTGTAGCTCTGGTATAATTTTTAGGTCTCGCCTAGCGTCGCAACGCATGCGCTGCTCGCTCTGCGAGATCTATTGTCGTCGGGTTGCTTTCGGAAGTGGGGTGGAAGCTCCACCCATGCTTTTGATTGGGGCGTATCACAATTTATGCTGAACGCTCGCTTTTCATTGCAAGTGAGGCTTGTTTGTACCCTCCCTGTCTCCTTTAGGCCCCGCCCATCTGGACTCGTACATGAGCACGCTCTCCACTCTGCTGACTAGCTGCGGCGCGGCACCGCAGGCCCAGACCGCCGTCAAGCAGGAGCCAGAGTGGAGCGACGGCGACCTCTCCTCGTTCTCTTCTATGTTTTTTTAATTACGTTAATGAGCGCGGCGCCCGCTAGGGACACCGCGCTCACTTTTTTACTTTATTAGCCAACACCCCTCTCTCCCTCCCTCCCCCTCCCCCCCCAGCACTCGCGGGACAATGGCGTGCGTTATTTGTATACACAGTCCGTCATTGGATGTGTCCATGTCCTTGAATTCAGCGGTGCGACTTCTATCGACCTTCAAAGAATGAGAGGCTAATTTGTCACGCCGGGATTCCATCATTTTAGGCGAGGACACCGCAATCACCCACATATTTTACTTGTAAGCGAGGCCAGGAGACGGACTTGTGATGTCTGTGCGCTCACTCAGTCACTGTAGGCAAGGAGTGAGAGCACACAGGCACGCATTGGGCACGGGAACTGGGCCAGGGCAGCCAGCCTTCGCCCTGGCAGCCGCTCTGTTGGTGCGAGGAGGGTGGGGCAGTAGGCGGCGGAAGTCTGGGGTAGGGCCAGTCGACCTAGGGTGGTGAGAGTGAGTGACGGATTGTCCAGTCACGAGTTCCTAGTGGCGGCGGGGCCAGCCCAGGTTGTTCTTCCGGCTGCTGCATGCAGCGGTGTCCGTGGCTTTGGTTCTCAGGCCGGTCTGTGACGGGCTTACTAGGTGCGTGGGTGGCCCGTGAGGTTTGTGATGCGCGGACTACAAATACCCACAGCAACGACTTCTCTCTCTCTCTCTCCAAGATCGTGGCTTCCGGTCACCCGGTGCGTCAGTTCAGAGTCAGCGGCCTATGTCTGCTGGGTGAGCCTTGTGCAAGTGCAAGCAAGCGGCGGATGAGTGTGCAGATTGAGTGTTGCAGTGCAAGGTGAGCAATGTGTATGCAGGGTGGGTGGTGTGGGTGTACGGATGAGTGGTGAATGTGCAAGGGGAGTGAGGTGAGTGCAGGGTGATCAATCAGCATGAGAGGTGTGTGGGTTTGTCCAAGGTGAGAGGTGGGTGAATGCAGGATAAGCAGTGTCTAGGTTAGCATTGATTGGAGCTGGCTGCGGGGCGAGTGGAGGGTGTTTGCAGATTGACAGGAGGATGAGTGTGCAGGGTTTGAGGTGGATGAGTAAGCGGGGTGAGCTGTGTATGTAGAGTTAGTGGTGTAAGATTGTACAAGCTAAACTGTGTGTGTAGGATAAGCTGAATTTAGGTGCATGATTAGCAGTCTGTGTGTAAAGTAAGTGGTTGTCTGTGCAGGAGAGTGATGTGTGACTAGTCTAGGAGTGTAAGGTGAGTTTGTGTGTGCAGGATGAGTGCTGAGTATGCAGTGTGAGAGGTGTGTGCGCCGGTGAGAGACGTGTGCACGCCGGTGAGAGACGTGTGTACAGGTGAAAGACGTCTGCCAGCAAGGTAAACTGTCAGCATGAGTGGTGTGTGAGGTCAGAGTGAGAAGTGTATTGTGGAGTATGAGTTCAGGGCTAAAGATGAATTGTGCAGGGTGTTAGGCGTGTCAGTGCTGGGAGAAAAGTCTGTGAGCAGTGTCTGAGTTCAGGGTGAGCGGTCTCTGGCGTGCAGGGTTAGCAATGTTGGTGCAGGGTGAGTGTCCAGGTGGGTGAGGGCAGGGTGATTGTATAGTGTGCTGTATAAAATGCCTGTGGTGGGTGAGAGATGTAGGAATGCGGCATAAGAGGTCTGTCAGTGCAGGGTGAGTGGTGTGCCTGGGTGATTGCAGAGCGAACACTTTGTATAAATGCTGGGTGAGAGGACTGCTCTTGTGAATTCAGAGTGAGTTGCATGGTTTTGTGAGTGCAGCACATTGCCAATGCTTGTTTCAAGCAGGGGGTGCTTCAGTTGACAGCGTAGTATTACTTTCATTATCAGAAGTGATGCAGGAGAGGGGCTCCCTGATTCACGGCTGCTAGGTAGGAGTACATCTCGTGTCTATTTGTTATAAACAATACACAGGTTTAGTCCATCACTGCCTCACCACGGCTGTTGTAATGAGGCCCATTGTGTCTTGCAACTTTTTTCAAAGGACCGTCGTCTTCAGGTTTTGTGTTGTACATGTACCTGGGAATTCTTGCTTTGCATTTGATAACTTATTCATGCCTTAGGACTTGTATCTGATTGGTCAAATGAGTTAGTTTTTTTAAACTAATGCATTCAAGTGCAACACTCATTTTGAAGGGATTTGCTTGGCATCCTCAAGCGCAGTGTGGCGAGAAAAATTAATAGAGCTGTTTTATCCCCCCGTCCCCCCTGTGCAGCTATGTTGTAAGGATTTGCCCAAGGACACAAAGTGTAAAGCACTTGAATGGAAAAAGATACCAACACCTGCTTTTATCTCTGTACTAGTGGGCACCCCCACCTCATGCTGGTGGAATATTCTACACTTAAACTGAGAGTGCCAGGTGGCCTGCCCTGTTTTCTCACCATCTGATTCCATGCGGAGATAGTCATGCAAGAGGAAAACAGCCACTATGACTTAGCCCATTGGCCAGTCACTCCGGTTACATCATAGTGCCGTGCTGTTTGCTGTACAAGATGACTAAAAACATTGATAAAGCCAATCACTCTCTCAAAAAGTGAGGCTTATCGAATTTGCCAGAGCGTGTTCTATTCTCTTAAGGGGTGGGACAACAACGCTATATAGGAGAAGGATAATTCAGCATTTGAATATTCCACCTTTTTTATTTGCCTTATTACAGCCGGATTTATTGCAGGCAATAGCAGATTGTATGTTTGAATACCTTTTTGTAAACTCAACAGTAAACTTTTTTTTCTTCTTCTTCTAAAAGCATTTGGTGAGATCAACAACGGGCGTGACAGAGATCGTTTGCCATGTGCTGCTTCATATCGATAAATGTATAGATCAAGTAGTAATTTTCCAGTTGTCAGTGTCATTAGTTTCTTTGTCTTCTTGGTTTGTTTCGACACTTCGAGAGCTCATGATGCTGTGGGAGGCACCGCACACACTTAATTCAATAAACTGTTGAGCTAAAGAGCATTTTGTGTAAGGGCAGTGTACAAAAGTAAAGTGTTTCAGTTTCATGTATCATTGTCCTGTTTACGTGAATTTATAAAGCAAATTAAATGGTTTCCTAGATCACGTCGAGTACAGTAGACTGCAAGGTCATGCAATGTAGGTACTCATATATAGAACTAGAATGGAAGGCCATCACAACAGTCAGATGTGTTTGGTATACGTTGATGATATGAGTGACGTAACGCCCTTGTTGTGGTTGATGGGGAAGCGCAGGGGTTGTCCCTCACCCCACCGTAGGAATCTTGCGCTGCAACTGTAATGGATCATTTACATCCACCTATGCCCCTACTTGTTAGTTTTTTTTTATTTTAGTTTTATTACATTGTTCGGAATATGAATAGAAAATATAATTTGGAGAAGTGCTCTTTTACAGTTGGGCAAATACAGAGAAATGATTAAGTGAAGGTAGAACGAAATAAAAGAAGACAAAAAAAAACATTTAAATATGTATGTCCAAATTTCGTTACTCCGTAGGGCTGAGGTTTATTTTAGGTAATTTCCAGCTGCTGCACTGCGCTACGTGAAGAAATGGGAAATCTTCCCTTCAGTGCGCTATTACCGTGCAGTATTTCTTTCCCTACTCATGCCATCCTGAGTTTTGCAGCTGGGATACGGAATAACATGCAGGAATCAGTGCTTTCGAGCCGAATCAGGCACGTTATTTGCTAATTTTAACCAGAATATCACTCGGACATTTTGTTTGCTTTTTATTTTTAACTTTATTTGTCATTTTGTAACATGCATAATAGGATTAACTTCAGAGACGCATGTGAATGCTGCAACACAGCATTTTAATAATCTAGACAGCCATCCGGCTTGTTTTTCTGTCACTGGAGTTGTTTTACTAAAACTACAAGCACAAAGTGCATTGTTTCTTTCTGGCTTTGCCAGTGCTTCATGTTACGGAACAGCAAGGTAAAATGCTTAGAAACCAAAAACATAACTAAAAAACTTAGTCATTTACAGCACCAATAGCTCTAACGTTCACAAAAGCGAGACCTATTGCATTGCAAATGCTTGTTTTTTATTATTACTGAAATGCCAATAAATTGTGTTTAAAGAAAAAAATCCATCAGTATATTAATGATACTCAACAATACCTCATAACCTTCTCTGTCAACAACACTCAGTGACTGAAAGCATTCCTGAGGCCAATTCCAAATGAAATGACAAGCATCCACTTAAAACTCTACCCAGCAACCCCTGAATTTCTACTGCTCGCTATTCGCTCAAATCATCCACTGGCTCAAGCCTAGCCACCCAAACTGAAAATTAATTGGATTTGCCCTTAACAGAACCTTCCAATCGAAGAATACAATGATAAGAAACCCAAAAGAGCATGGCACCATCTAACTCTTCAAAAACAAAATGATGAAACCCTACCTAATGGAAGCCAGCTTCAAATCAATGGTACAACTCTTAGCCATATCCCACATGGATGGATGAATTCCCTGAATCTACCTTGACCCCAATAAAAGATGCCCTGTTAGTCTTCTCAAGGGCCAGAAAAATTGTCACTGTACTACTCCAACACTGAAGAACTCGCGTGGCTAGCCCTCTTGGGCTGCATAATCTTCAAGACCAGCTGTTTTGCTTGAAAAGCAGACAGAAACAACACTCATGCATATCTGGTCGAGAAACTAGCCATCTCGTCTGAACAGACCAAGATCTCTCCAGACTGCAGACATGGAAATGCTAAAGGGAAAACATTAGAAGGCCCTCTTTCAGTACTGCTCTTACCCTCCTGCAATTCAGTAGAAACTTAAGTTACTCCAGTATTGGAACTTTCATTGATTCACATGCTTGAATCATTCCTCTTCATCGAGATGGGAGTCCCCGGTATCATACAATAGCAATGCAATGTTAAAGATGGAGCATGAAGGCCCTAAGCCCTTCAATTTTGCAACCTATCGTAGCCTATTTAAAAAAAGAGACCAAACTTAGACTTCAGCCAATCGGGCTGCTTTGCCCTCTAGAACACTCCTGAGAGAAGTTCCAGTCCCTCAGAGTCTCCACTGAGCTCTGCTCAGTTATTTCCTACTTGGATACTTTCAAGGAATATTTCCAATATCTTGGTGTTGTGGAAGTAGTTACCTTTTACCCACAGTTCTATACTCCAAGAAATCTGACTTTGTCTTCATTTTAAACATCTTGTCAGACAAGGAGAAGAAGTCTCTTCAGGGCCTGCAATTCCTGCAGTAACAAGAATCTTCACTCTGAAGACCCTCACCAAGACTGCATTTATTGCCTCTACCCGGAACATTCTGCAAAAGACTGTAATGTATATCATACCTTTTCAACCAAAACATTGAAGGATAGAGAAGGAAGGCTGTTGATCTGGCTTCAAAAGCACAAGACCAGAAAAGAGTCAGTTTCTGACTCTGATAGTGAGGACTCCTCTTCGTCCCCTAGAAGGAAAGATCGCCCCATTTCCGATCCTCCTCTGAGCAGCCTAAAAAAGCCTCAAAAAAGACCGCTCATGGGTCTTACAAAAGCTGCAATCGTTCAAAATCTCCTCATAACTACAATCCTTCTTCCAAAAAGGAGAAAAAAGAACCTTCTGCCTCCTCAGAAAAGGCTAAAAGGTCATCCTCTGCGTCTCCTGCGCCACCTCCTAAGGTCAGTCATTCAAAAAGTCTTCCTTCGCTCCGCCTGACGACAGATCGGCAAGTATCCTACCGTCGACGAGACCATCGGCGCTGCCGAAAACATATACGCCTGCAACATCGACAACAGCTACAATCACCACGTTGTCCACATCTTCGTCGACGACATCTATGACTAGACCGTCGACGCTGAAGATTTCCCTAATCTCATTGTTGACGATACTGTTCACAGCTCCTCCTTCAACATCGATCCCCCTGCCAACCATGACGATACAGGTGATGACTATACCGCTACGGCAGATAAGAGGTAGTTAACAACACAGTCGACAATAGAAAAATTGCAATTCATCAAAAAAGCAAGTTTTTAACCACAGAACACACTTCTCCAAGCAAGGTGACCCCCCTGAAACCAGCTCATCTCTTGGATGAAGAAGACTCAGATGATGGCGGGCCCTACCAGATCGCACGCAGCTCCTCCGAGTTGCATGTGAAATGCCAAGAAGAAGTGGAGGGCTCTGATGAGGAATATGAACAGCATTATTATTGTCACCATGACCAGTATCAGCAGCCATTCCAGGAGGAAATGGTGTCTCTACCCGGCTCTCTGGTTTCTAACTTACAATTTATGCTTTCAGACTATAGGAAGCGATTTCCATCTACAACAGCTACTGCACAACAGACATCCATGCCTACCAGGTCACCCGCTGCTTAACCATCCACTCTAGCACAAAGACCTATATCATTGCCTATCTCAGTAAGCCATAGACCACAGACAGCCTTTCTCCAAGATCCAGCTACCTCTGATGATGAGAGAGAGGAAAGGAAGCTCCGTGACGCCGCTATGGAATGAGATGACTACCTCATCCTTACACCATCATCTCCATCACCCACCCCAGTGGAAAAACCACCGGAAGAAATTGGGGGCTTTCATAATTTGGTAGAAAGTGCAGCTAAAAGATTTGCACTCACCATGCCCACCAAGCAGATGGAATGTTTTGTTTTTTTTATATGATTTTAAGGAGCCTTTTCAGAAAAGAGTAAGGTCCATGCCCATATCAACTATATTTGGGAAGAGGGCTTAAAAGTCATGAAAAATCTGGCAACAGTAATGGCGGTTCTTCCACGCCTGGACGAAAAATATAAAGCCACGGAGGATGCTCCAGCTTTTCTAACTGGCTATCCAAAGCCGGACTCAGTAATAACGTAGGCAGCCCAAGGAAGATCCAAGAACCCCTCCACTCCGGACAAGGTGGCAGACGCTTGGATAATATCGGCAAGCGTTTTTCATCATTGTCAGGGCTGAGTGGGGGACAAATTCTCTGGCTGTTTTGGGAAGATATGATCGGCAGCTATGAGCTGACATCGCCCCATATATTGATCAACTTCCTGAGGAGGCGAAAATGGAAGCAAAAAAGATCTTGCAGGAGAGGGAGTGCATATCAGCAAAGGTCATAGCTTCCGCCATGGATATCACCATCACTGCATTTAGGCAACTCGAAGGTTCTGCTGTGCTCAGAAGGCAAGGCGGGCCCAAAGCTGCCTCCTTTAGGCCTGAAGTGCAAAATAAGATTTTAGACCTTCCCTTTGATGTAGAGGTCCTTTTCGGCAAGCATGTCGATGAAGCCCTACAGACAATAAAAATGGACACAGAGACTGCTAAATTGCTGTGGACTCTCCAGTTCAAAAAGATACCCTTCCGCGGGGCCAGAGGACGAGGCATGCCATCATATAAGGGAGGTTATCAGCAATCCCAATATTCCTCCTACACATCTACTGCCCAACAGTTTAATCTGCAATATTCCTAGAAACGACCACCTCAAGCGGCCTATAACAGACCTACACCTAGAGGAAGAGCAACAATTCAGAGAAAGGACGCTGGTTGCCATTGACCGGTCATGGGCTCCACCTACTCCTATCTCCTCACCATTCAGACTAGGAGGACGAATATCCCAGTTCATCCAACACTGTCAAGAAAGAACTTCAGACCAATAGCTCCTAGACCTTGTTCAATTCGGCCACACCCTAGAAATTCGTTCAGAACCCACCATCAAACCCACCGCACACCTCCATTTCAAACGTCTGCAGCTACTCAAATTGGAGGTCAAGACCATGCTCCGGAATGGAGTTTAGTTTCCCTCTTTCGCAACAAGGAAAGGGTTTCCTTTCCCTTTTCTTCCTGATACACAAAAAGTGGAAGGAATAGTGGCCTATCATCGACCACAGGGATCTCAACACATATCTCAAAAAACAATCATTCCGCATGGTAACTTTTCAAAATATTCTCCTATGTCTAAACCACGGAGATTACATGTTAACTATCGACCTGCAGGATGCATATTTTCACTTCCCCATCCATCCTTCCCTCTGGAGATTCCCAAGGTTCACAGTAGCCGGCAGCCACTGACAGTTCAGGGTTCTTACTTTTGGTCTGAAGTCAGCCCCCAGGATATTTAGGAAGTGTCTGGCACCTGTAGCAACCTTCTTAATTAAACAAAAATACCAGGTGTTCCCATACTTAGATGACTGGCTTGTCAAAGCGCATTCGAGTCACGCAGCAAAGAAATCAACAAATGCTCACATAGCTCTGTTTAACGCACTAGGTCTCACTCAGAATTGGAAAAAGTCAAGCCCACAACCATCAAGAGCTATAACCTTTTTGGTAACAATACTAGATACTAATAGCAACAAAGCCTGCCCTACGTCAGAAAGACAAGTAAAGCCAATATCATTGGCAAAGCACATTCAGAAAAAGAGTCCCTTTCAGTTTGCCTCTACAAGTCATTATTAGGGATGATGTCATCATGCATTCCTCTAGTTCCGTTCTGCCAATTAAGGATGTGACCTCTCCAGGAAGAACTAGACCTCCAGTGTGAACAAGCGACCGGTTTGTTCAACGATGTCATCAAAGTCACTCCAGCCATGATCAAAGCCCTATATCTTCGTGGACACTACAGACACACCTCTCAGTCAGCCTTTTATTCCTCGCTCAACCCTCTCCGTTGGTCATTACCACCAACGCTTCCTGAGAGGGATGGGGAGCATACCTTTAAGACCTACAGGTCAGTGGCAAGTGGCTGAAGCCTCATCAGTATTTTCACATCAATCTGCTCGAGCTCAAGGCAGTACATCTGGCCTTGCAAGCTTTTCTCCCCAAGATGAACAACTTGGAGGTTCTCATACAAATGGACAATACTACAATGATGGACTACATAAACAAGAGGGTACAAGATCACTTCTCTTCTCTCAAGAGTCACAAGACAGCTGGAATTGGGCCATTCGTAATTAAATGCGTAAGCAAGCGGAACATGTCCCAGGAAAGCGAAATGAGATAGCGGACACTCTCAGTAGACTGAGTTCATCTTTCCACAAGTGGCAACTGGATCAGGAGACAATCAACTACATATTCTCACAGTGGGGAAAACCCAATCTCGACCTCTTTGTGAACCCCTAGAACACGAAATGCTGATTCTTTACAAGCTGGCATCACCATCCGTGATCTTGGGGGAATGCATTTTCATGCTTTGCCTTAGACAGAGAACATTCCTCTCTCACGCTTTTGAACGCACATACCACACGTTCTGTTCCAAGCAAGGCTGTTTTACTCTGTGCTGTAAAGAAATTAAAACATCCCACTCTGAAGCTGCAAGAAGGCGCCAAATGAAATCATGCAAGAGTACAAAATTATGTTGTACATTCAAAATGGAGTCAATTAAAACACATGGAGTCAATGGTCACCACATGATCTCAAAATGTATATAAAGGCATATAGCACTACACTCCACTCCTTGACCATTGACTCTCTTAACATACATATCTAAAATCAACTATTTTAGGTTAAAGCACGTATATAGAATTCGGCACACATTAAAATCAGTAACATAATAAAATCATGATGCATATTACTATGATTATTCCACCTAAAATAACTCCTGTATATCTAATAATATCTCTTACAAAAATAAATGTGTGATGAATACTCAAACCATCAAACATGTTAACTTATTAATGCTCCTAGTGTTATAAATGGCTAATCCTGGAACTTCCACTATAGAAGCGCCCAAGCATATATATTCTGTCTTGGACAATAAATGAATCTCAGAATAATAAAACACCTTCTTCATCAAGCTGAACTGTTTCTCTTGTACTCCGGGTATGCAATGCTGGATTTAATAGTAACATCATCAGTCCTAACCGCATGAATGTACACAGCCCTCCTGTTATATTTAAAACAATATCCTTTCACATTTGTCATTCAAAAGTATGACCTGTTGAGGACAGTCTTATATATTCTGTCTTGGAGTCACCACTTTCATCAAGCTGGAATCTTATTTAATTTTTAGCATAAGCTTGAATCAGTCTCATTTGAGCACATTCAATACAACCTATGGAAAACAGTCAGTGCTATATCATCTGGTTGGTTCAGCAAAAGGCGTCAGTCTGCGCTGTCAGGTGGTCATTTCGGGGATGGGGGGGCTCCCCATCCCTCACGGCCCCAGTCAGACACAGCCAACCACACTCAGGGCGAGACATCCAGCACACCGACACTTCGTGGTATTTTCTAGGAAAGAAACAAGTATGACTATTCTTGCAAGTAACATTTTTCAGAAAGCATATGTTCTCCTTTTTCTGGTTTTGATTTGATGAAAAAGTATTGTCTTTTCCTTCTGAAATGATCCCTGCTGGTTCTGGGAGATGATTTGAGGATTCTACCAACACTTTGGCCTCTGGGTTCTTGGTAGTGGAGCCATACCCTCCTTCCCCTCGCACAGTAAGAAGGGCTGGGGCAGGACCTTTGCTGACTATCCCCCCCATACACTGCAGAATAAGTACACCCTCGACTATTTGGCATAGGCTCAATGTAATCAATCTGCCATATCTGTGTTGTGTATGCTGACAAATAGGATATTGTATAATCACAGTTCTAATCAAATCTAGGGGAATATGCATCCCTTTATTCTCTGCCCACCTGTAAGTGGCTTTCTCTCCCAAGTGTCCACATTTTTGGTGTACCCACTAAGCCATTCCCACCAAATGGTGGGAACACCCATGGGTATTTGTGCGCTTTATAAATTGTATAATAATAATAATAATAAATCAGAATGCTGCGTCACCACCTCGGCCTCCGAGATTTTAGCCTTTTCATCTGTAAGGGAATTAAACCGTCTATCTAGTAAACTGGTGGGACAATGAGCGTCTACATGATACACAGTAACTGTGCTTTGGGGTAACGTTTCCTAGATCTCTTGCCACAACTCCTTACCCCACTTCACAGGGAACTCCTGTATCTCAGACATATACTGTAACGCCTCTGTATCTTCCACTGGGACCTGCACCATCTGCTCATGCAACACTGCAGTTTCTGCCTGTATTTAACACTTCCATTTGATCACATTTGCTTCTTGTGCATGCCCTATTCTGTGTGACGTAGGGGAGTTCATCACCCATTGCATTTTAGGAATCTCAAGTCTCAAAATTACATTATGCCTTATTGTCATCTTCCCAGTGTCTATCAGAACACAGTAACACACCAGCAACTGTTTTTCAAAGGGACCATACCTCTCACCATCTTGCAATGTTTTAGTCCAAAATCCCAGGAGCATCCTCTTCTTTCCTTGTTTTTGCCACTTACTCCAATTGGCATACTGCCCTTGGATTGTCACATGTAACTCAATGTCTCATTCCTGTATTGGCTACACATCTAAAGCATATTGTATGGCCTCTTTTGTCAGCTCAAAAACACATTGCTGCTGCGCTCTCCAATCAGAATCATGTTTAAAAATAGCATTTTTCATCATTTTTTGCTTGCTTTTCTGATTGATCTGCTCCTTGCTTGCATAACTCTTAGTACTGACCCCACTGTACAGGAGCATTCTAAGTGTACAAAACTTTGCAGCCTTTCCTCGGTTTAACATCACTTCAGAGGCTCCTAAATTAAACAAGTGCATAATCCACGTTAGCAAAGTCTCCCCTGGTTTCTGTTGAAATCTGTCTAAAATTCCATTTATCTCTTGCTGAGTAAAGTCCTCCAGAAAATTCATTAAAACCTCCTGCAGGTATTGTGAATTAACCTGCAGCTTTCATTGGAGTACTGGCTGTACGTGGACAACATTCCTTTCTTCTCACTCACTCTGACTGTCTGAAAAGTCTGGTAATTTATACTGCATCACACACATGGCAACTCACTTTTGTGCTGTCTGGTATATCTCCAGTTTATCTTGTAACAATTTATTTTGACACATTAACATATGAGAATTATTTTTAGCTTCAACCAACTGCTGTTGTATTTGATCACGTTCCAATTTAGCACATTTTTCATACATTCTACGAAATGCACTCAAAAGAATCCAACCTTTTCTCCCTGAAGTGCTAAGCTCTTTTTCCTCTTCAAAGGAGACTTTCTGCAAACATTTAAATACATGTGCTTGGTCCTCGTCTGCTCTACATGCATAAGGAGCGTCTTCCCACCCCAATATCTTATTTGGCATCTGGGAATCTACAATTGCCTTTAACTCTTTAGAAAATATTGTCCCCTTTCCCTTTAAAATTGTACCCCGCACCCCACTCCTGGTACCAAAATGTCTTGCTTTACACTCCAAAATAAAAGAAATTCAGCACTCCCAAGATCAAGCACTCTGTAAAGCAAGAAGAAGCACTTGGAAGAGAAACTCTGCACTCACAAAATAAGACAAATGAACCTTCAAAAGGCAGTTTCAAAATGAAGCTTGGGGTTTTATTAATACTACGCTCTCCAAAAGGAAGACTTTCCCATATGTCAAATGAAACGGGCAAAACAACATGCAAATGTGTGTGCGTGTGCACAAGCAAGTAATAATAAACCACTCAAAAGTAATCCAACTGTCAAATGCAAGGGATAAAACAAAAACATAAGAAGATAATAGTAAAACACATGCAAGTAATGATGGATGTCCAATGCAAGGAATACGCACTGTCAATTGCAAGGGATAAGCACTGTCAAATGCCAGGAATAAGCACTGTCAAATGAAAGAATCAAATATAATGAGCATGTATACACGACATGAAAACATATGAAATGTATACACAGAGCAATGAAACTTATGGCATATATACACAAAATAAGAAATAGAAACACATCACTGAAAGAGTGTCTTTCAACATTCTGGCCAGCACAACCAGAGGCGCCCTTGATGGTCAGCCAGAAGTCTCGATCGGAACACCGATGATTTCCCTGTGACAGTGCGTCCACTTCACAGGCAAGCTCCTGTCTGCGCACCAAGATTTCCCACCTTTAATACCTTTTACTAACGCAGAGAGAGACTGCTGGAAATTCCCCCTCCCTTCATCTATTGCAAAACCAAGGCTAACCGTACCCTTCTGTGTCTAGTCCAATCTCCAGAGCTGGCCAGGCTCCAGTGCTTGGCGTGAGTCAGAGAAGTACATTCCTCTCTCACGCTTTTAAATGCACATCCAACACATTCTGTTACAAGCAAGGCTGTTTTGCTCTGTGCTTTGAAGAAATGAAAACATACCACTCTGAAGCTGCAAGAAGGCACAAAATGAAATCATGCAAGAGCACAAAATTATGTTGTACATTCAAAATGGAGTCAATTAAAACACATACCTCTTTACTTACACCATTAAGTTAATAAATTCTATTTATTCTGTGGCTGAAGAGCTAGCTCTTGATGTGACCCTTTGTAGAGATCCAGGTTAATTAGTTTCCCTAGTAGCATCCTTTCCTCCAAGGAAAATGACCCAAATTAGTTGAGCTGCTCTTGATAACTAAAGTTTTTCGTCCTTTAATTGATTGAGTAGGCTGTCTTTGAACGTAATCCTGTTCACTAATATTTTAATGCTTGCGACCTAACATTGCTGGCAGTGCTACATTACTTGTCTATCCCCACTATTTATACGCTTTTTAATGCAGGCCAATAAATTATATACTTAAACCATGCAGCATGACATTGTGCCTGCTTTAAGGGTTATTAGCCTGAAATGCATGTGGATATGACCTAGAAATTCAGGCAGAGTTCTCTTTGGAACATGCCATGACTGATTTGCCTATGGGTAGCCCCCTTCTCTTGTAATGTTAGTAGAATTTTGTAGAGTACTTGTACACCCACCAGGTTGCTTGGCCAAGAGGATTGTTCGCAGAAAAGCAGCAGTGGTCCTACTTTTGATCTATTGGTTGAATAAGAAAGTATTTTGCTTTTTTCATGAACATGGGTAGAAGACAAATCTTTCACAGATCTCTTGGGGGGGGGGGGAGGCTTAGATGGCCTCCCACTGCTTCTCTCCTGTAAAGAGGAACTTTCAGAGACGAGGAGTGCAAAAACATGGTGGGGCTGTGTCTAAGAAGATGCAAAATGAGAACTGTTCAAGACAACCCATTGATAGAATGGTAAACCAGGCCTTTAGAGAAATTCTAGCAGGGATAGGTAGCCAGTGAAGCTGTTTAAGGGTGGGAGATGCTTCAATAAATCTTATGGGTCACCATCCATGCTGTGTGGTTCTAAAGAATTTGAAGGTAGTTTAGAGGAGGCTTACTAACACCATGGTAGAGTGCAATACAGTAATCTAAACTCAAGCAGACACTGGCAGACTAGCATATCAAGAACAGATTAAGGTAGGTTTGTAATGTTTCTGGTCTACAGGATGAGCCTACAGGAGAAATATGTGAATTATTTTGAAATCTAGAATTCGTCTTAATGCCCAGATGCCCGAAGCCTAGGGGCACAGGGCCTATTCTTGTGGTTATAAAGTGTGTTTCCATAGATGAGCACTACTACTGGCCACCAAACCCTCCAATTTCGCATCACTGAACTTCAGCCAATATCTTCCCGTCCACTCACTGATATCCAGGATGAATGAGGGAACTCATTTTCCCAGGACTTCTTGGCCACTGACCAGGAAGAGCAGCTTGTAATCAGCATAGGTGTAAAACTAAAACCCATGGGGGCAGATTAGAGCAACAGAAGACATTATGTAAATGTTTCCAGAGGGTAAGAGTTTAGAACCATAAGGCACGCCTTATTAGATAGAAAAAGTACAGGATATGAAATGACTTGGATCCACTTTCTGGGTACAGTCAGCCAAGAGGAAGAGAAAAAATTAGCATGGCTTCACCCAGAGTTGCCTTCTTCGCTTGTTAGGCAAGAGGCTGTGGTCATCAGTTTCAGAGTCCGCTGTTATATTTAACAGAATTAGGGTATTGGCACTGCTATCTACTACAACAATCAGTATGATGTCCTTGCTGTGACTTGGGTCAGAGCCAACCTTCACATCATGCAGTACATTATCGGCTTCAAAAATAGAGCAATATTTCTTAGTTACATGCTATTCCAGAATATTTGCTACTGCCAGAAAAAGAGAAAACATCAGTAGTTAGCGGGGGCAGGATCCAGATCAGCATTCTTTACAAGTGGTAATTATTGCAGCAATAATTTCTTTAAAGAAAGATTCTGCTTCTGTGGCGTGTCTTCGTTCAGGAAAATATTTTAAAATAAGGATAGATGGAAGGCGTGGCAAGATCTGCAACATGGCAGACACAATCCTCTGAGGTTACGGAATCAGTTCCAGCCAGGGCCGATAAGTCCCCTTAAAAATGCGGAGTAGACTAAGATCTAGATTACAAAACTAGACGATGGAGCGGAATCGGTTGATGCACAGGAAGAGCAGAATGGTGGACTGCCTCGACATAATAGGAGCTGAACGTTTATTCATCTTTCCTCCCCACCAGCCCTCACTCCCCCTAATATATCTGTGATTAGGAGAACAGCTGGTTCCAGATATGATCTTGAGGTCTTGGCAGCCTTGGAGGTTGTAACATGGACTGTGGTCGGTGACATGGAGCGAGACATGGAGGGATTGGCCCCACTTGCTTCATACAGGGTCTTTGCTAGATGGCAGCAGTGTCAGTGAAGCCTATAACATACAAAGATGAGGGAGGCGGGTGTCGAGCGATAGACATAAGACCTGAGCATCCCGAGCATGGCTCTGGTGGTACAACGATGCCTAGGTGCTATTCAGTGGCAAAGAAGTGCACTGAGGTGATGCAAAAGACTTGGGGCTCGAAATGAGAGGGCTGGAAATGATCTAGCAGCTGGAAAGACGTAAGCAGCATAGAAATTAAGGCACGAGTATCATGATTAAGAAGTCTGTGGAACCAGCTAAAGGACCATAGGTGGTTTTGAAGAGCACCATTATCACTGCATACTGAGGAGGTCTAGAAAAAGCGGGGCAACCTCTGAGATTTACCAGAGGAAGGGCACTCAGCATGAAGTGTGTAAACTACTAGCTGATTGCTGTGGAACACCTGGTTAATCTTGATATAATGGGAATCCCGAATGAAACTACATGTAAGAGTCTAAATTGAGCCTGGACAAATGCCCTCACTAAAACCAGGGAAAGAAAAGGGACAGAATCTTTGTTTAACCAACCCTCCGAAGAGCCACGGAATCAGTAAAAATTTGATTTTGAAATAATATGAAGGATGAAGAGTGGACCAGAATTGTCAATGTTGTCTTGCATAGAGGAGACCACCAGTATGCACTTTGATAACAAGGAAATGTGCTAAAACCAGGGTATGGTTGCCACTGCAGGAGCCGCACATTTAAAAAGAAATAGAACCATCCACAATGCCTTTGGGAGGCGAGTGAGCCTGTTTTCTCAACAGATAAAAGCGTTATATTATCTGAATGAAGCAAAGGGTCTCTAAAAAGAGGTCAAAAGCATTGATTCTTACTGTAAACCTAAACTACCCACCTCAGAGCGCCAGCTGAAAGAATGACCAGTTTTTGCAAAGGATAACACAGCAGCTAAAAGAAGGGAGGGCATGCAGATGTAACCCATAAGGCATCGCATGTAGCTCTCCCTTGCAGCGCCCCTGATGTGTTCTCCCCTGTCTAAGAGAAGCAGCTCTGTGAAATGGCGTGAAATCGCCGCCATAGGCGCTGTAATTCGAGTCGATTATGGACACGTGGTGAGCCACCATAGACTGGTCCTGGGTGCCGCCACCGCTCATTATTAGCAACGGAAAACTGTGGTTCGGGCATGTTTATCCAGCTGCATGTCTGGTCTTTTGTGTGCAGTTCACACCTGGCTTTAATAAGGAGATGGCTCCCTGCAGCCCTTTCGCCTGCTCTTATCCAGAAGACGACATCTCCGGGAGTGAAGTAAGCAGGGCTCAAAGTGGGAGAGGTGATTTTTCAGCGTTTTCATCACCATATGCCCAAGGGGAAAAATAGTGAGATTGAATCTACTTTAAGAGAGTCAACCCCTTTGATACGTCTTTGATACCAACCTATTAAAAGAAAGAAACCTAGAGTGAAGCCGTTTGTGAAACGAAGTTGGTAGGCATTGCACTCGTAATATATCACTGACACAAAAACCCATAAAGAGATATCAAAGAGTGATGAACCATGCCTGTAAAGCTGCTTAGAGGGTGCACCAGAGTTAGCAGAGCCACCCTGTTGGGAAACCAAGCTCACTTGTCTGGGGTAGCTTAAGAGACAGTGGGGTAATTTGCCAAGGTAATTTAAGAGAGAAAACTACTGAGATGCCGTACGAGTCAGTGTCAGATAAAAGGATAGATCAGGATGCGGAAACACCCTCTCAACTGGTAACACAGAGTGTTTTGCAGGAGGTGGCGGCACAAAATTCAAAAAACACCTAAAAGCCCTCCTCCTCAACCGCTCCCTCCCGAATGGATAGCTGCCGCCCTCACGCTATCCCTGACGCCGTTACTCTCCGACTTTACACCACTCAGATCCACCTCAGCCCGCTTCCAGACAAGTGTACATTAAATTAGGCTGCTTTCAAGATTCTCGGACTACCTCAATAAAGCATTCAACGAGTCTACCTCAGAACTCAACCACTACCTCAAGAAGCCTCAGCACTCTTGGACTGCCGAACTTTATGTTTAAGACTGCTCTACTATGTAACTATTATGAAACACTGTTGTAAAGCGCTCCGATACCCCCGGGTCAGGTCAGCGCTATATAAAACTCCAAAAATAAAATACAAATACCGCCCGGATCAGCACCAGAAGTAATTGCGATGGTCTATAGGGAAGAGCCCCTGGGGGGGGGATGGGCAAGACTGTGGAAAAAGAGCCAGAATGCAAGAAGCTGCGCCGAGGAGCCTTCTCCCCCCCCCCTCCCCCCCCCCTCTCGGTATTAACAAAACCATTACGAAACAAATGGATTCATGAGACACATCAGGCGCACTGATGAACTGCACAAAGGCTGAGCTTTTTCCCCGTTTTGTAAACAGGGTAAATACACCTAACAATGTCGAAGACTCAGCGGCTGATTTAACCTCTTTTATAAAAGTACTGTCTAAAGGGGTACAGGGAGGGGCAGCCCAGACTAATAAAGATTTAAGGACTAGCAACAACCCTGAGGTGGCTCCTGCACCAGCAGAACTATGATCCATGGAAAATAACCAAAGTGAAACCAGTGAAGGAGCTATAGCAGAGCACGAAATTACAGTCGCCCTGCAACTAATTCTGCATGAGATTTTGGGGTAAATGAAACAGATTGAAAACACACAGCAAGAAATTTCAAGACAGATGGCAAATCGTCTAACCAGCTTGGAGGGGGAAATCTCCCAGGCACTTAATAGAATGGATGAAATGGAGCATCGAATATCAGGCTGCGAGGACAGACTCGTACAGACCACTGGAATAATGGAGAAAATGGGAAAAACAATTGACGCTCCTACAGAATAAGCAGGAGCAGCTAGAAAATCACTCAAGAAGGTCCAATTCAAGAATCACTGGAATACCCGAGCATAAAGAGGAGCCACGGGCCCCATTACATATATGAATGACTTGATTAAAAAGTGTTCTCCCGGACCCCACGCAGGATTTAACCATTGTCTGCTCTCATCGTGTAGCTTTTCATTCCCTGGTGAATGCAAAGTTCCCCGTACATTTTAAATAAATTTTGCAGACTTTCTAGTCAAAGAATTTCTTTTAAGTAAGGCAATTTGTGCGAAAGTGTTGGAAATTGGTAAAGAATTTTCAATCAAAATCTTTTTGGATATGACAGTAGACTCTGCTCGCCGGCGCAAAGAATTTAAGACTGCTATAATCTTTCCAACAGGTAGGGGAGCAGGCAACAATCATTCAGCCCGCGAAGCTTCATTGTCTGTATGAGGGCAAGTTTAATGTGTATGCAACAGCCGAGGAGGCAAGGGAATTTCTGAAATAAATCAGTCTAGAGGGTAATAAATAATTAAGTCTCTATAAAATGATTGGCAGGAAGAAAAGGACATTTGGGGAGGGGCAGGGAGACAAGGCACAAAACAATGGTGCCAAATGGTGAAAGAAGCAGGAAACTCTGCGACCAAAGCAGGTGGGGCTCTGGAGGAGAGGGGAAAGTGGAGTTCGGGGAGCCTGGGGACGTTGTGGGCTTGGGGACATTGGGGGGAGCTGAGGGAAGAGCAGATTTTAAAATGGAAGAGTTTGCATTATGTGGTGCAACAAAGTTTATTTATCAAATCTACTGCATGGATATGTTGTATGTTGTAGTTAGCAGCAGAATCCTAGACGCATGAGTATTTACAGGTGTAGTGGTCTGCACGTAATGAAAAGATATGCCCCCTTGCTGCCCTGATTGTGCTCGTTTTTTTCCTTTCTGTGCCCCCTTGCTGCCCTGATTGTGCTCGTTTTTTTTCCTTTCTGTGCCCCCTTGCTGCCCTGATTTTGCTCGTTTTTTTTCCTTTCTGTGCCCCCTTGCTGCCCTGATTGTGCTCGTTTTTTTTCCTTTCTGTGCCCCCTTGCTGCCCTGATTGTGCTAGTTTTTTTCCTTTCTGTGCCTGTTTCCCGCCGCTGCGCCCCTGCGGCCCCGCCCCCTCACTGCCCATTCGCTGCCCCATTCCCTGCTCCTCCCTCCCACCTCCCCATTTATGGTGGCCGCGCAGCGGACGTGCAGCGGACGTGCGCAGCGGGCGCGTCGCTGGCGCGCCAAAGGCGCGCCTAAGGCAAGCCCGTCTGCGCCCGTCCGTGCCGGGACCGCGCCCAGCGCCAGAACCCCTGGTCCGGGCATCCCCCGCGCCCGCCACATCAACAGACGCCGATACGACGCCAGCACCCTCCACGCACTCAACCCCGGAAAAGATCACGCCTGCTACCTGGCCACCCCGAAGCGCACCCAAGGGCCCTTCACCTGCCGGAACTGCAGCTTCGCCAGCACCCGCCCCGCCAAACCACCGCCCAGGAAAGAACCCAACTACCTCAGATGCATCCTCCTCAACACCCGCTCCGCCCGCAAACACGCCATCGAACTCTGGGACCTTCTCGACTCAACCTCCCCAGACGTCGCATTCCTGACGGAGACCTGGCTGAATCCCGCTTCAGCCCCCGACATCGCCATTGCCATCCCGGAGGGCTACAAGATCACCCGCCGGGACCGCACCAACGGAGTCGGAGGAGGCATCGCCATCGTCCACAGAAACACCCTCAGAGTCTCAACCAACACCGACGACACCCTCAGCACCGCCGAGCACATGCACTTCCAGATCCACACCGATCCCAACACCACCCTCAGAGGAACCCTCATCTACAGACCCCCGGACCCCGACCACAGTTCAGCGATTCTATCGCTGACTTCGTCAGCACACACGCCATCGCCTCCACGGACTACATCCTCCTCGGGGACCTGAACTTCCACCTCGAGAACAACAAGGACACCAACTCCACCACCCTGATCGACAACCTCGCCACCCTCGGACTCAGACAGCTCGTGACTACACCCACCCACGCCGCCGGCCACACGCTAGACTCAATCTTTTCCGCAAGCCCACACGTCTCCTTCAACCACACCTCCGAACCCCACTGGACTGACCACCACTGCATCCACTTCACCTACAGGAAGCCCACCACGCACCACCGCACCGAACAAATGCCTCGCCTCTGCTGGAGCAGAGTCACCGAAGACCAGCTAACCACAACCCTCGCCCTGAGCCCACCCGCCGAACCCTCCGACCCCGACACCGCCGCCCGCAACCTCAGACAGTGGATCGACGACTGCGCCAACACCCTCGCCCCGCTCAAGAATCCGCCCAACAGCCACACCAGCAAGAAAGCCACCTGGTTCACCGAAGACCTCCAGGCCTCCAAACGAACATGCCGAAAACTGGAGAAGATCTGGCTCCACGAACGGACAGCGGACAGCTACGCCGCCCACAAGCGCGCCACCCGCAGTCACCATCACCTCATCAGATCCGCCAAAAGGGCCTCACTCAAAGACCGCCTAGACAACAACGCACACAACAGCAAAGAGCTCTTCAACATCGTGAAGGAACTCTCCAACCCCAGCTCCAACACCAACGACATCCCGCCGTCGCGAGACCTGTGCGACTCACTGGCCACCTTCTTCCACCGCAAAATCGCCGACATCCACGACAGCTTCAACACCACGACCGCCCCGGCAACCACCGAGACCACTGCCCCCACAACCACCAACCGCCTGCTCTCCTGGACCAACATCAACGACGAGGACACCAGCGAGATCATGAACACCATCCACTCCGGCTCACCGCTAGACCCGTGCCCTCACCACGTCTTCAACAAAGCCAGTACAGCCATCGCGCCCCATCTCCGGAAAATAATCAACATCTCCTTCGAGACAGCAACCTTCCCGGAAAGCTGGAAGCACGCCGAGATCACCGCCTTACTCAAGAAACCCAAGGCAGACCCCAAGGACCTCAAGAACTTCCGACCCATCTCTCTGCTCCCGTTCCCCGCGAAGGTCACCGAGAAAATCGTCAACAAACAACTGACCCGCTACCTCGAGGAGAACAACATCCTGGACCCTTCCCAGTCCGGCTTCCGCAGCAACCACAGCACCGAAACCGCCCTCATCGCCGCCACCGATGACATCAGGACCCTGCTAGACAACGGAGAAACAGCAGCCCTCATCCTCCTGGACCTATCAGCCGCCTTCGACACGGTCTGCCACCACACACTACGAACACGCCTTCACGACGCCGGGATCCAAGAGAAGGCCCTGGACTGGACCACATCCTTCCTCTCCGGCAGAACACAAAGCGTCCGCCTCGCCCCCTTCCGATCCAAAGCCACCAAGATCATCTGCGGCGTACCCCAAGGCTCCTCCCTCAGCCCAACGCTGTTCAACATCTACATGGCACCTCTCGCCCACGTCGCCCGACAGCACAACCTCAACATCATCTCCTACGCCGACACCCAGCTGATCCTCTCCCTCACCAAAGACCCTCACACCGCCAAAGCCCACCTCCATGAAGGAATGAAGGCCGTCGCCGAATGGATGAGTACCAGCCGCCTGAAGCTGAACTCTGACAAGACGGAGGTCCTCATCCTTGGTTCCAACCCTTCAGCATGGGACGACTCCTAGTGGCCAACATCACTGGGAACAGCCCCGACACCCACCGACCACGCACGCAACCTAGGGGTCATCCTCGACCCCACCCTCTCCATGACTAAGCAGGTAAACGCAGTTTCCTCATCCTGCTTCAACACCCTCCGAATGATCCGCAGGATCTTCAAGTGGATCCCCACCGAAACAAGAAAAACAGTCACCCAGGCCCTCGTCACCAGCAGGCTGGACTACGGAAACGCCCTCTACGCAGGAACGACGGCTAAGCTCCTGAGACGGCTGCAACGCATCCAGAACGCCTCTGCACGTCTTATCCTCGACATCCCCCGACGCAGCCACATCACACCCCACCTGAGAGACCTGCACTGGCTCCCTGTCAACAAGAGGATAACCTTCAAGCTCCTCACCCACGCACACAAAGCACTCCACAACTCCGGACCAGCCTACCTCAACAGACGACTCAGCTTCTACACCCCCACCCGCCAGCTCCGCTCCACCAGCCTCGCCCTCGCCACAGTCCCCCGCATCCGGAAAACGACCGCCGGCGGCAGATCCTTCTCCCACCTCGCCGCCAAGACCTGGAACACCCTCCCCACCAACCTTCGGCAGACCCAAGACCTACTGGCCTTCAGAAGACTCCTCAAGACCTGGCTCTTCGATCAGTAGCAGCACCACCCCCATCTTCCCCCAGCGCCTTGAGACCCTCGCGGGTATGTAGTGCGCTTTATAAGTGACATGATTGATATAAGTGACATGATTGACACACTTTAGCACACAGACACTTTGGCACTTTGACCTGTGACACTTTAGGCCTTCAAGGGAAAACATACTTTAGAGGCACTTTAGATACTTTAGGCACTTTAGAATTATCTCTGCTGCAGTTCAGATTAGGTAGAGAAGTTTGTTTTAGTGCTTTCTATGTAGAAAAGCCGTAGGGATACTGCAGTTAGCAACGCACCCTAATCATTTAAGACTGGGGTTTTAGCACAGCGCACTTTAAAGATCACATACCCTAAGCTGGCCATTGGGATAAGTCAAAGTACCGCTTTGGTGTTTATTTCTGGGTTTAGCACTAAGCAATACGGTATACATGAAATTGTTTTTATTTAAATATCCTACGCAGCACTTTATTGAATCACGATATGCATTGCATCCTATTTTCATGCAGTATTTTTCTTGTGTATTATTTGTTTATTAATTGACTGACATCCAATAAATTTTTGTATGGCTTATTTAGAATTTTTAGGATCCTTCGAAGATTAGGAAGATTTAGGGGTTGGCCTGCTATATGTGGTGTCCGAGCTAAAAGAAACTAACTGAAATTGGTGAATCGTGCACTCAGAGTACAAAATTAAAGGCTATATTGTTTAATGCCAATGGTCTAAATAACAAGCGGAAAGAGAAAGGCATTGAGGATTGGATAAAAACCTACTCTCCAGATATAGCTCTGATTCAATAGACTCCCTTCCGGGAAGGTACTAAGCAAAGTTCTGCAATGTTTAAAAACTGGGCTGCATCTCTAGCGCTAAGGTTGCCCATAGGGGCGTGGCAATTTATGGAAAAAAGCACTTTAGGTTTGATATTAGTGCGTTTTAAGCAGCTAGAGAGGGTAGATGGGCGTGGGTTAGCGGGCAAGTAAATCGTGCGAGAGTGATATTCGCTACAATTTATGCCCCTGCTGCCGACGACACGGCCCCACTGATTGAATTGTTTCCATCATTAATAACCATCTCTGGTAAATTAGTTCTGGGAGGGGGTTTTACTTCCTTCAAAATCCAGAGCTGGATTCATCATCAAACACTTGAAAATAAGTCCTGAACCGCTAAATCTGAAAGAGACACGTTAGTGACAGATTCCTTACCTTAGAATATCCCCAGGCGTCAGGCTGGATCCGGAAAGGTTTTGCGTAGCAGTACCCTTGCGCGTCGGTAGGCGGCTCCGGCTTCGGCCCCGGCCTCGATCCCGGCTCCGGTGGTACCGCAACACCCATCGACGCCGGTCGACCTGACCACGCCTCCGCCGATGTCTCCGGTGCCGTTCCTGACGCCGCCCGGGGCTCCGGGCGGCGGCGTCCCCATGTACTCTCCGGCTCCGGACATGGAGCCGGACCGACGTCGCTCGACGCCGGTTCCGGCGCCAATGAGACCTTGGGTCCCAAATGTCCCTCCTCCTCCTTATTTTGAACCGGAGGAGGACCAGGAGGACTGGGAGGGGTCTGAGGACCCTCTGGCACAACAGTGTCAGTATGATGAGGACTGGGCAGAGGAACTAGGGGATGCCAGTGGTCTAGATACTTCCCCTGACACTGGCATGCTGTCTCCTCCCGTGGCTACGGAGGAGGGAGCCAATTTTGCAACGGTGTTGCGTAGGGCAGCTGGAGCCTTACATCTCCGACTCCCTACGGTGACGGTCAAGACTAAACTCTTGACAGAAGTGCTTCAGCCGGCAGCCTCCTCCTTGGAGACTGTGCTGCCGTTCAACGATGCACTCACTGACGTTCTTTTGGGCGCCTGGTCCAAGCCCAACACAGGGGCTCCTGTGGATAGGAACGTGTCCCGACGCCATCGCCCAGCTCCGGGCGACCCCTTGTTTCTCTCTGTCCACCCCACTCCTGAGAGCTTGGTTGTCCAAGCCTCGGCTTCCCAAACCGCCTTCCCTACCGCCCCTCCGGATAGGGAATCCAAACGCCTGGATCAATTTGGGAAGAAGGGTTTTTTCCTCCAGTGCTGGCTTGCGGTCCATCAACACAGCTTGTCTTTTGGGCCGATATACCCACTCCTTGTGGGATTCGGTGGCGACTGTTTTGCCCCAGTGTTCTGAGGAGGTCCAGACACTGCTTACCCGCGCCATTGCGGAAGGAAGGGATGCAGCCAAATACACCATACGTTGTGGCCTTGATACCGCCGACTCGCTGGGCAGACCTATTGCAACGACGGTGGCGCTGCGTCGCCACGCCTGGCTGAGAACCACTGGTTTTTCGGGTGATGTCCAGAATACCCTCATGGACATGCCCTTTGATGGAGTCGGTCTTTTTGGTTCCAAAGCAGACCATGCGTTGGAGCGTTTTAAGGATTCACGGGCTACTGCCAAGTCCCTGGGCCTTTCTGCTACACGCCCTCCGCTACCTTCTGCTTTTCGCCCCTATCGTGGCCACGGAAGGGGCGCCCAGTCACGTCAGCAGCCCAGCCACCGGCCCGCGCAGCAGGCGTCTTCGCGTGGCCGAGGACTTGGATACCGCTGTGGCGGTTCGGGCAACCAGCGTGCGGGTCAGGCCACCACCTCCAACCCGTCCGCGGCCTCCAAGCCCTCCTAGTCCCTCCTTTCAGGTGCACAGCACGCCAGTAGAGGGCAGGGTCCGCCATCACCTTCACCACTGGCGTCCCATCACCTCGGACAGGTGGGTCTTGGACATTGTCCGAAGGGGCTACTCCCTCCCCTTCGAGACCACCCCCCAGCCATGCCACCTCAATTCCACCGCATGTCAGGGGATCACTTGGTACTTCTGCAGAAGGAAGTCACGGCCCTCTTGGCCAAGAGGGCCATCGAGCATGTTCCGATCCCAGAAGTAGGACGTGGTTGCTACTCCCACTACTTCCTGGTGCCCAAAAAGGACAAGGAGGACATGCGTCCTATCTTGGACCTCCGGAACGTCAATCGCTTCCTCCGGAAGGAGAAGTTCAAGATGCTCACCCTAGCTCAGGTCTTGACTGCCCTCGACCCTGGAGACTGGTTGGTAGCGTTGGACTTGCAGGACGCCTATTTCCACATCCCCGTCCTGCCGGCCCACCGGCGTTACCTTCGGTTCACGGTAGGCCTCGAGCATTTTCAGTTCACCGTGCTCCCCTTTGGCCTTACCAGTGCCCCTCGGGTGTTCACGAAAGTGATGGAGGTGGTCGCAGCTCATCTGCGCCGGGCAGGGGTTTCAGTCTTCCCCTACCTCGACGACTGGCTGCTGAAGGCGGGCTCGTCCCAGGCAGTCGTCTCCCACCTCCAGACTACGGCCGAACTCCTGCACTCGCTGGGGTTCTCCATCAATGTGCCGAAGTCGCATCTGATTCCTTCTCCACAGCTCCTTTTCATCGGAGCAGTTCTGGACACGACGCAGTTTCGGGCCTATCCTCCCGAACGGCGAGTCCGGGATATTCAGGCTATGATTCCGATCTTTCAGCCTTTATCCTGGGTTTCGGTACGGATGACCCTGAGGCTGCTGGGCCTCATGGCCTCCTGCATCCTGCTGGTCAATCATGCCAGATGGCATATGCGGGCTCTGCAGTGGGACCTGAAGTTCCAGTGGGCGCAGCACCAGGGCAACCTGTCTGATCACGTCCAGATCTCGGAGGGGACTGCAAAACAGTTGCAGTGGTGGCTCTCGTACCGGCAATGGGTCATGGGCAGATCCCTCTCCCTTCCCCAGCCAGAGCACACAGTTGTGACGGACGCGTCCCTTCTGGGATGGGGCGGTCACATGGGAGAGGCGGAGATCAGAGGCCTCTGGTCTCCGGCGGAGTCCCGGCTCCATATCAACCTTCTGGAGCTCCGGGCGATCCGACTTGCACTCAAGGCATTCCTTCCCTCTGTCAAAGGGAAGGTAGTGCAGGTGTTCACAGACAACACCACCGCCATGTGGTACTGCAACAAACAAGGCGGGGTGGGGTCGTGGACCCTTTGTCAGGAGGCTCTGCGCCTCTGGACTTGGCTGGAACATCAGGGCATGTTCCTGATGGTTCAACACCTGGCAGGTTCCCTGAACGCCAGGGCGGACGAACTCAGCCGCAGGTGCATGATGGATCACGAATGGCGTCTTCACTCTGAAGTGGCGCAAGGACTCTTTCTACAGTGGGGAGAGCCTTGGTTAGATCTATTCGCCACCGAAGAGAACGCGCAATGTCATCAGTTCTGCGCGTTGGAATTTCCAAGGCGGCACTCGCTCGGCGACGCTTTTCGTCACGAGTGGAGTTGCGGTCTATTGTACGCCTTTCCGCCTATACCACTTCTACCCAGAGTGTTGAAGAAGATTCGGCACCACCGGGCCCAAGTCATTCTTGTGGCTCCGGACTGGGCTCGAAGAGTTTGGTATCCCGAGCTACTCAGTATGAGCGTAGATCCCCCGATCCGTCTGCCTCTTCGGGAGGATCTTCTGTCGCAGCAGCAGGGGACGGTCCTCCACCCGAACCCGTCCAGTCTACACCTGCTTGCGTGGCGATTGAGCGGCGGCAGTTGATTCCTTTCGACTTGCCTCCCGAAGTTTGTGATGTGATTCTGGCAGCCAGGCGTCCCTCCACTAAGGTGGTATACGCCTGCAGGTGGAACAAATTTGTGGCATGGTGCACAGCAAAGGCTGTGAATCCCCTTTCTGCCCCTCTTTCTGAGGTCCTTCTGTTCCTTCTTTCTCTGGCCCAACAGGGTTCTGCCCTGGGTACCATCAAGGGTTATCTTTGTGCTATCTCGGCCTTCCTCAGGCTCCCTGATCAGCCCTCCCTTTTCAAGTCCCCTGTTGTTAACAGGTTCTTAAAAGGCATTACACACCTCTTCCCTCCTGTTCCGTTTGTAATGCCTCAGTGGGACTTGAACTTGGTTCTTACCTTTTTAATGTGCGCTCCCTTTGAGCCTCTACATAACTGTCCTCTTCGTCTTCTGACTCTGAAGACAGCCTTTCTGGTGGCCATCACCTCCACTCGGCGGGTGAGTGAGCTCCAGGCTCTATCTTGCAAACCTCCCTTTCTGTCTGTTCATCCAGACAAGGTTATTCTTCGGACGCGTCCGTCCTTCTTGCCAAAGGTGGTTACTGCCTTCCACATTGGGCAGACCATCACTTTGCCTACCTTCTTTCCGCCTCCGCATCCTTCCAGAGAGGAAGAGAGGCTCCACCGTCTGGACCCAAAACGTGCGCTCTCCTTCTATATCGACCGCACAAAACACTTCCGGGTGGATGACCAGCTCTTTGTTGGCTACGTGGGCGCCAAAAAGGTCGGGCGGTGCACAAACGAACCATCTCCCGCTGGGTTACCTTGTGCATCAAGACCTGCTATTCTTTGGCTAAGAAGGAGCCTCCTGTTGGGCTGCGTGCCCATTCCACCAGGGCAACGGCTGCTACCACGGCCTTGGGCCGCGGTGTTCCGCTGCCGGTTATCTGTCAGGCAGCTACGTGGGCCTCGCTGCACATGTTTACAAAGCATTACTGCCTTGACAGTCAGGTCCGGAGGGACGGCTTCTTTGGCCGTTCTGTCCTCCAGGACTTCCTTGTCTGATCTTTGTTCGCAGACCCACCACCGGGGTTGGTATTGCTGGGGTATCTATTCTAAGGTAAGGAATCTGTCACTAACGTGTCTCTTTCAGATGCACAAGTTACTAACTTGTGTAACGATATATCTGTAAGAGACAGTAGTTAGTGACAGATTCCTTACCGCCCCACCCATCCTCCCTGTTCTGCGAACTGATTTCTAGGGTTAAGGACATCCCTTTCAGGGCCCTAGTATTTTTCAGACACCTATGTCAGCTTCTTGCATGGCTCTGCGTTCCTGGCGCGGAAAGTCGTGTACAGAACTGACGTCAGCGCGCAGGGGCGGCGTCTAAGTACTGCCCGCGACGTCATCCCGGCGAACGCGACGCCGACGACGGACGCGGAGCCGCACGACGCCGCCTACCGACGCGCAAGGGTACTGCTACGCAAAAACTTTCCGGATCCAGCCTGACGCCTGGGGATATTCTAAGGTAAGGAATCTGTCACTAACTACTGTCTCTTACAGATATATCGTCACACAAGTTAGTAACTTGTGCAACACTATCTTAATATATGAAAGCAGAGAACTTGATTGATCCGTGGAGAAATAAATAGCAGTCTCTGAGAGACCATACGTGTATCTCAGAAACATTTAAATTAGACTAGATTTATTTTTACTTCTTTGGATCTATGCTTAAGTAAATGTAGTCATATAACAAATAGTTTTTCGGATCTCTCACTAGTCATAATATCAGTCACAGGGATACAACTTGATAGGTCTTCTTGCAGATGGTCTTTTATTAGTTTAATTAGAAGACAAATCTTGGATCCAGGGGATTGATAACGCAATTGTTGGCTATTTTAAAAGCAGTAATAACAGGGCCAGTGTAAAAATGGTCTGGGATGTTTTGAAAGCCACAGTTTGTGCTCTTATAACCTCAAGACGCATAGCAGAAAAGAGGTGCTTGAAAGAAAAGAGAATGGGTTTGAAACGGGAATAGAAGCAGGCCACGGAAGAGTTTCTACATCATAGAACAGCCACGAACAAACAGTGACTTGGGAAAGCTAAATAGCAGATGGTAGATTACTTTTCCGATCAAGGTTTTATTTCTAATAGCGCTTATTTGCAAAAGACCTATTAGGAGAGTGAATATGCTGGTAGGTTTTTAGTCTAGCAGATTTGGAAGAGGATGGCACAGAATACCATTATATAACTCTAAGATGAAGAGACTGAGACTCAGATCTCCGACCCCCAAAAAATGCTAGACCAGTTTCAGAAGCATTACGAGCAAGTTTATGGTATGGAACAGGCAGTCAATATAGAGCAGCTGTGATCCTTTTTGGGCAAGATCCCTATCCCCAAGATGAGACAAAACCAAGCCCAAGCTATGGTGACTTTGTTTGCATTAAACGAAGTAAATGAAGCAATCAAATCGTTAGCCAATGGGAAGGCCTGTGGGGAGAAATGGTATCCCTATTGGGTTCTATAAGAAGTTTTTACCTGTCTTAAATCAACTAATTTTGAATCTTAGTAATCACATTTTAAAAGGCGGTAACATTCCTCCATCATTCAATACCGCTATCGTAGTAAGCTTTCTTAAAAAAGGTAAGAATCCAGAGAACATTTTCTCATACATGCCAATTAGCCTTTTAAACACGACTACTAAATTGTTATCACATTATTTGCTAACTGTATGAATAGAGTAGTCTGCGCACTAATTAATAGGGGCCGGTGTGGCTTTATTACAGGTAGGCAATTATCCACTAGTACAAATTTTCTAATTGAAGCTCTGGTCTTCTTTAAGCAGCAGCAAGTCCTGGCCCAAGTCCTATTTTTATATGCCGAAAAGGCTTTTGATTTGGTCTGTTGGGAGAGTCATTTCTGTATTTTAGAGAAATGTGGTTTACCTCTAGATTTGATACAGGTTTTACATAAAAGTATCAGGGGGCACTTGCACTATTAATGATTAATTTGGTTGACGTAGGCGTACGCAAGGTTACATGCGGAACAAGACAGGGATGCCCCCTTTCCCCTATATTGTTTGCCATTTTTTTAGAGCCACTTGCCTTTACAATAAGAGAAGATTGCAAAATAGAACCACCCGTTAGTGGGATGTCTAAAATTAAACTGTATGCAGATAATGTAGCACTTTTTTTTTTAAAACCAAGCTTGGAAATTCAGAAAAAGGTTTTTTATATATTTTACTTATTTCAGTTGGTGGGTAGATTTAAGATCAATAGGCTAAAAATGAAATTATTTTATGTAATTGCACTATAGACCTTTTATCTTCAGAGCTTCGTCTTCTTGTGAAACATAAACCCAAGAGATATCTTGGTGTATATGCCACAGAGGACATTGACAATCTTTTTGCTGAAAATTGCAGGCCATTAGTTAAGAGGATTAAAGCGCTTTTTAGGTCTTGCCTGAGCCAGCACATGCGCTGCTCTGGCCGAGACATTTAGTAAGTGGGCTTTTAAAAGTCCGACCACACGCTTTTGCTGGCCTCAAGCTTGCGGTTACGCGCGCGGGCACGCGCACAGCCGCCATCTGGCTTTCCTCTCGCTTGCTCTCCCAAGCGCCTCGCTCCGCCCCTCCCCCACCACAGAGCGCGTCCCCGCGATCGCTTTCACGGCCGCGTTACTTTCACAGCCGCGCGGCCCAATGCTTGTCATTATCGCGCACACCACTTGCGGGTGTTTTTTTTTTTATAATCGCTCTCTCGCGTGGCGCGCGCACCACTCGCGGACAGCAGCCGCATCTGTTTTTTTTTATTATTGCTCTCGCACCCGCGCGACTCTCGTGGGCTCGTTTATCTTGTTTTTTTCATTTCTTATTCTGCTCACCGTGTGTTTATTTTTCACCAAATCTCCCTCTTTCTAGTTTCAAAATATAGGCATGTACCGTTTTCAGCTCCCAATGGCGTATGGCCGCCGTAGCATTATATTGCAGAGCGCCTTATCGCTCTTCTCGGCGTTCACACCGTGAAGCTGTTCTGAAAACTGCCATGTTCCGCTCCCGGAGCAGTGGTACTCTCTGCCTACAGGCATGACAGCAGAGCCCTGACAAGGAGGAGCGAACCCACCTCTATTTTAATGCGCGTCCCATGGTTGCTTGGATACCGTCCGTGACCTGGAAACTGCAAGGTCTACTTCCGGACACGTTTTGTTGATGTTGCATCAGAATTGGTGAAGAAGGAACCGGGATGGAATCTGCTGGACAGCAAAGTGAGTGTCTGGCGCGTTTGAAAATGGGGATAGGGGCTTTGGAGTGCTTGAATGGTGTGAATTCAGTGCCATCGGCTGCGAATACCGGGGTCTTTGACGCCTCTTGCACACATAGTATGTAGTGCCACCTGGAACTTACAGGACATCAGGGCACTCTCCTGGTCAACCCCCGCCCCTTAATGGGGTATAGCTGAAAGCTGATCTAGACTTTGTTTTCTTGCTCTCTCCCTCCCCCCCCCACCCCCTCTCCTCCCTCTCCCCTTAATTTGTATTTTCTGCGTCATTTTGAAGCGGCCCAAAGTTAGCGTTAGGCCCTGGTGAGCTACTTACATGACATGGCAAAAACCTTACCTTACTTTCTGACACTGTACGTAAGTTGGCCAGTCACACTGCCCACCGGTGCCAGCTCCCCGCACTCCCGCTCCCATTGGTGTTTCTTCACTCTGCAAATGGTGCCAGCTTCCAGAACTGCAGACCTCTGAGACTGCCCACTTGTGCCAGCTCAGCACCTGTCTCCATCTGCCAGCTTCATTCACTAACCAGGACTGCCTTCTGGTGCTGTTCTCAGCCTGCCACCGACGCGAGGTGCTCATGAGGACGACCAGTGCCACCCACACCACCCCCCAGTCCCAGCTCCTCATACAACCTCGACTCAGTGTCCCTCAGTTACATAACGTGTGCATTTGTAAAGTGCACCTTCACCCCTTGGCATCCTGAAGTGAATACCAGACGTTTATTGTTACCCAGAAAGGCACTCATTTTCTGGACCTCGGAAGGATGAAAGTTCGATTGGACCTACTGTGATTCGAACCGGTCATATCGAGTATGTGTAAAGTGAGGGATTACTATGCCAGATGAAGGACACTGAAAGGGCAGATATAGTGAGGGACCGAGGATCACACAATTTAGTCATATGGGAAAGCCAGGATTTAACCTTTGTCTCTTAATAACAGGCACAGGCACCACCCTCCTCGCTTAAACCTGAATCTGTTGGATATGCGCAATACATAGGTTTTGGTGCCTAACGTAGCTGTTGTAAGGTTTATTTTTGTGAATTGTATTTAATCTTTTATAGAGTGCAGCTATTAGCAGCGGGTACTGACGTACCTAATAGAATTAAAGACAGGAATGATTGAGATACTACAGTAAATAAGCACAAGCTGCTCCAGTGTACTTAAGCACAGTAAAAAAAAAAGCATTGGCATAACCAATAGGTCTCGCTTTTGGGACCTTTTAAGTATTTAGTTATGCAGCACAATATCCTTGGTGCAACAACATCAACTGTTGCATGGCTAAACACTTATAAGGTCCCAAAGGCGAGACCTATTGGCTATGCCAATGCTTGTTTTTAAAGTGGACAATTCTGCCTAAATCTATAATGGGAAGAATTGTGCTGATATGGGTGTCTGTTTTACCGCTTTTAATTTTTTATTTACTGCTTTGACCTGTGTTCTGTAAATGAAATTTTTCAAAGAAAAGGAATGTTTTCAATATTTATTTGGGCCTATAAAGCACCTGGAATAGTAGTATGCATTCTCTTTAAGTCAGTAAAAGAGGGGGGGATCTAGTATTTCCCAATTTGAGAGAATATTTTTTTGCGAGCTTTGCACATTTATTTTTTCAATTTTCTTTTAACTCCCCAGGTTCGAAGACACTAATAGATAATTTTTTTTAGATTTAATACTGCAGGAATACAAGATAAAAGATTTCTTACGCCTAACCAAATCACAGAAAAGGTCTGATATATAAGTTATTGCAGTGGCTGTTAAAAAGAAAAGAACAGCTGTGTAAACACTATGAGATCCCAACTATTAATGGATCAACCAGACTAGTGAATATTTTTATAGAATCTAATCCCCTTCTAAATGAAATAACATCCCATAGATGGGACATCAATGGATACTACGCAATCTGTGATTTTTTTTTTAAAACTATGATACTTGGGAAGTAAAGTAGAAGACTACACCCCCCCCCTTCCGTACTTATTACTTATGTAGGAACTGCCATCTCGGATTACTTCGACATTAACACCAACATAGCGACATCCAGACTGATTGAATGGGACGCGTTCAAGCTGGCCATCAGGGGACATTGCCTGGGTACCACCTGGAACATGCGTCGCCCGTTAGACAGGGACTTGGCTCAGTCTGAACGTGCACTGTTAGGCTACGAGACACAAGTTGCACGAGACCCCGAAAACAGGGCTAGGCTCGAAAATGCACTGAGAGGACATGCCGCTTTACTTGAGAGACAGATGTCCCAATTATGCAGCCCATTCCACCAGAACTCATGCCGGGCAGACAAATCTGGAGCAGTGCTAGCATGGCTCATTCGCTAGGAACAGCGAGACACTCTTGTACGGATCTACAGGCCGCTACTGGCGCACTCCTTTACATTCAATCCAACATACATGCTAAATTAACGCGCCACTATGAGACATTGTACCAGTGTGTGATGTCCGCATCAGAGGAGGAGATTAACTCCTTCCTGTCGGGTGTATCCTTGCCTAGGAAAGCACAGGAGCAGAAGGCGGAATTAGACCACCCCATATCTCTCTTTGAAATACAGGAAGTTGTCCGTGCACTTGCTACTGGCAAGACTCCTGGACCAGATGGTCTTCCAACCGAATTTTAGAAGACCTATGCCCGCTCCTAGCCCCCCGCCTGCAGACCCTGTATAATGAAGCTCTACAGGCCGCCTGCTTACCCGTCACAGTCCGTGAGGTACTACTTGTGTCCCTCCTTTAAACAGATAGGGACCCTACTGCATTGTGGTCTTACAGCTCGTTGGCCCTATTAAACAGGACTATAAGATATTAGCCAAAGTGCTTGGTGGCCGATTAGTGCCCTTAGTTTCTACACTCGTGCACCCTGACCAAAGCGGGTTTGTTCCAGCCCAAAACACCTCACTCAATCTGCGGAGATTCTTTAGAGTCTTGGAATATGCTTCCAGTTCCTGGCCCAAGTGGGCTGCCTTACGCTGGATCTGGAGAAAGCATTTTATTCCCTGGAGTGGGCTTTTCTTTTTGCAGTGCTGCCACGCTATGGGTTGGGGACCCGCTTTCTATGTATGGTCAAGCTTCTTTATACCCTCCCTATTGCCAGAATAAAAACATGCACCCTTATCTCTGACCCTATCTCGATTAACAGGCACCCGACTGGGATGACCACTATACCCATACTATTTTTACTAGCCATAGAACAACTGGCACTTGCACTACTCGAGCATAGCGGTGATTGGGGAATCCCCTTGGGTGATGGTCTGAACTCGATCTACCTCTATGTGGAAGACCTGCTCCTATATCTCTGGGATATTCATGTTATACCAGCTGCAGTGGCACTGACCTTTGACTGGTTTGCGGCAGTGTGTTGGGACTCAAGGTCAACTGGGCCAAATCGTGCCTCTTTTGGTTGACCACCACCACGCCTGACCCTACCTTTTACCTCAACGGCATCCGCTTGACCTGGCAAGCGACCATATTCCGCTATTTAGGTATTTGTGTTTATCATACACCCGCTGACCTCTTTGATGGTAACTTACAAGGGCGGTGACCTCACTGCGAGTGCAGATGGGATTCTGGAAGTCATTGCCACTTTCTGTTGCGGGCCGCATTGCCCTAATAATGATAGTAATGTTGCCAAGATTGTTGTATTATTTTGCAAACTTCCCCCTTTATGCAACAAGGCACTTTTTTCGATCACTTGAAAAACTGACGCGGGAATTCATATGGCATAACACATGTTGCCGGGTAGGGTTACAAAAGCTTTATTTCCAAACGGACAAATGAGGATTAGCTGTCCCAAACTTTGAACAGTGCTACCTGGCCTCCCAACTTCAATGAGTAGCCCAGTGCCTGGCAGGACTCTACATTACTGATACTGCTATTGTTTCCCCGGCCTAGGACTTACCCACCCTTTTCACCCCTGTATGAGAACAGCAAAGCCTGGTCTCACCCTCCTGCAAGTAGCTTCTCATTGGTACACATGTACTCTTTTTCTCACTAACACCACCACGCCATATTCGCCAGCACTCCCATTACTTGGAACGCTGGGGAGAGATCAAGTCACCTGAGTGGTGGGGCTGGCCACCTAGCATGAAGCGGAATTCACACACTTGGAGACTTGTACCGTGATGGTGCCCTCGTCTCACTTGAGGATTTGATTGCTGAGGAGGGCTTACCTTCTGGTCAGTTTCTCCTTTACAACTCACTCATTGGGGTACATGCTTCAGGACTATTACATACATCTTACTGCCCAATACCTTCATGTTATGGGGTCAGGAAGACACTTAACATGCTGGTTGACTCTCTGCGTGCCCATACAGCAGCACTGCTTACCTCCCCTGTGCGTGCACTGGGAAGCGACTTAGGCCGCCCCTACATGGACAAAGAATGGAGTGCTATTTTATAGTGCCTTATCCGAGTACCAAGCAACGCAAGCTTCCACCTGACCTAATAATATATCCTTAACAGAGCGTACCTTACTCCACATAAAATCAATTGCTATTTTAACTGCGTAGATGCCGCTTTCCCCCGATGTTGTCTCCCTGATGCAGAGTTTTTACATTTGTTGTAGAACTGCCCGTCCATCCGGCTATACTGGTACGGCGTTACCTCACATTTGGCGCCCTGCACTGAATGTACCTCCCTGCACACATGCGAAGTCTGCGTACTAGGTCTACATCACTGTGATAAGAAATACAGAGCCATAGCCAATTTCATTCATCTGGGTCTCCTACTAGCTAAACACTTGCTAACCGTGCAAATGGAAGTCACCTGCCCCTTCCCCACTTGTTGCCTAGGAACAATACCCGACTGTGTGGGTGGAAAGCATTGCTTTAGGTAGAGAGGACATGTTGGGGCTGCGTAAATACCCCCTTGCAGCTCACTAGGACATCATCCTAATGGACTTCCAAACTGCTATACAACACACGGTTGATTCCCAAACCGAACTCCAGTTGCTACTGCAGATAAAGGCTCCCCAGCTGTAAGTGGATCATAGAAAAGTTCATATGCCCCGCACTGATCATTCCTCATTCACTCTTTAACCAATTTCTTGAGTGTCACGTTGCAACTAGACTTCTATCCCTTACATGGGTGGGTGCGGACCTTTTGCTTGTTTTGGTTCTATTGTAACCTTGTTTGGGACTGTTTATATGACAATGGACTGACTGTATTGCCTGTGATCTAGGTACATCGCCTGCACGCCAACTAATGCTGCAGGACATGCATCCTGTATATAAAAGAAATTGTACTCCATGTATCATTTCTTCCTTTTGATGTACACGATTATTTTTCAGCACTGTATGCAGATAAGGATACTACATTGCAAATGTCAAAGTGTTAACTAAAATTGAAAATTTAAAAATGTTCAATAAACAGATTTAAACAAAAGAAATGATACTTGGAAAGTATGGGCACACATAGAGCCAAGATTAGATGTGCGAAAGTACCTATCCAATAGTCTTTTATCCAAATCACATATTTTTTTTAAAGAGCTGGATCCTATAATAATTAGGAAAAATCTGGTGTTACTGTAAGATTTAATAGAGACCAGTATGTGCATATCTGTAAAGTACTGGAAGCATATGCTTTTTAAATGATACAGAAGTTGAGGTTTTCAGTATAGCGCAACAGTGATGGCAGTCAAGAGAGGAAATGTGTATCGCAAGAGAGACCTGGAATAAAATAAACTTATATAACTCCTCCCTATTAAAGGAGGCGAATATCCCCCGTATGCAATTCTATACCAAGTGGCTGCTATATAGGATGTCGGCTCTACTGAATAAAATCAACTCCCAGATACCGATAAAGTGCTTTAGGTGCTCAGCGGTATCTGTTTGCAATTTGGAATTGCCCCAAGATAGTGCAATTTTGGACCTCAATACAGGACTACTGCAGGCATAAAGTAGATATTGTATTTCCAAATGATCTGCAGTTAATGCTATTGAGCTATCCACAGGTACCAATTTCAATACTGAGCATAAGAAAAAACATTTTTTGATTACCCTTCTTGCGAGGTCCATAATTCTCCAAAACTGGAGAACTGAGCTAGTACCTACATTTGAGCACTGGAGGTCTAAAATGTTAAGAATAGAGGGATTAGAGCGATGTTATGCGCCAAGGTCAGGCTCACACAGTAGATTTCTGAAGCTGTGGGAAGGTATTGAATAGATTGAATACTAACTGGAGCCACATTAGGGGTCAAAGGCTATAATGTTCTTATGTGGGTTTCCTCATTCTTTATAGAAATACTGTAATGTGTAGAAGATTATCTGAGGTTGTATTTGAATTGGTGTTTATGAGTAGTAGGAGTAAGTGAGATAAATGGCAAGCAGTATTATTATATCTATAATTTGAGTCACTGCTTGAGCTCTGGGCCATTAAGGGTTAGTTATCAAATTGCAACACTATTTGAGGGAAGTGGCGAATTGTTTACTGTGGTGTTCTAAACTATGCTTCGTAACGTTTTGAATAAGACATGCTGTTGTGAATCTGCTGCTAAATCATAAGATGATCTGAATATGATTGATGTGGATGTTTCAAATTGTGCTGTGGAACGTTTGAAAAAACAAATGTGCTGTTAATGAATTTGCTGCTATGTTATAAGATGAATTGAAAGATTTTTTTGTAAACTCTTCTAACAAAAAAATAAAATAATAAAAAGTAGATAAAAAGAAATGTGTGGGGCTCACAAACGACAATCGAAAATAGTCCCTTCAGGAACTCTGTAAAAAGTGGAGGGGGGCAGACGTCCGGCATGAAATGGAAGGCATCATGAAAAGCATGAAGAAGGCTTTCATCTGTCTGTACCAGGGCGTTGATCAGTTAGGAGCCAGAATCCGAGAGGAAGTAACAACAAAAGATAGGACTGCTAACACCGCAGTAACAGAAACCAAGTTTGCTATATTGGAAACACAAATGGACGCCTTCCATTTAATGTCAGGATTTTGAAACTGGGCAAGAAAAGATAGCAGAGATTCACATTGCATCTGATTAGGATGCAAGCAACAATAAAAGAGAGAGAGGAGAAAGGGACACCGTATTTGGCCCTTTACTAAAACTCAAGGACTGCAAGAAGATAGCAAGAGAAAGAGTAGGATCTGGGAAAAGGGGCACTCTTGGTACCACAGATGTCTTTTGTTAAAGCTCTTATCGTTCCTGCAAACAGAACACATCTTGAAGGCGACAAGAAATAATTCACTGTTGATTTTTAGTGAGGGTAGATGAATACTGCTGCAAGCTTGAATACAGATTACTCTGGCAAAGAAAGCCAGTAGCTAAGATCCTCAACAAGAAAGTTATCTACTTTTGGAAGAAATATCCCTTTGGAATGCCATTCCATGCCAGAGTCCGGGATCACCACATTCAAATGGTTGAAGAGCGTGTCAAGGTGCTTGGCTTACAGTCATAAACTGGTGATCAAGACTGAAACTAAAGGTAAAGATCCCGGGAGCACACAGTGGATCAACTTCAAAAGACTAAAGTGCAGGAGAAATGGGACCAGTGGAGTGATGGGGAAAAGAAGCAATGAAATGAGGTTTATCGTCATTGAAGTGACTTTCACGTGATGACAAGACCATGTACATAGAGGCATGGAGCAGGGTCTTCCCACACAATGAACCTTCCAATAGGGTCCTCTCCGAGATGGCTCTGTGGTTGGTGGAAGAGGGATCACATGGTACATAGTCCTCTCTGATTCCACTAATGCACACTGACCTAGTATTTTTTCATGTTATATGCATGCGTCTTTTCTATAGCACAAAGCTAGTCACAAGGCATGGGAGCGCTGTACAAGGTAAAAAACCAGCAGTCAGTGAGTGACGGAGAGGTGGCTAGTGTGGACTGATAATGCATTGTGATGTAGTGTTCTTTACAGAGGTGTTTCTTAAACACTTTACTAAACTGGAGCAGCGTTGAGACGGTCCTGATCCAGGAATGTTGTTCCACTTCCTAAATGCATAGGCCTTGTTTTTTCTTTTGTACATTTCTCAGTCTGATGGTTCCTGGCTTCCGGTGTGTCAAGAAACACCAGAGATGGTGATATCTTTGTAAATGATGCAGCTGGTTTTGAAGAGTGTGCAGTTCAGCAAGAAAACCCAATGGAGTTCCACCAGAAAGGGGAACTCATGGTGGATCATATTTCTTCAGGTCCTGGATAAGATCGGATGCAGCGTGTATGATGCCTTTAAGGGGTGGAGTGAGGAACATGGAGTTGCTGCCATCTTCCTGCTGTGAGAGCTTTCAAATGGGCCTAGCTGAGATAAATTCTCGAGTCTACCTTACCCACGATTAGACCTCTGAAATTTAAGCCAAATTAGAGTTGTTGTGTATATTTCCATATAGGCTTCTGTGGTTGTCATGTTCTATAATGTTAAATAGGTTTTTGAAGAGGAGTGGGCTAATAAGCTTAAATCCAAATCCAGATCCGAGCATTGGTGACAAAGAAAACCTGTGGAGGAGCCATACTAATCTCCCACTCGCTAAACTTTGTGATAATAAAGAGATTCATAGATTGAATGGGAAGCTGCACTATGGTTAAGGGTAAGCTTGGAGCAAGGTTTTAATGGTGGCATCCTGCATACCATTAGTATGCCATTAGGCAGGACCAAAACTCTTTTTGAACTAGCTCGTTATATAAAGTGTTAGGGTTTACCAAGGGTAGGTGTTGGAGAAGTCAACAAAATCTAAGGAGTATATAGGAAATATTTTAAATCAAGTCAAAGAAATCTTGGAAGAGTTAAGGCTGCCAACACTTAGTGTGTGAAACAACAAAACAATGGAGATTACTATTACTAGTCTGTAGTGCATCACACCTGTTCAGGGATCAATATGATCTCGCTATACAATGACATTGTGTAAACAGTCAGTGGTGCAAAAATAAGGACAGTCCCAATCCATGATTGTACTCCAATGGGGGTACGAATTGGAAAACTAATTAAATACACTTGAGAAAAGAGATTCTGATTGGGAAGGTACCCTCTACAGGATGCTGGAAATAGGGCTGAGGTATCCAACGTTATAGATGAATATTTAGAATTCATCAACAATGTGTGTGGTGCAGCGGCCAGGGCAGCTGACTTCGGAGCACAGGGTTCACGGTTCGATCTCCGGCTCCGGCGGCAGCTCAGCTCAGCACCATGTGACTCTGGGCAATAGCTCACTTAATTTCCACGACGGCCCCCAGCGCCTTGAGACCCGCAAGGGTGAGTAGCTGCGCTATATAAAAACGGACTTACATTTTATCAACACATCAGACACCCCTAAGGCATTCTTGTGAGATGCCCTTATGGCAGTAATTTGGGCCAAATTGATAAAGCTCCAAAAAAAAACTCTAATCCAAACCCATCTTGAGGCAGAGTTAAAAATAGCACAAGCAAAAACTTGGGTGATTAGAGCTGATTTGAAGGTGGTGAATACTCTACTAGGCCAGCATTACTAGTCAATAAATATTTAAATGTCCCTTTTGATCCTCAAGAAGAAAATGTACGAGACTGGAATGAAGTACACAAGCTTCTGGCAAATAAACTAAAATCTAACAGGAGCAACCTGGGGCCGCATTGCAGTAAGTGCCCCGGGGGCGCAACGGGCGTTTGCGCCTGCTTTGCGCGCCCCAGGGCACCCTGGTATTACAGGAGGGGGAGCAGACACTTGTGCGTCCCCTTCAATAATACTGATAGCGCTGGCGCACTTAAAGCGCCAGCGCTACCTTCACGGGGCATCCACTCATTTGCATTGGGGCGTGCCCTATGCAAATGAGGAAATCCCTTTGCCTCTGCACCTGCACCGTATTACAGACGCATGCACAGAGGCAAAGAAGCTGTCAGGTGGCAAACTCGCAGTGCGCCACCTTCTAGAGCAGTCCCCCGGAGGGAAGAAACGGGGTCCTATGGACCCCCCAGACATCCCCTTGCAGGCGGGTGCAGTCACTGACTGCACCCGCCTGCAAGGGGCTCTCAAATCACTTTGAAAAGTGTAGGCGGGTTGCCCTGGGGCAGTGCATTCATCGTAATGGGGTGCATTTTCATTGTTTGCACCCGGCACAACTTTTAAAGGGTGCGCCCGGCGCAAACAATGAAAATGCTTAATACAGCCCAAGGTGTATGGTGGGAAAACAAAGACAGACATGTTTAAGTCCTACTTCCCCCCCCTCCCACACTACTCTAGTGGCCATTAAGAGAACACTACAAAAAAGAGAGATTTGGATTGCCTTAGCTTTCTCCAGCTGTCATTATCATAGCCAGACAGAGGAGCTGGACACAACAAAACAGAGGAATTACATTTTTACTGTGATTGAAGTCTGGAACCAAATAAATCCCCAGGCCCATATAGGTTCAGAGGAGAATTGTACAAGACCACCTCTGGTAAAATAACCATAATAATTACGAAGATTTCAGTCTTTTTCAGACAAGCAGCAGGTTTCCACCAAAGTGGTCATCCCTAAGCCCTGAAAAGACTGTCAGAAGTGTGCAGCTTATTGATCCATCAACATTGATATTAAGATCTTTAGGAAAATCCTAGTGTACAGACTGTTGCTTCTGTTGCCTTTAATCCAAGTAGTCCAGTCAGGGTTCAACCTGCGTAGACAGTCCTTTGATAATATATACAGGCTAGCTCACCTTGTTGAAAAACAAAGGATTAAATACACTTTATTGGCACTCCACGCTGAACAGGCTTTTAATAGGGTGCACTGTTCATTCATGACTCTGGTGATGTGTAGATTTGATATGGGGCAGTCACTTTTGGCAATGTATTAGTAAGCTATCATAAAGCCCGCGGCTAAGATACTAGGTGACTGACCATTCTCCCAGCCTACAGATCTGGTACGGGGCACTAAGTAGCACTATCCCTTGTCCTCTCAGTTGTTTGATCTAGCGATGGAACCCGTGGCCATAAGAATATGCCTTCAGATGCTTTCCCTTTGGTCATATGATTTCAGTTTTTTGCAGACAACATCCTACTCTCCCTACAAGACCCCATACTTCATTGCTACCTCTGAAACTCTAGAAGAATATGGCGGGGTCTCAGGCTAAAGACAAGTTCAAATAATTATCCATTCATTTATCAAAACAAGAAATTTTGCTTCAAGCAGCTACACCTTTGGACTTAGTAAGGTTTCTAAGCATGTGGTAATTTGATCTATTAGCAGCATGTATTCAAGCAAATATCCCTGTCCAATTCAAGAATATAAAGGAAGATATGCGAAAATGAAAAGATATTTATATATACTAGCTGTGCCGGGTAGCGGCATTCTAGATGAATGTCATCCCTAGATGACTATATACTTTTCAGATCTTAGTTGTAAAGATAGGAAAGAGAGCCTTGGACAACCTCCGCAGAGCACTGATAAAGTTTGTGGACAGGGACAAGCCCCAAGAGTGTTAACCAGGATATAAAAGCTCCAAAGTATAAGGGAGAATTAGGTTTCCCCAACATAGCTGACTAAAACGAGGCAGTCATATACATGTATTTGGTAGATGGTCTCAAACAGATCCTAGTAAACACTAGGTTCATATGGACTGAGCATTGATTGGGAGATTTTTACGGCATTCATTGTGGTTATCAAAGAGAATTAGAAGTCTGAATGCTTACTGCACATAACAGACACTATTCGAGACCTAGGATAGGATAGCAACACAAAGGAATAATACAAACTTTACATCTTTTTCCATGCCCATACATGATAATACTGAATTCGAACCAGCTAGAGAGAACCCTTCTTTGCAGAAATTGAGTGATGGAGTCTACAGACTGATCTAAAAAATGTTAGAAGGCAGACTGGTCAGGTCCTTTGAGAACTCCAAAAAGGTGTTTGAGCTGCCAAAGTCTGAGAGATATCAGCACCAACAGAGAAGGCACTGGGTATTGCAACCACCAGAGTATAAGGTGGCACCACTAGACGACTAAGACAGGGGAATAAACTATTAATAGCATACTAGGGATTAAAAGGCTGGGTCTAAGGCTTATGAAGGTTACTCCATACACCTCTTCAGTTAGATGAATGGAAAGACATGACGAGGTAGAGAAGGTATTAGGATAGAGAGATATCAAGAACCAAATGGGAGATATTGTGGATATACTTGTTTCAAAAGCAGCCTGTCTATACAAAATAGAGAGTTTGCATTGAAACCAATGATGGGATGGTAATTAACACCCGGCAAGTTAGTTCTCAGCAACATCTGACAAATGCTGAAGGGGATGGCGAGAGGACGGAACGCGGCTAAACATACAATGCACATACACCCTCCTCAACGCATACTGGAAATAGGTAAGTGCCTCCTTAAAAGGCATAAAGGTCTTCTCAGTAGAGCTGAACCAAGCAACTTCTACATTTCAGGTCTCTGCCCAAGAGAAAAGAATGAGGTTCTACCCAGCCTGGAAATTGACCTATCAGCTGTTGTAGGTGGCAAGAATGATCATAACACATTGCTGGAAACAATGCATCAGCCCTCCTGGCATACATAGTTTTGGATGATCTGGAAAACAATGGTAGTCATGACGCTTTCTGCCCCTGTCACCAAGGAAAGATGATTTTTTGGCTGCAGCTGGCTGTGTTGCTATACATGGATAAAGATAATGTTCTTGTTACTGCACAGTGTTTCTGTTTTTCACTTGATTGTGAGGTGACAAGACCTTTTCCCCAAGGTACCCCAGTTGAAAGAAAACAGGATAAAGGAAGCGAAGCACCACCAGGTGGAAACCATAGCACTTAAGGTGTCAGCCTTATGCTGACCGCTGAACATGTAACAGTGCGTTACTAGGACGATTGCAAAAAGTACTGTTAATCATTGTGAGTCCAGTTAGCAAATTTAATATTCCATAAATGAGTTGTGTTATGTATGTGAAGTTACATATTACTATTAATGTTTGTACACTTAATGTCTGAAATTTGCAGTTGTAACATTTTTTTTTTTTTTCTTTCTAGTGAATTCTGTGGAGATAATCTGAACAGGCGGAAGTTTACACGAGCAGTGAATAAATTGAATGCCAATATACTTTATCTCTGCTTTTCTCAGGTGTGGAGATGTGCATTTGTAATACATTTTTCCTTGAAAATTGGAATTCTGTGTTCTAGAATTTCACCCGAGTTTAATTAAACTTTTGAAAGAACAATCATTGCAGATTTATAAAACTGATTGCATGTTTTTCACCTACAAATATTTTATTTGTGCAAATATGTATATATCCCTATCTCTCTCTCCGTGTGTATATATATATATATGTATATATATGTGTGTATATATATATATAATTTCCCAGTGGTGTTTACACGGTACCTCACCGGTTGTGTTGCTGGGTACCACAGTTCTGGGGTTAGCCACAAGTTCTCTCCTTCAACCAGCACTGCCCCTAATTTCTTGTGGGCACCCAACTGCCTGTGGGTGCCCAACCTAAGGCCAGGCCCTGCACACATCCCCCACATGTATCCACCACCTGCTGCACAGTGGGGAGGTTGGGAACCCAGCTCCCCTGTTGTGTATGGTCTTTGACCATACACCACGGGAGGGGGAGGGGGGGGGGTTTCCTGCAGGTCCTGTCAAGGCGCTCAATTTTGTAAGAAATATTTGACTTAAGGGGATGGGGTCAATCCCCCTTCACACCCCACTGCATGTTCTCCACCTATATGCCCCACCCCCCAAATGTGGCCTTTGATTTTTGTTTTTGTTTTTTCGTTTTGGTTACTTTCACGACACAGTGACAGAGTCACTAAGTCATGTAATGAAAGACACTACATATTCTCCATGTTGGGGCCAGCCAGTCAGGATCAGCCTATAGACTTTAAATGGGCCAATCAACACATATCTGGACACCTGTGATCCAGTGCCCGTTTGACAAATCTCCATGAAACGTTCTAGACCTATTGCTTTTTAGGTCGAGCCTAGCGCAGCGCGCATGCGCTGCTCTAGGAGAGGGCCTCTTGGAAACACTCCAGACTTTCTTAAAGCTTGTGCATGTGGTTGTCACATTCTATTGGCCTTTGCGTGTGGCTTTCAAAAATGTAAGCACGCAAATGGCCAAAGGCGGGTGCATGTCCCGCCTTTTCTCTAAACGTTCACTTCCATGGCCTTTGGGTCTCGGGAGCGAGCAGCAGCGCGCAGGGTGCCAGCTGCATTTCCTGCATTCCTGGATCATGTTACTCATTAACCCAGCGCGGTCGCTTTCACTTTCGCGACTGCGCTTGATTTCAGTTCCATAAACGGCAGTCACTTTCACGATTCAGCCGCCCATGGGGTCTCATTGCAGCCGTGTTTAATTTTGGCACGAAGCAGTGGCTGCTGACAGTGTCACGGCTTTGAGGCGCTGCACTCCTACTCACACGTTCACTAACGTGTTTTGAATGATGGCAGAACAAAATAGGAAGTTACCCACAATTCACCTGTAATAGGTTATTTCAGGCGTGTAGTGAAGTGACGTCGTGTTTACTGAGTGTCCGGTGGTTGTTTCTGTGTGGGAAGTAAACTCGTATTTTTGACTGAGTGGTCATTGCAATTCCCTCCGCCAAAAAGCATGCATCTCAGAAACACTTCCCAGATCCGTACCTCTCCTTTCACTCGTGTTGATGGCTTGCCCACATGACATACGTGTGTCCCCTTTCCTCGCTAACCATCACTCATATAGTTTCTCCCGCCTCCTGTTTTCTCTGCTCATGCATGTGCCTTCTTTTGCTGACTTGCTTTCTAATTCTCCACCCCTGTTCCTTCTCCCGCACCTGTCAGACGTCACAACCCGTACATGCCGCTTCTTTTTCTCCACCTTCTTCTACCCCTGGCAGTCGGGCAGGGCGTCCTTTGCTGAAGGGGAACCAAATAGCAATTGGCAGCGAGTGTTATTCTGCCTCAGGCTTTTCTCCACCCCTCATCCTTGCCGGTTGCTCCAAATCCACCCATGTGCGGGATGGGATACCCAGCTCTTCCCTTGCATTTTCCCCAGAAAATAACTCCATTGTTTTGTTATGAGAATTCACGTTAAAGAGGCACGCGAACTGGTCTGCGTGTACTGTACACACGCGTCCTGTTCGCTCCTATCTAGTATCGTTCCCATGCCAGCACAGACCACCCCACTCCCCACGTGGGGCTTCCTTTACCCACCATGCACAGGCATCAGTGCAGAGAGCTTCAGATCCATGGCGGATGCAGTCAGCCACCCCAGTATGCTTTGTGGGTGCTCTGCACTCGCGAAGAAAGTGTTGCACTGAAAGAAGAGTGTACCACGTTTGTCTCCCTCCCACCACACACCTCTTCGTTTCATACAATACGTTTTCTAACGCAGGATGCACAAGGTGCAGAACTTGGTGGAAGCGACACCTTTCAGTTAGTCCCAATCCTGTTTAATATGTATAAACCATAAAATACGGTTACCCGGCTGCAGTGTTTCGGTTTAAATTACATGCAGTGGATCCCCATGCAGTCTGCGCAGCGTTGCTTCGCCCCGTTTGGAGCTCGGAGCGCTTCTTCTATCACTGGATGCAATGCCACCTCTTGCCTTGTACTATATCCTCATCATGTGCCACCCTCCCCAGTGTGCGCTCTGTCTTTGGTTTCTGCAGCATGTGCACCTCGCCCTGACGCGCGTGCACCATCTCCAGTGATAAATGGGTCCTGTGCAGCGCATGCAATGTCTTGTCATTCAATGTGCGCCAAGCCTCCCGCAGTGCCGGCTGGACGTTCTCGCATGCACACTATCGTTAAGGACATCCTTCGTCTGTATGATGAGTAGTTTTATCTGCAGCACCCTAACCAATGCGTGCAGCGTAGCCGATCGATATACTGGAGGGCCTGTCTGCTGCCTCCCTCACCAGGGTCACAACAGTTCACTTCCCATCACTGAATACAAACTCTTCCGTGCAGCGCTTCCATGCATGCAGTGTCTCCTGCAGCGTGTGCGCTGTCTGCAGCACGCACATCCAGACCTCAGCCTGTGATGCGCGCCTGCGCTCCCAGGGACCCCCCGGCAGGGGGAGCCTTGACGCCGGCCACAGACCCCTTTCATCACGGACGGGCGCCTGGAAACCGCCGAGCTCTAGTAATTGCTTTTTTTCCCCCTCTCTTCTAGGCAAACCTCATGGATCATGTTACTAATTAACACAGCGCGGTCGCTTTCACTTTCACGGCCGCGCTTGTTTTTTTATTTAATTAACATTGTCTTCAAATCTTCTGTAGCCAGTTGATATTGTAGTATGGCACATTTTGCAGCGCTTATTCATGCTGTCGTTGTTTTGATTCTGTAGAAAATGTCTTCAGTGCAGAGAAATGTGCTTTATTTATTGAAGGCTCTGAAACATTAGTGGCCTGGAAAATGCTGATTCGGTGCACAGGAAAGCTTATGGGCTCCAACAACAATGGCTATCAGTTCGGCTGGCCAGCCCGCAGCCAAGCACAGGCTTGGAGTGCGCTTTGTTTACTCCGTTTGCCGTGGTTGCATTTTCCACTGACTTGGCTTTAAGGAAGAAAAACAACTCCATGTAACTGTTACTTACCTTCAATACGTGACGAGCAAGCACGGTCTGTGCGGGGTGCTATGCGAGGTGTTTATCACAGCCACACTGCTCTGCAACATAGCTTAAACACATTGGCAAAGCCAATAGCTCTCGCTAAACACTTATAAGGTCCCAAAGGCAAGACCTATTGGCTATGCCAATGCTTGTTCTACATTGCCAGAGGATGGAAAGTTTTGCAGTGATTGGTCATGGGGGGTGGGGGGGCCAAAGATAAAAAAGGTTGGGTCCCAAAAAGCATAGACTTTGTACTCGCGTGTAGCTGCCAGACGCCCATTCTGATTTCCATGGAATTTGGCAGGATTGTAGATTATGGTGTGCAGATGATCCTTTTTGGTGTTACAGGTAAGTAGGGTAAGTATTATTTACGTTATTTATAGGCATTTAAACTTAGTGATATCTGTTATTACAGTAGTTTTGCAAAATTACACGGTATTTCATGATACCACAGTGGTATATAGAGATGACAAGGCATTATGTGATTGGCTAATGACTGCCTTTACAAAAGATAAAAGAAGCAATGTTGTTTTAAGGTCGCTTTCCCTATGTTCTGGGTTAGGCCCTTAGATATTGGTAAGTTTTAGGTTTAATAATTATCCGTTCCTATTATCACTTAATTAAAGTGGTAAAAGATAGGGGAAATTCTTTATAAGTTTCTGTATATAGATATATATATATATATATATATATATATATATATATATTACAGGCTCAAGGTCAATAAACACCAGCACTCACGGGAACGTAGTCTCCCAGATTTTATTGGGATTCTTCAACACGACCAGACGCGTTTCGGCTGCCGCCTTTTTCAATAGTGGCCGGCGCCGACATAAAGCAGACTTTAAATAACATAATTTGCTAAACATTGACAAAGGACACCAGTCTTACTTCAAACCAAGGTGTCGGCCATTTGTAAACGTGCAATCGGTAAATAAAACAGGGAGAAACAAAATTTGTACCACATCTATCACGCCCTGAATGGGCACTTTTTGTGTTATAGTACATCTTATTTCATATATATATAGTTGTATTATTCAGCCCTGAATGGGCTTTACCGATTCTCGTCATAAACTCATTATGATACCCCACCGGGTTCAGTAAGAATGAACAAAATTCACATCATTCAATGTATGGCAATAAAATTAGATACAGTTCACATTTGAAAATAGTCCTTATTTTAAAGGTGTACAGCCATCTCTTCCCCACTATTCAAACCTCCTGGTATTTTAGTTTGGTTGTCAATGATGTATCTTGACTCCAATCTGCGCAGTTGTAACTGCCTATCGCCACCTCTTACACTGGCAGGTACATGATCCATACAGAAAAAACTCAACAAGTCTCTGTTACTCTGATGAAATACCTCAAAGTGCCTGGCCACCGGATATGTTACATCCTTGTTATTAATGGCTCTAAGATGTTCTAAAATGCGCACTTTGGTTGGGTGTATAGTACTTCCAATGTAACGCAAACCACACGGACACACTAAACAGTATACCGTGTGGCTTGTGTTACAATTCATCAGTTTCTTAATTTTCTTAGGTTCTTTCAAACCGGGCACTATGTAGTCTAGCACTTTTTTACTGTTTTTACAGGCCCTGCATTTTAAACATGGGAAAAACCCAAATAGCCTACCAAAAGTTGGTGGTTTATTCTCCTGAGCACAATGGCTTTGGACTAGACTATTTCGTAGTGACCTTGCCCTTCAAACAAATTTTGTTTCTCCCTGTTTTATTTACCGATTGCACGTTTACAAATGGCCGACACCTTGGTTTGAAGTAAGACTGGTGTCCTTTGTCAATGTTTAGCAAATTATGTTATTTAAAGTCTGCTTTATGTCGGCGCCGGCCACTATTGAAAAAGGCGGCAGCCGAAACGCGTCTGGTCGTGTTGAAGAATCCCAATAAAATCTGGGAGACTACGTTCCCGTGAGTGCTGGTGTTTATTGACCTTGAGCCTGTAATAGTGAAAGCGTGGTGTCCGTCACCACGTTACAAAGCACCCGGTCGTGAGTGAAGGAAGGAAGACGGAAATTGAGCGTGAATATATATATATATATATATATATATATATATATATATATATTTTGTTTTTTTAAATGTACTGAGTACCGTAGTATTGGCTTAGAAGTACTGCGGTAATAAAAAAAAAAGTTAAGATATTAAAAATACACTGTATTACACTATATTTTAAAAATATTATATACTACGGAGTATTTTTAACATATTTAATTATTCACAAAAAGGTGTACGGAGTACCGCAATAAAGATTTTGAATTTTAATTTTGAGTACCACAGTAATACCTATAAATTACCGTGCTACTTAAAAACAGTTTTTTAAATTGCACGGTTCTTCTTAAAGTGGTGTATCAATATATAGAAAAATGTAAATACATTTCTCTACATATTCCCACTTTAACAAGATGGTAATAGGTAGAGAACAACAATAAAACCTACCATATTCATATATTTAAGGTCCTAACCCAGAAGCAGCGAAACTGTGCTGAAAACTACTTAACTGCCTTTTACGTTTTTTAAACACAGCCATTAGCAAATGAGATACTGCCTTCTGATTGGCATGTATTGCAGTATACTGGGCACAAGATATAACTAAGTATTTTAACACTTATAACTTTTACACCACTTACACTATTTACACCTACTACCAAAAATTAACATTTACACATTTTAATATATATTACTGCCACATTACATCTACATCCGTTCACCCACTTACATGCTACATCTGTTCCAAGTACAACACTCCACTCTATACCACTCTACTCTATTCTACTGTACACCACTCTACGCCACTCCACTCTTACAGCCCACACCCCTCCATACAACACTCCAGGCTATGCCCATCCACTGTACCCCTCTCCCCACGACTCCACTCTATGCTATTCCAATGTACGCAACTTCACTGTAGCACACTACACTTTACTCTATTCCACTGTATGCGACTCCAGTCTACGCCACTCTACAATACCCTGTTCCACTATTTGCCATTCCAGTATACCCCACTCCATTCTACTCCCCTCCACTATTCTTCTGTACACCACTCCACGCCACTCCAGCCTATGCCACTCCACTGTACATCACTCCACTGTACACTACTCCACTCTAGGCTATTCCATTCTACGCCACTCCACTGTACACTGTTCCACTCTATGCTATTCCACTCTACACCACTCCATTCCATGACACGTTAATCCACTTTGTTATACTTCACTCCACACTGCTATGTAACGCCATTCGACTCCACTCCAGTCTGTTCCACTGCACGACGCTTTACCTCGCTCTACGCCACTGTACGACAATCAACTCTATGCCATTCCACTGTACAACACTCTACTCTGTGCAACTCCAGTCTACAAAACTCTATTACACTGTATGCCACTCTGCCACTCAACACTCTGCCCATCCACTACACGGTATGGCACTATAGGACACACCACACTATAGGACACAGCACTCCACTGTACGACACTCTCGTCCAATGTACGACAATGTACCACATCCACTGCACAACATACCTCTCTACAACACTCCACTATGCGACACCACAGTGTACGAGACTCTCTGCCACTCTACTGTACGGCAGTCCACTCAACAACACTGAACTATACGTCACTGCTGCACTGAACTCATGCATCTACATAGTACAACACTCATTCCACTCTAAGCCACTGTACGACACTCTACTCTAGGACACTCCACGACACTCCATTCCACGACACTCCATTCCACGACACTGCAGTCAATGACACTCCACTGTACGACACTCAACTGTACTGAATGGCACGCCCCTCAACTATACAACACGTCACTCCACTCTGATACTCCACTCCATGACTGACTGCACCACTCCACTGTACAGCACTTTACTCCACTATACCCTATGCCTCTACACTCTATTCCACTACACTCTATTCCACTGTACAAACATTAGAAATTCTAAGCTTATAACTTAAATTTAGAAAATATGTACCACATTCAAATCACTATACATCGCGCATCTTCGTACACACTCTTGTCACATCACTCGCCACACTGCGTTAACTGTAACTCACGACTGTACCATGCATGCACTGAGTTGTATATACTGAAAAAAACAAATGAAACAAAGGTTAAAGTGCAATTATACATAGGAGATTCACTATACTGAACTGACATAAGTATAACTTGCATCATCATAGATTTGAAATATCATCAGTGATGTGATTGAACACCTCATGAGTTATGTAATATGTGAGGTCATAAGCAGGGCATCAGGAAGGTGCAAGTTAAACTTGAGTTAGTTACGTATAACTGGTGAATTTCAGTGTTGTTTTGGTTTTTAAACATTAGTTTTCATAATATTACAAGATCTACGTATATCTCCATTTTAACCTTTGGTTTTTTTTTTAATGAATTTCTAAGTTTTTTAATGCAAGTTAAAATCTTAGTACCTTACCTATGTATAACTCCACTTTAACCGTAGTTTTTTTTTTCAGTTAATTTTTTTAATGTTTTTTTAATGTAAAGTAAGACCTAAGCATACTTCAGTTGAGCACGGCAGGTCCTGCACCCAAACCCACGCACACAGCCTCTCCCCTGCCACACACTGCCTTTTGCAGTGCGCCGTGTGGGGTTGCCTACAGGGCACCCAACCCCCTGCAGGTGGCAAATGCCACAGACATCCAACCCACACTCCCTGGGGAGTACCACGGGATTGGCAGCACAATATTTTTGTTTTTTATTACCTCAGGACAAGGGAATAGAGTCCCTTAGTTCTCACAATGGCAGCTGTAACACTTCTGTTGATGTTGTGGCCTTTTTATCAAATCTCTCGACTACGCCCAGATATCATTATTCTTTGAACCGTCATTCCTCAAAAACAGCTAAATGAATTTACACTAAATCACAAAAAGCTTGCTTTACGAGTTAGGATCTAGCTTTTTGCTAAACTTAGTGTAATTCTGTTCAGCCGTTATTTCTGTATCTTGGTCTAAAATTCCTATGGAAAATTGCATAGAACGAATGTGTTTTTAGAAACACCCCCCCCCTTTCTTGGCCCCGGCTTGATGGATCACCTGGAAACCTTCCAGGAAGCAACTGAGGTAGATTAACTTATTTTTTGGAAAGTTGCTTGAAGGTGTGTCAAACAACGCCAAAGTTATTAGCATAAAAATACACTCTTGCTACGGAAACATTGACTTTCATATAGCTTCACAGTGTATGTATGTATGTGTATATATATATATATATATATATCCTCTCTAGTGCTTTTCTTGGGATATCTGGAGCCATGGAGGCACAAATGGATTAGAATTTGGACACAGGACTTGCACCCGTTGATTTGCAACAACGTTAGGGTGATATATATGTTGCTCAAAGCAGGGAAACCAAGATCTAACACAAGTTATTGTACTGCCTCAACCTCTTCTAACAATGCCACCTTACTGTTTTCTGGCTGTAACTGTTTGCACAAGTAAATCTTACATGCATATTGGTGTAAAGTCTGAAGTCAAGTGTAGCTGACAGCTGGCTCATTTCTGTTTTGGCAATTGTGTACCTGGTGCTTTGGAAGCTGTCAGATGTTCCTGGCTGTGCCAGATGTTCTGGAAAAAGGAAGACTGGCCTAGCTATTGCAACCAGGCTGCCAGAACAGTTGTAAGCTTTCTTGTCACACATTTGTGTACTCTAGGACTCATTATTTTACCAAATGGTCCTGGGTAAGGCACATCATGCTGACACCTTCCCCCAGAATGGTCTCGGCTAAGGAGAACCATGCTCACAGCTGACATCTCTAGCAACACAGTTAATTATTGCGATGAGGGTGGTGGCCCAGTGGTCCTGAGGCCTTCTTCATCCTGATTTTTTTTAATTGAGGTGGGCCTGGAACAGCTGTGTTATTACTGTTTCCAACTGAAAACGGGGCACTAGAGGTCTAAGGAAGTGTGTATGTTGCGTATGCGAGTTTCTTTGTGTGTGCCTCAACCTGTGTTTGGGTGTCTGATCTTGTGAGTGTCAGATTATGTGCATGGTCACATGAATGTTTGTCAGTGCCTGGTGAGTTGCATGGCTATTTGATTGCATGCTTTGATATCTGATCACAGTTGTTGGTGCCTGTTGGCATGCATGAGTGTCTGCTGGGAAGCATGAGTGCCGGTTGGCATGTATGGGTGTCTTTTGGCGTATGGTTGTCCGATAGTTATGTGGTTCGCTGATGTTGAATGTGGGGGACGTATGATGTTAGCTGTGTGGATGGATAACAGTGGGTGTGTGTATGATGGGTGTGTTGGATATGATAGTGGGTGTGTGGCTGGTTGTGCGAGTGTCTGAACACATGACACAGGTACATTTTCATTTTTTTATGTAACTGTTTTCTATTATTTACAAACTGAATGTAATATAGGCATATACATAGTGGACACTTGCACTGTATGTTCCCATTATCCCTTATATGTAAGTGGGTATCTATAGCGCAAACCTAGCCAAAAGACAGCGGAGTGCTGTATAGGGTCAAAGACCAGCACAAAGTCAATGAGTGATGAGAAGTAGCTGGTTTGTGAACTGTAATGCATTGTGTTGTAGAGTTATTTAAAGAGGTGCGTCTTCAACTCTTTAAACTTTCCTAATTTATAGCAGAGTTGTGATTCATCCTACAGTGAAGTAAGGAAGGTGAAGTATTTTGGTAGTCTTCCTATAATTTTGTACCTCATGACCAGTTGGCGCCACATTTAGCAAGATTAATGGCCTTAATTTTAAGATGGCTTTCACCAACTTTGTTTCACACTCTAAATAGAAATAGCCACTGTAATTAAGGTTGTCATTGGAAAGGCTGCTTTTGATTTTCACCTGTGACTTTGATCCACCATGACTAATGTTCATCTGATCCTGGATTACAGTACGGGTGCACGGTCCCGGTTTGTGCCAGGTACACATTTTAAGAGGTGACCGAAACCCCCCCTGCACTTTAAAGAGGTGACCAAAAGCCCCCTGAGAGTGTTCCTTCATGTGCATGGGGAAGACCCTCTCAAGATAGCGCTGGTGCTACATGTTCACCAGTGCTACCAGTATTACAGAAGGGTCTACGCAAGCATCTGCAGCCCATTCTGCAATACATAAAACCCGAAGGGTGCACAAAGTGGGCGCACACAGCCGTTGTGCCCTCTGGGTCACTATGCTTAATACGGCCCCAGATTTGGAAGGCATGTATGGATCTGCCTCATTTGGTACTTCCTTCAGGTTTGCTTATTTTTCATGTCCATGCATGAGTTATTTGCTTGAAAAGAGTGGGAATATTAAAAAAAGGTAAATAAATCCTCTGACTGGTTAAATATTTCTGATGTTTTTGAAAAGAAAGATTTGCTGGAATCCCTCTGAAATTTGTTCAAAAAGCAGTCACTTGTTTCTCTTGCATTTGATCATGAATCTCATGATGTTCACAAATCAAAGGAGTCAAAGCAAAGGATATGGATGCTTTTGTCATATGAAAACATGGTCCACAAACATTGAGATAGCTTAAAAAGAATCGAGCGGCTGTGTTTTTTGTGTGTTTTAAAAAAAATTATAATATTCAACCTCCCCAGCCCACTGAAGTGTTGGGTGTGTGTATTTTAATAACCCCCACCTTGCCCAGGAACAGTGGTAGTATATATCGCTGCCACCCTGGGTGTGTTGGAGAGGGTTAAATTCAGAGTGGGACAGCTACCTGGCTGCTGCCTCTGCATCCTGTGCATAGTTTCAAACCTGGTGCTGGGTAGATTGTGTGCCCAGCCCTGTTTCCTCAATTGAAAACCCAACTCTGGGAGAGAGGCTATCTCCTATTCCAGTGCTGTTGCATATTCTGAATACAGTGCAGGGTCAGATTTATGCTGCCCCACTCATCTGTGGCCCACAGAATTTGGTGCTTGGGCAAGGGGGGGGGGGTTGGAATACACTACCGAAAAATTATGCAGTGTAGAAAAGGGCCAGACACTACCACACACATTTAAAGCAGGATTGTTGCAGAAGCTTGTACCCCCACCACTTGCTCTTGGACATGGCGCAGGAGTATGAAGCGCTCTTCTGACCTCATAAAGGCATTTTCTGTGTAACCAGTTTCCCGTGGCCAAAACATACTACCAGTTTGCAGTATTCGAGACAGTGTTTGTTGAGTTTTGTGAGTTTGGGAAAGGTAGGTATTAAGTACTACAGATGTAATGTAAATAAGTCTTATAAAGCGCGCAATTACCCGCAGGTGTCTTGGCGCTAGCTTAAAGTAGCTGAAGAAAATACAGCAATAAGTCTGGGTTAGCAGGTGTTGAAAAGCCAAGTTTTCAGCGGTTTCCTAAAGTTCAGCAGATTGGAAGCATTTTTGATATCTGGTGGTAAAGCATTCCAGGCTTTCGCCATACCTAGAAAGAAGCTCCTACTGCCCCAGAGGACAGCCGGAATCTGGGAACAACAATGAGTTTAGCAGAGGCCGATCGTAGGGTTCTGACTGGGTTGTACCAGTTGAAGCTATGCTTCAAATAGGTCGGGCCTAAACCGTGAAGTGCTTTATAAGCAATACAGAGTGCCTTGAAAGTTCATCTCTGTCTGATGGGAAGCCAGTGTAGGTTTTTAATGGCTGAGGAGACAGAATGGTATTTTGGTAGCTTTAATAGGAGCCTAGCTGCCGCATTTTGCAAAGTTTGTAGACTATTAAGAGAATATTGGGGGGCAGTGAGAAATAGACCATTGCAGTAGTCTAGTTTAGAGGTGACAAGTGATGCAATTAGGATTTTTTGCAAATGTGAAGGGATGAAAGGAAAAATCTTTAACATCCTTAAAGTATAAAACATCGAGGATGAAAGAGCATTGACGTGATTATTGTAGGTTAATTTATGATCAATCAGAACTCCCAGATTCCGAGCTATAGTGGCGGGAGTGGGCAGATTACCCATTCCTGCTGGCCAACATGAGGACGTCCAAAGGAAGTTTGTACTCCAAAGAGTATGATTTCGGTTTTATTCGCATTCAGTTTAAGACAGTTCTTACTCATCCATGTAAATAACAGCTTGCATACAGTCGTGGAATCTATTGCTGACTTCTTGATCTTTTTTGGCCAGAGATTCGACAATCTGGGTGTCTGCATAGGATGTTAAAGAAAAACCAAAGCTTTTTATGAGGTTGGCAAGGGGTGTGATATAAATATTAAATAAGGTAGGGCTGAGTGAAGAACCCTGAGGAACTCCACAAGGGAAGGAGAACGATTGAGAAGTATAGTCGCCATGCTTGACGGATTGTTCTCTATCAGTGAGAAAAGATTTTAGAAGGGTCCACGCAGTACCACTAACATTGATTTCCAATAGGCGGTTTAGCAGTAGTCTGTGGTCTACCGTATCAAAGGCGGCTGAGAGATCAAGCAGTATCAGTGCTGCGCCTTGGTTCTGATCGAGTGACTGCCTGATCTCTTCGATTGCCTTGATTAAGGCTGATGGTGAAGAGATCAGAAAAAGTGTTGCAACCCTGTTTATCTCAGTATTTTACTTGTTTTGTAGTGGTACTGAGTGGGAGCTAGAGAAAAGAGTTTGATTAGGTATGCCTTGAGGTGGCCAGTTTACTGGAAATGTTCTTAGTGTGTGTGGCCAAAGAAGGAATAGGTGCTACTAATATTTCCCCTTTCCCAACGCCACAAGCGGTTTAGGGGATGGGGCAGATTTGAGTCTTCTAAATCAACGGTAGAGGAAAAGTGGTATTTTATTTCAGTGTGCTTTGTGCCAGTGACGAGGATTTCAACCATTCGTGCTTGCTTTGTCAAGATGTTAAAGTCCAGAATAGGTTTAGAATGGTCAATTTGAGTGTTTAACATATCTGGCCAACATATAACTTCACTTAGAAGATGACTTTGCTGAAGGTGATGGCTTTAGAAAATGTACATTTTTAGGGAGTAAGGGCGGAGATTTGGGGAACGCCAATAAATTTGCTGTTTCGAGTAAGAGCAGTGTTTCTTTGACACAGGAGGAGCTCTTGTGGAGGAAAGATGGAAGAAGTCTCAGTCCCTGAGATGCCAGCCACATCATATAGCCTATCCAATAGTACTGAGTGGTCCAGGGTGTAGAGAGCAGCAAACAAGTCCAAAAAGGCAAGAATGGTCGAGGACATGTGGTCGCATATGGTTTGGATATCATAGGATTAACACCAGGTTGGTTTCAATGCCAATTCATTGATTGGAATACAGAATGGATTCTGTGGAGTGGCTGGTGTGAATCCTGGTGTTTTTGCAGTGGAGTAGTGTTTTTCTTAGAATCTTCATAAGGAGGGGAATGTGTGAGGTTTCGTAGTTATCTGTGCTAGAAAGATTAAATGAAGTTTATATTTAGGGAGGTGCTGTTGGTTGTATCCATCTTGGCTTGTTTCAGTCTGTATTAAACCGTTTCTGTACTCCCTTTTAAGTATTTTCAAAATTGAAATCTTATACACTGCTTTGTCTTCTTTTTGTTCCATGCAGCATGTAAATTTAGACCTGCTGCATCCCTTGCATACGCTCAGGAACCTAATGTACCTGGTCAGCCCAGACACTGAAAGCTTGGGCAGGTGAGTTTACATTCCTTAGTTTTAAGAATTATTTGTGAAAAATATCTTCATAGTGTTACAGAAAAAGTAGTTAAAATAAATCCTTAATATGATCACAGACCTCATACTATCTCTTGGACCCATGTTTCCTCTCATTTTCAACTTAAGCTTGTGGGATCTGTTTTTCCACAGATCGTCAACATGTCCTGAATTATGGGAATGATTCTAGACTACTTCAAAAATGTTGTCAAAACAGTCATACAAAGCCAACTGGAAACAGCATCCATTGTGTATTCAAGGCAGAGGATTATTTGACCATCCTCTCTCTCGACGCCTGCTATTCATTGGACCAGAGACCATATTAATGGATGACCATAAACAGTTACTCTTTGCTAGAAATTATAGCAAATTGATATAAGATTATATGCAATTGGTTGCCAGGCTGGTAAAAGTTTACATTGACACTTCAGGCTACCGTACACTGATCATTCGTAGCTGCACAAACCACATTTATGTTTTGGTACTAATATTATCAGATTGCCTCTTAATGGCATGGGGCTACTGGTTTTTGATCAATCCTTTTCAGAAGTTTTTATCAGAGTTTCTTTTGATGGGTTTTGGCACCAGATGCCTTCTATGGTTGAGGTTTTTCTGTTCCTCTAGAAGTTGTTAAAAGAACCATTGACAGGACACCTTGTGGTTGAGATTTTTGAGTTTAGGTGGGGCAAGTTTATTTGCAACTTTTGTCTTGATGTAGTTCTCTACAAGTCGGGTAGTGTCTTTATTTGTTTGAGGACATAAACATTGAGGTTATTTGGAACTTAATAGGGACTGGTTGACATTATTAAAGACTCTGGCCAAGATCATATGTTTCCTGGAGGAACTGTGGAGAACTGCACCCCCTCCACCTTTTTTTTCTATTTCAGTTTTCACGGATAATTAAGAAACCTGAGGGAATCATAAAGTCAAGTGCTCGCTGGAATGAGTCGGAGATCCATTTTTCTGTGAGTAATAGAAGGTTAAGTTTGTGGGACTGGATCAGTTCTTTATTTTCATTGCAACAACTAGTTGATGATCTCCATTTGTGGAGCGGGCGATCGAGAATGAATGGAACAAATTTACAGATGGGAGGGAAGATGATGGGGACTTGTAAGAGCTTTTGAAAGTTTGTTTGGGTATTTTTTGGGCGAGCAGTGATTCGTCAGTCTCTTGAATATTGGAACAAAAGAGGCAACAACTGTTACATCACAGGAGTGGGAGAGTTGGTGGATTGAGGATTGCTATCATCATCATCTGGAAGAGGTTGAAGGGGTCATGTGTAGGGTGGTATCTAGAGAAGACAGTAAGAGGTCCAAGGGAGGGTAGGTTCTTATCCTCTGCGATAGTTAAGTGCTCACTGAGTAAGGCGGGAATGGGTGGGGTTCTGAGTCAATAGTAGACTGGGAGGTGGTACAGTTTGCAGAGTGATTCAGGGAGTTGTCATCCTTGGCAATAGTGGAACATATAGTTTTATTGCATTGGGAGAGAGCTTCTTGAGATCCATCAGAGGGATTGGTGGAGATCTGAGAGAGCAGGTGAGAACTGTTTAAATTCAAGGGACTTCAAGGCACTGGTCAAAGAAATTGATGAGGGTAATAGTTTCACATTAGATAGAAGAGAGTCAATTTTGTCAATGAGGGCGTTCTGTTTATGGGTGGTCTGAAGAGTGTTTGCATGGCAGGGGGATTCTGAATGGCAGGGGCCAAGCATTACTTGTTTTGTAGGTTCAGTTAGGATGGGAGAGGGAGACAAAGGGGATTCCAGTATATTGGTAGGAGGGCAAAGTACTTCACTTGGAGTTAGATCTGTGCCAGAGTGGATGAGCTAGAGGAGTCTAATTGAAATAGTAAACGTTCTGGAGCTAAAAATGATTCTATCTCCGAGATGAGGGTGGATATATTTCTTTGGTTGGAGTTGTGGGGGCTTGATCTGTGTACGTGTGTCTGGCTAAAGAGGACATGATGGAAGCATCTTTGGAGTGAAAGTATGTTCTGTTGAAGATCTGATGGACAACAGGGTGGAGTCTCTGTGAGTTGCTCTTTAGAGATGATTGGAGGAGAAGAAGGGGAAGGGATGACAGGTGGTGAGGGGAAGGAGATGTTTAAGTGCCTTTCAGGGCAGTTGAGAGAGGTAAGAGGAGTACTGGTTGAGGAGAATTGAGACAGGCGGTAAGGCTAGACAGAGGAGAAGCCGATGCAAGGATGGCTGAGTTCAGTGAGGGGAGGGAAGGAGTGGAAAGGCCAGTAAGGGAGTGTAGCAGTGACTTAAATTCATAGTTGAGTGTCAGGACGTCATCCATGGATTAATCCTTATCTTGCCATTGTTCAAGATTGAGATGGACAACTTCCCACTGTTGAGGGGAAATAACATTTTTTTTTTTTTCATACAAAACTTTTGTTTACATCTATTGCTGGCACTTCTTTAGAGAGAATTTCTTCCCAGAGCGAGAGGTTGTGGGTGAAGAACAGGAGGTTCGTTTTTAGTCATCCTGTATGAACACAATGGTATTGGTCAGTGCACAGTGTCTGGTAGTTCTCTCATGATTTTGTGCTTGATGTACCTTGAAACATTCTTGTAGAGAATAAGTGGAAAATTATTTTGCATTAGTGGTTTGAGCCATGGTGGAAAGTCTCAGTGGGAGGGGGAGGACTTTTCTTTCCAAGGAGAGCATTAGGTGGTCTACACTGAGTGGGATTATCTTAGCCCTATATATATTTCGGCCTTCAGGGGCGTCCTTTGTGAATTTGTTGTATATAAATTGCGAGTGGTCTACTTTTCTGAGATAGGAGGGGAGCTGATAAAGGGAGTCACAGATTTGTGGTTCGTGGGCTGTTCAAATCAGTGATCAAGGCTTTTAAAAATAAAGCATGTGGCTATATATAGATACAGCAGCACTTAGTTCAGGTACATGAAGATTCTTCTTAGAAAGGTAGCTCTACTGCAATGACAATGGATATTTAGAATTCAGTTATATGGCTGTCAAGGATTTAAGCACGCAGGATCTTTGTGTAAATGTAGTTTGTTTGCAGTTACCAAGACTGTTCTGTTAAGAATTCCAGCACACAAGTTCAATTCTATCAGCTAAATGGAGGCACAACCTGGGCACTGTCAAAAAAGAATGGCTGACTGAGTTCTGTTCTTGTTGGCTGGGCGAGCGAGTCCTCTTTCTTTGTCAATAGCTTACTCTCATCCAGGAAGTCCTGAGATGGCTCAGCAAGTGAGTCCTCTTTCTGTGTCTATGGCTATTTTTTTCCACGAAGCCTCAAGATCCCCCAGAATTCCCCAGTCAGCTCCATGGGGAACCCTGCAATTGCAGTTGGTCTACCGAGGGACGGGTTATGGGGTCTGGATCAGGTGGGTCTACAGAGGCAGTCAAGAGCTCAAGGAGAGCGAATGTGCATCCGGCATTGCAGGGGCAATTTCTTGATGCAGATCCTCAGCTCTTGAGATCCATGACTGATCTGGAACCCCGCTCCACTGGAGATGAGGCTTCAAGTGGGCAGGGAGCAAAGGTAGAGGTCTGAGAAAAGGAGTTACACCATCAGGCGATCCTCAGTCGACAGAGCTCTTCGAGGGGCTCCTACTTGTCCGTCATCCTAGTTGAGACCTCTAAGGCTTTAAGCTTTCTTGACAGCAACGAACAGTAAGAACACTGGTGTGTCAGACTGCTGCGTTATAACACAGAAATAGTAGTTACATGCAATATGGTTGGAGACTTCACTGAACCCAAGCTATGGCCATTTCTGTCATAGATGGCAACACAAGAAAGTAAGGCCTCTGACGAACTTAAAATGATTAGTTCCCCCCCTCACCCCACAGATATCCTGAAATTAACTCGCTCCCTTACTCTAAAACAAGAATTATCCTAAAATGAATACAAATCTAACCATAAAAATGCAAGCTTTAGGTGGAGATGGAAATGAGCTGAAGATGGGAAGACCCCTCTCAGCTGGTCTGCAGTCCCATTCTGCTACCCTGAAAAATATGTTGTAGGGTGAGAGAGATGTACTTTAGCCCATTGACATGTACCATGTTTCACTCCCACTCCGTTGTTTCATGTATCACCTTGCCACCTAATTGGTGGGACTTGTTAAGACTCCATTCAATAAATGGGAGATAAGAATGTGCTTAGCACACTGTGTATTGCTGTTGGTTCCCACCAGTTTGAGGAATGGGCACCTTCCACTCCCTTGTGCTCATTGCGAGTCTAAGACTGCCCCAGAACTCAGGAGACTGATATTGGTAGAAATCATACAAAGGCAGGGAGTGTGATTAAGCTTGATGGGGATTCACTTGTTTCTGGTACCATCTTTATTGTGAGTGACTTTAAACATATTACACAGGCCATATCTCACACCACAGAAAATCGGACGCCTATAACCAGGAGTTCGGTCCGATTGTATTGGATGCTATTATTCCCCTGTAGATTTCCATCATACCATCTAGGACTGCCCCCTCCTGGAGTTTTGGAACCGTGTAGATCACACTCTTAGCAGTTACCAAACAAGCATTTGCAGTTAGCGCTGTTGGCGTTGAAAATAACAATGTTTTTTACTTTTGTTTTTTTTTATTTGCAGTGGAGTGATTATATTTGCATAGCACTATTGCCAATGGTCAAAAAAACATTGTCATTCATTTTCAACACCAACAGCTCTAACTTTAACAAATGCGAGATCTATTGCATTGGAAATGCAATCTGTCTCGCATTTGTTGGAGTTGGAGTTATTGGCATTATAAATGCCAATGTTTTTTACCTAGCCATGTTGCAGGGTGCAGTACCATATGTGGTCAAAAGAGGTCCCTTGGGACCTCTTTTGGCCACATATGGTACTGCACCCTGCAGAGTTGGAGTTATTGGGGAGAGGATGTAGCCTTACAGCTAGAGCGATGGACCTCTAAGATGGGGAACCGGGTTCGGGTCTCGGCAACAACGCTCAACATCTTGTGATTCTGGGCAAATCACTTAATCTTCCCGTGCCTAACAAAAAAATTAATGTGTCCTTGTGTAACGAAACTGGTGCTCATGTAAAGCGCTCTGATACCCGATATCTTCAAGTCTAGTTTGCGCTATATAAAACTCTAATAAAAAAATAAAAATTACCATTATAAATGCCAATGTTTTTTACCTAGCGATGTTGCAGGGTGCAGTACCATATGTGGCCAAAAGAGGTCCCATGAGACCTCTGTTGGTCTCATAAGGTACTGCACCCTACAGAAGATATGGTAAATCCACCCTACCCGTAAAGCATTTCATGCAAGACAGTACCAGAAGTACATTCAAATAGCTATGTCCATATATACAATTAGTAGATTTGAAATGTAACAAAATAATTATTATATTAATTCCGGATTAGGTTGTACTGTGTGGAGCTGATGAAGGGAAATTTATAGAAGGTCTCATATAAATGTGAGATGTGCTAGTGAGTAAACTAACCACTGCAAGCCTTGCTTAGGACCAAGCGTGTGTCCTGCCTGAAGCCCTTTAAGAAAATAGGGCGCTGAGGCTGTAATTAAAACCTAGGGACTTACAACACATGTAACAGGGGGTGTCCTCATGGGAGTTTACAAGTAGAGACAAGGCAGTACTAAGTAGGGACTACTAAGCCTGTTGACCAATGAAAAGCCACCATTTACATAGGACAGGAACAGGAGCCAATTAAAAAGATGGGCAGAAAGTGGGCGGAGCTTTATGCCCATATCCTGAATACAGCATGTCTCGAAGAGACAGCGCAAGCACTGACTAGGCGAGACCTAAAAAGCGAAATTGACCACCACTGAAGCAGTGGAATAGCTAGTCCATTTGGCGCCCCTCAGCCGTAAGAGCGGAGGTGGAGGGATGCTGGCAAACGAATCCTGCATTTGCCACCCCGCGCAGCCGCAGGTAGGAGCGGGGGAGGCTGCCGCCCCCAAAACTCATGCCGCCCGGAGCAGATCACCCCCCCCCTTGCTACGCCACTGCACTGAAGCCTGTCTGTTACGCATGTCACCCAGGTCCCCAAAAACAAGAGTGACATTGAAGTTCACAGACCTCCTGTGGCTCCTGATCAAAAGTAGAATAAGTATGTGCTGAGGATCTGCATACCTCCCCCTGGAGCAACTTGGAAGGCCAACGCCCTCTTTTGGACAGAAGCAGAGAGTAGGGCACACCACAGGGAAGAGAGGTACGGCCCACGGTGACAACCAATTGTATATTAATGGGACACTCTAGTGCTTGACCTGAAGCACTACAGAGAGGACGATGAGAGACCCCTGTGAACCCGCTTCCTGTATTTAGTTGCTTAAACTACCGGCCTGAACGACCCTCAGTAAGAAAGGGACCATAAACACTCTGGAATATGCCAACCCACTCCACTTCCTTCCTTCCCCTGCCCTACTACAGAGGCCACCTACAACCCCCCATGTACTGAACACCCCTGTGATAGTCGAGAGGCCCCCCAGCCATTGTATAGCAGTTTCAAATTAAGGCATGTCCTGCACCTACTGCCCAGCTGTTGCTGCAGTCAGTAATCCCTGAAACTGCAACCATTCTTGCTAATACCCTTGGATTTTGAATGACGAACTTTATCTGTGACTGGATTGCTACCATATTCTCTGGAGGAATGAACTCCCTCCCTGTGCTCATGCGAAACGGCCCATTGCCTTGCTCGGTCTGTCCTAGTAAAAGGGGTAATTTTGTTTTGTTGATAAGGAAGTCAAAATTCAAGTGGCATCAGGCAACTATAATGCAGAGGAACCACTGATGTTCCACTTGAATTGGTAGATGAATGTTTGCATATGCTAGGGATCCCTTCAAGTACTCCTCCAGGATTTCTTGATTTGTTGTCATCTTGAAAGCAGTATATTGACAAATCTGGTGACCTCCATGAGCCTTAGAACTGGAATTCTGAAGTGGCCTTGGTGATCTGTTCTTGTTTTTCTAGACATCTTTATAGTAGAGATACCATGGCTCTGGAGGATCCAATGCAAGCTCCAAGGTGGAGTCTGAGTTTAATACCTGCAGCATGCGCTGGTCATGGTTTCACTGTTCTCTTAGTAACTGAATATGTCCTTTTTGAACCTATGGGAGTACCACAGTCTTGAATAGGAAAAGGACTGTGGCTGCTGTATAAGTACGGGCCAGGGCCTGGGACTGATTTTTCTCATGAAGCACCACACCCGCCATGGGCCTTCTAAAAATGGAACAACTTAAAGAAGAAATCAGAAATAAGATCATAGCTTTCTTACCCTTAGATCCTCCAACTCTGGCCCAAGAAATCTGTACATAAGTGTAGCTGTATCATTACATTCGGTTGTGCTGCATCCAGTTTCCAAGCACTGAACACAGGCCTTGAAATGTAGTCAGAAAAAAACCTGACCAGTTGGTCCATGGACCTTAATTCTCTTGTGGTCATTATTCTGAATAGCGTCATACAGTTAGTGGGAACCATAAGTGAGTTGTAGACCTAATGGGAGCCAGTTTATGAACAAGTTGGAGAGGTGGAAAACAGACAGGTAAAGTGCCTTCATGTTTTCGATCCATTTGGTCTAATGGAATGACTTTGGGCTGGAGATCAATAAATTGCATAATAGAATTCACACTCAAGTGATTAATGGTGTTAGAAAAAGGCTGGGAGGGTGGAGTGATCATCTTCTTTCCGTTCTTTGGCCAAGATGTTTTAATTGCTGTACACATGAGCAGTAAATTTATCTCTGTGATCAGTATTTGAGGAAATCACCCCTCTAGTGAGGGTATTTTTGGCCCTCAAACCAAAGGACTGCAGTGATTTATTACAGTACTTCTGACAGCTAGGTCGCTTATATATGTTTGCTCTTCTAGCTTTGCCTCTGTGCAGTTCTTATTAGAGGAATCTGGGTTTCCCTTCTAGCCTTTTCCTGATGTTCCTTCATACAACCCTGTGTGACAGCCACTGCTATCATATTTATCATACTTCAGAGATTTCTACTGGCGGAGGCTCGTGAACGCATTTGAGGGGTTCAATAGTGAGCACTGGCCCAATGCTTCCCTCCATTCTAAACTGCTTATCTGATCATAGCATGCAGATTGCTTGCTCATTAGTATGTATAACCCATCATTGATTTTTACAGACGCCTCACCCCTGGTCCATTTTAGGCCTTTTCCCCATTGTTTTGTTTTTTAAAATATAATTTTAATTGTTTTATGCATTCGACAAGTACATTAACATACAAATCACAAGATCCCTCCACCACCCCAGAGTCCGAACACTGCAGAACCACAGCAGAAAAGTCCATATCATCACCCCCATCTACTCCATCTCACTGATCCTCCCAGTCTCCTGAATCCTTGTGTATGGTCCACTGAATTGAATGATCTCTTCCCTCCCAGCTAGTATTGGACTTATGTACTCACCTTCAACCCTCTTTCTACCCACATGCATGTCCCAATTTCCCCATATTTTATCAAATTTCCTTTGTAGACTTCCTTTTCCATTATTCTACAATATTCTATTCCAAGCTCCCTGTTCTGGTGCCTAGGGGGAATTCCAGAACCCCATTTCTGAACAATGTCCCTTTTGCCACCCTTTTCCCCTTTGTTGACTTGGCAACCAAATCAATGGATCTCTGATGCTTGCCTGATGGGGAACAACAAAACACAACTGAAAATTAAGGAGAGGGGGGGATTGCCATACAATCTTTCTTAAAGTAATACTGGGCTATAACAACTCATGTTATAGGCTGTAACACAAGCCCCAGGAGCATCAGGGAAGGCCTTGCTCAAGAAAATACCAGAAAACTGGATTCGGGTACTGTTCTATTTTTAAAAAAGAATGCTTGGTTATCATTTACAGAATTATATATACACTCACTTACTTGTCGGGATGGAGGAGCAATCTGGTTTCCAGGTGCAATTTCAAAATTAAGTTGTCCTGGTCTTTCAGAGACAAGAGGCCTGAGTAATGGAGAATAAAAAAGAAAAAGATAGGAAAGAGTAATCTTGGTAGCGGTCTCCACGGCGAGTACTCATCTCATTGTCATGAGAAAGTGACATAGAAGCCGGATGACGAGGCGATAATCTTGATATTTCTCATTTGTTTTTTGTTTCAAAACATTTTATTCAGAGATTTTCAATAAGATATAAAGTGGTTAAAAAGAAGCCAGAAAAACAAAGTGCACATCTCAATTGTGCCGGTGGTTAATGGTAACCTTATAACCATTCAAAAAAACTGTAGTAGTCATCACATGCAAGATTAAAAACGTATCATGAAAAGATCGAACTGTAATCTAAGATATGAAGACTAGTTGTATGAACTAGATTTGGGAGAGGATGTGGCCTAATGGCTAGAGCGGCCAACCTCGAAGCTGAGAAGCGGGTTAGATTCCCCGTGGGGACGCGCAACATCCTGTGATTCTGAGCAAATCACTTAATCTCCCCGAAAGCTAACAAAATTAATGTAGCCGTCTGTAAGGCAACTGGTGCTCATGTAAAACCCTATGATACCTTCAGGTCGAGCTAAATAAAACTAAAAAAAAAAAGATGTATGCTGATGAACCGGTCACATCAATAATTATGAAACTCAGTCATAATAACCACTCCGGAAAATAAATGGGAAAGAGAAGAGATGGGGAGGAAAAAGAGAAGGCCATAAAGGCCAGTAGGAGAGAGGGAGCGTCTAGAACATAAATTGGCATGTGGTACCCAGAGAGAAAGACCAGAAAATAAACGACCTAATAGTCATTTACATTGTACTGTGAGTGAGTAGCAGTAATTATGTGATAAAGGAGTAGAGAGAGTTACACACTTTCTGTGAAACTCGGGGGTTACCGAGTACTATCATTTGTCCACAATGAGTACTCCTGAGAAAGGTGACCCACAAATATGGCAAGAAACTTGAGTCCCAAGTTTCATATATTCAGGGAGAAGAGAGGTCCGACTGGGCGACGATAGATCCTTGAAGTAAGTATGACATTAGGACGACGTCCCACTCTCCGGAGTGAATATATGAAACTTGGGAATTTCCCGATGTGTTTCTATAACAGGACAGTTAAGTATACACTATAATCCTCACTTGGAAAATAAATTGTTGGGAGGTAAAATACGGAATCTATATCCTGAGGAATGCCATAGACCCCCAAGGGGCTATGAAAATTGGCAAGAAACATGTCGCTATGAAACAGAGAAGGTGACGGACACTAATTTCTGAAGTACACCCGCAATATACATTTTTTTAACCCTATCAGGAAGGACCCAAGAATAAAGTAATATAGAGCGTACCCTACTAGATAGTTTTAACTAAAATTACTGCCTCTGCATAAATGGATCCCTAGAGGTTTTTTTTTTTAAACGTTTTGCGCTCCACTCTGTATGTTGCCTGCAGCAGGGTGTAGAAGTGGCCCTATGATGAAGCATGCCACTATCTAGTGGGTGAGGGCAGTATTAAAAACCCGGAGGTTTTTCCTGGACACAGTTATCAAATACTTACTGAATTCAAAGGCCTTCTCTTTTTTATGTGTGTGGTTAGACATTTTTGAGGGAGGACTAGGGAAGGCTTTTCTCCTCTCGTCCCTTCTTTTTAGAGTCTGATTAATGCCTGAATTCTAAACCTAAGAATGACTGTGGCAGAATCCTATTGATTAGCTCAACAATGTAAAAAATATTTCACCATAACCATATTTTTCATACTCCATCGTGGGTTTATTAAAAACCAAAAAGGAAATAGGTTTTTTGAAATATATATATATAGAAATGGCAAAAGACTTTGTCACTTTCTATCTCTGTGTGTCCTAATCCTACGCTTTAAAACTTTGATTGAAAAGCAGACATTTGAGGTGAGCAGATCTAGTGTCGCTGGTGTTGAGGGTGCTCTATACAGGAGCTGCTTACCACCTAAACTTGAGAATTACCCAGTTATCTGCTTCTTTTTTGTGTGTGTATATATATATATATATATATCTCTAACGACCCTCTTGGCTTCGTAGCTATATGTGCAAGATTAACATTAAGAAGAAACTTGTTAATAAATGGCAAGTTTATCCATAGAACCCCCATGTTTGTCAGAGTAATGCAAGAGCGGTATATGTAAGTGCATGTATTCTGCAATTGCATTTCATAAAAACTTTTTAAAAATGTTTTGAAATTCTTATTTTAACTTGTGTTATGCAGTAATTTGGACTGCAATAATAGTGCAGCCTGTCTGCACAGTAAAAAAAAAGCAAGTGTAATGTGACTATAACAAAGCAATCATCCATGTGATTGAACTTAAATGCCGTTTGGAACAGAACAAATAATGTTGGAGCATTTATGAGGTTATGAAATGTCTGAACATTTGGAAATTAAGGCATACATAATTAATTTGCATCTCACTTCATCTGTGCGTTCTAGGCTGCATGCTTTGACTTTACCTATTCATTACATTCAAATGAATCGTTTTGTAGTAAGAATTTCCAATCAGAAATTAAAGACACTAAAAATATTAAATTAAACCTCAAAGCTGTGATTATAAGTGTTCCATTGATGGTCTGCCTTCATGTCAAAAATGTCCCTAGAACAACTGGAATCTGTGACTAATTTGCCCTCTAATTTTGTGTGAACATATTCATATTTTCCTGCAGGTCTGGTCCTTTTGAACTCAGCGCTGACCTGGAGGATTCAATGGAGTTTGTGGATCCCGGTGATGCTGGAGATACTGATGAGAGTGGAGATGAGTACCTAAGCGACGAAGAGACTGACTTAGGAACTGACTGGGAGAATTTGCCAAGCCCCAGGTTCTGCGATATACCTTCTCAGCCTCAGGAAATGTTACAGAGCCAGAGTGCACAGCTGACACTACCCATTGCCAGCAGCAGTGCGGGTGGAATGATCTCTTCTGCTGCCGCCTCAGTAACATCTTGGTTCAAGGCTTACACTGGACACAATTGAACACTGTGAGAAAGAAAAACTGATTCCTTCATCAAATCGCTGTAGTTGATTTTACTCTGAGTAGTGCCTGAATAAAGGTTAATTATACGATTCTGGAAGGAGGATATTTTCTACTCCCGATATTTGTGAATACACGTTTGCAATTACAGGAAGATACACACCTAAATACATGGATAGGAGGTGGATATTTATCAGCGGTCTTTCTACCTGAACTTGACAGGGGAAAAATTGTGTTTTCCTGTTCCCATACATCGAAGAGAGCCGTGATTTAACTACTCAGATCAGGTTTGACTAGTTTTGCCTGATGTTTGCAAGATTCTTCGTTTTAGTGGGTTTTAGCATTGTTCTTATTTTTTGTAACAAAGCCATGCTGTCAATTATTAGGCTCCTCCTCCCAAAAATATATCTGTGTATCTACCAACAAAGTATATTAAGTGAAGTTTAAGCGAGTTGACTGAAAAACAGTTCCAAAATTATGCATTGCTTAAAAATGAAAGTAGGTCTAAATTACGAAAAATGCAGTTATGCTTTTAAAATCTGTCTGTTGCTAATATCGATTACAATTATTTATTTAGCACAATTGTTCAAATGTTTAACTCTGAGATGCTCCAAATCTTCCTGATAGTGGGAACATTTCAGAGCATTCTCAGTTTAACATCGAGCCTTAGATATATTTCATCATTCATAAATTGATATGAAAAGTGTACTTGGTTGTCTGCCTCAGAATATCCTATTGGAGGTGATCTAAAAGACAGGTGATTATTACTCATATGCTTAGCTCAGCAAGCACAATTTGAGTCGGATGGCCAAGACCAGAAGGTTGATTAACTCATCGTACTGTAGTGCTTATGTGATCTGCTTAATTCATGGTGATTTTGATGATTGGTCTCACAGTGGCGAGACCCTAACATTGATGTTAACACAATGCTGATGCCAATACAGGATTTGACTAAACTCAGCATCGAGGTAGACCTATATCTCAACTTGGACAGTCAATGGCTATATACACTTTTCAATGCATCAATGTAGAGGCAGCTCATTTGCCTTCATTTGGAGTCAATTTAGGTCTGGGATAGCAGCAATATGTCATTGATGTATACAATCATCTGCAGTCAGTAATTGATTTTCAAAAGTACCTGCAAAGTATCAGAGAATTAGGTTAAATGGCAAGTGTGCTGAAAAGGAGTACAGATGAGTTGTCTTGTTTAAATGCAACTTGTTTAAATGCAAACGTTGCATCAGTTTACCAAGCTCATAGCTACCTATTTTTTGTTTTGAGTAACAGCATTAACTTTAAATTATTTCTGCCAACAAAGGTCAATCTGTGCCATGTTTAAATAGCCTCACCCTTCAAGCCCCACCCATCCCCAAAGCACAGCTGGTACTCCTGGAATCCTTTTGAATCTTTGACTTTGTCAAAGAGCTGGTGCAGGACTGCCAGTAAATATACATTATCTTCATTACTGAGGCATTTTGACCTATCGCTCACTTGAGGCATCAAACGTGGTCCCTTAAAATGATTTTTTTCTCTTGCATAGCCCTTTACTTCTCCACATGTGTCTATGCAATGCGCAATCACCTTTATGATCAAAAGGAACCTGATATGATTGCAATCATTTTCCTCACTATAAGAAGATGATTCCCGTGGTACTGGTGGTTCATGGTTTTCTGTTGACCCTTTTTTAAAACAGGGCAATATTTGGTGAATGAATTTTGGCATTTGTTTCTGTAAGTTGCACGAAAAATCTTTCGCTTTCTAAAAGCTGATCACATTTGATTGAACAAACTATTGTGCAGATAACATTTGAACTGTTATGCAGATAACGTTTCGATGCATTGAACATAAAAGTGGCTAGTGGTGACAAGATATCCATTTAGTTAAAAACATAATAACATTTAATTTCAAAACCAGATACAGGAAGGAGACCCTCGGCATTTATAGACTAATGGTAACATTGATTTAATAATCGAAGATAAATCATTTGAAGACGATTTAAGGGTATCAATTTAGATGGAGTCTTCATTAACAGGATGTTGTCTTGATTATTCAAAAATCTAAGCATACTAGGTAAACCACTGCCAGTTCTATGTGAAGTGTAACATAAATGTGTTAACAAGAAATCTGTACAGGTACTTGACCGTTGCAGTCAGTCATTACAAAAACTTTTTGCAGTCCTTTATTAGATTCCAGCCTAGCTTAGTTAGGTCTCGGACTCAAAAAACAATTAAGCCCTGCACAAAGCGGCGGGTAACTGCCTGTAAACCCTTAAAAGCAAGAGGAATAGCTGGAGCAGCGGATGAGGGAAGAGATGCCTGAGCATAATCGCGGCGAAGCCGAGAAAATCACCCGAAGCTACATCGGCCGAGTGGAAGATAAAATGGCGCCCGTTATCAGCGAAGCAAGTAACGAAGCCGCCCTACTATCGCACGCTGACTCCTAGAAGAGGACACCCCGCTTCACTAAACGGCAAGTCACTCTTTATTTGTGCCAATGGGTGAATATTAGCGCGTCCCAGGCACCCTGGGGCACCCCTGTCTCGAGGAGGGATCGGGATAGTGTGAACTGCAGCGGGGCGGAGCCGCTCGAGAGACGGAGATCTGAAAGAAACACATAGTGATAGATTCCTTACCTTAGTTCTTAGAATATCCCCAGGCGTCAGACTGGATCCGGAAAGTTTTCGTCAGCAGTACCCCTGCGCGTCGGTAGGGGCGTCGTGCGGCTCCGCGTCCGTCGTTGGCGTCGTGGTCGCCGAGATGACGTCGCGGGTGCTACTTGGACGCCGCCCACGTGCGCTGACGTCAGTTCTTTCTTTTTCCGCGCCAGCAAGCGCAGATCCGGAGAGAGCGGTACCCCTAGTCTTTTTTTACTAAGTTTTTTGAGAACTTTTTCTCACCTTTTTCGAGTCGATTCGACTCCTGGTGCAGTTAGGGATGCTCGGGTTTAAGTCCTGCGAGGACTGTCATCGGATGATGTCGGTGACGGACCCGCACCGCGTGTGTCTCTTCTGCCTGGGGCGCGACCACGACCCCAAGTCGTACCCCGACTGCTGGTCCATGGCGCCGAAGTCTTTGCGGGAGCGGTCCCGAAAGCTGCTTGAAGCCCGGCAGTCGGCTCCGCGCCGTGAGAGGTTCCGGTCCAGAGGGAGATCGAGGGACCGTGCGCGGAGTCACCATCGGCGATCGTCTGGATCGAAGTCTTCGCACTCTGGGTCAGGTAAGGCGAAGCACAAGAAGTCGAAGAAACGACATCGTTCTCCGACTTCCCCTCGCTGGTCGCGCGACGCGGCTGAGGGTATGGGTGGTGCCACCCCCGCGGCTCCGGCGGAGTCCATGGAGTCGCCGCCCGACTACCTGCCCTTCCCGGGGTCGTCGGCGACTCCGGCCCAGATACAGGACTTCCTGTCGGCCATGGCTCGCCTCTTTGGGCCGTCGGGTCCCGCCGGTGCGCCTTCGGGCCCCGCAGTCCCGCCTGGGTGTCCTTGCGTTTCCTCGCCGGCGGCTCCGGCCCCGGCGTCGCTGTCGGCTCCGGCGCCGCAGGACATCCTTGGATCCAGGCCTGGATCCCGGTCGACGCCGGTTGACCTTGTTACGCCTCCACCGACGTAGACTCCACCGATACTGACGCCGCCCGCGCCTCGGGACGACGTCGACCTCCGATTCAGCCCCGAAGTGGACGCGGAGTCGTTCGATGCCGTTCTCGACGCCGTTTGGGGATTTCTATCCCCATGTCCCTACTCCTTATTTTAGGCCTGAGGAGCAAGGGGAGGACTGGGAGGGGTCGTACGACCCTCTCGCTGCAGCCTGCGAGTCTGAACAGGACTGGGCTGAGGAATTTGGGGACGCCAGTGGTCTGGATACCTCACCAGACCTTGGCATGCTGTCTCCTCCTACCGTGGCTACGGAGGAGGGAGCCAGTTATTCAGTGGTGTTGCGTAGGGCGGCGGAGGCCCTACACCTCCAGCTCCCTACTGTGGCCGTCAGGACTAACCTCCTGACAGAGGTGCTTCAGCCAGCAGCTACTTCTGCGGAGCCGCTGCTGCCCTTTAATGAAGCCCTTTCGGACGTTCTTTTGGGCACTTGGTCCAGGCCCACCACAGGGGCTCCTGTGGATAGGAACGTGGCCTGACGCCATCGCCCGGCTCCGGGTGACCCCATTTTCTTCTCCCAACACCCCACTCCCGAGAGCTTGGTTGTCCAAGCCTCAGCTTCCCCAACCGCCTTCCCTTCCGCACCACCGGATAGGGAATCCAAGAAGCTGGATCAGTTTGGGAAGAAGATTTTCTCTTCCACCAGCTCTGCGCTGCGGTCCGTGAACACAGCATGCCTCTTGGGCCGTTATTCCCACTGCCTGTGGGATACGGTGGCGAACGTGCTGTCTCAGTGTCCGGAGGAGGCCCGGACTGCTCTCGCCCAGGCTGTTGCAGAGGGGAGAGACGCAGCCAAGTTCATGATCCGTTGTGGTCTAGACACCGCCGACTCACTGGGCAGATCCATTGCAACGACGGTGGCGGTTCGCCGCCACGCCTGGTTGAGAACCACTGGATTTTTAGGGGATGTCCAAAACACCCTTATGGACATGCCCTTTGATGGCAGTCGCCTCTTCAGCGACAAAGCGGACAGCGCGTTGGAGCGGTTTAAGGACTCACGGGCTACGGCCAAGTCCTTGGGACTCTCGGCAGTCCGCCCTCCTCCGCCTTCCGCTTTTCACTCCTTTCGTGGCACAGGAAGGGGCGCCCCGCAGCGTTCGCAACAGAGCCACAGGCCGGCGCAACAGTCATCCCAGCGCGGACGCGGGTTCCGCCGTGGCGGACAAAGGGGCCAGTGGGCGGGTCAGACCACCACCACCATCCCCGCCACCTCTGCCTCCAAACCTTCCTAGTCCGAACTTTCAGGCCCATCAAACGTCGGTGGGCGGCAGGCTCCGCCATCACCTCCCCCACTGGCGCACCATCACTTCGGACAGGTGGGTTTTAGAGATAGTCCGAAGGGGCTACTCCCTCCCCTTCGAAACTACCCCCCGCCCCAGCCATGCCACCTCAATACCACCGCATGTCGGGGGATCACTTGGTGCTTCTTCAGCAGGAAGTTGCGGCCCTCTTGGCCAAGGGGGCCATCGAGCGCGTTCCGACGCACGAAGTAGGTCGTGGTTGTTATTCCCACTACTTTGTGGTGCCCAAGAAGGACAAAGGCCTGCGTCCTCTCTTGGACCTCCGGAGCGTCAATCGCTTCCTCCGCAAAGAGAAGTTCAAAATGCTCACTCTAGCTTAGGTCTTGTCTGCTCTCGACCCACAAGACTGGATGGTGGCGCTGGACTTGCAGGACGCCTATTTCCACATCCCCGTCCTGCCAGCCCACAGGCGTTACCTGCGGTTCATGGTAGGCCACGAGCACTTTCAGTTTACCGTGCTCCCCTTTGGCCTTACCAGCGCCTCTCGGGTGTTCACCAAGGTGATGGCGGTGGTCGCAGCTCATCTGCGCAGATCAGGGGTCGCATCCTTCCCCTATCTCGACGACTGGTTGTTGAAGGCGGGCTCGCCCCAGACAGTCGTCTCCCACCTCCAGACTACGGCCGACCTCCTGCACTTGCTGGGGTTCTCCATCAATGTGCCGAAGTCACACCTGATTCCCTCCCAGAAGCTCCTCTTTATCGGAGCGGTTCTGGACACGGCGCATTTTCGGGTCTATCCTCCCGAACAGCGAGTCCGGGACATTCGGGCTCTGATTCCCATCTTTCAGCCCTTGTCCTGGGTTTCGGTCAGAGTGACTCTGAGGCTGCTGGGCCTCATGGCCGCCTGCATCCTGCTGGTCAATCATGCCAGGTGGCGTATGCGGGCTCTGCAGTGGGACCTGAAGTTCCAGTGGGCGCAGCATCAGGGAAACCTGTCCGATCACGTCCAGATCTCGGAGGGCACTGCACAACAATTGCAGTGGTGGCTCACGAACCGGCATTGGGTCGACGGCAGATCCCTCTCCCTTCCCCAACCGGAGTTCACAGTGGTGAAAGATGCGTCCCTCCTGGGATGGGGCGGCCACATGGGAGAGGCGGAGATCAGAGGCCTCTGGTCTCTGGCGGAGTCCCGGCTCTATATCAACCTTTTGGAGCTGCGGGCGATCAGGCTTGCACTGAAGGCATTCCTTCCCTCTCTCAAGGGGAGAGTAGTGCAGGTGTTCACAGACAACACCACCGCCATGTGGTACTGCAACAAACAAGGCGGGGTGGGGTCGTGGACCCTCTGTCAGGAGGCTCTGCGTCTCTGGACATGGCTGGAACATCAGGGCATGTCCCTGGTGGTTCAACACCTGGCAGGTTCTCTGAACGCCAGGGCGGACGAACTGAGCCGCAGGTGCATGCTCGATCACGAATGGCGTCTTCACTCGGAGGTGGCGCAAGGTCTCTTTCAGCAGTGGGGAGAGCCTTGGTTAGATCTATTCGCCACCGAAGAGAACGCGCAATGTCATCAATTCTGCGCGTTGGAATTTCCAAGGCGGCACTCGCTCGGCGACGCTTTTCGTCACGAGTGGAGTTGCGGTCTGTTGTACGCCTTTCCGCCTATACCACTTCTGCCCAGAGTGCTGAAGAAGATCAGGCGCGACCGGGCCCAAGTCATTCTTGTGGCTCCGGACTGGGCTCGTAGAGTATGGTATCCCGAGCTACTCAGTATGAGCATGGATCCCCCGATCAGACTGCCTCTTCGGGAGGATCTTCTGTCGCAGCAGCAGGGGACGGTCCTCCACCCGAACCTGTCCAGCCTCCACCTCTTTGCGTGGAGATTGAGCAGCGGCAGTTGATTCCCTTCGACTTGCCTCCTGAAGTTTGTGACGTTATTCTGGCAGCCAGGCGTCCCTCTACTAAAGTGGTATACGCCTGCAGGTGGAACAAATTTGTGGCATGGTGCACAGCAAAGGCTGTGGATCCCCTTTCTGCCCCTCTTTCTGAGGTTCTACTGCTCCTTCTTTCTTTGGCCCAGCAGGGCTCTGCTCTGGGCACTATCCAGGGCTACCTTTCTGCTATTTCGGCCTTTCTCAGGCTCCCTGATCAGCCCTCTCTTTTCAAGTCCCCTGTTGTAAATAGGTTTCTTAAAGGCATTACTCACCTTTTTCCTCCTATTCCTTTCGTGATGCCTCAGTGGGACTTGAATCTGGTTCTGACGTACTTGATGTGCGCTCCCTTTGAGACACTTCACAACTGTCCTCTTCGTCTTTTGACGTTAAAGACTGCCTTCCTGGTGGCCATCACTTCCGCCAGGCGGGTGAGTGAGCTCCAGGCTCTTTCCTGTAAGCCTCCTTTCCTTTCAGTCCATCCGGACAAGGTTGTGCTCAGGCCCCGTCCTTCCTTTTTGCCAAAAGTGGTTACGGCCTTTCACATTGGGCAGACTATTACCTTGCCCACCTTTTTCCGCCTCCGCAGCCTTCCAGAGAGGAAGAGCGGCTCCACCGTCTGGACCCAAAACGTGCGCTTTCTTTTTATCTTAACCGCACACAGCAGTTCCGGGTGGATGACCAGCTTTTTGTTGGCTACGTTGGCACCAAGAAAGGTCGGGCGGTCCATAAAAGAACCATCTCCCGCTGGGTTGTCTTGTGTATCAAAGCCTGTTACTCTTTGGCTAAAAAAGAACCTCCGGTGGGGCTGCGTGCTCATTCCACCAGAGCTACTGCAGCCACTACTGCATTGGGACGTGGTGTCCCCCTGCAAGACATATGTCAGGCAGTCACATGGGCCTCGCTGCACACGTTTACCAAACATTACTGCCTGGACAGCCAAGTCCGGAGAGACGGCTTCTTTGGCCGTTCTGTTCTCCGTGACTTTCTGGTGTGATCTTTGTTCGCAGACCCACCACCGGGGTTGGTATTGCTGGGGTATCTATTCTAAGGTAAGGAATCTATCACTATGTGTTTCTTTCAGATGCACAAGTTACTTACCTTCGGTAACGATATATCTGTAAGAAACATTTGTAGTGATAGATTCCTTACCGCCCCACCCATCCTCCCCGTTCTGCGAACTGATTTCTAGGGTTAAGGTCATCCCTTTCAGGGCCCTAGTTTCAATGCACCAGTGGTCAGTATCTTGCATGGCTCTGCGTTCCTGGCGCGGAAAGTCGTGTACAGAACTGACGTCAGCGCGCGTGGGCGGCATCCAAGTAGCGCCCGCGACGTCATCTCGGCGACTACGACGCCAACGACCGACGCGGAGCCGCACGACGCCCCTACCGACGCGCAGGGGTACTGCTGACGAAAACTTTCCGGGTCCAGTCTGACGCCTGGGGATATTCTAAGAACTAAGGTAAGGAATCTATCACTACTAATGTTTCTTACAGATATATCGTTACCGAAGATAAGTAACTTGTGCGACGACCCCGATTCAAGCCGCCGGCCCCCCGCTCGCATTGCTGGTGACTCGTGTGCCGGGACGGCGCTGGGAAGCATCAACGGGAGCAGGAATAAGCAGCCGGGGGCCGTGAAAATTGTCCAGACACCACCAACAGGTTGTCGGTTCCAATACAGGGGGCCGCAAAACCGCCGCGGGCCGCATCGGGCAATGCTCAAGAGAGCCCCTGCATCATTCTGAGAAAGAGGGCGAAATTTAATAACAATGTCATTATTGGAGCGATCCTTGGGCTGAGTGATCACATTGCCTTCTCATGAGTTTAGCAATACTGTGGCTGGCGGGCCGGCCAAATGGAACAACAGGGGCGGAATTTCTCTTGCCTGACCCCAAGATGGCTGCCACAGTGGTTTTTACCACGACGAACTTCAACTCTCACACTGGTGAGATGACCCACAGATTTACTCCGAAGAAGTTTATAGGGAAGCGACGATGTCCCCCGGACTGAAACCTTGAACTTTGTACACACCACAGAGCCGGATCAACATGGCCCATGATGGAACTTTCGATTGACCTTTGACGATGCCCAATGGGCGGATACTAAAACTGTTCGTACTTACCTCGGCGCACGAGCAACATTGGCCGATGCCCGGTGGAGCTGTCATATGCAGCTATAGAGGAGTCTGGCCCTGGTTTCACCCCCTCGGCCGTCACCTACCCAGCCGGTCATCTGACATTGTTTTCCTCGTTTCCCCGCTGAGTTTCCTTCCCTCCCCCTCCCTGATTTAATTGATGTAACTATGTAACCTGTAACTCGCCGATCCTCATGTTAAGCGCTCTGATACCTCCGGGTCTAGCCAGCGCTATATAAAACTCTTCAAATAAATAAATAAACAAATATGCTACTTTTTGGGGAGAGTTGGGAGAAAGCGAATTTGACCATATATCTCTTGACACAGCACCTTCAATAATTTCAAGTATTTGAAACACAGTGGTTGAGAACTAACTTTCCTTTTCATCATGTGATAGTTATGCAACTTCATCGATTGATAAATAGTGTTAGACTTGGCTTTTTAAGCGGGTTTACCCCCAGACTTGTTGCTTTTTGGCCTCCTGTTTTTTACCCTATTTTTGTTGGTTTTAGAACCCTGGGCACTCTACCACTGCTATTCAGTGCTAAAATGCATATGCTCTCTGTGTAAATTGTTATTATGGACTGTTGTTTCCATAATTGGCTTATTTGATTTACTACTAAGTCCCTAGTACAGTGCAGTGTGTGTGCTAGGGCCTGTAAATCAAATGCTTCTACCTTGGGCCAACCTTAGGGGTGGCTCACATGTAATAAAAGGGAAGGTAATGGCTTGGCAAGTGGGTGCACTTGCCAAGTCGACATGGCAGTAAGAACTGCGCGCAGACACTGCATTGACAGGTCTGAGAACCCTTTGAACAGCTGCTCGTGTGGGTGGGCCTGCAGCACTGATTGTGCCACCCACACGAGCAGCTGTTCAAAGGGTTCTCAGACCTGTCACTGCAGTGTCTGCGCGCAGTTCTTACTGCCATGTCAACTTGGCAAGTGCACCCACTTGCCAAGCCATTACCTTCCCTTTTATTACATGTGAGTCGCACCTAAGGTTCACCCAAGGTACCCCAATGGGCATGGTGCAGTGTATTTGAATGGTAGGACCTGTACTGGTGTGTGAGACATGGCCTGATAGAGAAATGCAGTATATTTCGTTTTTCACTGTTAAAAGGCTATCGAGGGATATCTATCAATAGGATAGAATGGGGAAGTACCGGGTAACATTTTACGAGTATATCTTCCCTTTGGGACAGAATGTAGAAATGCATCTTTTAGTAAAAATGATTTTTATGTTCTGTGTTTGAAAATACCACTTTTAGAAAGTAAGTATTTTCTTGCTTAGCCATCCTGTGGGCCTCTGCTGGGTTATGGATTGACTGTCTGGCTTTGGAGTGACAGGGGCTGGGGATGTGCATTCTCTTTAGACGGCCACTGGGGGTTAGGGGGGGGGGGTTGAGGTGTGTCTTGCCTTTCCTGGATGAGTCAGGGCTGAATAGACCTGGGCCACATTCAGAGTAGTGGGAAGAGTTTCACTAGCACCTGAATAGGCCTGGTCTGCATTTAGAGTGGTGGGAGGAGATTTCCCTTGCACCCGAATAAGCCCTGTCTCCCTTGCACAATGCTGTCTCCACCTCCTGCCAGGAAGCTGGGCCAGAGAGGACAGAAATGGTTTGGACTGAGCTGAGAGACTTTTGCCACAAGAGAACAAAGGAAAATGTGGTATAAATATTGGGGCCCAGACTCCAGAACTTTAGATTACTGCTGAACTAAGAAACCTGCCAGGAAGGAGAGCTGGAAAAGCTGTTAGGAGGAACTGCCACTTTGCTGCGTGCTCTGTTGTGTTGGCCTGCTGCTTCTGTCTTGGGCAGGGAAAGGACTGGATTGTACTTTCATCGTCCTGCTGTTAGTTTTCTCCAAGGGCTTGAAGTAGAGCTTGCCTCCTGTTGGAAGTCTCAGGGAGATAAAAGACTTCAGAGAACTCGCTTGGATCAAGGAACCTGCCAAGAAGAAGAGCTGGAAAAACTGCCAGGAGGAGTACTGCCCCTTTGCTGTGTTGTTGCTTTGCTGGGTTGGCCTGCAGTTGCTCCTTCAGCCTTGGGCAGTGAAAGGACTGGACTGAACTTTCTTCACTTGTCGCGGAGTATCTCCAAGTGCTTGAAATAGAGCTTGTCTCTTGTTCACCAAGTCTCAGGGACAGCAAAGACTCCACTTACCTCTGGGTACCTCCTCTGGAACCGTGTGTTTCAGTTGCCACAGAGGGGGAAACCAGCCGACACCGTCCCAGACACCAGTGCGGGCTCCATGTCCTGAAGGCACCGCAGAGGGCACCGCCGCCCTTCGCACAGCAACTCTGGTCTCACCGACGACGGCCGCCACCACCGAGCCACTGCTTGCAACGCAACCTGTGGGCATCGCAGTCCGCACTGCCTCGCTTCACTCCGCCGCCCTGGTCTCACCGACATCGCTGCCCGCTGACCTCGACACCAGTGACCACACTGTGTTTTGGGGGCTCTGCTCATAAGTCACACTACACACCACACCGTCCCACACCGCAGTCTGGTCCTACGGATGCCAGCTCCCATCAACCAACACTGTCGCTTGCACCTTTACCTGTCAGCACTGCCTCACTCTGCACCGCAGCCCTGGTCTCACCAACACCTCTGGACAACCGTCAGCGAGCCGTTGCCTGCACAGTGACTTGAGGGCACCGCACCGCTTCACATTGCAATCGCGACGGTTGCCACGACCGGTTCACACCGCGGTCGGCCGGAACTTTTGGATTGTGTTGTTTTCAGCACCGTGGTAGGCCCGGATGGAGCTGCCGGCTTAAAAGGAACTGCATGTTAGAGTTCTTCTTGCAAAGTGCATATTTTCGAATACTGTATGTTTATTTACTTATTTATTTATTTGAAGAGTTTTATATAGCGCTGGCTAGACCCGGAGGTATCAGAGCGCTTAACATGAGGATCGGCAAGTTACAGGTTACATAGTTACATCAATTAAATCAAAGAATCACGGAGGGAGGGGGAGGGAAGGAAACACAGCGGGGAAACGAGGAAAACAATGTCAGATGACCGGCTGGGTAGGTGACGGCCGAGGGGGGTGAAACCAGGGCCATGTTGGTCTGTTATCATTTTGGTCTAGTTTGCACAGATAAATATTGGTTATTTTTCTAAAACTGGTATGGTGTCCTTTTGTAGTGTTTTCACTGTATTACTGTTGGTTATGTGCAAATGCTTCACACACTGCCTCTGAGATAAGCCTGACTGCTCGTGCCAAGCTACCAAAGGGTTGAGCAGGGGTTATTTCAGTAGTGTATCCCCCTTATCCTGACTAGAAGGAAGGGTCCCTATTTGGACAAAGGTGCAAACCATTGCCAACTAGAGATCCCCATTCCTAACAAATAGTAACTTAAAATAAATACTTGGAGTCAGTAGGTCTTGTAGGTTTAATGCCTGCACAAACACAGGCATGTACAAGTGAACATTTGTGGATGGCAAGTGCTAGGAAGGTAAACTCTTCTTGTAGAATGTCAATATATAAGCGCTCTGTGGCAAAAAGCCCATTTCATAAAGGTGTAAAAATATTTGACACAGAGCATTAACAGAGATAGCTTACTGCTGTTATTCTGTCATTCACACATAACACTAGCTATAGCAATGACAATAACAAATGAGTACAACAGAGAGGTTTGTGCTATGCACAGTGTAGTTATTCTTATCTTGGACAAATGACAAAGGAATCAATATGAGAGTTAATATAGCAAGAAGGTGAAAGGGCACAAGAGATGGCCACTAGTTGATATGTTGTGCTATAGGGCACTGCACGTTGCCTATTAGCAAAGCTTCACAGTGTTAAAGGCAACTACTGTTTATAACAACACTGCCAGACTATAAAAAGATCATGTGACTGGCCCATCATATCACTATCCTCACATGCACTAGGTGGATGACGGCTCAGCAAATAAACGCTTCATCACTGACTAAGGCAGTGTTCTAAATTTGAATCCTAGCAAGGTGGTCTCAGCCTTCCATCCTTCAGAGGTGAGTAAATTGAGTACAATAAATTGGTTAATAGTCCCATCTGTTATTAACAGTGCCTAAAAAGAGAAGTGAGTATGTAGCGCTACATAAAAATGGTATTACCTTATAAAACAAACATCCCTTATGAAACCAGTAATTCTTTCCATGGTAGGGGTGCTAGAGACAAACAACAAGTAGGATTGTTCCAGCTAAGTAAATACAGCCCTGCAAACTGTGACTTGTGTCGAGTACACACCACAGACCCTTCCAAGCTACAAATTTAATGACAATAAATGTGACACGTATGCTTATCATACACAACAAAAGAAACTTCAAGAGACTAGTCACTGCTCCCAACGTGAACGGAAACAATGTTTTTTTCCTGCACTGCCAAAATCAAGAGTTTCTGAAATTGCCCTATAGGGACTAAAAATTCTTAAGAAAAACTGTAGCTAAAACTGTTCAATACTATGGGCCCGATTACGATGGAGGTCGGACGAGCGTCCAATAGCAGCGGGATTGAGACCGACAGACAAGTAGTCGGCGGTCCCACTCGCCAAATTATGATGCGGCCGCAGTGTAGGCAGTCAGACTCATGTTTTTTTCCATTGCGGCTTGTGGAAAGGGCAGCAGAACAAGGCGACCTGGTAAAAGGGATGTTTTTAAACATCCATGCACCGTGTGCCAGGTACCATGTATGGATGTTTGGTGGGGCACCACAGGTGCCCCCGGGGCTCCTAGCGGAGGCCCGCGGGGTCCGACAAGAAAAGGCTGTCAGAAAGGGACATCGTAATCCCTACGGTGGTGCCTGCACAGGTACCGCCCCTATTGTAGGGAATACAATACAACGGACTGACGGTCCGACGGGCTCTTTGACCCTGTTGGAAGCATCGGTCGGTCCCTCCAACCGATGCGGTCGGACCGAACGCATCAAAATGCAGTGGTCCGACCGCTCTGCTGGATGTCGGTCTCACCGCTACCCTAATGAGGCACTTAGGTAGAAAATCAAGTAACTGGGTGATGGGATTACAAACCGAAATAAAGCAAATGATCTTGTGTATCAGTGGAGAGAATTGCCATTATTTATTAGAAAGACTTGGGCAGATGTTTTGCCTGGTTTACACAAAGGACTAGACAGAAGGCTAGTACTGACTAACCTTGTAGATTTAGTTTAATTAATAATGCAAAGCCTATGGATCAGATAACCATGCATGTGATTTGACACGGAAAGGAAATCAACACACCTTTTAGTATCAACATGACCGTTTCCAATTGACCTTGTTCAAACTGGAAAATATATGAAGGGTTATCACCATTGACTTCTTTCACTTAGTTCCGAAATGGATTACTGCTCTCCTTTCCTAAATGCGGATCTGTGAAAGGTGCTGTTGACTGATGTTGATTGTGTAGACTCAAGATGATCCAAGGTGCAATATGAGAGTATATTGCATTTAGGAAAGGGCATTTGTTCCAGGTATTGTTGGGAGTTCAACAGAGCTCAAACACTTGCATAATGAGGGCATTCATACTAGCTATAGATGCCTCATTTGCCACGGTTCTCTCAAATGGCATATGTTTGAGACGTAAAATTCTCAGCTGCTTCAAGGGGTTTGCAGAGGAGGATATCTTGCAAGATGTTGTGTGAACCTCCCTAATACACGTTATTGCATTTTTGGTAGTACTGGGCTGAGAAATAACTTTTACATTCATGGTCTCACAGCAAATAATTAGCTGCTTGTAGTGGTGTAAAGGGGAGGCTGATTCTGGGACAAAAAAGGGGCATAGTCGCTCTGAATTGTGGAAAGGGAGAGACAGTGAGAGATAGAGTAAGGAAAATCGCATCTTTTTTTGATACTGTATGAAAGACCAGAATGATTGGCATGTAAATGTTACGGTGTTTCTCCAAAATAACGCAATATACAAACATTACAACTTAAAATGCAGAATACTCCCATGTGCCAGACAGGATCTAGAACTTTATAGCACTCACCATCACTGGCTTCGTCAGTAGTGTCTCACAACTCCACCTGAAGTGTTGTGCTAACTGCCATATCAGGAGCCACATGCACCAGTAACATCAGGCCAAATATTCTGTGCTTCTAATAGGCTCAGTATTCCGAGCTATTGAATTTTTTTTCAACGTTTTTTCTACAAATTTGTTATTTTTTCAGCATTTCTGCTGGTATATTCAGTGTTGTGGCTCCACCCAAGTCTTTGGGCTTGAAGCCACGTAAGACGTGGGAGGCAGATGTCAGTCATTGACCTATACCTGCCATACCTTTGGTACATTGGTAAAGACCAATGACCTTCCTATTGTGACTTATGTAAGAGAATGCACCTTAAGGGGCTTAGGGAAAGGCAGTTGAAGCTGACCACGTTCCTCTTCTTATGCCAACTCTCGGTTGAGGTCAGTCACAATAGCCAGGTCGCAATCTCCTTCTGAGAGGAGGCCTAAAAATTAAAGAAGGATCATGTTTCATGCTAGGAAGAGAAGGATCCTTCATCATTTCAGAGTCCGTCATGGTCTAGCAACTGATCCCTTCGGTGAGTTTCCCACAAGCATGATATATCTTTGGTGAGAACTCAGCCCAGAGCTTACCGGAGGCCCTGCATGGGCCAAAGAGGACATTACACTGCTTGCATTGTCAGGATGCATGTTCAGAGATGCAGCACTGATCTCTCATTCCGCCGGAACCATCCTGGTGTCTCCATGTATGCGGCCACCGGGTAAGCTGTCTGAAGTACCGGGCGTAGATGGTGGCGGCAGAATCACGAAATGCAGCACTGGCCCAAAGATATTAAAACCTGGCCTTCTTAGGTTCACCATATGAATGCCATGATTCTGAGAAAAGAATGTGAAGAAACTTCTCCAAGATGGTGGTTTGTCCATAGGAGGGTAACAGAGGCTTACAATCTAAGATGAGGCAGAATATCTTCTAGTGATGTCAGTTCCTCTTAGTACTATATTTAAAGAGGAATTTCCAAGTGAAAGGTGCTGTGCGATGCATTTGTCCCCTTATGTTTTTTTTCATGTTCATCGCCCCAATGCTATCAATTTGGACCCTGATTTTGCGTCTTTCAGTTAGAACTTTGTGTATTCTTCTTCTTCATGCCATTGCCCTGTTCTTTACTCCTTCCAGATGTCAGGAGGAGTTTGGTGCCTTGCTAATCTCCTCGGTACCAATCTTCATCTTCACAAGGAGGGTTTTTGTTTTTTAGCCTTCTGTGATTTATTTTCAACCTAACTTTGACCCTCTTAAAGAGACACTTGTCACCCTTTATATATATTAAACTGTGCAGGTGGGCGCCTTGTTTACAGGGAGATGTCCTTTCCTCGGAAAATCAAGAAAGACCTCAGTGGACAGTCGTTGACAGATTACAACACCAACAACCCCTTAGGTTTTGTAACTGATATATGTATCTTTTCCATGACCTAGCTCAAGCGTTAACAGCAATTGAGCATTGAGATTTTGGCACTAAAGCTGAACTTGTTTTCACAACCTAATGATGTCCCAGAGAATTCCATTCAACTTTCCTGCATTTTTATGGGGGTCCTATGAAGCTAAAAGAATTTCTGCATTTGCTTATAGTGTATTTTGTTTTTCGCCCTTCAGAGTAGTCATTACCGAGCTTTAAAGAGATACCTGATTGAAAGCCTTAATGGATCTACATTGGCTTTGGCAATTCCTATAACAGCAAATGCAGATCCTTCTTTGGAGTCTTGGGACTCCTTTTAATTAGCATATAAGAACTTATTTGAAAGCCCTGATTTGCAGTATTCAGCATAGGAAGCATTGTGTGATATTCAACAAGGAAGAATTAATTTTTTTAACGTGTGACTCTTTCATCAGTTGACAGCTGAAACTACCTAGGTTGAAAGAACTGAGATGACTTTCTTTCAACGTGGTTTAAAAGAAAGAATCAAAAATGATATGGTTTATTCACACTATGCTGCTTCATGGTCTGATCATATCCATGTAGTGGTGCCGATTTAAACTCTACCTTCCAAGAGAGACGAAAGGAAAGAAGGAAGTAACAAGTAAGTTTTTCAAATCACCCAAAGTTCTCTTCATTTGATCACAGCTTTCAGTGGAGCCTTGTTCCAAGAATAGTCTATGCAAGTAGGAGTGGTGAAGAATCCTTTGACTTAAAACGTAAAGGAACAATGGTGTAAGGCTGCACTTTGTCTATATTGTGGTGACGTGGGACATATGGTTCAAGCCTCTGAGAAATGTTGGCAGATCAATCATCTCGAGAAGAAGTTGCGGGAATGTTGGCTTTCTTATACTGGATGTTGTCAGTGCAGTGTTATCCTTTAACTCTACTGCCTCCCCTAATTGTGTTGTAGTTTTTGCAGTCCTTGAATAAAGAGACACAGTCCACGTATGAAGTGGTCAACTTGAAATAAAAAAAAATCAGTGTTGTCATGATCATCACTATGATTCAGGCTGTTATTGGTCTATTAATAATGAGATAATTCAGCACCCAATTTAATAGTATTGGTTAATTTATCATCAGTGTTGCTATATTACAGGATTTTTCTACATTCTTTGCTAAGCCTAAATTTTCCACAATTCCCCTCATAGGGATTTTGATCGCATTTTACCAAATTAATCTGGAGCTATCATTCTGTTTTGCGATCACTCTCTTTTGACATAATTATTTCTTGACTGATACAGAGAATGAAATACTGAAGGCTTACTTACAAGATGATTTGTAAAATGGTTTACTTGTTCTAGAGAAGACTACGCGTAAATATTCTCAAAATAAGAATGATTAGAATGGATGTGTAGTCCTTTCTGCTTCTATTGCACAGCAATCTGGTCTAATTCTTAAAGGATGACTCCACAGCAATGTGGTACATCAACAAGCAGCAGTGTGCGAGTACTCTCCCATTATGCCTGGAAGCCTTACACCTATGGCAAAAGGCTCTAGACAGACAAATTAGGTTGTCAGAAGTTCATCTGATGAGGATAGAGAAAAAGACAGTGGATTTCCTGAGCAGGATGGCATCAGTGAATCCCACGAACATCGCCAGTTAGACGTAGCATCCAAAACGTTCCAGGCTAAGGGAGTTTCAGATAAAGATTTGCATGTCACAATGCACTTTGTCCCCAGTTTAGTTCGAGGGAGTTTTTTTGTGGGGAGTGGCTCAGAGGATTTGTTCTCCCTGGGGTGAAGTTTGGAGCTACAATATGCGGTTCCTCCTTTTCCACTGCTGTAGGTATCCGCAAGATCTGTCTTCTCACAACACTGTTAATTCTGATTGCTTCAGAGTGGGCTCATCATCTTTGGTACTCGGCTCTACTGTGTCTGGAACTTTTTCAGTCTTGGCCTGTACCTCTATGGTGGAAGATGTTCTCTCATAAAGGAGCACTCTGCTTCATCCAGAACTAAAGTAACTGAAAGGTTAGCTCTTAAAGATTAGCAGTTCCCTCAGGGAGTGGTAGATTTTTTATTGACCGCAAATATACCTTCCTCTCACACTGTTTATTCCAATACATGGTCCTTGATTGCGGCTTTGTGTAATGGTTGTTCTTTGGACCCATTAAGACTGCAGATGACTCATTTCCTTGATAATTTGCAGAAAATGGCATAATAAGTTTGTTTGGCTCGGCTTGTTTGCTTTTTCCCCAGCAGGGCTTGTGGTTTAAATTGCCTGTAGTTCTTCAGTTTCTTAAAAGTTTACTAAATATAGTCACTGCACAATTTGGGCTTTAAACTTTGTGTATGCATATTTTGTGTCTTCTGTTGAGCTATTGCATTCCTGTGATCCTACAGTCCTCTCTTGTAAAGTGTCTTTTTATTTTTTAGTCAGAATAACCTCTGCTAGGAAGGTTAGTGAGTTGCAGGCTTCCTCTTTTATTTTTTTGTCAGAATAACCTCTGCTAGGAAGGTTAGTGAGTTGCAGGCTTCCTCTTTTGCTTTTTAGTAGCAAACACTTGTTCCAGGGGTTTTGGCGAATTGCAGACTTTGCTTTCTTCTCCTCCTCGTACAGTGTCCTAGGATAGAAGAGTATTTCAGGTCAAATCTAACTTTGTGCCAAACGTGGTATGTGCTGTACGTGCCGCAGTTATCTCTTTGCCTATTTCGTTTCCTCTGCCCCTAACCTTTAAAGGAAGAAGAAAGGCTTCTTATGTTAGACCTGAAAAGAGCTTCGAGTTTCCATATTCAGTGAATGTCAGATTTTCAAAAGATGATTATCTGTCTTTCAAGAGACGCAATGTGAGTTTTACTGTTGGAAAGTAGACCCTCTCTTGATGTATTTCATTACCTTTTTTGATCTGGCTGGAAGCTCTCTCCGAGGGATTTCAGGCTCGATTCACGAGGGTCATGGCTGCATCTTCATCCCTGTTGAGGGGTGTTCTCTTGCAACCTATTTACAATGCTGCTACCTGGTGAAAACACGTTTGTCTGGAAAGTGGAAGTTAGTCTCAATTCCAGTTTATTTTGTGGTGTAGTTTGGTCTCTGTCCTCATCCTTTCTCCATGTTTTAAGGAAGTATGGCTTTGGAAGTGTTCAGGTGAGTATTCCATATCCATTAGAAGAACAAGTTACCTTTGGTAATGTTTATTTTTATGAATATGATTACTCCTGAATAGTATTCATGTTGTCCTCGACTTGGTATTGTTTAGTTTTTTGTGCATTCTTTTTACCTCCTTATGTCATTGGGTGTGTGGAACTGACATCGTGTGGAACTGACAACGTAGTGCCTGTAATGTGGTCCGCATGTACGTTTCGGTGAGCCATGAGATGCTGCGGTGATTCCACTGACGCTGGTGATGGAAAGTAATATGAAAATTATTCAGGTTCCAGCCTGGCACATAATGAGGGATTCAAGTGAATACCCTGTGGGAGCATTTATAGCCTTCAGAAAGAACATTACCAAAAGGTAAGTGACTTGTTATTTTCAATTAAACACAAAGTTGCAAAGACCAACAAAAAAAGTCAACAGTTTAATGAATGACCAGAAATCCAGCTTGGGCCCTTTGTGTTACACCCCTCTGCCTATTCGTGCCGGTGTTCGTGTGTCCCAACGTTTGCACTCTTGAATCCGCTCACTGGGCTGTGGGCTGAAATCTGGCCTTTCTCCTGAGAAGTCGCAGTCCAGTCTCAGATTTCCAGCCTCTAAACTATAGTGCCTGCTCAGTAGAGGATGGTGCTGACAGGGGGCGAGTCTCTCTGTCATCAGAAGCAGTTGCAACACAGCCTGTCCTCCAGGATCACTATCCCACCCACTGCAGGCTCAGCTCTCTGTTCTCTCCCCTTCTTTATCCATGTGATTGTAAGTGAAAGAAATATTTTTTGTAGGACTCCTTGTTCTGTAAGAATGTATGACGTTTCTATACATACCAATACCACGCGTGCCATTACAACGCGGGTATTACTACGCTAGTACGCTTACAACGACCTACCATTACAACGCATTCTTTTAGCATGCATTTGCCTTTACCACGCATGCCATTATAATGCAAAGGCATGCGTGGTAAAGGCATACACTTAGTAAAAGTGTGTAAGGTAAGTAACACTACCCTGCCCTACCCTAAATCACTACCCCCTGCACGCCCCCGACACCCAGTCCTCTCCCTATCCTAAAGCACTACCCCTGCACGACCCCCCCCCGACCCCCAGTCCTCTCACTACCCTAAAACACTACCCTACATGACCCCCCAAACCTCTCCCTACCCGAAACCCTAAAACACTACCCCTGCACGACCCCCTGACCCCTAATCCTTTCCCTATACTAAACCACTACCCCGACCCCCTTTTACCCTAAAATAGTAACCACCCCAGGCCCAATTCCCTTACCTCTCTCTCTCTCCTCGTGATTCCTCTCTCTCTCCTCGTGGTTCCTGTGGTCGTCAGAGGGGCGGTGCACGTCCTTGTGAGGAAGCGGAAAAGCCTCTGTTTCCTCACAACGACATGGATCACCTATTTTTTTTGCAGGGTATGTGCTTTTACCATACATACCTTTACAACCAAATTCGTTGTAAAGGCATGTGTAGTAAAAGCACATGAGTTGTAAAAAATGCATAATAAAGACTACACGTTGTTACAACACATGCGTGCTAACGCTTGCGTTGTAATGGCATGCGGAGTAACAGCCGTGATGTAGTGGCTGTTTCCCGTTGTGTAATGGAGCACAGCCCGTATGGCTTTCAACACCTGAGAGCTTTACAAGCCCTACTCAGACACCCTCCATCTACAGGGGCTTATGCATCTGAAAGCTAAAACACTGTTCCGCAGTAACTAATCATGCTCCTGATGCCCCTTGAACTTAAACGTTATGTGAAAAGCTGTAATTCAGCATGGCTGCCACCCAAATCGCTGAATGGCTGTCGTGTGGCTGAGCCAAAATACGTATTGCCATCAAAGCAATGGCCGATGGAGGCTGACCCATTGTCTCTCTCTATGTATGCTGTCCTTTGAAATGATCCGAAATGTGAATGGCACTCCAAGCAAGCATATGCTAGCCAAATGGCCCTTTGTTATGTTTTTTTTTTCTTCTTTGAGTCTTTCAGACAGCTGACCGTATCGTGTCAGACCTAATAAAACTGACTAGAAAGAGGATTGTCACGAATCAGACCAGAAAATATACTTTGCAGAGCAGGCATGTGCATGTTGTTGTTACGTAACATGCACAGCCTTCTTCATCAAGCATGCACAGGTACGCTCATAATATGCAAGAACATATTCAATTCGATAAAGTTGTCCGATTCAGCCACATAATGCAGACAGCGTGTTACTCTACAACATGGAAGTCTTTAAATGTGAATTATGGTGTATGTTGACCTGGATAACTGTGGCTATGACAACTTACATTGACCAGCTAACATCAGCATCAACCTTTTAAGCTATTTGGCCCATTTCAATAAGCTTGTAGGAGAAGCAAGTTGTCCATGTGAAAAAATGGCCTCTTTCAAAGACCTGTTCCCAACACCTTGTAACAAACTATTAGAGTTGGATTTCCAGTTAAATTGCTGCATAGTGGAGCGAAAAGGAGAATCGAGCGTTTATTTGTGCATATGACCGCGCACAGAAAAATCTAAATAGCGGAAGCCATCTACTGACATATCAATATTGACATATCAAACATAAGCAAATAGACCTAATTCGACCTCCCTTTATCCAAGCAATGATAAACCACAATTAGCTCCAAGGTTAAGTATGCATTGGTTTACAATTCCACTGTTGATTGGTCCAATACAACTGTTTGCTATCATTTGAACACTAAGATCCTCCGTACGAGCAGTCTGGTTGATTTCTATATATGCAGTAACCCCTGTTACCACACATATTGCAATCATGAGTTTACGACAAATATCAGCACATCAAACCTGCTGATATTTATTGGGGGAAATGCCTGGTATTTACCAGATCATGCAGATTTTGGTGTAGTAAACAATAAAATCCACGATATTCCCCCAAAACTCAAAATTAGTTGGTGGTCATTGGCCCTGATAAATTCCAACTCGGCAGAGTCAGATTTTATCGGGTGCGTTAAATATCACAGCAATTACAAGAATCTTCGGCCTCTTTACAAATGTTGTGCTATGTGGTCATCTCTGTGCCCTATCACAACCTGTTTGACTGTCACAGAAGTAAAGATGTCACTCATGGTATTCGTCATCTGAAGGTGTGTGGAATTCAAAGATTTGTTTAAGTAGCAGTAGATATTTTGGCTCAGAGTACTCTCAAGTAGGTCTTCTAGTCATATACAGGCCAGCGTGAGAATTAAGAATTGTCATCCCAAGGCATATATTAGCAACATCTGGCAAATGGATTTGTTTGTCCCCAAAAAAGTGTGGGGATCTCAAAACATGTATAGATCAGAGAACAAGCAATGAATTGAAGGACTACAGTAAAAAAAAGTTATTGCCTTCCTTTAATTCTAGCCAGTCTCACCCAAAGGAAAGCTCCCGCCATCTTTATGAAGGTGGACCGTAAGAAGGGTTATATCTTAATAGGGGTCAGAAAGTAGGATGAGTAAAAGATGGCATTTATAATCAAGTTTCATCTTTGATTATCAAATTGTAATTTGGCAGTTAGAGAACACACCAACAAGAATTCTCTATTTTGTCAGAAGTACACTAAAAGAGTTTATGAATCGTGCATTGGGGTGCAGTGCCAACCTGAAATGGGGCGCCCACCTAAGAAACTGAGTGCAAAGCAAGAGAAGAACCCTCGGTGGTGTGGGGGGTGTCCCCCCCCTAAACTGACATGACCATTGAGGTCGGGGGCAGACCACCAGTAGAGCTCAAACTGGGACCTGAGGCTCATTAAACCAACCACCGGACATTGGGGGTAGCCTCCTGAACAGTCATACTGCAAGAAAGCACGTGCGCTGGGACACCTACACAGCAGTCAGAATGGTCAAGGATAAGGCGGTGAAGGCACAACACAATAACCCAGTATACAACTCTGAGACACCCTCCCCAGGGTCTGACTAGGTAAACCGGGGGAGCGGGGGGGAAGAAGATGAAAACCCTGAGCCCACTCGGGTGGGACTCATGGCCCCCATACAGGGGTCCAGGAAGATCGCATAGAGATAGTCTCCATAGACGTAAACGTGCTACGTGCAGACCTGCAGAAGGTGGCAGACAAGGTCATGACAGCTGAGGCAGACATTGTGGAAATGCGGGGTGACGTAACAACGCTTAAACAGCAAGTAGCACGGATGACGATGGCCACGAAGGCGCTGGAGCGGCATTTGGAGGACGCAGAAGGGAGAGCCAGGCGTAGTAACATTTGCGTACTGGGAATATCGGAAAAAGAAGACCAAGGGTTGGCCGAGTAATTCCTAGAACACTGGATTCGAACACAACTCCTTCCTAAGGGCCTATCCGAGTTCGTGATTGAGTGGGATCATAGTGGTCTGGATCCGCCCCGCCTCCGGGCGCGCAGCCCCGTTCCATAATAGCAAAAGTGCTAAACTACCGGGACAGAGACTGCATCCTGCGTGCAGCAAGGGAACACCAGAATCTTCAATACGAAAACAATAAAGTCACTATATACCCAGACTATTCAAGTCCGGTGCAGGAGCTTTGGAAATCCTATCTAGATGTCAAGCGCAAGCTTCGGGAGTTGCAACTACAGTACGTGCTCTGTACCCAGACAAGTGGAAAATACTAACGGGGCAGGGCACACTTCTTCGATTCCCCGGAGGAAGTCTGGGAGTGGCTGGAAATCCGAGGAGATGGCCTTCCGCTGCGGGAGCCATGGGAACAGAAGCTGGGATTCGGATCACTACCGAGCAGAGGCCATCGACAACGCTCTGGCCGGACAGAAGTACAGGACCCGGCTAACCAAACAGAGCATAGGATCACGGTGGGAGAAGATGGTTCGCTGCTGCTGGATGCCACTATAGTTGCCGGAACCCCTTCCCGTGGTTTCCCCTGCTGAACTGGAGCCGGGGGCTCAGGCCTTGGGCCTGATGATATACACTGTACCGGAAACATTGATAGATGAGACTCCTGAACTGGGGGGAATTGAATGATGGGCACTAGATGTGAACGGTCCAAAGCCCGTGGGCTGGTCAGTTGTTCGGTAAAGCAGAGAAGTGGGTCTGGTCGGTTGATGTGGCAACGCTTGCGTGGAAAGAGTGAGTGAATAAGTGCAAGACAGATCGTCCTCATGTGTGATTGGATATGTGAGGGAGCTTGGGGAGACGTGCAGCGGATGTCTGAGAGGGGGGTGCGCAGATGCGCGGCTCCCCAGAATTGAGGAGCAGATGCTGATTTGTAATGGGGTGGGCGCGCTGGGGACACATTACGAATTTGCCCCTGTTGGGCTGATTGGGATGCTGTGCACGTCCTGGCACGAGCATGAGGTGGGCAGTATCGACTGCAATGTTATGCGGGTATTGTCCGTGGGGGGGGGGGGGGGAGTTATGATTCCTTGTTCATGGACCATTACAAGTTGAGTAAACGTGGGGTGGATGGGACACTTGAGCAGTGACTGCAGTGGCACAAGAAGGGTGAGAAATGTGAGGAGATATCATGGCACGGGAGGTAAAGTTTCTTAGCTGGAATGTCAGGGGCTAGGCACCTGTACTAAACGACATAGGATCCTCACCTTCCTAAAAAAACATAACAATGTTTGCATGTCTACAGGAAACACACTTGGATGACACGGGGGCTGCAAAGGTAGCGAAAAAGTGGTGGGCCAAGTATTCAATTCCTCCTATTCTACGTACGCTAGGAGCACGCTGATTTGGTTGGCCCGAGGTACTCCATTCACACTCCAGTACATGGAAGCTGATGTGGGGGGATGCTATGTGCTACTGAGAGGTAAATTGAATTGCAGAGACATAGCTATTCTAAATACCTATGCTCCGAATACGGATGAGCTGGCCTTTTATCCAGCGTTGCAGGATCTTATAACGGCGGATCTGGAGGTACCGCTCATATGGCTGGGTGATTTTAATTGTATCATTGATCCTGACCTGGACTGACACCCACCCAGAGCGGGAACTAAACTGCATATGACAAAAAAGTTGCAGATTATGATGAGGGAACTGGGGCTACAGGATGTCTGGCGACTGCGACTCCGAGGCTCTACACATGCTATTCACCCACACACAGCACACACAGTAGGCTAGACAGAATCTTAATGACTGAAACGCCTGCCCTTCTGGCTGCTGAGATAACCCACTTGGCTAGATTCTTGTTGGACCATGCTCCGGTGTGCTGCGCAGTGCAGTGGAATACAAATGAGCAGGGACCCCGTCTGATCTTCTAGAAGATCAGGAGGGCAGAGCATTGCTTTCCCGGTCGCTCACAGAGTACATGGCCCTTAACTGGAACACCACAGACAACAGAGGTACAGAATGGGAAGCTATGAAGATTGTAGTGCGGGAGCGGGAATGGGACTAACCTCCGACAATTGCAGCAAGAGTTGCGAGACAGGGAAGACGCTCTAGCTGAGCTTCAGACAGACTCCCATGGGTATCCTGGTGCCCAAGGTCACGAACCCACGCTGCGTGAACAGATCAGCGATACTTGGGACAGACTGGACAAATACACACTTACCCCATATCGACAGCGGTTACATGCGGAAGGTGATAAGGCCGGGCGCCTGTTGGCCTGGTTTTGTGTAGGGAGTAAGCCCTCCCATTGACGACATGCACACATAGTTCGGTGGGAGACATGGTGTATTCCAGAGCAGGAATACTGGAGCAATTTCAACAGCACCTGCAGAAGGTGTATACTGCAGACCCAGCAGTTCAGGCGGAATGCTATGTCCCATTCCTGGAAGGGCTCCAACTGAGGAGACTCCCATTGGAGGCCAGGAGGGACCTGGAGACGCAGCTATCAGCGGAGGAGGTACTTGAGGCATTAGCCGAAATACCTAAAGCCAAAGCCCCGTGGGGAGATGGGCTCCCAACGGAGTTCTATCAGACCTTTTTGGAAAAACTGGTGCAGCCTCTGCTGCAAACATTTAATGAAGCATTTGAGAGGGGTGTGTTGCCCCTTCTATGCGCGAGGAAGAAATTTGCATGCTCCTAAAACTGGGGGGTGACGATTTAGACCCTGCAGCGCATTGCCCTCACAATGATAAATACTGATGTCAAAATATTATGCAAGGTGTTGGCTAGGCATTTGGCCCCGCATATGAACTACCTTGTCCACAACGATCAGTGTGGGTTTATACCAAGTCTCAGCACGGGCATGAATATTCGCCGCTTAACACACATCATGCAAGAAACATGTGATGGGACCGATGAAATGGCGTTGGTTTCCATTGATCTCGAAAAAGCATTCGAAACAGTAGACTTGGGATATTTGCAAGAGGTTTTGAGGGTGTCTGGGTTCGGACCGCGACTCTGCAGATGGGTCAAAATACTCTATATGGACCCGAGAGTTCGGGTTTGGTTGGGCCAAAGTAGATCAGTAAAATGGACATTGGAGTGTGGCACTCAACAAGAATGCCCTCTTTCGCCGCTACTATTTGCCCTGGTCATTGAGCCAATGGCAGTGTGGGCCAGGCGGGATCTTGTACAATGGGGAATACGGGTGGGGGATGGTACTCATCTGGTATCGCAATATTCGGAGATGCACTGTTTTATGTTGCGTCCCCCCGAATAGCGATTACCAAACTCCTGCAGCTCTTAGATGAATTTGCTGACTACTCTGGTCTACGCCTTAACAGGCATACGTCTTTAATTTTTCCATTGGCAGGGCTGGCTGATCGAGCACCCGAAGGCCTGCCGAGGCTTGGTTTGCGCTGGGAGACTGGACACTTCCGCTATCTAGGTATAGAAGTGGCCCACGGGGATGCACAAATATTACACTTAAATATGAATGGGGTGCTTGAATCTCTGAAGCGATCAGTGGCCTTTTGAAACACTCTGCCACTGTCCCTCATGGGCAGAATTGCTGTGGCCAAAATGGTTGTTCAACCTTGGTGTCTATACGTACTGCAAAATTCGTTGTGCAACATACCCATGGCAGTATTGAGACAGCTGGGTGGGTAAGCGCAGTAGGGTAGCACTGCAGGTCTTTTCAAGGCAATATGAGGAGGGGGGCCTGGAAGCACCCAGACTAGAATTATACTACTTCGTGGCGCAGCTGCAACATGCAGCTCGATGGCTGGATGAGGGGGATAATTGGGAGAAGTGTTTGCTCAGAGGGCGAATTCAGCCGGACAGTCTACCAGCAATCCGGATGGAGGAGGCGCGTGCTCCCACAGACTTGACGTACGTTGTTAAACAAACAGCATATCTCTGGCAAAAGTTTGTAGAGCGAGTACTCAAGCATGCCCCATTCCACCGGGAATTAAGCATTTGATTCTTAGCCCCAGGACGGAAAATGGTGGAAAACATGACATTTCAGGCTTGGAGAGAAGGGGGGCTGCAGGCTGTTGGCGGATCTGTACTCCAACAACACCTTTATCACATATGAACGGGCTTGTGAGGGGTTTGGTTTAGGGCAGGGGCAGTACCTGCAGTATGCGGGCCTTACGAACTTGGTCAGAACAATGTGGCCTACATATCCAAATGCTTCTCAAACAACTGGAACACCTGATGTATTGCTCACCTGTGGGAGTGGGCGACGGTTGGTCTCATTATTGTACAAGGCCATGAGGGCGATTCAAGGGCTCTCCACCTAGGGCACGGGTTGCCTGGGATGAAGATTTGCAGACACACTTGGGAGAGAAGACTTGGAAAGTAGCATGCACTCTAACATGCACAGTATCCTGTAATGCTCGCCTAAAATGAATACACTTTAACTTCCTGCATCGGGTGTATCTGAACCCCGTGAGATTAAATCGTATTGACCCAAATCGCTCTCATGGGTGCCCTAGATGTAATTGGGATTTTTTGCATTTAGCATGGTGATGTGCAGAGTTGCATCAATACTGGCTACGAGTGATTAAGAAAGTGAGGGCAGGAACTGTCATTCGAGTGAAGGCTAACTACATACACTGCCTGTTGGGCCAAGGACCGAGACCCAAGAAGAGTAAGATGGCTTATAAATTGTTGCAGTTAATCTTGATATTGGCAAGGCGAAGGATAGCCATAGACTGGATGAGCGAACGCTCCCCCACAGTAGATAACTGGTTGAAGGATGTGCGTGAGTGGTCGCTTGCGGAAGAGATCCACATGAAAGCATGCAGAAAAGATGAGAAATTGGAAGAGGACATTAGCATGTGGAGAGACTTATGTAGGGAGCTACTAACTGCAGAGGTGAATGCAAATGAGCAAAGTGAACCAAATACAAGTGAAAGAGAGATAAGCAGTGAGGATGCGACAAATCATAATATTGCTGAGTGTAAGCCTCCTTCACAGCTAAATGTACTTGTCAATGAATGAGCATGGCTATTGGTATTTTCAGAGGTTTGAATCTCGAGTGTCACTGGTATCTACGGTATATTGAACATATGCTGATATAACGTTGCTGTTCAAGCATGTTCACCCACTGTTGTCATTACAAAATGAAAAATAAAGTTCCTAAAAGTTTATGAATAACTTTGTAGGAATTTGTATTGACAACATCTTGATATCGTCAGAGACTAAAAAGAGCATACCATGCCACGTTAACACTGTACTTGAAACGTTGTAAGGGTGTGGCTATTTGCAAAATTTGAAAAATGTAAATTCTGTTTCATTAACATGAATTCCTTAAGGTTCATTATTTAACAGAAGGAATAGTCATAGTCCCAGCTAAGGTACATGCCCGTCGCTAACTGTCTTTCTTTGCCTTAGGTCTAAAAAAATGCCACATTTTCTCATGTTTCCAAAACTTATCCTGTACAGTCTCTCTAATGTATTATCTACAAAGGGAGAATATCTTTGATTGGGCAAGAAAATGGACAATACATTCTGTACTCTTTTTACATGCAGACTCTCACCGGCAGATGATGTGCATGTTTTACGGTGATACATTTTTCTAACCTCCAGAATTAGAAAGGACTTGGACCAGATGCTATTTGTGTCGGTCATTGTTTTTGGTGCTTAAGATTTTACAATCACTTTCTTGCCTGCCAGGCCAGAACATGAAGGTTGAAGCTTTATCATACAGTGTGTCTGGGATAGAAGATCGTAGAACCAGTGCTTTTTTTTCTCATCATAAACTGTCACGTGGTCAGGATAGGCCTAGTAACCAACAATACCATTTACATGCTCATGTTTCCTAAGTTGCCTTTTCTTTAACACACAATGACTTTTGACACACAATTGCGTGCGTGACAATTCAGGATAACATTCTGTAAATCGACATTGCTTACATTTCTACTTCGTAGGCATATTTCCACAACACCTTGAACATTTAGTACGAGGGATAACGTTCACTGCGCAAATATCATAATTTTTATTTGTCCGGTTGGCGACAACGCTATCCAACTAGAAGAGGAAATTGCAGCCTAAACAGGGATTGTGACATAGCCACATGGGTACTGTTATTATATATATATATGGAAACCACTTCCTTGTTTAGGCAGAGGAGCACTCAGCTGACACAGCGAGGTCACTTCATTTTTTTCTCCAATCTGTTTTATTTAGTTTTTCAGTTTTTCAACAGTTATACAGTCATACAAAATATATTATGCATTTGACAGTGGCCATACAGTGAATAATGTATCGATAGACATGCAGCATTAAATATATAATGAGATACAGTCTAGGTTTTCAGCTGTAACTTCAGTGTAAGGGTTGTGTCTGCATGGGAGATTCAAATGCATGTTAGTTGTGCCTATGCAATCTCGGCGTTGTCCGCGCGCGTGGTACTTGCCAGCGCCATAGATTTCTGTTGCATATTGTCTCGTAGGTTAGGGAGGCTGGTAATAACGTAACTGGGACAGCTTAAAACATATCAGGTGTTGTGTAACGGGTTCAGAGCTTTCCCCTGGTTCCCATGCCTGGTACATCCCGTGTGTTGTCATGTGTAGCATGAGTTCAGGCATGTATTCGATATTTGGTGTTGGGCGGAATGAGGATATGTTCGTTTCCTCCTGTGCCTGGTTTGCATACTATTCTGGGGCGTCCTTTCCTCTTATTTGGATTTTCCTATTCTGCAGTGCTGGTCGGGGGTGTACCCTCCGGGGTGCTGTTATGCATGTGTAGTAACTCAGTCAGCATCACATCCCAGCTTGCAGCAAGCGGGATCTTATGTATACCCATGGTACCCTCTCGGTGGAGCGCAATACTTTCGACCTTAGCCCATGTGATCATAGGACGTCGCCATGCCAGTGTGTGGGGTGGGGGGGATCTGGAGCCTTCCGTCTCCTAGTGATCAATCTCTTAGCTACTGCCATTCCCAGAACGAGGAATCTAGAGGTCACTTTGTTATTCTAGCATCTACGATAGAGATGCAGAATGTAGGTGCGCCATTCAAAAACGAGTGTGCGGTCTGTGCACTTGGTCAGTGTGTCCGCGATTTCCTTCCAATATGTGTACAAGTTGGGACATTCCCAGAGCATGTGTAATAGGTCTGCATCGGTGAGGGAGCAGCGGGGGCAGGTGGCATCTGCGCAGTTGAAGTATAGATTGATTTTAGCGGGTGTGAGGTATGCCCTTTGTGTGATGTAGTACTGGGTTTGGCAGAATCGCACATTTCTGGGAATGCGGACTGGGCTTTCCAGTACTGAGGTCCACTCGGTGTCGGCAAGTTGGCGGCCCATATCTTGCTCCCAATGGAGCCGGAGCAGTGTTAGGTTAGCTGCGGTGTGTTGCCTTAGTGAGGCTGCGAACCACTGTGTAAGGTGTCCGTCTTGCCCCATGACGTGCAAGTATTGTATGGTGAGATGGGTGGAAGGCTCATTGGTTAGGTCACCCCATCTAGACGTGAGGGTGGCCAGTAGTGAGCGGTGCAGCAGGAATTGGCGTGGGGGTAGCTTATCTTCTATTAATGTCATGTATGGGATAAGCACTCCCTCACTGTATAAATCTCCCATGGTTTCAATTCCCGCCTCTTGCCACCTCCGTAGTTCGGCGGCTGTGACTGTTGCTTGGCTCCTAGGTGTTCCCTCTAATGGTAGTGAAGGTGTGTAAGGTATGACATGTTAGGTTAAGTAAAGGCTTCTGCGGAAGCATCTGTATGCCACATTGAGCAGTAATGGCTCCGGTTGTTTTGTTTTCGCACAGGGGTGAAACATCCTCATCAGTTGAGGTAAAGTGTGGGGTGGGTGCGTAGTCGCAGTGTCGTCGTGTTGGTGATCAGCTAACCATCTGGATACCCACTCCTAAGTTTGGGGCCGCTAGGCCTCCTTGGTCTGTGGACAGGTAGAGTTTTTGAAGCGCTACTCCGTGTCGGGTGCTTCCCCATATGAAGTCTCTAACCAGTTTCTCCAGTGAGCGGAAAAAGGGTGGGGAGGGGGGATATATATTGGCAGGTTTGCAAAATAGTATAGAAACCATGGGAGGATCACCATTTGGTAAGGGCCACTCTGCCTGTCACCGACAGTGGGAGTGTGCTTCAGAACGACATTTGGGAGCGGACGGCGGTCAATCCCCTGCCCAGATTACCGTCAAACAAGTCTGTTGATTGCCTGTACACCCTTATGCCTAGGTAACGGAAAGTGTCTGCCCTCCATTGTACGTTCACCCCATTGAGGACATATCACGGGTCTTGGCTCGTTTCGCTGAACGGATAAAGACAGGACTTAGCAGCATTAACTTTCAGTCCCGAAAGAGAGGCGAAATCCTCTAGAATATGCGCCGGTTGTTTGGGGACTAGGCTAGTGTCTCTAACGTAAACCAGTAAGTCGTCTGCATATGGTGATATTGTGTGTGTGCCGTCTCTTAATGGGATGCCGTCCCCTAGGTTAGTGCGGATAGTCTCTGCTAGTGGTTCTAAGGCTAGCGAGAAGAGGAGAGGGGATAAAGGACACCCTGTCTGGTCCCTCTCTTTACCGAGATTGGATACCATATATATGGGCCCACTCTTACTCGGACAGTTGGTTCCGTGTACAGCAATCGCACCATACGGAGGAACATACCACCTAGGTTGTACCTCTCCAGCACCGCAAACAAGAATCCCCATTCCAGGGAATCGAATACTTTCTTTAGATCCAGTACAAGGCAGCCTGAGCGTGGCCATCGAGACACTGAGTAAGTTGCGACTCTGAAAAAGCGCCTCAGGTTCGGAGAGGTGCTTTGGGAGGGCACAAATCCATTTTGGTTTGCATGGACCAGGGTTGGGACTACCTGCGTAAGCCTGTCAGCTAGGATCTTTGCTAATACCTTGTAATCTACATTAAGGAGGGCTAGTGGCCTGTAGGAGCCCAGGTCTGAGTGGTTTTTGTTGGGTTTGAGTAATGACACCAATCAATCATGTCACTTATAAAGCGCACTACATACCCGCGAGGGTCTCAAGGCGCTGGGGGAAGAGGGGGTGGTGCTGCTACTGATCGAAGAGCCAGGTCTTGAGGAGTCTTCTGAAGGCCAGTAGGTCTTGGGTCTGTCGGAGGTTGGTGGGGAGGGTGTTCCAGGTCTTGGCGGCGAGGTGGGAGAAGGATCTCTTCACCAGATTCGCTTCTCGCATAGTGAGAGGAAGTTTCCGCTCGTTCAGTGCTGTGGTGTAAAGTAAAGTATGTATAAGTGCGGGGTTAGTGATCCGGCATATGCCTTGTAGGATTTGGCTGGGAACCCGTCTGGCCCTGGAGTTTTCCCCGTGGCTATTGCTGCTATTGCGTTTCGGATTTCCTCAAGTGAAATTGGCTCGTTCAGTATCTTCCTTTGTTCCGGTGTTGCCTCTGGTAGGTTTACAGTTTCTAGAAAGGTAGTTAAATTTCGTTTGTTACATTGCCCCAGGGATTGGTAAAGTGTAGCATAGTTATGTGTCAATGCTGCGTGTATTTCATGCTGTGTGTATAACATGTGCCCTGTCTCTGACCGTAGAGCACATATAGGCTGGCGGGTTTGCTCCTGACGCAGGAGCCATGCCAGCATTCGTCCTGCTCGGTCTGCTGTGGCGTGCGTGTGCACGGAGTGCGACGCGTAATTGTGGCCGCAAAGTCTTTCTAGTAGATCAGTGTGTTCCGCACGCAGTTCTTCTAAGCACTTTGTGCCCCCATGCCCGTCGCCTCATTTGTCTTGTGTCGCAGTATCTGTCGCTCTACTCTATTAAGTGTATCATTCAATTGTTTATGTTCCAGGCACCGAAGCAGTTCCCTCCTGTGGTTACTTTGAAAGCGTCCCATTCTAGGAGTGTGTCGGCTGTGGTGCCTTTGTTTATCTCAAAGTAGTCCAGGATTGCTGTCCCTAGAGAGAAATGGAACACTTGGTCTTCTATTGCACCCGGATGGATCCGCCAAGTGGGGACTGGGGGGGCCCGCCTCCCAGGTAAGTTGTAGTACCTGGGGAGTGTTGTCAGAATGCGTGCGTCCCAGGTATTCGACCTTCTTAATGAGTGGGGAGAGGGTGTGTGACCCTACTATGCGATCCAATCTGACGTGTAGTTTATGTGTACAGCTGAGTAGTACGAGTAAAACGTGTGTTGGCGTTGAGGGCGCGCCAAATGTCTGTCAGTGACCAGTGGGTCAGCCATTTGTTCAGTGTCTTTGCATTAGAGGCTGCTGTGGTTCTCGTCAGGGGCGGGAATGACCTGTCTAGGTCTACATTTAGTACTGAGTTGAAATCACCCCCTATAAGCCACGGGATTTCACACCACCGGGCCAGCACCCCAGTTAGTTTACTAAGCAATGAGGCTTGTTCTACGTTGGGTGCGTATATCGAGCCTATGAGGAGTGTTAATCCGTTCAGTCTACCTTTCACAAATACCTATCTGCCTTCTGGATCCGTTATCGTCTCTTCCTTAACAAAGGGGACCCCTGCTTTTACCCATATTAGTGCCCCTCGTGCCTGAGAGTAGTAGTTAGTGCCATACACCTGCCCTCTCCACCGTCGGCAGAGTCGTTCTATTTCCATTTGGGTCAGGTGTGTTTCCTGTAAATGGGCTAAGTTGGTAGCTCTGCGCTGCAGGTAGGAATATATGGAATACCGGCGTGAAGGTGTGTGTATTCCCCTCACATTCCATGTGAATATGTTAGCTCACGCCATATGGAGGTGGTTTTTCTCCGATATAACGGAGACGGGTGTCCAGCGGGGGGGGCCAGAGGTTCTTTGAAAGCTCCTTGGGGCATCGAAATTAAAATCAGAACAGGGGGCTCAACTGTATTCTGCATAACTGTATGAGGGCAAAAATTAAGCGAATTCTTCAGGAAGATCCGCCTCAAGACTTTCTTTATGGATAAAGAAAGACAAGATAATGATGACAGCTATACCAACCTTAAACTAAAGTCCACGTTTCTTCCTCCAACATCAACAATGCCCCCAGAGGTGATGGCCTTCGAGGAAGCAGTAATCAAAGAAATTGAACAATTACAACCAAAAAGAGACACATTCAATAATTTGAGCACCAAGGAACGTACAGCCCTCGAAACCTTAAAAACCAGATCTGATATAATTATAAAACCAGCAGATAAGGGCGGTGCAACTGTTATTCAGAGGACTAATGCATACAGAACAGCTTGTTTTGATCTCTTGGCAGATACCAAATATTACAAAAAGATCAATAGGGACCCAACTCAACGGATAAAAACCACGATATCTACATTGACGACAGATGCCCTTGAAAAAGAATGGATCACCAAAAAGGAGCATGATTTCCTCAACCAAGATGATCCAAGGATACCTCTGTTCTACACAATACCTAAGATCCATAAAGGCAGGATACCACCCCCAGGAAGACCTATTGTATCTGGAATTGGATCTATTCTTGAACCTTTATCGAAATACGCTGACTGGTTCCTACGACCTCTGGTTACACGCATAATCTCATACGTACAAGATACAAAACATCTATTTAATCTTTTGACTGACATAGAATATGACCCAAAGGAAAACATTTTGGTATGCCTTGATGTGGAAGCACTGTATACAAGTATCCCTCAGGAAGAAAGCATCAAAGTAATAGAGGATATTCTAAAGCAAGAAGAATGGCAGTGGGCAGCTCCTATTGAGTGGGTCATCACTTTGATTCGGTTAGCCCTTACAGAAAACTTTTTCAAATTTGAGGACCAGTTGTATCTTCAGATACACGGAACTTCGATGGGCAGTACCTTTGCCCCCAGTTTAGCCTGCCTGTATATGGGTCATTTTAAAGATCAACATATTTGGACGGCAAATGCTTATACTACTAACATATACAAATGGTACAGATATATTGATGATGTACTTCTCATCTGGAAAGGAGAAGTTTCGACTCTCAATAGCTTCATTAATTGGATTAATCGTTTAAATCCCCATCTACGATTCACCATGAATATGGATAGAGAAAAGATTTCCTTTTTAGATATCACACTGAGAGCAGCTGGCGGTACTCTGAGCTCACTATATACAAAGCCTACTGACAGGAACAGTTTATTAAGATTTGACAGTGCGCACCCACGCTCTCTCAGGGAGAATCTTCCGGTAGGCCAGTTCTTGAGAGTACGGAGAAATTGCTCAGATTTGAAAGACTATAAAAAAGAAGCTGCAATTCTCACCACCAAACTTAGACAGAGAAAATATCCGAACAAAATTATAGAAAAAGCTAGTAAAAGAGCTCGTAACACTCCAAGAGCTGCACTTCTAGAGACCCATCAAAAGACCCCACTTGATCAAATAATTTGTGTAACCACGTTTAATTCCTCATCCAATGAAGTGAAGAAAATCATCAACAAGAAATGGCCCATACTCACTTCAAATAGACTCCCTTATGAAAAACCCATGTTCTCATTCAGAAAGAATAAAAGCTTGAGAGACACTCTTGTTCACACTGACACCTTCAAAAGTGCAAACAATGTTCAACTTACATTGTGGAATAACCCACCTGTGTTGGGTCACTTTCCATGTGGATCATGTGTAGTGTGCCCCTTTACAGAACATACTAAAAGCCTTGATTTAGGCCTACACTCTCCATGGGAACAAAGATCCCATACTAATTGTAATTCAGAATCAGTTGTCTACCTCATCAAGTGCCCATGCAATTTGAGCTAGATCGGTATGACTAGTCGCAAGGTTAAAGTTCGTATTAGCGAACATAGAAGCACAATAAGGCGAGCAGTGACCGCAACTAAATTAACAGCACACGATAAGGAAAAACAACATAAAGACACAGACATAAGGTGGACAGTTATAGAGAAAGTGAAAGGCTCTGGCAATCTGACGAACAGACTTCTAGAACGAGAACAACGATGGGTGTATCGTTTGAAGACATATGAAATTGGTCTGAATGATTCTATACCTTGGAATCAGCTAAATAAATAAACATTACTGAGCTACATATCATCACTGCTATCTCTCTTTATATGACAAATGGGGATTTTATATGAACAGTATCTATGGATAGTCTTCTGGTTTTTCCTCCCTTATTAGAATGTAAAAAGTGACCACTTCTAAATACGTATTTATACACACTAGTATAATAGACTAGACTTTACTGCTCGAGTTCCATCTAAATGTAAAGGAACTATAGTTCCCATGATCCCCTTCCATAATGATATTGACATCTTGCTCGTCATCTTAATTACACACTGATATCCGAGCATGAGCACTTGTTTTCTTTAATCTGCGAAAAAACTCCCACCCGTGTGTAGATATTGTATGACACATACGTAAATTTAAGCGTGTCACGATATTAGAATCACGTTGTAGAGTCAGCCCTACATTGAGGCTTCTTCGGTAAATCTAATACTAATGCGAACCGATTGTAGTTTTCGGATCGAGACACCATTTTGTAAAAGACTTCAAATCCCATGATCCTCTATGGCACATCAAACGCGCATCTACGTGCCTAACGGCACCTGAGCACACCATGGGCGTGACTCTCAATTGAGGTTTTCCCGCTAGAATAAAGGTATTTATATCCCAGTTCACCGGCAGTGAAGAGCGAAAGCCGGGGACTCGGACCAAGTAGGTACGCAGGCGGGATAGGACCCTTGAAGAAGTAAGTAAGGGGGTGATAGGTGGTTACAACAGGTTTAGTCTTGTGACTTTGCTCAACTCAGACTTTTTGCCCTGACTAAAAAACCTCCGGTATACTTCATCTTCTCCCTACCCCCAAACAATACAACAGAGTTTGACTACAGGGCTATTCCATCACGCCTAGCGGGCCCCTGAGATACAGTTTTTCTCCGCAAATTGGGTAAGAAAATGGATGCTTGTATTATGAATAGTATTTTTTAAAGCAAAGATGCGAGTGTACACCTGCACAATAGTACACTGCTTGATAGCAGCCTAGTGCTGTTCTTATAGACTGTCACGCGATATTTTCACTTTGGAATAAGTACACACACTGGCATGCTGATAAAGTCAGTATGCGAGTAAAATCGCCACCGCACATTTATCTGCCACATAGCACTATTATGTTACAGATATAGGTGTGTATGGCACAAGTATGATGTAAATGAGAACTTCCATTTGCACACTCACCTGGCATTTATTCAAATGTTGGGTCACAGTTAACGCACCTAATTAGGAGTGTTAATAACTACACAAATGATGTTTATTCAAAAGAAACGATATGGTGTTTGTTTGTTTCTTGTGTTTTTCAGAGATGAAGGACTGCGTATAACAGATTAATCATCTGTTATCTACACAAAAGGAGCAGCTACTCTGCCCTTTTTCGTTCACAGGATAGGGACTCCCCTTTCACTGTTGTTCCCAGGAGGACGACCTCTGCCCTGAAGAAAGTCCAGGACCTTTACGGCCATCCCAGGACTGAAACATGTTGGCAATAGGGTCATAGGACCATAATCACTCCCATTGACCCGTTTCTTTTAATTATTTTTAATATCCCTGACAGACCCAATAATAAAGGGAAACCGGGGCCTGTCGGAGGGTTTTTATCTATAATCCCCCTGGTCTTCACTTTCCAAAGAGCTCCCAACACTGTGGTTGAGCCCACCCCAACTTATAGGCGTTGGGGTGACCCGATGATGAAGCATGACACCACTAGGGTGTGTGAGGGTAACTAAACAAAAAGGAATTGCTTCCTTGCGCACCCCTGGGTGTCTGCAGTTCTAGATCTTCACATAGACACCTCCCTATCGTATTTAGGTAACACAGTTTTTATGTTAACCATCAGTTAGTCTATAGGAGTATTTTTTGTGATATGATATTCGTCCAAACCATGGTGCTAATTAGGGGTGGGCGGAATTTGCGTAGTCGCGCTACGAAAGCTCCGCGAAACGGTAAAAAATCTCCGCGAGCACGCAGAGTTCCGCGAACACGCGGAATTGCTTGTTCCTCCCGTTCGCGATGCTTTTTTCCTGTTCGCGAACGCTGTTTGCGTGCTCGGGGGGAAATATCTCGCGAACACGCATTTTGAAAGCGCGAACAAGCAAAAAAATCCGCGAAGCTGCGGATCGCGGAATTTTTGGCAATTCCGCGTTCTCCGCGGAACGCGAAATTACCCAAATTCCGCGAGTGGAACGGAAGTTACCGCCCAGGCCTAGTGCTAATTTGCAGCTAGCTGTGGGAGTGCGCGGTGCAAGTCTCTGTGGTTTTGGTTTTCCCCTCGATGTTCTGTGGGAGTGTCGGGTGATCCTGTCTAATCTGTAGATGCGGGAATGCGTGCGGCTTGTTTAATGAGTGTCGGGACTAGTGTAGTTTTTATGTCTGATAGAGTGCACGCTAGTCCTCCCATGTGTTATGCTTGTATCTATCAGGGTGACTAGTGAGGACTGGACAAAGCAGCGTTTGTGTGGCATGTGGTGGCTTTTACTTAACAGACTACAATGAAATGCTCAGATTATGTCATCTGCGGTCTGTGGTGTAACATCTGATGGACGCAGGGAATCCAGGTCTTCAGATCTGGCCGGTGACGATCCAGATGTGCTCTGCGAGTGGGCGGATCGCTATTCATGGTCAGAGTTCTGTGATGCAGATCTGATTGTTGCGGCCACTTGTATCGCCTCTTGTCTTTCCATTAGTCTCTGTTCGAGATCTGGAACCACTGATGGTGGCAGTGTTTGGCCAGGGCCCCTTCCCCTGCCACGGCAGCGATTTCTCCGGCCGGGTTGAGGTGACATATTGTTTCTAGGCAGTCTGGGTCCTGTCAAACGGCCTGATTCCTCCAACCAGTCCCAGACATCGGATGGTGTGTCGAAAAATCGGGTGGTGCCTTTAGCAGCCACCCATAGACGGGCAGGGAATATCAGGGAGTAACGAATGTCTAATTCTCGAAGCTGACGTTTCACTGCATTGAAAGATCCTCGCCGCCTTTGTACTTGTGCAGTATAATCTGGAAATAGCATGACTTGGCTGTTTTGGATCTTGATCTCGGTGAGTTTGCGTGTTTCCCTTAGCACTGTATCTCTGTCTGTGTAGTTGAGTAACTTGAAGAGAAACGGTCTTGGTCTGACACCCGGTGGCGCCTTGCGGGCTAGTATACGGTGCGCTCGCTCGACTACAAACTGAGGTGACAGCACATCATCTGGGAGAAGCTCCCTTAACAAGCGCTCAACGTATTCCACAGTGTCATGTCCTTCTCCCTCAGGTAGACCCACTACACAAATGTTGTTGCGTCGTGAGCGCCCTTCTGCATCTTCCAGCTTGTCCTCAAGCAAGCCCACGCGGTCCAGGAGATCCTGTAGAGCTACCGCGTGACTATGGGTGACGGGTTTCAGGTCAGATATCACAGGTTCATTGGCCTGGACCTTGTCTGCCAGTTTGCGATGGTCAGCTCGCAGTAACGTGAAATCTGAGGTGACCTTATCTATTTTGGACTCTAGGGAGGTCCATGTTTGATCTAGTGCGGTGCCTATTTTCTCCACTGCAGCCAAGACTGAGTCAAGTTTGGTAGAGAGTACTGTGTGGGGGACTTCGCTGGTGCCATCTTCTTCTGTGTATGGGGCTTCTGGGCATGTGGCTGCTTGTTGTGTGTTTGTTTGTAGTCAGCCCATGGCCAGTTTTTGCGCTGAGGGCATAGAGTGGGTGACGATAGCGTCAGCGATAGCGTCAGCTTGCTCGATCTGGGCTGGAGAGACAACTATCGTTGGTACGCGTTGCTGGTTCTGGTGTTATTTCAGGTGAGTTCTTGAGGTCTGCACATGTGCTCCACTGGTCTGGTGTTGTGGGTCTTGCTCCCTCTACTCAGCCCCAGTACACAGGACGCCAGATCGGGTCACCTTTTGGATGCATGTAGGGGTGTCCATCCAGTCACATTCCGGCACTGTGCAAGCGTGGTGCTTCCTGTCGCCTGAGATGGGAGGGAGGAGGCGAGAGGTATGTGGGCGCTTTAGGTGTGTTGCAGCACCCCTGTACACCGCTTGTCCCTCTTGTGGTGTGATTTGGGCCCGGACCGACCCCCGGATTTCTGCAGGCCTGATGAGGCCTCAATGTGCTTCTCTTTGGCGTGTCAAGGGCGAGTCAGGCGGGTCTTGTGCGGTCGTGTTGCAGCGCCTCTGCACTCTTCCTGTCTCACTCGTAGTGCGATCTGGGCCCAGACTGACCCCCGGATCTTTGTAGGCCTAATGAGGCCTCAATGCACTTCTCCTCGATGCGTCAAGATTGAGTCAGGGGAATCTTGTGTTTTATGCGTTTACAAAGTCTCACAGTTTTCCCGCTTTAGTCTTTGTGCTTCTGCGTTTTCATGCCCTCTGCATGTGCCCTGTCTTGGAGGGCCTGGGTGGCGCAGCGCGTCTGGTGTGTTTCCCAGTGGAGAGAGCCTGGCTTCGGAGCTGTCTCGGTGTCGTGGTCCTGTCTCTTTCCGCAGGGGCCCACTCCTCCCCGATGCCCCTGTCGCGCAGTAAGTGTGGAGTGTGGGCTTGGCTCTCCGAGGTCATAGTTCACCCCTGCTCGCCTAGTTGTGAGGCTGGTCCCTGTGTCGTTAATGGCGTGCACTCGCTCTGGCTTATCCCCCGTGTGGGTCTTCCGAGACCATTCAGTATGCACTCTGGGTTGGTGTTGTCCTGTGCGGTGGGGCCAGATTTGGGCGATCCCTGCTTTTGCGACGCGTGCAATGGGAGCACTGTGCCTGCGGTTGTCGGAGCAGCCCAGGGTTAACTTTCACTCACTGCTGCGTGGCCCTGGTATCCCCACGTAGTTTTGGGTGGCCTAGAACGTCCCTGCTGGCCTCCAGCCTCCCGGTCACTGCAATCGGGGCTTATAAGCCCCACCCTGCAGGTTCTCCTTGCCCCGGTCGTGTACAGTGTCTTTGCCAGTTCGGGCCGATTCTGATCTTCGGCCTTGGTGGTGGACGAGCGTTCCACTGGCAGGGTCGCGGGGACTTTCTAGCTGCTGTCCTCTGTCCTACAGCGGTCAAATTTGCCAGGTCGTATCTGCCCGCATTCCAAAGCGCATTGCGATTCAGTTTGTGGTCCGATGAGGTGGGATTAAACCGATTTTCAGGATAATTGAGGGTGTATATGCGGAGCACTAGGAGCTCTCGTCCGCCATCTTGGCTGGCCAAGCCACGCCCCACAGCGAGGTCACTTCATGCCGTAATTCAAGATCAACTGATTCCTGTTTACCGACATGAGGGATGTCCAGCTCTACACCAAGAAGGACAGCCTGATGACACTAACCCACAGGTAATGGGGAGTTAGTCCACTGGCAGGGATTTGTCAGATCACCCACCCTAGGCAAGACTAGGTTAGGGAGCGCTAGGTAGAAGTACACTATATACAGTACTTATATCCCTGCATATATTTACTGTCTTAGCACAATGATGGAAATATTGATTTTTTTTTTCCACTATTCTTGTCATGCTAATTACGCTAATCTGTTTCATTCTTCTAATTATCGCAGCACACGTATTTTATACAAGAATCACAATGCTTCAATAAATATTGAAAAGCCTTGGTTAGTATTTCTTGTGTACGTCTTCGGGTATGCATGAGAGTCCAAATGAAAAGGTACTAGATCTGTTACCACGATTTCCTTGGGGGGGGTCAGGGTTGTCATGTTCTAAGGTTGCACATACATTTGTTACCCTGAAAGGTTAGAGGTGCAGAAGATGCACTGTGAGCTAGCAGTACTATAGGACAACATATCCTGAGGGTGTGCACGGAATTAGTCTGGCACAATCTTGACACTTATGTTGTCCAACAAATGCACAGTTTTACCGAAGGAGGTACAAGCCGTACAACATGGCGCCGCCAACGTTTTAGCTTGGGTTCTTATTTAATGGATCGCTTGAGTAGTTTTTCTTTTGTGTACACAAAGACCCCATCTCACCTATTAACAGGAGACGTCCTTTTTAGGGAAGAATCCTCCTCAGCTGAGTAGGTTAACCCTATGTATTGGTTGTAGGTTGTTCAAGCTTGAACCTTTCAAAGGATCTCCCCATAGGGGTACCCTCTCCGATGCTACATATCCAAATGTATGAAACAGATAACACAGTTATTAACATACCAGGTAACTGCAGACATGCGGTTAAACAAATGTTGTTGCAACGTGGTCTGCCCCAGACGGGTGGTGACGCTACCTTCATGGTGGAGGCTCAAAAAGCATTCAGGAGAGATTATGGGTTACATTCACAGCAGTTATTACAACTACAAGACTGTTTAACACATACTCTGCAGATACAGTACCTAGCAACTACGAAGCTTATAAAGCTCTAGAAGTACCGTTAACTTACCAAGAACATCAATATTGGTTTGAAGGCACCCTACCACGTACACATAATAATGTTAGACAAGCTCCCCTTAGCAATGAGGGAGCAACATTGCCAGTCTTAGCCGGTTACACAACATACCCAGCTTTAGATAATCTGGGAGCTACAGAACTGCATACATTATACACAGATCTGGTCAAAACATATAGATCTTTAACACAGTTTGTCATGCGAATAGTGGCAGTAAATCCTGCGAGAGCTGCTCACTGCATAACCACAACTGGTAACACCAGGCATTAGTCCGCGTACTATCAATGCTGTTATGGGTGAAATTCCCACCAGACGGGAGGAAATTCCATTCTGGATTGCACAAAAAGCAAGTCAGCTTGAAGCAATGTTTTCCCATATGGACCCCAGGAAAAACAAAGAATCTGTACAATATGCTTGCCTATGGCGATGGCTCCCCCAGTGGAGGACTGCACCTCATGGGATACAGTCTTTGCTGCAGTATATACCAGAACTCATGGTACACCCTCATTAGCTGTTTTGACAAATGTGCTTAAACAGATACAAAATGAGTATAGGGCAGCCCCTGCCTGTGGATTTGGGGATGAAACTGATGGGTAATTTTGCCGCAGTATCCGCCATTATGTTAAGTAACATTAAATGGGAAGCAGCAGCGTTGGCTATCGCCAGCAAATCACTAATTTGCTCCAGGACAGCAGGAGCGCGAATTACCTAAAAGATTCAAAGAAACCCACACAACAGTGGGTAAAAATTTGGGAGCCAAACCCAGTAAACCTCAAATTCAGAGCAATTGTGAAAAGGATAACTCACAGCAAACGCCCGAATCTTCTAAGAAGAAGTGGGATAATAAGAAACAAAGAAAAGACGAGGACATGGGGTGGATCGCCTAAGCAGGAGGCCACTGAAAAGCGCTCTAACTCGCGTAACCATGATCCTATTAAAACACCTGACAGGCATCAGGATACTGATACACGTTCATCTCGTTCCTTTCAGGAGACATCCGAGAAACGATCGGAGAGAGAGAGATGCACAGATCAAAGGAGTATGTGAAACCAAAGAAGCGCGCATCTGACTACATAACAAAGAAAGGAAGAGAAACCTGAACAGTCAAAACCTCAATTCAAAAAGAACGTAGCAGGACTTAAAGTTAAGTATGGTACGGATATCGAGGACACTGCTTCCGAGCGGGGAATGGGCTCAGACCATGCTGGACAGCGCTGCACCTGATGGATTGTCTGGTGGCAGTAGCATTGAGTGACTATATACAGGTGGAAACACTGGATACTGGGTTGAGCGTCCTGCATCTTTTATACGAGATGCAACTTCAATTGGAGGGGGACATACCAAAATACATTAATGTTCTCTTTTGGTAGAAGTTGTCATTCGGCCACACCATTCTCGTGTCCAAAAAGAGTTGGCCGCCAGAATTCGCGATGGATTGCCCAAACGGGGAAAAGTTAATTTTACCTGCCTTCTTCGACTGCGTCCCAGAATCAGTTAAACATTCATATGCACAGGATTGGGCGTTGGCGCTAGATCCGGCGTTATACCGCAACCATGTGGGGAGGGATGACGATTCCCCTTATCATGAAATACAATTGAGGTCGAACCCACAACCTCAAAGACAATACCCCATTTAAAATGAGGCTAAAAAGCAACCTAGAGAAATCCTCACACAACTTGAATACCAAGGTGCAATAGAAAGTTGCACCTCTCCTATGAATAACCCCTTGTTTCCAGTTATGAAACCAGACTATTCATATCATTTAGTATTAGACTACAGACATCTAAACCCAGCTACATGCTCGTGCGCAGTACAAAATGCGCTTAGCGCAGCACTCATGAACAATATATTGCGTGAAAAATACGAAACACTAGCTATCTGGAATGGATTTTTTTGCCAAAATATAGCACCTGAAAGCAGATATTTGACAAACTTCAGTGCTCTGGGTTCTCAAAAACAGTTCTGTTGATTGCCTCAGGGGTATAAGAATAGCCCTGGGCTGTTTTCAGCACAAGTCACAGAACTTCAACAAGAATTTGATGACCAGGCATTGTCCTATGTCCTGGCTAAAAATGTCATTTTAAAAAATCAAAAATTGCTCTCAATGTCCTGTTTCTGGGATACGAGCTGTGAAGTGAAGGCAAAAGCCTTGCAACATACTTCTTAGAGCACTGTGCACTTTTACAACCACCAAACACATTGAAGAAACTTCAATCTAGCTTGGGATTTCTACATTTTGGCAGAACATACATTTCAGATTAAGCAGAATGGGTTAAACCTTCTACGACATAATTCGGCCAGACTTTTCAAGCACACATTGGACAACTGAACACAGAGATTATACTTTCATTACAAGCTGACATGCTAGCTTCAAAACACTTACACACACGTGTAAATGCCACAAACCTGGTGATCTGTATAATTGCCAGGTCATCAGGATACACCTATGTTACATTTAATAAAGGTGACACTGTACCAATTGCATATAAATCACATTGATATACCAATGCGAAGATGCGTTTGTACCCCAATCAGAATCTTTTCTGATGGTGCAAGACTGCTGTGGTGAGAGAGAGAGAGCATTAGCTCAGTGGAAACAAATAATTGTCGTGACTCCCGTGCTACTTTAGAGGCGGTCACAAAGGCCAGCATTCCCAACTCTAAAGCATTACATCCAAGATGGATACAATGGGCCAACTCTCTCACCGCAACAGATGTAGACAGCAGATTTGACTCTACACTACAAACAAAAGCATTTCTGCAATACGAACACGAATACCCTCTGCCTAATGAAGTCATGCCTTTTGATCAGTATGATTACATCATCTATACTGACGGTTCTGCGCGGCTTGCTGTTTGGACAAAACAGCAATACTCAACTGCATGCACCGCCTTTAAGGGTAGAATGCAGGATGGTGAATTCCAACCTAAAAAGACCTACACGCAGTCACTGGGTGATTGCATGGCGCAGCTGGCAGAACTCCAATTCTGGCACTTGAGAATATGGATCCCGAAAACTCCACACTCATAGTGTGTGATTTGTATTATTGTGCCCAGTCTTACAACGAGTATCTACACTATTGGAGCCAGAATGGATTCAGAGATTCCAAAGGGTACACCATAAAGCACAAAATGCTTTGGGGACAAGTGGCTAAGTTGAAATAATGCTTGCCACGGACTCATGTGATTCACACCTTGAGTCATCAGTGTGTAGGAATACACTTTGCAGGGAATTCCATGGCTAATGAAGCCACAAAAGCAACAGTGCAAATTGATGCTGAGGCTGCGATTACTCGTTCCAGTATGAGGTTACATACAGAAATCATGATGGCTGTCAACACTGCACTTGACCCCCACTTGCCGAAAGACTTGCCAGCGAAGTACTCCTACCAGTTAAGTGCGCAAAACATACAGTTTGCTCATGTTCCCAGAGTGGGGGGGATAGAGCAATACCGAATTCAGATTGCAGGTTAAGTTTAATCGTAGCAGGACATGAGGGCGAAGCATCTTCACACGCAGGGGTGGCGGCTAAAATTTCACTATTGCATCAACGCTATTAGTGGCCACGTCTATACAAACAGATTAGGGACTTTGTCCTTAAATGTGACATCTGTGAGCAGATAAAAGGTTCCTTTTTTATTTGTATTTTTTATTTTATTATTTTACCCAGAGAGGAATATGTAATCAAAAATACATTAAACAAACAGTCATGAATAAATACCATAGATAAAAAAAGGTTAAGCATGATTAAGAGGAAATATAAGACAAGTTGACCAATACATTTCATCAATATTTACATTAAAAAGCAGCAAAATCGTGAGAGGGGCCAAGTCGAACACCCCCAGGGTTTGGGCCAGTGGAGAATAAAACCTGGATGTTAGGGACGTCCATTCCACTACCTCCTGAATATTTTGGGCATATTTTATTAGGCCAATTAAAACAGATAAAACACCTATTTACAGCCAGCAGATAGATTAGTTAGGCCACCTCTGCTAAACCTCCAAGCCGAAATAGGGGACCAGATTTCCCCGCCAGCTTCCTAGCCTGCCTGCCCTTGCATTCATACAGTGCATTCTCTTGATTGTATATTCTGAGCAATCGCGCTAGCCAGGCCTGGAACGAGGGAGGCTCCAGATCCTTCCATCTAGCTGCAATTAGCAATCTAGCGACTGCGACTAATACAAAAACAAAATAGGTCTGGGTCGTATCCAAGCCGCTCCTACCGTCATAGCCTAAAACGATTATAGAAGGGCTAAGGCTGATCCTTCGCCCAAACAATCTTTCCCAGAACAACTCCAGCCCATTCTTCAGGGGAAATAGTCTATCTCAGCCATAAAACATGTGAACCAGGGTGGCCGGGCCTTCCCCACACCTGGGGCAATTGTCTGTCCTTTTGCCCCACCCAAACAGCTTAGCCGGGGTAAAATAAAGATTAAATACAGATTTATAGTGTTGTGCATTCAAGCTGGCGGACAGGAAGGTCTTTGCAGCTAGTCCAATTGCTTTATCTAGGTCAGCATCAGGGTCACCTAGCTTCCTAGCCCAGTTTGTTTCGGTCTTTTCAAGGTCATCAGGAAGGTTGTCCAGCAAGATACTATAAACGTTTCTTATTTTAAAATTGGTGCGGGCTATTGCCTCCAGGAGAGGAATTTTATCCCAATAAATAGTCTCCCTTGAGTTGTTAAAAAATTCCCTGATTTGCACATATTTAAAATATAAACTGTCTGGGATACCAAACCCGTGCTGCAGGTGTGTAAAGGGGCAGATTTGATCTAGGGCATAGAGATCCCCTATTTTTGAAAGGCCGTGTTGCTCCCATTGCCTTCCCATAGTATCATAAAATAGAGGTGGATAAAGGAAGATCGCCACAACGGTGTATACCTGCTATATTTTGGAATCTTCATACTTTTACGAATCTTGCTCCATACTTTCCAGGCGTTAAGTATAATCTTAAAACAGACTTTCTTGATATAACTCTGCTCTAATTGCCGCAAAAGCAATCCGTCCACCCTTTTTCCTAAAGCGAGCTCGTAAACAGTAGGAAGAATATTGGGGCTTTCCTGAGCTGTCCGGTCGGTATTATCAGCAAAAATTAGTATGCGCATCTGTTGTAAGAGGGCCGCCCAATAATAGAGTGTGATGTTGGGGACTGACCACCCATCCCATCCCTGAGGGAGAGAGAGGAATTTTATGGAGCACCTCACCTTCCCGTACTGCCAGATTGAGGGGCAGATTTACAAGAAACTGACGCATCTCTGCGTTAGAGCCGAGATGCGTCAGTTTCCCTGCGCCTGCGTGCGAAACCCTTGCGCCACCATGGATGCGCCGAATTTACAATAGGGCGCCCCATGGCTCACGGATTGACAGATGCGTCAGAAATTCTGACGCATCTGTTGGTGCCAAAGTCACGCATTGTTGGAGTCGTGTCGCAAGCATGACCCAACTCCAGCAATGCACGGAGAGGCCTATTCCCAATACACTGCATCACTCCTTACGCCTGCTCCAAGCCGGCGTAGGGTTTTGACACAGTGGCGTCCTAGAAGTGGCGTAGTGAAATCTTGTATACATACATTATACCGGACGCAGGTATAATGTGACGCAGGGCTTTACAACGTGACTCATCTCCCTAGATGCTTCATGTTGTAAATGGCCCGCAACGTGGCGCATTGTTTACGCCACCGCTGCGTCACAAAAAGTGACGCAATGGCGGTGCAAAAGTGACGCAAGGGGCTTGTAAATCTGCCCCGAAGTTTATAAAAATAGAGTCCAAAGTTTTCAATATTGATTCTTCAATGGCTACCGGTAATGATCCAAATAGATATAAAATCTTTGGGAGCATTATCAGCTTCAAAACATTGCCCCTGCAATGATTGATAGGTGGAGCCCATTCATACGCCTTAAATCATTGGAGATTTTTCTAACCAGGGGATTGAAGTTGATATTGCTGATAGTGTCTCCTTGGAGCTGATTAGAACACCCAAATACTTGGCTGTATCCACACGCTGCAAATCAAGGTAGGTAAGGTTATCCGTGCAGATAATTTGCGTTTTCCCCTTATTCCGTGCATAGCCAGAGGCTTGCCCATACTCTCCGGCAATAGATTCGATTTCCCTGATCGCCCCTTCAGAATCGATGGTGACGACTGCAATATCATCGGCGTATGCAAGCACCTTGGTTTCATAACCTTTACAAATAACCAGCTTTATTTCCCGGTTACTTAAAATTCTCTCAATCAGCGGATTTATATAAAGGGCAAACAGAATGGGGGAGCAGGGGCACCCCTGCCTAGTTTCCCTGGACACCTTTATAATTTCCGATTCTTCGCCCATTAATTGGAGTCGAGCGTATGGATCAAGGTACATCGCCTTAATGGCTGAGATTATTCAGGGGCCAAAGCCCTTTAATTCTAATATCACCCATAGAAAACTCCAGGCCACCTGATCAAAAGCCTTCTCGACATCAAGGAGGACCATAGCCATCTGCCCCCGTCTCAGCTTAGCATAGCGTTATAGCCGGCTTTATGTGGTTAATTGTTCCTCTGCCGGGTATAAAGCCGTGCTGCCAAGGTGACACAAGGCGGGCTATGACCCTCCCCAACGACCCGCCAATATTTTTTAATATATCTTGGCGTCCGTATTTATTAATGATATTGGTCGATAGGAGGCAGGATTGTCCGGAGGTTTGCCCTTCTTAGGGAAGATAATGATATCAGTGCCTTTCCATGACTCCTGTGGGAGCCCATTATGCTATACTCCCAAAACAAGTCTAGTAAGAAAAGAGTTGGCTCCAATTGGAGTATCTTATAAAGCTCAAGGGGTTTTTTGTCGGGGCCAGCAGCTTTCCCTGAGGGTAGGTGATGTAGAGCAGTTAGGACCTCTTTGAGCAAGATGTCCGCTTCTACCTCATTCCTAGTAGATTGATCAAGGATTGCCCCAAGGTCCGACTCAGACATTACTCGAAAAAAGTCCGGGAGTGCGCAATCATCTTCCTTATATAGTGCTTGATAGAATTCTTGAAACACATGAACTATGTTGTTAACCTCTGAGCAGGTTATCCCATCCTTCTTAATTGCGACTATCCTACTCCTTGCTATTTTCTGCCTCGCGCGCAAAGCAAGGATTTTCCCTTTTGATTCATCATACTCGTAGGCCTTGTTCTTATGTGTCTGAAATTCTTCAGCTATTCTCTGGGTGTAGCAGCTATTTAGCTCTGCTTTAAGTGCTATAATTCTAAGCTGGGTTTGCGCAACTCCTAACCCCTGTTCAATCCTTGCCACGTGCTCTTGTTCTGCTTCAGCTAGTTCCCCCAGCAACCTCTCATTCTCGACTTGGCACTGCCTCTTGGTATGGGCAACAAAGCTGATAATCACACCCCTTAAGCCAGCTTTAAAAGCGTCCCAAACTATACCCCGTGACGCGCTAAATCTATTGGTGTCAAAATACGCCAGTGTCCATTTCTTTGTGTTCAACAAAAGCTGTATTCACCAATAGCTTCCTGTCAAAAGTCCACTTATACCGGCGATTTAGATTCCCTTGAAGCATTACTTCTAAAATCAGGGGGCTGTGATCTGATATTATCCTTGGGAGCTTCCTGATCCGGGCTTTATCTAGCAGGCCTCCTGGTATTAAAAAATAGCCCAGCCGAACACATTTCTTGTGAGGGCACGAGTAGTAGGTATAGTCTGGATCCCTGGGATGTTTGATATTCCATGTATCTACAAGGCCGTGAATAACCATGAAAGAAGATAAGGCCCTATAAAGTCAGGTTTTTTCCCCTGATATTGCGAGGCTAATGAGGTCCCAACTGCTTGGGGTATGTTCAAATCTCCACAAACAACCAGCAGATAAGGCCAAGATGCTAATTCTACCTCGAGGTCCTCCAATACTTTGGGATCATCCTGATTTGACCCATAAACGGTACAAACGGTCAGTCCTGCCTCCAGCTCGACCAATGCCCACCTACCTAGGCTGTCCGCTAGTATACGTCTTATCAGCCCTATTTGGGGTTTCGCTAGAAAAGCCACCCCCCCGGATATTAGAGCTCTGGGAGGAGCAGGTCAGCAAAGTGTACCCTCTGATTGATAACAACTCCCTTTTATCCCATGAAACACGTGTCTCCTGCAGGCACACCAAGTCAGGGGCTGTGGTCCTCACAAACTCAGCCACCCTTGATCGTTTAGTTTGATCATTCAGCCCTCCCACATTAACCGAACATATGGTTATTTTACCCATCTGATCCTTGGTCGAGATACCATGTTACTCCTATTCACAGCTTTGCTAAATGAAAGTACAATGTAGTCCTCATTATTCCATCTCTAGGTAAGATTTTCAAATTGCCCCCCCTACACCTGCCCTCTGCCAACGTGATCAGCCAAACCACAGTGCCCCCTCCCTCCCGTGCCCTTCCGTCCCCCCCTCCCCCAGGGTCCCTCCCTCCTTCCGCCCTCCCCAAACCTGAGAAGCTACCAGACCGCGATGCGGCCTGTGGAGAGATGTGGGCAGCACCTGTGACCCGTGGAATAATGCAAACGTTACTAGTTACGGTACAATACAATACAAGGAGAAGAAAATAAGAAGATAGTGGCCCCCTAGATCTCGCAACCTTGCCCATGAGGTGCAATCTCTAATCAAGTTTTTAACTCCCCCTATTTACAGACTTTTGACAAGAGGCATCCAAGAAGGTGGTAGAGGCTGCAAACTACAAATTCAGCACTACTCTTCTAATTCTTATGGTTTAACACCGTCTAGAAACTCCTTTGCCTTAATGTCAGATACAAAAAATCGTGTTTGCTCCCCCCAAATCGCTTTCAAATGTGCAGGATTAACCAAATATGCCGGTATATTTTTGTCTTGGAAAGGTTTGATTAGCTGCCGCAGCCGCCATCGCCTTTCGACCGTGGCATGGCAAAAGTTGGTGCGAACAAAAAACGAGACATCCCCACTGGACCGCTTCGCTTCAGGACTCGCTTTTTCAAAAATTGATTGCCTTAAAAGAAAGTTTCCAAAATACACTAGAATAGCCCGTGGCTTGGAATCTTCTCTTGGTGGCTGTCTCAAGGCAAAGGGTACTCTGTGGGCTCGCTGCACTTCTTGCAACCAGTTCCATCCTGTTAGCTCGGGAAGGGCAGTTCTTAGTAGTTCCACCACATAGGCCCGGATGTTTGTGCCTTCGATTCCTTCCAGAACCCCTAGCAGGCGAAGAGTGTTGGGCCGCTGGCGGTTCTCATGATCTTCAAGCTTCCATTGTATGTCGACAAGCTGGGATTCATGCGCCTCCGACTGTGCACGAGTGGCTGCCAGATCTGTTTCTGCCGCAGTAGTTCTTGTTTCAAGATCTGTCAAGCGTTCCCCGATGGTGTTACATACTTTTGACAGTTTTCTAACCACCCCTTGAACTGTTATATGGCCATTAGGGTCATTGTCGACATTGCTCAGTTAGCCTGAGCTCTGCTGCCATGATGCTGCTTTTGCGCACGTTACTACATGCCTTTATTTTGCAAGACTCTGTTTATGCCTTTCACATGAGAACTGTCGGCCTTTCGCGTTCTCTGCTAGTTCCTGGAGTTTAGTCTGAACACGATGTGCAAGGTCTATAAATAATGTCCCTTGTTATTCTGTTCTGGTCAGTCCCTAGCACCTAGACAAAACATGCTAAACACAGCTGCACTGCTGGAAACTCGTGCTTTGATAGTACGGGGATGCATGTTGTTTAAACACGCACTTGGAGAGAGACCTTTCCATGGAGAAGAGCTATGCTGTTTCTATGATGTAAAGCTTCCATCTAGGCTCTAAGGTAAGTTAAAATAAACATTTTGAACTATTACAGTGACTGCCAATTCTTATTGTGGACAAGTACGAGTGAGTGAGCGAAAGGGTATGTCTTGCTACCGCGATTCCTGAGAGAGTCGGGAGTGTTGTGTTCTGGGTTGTCTAATCATTTGTAGCTTCGTGATTATGTAAGAGAACGATTGAGACACTATAGCTAGTCAGTTTTGGGATTTTGGGTACTAAGGTGGTAGGAAGGTACAACCCCTATACACCGAGGTCCTGTTTTCCTGCGCATAGTTCTGTATATGTGCAGAATTCCCGCAACATGGCGCCGCCAACGTTTGGTCTGATTCTTATCTGCCAGACTCCTGAGTAGTGCCTGTCCCCACAACAGAACTTTCCTCAATGCGGTTTGAGCCTTTCGGCTGTCTTGGCGTGACTCCTCGTGGTTCATTAATATTGCTTGGTAAATAGCGCCCAATGTGGGGGACTCATGGCCACTAGTATCCTGTGAAGTCCCAGGAGGGGAGCAGATTAGATGTTCCATGGGTGTGTAGTCCCAAGCAAAATCTTTACCCTCAAATGTCTGCCGGCCCGCCATCTCGCTCTATTTTGCGGGCAGTCCTTGCATGAGCCCCTTAACCCTCGCTTGGATCGCTACCGTCCTCGCTGGATTCAGCAGAAGACCCGGACCCATCCAATGACCATTCAGCACCATCTGACAGTGAAAATAAGCAATTGCTTGGCTCCTTTTCTGGGTCATAATTTCCCATCTTTGCCCCCCCTTGCTGGATCACTAGTTGCTGAGTGAGGTTTGGGGGTTGATCAATGGTAGCGTGGGCTGGCTTTACCAGGTCGGGGCAGATATAGTTGCATGCACCGGCTGGGGGGCAAGACATAGAGGTACCACCCACAGATGTACTCTCAGTTGTATTATTTACATCACTGGCTATCCCCTGCTGATCCGGGTCCCCCCCTGCGCCCTGAGGGTCCATCCACAGTGTTTGCTGCGCCATGGTCACAATTCACAGCTTTCTCGGTAAGTACTGTAAGTACCGCAGGTTCATTCGTGCACTCCCCCATTCCCTTAACGAGGGCCAGGGGCAAAGAAGAGGAGGTAACCAGCATACCTTCATCCTGAGAGGGGATGGAAATTCCAGGGATTTCAGCCTCCGATGACACCTTACCATCTAGCGTCCTTAACTTGGATGCAACTGTCAGAACCTGTGCTTCAGCGGCTAAAGTGCCGGGCTGGGCTAGTTCTAGCGCTCCAGATGCACTCTGCATCTTCTGATCCCCCTGCTTCCCGGCTGACCCCTTCAGCAGCTCCACTACTGTGGGGCCGGCCAGATGTTGATTGCTGGTGGCCCCGTCTCTCCCTTTCGTCACCGGAGAAGGCTCCATTCGCTGAGCTGAGGATGCGCGTCTTCCGCCTTGCCACGGCGTCGGGCCCCCATGATCTCGTGCTCCTGCTCCATCGAGCCTGTTGCAGTCATCATCGCGGAGGGGTGGGTAACCTTCCCTTTCTGGGCTCCACCAGCTGCCTTAGGACTCAGCCCTGGGGTCAGAGCCGCAGGGCGGCAGACAGTGCAGTCCAAGTGACTTAAAGCAGCAGTCATAAGGCGCCTAAGAGCAAGCAGACCTCCAAAGATCAGCCCCAGTCTGGAGCAGCCTCCAGGGGCCAGGTGAACGTCCCTCAAAGCATCGGGGACCATAAAAGCGTTTTTCAGGTCAGTGTTGCATAACTAGATTCATCCACGGGTCACGGTGCTGCTGCCGACCACCTCAAGTGGCCGCCATCTTGTTTCTCACTAGTCGCAGTCCACATTGAAATACAGATAAAGGGTTCTACTGTAGTTCATCCACCACAAACACCACTATTTATCTCAGACAAGCCTCTCACGTGCATTTATCTGGACCACTGTGGCCCCTTAGAATCAGATGAGGCTTACAAATACATCTTGGTTGCAGTGGATTCCTGCTCTCGATTCCTATGGGTTTGGCCACAGCGATCGGCTGATGCCCAAATTATTATCAAAGATCTGCAAGTCTTTATCGGGACATATGCAGTTGGCACATTCCATCCGGACCTGGGGCCGGCGTTCGCCTCTTAGGCTTATAAAGACACCATGGAGAAAATTGGGTGTGACCTTGCAGTACTCCTCCCCTATCATCCCGAGGGAAATTTGGTAGTGGAGAGGAAGAACTGGGACTCAAAGCAGTCTTTAAAAGTGAGGGTATTAGACTTGGGTCATAGTTGGGTCCATCACCTATATGGGGTCCAAAGAGCACTCCACAATCTGCCTAGAAAATCCCTGGGTGGATGGACTCCCTATGAGATCCTGTATGGGGTTAAGATGTGGGTATCTGACCTCTGCAGTCCCAGCACAGTGGCGGCAGAAACACCCTTTGACATCAATGAACGTTTGGCTGTTTTACAGGAACTGAACAGGTTCCCGGAACCCACAGAGCAATGTCCAAGTAAAACGCACCGCCACTAAAGAAGTGAAGGAAGCACCAACAACCTAGGCTGGATCCCCCAGATTGGTGAATGGGTCAAAGAGAAGATTGTGGACAAGAAATAATTTGGGCCATCATACAGAGCTCCTGCCCTGGCTGTTAAAGGTACCAGAACTGTACTTTTATTGCCCCTTGCTGGTTGCAAAAACAAGATATTTGTGTGTCTAGATCTCATCAAACTGCATCATGTGGACAGTTCTACACAGTAGGCCATGTGGGATCCTGAGTTGTTACCTGTCTCCTCTCACTACTATACAGAAAGTCTTGATGGAATCTTTGATCAGCAATGAAGCTTCTACTCCCCGGCTGAGGATAGCAAACAATGAAGTATCTCTTCTACCTGCTACGTCAACAACTATACAAACAACCTGTATGGAAACACAGATTTCTATTCAGAAACCCGCCACGTATGGTGTGTACTTCAATGTACCACAATTTGAGTCAACTCCAAGTTCTGCATAACCTGCAGAGTTGCCAAAAATGGATCGAACACCTCTGGCTACCTTGTCTAATTTGATGACTTCTCTTCAGATTAATCGAAGCCACCTCCACAAGGTAGATTGCATGTATTCTACTTTTTGGTGAAGAAGACATACTTTGTTCCTCAATGGCTATACCTATGGATTAAAATTTCATTACTTTTTCTCATCCTGTGGATTGGTTTTGTGACAGTCTTTTTCCTGTTTCTAAATGGGCACTATGTCCCAGAACGCTCTGCTTTACAATTGGTGAACATGGTTTTAACTCCTCATTCTTCATCACACAAAGTCCGAAGAGACCTTCCCTTGGTGAACATTTCTGCTGATCTGGTTCCTGATGGAATTATTTGGGCTAGGGTATTGTATGATATATTCGGTCCTATGGAACTTTTGTAAATACCACATGTATTCCGCATTTCTTTAATTGATATTATTACCCTAGTACTGTCTCGGATGAATGGGTCATTGATACAGTATATGAAATGCTAGAAGATCTAGAGTATTCCACTGTTTTTTAATACAGATGAAATGTATGATGATATGACTAATTATGATCTAAGGAAACAGAAACTTAACTGTAAATTCCTTGAGCGGAATTGGAGGAAAGAATACAAGGAAGCGGAGAAAAAGCGCTATAAAAAAGTCTTGCCATTTATAAACTAATGATATTTAATGCAAAAAAGAGTTCTTTACAAACCGAATTACTCTTGCAAAAAACTCGGTTAAAGAACTTTTTAAAACAGTTTCTAATCTGGCCTCCCCCCGTCCTGCAAAAATCCAGACGAGCCAGGAACTATGTGAGAACATTGCCAGGTTCTTTTTAAATAAGGTGGAGGTCATTTTCTCGACTTTTCACCACCCAAGCACTACAGGAACTGTAACGCCTCTGGAAGGAAGGAGCTTAGCTGTAGACTCCCCAGCTGTCTTTGATAAATTTGAGCCACTATCTGTTATCGATACAGAGATGCTCTTATTGGCAGCAAGGTCAGGCTCCCCTATGATCCCTGTCCAGTCTCGGTGATTAAAGGTGCTTCGGGACTTATTGCCCCTGTACTTACCTCCCTGTTCAATTCAATGTTTGATGCAGGGTATTTCCCTAAACTCTGGAAGATTGCCTCAATACTGCCACTGCTAAAAAAGCCTAACCTCGATCCTAAAGACCCCAACAACTTCCGTCCAATCTCACGTCTCCCGTTACCAGCCAAATTGGTCGAGAAATCAATGAATGTGCAACTCAGTGCCTTCCTAAGCGAAACCCAAGTCTTGGATCCTACCCAATATGGGTTCAGAGAAGGACATAGCACTGAGTCTGCCCTCATTAAGTCTACTGAAGAGATTAGAGAAGTTTTGGATCGGGGAGGCAAGGCCGCCCTGATTATGTTGGACTTGTCGGCGGCCTTTGATACGGTCCATCATGATCTACTGATGAACCGATTATTAGCATGTGGGATCCAGGGTAAGGCATGGAAGTTGCTGAAGTCCTTCTTAACTGGCAGATCTCAAATTGTGGCACTGGATGAATTTTATTCTAAACCGTTCTCCCTGCCTTGCGGAGTACCACAGGGATCTTCCCTTAGTCCGACTCTTTTTAATGTATATGTCTCATCCCTGGCTTCCCAAATTGGCTCTTTTGGCTTTGACCTTACTTCCTACGCTGACGATACACAAATTGTGGTGGCTCTGCGACCAGGACAGGGAGCAGGAATAGACATTCAGTTCCATGACTGTATGGAGGCAGTTGGGAGGTGGATGTCACAAAACTGCCTAAAACTGAATTCAGGCAAGACTGAGGTCATTTTATTTGGAAATGATCCCAACTTCTGGACCCCTAGTTGGTGGCCGGATGTATTGGGCATTCTCCCTACACCCACTAGGAAGGTAAAAAACCTAGGCGTGATAATTGACGACAAGCTCAATTTTGGTGACCAGATTAATGCAGTAGCCTCAGCCGTCTTCTATACCCTTAAAATGATTAAGAAAATACTACACTTCCTGCCAATGGACAGTCGGCAGACAGTTGTCACGGCACTTATCATGTCTAGGCTGGATTACTGCAATGGTCTCTACCTAAACATTCAAGAACGTTTCCTGAACAAACTCCAATTGTTGCAAAATGCGGCAGCAAGATTGCTCACTGGTACCCCAAAATTTACACCAATTTCCAAGGAAATCAAAAAACTCCATTGGCTGCCTGTCAGGAAGAGGGTACGCTTTAAAGCTCTATGCACCGTGCACAAGGCACTGCAAGGCACAGGTCCAGACCACCTTAAACAGCATCTGCATTGGTACCAACCCAAAAGAACTCTTCGCTCCCTTGGTGCTAAGTTGGTATCAGTACCACCCATAAAAAAAGCCTCATGGGGCGGGCGAAGTTTTATTGCCGGTGCTGCTAAGGCCTGGAATGATCTCCCTTTCTATTTGAGAAATACCACTAATATTTTGACCTTCAGGAAGGAACTGAAGACATGGCTCTTTAATTTGTAAAGATGCCTTCCACCCCAGTGCCCAGATTGAGAGCAGCTAGCGCCAGGACACCTTTGGGTAACCGCTCGCGCTTTATAAATGCCTATAACATAACATATGATGAAATGTTCTGTTTTCAACATTATAGTCACTTTTTTTGCATAAAGCAAGTACTCTATGTGCTGTATTTAAATGCATACAATGCGAACACTGCCCTACACCACCACGGGGTAGCTCACAAGTGTTTGCACAGAAGTTTGATTATTTCTCTGGTCACAATACAGCAGACCCGGTGTCTTATTATTTTAGGCCCACACCATCACCAGCAAAGAAAATTATTCTCACTGACACTAAGCTGTTATATTCTGAATCTTTTCTTTTCCCGCTGTCCATACAAGGGTTTGACTTTTGGAGGGACACTGTCGATTTAAAATCAATTTGGGGAACAAAAGATTGTCAGGTTCAGGGAACGGAGGCATTATTTAGAGCATGCCAGATACCACACCAACTGATTTTCCTGACCAGAACTGTGCAGCAAACATCATGTCTTGGCCTGGCTATGATAAAGGATTTAAATACACCAAACATTCCCATGTTTGCACGATTTGCGAACTGGCAACAGTTCACAAATTACACAGAGAAAACATTAGACACCATGCTTCACAATGGATCATACAATTATTCAGGACCCAATCAGGGGGGATGGTTAGTGTGGCAGTTAAATACCAACTGATGATATGCACGTTTCTTGGGAGACACCAAAGGGTTTAAGATCAACAGGCCTGACCCACGTTACGCACAGACTGAACACTTAGGCGTGGTAACAACTTAGTGTTGGGAAGTTGTGCCTAGATTGGCTAAAAACCTCAACATTGTCCCAGGTGAAAAATCACTTGTCCCTTCGTTGTGATGACATGGGATTACAGGATTTTGTATTAGGTCCTCAGAAACCACGTCAAAAGTGCTTCCTATATGCAATATACAATGAAGTGTGGAAAGTTTCCCAGCAGAAGGCTGCAGAGAGACTGCGAAATTGACAGAGCAAATATAGAAAAGGCTCTAACAGTAACTGATAATGGTACGACTACATGGTCCAGTAGGATATACTCTCTGGGAACATAATGTCATCTGCAATAAACATCATACAGAATGACAGCATAGGTCGATCATGTTACTAAGCTAGACTCTTCAGACACTGTGTGCTGGTCGCGTACGATGGTGACACCTTAATGACACCAGCTTATGCGACATGCACTATTTTACAGATAGAGAAGTGTGAGAAATGAGCATTCACTGTTGCAGACATACCTTCAGCGGATTAGATAATCCACTGGTTATTTCTCTGTCAATTTCTACATTCCACTTCCAATACTGCTTGGGATATGTGCACGAGTCATGGATCTTACCTTTTAGATATTGCTGTAGAAACAGCAAGACTGAAATCTTTCTTAGCGGGACTAACTGCAAGAATACTTTAGGGCATTCCTTGGTGTGTAGGGAGGTTTCACTTCATGGCGCATGTAATGTAATGTGATACGTCAAATGAGAGTTATTTGATGTTGAACGATCAGAGCTGCTGCAGCATGAAAATGAAGGGTCACCAATCTGGTGACTGTTTCTGCAGTTGTGACTTGCTGCACACAAGTACTGTTCCCACCTGGTGGCACAGTTAGGGAGGCGACGCTTTGGCCTTCGATAAAGCCTTCGAACATGCACTTTGATGCTTTGAGCAGACTGAAAGCCCTACTGTTACAGAAGGATGTGGCCTTAACATCTGCAAAGGAGACGTTTGATCTTCAAGTTGCAAGGTCTTCTTCTGAGATACAGTCTCTACTCCGCACTAATTTCCCGCTACATTTGGGTATCTTGTGCATTGCATTTTTAACATGTCTAGTATTGCGGGAGTGGCACATTTTTTTAAGAAAGTAGGCTCTGGTTTAGTTAGTACCTTCCAGATAGTCTTCGGAGTTATTACATCATTCATAAGCTCTGTGCTGGGAAGCATTTTTGGATGTCTTTCGCAGGTCCTCCTCCTGATTGTCAGGACTTTCTGCACTGCAATGGATGTCCCATTAAGAGGCTAAATGGAAATAGCACTTCCACATGTGTTCCTGTGTCGTGAACACATAGTGTTTTGGCACACCCTTGCTTCAGGAACTAAATGATCACTGGTTCTTGTCCTTTCGGCCTGTGTGGCTACATTGCATGCAGCGTGTATTCCGCTGTCTTCTGTGCACTTTCGAGTGTGCGCTGGATGTGTGCTTAGGAATACAATTGGTTCGGTCTTTGGACATTGGCCTACTGGCGACCCCGTTAACGGCTCATTTGTACTTGCTGTTGCTTCTAAACTCATTCTACAAGCCCTCCTGGGGTGCTTTTGCTTCTAGTGATCTAGATCTTGGCTTCTGTGGATCTCGTACTAGCTGTTCCTCCTTCAGCAGCTGCTGCTGGGGATGGATGGGAACATGTTTGCTCCATGAATCTGATTTGATGAGTGCCTCTGGGAGCATCATCTGCGATGGCTGGGAACAGCAATGTTTCATCTACCTCTCGGAGCACATAAACAATCTGGCAGTTTTTGAGTTGTGGGACAATTTTTAATTCGACTTTCTTTTTTAATGCTAATTGCTTTTTAAATTGTTTTTAATTCTGCTTTTATAATTTTAATTGATTTTCAATGGCTTTTAGTATGCGCTTTGTTTTTAATGAAGTGTGATGCTTTTAAGTTTTAGTAAGGTTCCTTTCATACTGATTGACGCTTATATTTTAGCATTTGTCTAGGGATAGCTTTTCTTGACTCGCGTCCAAGGAGTGGGTGTCACATGGTCAGGATAGGCTTAGTAAGCAACACCACCATTTATATGCTCATGTTACCTAAGCTGCCTTCTCTTTTACACACAATGACTTTTTACACACATTTGTGTGTGTGTCAATTCAGGATAACATTCTCTGAATCAACATTGCTTACATTTCTACTTCGTAGGCATATTTTCGCGACACATTGAATATTTAGTACAAGGGATAAAGTTCACGCGCAAATGTCATAATTGTTATTTGTCCGGTTGGCGACAATGCTATCCAACTAGAATAAACAATTGCAGCCTAAACAGGGGTTGCGGCATAGTCACCTGGGTACTGTTATTATATATACAGAACCACTTCGTTGTTTAGGCAGAGGAGCGCTCAGCTGACACAGCGGGGTCACTTTAGGCTGGAATTCCAGCTCAGTTGATTCCTGCTTACGGACACGAGGGATGTCCAGCTCCACGCCAAGACGGACAGCCTGATGACACTAACCCACAGTTAGTCCACCCTGGCAGGGATTTGGCAGATCACCCACCATAGGCAAGAGTAGGTTAGGGAGCGCTAGGTAGGAGTACACTACACACAGTACTTATATGCCTCCATATATTCACTGTCACAATTCGCTCCCTGCGTTCTCATGCCGACCACCAGAGGGGCGAATTGTGGGACTTTCCAGTGTTCTAATAGGCTTCCGGACACTCACCTGCATGCATATACTGACTTCCAGACATTTGGACGCTATTTCGAAATTGTCATCCATTCCCAATCCATGCCGGGTTTTGTGGAAGCCAGTCTGCTCATGCTTGAAACTCTACTACCTATAATCCTCTGCTCATTGCTTCGTCTTCACCCCTGCAGGCCAAGGATGGGTGGAGTAATTCAGCAAACCTGTGGATGGCAGCTGCTAGCCTGCTCACACCTGATGCATGTAATTACTGTGAGCTCTTTTAAGCCCCAGCTCCCTTCAGTCCAGGGTTGGTCATTGTAGCTGTGTTCCCGTGAGATTGACCCTTGTTTCCTGAGCTTTTGCTAGTCTCATTATTCCTATGGTCCCGAGCTATAGTTATTCCTTGCTCCCGGCATGTAGCTATTTCGTTGTTCCTGAATTAGCACTGCCTGCAGTGCTACCTTGATTCCTGAGCTGTAGCGATTCCTTGTATTTTGATCTAGCGCTTGCTTCAGTGTTACCTTGACTCCTGAGCCATAGCTAATCCTTGTTTCTTGCTCTAGCACTGCCTTTAGTGCTACCTTGTATCCTTGATTCCTGAACCAGCACTTTTCTAGTGCACCTTTTAAACCCCTCCTTCTGTATTTATCTTTTTTTCCAGTCCCTGCCTCTCTTCCCATTACCTTTATTCCTAGTTTTCTATCTTTCTATTCCTGCTGTCTTGCTTCTAGTTTCCTTGTATGCTTGTTACTTGCTAACTGCCAAGTGTGCCCTTTGTTTTACCTTCTTTCATTTGAAACACTCCTCCTAGTCTGCTGTTTTCCTAATCCTGCTGTCTTGCTTCTAGTTTCATTGTATATATATATATAATTTATTTATTAGGTAGTTATAGTGAGGACCAAAGTTTCCATCGGAAAAGCATTTTTTGTTTGCCAATAACTTTGGCACTGCTAGACAAATCTTCACAAAATTTTCACAAAACTTCCGCTTTTTGGTTCAGCTGCTGTGTTGAAAGTTTCAGGGTGATCCGTCAAGCGGGAGCTAAGAAAAAAGGGGAGTCCCAAGACACGTTTTTTAGGTCTCGCCTGAGCCAGCGCATGCGCTGCTTTGGCGAGAGTTTTAGTAAGCGGGTTTTGGAAGTGCAAACAGTGGCTTTTGCTGGCGACTAGCCTGCGTTCACGCGAGCGTGCACGCGCGATCAGGCGCCACATGGCTTCCCTCGCCATCTGGACGCTTGCGTGAACGCAAGCTGGTCACCAGCAAAAGCCACTGTTTGCACTTCCAAAACCCGCTTACTCACCATTACTTTCACTTTCACGGCCGCGCGGCCGTGTCAGTTTCACGGCCGCGCGGCCAATGCTTGTTTTTCAAATGCTTGTGCGCTAACACTCGTTTCACTGCTCTTCACTGCTCTAATTTGCTATCTAACTTAAGGGTAAATTTAAAACACGGACATTTGTAGAATTTACGGGACTTTAAAGTTTTTACGTTCAAAATCAATCAGGTTACAAAAAAAACAAATGTTAAACTCAGCGGCTCAGTGTACCAATGAAACTAATTTCATTGCGCACGCTGAAACGACATTTCCGTTGCAGTGCTCATAATGTAAATTTTTATTTTTACATTAATTATGTACTTTCCTTCGGTCACCCGTATACCTTGGTTTACTACACCCCACCCTACCTCTCCCAGAACTCGCAACCACGCCACGCAGCTCTCACACTACAAACCGCTACTACATTGCACAACTGTTTTACGCGCACTTTCTCTTTAGTTTAGAAAAAACAAACGGTAACAACCACAGTTACATAACGTGTAAAATGCGCAACCACCCCCCCCCCCACCCACCACCCCCCAGGCATTTTGGGAATGGTACTTTGTTTCATTTATCATTTTGCGGTGTTAACGTAATATAAGCCCTCCCCCCATGCAAAATGTAACCCCCTCCCTCCTACCCCTATGCGGTGTAAAAATGCGTGCTGGTTTTATACAAGTTACCGATTTGCATTTTATATATGCTGTTACCAACTGCATAATTTGTACAATACGTTCACATAATGCGGCTTGTTTTCTAAAGTTACCGAATTGCATTTGATATTTGCTGTTACCTACTGCACGATTTGTACCATATGTTCTCGTGCTACGGTTGAACGATGTCGAAAAAATAACTTAACGAGAGAAATGCGCAACCCTCTTCCCCCCCCCACCCCCCCCCCATGCGCTCTAATAAGGGGTGCTTGGTGTAAATGTTTTTGCGAAAACACTTGAATCTTGGATGTGGTGTAAAAATGCTATCTAGCTTTTATTATGGTATAATTTGTGTTTACATTTAGAACAATTGACTTAACATTAGAAAAACGCTACCCACCACCCCCACCCCCCATACGTTTAGGAAATATGTGCTTTCTTTCAATGCTTATGGGAAGACAGTCAAAATGCGGTGTTAACATAAGGAAAACGTGCACAGCGATGCAAAGTGTAACCCCCTCCCTCCTCCCTGTATGCGGTCAGAAAATGCGTGCATGTTTGTTTAAGTTACCGATTTGATTTTCACACATTCTGTTACCGAATGCACAATGTGTACTATATGTTCTCTTGAAACGCTTGCAAAAAGGTCGAAAACAAAACTTCACGTGATAAAAGGACAGTAAATTCACCCCTAAAGATGCACAGTCTTTTAATAAAACTATTTATTTCTGCACCGTCAATAACGACTTATGCTTTAACCCACAAAAAATATGTGTGCCATACTGTTAAATGTTTTCTTTTCCATTGCCATAGCGGCGCAAAATGGTGGGACGCGCTTAAGCATGTTTATACAGACATAGCCAACTCTCACCACAAAATCTGAGCACGGGGAATGTGCACATTATCTTAAAGCTATATAGGACGGAAATTTGGAATGAATCCCTGTTTCTATATTTTATATACCACGCAGTTTCTGTTTTTTATAGGGTTACCATTTATTATCTTTCCCAACTCCATGTTTATCTGCAAACAAACTACAAATTATCACCACCCACGGTTTTAAACATACTGGCACGTTTATAAAATAAATTTCGTCTCGGGTACTCCAGGTCTTGTGAAGGATTTATAAAATTAATTGTGGGTTTTACAATTCTTGTACATGTGTGTAGTGTTTCGTGTTTTTGGGGACATTTTTGTTGTAAACTACAGTTGTTTTCACACGTTTTCCATCTAGCTTTTTTCTCAACTTAAAGATCTGCATCTCACAGATGCTGCAAACGCAAAGATTAGGATCTTTACAACAAGCCTTATTCTCACTCGATTAGCTCGTCCTGGTTTCCTTTCCCAGCACTGAAACATGTTGATGTTTCACACTATAGCAGACTTTCAGGCTCCTTTTTTTCCCACAGATTTTTTTTTTTTATAGCTACTAACAGAATAGGATACACTAAAATAGTCTCGACCTTTTTGTTTATAACCTGCACAATAGGAACAGGGGATATTGTTGGACTCCTGCACCTTACACGCAATTACATTTTTATCCCATTTACTGCATTGAACTTTTTCACTTTGTAATTTAAACAGTTGGCCTCTGTTTTCGTCAAAAACAAAAAATTAAGTTGTGATACTTGTGCAGACAGCAGTATGCTTCAGTTGATACCAGAATTATGACACGTAACCCCCTCGTTGTGGACGTACCTATATCATGACGTTGTGCACAGTTAAAAGCTGTAAAATCGATGGGAAAAAATACAGCAACAAGCACGTTTGGAACTAAAATCCATTGCAATATATTTGCTTTAAAGCATTACAAAAACCAAAAAAAACACGCAACCCACGCTGCACATTTTCTAACCCACATTACGCTCAGCCTGTAATTGTGTTTTTCTCTGTAATTCAAGGAGTTGGCGCATGAGCTGCAGACACTACGCCAGAAACATGGAGCGTTAACTGCCGCTGTATATTTTCCAGCTGTGTTTGGTATTCCTCTCGATTGGACTCCTTTAAACCTGAAACCACTGTAAAATCAGCAACATATTATTGTGTCAGTTATATATTGAAGTATTTTTCATCTATGTGTTCATCCATTTAAAATGTGTAAGCGAAACACTGCAAATTTCAGATGCCTCGGAGTTCTTCGAATAGAGTGAAACAAGTGAGGTGTCTGTGAGCATGCCAGCTACACTGAAGCAATAGGACAATTCTACTCTGAGTCCTGCTGTGTTGGTAGAAGTCAATTCCCTTCGGACATATCGCCACAGACTTTGTGCACCATTATTTGCTTTTTCTTGCTGTACAATTTGGTCAACCTTCCCGCATATTTTGGGGCTCCAAAACCCCAGTTTCCCAATGATCCTATGTATAGTATAATATTACCTGCCTTTATACTTTTTAAAGGGTACCCCAAAACACAAGGAAGTAATGGGAATGTCCTTGCGGCAAATAGCATCGTTGGCAGCTGTGCGGGTTTGTGCCTGCACTGCAGGGGCACAGCTCCAAAACTGTCACTCCATGTTTAACAGTCATGGAGCTACGACTGCCGGCCTAAACACTTATAAGGTCCCAAAGGCGAGACCTATTGGCTATGCCAATGCTTGTTCTATGTTATGTCTATGGGGATTTTTCATTTTTGAACACGACTGCAGCCTGAACCGCTGAACGGGATTACACCAAATTTGGCAGAAAGCTAGATGTTGGTCTAGAAAGTGTGCTTTTTGTAATTTGGTGTGAATCCGTTCAGTAGTTTTTGAGATATTCAAGTTTAAAATATATAGATATCTGTGGATGCGAGTCCTTGCAGTGGAATCTCGGATCCTTCTGAAATTTGACTGCCAACACTTCAACCAGGGAGTGTTAACAGCCCTCTTGGGACTCAACTTGAAGCCGAATCCCTCAAAAAAGAAAATTTAAAGAAAAGAAAAGGGGGCAGGGTAGAAATACCCTGACCCCCTCAGATATGGTGGGGGGGGGGTTTTCCCACAGGCACCCTGCCGGGGGTTAAAAGCATTTTAATTGAATTTTGCTGCAAATTCGCAAGTGGACCTGTGGCAAACGAAAAAAAGATGCGCAGGCTCCCACGCGTCTTTTTGATCAAGCCCCCAGGTGGGCAAATCCCGGGGGCAGATTTTATAATAATGCAGAGGTGCCCATGCAGCACCCCCCCGTTCCCCAGAGACTGGCACCTACCAGGTGCAAACCAAAAATAAACATGGGGCACAGCCCCCTGCAGCCCTGGGGACCGCCACCTCATCGGGGCGATTTAGTAAATTTGTGCAGGGGAAGCCCGCATAGCCTCCCCCGCAGCCCCGGGTACCGCCACCTCCTTGGAGCTTTAAATGAATACAGTGCAAGCGACTGTGTGGACCACCCCGCAGCCGCAGGGACCGACACCTCCCCAGGGCAAATAATAATAAACATGTGGGTGGTCCCACATGGCCCCTGCAGCCCTGGGGACCGCTACCTCACTGGGGCTATTTAGTAAATTCATGCGGGGGAGGCCTGTATGGCCTCCCCCGCAGCCCCGGGGACCGCCACCTCCCCAGAGCTTTAAATGAATACAGTGCAGGGGGCTGTGCGGACCACCCCGCAGCCCCAGGGACCAACACCTTCCCAGGGCAAATGATTTAAAGAAATGCGGGGTGCCCACGTGGCCCCCCTGCAGCCCAGGGGACCGCCACCTTCCTGGGGCAAATATAACAAAATAATGAAGGGGTCCATCGCGGACCCTCTGCTCCGGGGACCACCACCTCCCTGGGGCTAAAGTAAACATTGAAGGGGGCACCGCAGCCCCCCTCCTGGAGCCGTACATGGCCCTCGGGACCGCCACCCCCTAGGGCCAGCACCTGCAATGTCCTGGGGTGCCCACCACTGGTACATTGCAGTTTGCTGTGGCTTGAGGGGAGCTTCCCGCCATCCAAAACAAACACTGCTTTCAGCAAGAGAGAGCTCACAAATGCTCTCGCTTGCTGAAAACGGAGCATGTGTCGGTTTCCCTACCCGCTGTCAAGTAATCAGGGAAACAGACTAATTGCTCTGAGATCCAGGGAGCTGCATGTTTAGCAGCTCCCTGGGTCTCTAAGCAATGCTGGTTCCCACAGGAGCCGGGGAGCCGGCAGGGACTTCGGGGGCCTTGAGGCTCCCCCGTGATCCCCAAAGGAGAGGCTAGGCCCCGGGGGATGGGATCCCTGGGGCTGATATTGGCCTAGGGAGGGGGTCGTATGCCCCCTCCCTCATTTTAAAATTTATGAATAAAGGCCGGTCCCTGAGCCAAAATTGGCCCGGGAGGGGGTCCGTTCAACCTCTCTTTAATTATTTTATTTTTTTAAATCATATTAAAAATGCTGAGCCCCGGGAGATGGGGGCCACGCAGCCCTCCCCCCCCCCCCCTTCCCTAACAACAACAACAACAAAAAACGCAACTGGCAAGTCACCAGAGGCCCTGTCCCCTTTCTGCACCAGTCTGTAAATGTGCCTACTGGTGCACTACTGGTTGTGTGATGAAGTCTCCTTGGATGTCGAGGGTCCCTGGGGTCCAGGAATCCCTTCTGTTACCTCCAGTAAGTCCCAGACAACAGGATTGCTGAGAGGTCTTTGGAGGCCACGCCCCCTTTCTCCAGTACTCTGCAAAAGCGCCTCATGGTGCACTACTAGTTGGGGGATGAAGTCCCCTTGGATTCTGAGGGTCCTTGGGGGGCTGGAACCCCTTCTGTTCTCTCCAATAAGTCCCAGACAGTGGGATTGCTGAAGGGTCTTTGAAGGCCACGCCCGCTTTCTCCACTACTCTGCCAACGCCCCTTCTGGGGCACTACTGGTTGGGGAATAAAGTCCACTTTACTTCTGAGGGTCCTTGGGGGGCCAACTACCCCTCCTGTTACCCCCAGTAAGTCCCACACAGTAGGATTGCGGAGAGGTTGTTGGTGGCCAGGCCCCCTTTCTCCACCACTCTGCAAACACACCTCCTGGCACACTACAGTTTGGGGGGGTGAAGTACCCTTGGCTGCTGAGGGTCCTTGGGGGCGAACACCCCTTTCTGCACCCTCCAGTAATGGAGACATCATCCACAGGACCACTCACACCCTCATAGAACCTCTTGTATGCCCACTGACACACCCACACAACCACTCACATGCCCATTCACAGACCCATACCAGTACTCATTACCCACTCACTCAATTGTACAGCCACTCACACAACTATTCCCTCACCTATACAGCCCCTCAAATAGCCAGCCACACACTCATCCATATAGCTACTGACACACCCACTTATTTACCTATACAGTTACTCACACACCCACTCACTAACCCACACTCACTCACCTATACAACACACTCACTCACACACCCACACAACCATTTACATACCCATTCACACATCCATACAAGCATTCACACATCCACTCACTTACCCATACAGTCATTCACACACACTCTCCAATACAGCCACTCACACACCAACTTACTTAACCAAACACCCACTCACTCACTCACCCAGTCACTACACACCCACTTACGTACCCACTCTCATCACCACTCGCTCATACAGCCACTGACAAACCCACTCACCAATACTGCCACTCACACAACATGTCACCCAGCCACACGGCTACTCGCACACCCACTTATACCCTCAAACCTGGCACTTACATACCCATACACACACGGATACTTACAGTCAAACAGCCACTCAAATATGTTAGAAGTAGTATCACTCTGTAGTAGTATACCTATTATATTAATTTAACTTTTGTAGTAGGTTAGTATATATGTTTAACAATCATAAACTTTTGAAAACACTTACTCACTTGATGATGTCATCAGTGATGTCATTTGAGTTGTCAGTGATGCCATAAGTGATGTCACTGACTACGTCATGAGTGATGTAATATGTAAGGTGCAATGCGGGTGCGCGAGTTCTAGTTAGCTCAGCTAACTAGAACTGCTGAATTTCACTGGTACTTGTACGAGTGAAACCTGAGCCTAAGTATAACATCCCTGTAACCTTTGGTTTTTCAGTAAATTTCTACGTTTTTAGAAATGCCAGTTCCTAACTATTATGTTCCTAATGTAATGTTAATTATGCTAATCTATTTCATTCGACTAATTATCGCAGCGCACATATTTTATACAAGAATCACAATGCTTCAATAAATATTGAAAAGCCTTGCTGAGTATTTCTTGTGACTTCTTTGGATATGCATGAGAGTCCAAACGAAAAGGTACTCAATCTGTTACCATGATTTTCTGGGGGGAGGGGGAGGATTAGGTTTGTCATGTTCTAAGGTTGCACATACATTTGTTACCCTGTAAGGTTAGGGGTGTAGAAGGTGTATTGTGAGCTAACAGGACTATAGGCCAACATATCCTGAGGGTGTGCACAGAATCAGCCTGGCACAATCCTGACTTTTATGTTGTCCAACAAACGCACAGTTTTACTGAAGGAGGTACAAGCTGTACGACAAAAGTAAAATCGCTTCTTAGGAGCAGGGAAGAAACTTTCAACAGTTCAGCAGAATGCAATTGGTGGCTTACTATCTAAATCTGCATTGTGAAAAAGCGGAGCAGGGTTGTTTTTTCATGACAATAAATTGTATTTAAACACCCCAGAACTTCAGCAACATGCATTACCTTTGTGTTGGGATGTGAACTATTGCAGCATCTTGGTAATAATGCAAGGTAAGGTAACAGAATAATTCAAGGGCAATTTTAACACACAGTAGTTCTATAAAACTTGTAATGAGGGCCACTGTGTTACTGAAGAAATGGTTTTACAATCGTTTGCATTTGATCCCGGCCCCGTTTCTTCTGGTGTTGTGCAAGGTTCATGATGTCACCGACTGATCATTCTTTCTGTCCATTGGCACACCTGTGTCCTGTGCCATTTTTGATCTGCGTATACGATACTGAGGTTAAGTCTCCACTTGCTTCTACCCAACTAAATGGATGCCTTTAAGCAGGCCACCGGGCTGTTTGGAACTGAATGCGAGCTAATTATCTCAATTTAAACATAGAAAAGGCTCAAATATATGTGCCTTCATATGAAGGTTTTTCAAAACCTGAAAGTTTCTGTAGTTTTAGGTCTTTCACATGTCTGAACATCTGGTATCACTTCATTGGCTGCTTGTTCATAAACAAACTCTTTTTAAAGGGGTAATCTGTTACAAACCAAAACTTGAAGTAGGCCCTTAATTTGTCTGATTCGCTTTGTTTGGTACACTCCATCTTGACCTTTAATCTGCCAATTTTTTAGCCCCTCGCGCTTTCAGCACCTCAGAATACATGGCCTAATCTTTTCAGGAACTTCGCAGCAATCCAGAGCGAAATGTCTGGGATATGCGACATCAGTGCTTGAGATGTTTAATCCATAGTGAAATATTTTCATTCTCAGCAGCTAAGAAATTTAACTATCTGCTTCCCTTCTAAAGAACTATTTCCAGCCACCTAAAGTTTCACAAAGCTGTGAGAAGCAAGCTTTTCAGTACTCTCACTGGGAACTAGGGGGCATATTTAGAAGGAGCTAGTGCCACCGCAGCGTCATTTGTTTTTAGGTCGAGCATTCGAGACCTCTTGTATATACTTTAGTATATACTTATATGTGTATGTACTTATATGTGTATGTACTTTGTGGGCTCTGGAGATCAGCCCTAGGACTTGTCTGCTTCCGCTTAGGGACTTTTTTTTCTGTTCAACTGCCTCTATTTAACTGTCTTGATAGAAAACGACCAGTAGAGGTCAGTAAAATACCAGAATTGCTTTCTGCTGAGGGATTTTCTTTTTTTTCTTTTTCTGGCAACTGCCTCCATTTAACTTTCTTGATAGAAAACGACCAGAAAAAGTCATTAAAATACCAGAATCACTTTAGCATTGTCTAGATTCCAGTCCATAGAAATTGTCTTCCACTAGCACCCGTAGACAATAATATTTTTTCCAAATCTTGTATTTTCAGTGATATGACCATCGAAGGCCCTGATTTTATATTAAAAACAGAGCTTTGGACTATACCATTTCCTGCTGAAAGGCAATATTTCTCTCCATGTGTTCCCATACCTGGTGTGTCACGCAGTTTGGTGCTTACTTTCCCCTCCATGTTAAAGAAGAGTAGATGTTTCAGCACCCAGGCTAATGTGCTGCATAGCTAAATACATATAAGGTCCCAAAGGCGAGACCGATTGCATTGCAAATGCTTGTTTACTCAGCGGTGGTGCAATCAGTGCTCCATACTGCTCCATATTGCATTGAGCCTAATGCGTCAGTTTGTAGAGGCCTGCGTCACATTATACTTGCACCAGGTATAATGTATGCAGGGTAGGCGTTCCCACGTTAAAAGCCACGTTGAACTGTCACAGTGAAATTTACATTTCACTGCGTCACTCTACAACTTGACTGTGTCAAAATCCCTACGCCTTCTCAAACCAGGTGTAAGGATTGACTCATGGCTTTTAACATAGGACTCACCTCTGTGTTCTGATGCATTGCTGGAGTTGCATCAGTCTTGCGACCAGCTCCAGCAATGCGTCACTTTAGCGCTGATAGATGCATCAGAATTTCAGGCGTATCCGTTAATCCTTGCGCCATGGAGCCCTGTATTGTAATACAGCGCATCCATGGTGTCGTTAGGGCATTTGCGGCAGGTGCATGAAGTCTGACCCATCGATGCCGATGAGGCAGTTCTTATAAATATGTCCCTAGGTCTTGTGCTCTTGTTTTTGGTTTCTGCAATTTTCACTCACAAAGTATCTCGTAAAGGTACTGTGTGCTTTGTTAGTTAGTCTCACATTTATTCAGAATACTTCTCTCCGGTCAGTGAATCCCAAGGGCATCAAGACAAACGGAGGGAGAACCTGCAGGACCGAAATTGTATTTGGCATCTGAAATATTGGAATCCTGTCTGAGATGGTTTAAGGCAGAGGAAAAGCCCTCGTGCAGGTTTTGTGAAAGATTGACAGATGGAAATGGGTACCCCGGAGATCTAGTGACGCCATCTAATGTGCATTCAGCGCGAACAGGACTTGAATCCGGGACACACACTGGACTGTGGTCTAGCGAGTCTCAGGTCCTGTTGGCATCCTTTAGGTCCACACCCCTCCATGAAAGGAGCAGTAGAACTGCTGCAGGATCTGAACTGACTGGAACAGTTTGTGCTGCCAGAAAGATTGGCCCATGGAAAAGTCACTACAGTGCTTTTGGAACTGCATGACTGGTAAAGCTAGTCCCAGTAAACTTGCCATTCTTTCAAGCATGTCTGGGAGGAGTCTGCTTTCTCACTGAAGAGCCTCTCACCTTTGAAGGGCATATCCATCAAGTCGGAAAACAGTTTGGTCATGTGATCTGGAAGGCTAGTCGCCATTTTGCACAACGCTTAGATTACATACTGCCCAAGAAGGCAAGTGATATTAGTGCACGGGTGTATACTACCGAAGCAAAGATCTTTGTTTCCCATGGAGGGAAGTCACTTGGACTCATGGTCCGATGCTACTGTAGGGAAAGGGTTTGAGTTTAGCTTAGCTAAAGATGTGTGAACCACTACACTCTCTGGAGAGATATGTGTTGACACGAATTTGGGATTAGATGATGTGAGCATAAGGCATTGAGCATTCTGCCTGGGCCCGAAAAGAGTTTCTCCCAGGCTGTCCACTCTGGTTCAGTAATGGTTTGGTGAATGGTAGGAGGTTCTAGGGCCTCCGAAGATCGTTGTAGGATTCTGTAAGGATATGGGATCCACAGAAGGCAAGGGCAACCTAAGCACCGCCTCTGTTTTAAGCACAACGATGTAAATGAGCAAACGTCCTCAGAAGGAGGCCCAGAAGGATAAGAAATGACACTCTTGAGACATACCAAAGTTGCTAGCATTTCAAACATTCAATAAGAGTCGAGCATTTATGTGATTAAAAAAAAGAAGGAGCTTGTCAGCCTATGAATCAGCTTCCTTGGTAAGCCTAAAACCCAGGTTGGACATACCCAGAGCATCTGAATCCGAGCCGAAGTGTTCTTTCATTCCTGTGACCCTGTGGGCTCTAAGACAAAGGTCTGCAGAAGGCTAGTGCGAGTCCTTAAAGGGAATACCAATCTCTCGCTAGCTAACCAAACATATTTTTGCAGAGGGGCTTAGACCATGGTTGGTGGTGAAGAAGCCATTTTTAAGATGCGATGTTTGCCCAAAATGAACACTTTGGGTATATTTCGGTGCTGTCTCTTTATAGGTGCATCTTAATGCTTTTATCTACCAGGAGCCCTCCAAGAGGTTCCATGTGAAGAATGAATTACACAAGGGAAAGGGTGGTGCCTTGGGGTGTGCTGCAGGTTACAGAGATAAGCTCAAAATTGGAGAAATTCATCACAAAATGGAACTTGTTTTTCAGCCAGGTGAACCACAGCAGAGCGGTGCTACAGAATCCCATCCCTGATGAGAGTGCATATAGCAGGGTCTGGTTTTTGCCTATGTCAAAAGCTGCCATGAGGTTGATAGGACATGTAAGCTGGGCATCACTTTTGATCTGCAGTGCCTCAACAGCTGCTGGAATAGTTTCTGACTTTTGTACTGTGGTATGAAGTTGATTTGGTAATCCTAAAGCAAAGTGTTGCGTGTGATGTTCCCTTGAAGATGGGCGGTGACTTCCTTTTCAGTGATGTTTTCTAGGAATGGTAGATTGGTGAGTCTTGCAGAGTTCGGCTTCCTTCAGCAATGGTAAAATGGGTCTGTTCTGTATTGAGGATGAAAGATGCCTTTGTGAGTCCGGCTTTGACGACATTGAACAGGCTCCTGAGTGTATCACCAGTGATGGATTTCATTATAGAAGGTGGGAAATGGGTTGTAGGAAAAGAGAGAAGGTAGGTGAGAACAAAGGCAAATGAACACAACCGGTTCAGTGAATTCCAGTTCATGTTTTAAGGTAAGGGGAAATAAAAAGGTAAACAAATGACTGTCATTTTATTTGGGGGTTCTCATACAAATGAAGTGGTTTGGGTTGCCCTGGAAGAATTGATCATGTTAATGCAATCCCATAAAAACTATGAAACATAGTGCAGGGACGAGTTGGAGCAAGTCCAAGTTTGTTCCTAAGATAGTTAATATGAAGGCGCAGTCCAGTGATTGTTGGAGCGGAGTGATCGCAAGAGAAGAACAAGGAGGTAGCACACCAGAATCAGTTATAAAATGGCTAGTCTGATGTACTTCTTGAAGTTGTGTTTTTCTTGGGCTCCTAGGGGCTTATTTACAAAGAATTGGTGTAAGGTAGCACCGCAAGTCATTTTGCTGTGCTGCCCTACGCCAATTCAAAAGGGCAGAAATGCACCGTATTTACACTATACCGTGCATTCCTGTCCTTTCAGCCGGTGCAAAAACTGCAGTCCTGCGCCAACGCAGGCACCCCTGATTGTGTGTGTTGTTGGCATGATTGTTTTTGTGCAGGAAGGGGCACTTTCTTGCACAAAAACAATCACAAAAGGTGTTTTCCTCTTTCTGTGGAAAGAGGAAAAAACTAGGAGAAATGTAAGCATTTCTCCTCATTACGCCTGCTCTGGGGAGGCGTACATTTTTGGCGATGTCCCAGATTCATACGATGTTGAAAATCTGGGGCAGTGTCAAAATCCACGGGTGGTGCGTGGGGAGGAGGGCGTGTGTTGGGTCCCGGTTATGGCTTCACTGCTGTCTGAGGCAGGCTCGCAGGACGTGTTCGGTGGATCTCTGTCTATAAGGTGGCTGCTGCCCTGCTACTCTTCTTCCAAGGCCTTTGCTGGGCCGAGGCGGGATGAGGTAACTTCCATCTCCTCAGAAGACTCATGGCCTCGTCTCAGCCGCCGCTGGTGGTTTTGTTTTTTTTGGCTGTGCGCCATCGAGTTGTTCGTTCCACCCGAGTAGTAAACTGTACTGTTCAAGGAATGTACGGAAAGCCTAGATATTCAATATTAGTCTGCCATAACTAACCTTCCAACGTAAGGATTATGTTTTGACAAAATATGAGCAGTATTCATAGTTAGGCTAATATGACAGCGTTGAAAAATGCACAACTCGTTCATTAATTTAGGCTACTCAGCAACGGAGTAAATCTGTTTAATCATGTACACACGTAAAAATGGAAAAGAGGTGTGGAAAAACAAAACTGAAAACTAGCAACGGTGTCACCGGCGTTTTGCAACAGTGCAATTAAGTAATAACTAGGTCATGGGTGGGGTTCGGCACTGTTAATTAAAAAAAAAAAAAATACATGAATGCCTAAACTTTCAGTCATTAACTCGTCTAGGGTGTCCTTAGCACCGCCTCAATTGTTATCTTAGTTCTGCATTCTAATGCAAACAATACAGGTTGTGACTAAATGGATTAATAATTTGTAGTTAACGTTGACACTATGTATACTTTAAATACACAGTGGACCTTGGGATTTTTTATTTATTTATTTTAATGTTTCTTGCGCAGACACATGGGGAGACAAAAGTGTTGCAGACATTGTGTCGCCTCTTAACTCCAGTACAATAAACCATTGGTCGGCGTTCATCAAAAGTGTAATAGTGATAAACGTTCAGCACTTGCTTGAGCACTTATAAAAAGGGTGTCCATATTTAATAAGGCACTGGACAGCCATTCGTTGCCCATGTACTGGGGACACAACACATTTTGCACATTTCCTCGAGCCCCAGACACTGTTCCACATACAATACCCCCAGCCTCACATTTTTTGTTTATTGATTGGGTCGACCAGGCATCTCTTAACATCCATTACCATTCCACATTGTCAGCACTATACAACACTCAAGCAGGCCTAATATCGTCTTTGGATATTTGGGATAAAAACACATATATTCGACCAAAATTGTAAAAGCCGCAGACACGAAACGAACATATGTAGGAGATTTGCGGGTACTGCAGGGCAACCAGGACTTTCGCCTGACCTTAGGATCCTTAACGTCGAGGGGGCAACCATCTGCTTACAAGAGGGGGTGAAAGAGAGGGCTTTTCTTCTACCTCGCACTAACGGAAAAAAAGAAAAATTGGCTTGCCTCTAAAAAATTTTTTTTTTTAATTGATCGAGGATTGTGTGCATCTGCAGCGATATTTTAGTGTTTGCAAATATTAACGAAGATCCCATGATGTATGCTGACATTTACAGGTTTGTCATTCCATTTTTTTCTAGCACTGGATCCATTATAGGTTCCAATGCTTGTTTGACTAGAACAGGTAAACACCTGACTGGTGAATCAAGGTGTTGTTTTCTTCAGTTGAAGCCATTTTTTAGGACTGCCTGTCCACCTAGTTTACCTGTAGCATCAACCTTGACATTGATGACACCAAAACATCCTAAATAATTTCTGTGTGACTTACTTGGAGATGTCAAATAAAGGCATGGTGGGTAGAAAGTGAGCTTGTGATTTTTCCTCTGCTAATGTGGCAAGTGGTTGTTTATTGAGTTTTACATTAAGCCTTGGAATTTAGAACCTCCTAATAATTGACTTGTGAGTGGTACATGAACATAGTGGCTTGCTCTTCCCATCTCCTCACTCCATGCCGTTGCATCCTTTTATGGAGGATGCTTGAATTTAGTTTGCATCATTGTGAGGGTGGTAGTAGGCCTGGGTGAACTGATCAGGGGTTTCCTAGTGGACAAAAACTTAGATCTATAGGACACGTCTTATTTATTTTAAATATCTGGAGAGCGCAAAGTGTTACCATTAAAGGTATCCTGACGCTGGCTATCTGAATGACCAAAACAACCGAGAGATAGATAACTAAGCTGCACTGAGCCAATATTTCAATGCCTTCCTAAAAGCACCCACTCTTCTCTGATGGCACTGACTAGAGGGTCGCAGGCTGTTCTCCTGACTAGCAGCTTGCTCTGAGAAGCCCCCCTCTCTATTTGGCCCCTCTTCAGCTCCAGTACATTGAAGAGGTTGGCATTAGCTAAACAGAGGGTTCTCTGAGCAATGTAGTATTGCAGTTTTTTTCTGGAGGAGGTGCGGTCCGACTTGGTAGAAAACTGTGGGGCATATTTTTCATTGTGACCTTACTGCGCTGCGTGACAGGGAAAGCAGCACACATAGACATAGTAAAAAAAACAAGGGAAATAAACACATTTCTCCTTAATAAGCCTCCCCTGGGAAAAAGTAGCATTTTGGAGCATTCCCTGGTCTACCAATAATGCTAAATCTGGGAATGAATCAAAATCTATGGGAGTTGAGTGGGAATGCCTCCCTGGGGCAGAGTAACGCAACGCAGCGAATTGTGCTGTGTTGCGTTACTCCAGATTTATCAAGCCACTCAGGGCTACGTAAGGTGGCTTTGCGTGGCTTGATAAATTGCATTTAAGGGTTACGTCATGCTTGCACCCTGTTGCATGGTGCAAAAGCTATGCAACCCTTTGATAAACTTGGCCCTGTGTAAGCAACACAGAGAGACTTAAACTGAATTCTCTTAGGCACAGGAGCCAGTGCAGAGTCCAAGACGGTTAAAGTTGAGGAGTAGTGCACAAGAGACCGAGCTAATTTTACAGCAGCTCTGCAATAAAGGCGTTTGTTGAGATAGCCAAATGTACCCATAAACAGTGCGTTGCAGCAGTTCAGTCTTTTCAAAATAGCCCTCTGCCCTACTAGCGGACAAGAGTGACTACGCAGCAAAGGTGAGATTTTATGTAATGTATGCATTAAAGTAAAGCAAGTGCACGAGAGTTTGTTGACATGACTTGAGAGCGAGAGACCGATGACCATATTCACTCTCAAATTCCCGACGAAGGAGGCAACAACTCGGACCGAGTTGTCCTCAGGAGGCCACAAGTCTGTCGGGAGAGGGTACTTGGGTTTACCTGTAAAGCAGCGCATGACCCTGTTTTTTAATGTTTTTTTTTTTTTTTTATCACCTCTGAATTTCAGGGAGTTCGCAGCAAGCCAGTGCAAAATGTCACACATACACTCTGGGACAGGCGACATCAGTGCTTGAGATGTGTAAGTCCTAGTGAAAATTAACTGAGCATCATTGGCATAGTTGAAAAATCTTATGCTGTGGGATCTGATTAGGAGTGCAAGTGGCCTGAGGGAAACATTAAACAATGTCAGACTCGGTGGGGGGGCTGGGGTACCCCGTAGCCGACTGCTTTAAAGGAAGAGCGGAAGGGAGGGAGGTGAACTGCTTGCACTCATTCCTCCAAGTAGAGCTTGCACCATATCAGAGCCCTCTTAAATGACACCTACCTCAGCTAACATCGAGATTAAGATGTCATGGTTAACTGTGTCAAAGGCGGCGGACAGGTCTACTAGCACAAAGGCAACCTGATGGCCATTGTCCACGACCATTCGAAGATCGTCTATCGCCAGGAGTATGGACGTTTCGGTTCTGTGTAGGGGGCGAAAGACACATTGTGCTTCATCCATTAGGGAGTGTTATTATATCCAGATAACACCCTTCATTTCTTCATAAAGTAACTCGCACACTCCTTAAAAAGTGTACATTTTGGCACTGAAGTATCATTTTACTCTGCAATCCACAATTATCAGTGCCTTCCTACTTGGGTAATAAGTTTTATTTTTTTGCCAGCATTAAACCAAAGGCAGACAGACACTAATGACCTATCTCCTGCAGATCCCCCATTGTAAATGATAATGACCTCAATTTTTGAAGACACTGGTAGCCCGAGACCTAGGCACTGAACTCTCCCCTTGGTCCAGTCTCTTATATGTCACATTTAGTGTATTTGTATTTTGTTTGCATTTTAGTGCATTTGTCACCTACACACTCCTTGTTAGGTAACCTTATTATTATTTGAGGAATGGGGTTGCAAATAACCAACTAAGCATTTTTGTTACCTTATTTCAATGTCTCACTGTCACAAGAAAGAAGTCAAAGTTTGTCAGTCTCTTCCTGAAGTTTGGGCCACAAATTCTACATTCCATAATACGTCAAAGTAACACCAGTGTCATTTTGTGTCACCATGCTTGGTCAAGTAGTTCAGGTTTCTGTTAGGAAGTACAGCTTTTGAATTTTTCATTTGATAGCATTCACCTTTTTGGGCCGTATGAAGAGAAGTCTGTAGACAAAACCAAAATAAACAGACATGGCAAAGTTTGAGGACTCTGTAGCCATCACAGTCGTTCCAACTCTAACAACCTGGGTTTATAAGCTCACAGAGCCTTTCTTCCAACAAAAGCCAGCACCCAAAGCATATCTAACGTCAGCACTTTCACTGCAGAGAATTTAGTGGAAGCAAAAAGGTTTGTTCCAAAGGAACCTCTGCTGCTACCAAACTTAGACTCTGTGTTGATTCCCCTCATCACACAATCCCTGTCGTGGAAGGCTGAGGGATTATCCTAAAAAATGGAGGAACATAACAATAGAAAAGTGGATGTTGCCAATGATGCTGAGGGGCTGATACCCCATCTAGTTTATGCACCAACCCCCAAATTTACCTCCACACAATCAAAAGATCAACAAAGACCATTTGCCGCTAGTACTGGAAGAAATCTGCTGAGTATTAAGCAAGACAGGAAGCACAATTGCATCAACAATGAACTGCACTTCCTCATACCGAAGAAGGAGAGCAGACTGTGTCCTGCAGGTTTGAAACACCTCCCTGATAACCATCCACTTCAAGGAGACCACCTTACAGGAGATGGTCCCTGGTCCCACCTCTTCAGGAAGGAGACTTCCTAGCATTTTTCTATAGCCAGTTGTACCCTAGGGTGGCAGCGAGGAACAATGAAGAGATTGAAGTCTTGTATTACATGTAAACATTTGAAGAACAATCGATGTGAATTAAAGAAGAACCAAGAAAAGCAAGGGAGCTGTAGGGGGAACAGTTGTGAGGAGGTTGCAGTAAGTGAGAAAGGGAGAAGGGACAGAGTAGATGGGGGAACAGTCTACAAGACAGGGAGGTGTGAGGAGGGAGATGAAGAGGAAAGGGAAGGAAAGTAGGGGACGTGAATGATGCCTCTTTACACATTATGATGCTAACAAGTCATTTCAAGTACCTTTGATTTACGGTAGTTGCAAGTCATTATCAGTTCATAGTTTTACCTTTCAGAACAGTATCCACAGCAAGAGGACCCAGCCAAATGTCTTCCCAGCAGTTCACCTTCACTGCCAAGGAATTCATGTTTACACTTATCTGGACAGTTATTTCGTAAAAAGGAAAACAGCTCATAAACAGAAAATTGTGCCACCCCATTAATGACAAAAACTCCCATCTACCTTTTCTGCAAACCCAGAAATATCTCCGACAACTTTAAACACTCAATTAGCTCAGGTTTTCCCAGCAGTGGCGGGAGGACAGGCATTTCAGACACATTTCTAGACATTGCAATTTGAAACTGTTGGGCATGATGGCTTCACGCACAGAACTAGTCTTATTATTTTTATTACCGAGTTTTATATAGCGCGAACTTGACCCGAAGGTATCGGGTATCAGAGCGCTTTACATAGCATCAGTTGCGTTAATCGAGGACACGTTCATTTTTTTTTTTTTGTTAGGCACGGGGAGATTAAGTGATTTGCCCAGAATCACAGGATGTTCAGTGTCGTTGCCGAGACTCGAACCCAGTTCCCAAGATTCGAGGACGACGGCCCTAGCCCTTAGGCCAACTCCTTTCCCTCTCTCCTCTCTTCAGTACACTTCTTTCTACACATGTCGGTTGAATGAGTGTCTGGCATTAAAGTGGTCGCAAGTGACTGGGAACTGGAATGATCTGGTGATGATGTCACCGCACTTTAAATGAAAGCTACTTTTAGATCCACAACCACACACATCTCTTACCACAGCCGTCTCCCTTCAGGGATAGGGAGCCCACCTTGCTCCGTTTTTATTGTTCAGAGGGAATAGACCATTGTAGAGCAATTTTGAATTTGCATTTGAATGGGTATTTATAGAGCGCAACTGTCACTCCGAAAGGAGCATCCTGGCACTGTGTGGGCGAGAGTTAGGTGGGCAAGAGCGCTCCTATATGAGCGATAAGCAAACATCATCTGAGGATCCAGGTTTTCAAGGCCTTTCTGAATTGAGTTTCTGTTTCAGTCAGCCTTAAGTGCATGGGCATGAGATTCCAGGCTTTGGTTCCTAATGCAGCTATGGTTTTTCCTCCTTTGGTTTTACACCGAAAGCAACTGTTACACGTCAGTGGTGAAAGTGTGATCTAGCACTACTAACTGTCCCGATTCGCACCATCAAATTGACAAACATGCACCATATTCGGAAACGAGAAGGGACACATTCATTAGTTCTGCCTCAAACCTCTCAGCAGGAGGCATTCGGACTCGGTAATCAAATGCAAAATCCACCTCCTAACAGATCCCCTTGGATGCACGCACAATGCAGACCGCCTCAGCAGGCACAATCCGAACACGGACCAGTGGGAAATGAATCTCTAGCTTTTCAGTTCACATAGGAGTCATAGATCTATTTGCATCACTTCAAACCAAAAACTACGTGCACTTTGCCTCCATGTTCCCTTACTACCACCCGCCTCAAAAAAAGGAAGGTATGTTTTATGCATACTCTGGTCTGGCACATATGTATAAGCCTTCCGCCTCTTGTGGTAATACCAGCAGTGGCCCACAAGACGCAGCAGGAGTCAATGACAATGACCATAGTTGTTCCAACATGCACCAGGCATGAATGGGATTCACAGTTCCTCAAAATGTCAATACAGCCACATTGCTAACCTTGGGAGGGTGAAATGGAGCAGGAACGAGATGTATAATTCTAAAAAGGATGCCTAGGATATCCTCCGTAACAATTGTGTAGACAAAAGCAAGTCACAGGACATGGGGTTAAATAGGATGCTGTTAATTGGAACCGAACAGTGAGCAATAGCTGATAATCTCAAGAAATTCACATATTCCTCACCGATTCTGCTGCTGAAAAAAGGGACACTCAACCTTTCGAACTTCCACTGGAATGCTTCATCATCGCATACATCCTGGCTATAAGCATCATGTTGGTGCATAATGGCATACATTGAGAGCTCCCGGTGGAGTTTCAAGAGCGGTGTATTGTGGAGAATACTTCCAGGTGTGTTATACACGAACAAACAGGCAGCCTCTGGAAATGCAACAGGTTCGTTCCACTGACAAAAAAGTTAGAACCATGGTTTTTCTAGGCAACATACCATTAAGTGATATTTGTAAGGCAGCAACATGGTCTTTGGCACACATATTTATAAAACATTAATTTGTGGGTATTCGTACAAGGAAAGAAGCCCAAGTAGGCCAAACTGTTTTAAAACCCTTATTCACTACAGCTACCTCTAGGGTCCCCAAACCTAAGCCTTCCCCTTAAGGGGATTCGGGCACTGCTTTTATTACAGTGCACTGCAAAGCATGTCTACAACTAAACAAACTACAAACAGAGAACGGTATCCAGCTGTTCCCAACAGTTTGCAGCTTGTCCTGTTGTAGATTCATATGCGCTACCAACCTCCCTGTGGATGGAAAGCAAAGGAGTTGCTAAGTTACTTCACTAAGCAGTTCATTTATACAAAAAGACACGCACAAGCATGCAAACCGACTCAAATGAGAAAAAAACACAATATTCCAATGTGAAGTCTGCAGGCTGAAGCACTGTGGGTTTCAGCTACGTGATCATGAGTTCTTCTCGAAAACGAAGCTCCATGCTTGAAATAAACAAGTTGTAATATTCAGAACCCAACACTATAAGCTTTGGAACTCGAAGTCCCCAGATCTTAAGAGAACAAGCATTGGCATAGCCAATAGGTCTCGCCTTTGGGGCCTTATAAGTGTTTAGCCAGAGCTATTGACTTTGCCAATGTCTTCAAGCTGTGCTGTAGAGAAGTGTGGCTGCTGTGCGGCATGCTGAAAAGTTATAATAAAAAAGTGTCAGAAGCATTTTTTGTTACTTTATATATGACCAAGAAGGCATTATGTAAAACTGAACGACAATATTAAAAAAGTATTTACAATAAAAAAATTCCTCAGTTTTCTTTTGTTCTTGCAATGCTGGCAACTTGTTTCTGCCTATTGCAATGGTTGTTTGTTAAAGCTTTTTTTTTGAGGGGGCATAAACAATCGGAGGGTGAAGGTTGGGAACTAGTACCTGTATTATAACACTAGCAGCGGCCAGACGCTAGGGGAGAATCAACAGATGCCAGATTCCGAGAGCAGGCTGAGGTGGTGCTGAGTGATGCTGAGGTGGTAGTGGTGGTGGTGGTGACTGTTGCGGAGACGATGCTGAGGTGATGCTGAATGATACTCAGGTGTTGCTGAGTGATACTGCTGTGGTGCTGAGTGATACTGCTGTGGTGCTGAGTGATACTGCTGTGGTGCTGAGTGATGCTGTGGTAGTGCTGAGTGATATTGTCTTGGCGCTGAGTGATGCTGTGGTGGTGCTGAGTGATATTGTCTTGGCGCTGAGTGATGCTGTGGCAGCGCTGAGTGATGCTGTGGCGGCGCTGAGTGATGCTGTGGTGGCCCTGAGTGATGCTGTGGTGGCGGTGAGCGATGCTGTGGTGGCGGTGAGCGATGCTGTGGCGGTGCTGAGCGATGCAGTGGCGGTGCTGAGCGATGCAGTGGCGGCGCTGAGCGATGCTGTGGCGGCGCTGAGCGATGCTGTGCTGGCGCTGAGCGATGCTGTGCTGGCGCTGAGCGATGCTGGGCTGGCGCTGAGCGATGCTGGGCTGGCGCTGAGCGATGCTGTGGTGGCGCTGAGCGATGCTGTGGTGGTGCTGAGCGATGCTGTGGTGGTGCTGAGTGATGCAGTGTTGGCCCTGAGTGATGATGTGGTGTTGGTGGCGCGGAGTGATGTTGTGGTGGCGCTGAGTGATGCTGTTGTGGCGCTAAGTGATGCTGTGGTTGCACTGAGTGATGCTGTGGTTGCACTGAGTGATGCTGTGATGGCGTTGAGTGATGCTGTGATGGCGTTGAGAGATGTTGTGTTGGTGCTGAGTGATGCTGTGCTGGCTCTGATTGATGCTGTGCTGGCTCTGATTGATGGTGTGGTTGCGCTGAGTGATGCTGTGGTGTTGCCGAGTGAGAGATAGAGTGAAGATATAATGCCCAATTAGAGAGGGTGGTGAGAGAGAAAGAGAGAGAAAGGGTGTACATAGAATAAAGAGTGGAGCGGGATAGAGAGAGAGAAAGAAGGGGAGAGAGAGTGAATGAAGGAGTTTGAAAGAGAAACAGATAAAGGGGTGAGAGAGAATGAAAGGCTAAAAAGATAGAGAGGGGAGAGTTAATTAAGTAGAGAGAGAATTAGAGAGGGAGAGAGAGAGAGAGAGACAATAAGAGTGGGGGTGTGGAGTTTAAATAGAGTGAAGAAGTGACGCGGAAAAGTAACCTTAAATATAGCTTTGCGCGAATAAATATTTAAAAAAAAACAGTGAGAGACAAAAATACTGGTAATTAGGCTGCGACTCCCAATATAAAACAAATAGCGATATAAGGTGAAATCAACCCACCGAAGCAATATTTCTAACTAGACAAAAAAAAGCTTGCTAATCGCTTTTGTTTTTCATGTGACTGTAGTCCAAGGCCCTCAGTTGGTAATGTGAGCTGCTGCTGCGATTGAAACATCAGAGTCCAGAGAGTTAATGAGCCATGACGAGGAAATGAGGAAGAGATAGGAAACCCAGATGCCAGCTGCGCGTGCACGCCATCGTGAACTCAAGCTGGTCGCCAGCCGAAAGCCAGTGTTTGCACTTCCAAAACCCGCTTACTAAAACTCTCGGCCAGACCAGCGCAAGCGCTGGTGCAGGCCGAGACCTAAAAACGGATCTGCTGTCTACCCGCAAAGCTCTTAAAACCGGACTTTTCAATACGTAGGCCTCCCGTCTTCTGCTTAGATTTGTGACCTGTCTTCCAGAGCTTCAGCACCTAGACACCCTTGGGTAGCAGAGCGCTCTAAAAGTTTAATTTTCATTTAATTGTATTGCATTTATGGCAGGATTGTGCGCAGCATGTGAATGTACAACACAGCAAGCGACAAACTGGTTACAGATAGTGAACATTTTCCATATTCATCAGCCCCTCTTGTCCAGAGGGAAGGAAAGGAACATTGATGAGGAATAAACTGAGGGCCTTATTTTTGAGAAGTGGCGCATCGCTGCGTCATTTCTCAGTACGCCCTCCTTGCAACATGATGGATGCGTCATATTGACTGTATGACACATCATGTCGCAAGGAATGACAGATATGTCAGTATTACTGACGTATCTGTCGGCACAAAACTGGCGCATTGCTGGAGTTGTTTAGGAAGCGTGACGCAACTCCTTCACTGCAGGGGGAGGGCTATGAATATAGCACTGCACACCCTTACGCCTGCTCTGAGGCAAGCGTAAGGATTTGACGTAACGGCATCCTAGAAGTGGCGCACAGAAATCTTATAGATTTCAATGCACCACTTCTACGAGCCTTGGATGCGGGGGAACGCCCACCCTGCATACATTATACCTGATGCAGGTATAATGTAGCTCAGGGGTTTACAAAGTGACTCATCTGCCTAGATGCATCACTTTGTAAATAGGGCACAACATGGCTCATTTTTTACGCCGCCGGTGCGTCACAAAAAGTGACGCACCAGCAGCACAAAAGTGTCGCAAGGGCTCATAAATGAGCCCCTTAGTGTTCTTCATGTATAATTTAAATAGCAAGTTAATCACATGGGTTACTCTTTTTGTCACCCTATCTGTGGCCTGTTTTAATTGCTGTTGCAGCACCTGACTGCCAAGGTTGTATGCAGGGAACAGCTTCCTGACAGAGGGTAAGTCATGCTCTGAAGTGCCTGTGCTATAAACTGTCGGAGTTCTTACTAGGAAACATGCAGTGCTTCACACTGCACAATCATCTTAGGAGATTCTCTGTGAAGCATCTAAGTAGGGGCAGGTCTATCCCAGATTTGAGTGAGGATAGGGGTGTGTAATTCCTATTGCCCAAGGAATACTGTGTTAGGGACAACAAGTTTGAATGTTTTGTTGGACCACAGGACAAGTAGGGTCACCTTCCTGCACCACTTGAATTCCAGTTTGCAATTGTAGTCATTGTAGTCTGTGGGAGAGAGGATAGTTTGCCGCTTAAGGCAAGATCTGCATACGACTGTGTAAGATTTTCAAAGTGGTATATATAGTTCATTAATGCAAAGCCTTTACTGATATTTTGAGAGCTTTACGATTAGTGAGCAGTACGATCAACTTGCATCAATAAGAGTGGTTCCATTATAAAAAAATATGTACACATTTGTAAAATGTAACCATTTATGGCTAGTCACAATGCTCTCAAAACGCTCCCTTATTCTATGTAAATAAACACAGAACAACAACCGCAAGATTGGTGATTTTATTTAGACAGCAAACAATGTACCAAAACATATTTGCAAATTAAAAAGAAATGGATGAAGTTTGGAGGCATTTTTGTGCAACCAGTTTGCTTTCAAAATAAAACGTACCTCAAAAATATTTGCACATTGAAAAAAATGAACAAAGGTTACAGATAGTTTAACTAAGCTTTTAAGAGCAACTTTAAATACCATTCCTCTTAAGCATAATTTAATTAATCATGTTTGATGCAAGCCAATATTTAAAAAAAAAATAAGCATGAAGAATCTGTTTGAAACCAATATAAGCAGTGTGAAGTCAATTTGGGCCCCATTCTTGAAGAGAGTTTCGAACGTTTCACCTGCAGGTGAATGATATTGCATTGGTGTAGATTTATGACTTTCAGGACTTCACAAACGTTTACAGAAGTTGGCCCACAAACCGGCAACAGTTGCAGGTTTGCAGGTGTACTCCTGGCAAACTTCTGTCAATTTCATTTTCACATGAGCTAGTGTACATGATGCATATATTTGCTCATCTGCAGAGCAAGTGCAAATTCACTTGTTTAAAACCTTTATTTCTGTTTGTTCTCCAGATGGAAAATATTTTCCCTGATGGAGAACTGCTCTTTCCAGCAAATGTTTTACTCCTGCCAGCAGTACATCTCTCAGAATGGGAAGTGGTTGGAGAGGAATTGGTGAATAACAGACACGTAAGTATGTGGATGTGCACAAACTCACATGGCATTCCAGCCATGGAACGTCCACTTCCCGCCTACTTCCAACTCCAGTGTGCAGATTTGCTCACATGAAAATCTTCATATAAGTAAATCCTATTATGAATGAAAAACAACTTTTGCTTGTGTAAGCCAAACTTACAGGCATTGGTGGGCCATAACGTTTTGACTCTGACTGCAGTTTATCTAGGAGTACAATATTAATATCCACTCACTGATATAGCACATACACTCACTCATACAGCTACTCACACACAGACATTCACCTATACAGCCACTCGCACACCCATACAGGCTCTCAACATAGCCACTCACTCACCCATGCAAGCACTCACTCACACACCCACACAACCACTTACATACCCATTCACACATCCATACAAGCACTCCCATATCTACTCACTCACCTATACAGTCATTCACACAGACACTCACTCTCCAATACAACCATACACACAGCAACTCACTTATAACCAATCACTCACTCAAACAGCCACTCACCCATACAGCCACTTACACACCCAGTCACTCCCTAAAACAGCCATTCAGACACATAGCCAATAAATGATGCACAGAACTCAATAAGGAGATCCACACCAATTTATAAAAATAACACGTATCTTTATATATATTTAGGCACCAGAATCAATACAATCAGGTAAGTATGTTTTGCAAGACAAATTCTTTTATGTCTAAAAAGTGCAATTTTCAGTAGCTGCAATGTTATCCTATGGGAGGAAAAACAAGTATGACATTCAGGTAGAGTACAGCGAGACAAATCTCCTGGACTTAAGGTAAGTATGGGGCAAGGTCCAAGGCAGCAACAGCAGGCTCCTCCAGCGGCACTAGGGTGGCTGGGTGCAGTGGTGCAATACAGCGTTGGGTGCCCATTGTTAGTCTATGGGGATTTTCTTTGTGAAAAGAGGCTGGAGCTTTGGATTGGGAGGCCAGTCGGGCTGAACCAACAGAGGGGCTCAGGCCTCGTGATGCTCGGGGACATAGGGACACCATTGGTCCTCTTCTCCACTGCCCAGGGGCCACGGGTGAAGAGGTGCCCTTAGGCGTCTGATTTTTGTCACCGGGAGCAGTCGAGGGGGACTGCAAACAGAGGCTGCAAGCGGCATGGAGAAGTCCACAGCGGGGAAACCCAAGGTGGGCTTCGGGTCTGGGGACCACGTTGGCACCATTGGCCCACTTCAGCCTAGGCTGAGCTGCTCGGGTACAGGTGTGCTTTCCAGTGTCGGGTTCTTGCGGTCTGGGAGCCTCGCAGTTCTTTCTTGGTACCTGCTAGGTGCAGGGGAGCAGTTCCACTTTTCCATGGGAGTTCCTGGTTCTTGGGCAAAGTGCTGGCAGTTCTCCTGGGCTTAGGAGACACAGCAGCTGCAGGACAAGTCATCTTTTGGCGCTACTATCGAAGTGAGCAGGCAGGCTTGGCTCCAAGTCAGTTGCTGGTTCTTCTGTTCTTGCGACTCTTCACGTCTGTCTTCTTTTGGTCGGCAGGATCTGATTTCCTGGTGCCAGGGGCTTCCCTAAATACTAAATTTAGGGGTAATAGGGGAGTGTAGAGTAGTAGCCAATGCGCTACTTACCCCTGGGGCCACTACGCCCCCTATATGATCACTTCCTGTGGGAAGTGGGCATAACCCTGTTCCCAGAGTTCCTAAGTTTGCCATCACAAAGATGGCAGACTCTGAAATGTTGTCTTCACTTGAGGTAGCCCACCTTAGGGATAGGACTAGCCTGAAGGTGAACACGCCTATCTGACTACTAATTTTTCTGCCTTGTCCAGAACCAAATGGACCCTGGTCAAGGGGGAGGATCCGCATCCTCTCCTATGAAGGACGCGAGATTTGCATACCAAAGGCGGTGGGCTCTTTGAAGGTCCCTGCCTTGGCATGTTAATTTGCAGGTCATCCTGAGAGAGGGGGTAGTAACACCCTCTGCCCAAGTAGCCTTTGTTCCTGACCTACTGAGAAAAAAGGACCTCACTCTTTGGGGGTCAGAAACTTGTCTGGGGTGGCAGGCTGGCTAAGACCAGTTTGTGAACACACCAGTGGCTGGTAGGTTTTCAGGGGGCACCTCTAAGGTGCCCTCTGGGTGCATGTATTATTAATTCCAACACTGGAATAAGTGTGTGCTTATTAATATGAGATGTTTGATACCAAACATCTCTGGTTTCAGTGAAGCCATCCTGTAGCTGGGGAACTTGTTTTCACCAGTGTCGAGCACATGACCTTAAAATGTCTTCCCTGGTCACTTGTACTGGCAGTAATGGAACTGACCACCACAGGGGCATTTCTGCTCATGCAGAAATGTCCACACGTCGTATACTCCACTCTGCCTTAGGGCTGTAAGGCCTGCTGTAGGGGTGACTTACCTCTACTGCATGCAGTGTCTGTGGACCTGGTACAGAGATGTGTGCCAGGTCGTGTTTTGACTTTTGTCTGCACCAAGACACGCAGCCTGCAGTGACAGTCTGTATGTGTTTGATGAGGAGTCCCCTAGGGTGGCACAATTTGTGCTGCAGCACTCAAGGACCCTCTTTAGCCTCCTTGCCCTAGGTACCAGGGGTACCATTTACTAGGGACTTACAGGGAGTGCTAAAATAAATTGCCAATTTAGGAAACAATTGTACAGTTTGGGGAAAGAGATCTGGCACTGGGGACCTGATTAGCAGGAACCCAGTGCACTTCCAGTCAAAATCACATCAAATACCAGGCGAAAAGTCGGGGTGACCATATCCTAAAGGGGCATTTACCTACAGCCCTCATGGAAGACTTTCCACCGCCAGCAGCCCAACAGTATCAGTAACACAACACCTTACAACCCAAACAAAAAAAAGGCTGATAATGGGAACTTCAGAACTCTCACTGTCCAGTTAACAGGACCACTGGGGACCCTGAAGTTAATATTGTTAACCAGGGATGAAGTTCCTGGAATGACCATTTAATGGTGCAACAGGTCACAATTTAATGCAGGGCGACTACTGATACTGCAATAAGCCTAGCCCGGAAGTACAGGGGCAGATCTAGCCTGCCCTGGTGTCAATGCCAGTATAAGGGGAGTTGGGAACAATGCAGACTCACCACTTTTGTGGAAAGCTTCTATGCAAGTAGTCAACCTCAGGTTCCACAGATGCTTCTTCTATCGCTCCTGGGCAACAGGACGGCAAGGTCTTCATGGTTTTTCAGTGGTTTACTCTCTCAAGATAACCATCCCAGAGCCTTTCATAAGGTTGACCTTCATCTTTATGCTCTTGGTCAGGATTCTGCTCCTCTCCTCGCATTAAGCATTACTGTTTGTTCTTCTTAAAGGGCAGGGTACAGTAGCAAGGCTGTCTCAATAATCTAGGTGTAGTTTTGGCCTGGAGGGAAACCATGACCAGGAGGATCCTGTTCCTGATAAGCACCTTTCTATGTTGGTGCACAGAGTCTCCTTCAGAAGACTTGGCAAAGTACGACTACTGACTGGAAAAGGCCTTTGTTTATCCTGCTTTGGGGGGTACTGGCAGGGGGGTCACCAAATTCAGCATAAAACATTCTCCAACAAATTCCTTATGTCCTGTATACGACCCTAGACAGGGTTTCTATAGATATGGGGCTTCTTGAGAACAACAATTTCCAATTTCTCATGCTACGTTTAATGTCTTCCTCCGTACTGCACAAACTTAGCAAAGAACACTGGCATTCTTGAATCTACTCTTTTGAAAATATGCATGAAATGATCACATATCCTACAAAACAACATCCCTGGGTCATTTTAAGGTGAAATATTTGTATCAAAGGCACAACAAATGAACTGCACCCTTACCCAATAAACACATCTCAACAATCCCCACCTAGGTCCAAATGTCAAGTTCTTTGATCTCAACTTTTATAGAAAGAATCTATCATTCAACTCATCTCTATTCCTTCGACATCTACAGGACCTTCTGCACCGAGATCAGAAAATTTAGGGCACTGTTGTGTTGCGTGGCTAAGGCATGAATGAATGTGGATAATGTTCCTATGTAGGGTGTTTCTTTCCTACCAATTCTTTGGTTCACCTCTCTCAGCAGGGTCTGTCTACTCCACTAAAAAGTTTATCTACAAACTGTTCACTGTAGGACTCTTGGTTGGTAACAATGTAGCTCGCAGCTCGATTACAGGGGATCTGTCCATAAAGACCCTCATTTATAAATTACTGCACAGCCATTGAGACATTTCCTACTTCCTTAGGACGAAGATGGCCAGACGTTTGATTTGCGTTCTACAACATTACAATTTTAGCGGTTAAGCAAGTGAAGGTGGGGAAAAACACAGACGTTTGCTTGGAGATGGGATTCTAAATCAACTGGAGAATATCTAGCAATCCAAAGCTGGTACCATAACGACTTATGGACAAGAAATCTGGAGATGAAGTAATGGTACCTTCTCTGTCAAAACAGCACAAGGGACATGCTGGAAAAAAACACTTGTGATCCCCACCTCTGCTCCGTTAGGCACCTGGCCAATAGTGGCGTTGAGTCAGTATTGCTACAAGTCAAGAAAACTGTGAAGCACCTAAAAGAGAAGCAACTCACAAAGGGAAACTAAATCAACAAGCGATAATCAAAAATGCTTGCTTCTGAACTCATCCAACCCCACAAAAAATTCAGAGCAGGAAGCTGAATTACTTGGCTTGGTACACCTCCCATTTACTGCGGGAGGAACAAACACTCAGGATCTGGAACACTCAACTGCTCTGGTCACAATAACCTCTTCCAGCCTCAGGTGTAGTTCACGAAGCAACGGTGCAGGGCGTCAGAGCAGACTCTTCTAGCATCGGCTCACCACTTTCCACTCCCTTCAAGAGCACACCTAGCACAAGTTTCACCACTCTACCCTACTCTACGCAAACCCCTCACTCAACCCTCAGGAGTAGTCCGCAACACCACAGAACGCAGCGTGCCCTGGCCCTTCGCTGTCATTGAGGGTCGGTCTCTGGCTCACTGGTGGTTAGGAGGTAGACGATTCACCTCCCTGTGGACTCCTGCAGTGATACTCTCTAGGCAGACAGCCACCTCAGTCACTGACCGATGTATGTGTTGAAGCCCCCCACTGAGATCCAACTCCTCAACTTTACGCTGAAGCTCCTAGGAATGCTGACTGTCCTGGTGCCCATCGAGCTCCGCCACTTTGTTTAGCCTGGACAAAACAGAAGTAAACAGGCTATCCAGATGTGGAATAAAATCCTCAGGGAATTACCCTAAATGCCCCAGAAATAATTGTTTGCCCGGTTACCTTGAGAAGTTTCATGTCTTAGCGACTCACCACACAAAGGGGGATGCTTACTAATTTTTCATGCAACGCAGGGCAGCAAGCAAAGTTGCTGCGTTGCATGAAAGGGAGATAGCAGAAATGTGCCATATTTACTAAGATATGGTGCATTTTTGCTGCCTCCTAGCGCTGGCGAACTGTGTGCTGCCTAGGACCAATGCAGGCACCCTTGCATCATAGTGAAAGGGGGCCTGCATTACAAGTAAGATTAATCTTGTGCAGGACAAAATGCATTCCTGTACAAAAACAACCCTTAAAGGCATTTTTCTCTTTCTATGCGTGCTGCAGAATACAGCATGCATAGAAAGAGTAAGTAACGAGGAGTAAAAGCATTTCTCCTTGTTAAGCTTGGTTCAGGGAGGTGTAGCATTTTGGCGGCATCCCAGGTTTACTCAACATAGTAAACCTGGGATTGTGTCAAAATCCCTGGGTCCATGCATGGAAACACCAATGGAACACCTCCCTCGTGCAAAGTAACGTTACATTGTAGGGAAAAAATGTACACAAAACCACGCAAATCTGATTTGTGTGGCTTTGTAAATCACAATTAAACTTTTGTGTTGCAGGTGCGTAAAAAAAAAAAAAGTTGCTCATCCAGAAAGCAAAATGTTAGTAAATCTGATCCCAAATCTGAAATCCCAAACTGTATATCTCCTCTTTCCAATGCCACATCCGTATCAGCACTCCTTCAGGACAATAACCTTCATGGGGCGGCCTTTGTACACAGGTTCTTTAACTGCATGGCGACTAACTCCTTTAACTCCCTCGTTTTCCAATGTATTAGAGTAAAAATTACCAACACAACTAACACCAAACCCCCTGAGGCTAATCCCCCTATAACTCCCACCTGTCAGTAAGGAAGGCTTCACTGAGGACCTCCTTGACTATACTACATATTAGCTAATTCCAACATGAAAAGAGTTTCCTGGGAGATTTCAGCCTCCACAGGGGAAAGGAGGAAGATACTCACATATCTCTCCTCAAATCCTTCCTATGAGACAATAACATATTTTAATATTGTTTCTTCCGTACTTGTAACACGAGCTCCACCTTATCACAACGAAAGATCACAGAGATCTCAGACCCTCTGCCAGAGGACTGGTCAGACCACAGTCTCAATCCCTTCAGGATACTTACCTAAACACACCCTCTATATGCTAAACTTGAGCCTTTAATGGTAAATCCCGGAGACCTTAAGCACATTCCAAAAAGGACCCAGACTCTGAAGCGTGCAGTAAAGCTACCAGGAGAAAAGAGTGCCGATCCGTCCAGCTCTCATAGTGGTATGCCGAGATCCTCAGACTCGTACTTCCTCCCAGCTTCAAACTGGAAAGCTCTAAGCTTAAGCTGATAAAACAATGACATTAGCGAGGTACAAAAGACTTTATGATCATCCAAAAGGAGATGAAGAACATCTGCTTTATTAAGCCATGTTTGCAAACTCAACATTGCCAAGAAATCGTCCAAACTATATACTGTAATAAATCACTCTTCCTGAAATTGAGACTTTCACAACTGCTGATAAGGTCAAGAGAACTTTTCCAGAGTTTACGGAAAGCCGGCACAGTCTCCCTTCGCAGAATCTAAATGCAAAGTCCCAGTGTCTCCATGTTTCAACAAAAACATTGCTATCAAGAAGAACGTAGCCAAACACGCATCCCTGTCTGTACATTTCACCAAGCCACCCTCTCCCTGGAGTAACGTCCCCCCCATTACTACTGAAATATTGGAGATAGCAATTGTAAACACTAAGCCATCTAATTTCTCTCAAAACCACATTCCACCCTCTAAAGCGAAGGGACATTCTAGATGCCCCTGAAAGATTCAAAGATTCATTGGCCAGAGTACCCGGTGACGTTGCATCTTTTGTCACGTTAGCAACCTAGCTCTCCCTAAGCACATCAAAGCTGCAGTCCTAAGCTGTAGATGTGCACTCCAATGTCCTCTCCCCGCTGTGGCGATAAATCCTCAACTTCTTTTGACATGAACGAATGCTCATTCCCAGATGCCCTTAAAGTGGATCAGGATGCCCCTCTCTTAGGAAACCTAATGCTGACCCGGAAATGCTCAAGACATTCTGGCCCATCAGTGGCTTCTTGCTCTACAAGAACCGGGAAAGATGTTCTATCAACCATCTTAAAGGCCACGCTAGTAGTAAACATGTTTTAAGAAATCTTCTATCTGGTTTCCAGTCTGGTCACAGCACTGAAAGTTCTTTCCTCAAAATCGTAGATCATGCTCTCTGGCTTTTCGAAAAAGGAAAATCCTACATCCTGATGATACTCAACAATATATTAAGATTAAATGCTCAAACAGCCTCAAAACCTAAGCTCTTTTTGGCCAGAAGTTAAAATCTAATAGCTTAATATGAAGCTAAAACTAAACCCACAGAATAGACTGCAGCTCTCCCCAATAAAGGCCAGAAACGTCTCTCTGGCAGGTCAAACCAATTTAGGGACATGGTAACTCACCTAAAATGATCACTTCAGGAAAATGCAGTTTTTAAGATTGACAAAACTACTTCACTTTGATTTGCAAAGAGACAGACAAAAACACACAAGATTTCAGTTTAGGCTTCTCAGTAGCATCGGGTCCTTCCTTCCAAAACAAGATGTGAAGTTAGCATTCAGGCCTACTCTTTATGAAGCATAGACTGTGGGAAAGTTCTAACTGGCTCACCTAAATAGTGCCTAGCTCGCCTCATAACAGATCTTGCTGCATCAGCTTGCGTGATCTGTAATACAAAAACTTTCAGCGCATTACTTCTGCCCATATGTCCCTAGGTTGCCATCCTCAGAATGTCACTCAGCATTATCAAGCTGCATGCATTGCTTATAAGGGATCCGCTAGAACAAACCCAATTACCTGTCACAAAAACTCCAGCATAAACAGAATTTTAACAAGCCAAGCAGGTTCAAAATGTACATGCCGGAATTAGAAAAACCTCCATTCTCAATCAAATTTTCAATTAAAACGCATAAAGACTTAGAATCCTCTACCTCCAAGAGGGACCTCTTTCTTAAAGACCTTATTTTAGCTGAATCCATTGCATGACCCGAACTCTCGAAACATATCTGCGTAATGTCTGTTCTTATTATTACTGTACATTTTGCTAATAATGTACATTACTTTATTTCCACCTGTACTTCGCTTCACTGTACTGTTCTGTAAAACCCAGTCATCCTGTAACAAGAGTCTTGATGTGTTGTATCAAGAACTAGCCTAAGTAAGCGTAAGGCTGAAAGGAGGTCTTTGATACATTGAGTGGTGTAGGCTTGCCTTAATGTGTCTGGAATTTCTCTAGCAGCTACTACATGGCTGTATAGCTCCGAGAGATGTGAACAAGGACGTTCACAGGCATTTTGGAATACTCCTCAGGGAAGCTGTCTGGTCTCAGACCTTTGTCATTCTTGTGAGTTTTCGTGGTCTTCTTAAAACCCACCTCAATGTCTGGACAGCTTCAGGATGTCAAAATTCTGAAAGATTTTGCCACATTCTCATAGGCTTAGGGAGCTTTCAGGTGTACAGCCCTTCCGTAGTAAATACAGAAGAGAATATTTAGGACATTTCATCTAGCGCTCTACTTATGCTAGAGGATACATGTTGAGCTTTGTTTTCATTTGATGTGATCCTCTAAAAACCTTCTAGATCAGTTCTTTTCTCCTGAAACTTGCAACCAGCTTTCTGCATGAATTTGCTCTTCTCTACGCACACTGCATTTAAGGAATAGTTAGTGCTCAGACCCTTACTAAGTTCTGGTATTGGTTTCAAATAAAGCACTGCTCGAAGTTCTTGATTTGGAAGTTTTCAAGGTGTTGCTTTTCCTTTCACGCACTTCAATTCGCTTATTTGTACCAATTACAATCTAGAGCACAATGAAGCATCAATTACATCAATGTAACTCTCTTACTGGCAATCACAGTATACAGCTTTCCGTGCATCACTTATATGATGACTAAAGGGCGATTTACGAGCGGCACGGCATCTTGGGGGAACTGCACAGACTCCATGAAACCGTCCAAATACTCTTGGTGGTCCTTCATTTCACAAATTTGCTCAACCACAGTTATCAGCCATCCATTCCCAGTTTCTGCAGTATAGATTCTCATAACACCTTTAGTTGCAGGAACATCCATAGCATATGTAACAAGTTGGAACTTCCACCATCACATCTAGGACATTTATCAAGCACAGCACTTCTCGTATTATGCAATCCTACATTAATTGAGAAGGACTTTTGAAAATATTTGTGCTGCAGAAATGCAAATAATTTTGCATTCATCATCTGACAAATTTATTTGCAATTCCCTGCTCCATTTGACCCTTCACTCCTGTCTTCACAGACATAACTGCACTACAAAGAACAGAAATGTCCTTGCCCCTTCACTTAGCCTTTGAAGTACTGTTGTGATACAGTCTTTCACATGCTGCTTTGGGAAGTCTGGCCATATAGAGTTATTGTAACTGATCTTCCATACTTTCTGAACTCCATGCTTCTAGTATTCCATTTATGCCTTACTTTCTGCCAACCCATAAACTGTGTCACTATTTGCGCCAGCACACCCGTTCTGAGTAGCTGTCACGCTCCATAAAGACATAATATAGTCATTCATTTTACAGCGCTCAGGACAACAAAGTAGCATCACACTGTATGTATATAGTATTTCTATACAGCAAACCTAGTCAAAAGGCAGTGGCGCACTGTACATAGTCAAGGACAACTATAAAGTCAATGATTAATGGGAGAGGAACATGGGTTGTGGATGGTTAATGCACTGTGATGCAGTGTTCTTTAAAGAGGCGTCTTAAACTGGGATGTTGTTCCATTTCCTGGGTGTATAGATAGAAAATGCAAGCTGCCTTGTTTTTTCACTTATTAGTCTGCAGTCTGATGGTGTCCTGGCTGCGGGTGTGCTGACAGCCACCAGCGATGGTGAACTTGTCTGCAAGATAAGCGGGTTGCTGGGTGTGATGCCTCTGTAAATGATGCAGCTGGTTCTGAAGATAGTGCAGGATGACAAGGGGGAGCCAATGGAGCTCCATACGGATGTGGTCATATTTCTTCAGGCCCTGGATGAGACGTGCTGCGGTGTGTAGGATGCTCTCAAGAGGTGCCAGTGTGTAATCTGGAAGGCCATGGAGCAGGACATTACCACCATCAAGATGTGATAGTAGAAGGGCTTGAACAGCAGTTCTGAAAACGCCGTGTGGAAGAAAATAGTTCACTTTATTCAGAAAATAGAGTTCTCTGCAAAATACCTTTAAATAACACATTCACCATGCTTAAAACTTTTCAAGTTTGGAGGTCCTGTACCTCTTCCATACTTTAGTAATCACCTCTGGAAAATCTTAATGATTGCCCCCACTACTTAATTAGTCCAAAAGCACATAGTGGGGTTCAAGTGCAGCATCACTCACTTAATTATTCTGTTTATCTGTTATCGTCGTTTGCCATCTATGCAGTCTTCTAAATGGTGCAGCCGACAGGCACCCAACCTCCTCCCCACAGCCTTTGCAGCTTGTCAAGAGCTTTCTTCTGGGATTTCTTAGCGCAATATAAGGCTAGTAATGATCGGTGAAGCTTCTACAGCGAAGGAGGTGACTCCTGCATCAAGAATAATGAAATTCTTCATCAGTCTAGACTTTGCCAAGTTAAACATTTTTTTTTTTTTTAAAGTCACACGGACCAACGTTTTTAGGTCTCGCGCCTAGCGTTGCAGTGCGCAGCACTGCTCGCACAGCGCGAGGCCTCTAGAAAGGGATTCTGAAAGCTACCCATACGCTCGTGCGTGTGGTTTTGCTTTGCGCGGCTGCCATTGGCTTTCGCGTGCTTTTTTTTACCAAATACAGCACGCAATTGGGCAAAGGCGGGCGCATGTCCCGGCTTTGCTCCGCCCATTCCCGTCGGTGGAAGCACGCGCAGCAGCGCGCGTTCGTCTCGCTTCTCGTTGCCGCGCTCCCTCCCCCCGCTCCTTTGTGGTGCGCGCGCACCATGTTTACAGCGCACGTTCGTCTCGCTTCTCGCTGCCGCGCTCCCTCCCCCCGCTCCTCTGAGGTGCGCGCGCACTACGTTTACATTACAAATACACACATTTCGTAAGCTGGAATTTCACAATAAAGCGAACGTGCGTTCGCCTCGCTGCCGCGCTCCCTCCCCCGCTCCTCTGTGGTGCGCGCGCACCACTGTTTACTACAAGAAACTGTTGAGTTACAAATACACACACTTCCTAAGCTGCACTTTCACAATAAATCCAACGTGCGTTCGCCTCGCTGCCGCTTCCGTGCTCCCTCCCCCCGCTCCTCTGGTGCGCGCGCACCAGTGTTTACTACGACAAAATGTTGTGTAGGAAATGCACACATTTCCTAAGCTGCAATTTTACAATAAGGACATACAAAGTATACTGCTATAGCTCTGTTTACAAGGAACAAACAACATTACGAGTTACACTCAATGTCCAAACCTATGATACAAGTTTCCTTTTTATCGCGCACCACTGTTTACTACAAGAAAATGTTGAGTTACAAATACACACACTTCCTAAGCTGCACTTTCACAAAATGTTGCGCAGGAAATACACACATTTCCTAAGCTGCAATTTTACAATAAGGACATACAAAGTATACTGCTATAGCTCTGCTTACAAGGAACAAACAACATTACGAGTTACACTCAATGTCCAAACCTATGATACAAGTTTCCTTTTTATGAACACGTATTTCATTCTGCATTATTTTTTTGCTTACAGTTCCATCCACTCTTCGCTTCACGCTATTCGTTTACTCTATACTTATACTTTTTAGTCCATGTTATCCCTTTGCCATTGCAATTCTTTACCTTAAATACTCACATTATTAAGTGTGACACCACATATAACATAAATGTATCGTGTGCATACACTTGCACATATTTACATGCTACACCATTTAAATACTTTTTATTTTTCTTTGTTTCGGGCACTCTGCAAGTGTTTACCACACAAAGAGACACATTACTTAGCCTAAAAATCAATTCAGAATATCCATTAAATGTCAGCAAAAAAAGCGAGCAATCGGTAAACAACGTACCGAAAAAGAAAGTGAAACTGCCTGAGCTTGCTCTTTGTGGGAGTCATTGGATCATTTATTTTGTTTACCTCGCTTTCCTTATCTCCTCTGTACTCCAGATGTCTCCCATTAACATCCTCCTACCCCGGCCTCCTGCTATTAGTTGTTATCTTCAAAGTTTAACAAGCTCTGGGCTTGTTTTTCGCACATAGATGACTTTACAAAAAGTAAACGAACAGCTGGATAAATATAGTATGCAAACACGTACACTGCTGCCACTCGCTGTACAAGTTACAAATTTAATGGGAAACATACAAACATTGCTTACATACAGTAATCGAAAGTTTACAAATGCACTGCAGGGTCTACATTTTAATGTGCAGAGTACTGTGACAAGTTTTAGTAATAGGAATACAGTATTCCTTTTTGTTAGGTCTAGTGTGTTTGTCTTTGTATGTGCATCTTTATATGTGCCTCTGTCTTTGTGTGTGCCTCTTTGTCTGTGTGCCTCTGGCTATATATGTGTATTCTAGCTGTGCATGTTTCATTTTGTTGTTCTATATTCGTGTCTGACAGTGTATCACTGTCTTATATGTGTTGCTGTTTCTAGACATCACTCTCAGTTGTGTACACTATTTTCTTTGTATGTGCATTATTGCCTCTGTGTGTGCATCTTTGTTTGTGTGTGTGTATTATTGCCTGTCTATCCAGCACTGTTTATGTGTGTATGCTTTTGTTTGTGAGTGTGTATCACTGTCTTAGTGTGTATATTTTTTCTTTTCTTTTTTTTTTCTTTTTTTTATTGAGAACCATAAAAACAGACAATATTAATTACAAATATACATCCTAAAAGCTTCATCCATGATCTCTGAAGGAATAAACAAACACCATCAAAAACGTACTTATAATACTTATTTTACAAAAGGCTTAAAGGCCCTAAATTAGAACTCCAAAAATCTCGTGACAGGATCATCTGATTCCAGTAAAGCAGATTGAATTACTTTAAATAAAAGATTTCATATTTAACAAATGCCAAAAAACATTTGATTCTTAAAAATATTATGACACATTTAAAGGGGATACAAGCCCCTATATACTCAGTCTATAAATGACAATCAAAATGCGATGACCAGATCTTCTCAAATTTCTTCAGTCCCCCGATGCGTGCCGCATAGATTCGTTCACTTCTTTTTACCTGACCCATTTTCTGAATCCATTCCAATTTGGTCGGAATTAGATCCGTTCGCCATTTTTGGAGAAGGAGCGATCTGGCGACTGCCATACAGATATATAAAAATGTAATCGACATCATGGGGAGGAGTAGATCTGGATCATAACCCCAGACAATTAATTGATCATTAAACCCCATTGATAACCAGCATTCTAATTCCAAATATTCAAAAATATCATTCCAGAACTTCTGGAGCAAGGGGCATTGTAATATTATATGAGACCAGTTAGCTACTGGGTGAGTATGGCACCGGAAGCATTGTCCCGATTGATTAGGATATACTTTGGCTACAAAAGAAGGGGTTCTATATAGTAACCACTTGCTGAAGTATAACATCCTCCTCCAATTAGCCCCTCTGACCGAGTGTATATTTTTTCATTAAAATGTGCATCACTGTCTGTATCACAATCTCTGTCTGTGCATCGTTATTTCTCTGTGTGCATCACGTTCTTTGTATGTGCATCATTGCTTTTGTGTCTGCATTATTGTCTTTGTGTGTGTATTATTGATTTTGTATCTGTCTCTATCTCAGTGTATGCATTATTGCCTTCTATGTGCGTTTCTGTCTTTGTAAATACATTACTATCTCTGTATGTGCATAAATGTTTCTATGTGTGCATCCCTTTCTCTGTGTGTGCATCTCTATATTTGTATATATGTCATTGTCTATGTGTGAGCAAGACTATCTCTGTATGTGCATTACTGTCTTAAAAGTGCATCTTAATTTTAGTGTATGCATTATTATCTCAAACTGTGCATCACTTTGTCTGTATGTGCATTTCTGTCTCTGTGTATATATCAATATCTTAGTATGTGCATTACTGTATCTGTATATGTGTCTCTGTCTCTACCTGTGCATCACTGTGTTTGTAAGTACGTCTCTGTGTATGCCTCTCTAACTGTGTATGTGCATTTCTGTTTATGTTTCTGTGCATCTCTGTCTGTGTATTAATGTTTGTGTATAGGCATCACTGTCTTTGTGTGTGCATCACTTTCGCTGTGTGGCATTACTCGATCTAGCTACGGTACTGTCTGTATATGTGTGTTATTGCTTTTTTGTGTGTATTCCTGTTTTTGTATATTCAGCATGGTATCTCTAGGTGCCTCACTGTTTCTCTAGTATATATCGTTGCATCGGTATCTGCACCACTGTATTTGTGTCTGCATCTATGTCTCTGTGTATATATCACTGTATTTGTGTAGCGATGATTGTCTCTGTGTGTGCATCTGCCCTTCTGTATGTACATTATGTGTGTATGGTTATCACTGTCTCTGTATGTCTAAATTTGACTCTGTCTATATGTTATTGCCTCTCTGTAGGCATGGCTGTCTCTGTATAGGCATTATTGTCTCTGTCTGGACACTACTGTCTTTGTGTGTGCATCATTGTGTTTGTAAGTGCATCTTTATTTCTATGTACGTATTATTGTTTCTGTAAGTGCATCATTGTATTAGTGTATACATCTCTCTCTCTATCTGTGCATCACTGTTTCTGTGTAGGTATCACTGTCTCTGTCTGTGCACTCTCTGTGTGTGCATCTGCCCTTCTGTATGTACATTGTTATGTGTGTATAGTTATCACTGTCTCTGTATGTCTAAATTTGACTCTGTCTATATGTTATTGCCTCTCTGTAGGCATGGCTTTCTCTGTGTGGGCATACTTGTCTCTGTATAGGCATTATTGTCTCTGTCTGGACACTACTGTCTTTGTGTGTGCATCATTGTGTTTGTAAGTGCATCTTTATTTCTATGTACATATTATTGTTTCTGTAAGTGCATCATTTTATTAGTGTATACATCTCTCTCTCTATCTGTGCATCACTGTTTCTGTGTAGGTATCGCTCTCTGTGTGTGCATCTGCCCTTCTGTATGTACATTGTTATGTGTGTATAGTTATCACTGTCTCTGTATGTCTAAATTTGACTCTGTCTATATGTTATTGCCTCTCTGTAGGCATGGCTTTCTCTGTGTGGGCATACCTATCTCTGTATAGGCATTATTGTCTCTGTCTGGACACTACTGTCTTTCTGTGTGCATCATTGTGTTTGTAAGTGCATCTTTATTTCTATGTACGTATTATTGTTTCTGTAAGTGCATCATTGTATTAGTGTATACATCTCTCTCTCTATCTGTGCATCACTGTTTCTGTGTAGGTATCACTCTCTCTGTCTGTGCATGTGCATGTGCATTTGTTTTCTATGTGCACGTGCCTTTGTAAGTGCATGTGTTTTTGCCTGTACATGTGTTTCAAACTATCTCTGTCGGTATGTATGCATGTCTCTTTCTCTGTGTATACATATGTATATGTATCTCTGTCTCTATATGTGCATCTCTGCTTTTGTATGTGTGTTTGTGTTTTTGTAAATGCATCTTTATATGTGTCTGTGTGTGTATATAGTACTTTTTCTATATGTAGTCTCTCTCTGTATGTGCTTTCTATCATTGTATGTGTTTTTAGTCTCTGTATAGGTTTTCTCTTATTGTGTGTATTTTTGTATATTATTAACGTTAGGCAAAACACTGTGTTTGTAAAATACCCCTCACACACCAAATGCTCACTTGATGTCATGCTTCAGCATTGGGGTCTTCCCGTTCTTGCTACAGGACGGGGCGTGCTGCAACTTACGGAGACGTGGGAGCACTTTTTATGTGTAGCGCTATGTGTTTTGCAGTCTTTGTGTGTACCTCTCGATATGTACATCATTGTGTCTGTGTCTACATTCTTGCCTCTATATGCCCATCATATTCGGGATATGTACATCTATAGGGCATCAATGTCTTTGTATGCGTATCTCTTCCTCTAACTATATGTTATTGCCTCTGTATATGCATTCTGTATCTCTGTCTCTATATGTGCATCTCTGCTTTTGTATGTGTGTTTCTGTTTTTGTAAATGCATCTTTATATGCGTCTGTGTCTGTTAACATTACTTTTTCTATATGTAGTCTCTCTCTGTATGTGCTTTCTGTCATTGTATGTGTTTTTAGTCTCTGTATATGTTTCCTCTTACTGTGTGTATTTTGGTATATTTTCTTTTACATTAGTGAAAGTTATTAACGTTAGGCAAAACACTATGTGTTTGTAAAATACCCCTCACACACCAAATGCTCACTTGATGTCATGCTTCATCATTGGGGTCTTCCCGTTCTTGCTACAGGACGGGGCGTGCTGCAACTTACGGAGACGTAGGAGCACTTTTTATGTGTAAAGCTATGTGTTTTGCAGTCTTTGTGTGTACCTCGTGATATGTACATCATTGTGTCTGTGTCTACATTATTGCCTCTATATGCCCATTACATTCGGTATATGTACATCTATAGGGTATCAATGTCTTTGTATGTGTATCTCTTCCTCTAACTATATGTTATTGCCTCTGTATATGCATTGTTTTCTTTGTCTGGATATCACTGTTTCCGTGTAGGCATGACTGTCTATGTCTGGGCATCACTGTCTCTAGGTGTGCATCTCGGTTTCTGTATATATGTGATTGTCTATGTGTAGGCAAGACTGTCTCTGTGTGTGCATCATTGTATCTCTATATGCGTCTGTGGCTGTGCATTACGTGCGTGCACCACTGTTTACTACAAGAAAATGTTGAGTTACAAATACACACACTTCCTAAGCTGCACTTTCACAATAAAGCAACGTGCGTTCGCCTCGCTGCCGCTTCCGTGCTCCCTCTCTCCGCTCCTCTGTGGTGCGCGCGCACCACTGTTTACTACGAAAAAATGTTGTGCAGGAAATACACACATTTCCTAAGCTGCAATTTTACAATAAGGACATACAAAGTATACTGCTATAGCTCTGCTTACAAGGAACAAACAACATTACGAGTTACACTCAATTTCCAAACATATGATACAAGTTTCCTTTTTATGAACTTGTATTTCATTCTGCATTATTTCTTTGCTTACAGTTCCATCCACTCTTTGCTTCATGCTATTCGTTTACTCTATACTTATACTTTTTAGTCCATGTTATCCCTTTGCCATTGCAATTCTTTACCTTAAATACTCACATTATTAAGTGTGCTAGCACATATAACATAAATGTATCGTGTGCATACACTTGTATATATTTACATGCTGCACCATTTAAATACCTTTTATTTTTCTTTGTTTTGGCCACTCTGCAAGTGTTTACCACACAAAGAGACACATTACTTAGCCTAAAAATCAATTTACAATATACATTAAATGTCACCCAAAAAATAGCGAACAATCGGTAAACAACGTACGGAAAAAGAAAGTGAAACTGACTGAGCTTGCTCATTGTAAGAGCCGTTCGATCATTTACTTTGTTTTCCTCGCTTTCCTTATCTCCTCTGTACTCCAGATGTCTCCCATTAACATCCTCCTACCCTGCCCTCCTGCTATTAGTTGTTATCTTCAAAGTTTAACAAGATCTGGGCTTGTTTTTCGCACATAGATGACTTTACAAAAAATAAACGAACAGCTGGATAGCTATAGTATGCAAACACGTACACTGCTGCCACTCGCTGTACAAGTTACAAATTTAATGGGAAACATACAAACATTGCTTACATACAGTAATCGCAAGCTTATAAATGCACTACAGAGTCTACATTTTAATGTGCAGAGTACTGTGACAAGTTTTAGTAATAGGAATACAGTATTCCTTTTTGTTAGGTCTAGTGTGTTTGTCTTTGTATGTACATCTTTATATGTGCCTCTGTTTTTGTGTGTGCCTTTTTGTCTCTGTCTGTGTGCCTCTGTCTATATATGTGTATTCTAGCTGTGCATCTTTCACTTTTTATTTCTGTATGCGTGTCTGACAGTCTCTCACTGTCTTATATGTTTGGCTGTTTGTAGACATCACTCTCATAAGTGTACATTATTGTCTTTGTATGTGCATTATTGCTTCTGTATGTGCATCTTTGTTTGTGTGTGTGTATTATTGCCTCTGTCTATCCAGCACTGTTTATGTGTGTATGCTTTTGTTTCTGAGTGTGTATCACTGTCTTAGTGTGTATATTTTTTCATCTATATGTGCATCACTGTCTGTGTATGTATCACAATCTCGGTGTGTACATTGTTATCTCTGTATGTGCATCACGTTCTTTTATTGTGCATCATTGTTTTTGTGTCTGCATCATTGCCTTTGTGTGTGCATTATTCATTTGGTATGTGTCTATCTCAGTGTATGCATTATTGTTTTCTATGTGCGTCTTTGTTTCAGTATATACATTACTATTTCTATATGTGCATGAATGTCTCTGTGTGTGCATCCCTGTCTCTGTGTGTGCATCTCTATATCTGTATATATGTCATTGTCTATATGTGAGGCACACTATCTCTGTGTGTGCATTACTGTCTTAAAGGTGCATCTTAATTTTAGTATATGCATTATTATCTCAGTGTGCATCATTGAGTCTGTATGTGAATTTCTGTCTCTGTGTATATATCAATATCTTAGTGTGTGCATCATTGTATCTGTATGTGCGTCTCTGTCTCTACCACACGTATGCATCACTGTCTTTCTAAGTACATCTCTGCCTCTGTGTATGCCTCTCTAACTCTGTATGTGCATCTACGTTTATGTTTCTATGCATCTATGTCTTTGTCTGTGTATTACTGTTTGTGTGTATGCATCACTGTCTTGGTGTGTGCATCACTTTCTCTGTGTATGCATTATTGTATCTAGCTACGTTACTCTCTGTATATGTGCATTATTGTTTTTGTGTCTGCATTCCTGTTTTTGTATATTCACTATGGTATCTGTAAGTGCCTCACTGTTTCTGTGTATATATCGTTGCATTTGTATACGCAGCACTGTCTTTGTGTCTGCATCTATGTCTCTGTGTATATATCACTGTCTTTGTGTAGGCATAATAGTCTCTGTGTGTGCATGTCAGTCTCTGTGTGTGCATCTGGCCTTCTGTATGTACATTGTTATGTCTGTATGGCTAGCACTGTCTCTGTATCTGTGAATCTGTCTCTGTGTATATGTTATTGCCTCTGGGTGGCCATGACTTACTCTGTGTGGGCATATATATTTTTTCCATTAGTGAAAGTTATTGACGTTAGACAAAACACTATGTGTTTGTAAAATAACCCTCACACACCAAATGCTCACTTGATGTCATGCTTCATCATTGAGTTCTTCCCTTTCTTGCTACAGGACGGGGCGTGCTGCAACCTACAGAGACGTAGGAGCACTTTTTATGTGTAACACTATGTATTTTGCAATCTTTGTGTGTACATCTCTATATGTACATCATTGTGTTTGTGTCTACATTGTTGCCTCCATGTGTCCATCAAATTCTGTATATGTACATCTATAGGGCACTGATATCTCTGTATACGTATGTCTTTCTCTCACTATATATTATTACCTCTGTATATGCATTCTTTTCTCTATATCGATATCACTGTCTCTGTGTAGGCATAAGTGTGTATGTCTGACCATAACTGTCTCTAGGTGTGCATCTCTGTTTCTGTATATATGTGATTGGCTATGTGTAGGCAAGACTGTCTCTGTGTGTGCATCATTGTATCTCTATATGCGTCTGTGCATGTGCATTACTGTTAATGTGTAAGTATCACTGTCTTTTTATGCATCTCTCTCTATATATGTGCATCTCTGTCTCTTAATATATGTCATCGTCTATGTGTAGGCAACACAATTTGTATATATGTAATTGTCTATGTGTATGCAACACTGTCGCTGAATGCGCATCACTGTATCTGTATATGCGTTTCTGAATGTGCATTACTATATGTGTAGCCATTACTGTCTTTGTATATGCATCTCTATATATGTGCATCTCTCTCTCTTAATATATGTCATTATCTATCTGTGGACAAGCTAATATCTGTATGTGCATTACTATCTTAATAACTGCATCTTAATCTACATCTATCCATTATTGTCTTAGTCTGTGCATTATTGTCTCTGTGTGTGCATCTTTATATCTAACTATATGTCATTTTCTCAGTGTAGTTATGATTGTCTCTATCTGTACATCATTGTCTTTGTAACTGCATCGTTATTTACGTGTATGCATTCTTGTTTCTATATATACATCATTATCTCTTTAACTGCATCTTTCTCTCTCTACATATGTTACTCTCTCTGTATAGGTATCATTGTCTCTATCTGTACATTACTGTCTTTACAACTACATTTTTATCTATGTGTATGCATTATTGCCTTATTCTGTGCATTACTGTCTTTTCTATCCATTGTTGTGGTAGTGTGTGTTTGCCTCTATGTATATTACTCTATCTTTGTGTGTGCATCTTTGTTTTTATGTGTGCATTATTGTCTTTGTGTCTACGTCTCTATATGTACATCACTGTGTCTGTGTGTACATTATTGCCTCTATATGTGTATTGATTTTTCTATCTGTGCATCTCTAGGGTGTCACTGTCTCTGTAGGTACGGCTTTGTGTTTGTGTGTACATTTATCAGGCATGTTCGCCTATGTATGTACATCTCTGTTTCTATATGTGTATCACTTATTTATGTGTTCCTTTTTCTATGTACATCATTGTGTATGTGTGGTTATTATTGCCTTTATATATAGATTACTGCCTGTGTGTGTGCATCTTAACTGCATTGCTCTCTCTGTGTGTGCATCTTTGTATCTATGTGTACATTTATCATATATGTCTGTCTCTTTATGTACATGATTGTCTATGAGTGTGCATCACTTTACTTGTGTGTACATCTCTAGTGTGTTTCTCTCACTGTATGTTCATCACTATATCTGTGTAAACGTCTGTACCTCTGTCTGTGTTTGCACATCTTTGTGTCTCTGTGTGTACTCCTGTTTTATGTGTGCAACATTGTTTTTGGGTATGCATTACTGCCTCTGTGTGCGTGTATCTGTTTCTGTGTGTACGCCTTTGTGTCTGTATGTGCATAACTGTGTTGGTCCATCCATCTCTTTTTGTGTGTAAGCCTATATGTCTGTATGTGCATCATTAACAGTGTAAGTGCAACTTTGTATGTACGTCACTATCGATTCCATAAACACATCAGTAGTACTTGCATAACAACAAACTTTCATCACTATATTTCTCTTACTTACCTTACATGCTCTACATCTTTAATTCAATATACATGTTTTTACATTTGTTCAAACATAAAGTACAAAAGCTTCTAGTTCAGCACTTACACAATATTTAATTTGCAAACAATGACATCGTTTTTGCAAGCCTTACTCTATATTTGCTAAATAAGAAACCCCCCCAAAAAAACAATGTGAATTTACACAACATCTATCTACATAGCTAAATGCTATTAGAATACAATATTGAATACAGAAACTACTACACTAAAGTGCTCAGCTCTAAACATTACTAACACGCTAAAATGAAACCGAAATCAATGCTATTCATGCCTTGCTGGGAAAACATTCCCCCCTTGCCCATTCTTGCTCACCTTCTTTGACCTTATCTGTGTTTTTTTTTTCCAATACTCTTATTGGACCTTGCTATTGGTTACCTCCCTTTTCTGCATTTTTATTGCCTTTCCCCTTATTTAACCTCGCCAAAAACATCTGCTGCAAACGCTTCCTTTGTTGCTGTTACTACAGACGATACATCCTTCACGCCTGTGAATCCCAGACTAACAATTGCGGTAAGATAATTTTCACTTTTAAAGTTTAATTTTAAATAACTATTAGATATTTTACTTGCCTTTAGCTTATATTTCAATTTACTAAACAACGACTTTAAATAATGTTTACGTCTTACGCCATGTAAACGAAAAGAAATAGCTTACAAATAAATCAATGTTGATAACTTTGCTAACATTGCTTTTCTTTTCAAATTTTTAACACTATTTCTTTTTTAAATATACAGGGAAAAGCTTCCAGCACACAACATTATTGTGCCGGTCTTAATAACATTTGCAAGCACCATACTATTGACAAGATCACAGCTCTGGTAAGTACATTACAGAACAAATGTATTTTACCTACGTAAATATTGCTTTTGCTACACAAACGGCCATTTCAAGTTAGTTATTCTGATGCTATATACAGCAGAGATTTTTAAAATATGTTGTGCTTTTATTACTCCTTAAATGTAAATTATAATTCCGTTTAAAGGAAGTAACATAATATGTAAACTTAACCGCATTGTTACAGCAACAACAAAATAATTATACACTATGCATTGAAATACCGTTACTGTTCTATTACAGGGCAAGAACATGATTTTCTTATGTACTATTAATTTTAGGTGCCTCTGTACTACTTAATAACAAGTGCATTAAAGTTTACTATGCAATATCATTCTTACGTTAACATGTAATGCACATGGACAACTAGTGTTCAATGAAACACTAAAGTAGTTACTTTATTATTAGCTGCATTGTTTAAAAATCTTGCCTTTTCAAGCAGACGCCCATTTTCTTAACCTTATTCTAGGCTGCATTACGTGTATTTTATTTGTTTCCTTAATTGCTCTACAATCTATTCTTATACTCGACAGTAGTCTTTACTATAATTGCTTTAAAATACTTAATTATACAGGTTAAAAGTGAGGTAGAAACAAGTAGCAAATTATATTATGCAGCTTAACACAAAATACATATACAATGTATTTCAAATACAATAGCTTATTCTGCGTTAGCTGTATTGTAAATACAGCGTAGTTTGTGCACAAGGAAACGTCCCCATTTTGTCCTATGCTAATCTTCCCATCATCCTAATATTGCTAGCAAATTTTTACCTTTTTAAACTTGGCACTTTCAATGCTTTTTTAAATTTATTTACTTACCCCACCCACCCAGGTATTTTGCAGTAACAAACAAATTAAGCCTATGCTACACGTTAATACTTCGTGCACACGTACCCAGTATAGTATTTCGCCTTACTAACTACAAAAAATCAGTAATGCACATATAAAGGCACAGTACATAGGGTTGCCGTGTGCAAACATCCCCAAAAACATCCAAATTAGCAGTTTCACAACGCAAAACATATCGCGCTCCTCCTTAACAGCTAATTATCTCTGCATCCTTTGCTACTACACATTCTCAAAACAACCACACAGCAATGATATTCTACAAACCTTTTACGTTTTTCTTTTGCCTCGCTAGTCCTAACATCTTCTCTGCTAACGTCCATTGCAGTATTCACTTCCGGCTCAATACTCCTTCCTGTTTCAACAATTTAGGCCACTCCCCCAAACACGCTGTGTCGCTTACTTCCTGTTTTTCAAACACACACTACTCCATAAAACCTCCTACTAAACATTAGCTTACTTAACGCTTATACAAAAATCTCCACTTAACCTAGTCTACCTTTACACTTACACATTCTAATACTTACAATTCTATAAACGATCCTTACATGTCTCCTTATACTACATAACTACAGGCTATTAAAGCTTCCTACAGTGCAAATAAACGATACGTTATACCTTTCCCTACTAAAAGAACACATTAACTATACAACACACGTTAATCGTACAACGTTCCCTAAAATACACTACAGCAAACATACACCATATTCCACGCAGTACAGTAGCGGTCGCTAATAACAGTAGCTGCTGCGCAGTGACGTAGGGAAAAACAGGGGCAGGGTGGAAGGTAGTAATCTATAGATTAAGAAGGATTACAGGCAAGTACACATATAAATACATAGAAAGAATTACCTTGCACACACTGCGTCGCCAAATACGATGTAGTGTGCACAACGTTATTCATTTTATTTATAGATATGTTTACTTAACTACAAGCCGCTATAATCATACATTACTGTCCCCTACCCTGCCCTTTATCCTTCTCAACCTTACTGCCCAGCAGCTACTCCCACCACCAATTGCTATTCGCTGTTCTCACAACCGACCGTTATTGTTTACATACATTAACCCTTAAATACATGCAATGATGTTTAAGTTGTTGCTTTATACAAAAGTGATTGAGTACGTCCGCTACACTTTTATACTAGATTTAAAACAAATACGCGCAGCTGCATGTATAACAAGGCGCTAAGTGCAGTACAACACTAAAGTATAGCCCATTAAAAGCATAGCAGCGCTTTCCATACAAAATGAAAATACCACGTACAAAGGGAAATATATAAGACATAAAGATTCCTCGATACACTATATCACTTACAGTATCTAACAACTTTTATAAGTGGTTTAAAATATTTATTAACCACTACTCCTTAGCTATTTGCACTAACATTACATTATCTCTACCTTGCACATTCACACTTTATACACACAAACATTTAAACTTCTCTCTGTATTAGCTTCACAAATTCAGTAATGCTTACATTAAAGAAACAAATTACACAGCATTGCTATTTTTCAGATACACTAAACACCATACTAAATAGCACCTTCACAACACATAAATAAACCCCTTATATGAAACTGTTCGTTACTTCACCCAAAAACTTCTAATATGGTTCTAATACAAAATTACCCTTCCAACGAAACAACAAAAGTAACTGGTTTTTATTCTTTGTGCAAAATACATACATGCTACTCCAACATGCATATTTTTGCACTTTGGTTTAGGGCAATTTTTTTTAAATCGGCTGCGCCTTTTACACTGCTTTTTTTTTAAAGACACTAAAGCCTATCCTCAAACTAATAAACTTCCTTCACAAAAGTACACCACATAAGCTATGCACAACTTCCTACTTTAGTGCTGGCGCTATCTTTTTACATCAGCTGTGCCTTTTAAACAGCGTTTTTGATAAAAGACTCACCCTTACTCTCTAACTAATAAGCTTGCTTGCACAAAAAAGGTACACTACAAAAGCAATACATATCTAACCCATTTACATATTAAACTACATCTTTTTAATAAGCAATACGTTAATTATACTATACTAGTCGCCAATTACCTTAAGAATACTCTGTTCAGTTGCACTCTTCTAATTCTCGCACTAAACAAATTATGCAGCTTTCCAATGCATATTACTGTACTTCACTTACAACTCAATAGTTATACTTAAAATAACATTTCTGAAGGACAAGCAAACTCAAAACAAAACAACATATTGTGCATACAAAATGCCTATAAGCAAATGCACAATACTTACATTAAATACCAACACATAGCCAAAACAATCTATTTGCATTTAACACATTTACTAATCAGCAACCTATGTATGGGAAAGAATTTAAATAAACCATTCTTATCTTTCTTCACATGTGCTGTTTTATTCTGTCTTACCTGTCTATGCGGGGAGGGAGATCGCTGTGACACTGTAAAAAAAAAAAATGCATCAATAAGTACTATAAGAGGAAACATTAACAACCATTCCTACAAACAATAGAAGTACAAGCAATATTATAGAAGCACTTTTACCTTTTTCTTATATCTTCATCCTATTGTTCTCTGCAGCCCTTAAAATATCTTCATAATACTGTAAATAAATGATCACATTAATATGTTTTTACAGCCATTATTACAGATAAACTTACCTTTCTTTTTCGCTTCTTGTAACGTTTTCTCAGCTCAGATTGTTACAGTGAAGCATCACGAGAAAAACATGAATATTGTCAGTTGCAGTGAATTACACACACATATATTAACAAAGAGTATACAACAAAAGCGTAACATTATAAAATGCACCATGGTCATAAATAGTTGCAAATACTTTCTTTAGAAATAATAACATTAGCAACACATAGCAATAACACATCAAGTACAGCTAACATTTAACAACTAAACTTACCTATCTCTTCGCTCGTTGCTGCGTCTTCTCTGGTACGGTCGGTGGGCAGGGACACCATCACAAAATTAGCATCAACTTTGTTAGTTTCGATAAGTTACACGTACGTATTAACAACCAAAATTATTTTTCCCCACAATACATTTACAATTCAAATACATAACACATAGAATAGAGGCAACATTAAAAGAAAACTTACTTTTGTCTTCGCTCGCTTCATATTTTCGGCTTCAGTGAATAGAATGGGGCATTTTCCAGAAAAGCAGCACCATTGACAGTTTACATCATTACAACCACACATAGTAACTAACAGAACATAACAGTTTCGTTACATAGTAACAGTAGAGGTTGGTGGGAGAAGTATCTGCTAGATAGTGACTTGAGGGAAGGAGAAGCAGGGTGAACAATAGTAATCTATAAAAAAGGGTTATTAAAAAAACTTACGGTAAATTAAACGTGCGTATTGATATCCACTACACTACATATTCAAACTATAGTAACATACACAAGATAAATAAACAATAGCAATTAATATCTTTTACATTATTATCATATATAATTGAAACACATAACACACATCGAGTACAGCTAACCGTAAAGAACAAATTTAAATTTCTTCGCTCGCTATTCCATCTTTTCGGTTCCGGTCTATGGAGTGAATCATCACAAAAAATAACATCTGCATTGCCAGTTATGCTAAATTACACGCCCGTATTATCAAACACTACACAGCAGATTCGCAACATATTAAAATACTACATAAATACATAGTTACAATACATAATTTTTTTTAGCAAAAACATTTACAGTAGGAAAACAGTTAACAGATAAAGTTGTAACAACAAAAAGAAACAAAACTTACCTTTCCCTTCGCTCGCTGCTCCCCGTTCTCCCGTCCGGTTACTGGGATGGGGCATCACAAAATTAGCATAACCATTAACTTACGTACAATACACGAACGCAGTAACAAACATTACACAGCAGATTCGCAAAATACTAAAATATACAATATTAATAAATACCTGCCCAACAATATTTTTTAACAATAACATTTACATAACAAAATACTAAACACATAGTCATTAAAAAAGTACGGAAAAAAATATTAAATTACTACTTACCTTGCTGCTCCGTCTTCTCGCTGCTAGTCACAAAATAGCATGCGCATTGGCACATACCGTAAAGTACACAAACGCATTAAAAACCAATACGCAGTAGATTCGTCACATAATAAAATACACAATTTTAATACATAATTACATACAATACTTTTGAAACAATAACATTTACAATAGAAAACCAATTAAGACACAAAGTAATCACCATAACAAAAAATATAGCTTTTACTTCCCTCGCTGCTCAGTCTTCTCACGTCCGGTCAGTGTAGTAAGGTATCACAAAGATAGCAAAACATGCAGTTACAACCAATTACATGCGCGTATTAACAACAAATAGCAGCACATTCGCAACATATTCAATACATAGGATTTATAAATACTTAACAATTTTAATTAATTATCCTTTCTATTTAACATTTGCATACTACCACACATAGAGTAAAGTCACCATTTAAAAAAAAAACTCACCTTTGCCGTCGCTCGCAGCTCCGTGTTCTCTGCTCTATAGAAGGCGACAAGAAGCATAAAAGAAAAGTTACCATAAAACATTGCTAACAATAACATTTCAATATTATCTACGAAAACCAACAACAATCGCACAAAGTAAGAAAATTAAGCTTACCTTTGTTTTCCTGCTCTACTTGCTGTTTTGTGCTCCTGTCTCTAAAGTGTGGAAAAAAAAATATTTTTAACATTAGCAGATTCAATACACATAAGCATGTAACGCGTATTAACAACAAATAGCAGCGCATTGGCACCATATTAAATACACAGCATTCACAAACACTTAACAAATAAAATTAATTACACTTTCTATTTACCACTTACATACATTCACACATACAATACAGTAAAGCCACCATTTTTAAAGAAACTCACCTTTGCCGTCGCTCGCTGCTCCGTCTTCTCTGCTCTATAGAAGGCGACAAGAAGCATAAAAGAAAAGTTACCACAAAACATTGCTAACGATGACATTTACATCTTAGGTACGAAAACAAACTAGATAGCACAAACTAAGAGAATTAAGCTTACCTTTGCTTTCCTGCTCAACTCGATGTTTTGTGTTCCTGTCTCTGAAGAGTAGAAAAAAAATGTATTTCTAACATTAACAGATTCAATACACATAAGCATGTAGCGCGTATTAACAACAAATAGCACACATTCGCAATATATTAAATACACACTATTCACAAACACTTAACAAATATAATTAATTACACTTTCTATTTACCACTTACATGCATTCACACATAAAATACAGTAAAGCCACCATTTTTAAAGAAACTCACCTTTGCCGTCGCTCGCTGATCTGTCTTCTCTGCTCTATAGAAGGCGACAAGAAGCATAAAAGAAAAGTTACCACGAAACATTGTTAACGATGACATTTAAATCTTAGGGACGAACAGAAAATAAATAGCACAAACTAACAGAATTAAGCTTACCTTTGTTTTCCTGCTCAACTCGATGTTTTCTGCTCCTGTCTCTGAAGTGTAGAAAAAAAATGTATTTGTAACATTAACAGATTCAATACACATAAGCATGTAGCACGTATTAGCAACAAATAGCACACATTCGCAATATATTAAATACACACTATTCACAAACACTTAGCAAATATAATTAATTACACTTTCTATTTACCACTTACATGCATTCACACATAGAATACAGTAAAGCCACCAGTTTTAAAGAAACTCACCTTTGCCGTCGCTCGCAGCACCGTCTTCTCTACTCTATAGAAGGCAACAAGAAGCATAAAAGAAAAGTTACCACGGAACATTGTTAACGATAACATTTAAATCTTAAGTACAAAAATAAATAAATAGCACTAACTAAGAGAATTAAGCTTACCTTTGTTTTCCTGCTCTACTCGCTGTTTTGTGCTCCTGCCTCTGAAGTGTAGAAAAAAAAATATTTTTAACATTAGCAGATTCAATACACATAAGCATGTACCACGTATTAACAACAAATAGCAGCGCATTGGCACCATATTAAAAACACAACATTCACAAAGACTTAACAAATATATTTAATTACACTTTCTATTTACCACTTACATACATTCACAGATACAATACAGGAAATCCACCATTTTTAAAGAAACTCACCTTTGCCATCGCTCGCTGCTCCGTCTTCTCTGCTATATAGAAGGCGACAAGAAGCATAAAAGAAAAGTTACCACAAAACATTGCTAACGATGACATTTAAATCTTAGGTACAAAAACAAACAAAATAGGAAAAACTTTCACAATTTAAATTACCTTTGTTTGCAGCTCTACTCCTGGCACTGTAGTGTAAAATACTACATTTATTAATAACATTAGCAGATTCAAGAGAAAAACAATCTAAATAAAATCGTTCTATATAAAAGACTCATTAATAAATACTAAAAAAAACTATTAACAAATCGGCCCTTTTCTTAAGTTGCCCATCAGCACCCAATACTCGACACCGCTGTACCCATAGACCTCCCCCAAAGCATCCTGATACCCCAACAGAATGTGCCGTAGCTAAAACACAAAATAGGATTTGTCAAATAAACCTCAATATGCAGCTCCTCACAGAAGCATATATTGCCCTTGTCCCACACATCTCCTAAGTACAAAATCGCATTTAGCAATGCAGCACTCGCAACGAAATTCTTTTCATTAATTTAAATGCTTACTTACCTGTATTCAGCCTCACTACATACTTTCCTACCCCCCACACTACCCCTCCCCCGCACCATGTCACTACCTGACCGGCACTACTACCACACGCCATATCTGCGAAATGCCAATAAAACCCCCACTCACAATAACCACTCATACCACCAATATACCTGCCCACAGGACACTCCTGTATAAGTTTGTCATCCCAGCCCATCCACGGCGCAACCACCCTCCAAACCTAGGACACTATTCGACTCCGTCCCCAGAGGTGTCCAAGCAGTGGCACTCACTACAAAATATGCGTTTCATTAGCCAGCCCAACAAATGCTATTTCCCCCCCCACCCCCCTCCCAGCATGCCGGATCCTCTCATCCCACGTACAACCAGTTGTTCACCATCAACAGTTATACTACTTAGTAGTATAGTAGACATAAATGTAAGTGGACCGAACACATAAAATGCAACTATATTGGGCTTATTGGCCCAAAACAACTCTCAGTGCAGCCTAGTTGTTGAATGAGGACTATGAAATCTAGAGGTGGAAAGTTCTCAGTTCTACAAAATTATACAGTGTTTCCAAATAGGGTAAGCGGGGACATGTATTTAATTAAGAACAAGCTGTTCTTTACAAGCACGTAGCTCAGCCACAATTAAAGCAAGCACTGGCAAATTTACTAGGTCTGGCAATAACACACAAATAGGGTACTTACTTTTAAAGCACAGGACACAAAACCAAAATTAAGACATTAAAAACAAGCCCAATATTTACCATGCTGATGGAAACAGTTAATACGACGTTTGCTACTTCTAAAAACTGTTTACACTATGTTTATTACAGCCTGTGCACTTTGCTATTTCGCAAACAGAGGGAGTAAAGTTTTATTCAAACAATGTTGTTACACTACAAAATAGTCACGCCTTTACCTGCAGAAGTCCAAAATATACATCAAGGCTGTCTGTTTCCTACAACATTCTAAACAGCACAAGCAGCTCATCAGCCCTCACCCCAATACCAGCACACCATTAGCTATTTCATAACGAGTAACTTTAAACTGTATATTCACATTTGCCCAACACCCTTACAGCAATTATTTATCCTCTTTTACCAGTTTCTTTCTGTCTACCACTTGTGCTTTTCTCCCGCACATAATTGCATCTATTAAACTTAATCAATTATAAAATTTGCAATTCAAACACTGTACTTTATCCCTCTTAGTCCTAGTAACACAGCACTTTTCTCTCAAAAATTCTATTTTAGGCACTGCTAATACCTGTATGTTAAAACAATGCATCCCCAGCTACCATTTTCTAGTCACAAGCCACTAAAACCAGCCACCCTACCTCACCTTCACTCCCCCCAACAACATAAACATTGCACAGCAAAAAGTGATTCTGTCAGCTGGTTAAACTGTGTTTACTACGCCCTGTGCACTTCTTTTTTTAACAGAATACAAACTTATGTTCCATTCGAACAGTTTTTTTACATTTCAAGTTAGTAAGCCCTTTAACTGCCAAAGTCTAAAGTATACATTCTGCCTGTCTGTCTACTAGCATATTCTAAACAGCATAAACAGCTCCCCACCTCTCACCCCCAGGCTAGCAGACTATTCCATAAACAGCTAATAGCAAAAAACGAGCCCTCCCATCACACTTCCCCAAGCCCCTTTAAGCTTAGCTAGGTGCACCACAAATAACTCTAAGCCATTTTGCGAGTTGCAACATACCTCTTCCCCAGATTACAGTGAACAGAGTCCAAAAAGTAATAACGAAACTCATTACTACTGTCTATTCTACAAAACCAAAATAGCTGCAAAACCACTATCCCTTCCTATAATTACTCTCTGTTTATGCAATTATTACAGTTTAACATTGTAGTTTTAACATACCTGTAATTGCATAATTGAACACCTGTTTTATTTTTTAAACTTATATTTTTCATAACCATAATTGTTTCCATTTAACATACTGATTTCTGACATTACGTTCAAAATTTGTACTTTATCCCTTTCATTCCTACTAACAATTCTGTTTTAGCTCCACATTTAACCTTTACTCTATAATAAAACATGTATGTTAAAGCGGTACACCCACACCCACCATTTTCTGTTCACACACCAGTGAAACCAAGCTCTCGCCCTCACCCCCACTTCCCATCCTGCACAAGCATATTCCACATCACACAGTACTTCTATGAGCAGTTTACACTGTGTTTACTACAGCCTGTACACTTCGGTTTTTCCCAAACAAACACAGTACAGTTGTATAAAAACTATATTGGCATATTGCACATTACTGACGCCTTCCATGCAGAAATCTAAAGTATAGATCCAGCTTATCTGTATCGTCAAAAATCTAAACAAAACAAGCAGCTTCCCATCCCCATACTAGCACACTATTAGCACTTCGGCTACAAGCCAACTATAAGCCCTTCCCTCACACTTGCCCAAACCCCTTAAGGCTTTGCTAGGTGCACCCCAAATAATTCTCCTCCGTCATGTCAGTTGCAGTGTACCTGTACCCCATATCGCAGTGAGCAAAGTACAACAAATAAAAAACACACATATTAGTACTGTCTCTTCTCCAAAACTAAAGTTGTTAGGAAACATATTTTCTCTTACTCAGATTATTTTCTTTGCATGTATTTGTTACACTTAAAAATTAGAGTTTTACTCTGCGTCTGATTGCATATTTTATCACCTCTTTTGTGTTTTACACTTGTCGTTTTCCCTGCCCATAATTGCTTCCATTTCACATGTTCAATTGTACGATTTGCAGTCCAAACACTATTAAGTATCCCTCTCAGTCCTATTAACAATTCAGTTTGCTCTCCAATTTTCTCCTTTGCTCTATTCTACAACATGTATCTTAAAACAGTGCACCCCCAGCCACCATTTTCTGTTCACTAGCAAGTAAAACAAACCCTTACCTCCCCTCCACTACCCCTTAGCAACAACAATATTCTACATCAAACATACTTCTGTGAGCTGTTAAACTCTGTTTACTACAACCAGTATACTTCATTTTCCGGCAACAAAAAAGAGCATAATTTTCTTCAAACACAATTCTTACATTTCAACTTAGTGAACCCTTACCTGCAGTAAACAAAAACTGTAGATTAAGTCTATCTGTCTCCTACAACATTCTAAACAAAAAAAAAAAACTCCACAGCTCCCAACACCAAGCCAGCACACCATTCGCTCTCCTCACACTTGCCCACGCCCCTTAAAACTTTGCTCCAAGCACTAAAAATAATCTCCTCCATCTTCTACATTGCAACTTACCTATGCCCCAGACTACAGTGAACACAATACAGGAAGTAGTAAAAGCAAACAAAACAACTGCAGTTGCGTCTTTCAACCTGTTCGCACCTAACCACTATCAGGGCTATAAATGCTGCTCATTTTCCTATTTAACATACCTAGCACACACTTTTCACAACAACAAACTTATAGAACTAACAAATCTATATATTTAACACTTTCTACTAATTTACCATTTACAATGCATTAGGCAATATCTCATTCTATACACCGATCAATATCTTTTATACGCATATACTTACCTCCTTTATGCATCTATATACTTTTCATGTACTTATAAATCTATATATTTATCACTTTTTGCTATTTCCACATTTTCAATGCACTAACTTTTCTCAGCCTATCTCAATATATATTCTACCCCAATTTTCTCACTCAACTAAAACTTCTTTCTACCACTCTTTCCAAATATCTTTTGCCTGTAAATACTTTAAACTCCGTCACCAGTATTAATTCACAAAAATAACAGGAACATCCAAATAGCAGTCATTTTCAAACAAATACAACACTTTTATACCTCCTCCATTCGACTTTAGTTTACTTGCCACAAGTGTCTCTAAATACAATGCGCCATATATATACCTAACAACAAGGCACAAGTCCTAAACAAGCATTTGTAGTACAAAAGCTTTCACACTTATACAACTTTAACATACTAACATTGTGAATAGCTAGGCCTTTTACTTCCATAATAATTATAAACATAAATAAAAGACATTAGCATAAAATGCCAATACCTTAACCTCACATCAATGCAAAAACTATTGCACACAAATCACCCTTTGCCATAAGACAACTAACATGTGAATTTTCTATAATACCAATATCTTTTCAAATTTGCTACAATGTTCTATCTAATTTTTTTTTTAAATATTTGTTACAAAATGCATTTGCTATTGTACAAAACAATGTTTCACTCATTCTGTTTTCCTGAAAAACAATGATTTTTTATCCCATTTTGTTTTACTTTCAGGTACATTGCTTCACTCAACAAGGTTACCAAATAAAAAAAAGGTACAAACTTCTTCCACAAACTGTTTAATACTGAAAGCATCACCTGCAAATGCATGGAAAATATACTATAGTCACAAAATACAACATTTAAATACAAACAATATATATAACAATACATATAAGCAGCTACATATACTATGGATAGAATTATACAAGCTAGCTATCACCAAGGGCATTCAAAATGTAATGCTCTTTCTCGAGGAAAACAATGCCTACCAAATAGTACTTTTGCAATTATACATAATCTTTGTAAACCAATCAATACATGGGATTCCAATGATTTGCATTTTATAATGGGATTAGGAGATGCTTTATATACAGAAATGCATTCTTTTAATAAAGAGGAACTTATGCATCCAGATGACTTACCTAAATATATAGAACACAATGGCTATATATACTCACTATCACTAAAACAACCTTATTATGGTGACGTACTACATTGTATCAGTCCTTCCTACCCAGATATACAAAATGCACTAAATATATCTATACATCGTTATAGTGGCATTTTACTATGTATGAATGCATATGTTGTTTCTATCTTTGCGAATCAACAAACATACTTCGTATTTGATTCACATAGCCGAGATAACAAAGGAATGCCTCATCCTAATGGAACATGCATTGTTATTGAAAAATCTTCTTTTAAAAGCCTAGTGGATTATATTATACAACTTGCAAACAGGATAAAAGTCCCACATGAAAATCATGTTGCATTTGAGTTAACTCCAATACACATACAAACAGTAAGTAAAAAAACTCTTCAAAATGCACTTACAAAATACAAGAAAATAGTAACAGTAGAAGCTAACAGAACAGGAAGAACAATAAACATAGTAAGCAATATTATCATGCCTAGCACTAATAGTTGTGAAATAACAGGTACAAATCCTAGTAATACAAGCATTAACAGTGTAAGCACACCATCAACAATGCCTACAGTACAAGCAAGACTTATTAGCACTACAGTTAATACTGTAGATGCTAACACATTATTAAACAAACAAAAAACAACATGCAAAGCTCGTGTACCAAAAGAAATACTATCAACCAAAAGGCAATGTGTACAACGCAACAGACACAGTATAGTAAGCAATAGTATGGATAATCAAACCGATATGGTAGCAACAGATATAATAACTGCTTTTCATAAGGAAATTTTATATGGGCCAGAGTACATTTGTACCATTTGCAACCAATTATGGCATAAGCAATCACTAAAGAACACAATAGGAATTACCACACACCCAGGATTTATCTAATGTAACATTAGCTACAAAAAAACACACTATATATGTAGCACTTGCTATATACATATTAGCAAAGATAAAATACCACCATGCTCATTTATAAATGGAATGAAATTCGAAAAAATACCAAAGCAATTACAATTGCATAATTTAGAAGAAAGATTAGTTTCACCAAGAATTCCTTTTATACAAATTAGAACACTACCTCGTGGGTCTCAAAAGTCATTATCAGGCGCAGTTGTTAATGTACCTGCAGATGTTATGACAACTGTTACAATTTTGCCAAGACAAATTAATGACGACATGACAATACCAATTAAATTAAAAAGAAAGTTAGCCTTTAAATCATTTACACATTTTGAAAATGTTAGACCAAATAAAGTAACACGAGCAGCACTATGGTTAGCAATAAACAGTGACATGTTTAAAGAACATGGAATCACTAATAATCCAGATAGGAAGTATATACCACCCGAAATAAACAATTGCAGTGAAACATCAGAACAAGATAATTCAACAAGCAGTTCAGACAACATAGAAGCTGGAAATTTAGATACCTTATTAATAAATGAAACAATTACCACTGATAGTCTCAATGTCTTATGCTTAGCACCTGCTGAACATAACACACCTAGAGGTTTATATGAAGACAAAGATTCTGAATTTTTAGCTTTCCCAACTATTTTTGCTGGCAATCGAAGACCTAACAATAATGATAGACACTTACCTGTACATTATAGTACAATATGCCAATGGGAATTAAGGAGCTATGATAGAAGAGTAGCTAAATCAATTACTAATATTTTCTTTAAACTTAAAAAATTGCACATAAAACAAATACAAGGTAAATTGAATATATCTTTGCGCAAATATTTCACTAATGGTGAATGTATTACTGCAAAAGACATAAAAAATAGCTTAGAAAGCATCTTACGATATAATGAAGGGTATAAAATATTAAAAACTATTCGCAGTTCACCACCATATTGGGAGCACTGCAAAAAGATCTCTGCTATGATAAGACAACTTGGGATACCAACATTTTTCCTCACTCTATCTGCCGCAGAAACAAGATGGCACCACTTAATTAATATATTATTAAGAGTGCAAAATCTACAAGAATGCACTGAACAAGAATTTAAAGAAATGTCTTGGGAAACAAAATGTAAATTAATACAGGGAGATCCAATTACCTGTGCTAGGCATTTCGACTTTCAAGTTAGGAAATTATTTAATTGCGTAATAATGGATACAACGAACCCTATTGGAAAATTAAAAGACTTCTTTTATAGAGTTGAATTCCAACAGAGAGGTTCACCACATATACACGCATTATTATGGATTGAAAATGCACCACTATATGGAATAGCAAAGTTACCAGAAGTCATTACATTTATAGACAAATATATTACTTGCAGTAAATCGCAAGAACCAGAGTTAGAGCAGTTGCTGCCTCTACAAAAGCATGCACATACCAAAAATTGCAGAAGAAAAAACAAACGGACATGCAAATACCAATATCCAAGATATCCAATGTCACAAACTATAATACTTGAATCTTTGCCGCATGATTCTGCAGACAAAGAAATGCAAAACAAAATTCAATCTATTCATGAAACAATGAATACTCCAGAGTTTTATACACTGGATTTTACTCAGTTCTTAGAATTAATAAAAATGGATAATAAGCAGTACATTACATGTATACAATATTTAATAGAAAAAACAACAATTTTTTTGAAAAGATTACCAGCAGAATGCTTTATTAATAACTATAATACAATACTTCTTAGAGCTTGGAGAGCAAACATAGATGTGCAGTATATATTAGATGCATATGCTTGTGCTGTCTACATCATTTCCTATATCAGTAAATCACAAAGGGGAATGAGCAAAATAATTGCACAAGCTGCAAAAGAAGTAGCTCATAATACTAATGTCAAAGAACAACTTAGACACATAAGCAATAAATTCCTAAACTGTACAGAAATAAGTGCTCAAGAAGCAGCTTATCTTATACTTCAAATTCCATTACGGAAAAGCTCACGATCATTTGTATTTATTAATACTAGCCCCCTGAAAAAGAACTTATTTACTGAAAGATGTAGATACTATCAATTCATTGCCAGATACATCGACTAATATCAAATGTGAAAACATCATAGCAAAATATTGCAACCGCCCAAAAACATTAGAACAGTGTACATTAGCTGACTTTGTCGCTACTTACAATTACAACTCCCCAAAAAAATTAGAACAGGATAAAAATGACAGTGACAATTTACTCACTGAAACAAATTTTTATAGCTCAGACGAAGAAGAACTCGAAATAAAGACCATAGAGCAAGACACACTAAAAAACCAAATGGGGACAAATTGTACTTTCACTAAACGCTCATATAGAAAAATCATACGATACTGCAGGTTTAACAAAAACAATGACTCTGAGAACTATTACCGCGAATTATTAATGCTTCACTACCCATGGAGAGAAGAAAGCAAAATAATCTTAAATAGCCCCACATATTATGAAAGATATATACAAGTAAAAGACATAGTAGATAACCATTATAATAATTATAATACAAACAATGAAATTATTACTGAACTTAATGATAATAACGAACATGAAATACTAAATAGCGAGCCACAATCAACAGTAATATTACCTTCAGACACTGCAAATAGTGAGGTTCAAAATAATGAACAACAACTACAATATGACTTATCACTAGATATAGGTATCAGAAGCATAGCTGAAAATGAAACATTATCTAATTCAATCCTTACAGATGAAAAATATTACAATCTTATGCATAATTTAACAGAGGAACAACTAAATTTTGTCTATCATCATTTACACTGGATAAAAACAAAAGATACACCATGCTATACATTTTGCACTGGTGGTGCAGGAGTAGGAAAAAGCTTTCTTATTACTGCACTTTATCAAACATTGCTACGGTATTATAATACCAAAGCTGGTGAAAATCCTAACAATATTTA